>CM048055.1:15216765-16546765 GCA_026259375.1 Verasper variegatus
TTGTTGATTGGTTGGTTGGTCAGCAATATGTTATTGTACAATCTACTGAATTGAAGCTTGGTAAAAGGATAGGACATAAGCCATTTGGGTCAGTTCCCAACAAAGGGATGGATTCAAACCAGTAGAGATGAAAGAATTGCTGTGTTGTTACTGGCGATAGTTTAACTTTCTAAACTTCTCGTACTAGTGATATTAACCACTGAGTTTCTTCACGTGAAGCTCAGGGAGAGCTAATTAAAAGGTGAAGACATATTAAGTCTTCGACGTGAAGCAGCAGCAGTGTAACTCTAATGAGATGATACTACACTGATAGTTCCCCTCACACTAACTACCAGTAATTATAGTTTGGAGCTTGTCAAAAATTCTGTATCTAATTCAGAAATCAAGCTGAAAAGTTGAAGCTGATTGGAATGAAAAAAGAAACCATTCACACACAGAAAGAGACTCATTAAACCTTTCATTAAGATGAATCTGGCAGCCATTGTTTCACCAAAGCTGCTCTCAGACATGCGCTAAAGTGTCTGGATAAGTTCCTTTAATTCTCTGGAGGGGCTGTATGTGATGATGCAAATGTCCAAGTAAGTTGCTCCTGACAATTTCCAGAACTTTTCCTGCCAGCCAGTAAAATGTCCAGAGTAAGCCCATGTGAGGAAACAGCAGGAAAGTGAACAGTGAGCGAGAGGGTGTGTTGATAACGTTTCTAACATGCGATGGAAGCAAAATCCAACAAAACAAAAATAATACAAATATCTCAGGATGAATAGGAGGAGCCATACATCTAGAACATGCAGAAGAAGATGTGAAATTAGAAAGACAAGGTTTTAGCGATAAGGGGCAACGGCAGTGTAGATGTGCTGTAAACAAAAATGTATGATTTCCTCAGCTGAATTTATACGTCATGTCCTGCCTGGTGTATGCTCCACACAGACACCACCCCTCGCCTGAAGGTGCCAGACATTTTCCTGTGGTGGACGCATCTGACCTGGTTGATCTTATACTGACCTCTTCATATGCGAAAGGCAAAACCCCAAAATGTCCATTTTCCCAAAGTTCATGTCTGAAGAAAATATTTTTGTCTGAAAACAACTCAGGTGGCAAACTTCACCGCTGTAAATTCCTGAATTCTCTTTACTTTTTCTAACTCTTCTAGTCGCAGCCACAGTTTGAACAATATGAATCCATCCATCTGATAGAACTATCTGAATTTCCCTGAGCAAATGTTTTTCTACCACAACATACCCGCTGATCCCTCTATGTAGTCACAGTGAGTGAGCTTTATTGACTTTCAGCCATAGTCTTATGTCTAGTCATCTCTGTGGTGTTTGCAGTGGTATATGGGTGCATTCGTTGTTCATGTGCATGTCGGTGCTTGTGTTTGATCCAAGTCGGGAGCTGGCACACGCACCTCAGACCCGTTTGTGTCTCGTTCAGTGGCCCAGCCAACGTCTCCCATCCCTGGGGATCATGGGGCCACTTGCACATCCTGCTAGCCCTGCAAGCCGGGCCCTCTGCCAGCTGCACTAAAATAAATAGAGCTGCAAATTCACCGGAACAGGTTGTCCTGTAGGATTAAGCAGTGTGTATAATTGTGTGTTATTGTGTGTGTGTGTGTGTTTGTGTGTGTGTGTGTGGGGGGGGGGATCTTGTGTGTGACTCTGTAAATAGAGGATGTCTACATACTGGTTTTCTTTCATGGAATGGAGCCGTGTTTTCTTCTGTACATTTACATGATGAAAGCACTGCTGCAAATTATATTATACTGTATATATTTTTATGCACTTACTGAGCACTTTATTTAGAATACACACACCAGCAGATTGGATGCAGTCAGCCAATCATGTGGCAGCTTTGCAAAGCAAGCTTCCTTTTAATCTTCACATCAATATAAGAATAGGGAATATTTGATATTTCTCAAACTGATGATCTCTGGGGACATTCACAACAGTTCAGGCTGGTGGTGTAATGTTGTGGGGATTGTTTTCTTGGCACACTTTGGACCCTTATTACCAATCAATCATTGTCTGAACACCACAACCTATTTATGGCCACAATTAGCCATCTTGTAATGGATAGTAACAGCAGGATAATGCACCACGGCCCTAAGCGTTCAGTGTAGTTCAGTAGCCTCCACAGTCACCAGACCTGAACGAAGTAGAACATTTGCGATGTGACAGAACAAGAGATCGGCAGCATGACTGCGCAGCTGGCGAATCAGCAGAGATTATGTGATGCAGCAGCCGAGGGTCTGGTTCCGACCCAGCCCTTTGCTGCATGCCTTCCCCCATTATCTCTCCTAATATCACACCTATACTGTCAAGTCAATAAAGGTGAAATGACCATAATATATCTTAAAAAATCTGAAACTATGTGATGCAGTTATGTGAACATGGAGCAGAATTTCAAAGGAATGTTTATATAGTGGCGTCAGTGCCATGAAGAACTGAGGCGTTGTGAGCACAAATGAACTACCCAGTGGTCGTGTGGCGTTCCTGATAGAGTGCATGGTGAGTGTCTTCCATCACACGAGTGAATAACACTGTAATCTCCGGTCATGTCGGGGGTGAGTTATTGCTTTAAACACAGATCCAGACAATTTAAATCGACTGTGAACGCCTGGCTTGTGATGACTGAGCCCCTTTTCCTGTGTAGGCAAATTAACTTAAGAGGTTTGATCAATCACAGACGGAAATATATTCACTCACTAACACATACCAGCCCGTCTTAAGGCTACACATGTATGCACATTCATCAAATGAAAGGGCCCGCTTTGCGACCGTGTGCTTTAAAGGGCTGTATTTCACGAGCAGATTGACCACCAGCATCTGTATAAGAAAATGTTTCCGGAAAGGCAGCATTTAATTCATTTGTGCTGCTGTGAAAAACAGGAACAATAACACAATGCACTTAATTCAATTTGCATAATGAAATTTTGATTTATCAGTAAATGGGAGTATAAAATAAAAGAGATGATTGCAAATTATGCTCACATCCTCTGCATGGAAAGAACAGCTCATGCCTCTTTGTCTCGGAGCAGACAACCAGTGGCTTTGCAGCAGGAAAGTATATAAGATACACAACATTAAGGCTTTCCCACAACAGATCGTTAGTCTTTGTATATGAAGCAGCGTGTAGGGGAAAGACACAAAGGTTTCTATGTGATTAAAAAAAGAAAGGATGGCTTCACTTAGGAGAGTGCAATAAAAAAGTTAGGTTCATTGGAGGCTCTCTGTTATGTTGATGACCTGTCCAGGTATTGGTTGCCCTGGCTTCCCTTTCAGGATGGAGGGATGGACAATCTTAGCCACACATCAATAATCCGAACCATTATGCAGAGGAAATGTATAGGAGGAGAACAATGTCTTTACTCAGTGATTCATTCAACTATCAACAATTTTTAACAGCAGGTATAAAACAACCACAGTTGAACAGGCTCAAATTAAGAAAATAAAAGAACAGAATAAATAGAAAATACCAAAAGCAATAAAATATGAAACATCATGAACTTTATTTAAAATATTGCACAGTTGCAGATGAAATCAAGGTCTCAAACCCAACTTGAGTTGAAAGCCAGTGAAGAAGTGTCTTTAACAATGAACAGATGTTACTAGGGTGAGCGGTTCTGATATAAATAGGTAAACTGCTCCAGCTATTAAGCACAGCCTAGAACTCCATCCAAGAGTATCAGGTTGGTCAACCTGCTTAGGATGGAGGATGAAAGTGCAGCAGCTAAGTTAAAATGAACCCTGAATCCTGAAACTGCACAAGCATCACAGACACACATAAACAGGGAACTACTGTGGATGTGGGAAAAGAAAAATGCAGTATAATTGTATCAACCCCTTCAATCTTTACCTTACATTACACATAACTTGACATCATGTAGTAATGTAATTGTCTTATAACTTAATGACCCTTTCATGTCATTTTTGTACCAAATGTGTTCCGATAAAATGATTTAATGCTCCGGTTCACTGTGGCCCCGAGGTGATTTAGGTGATCTGGTTACATTAAGCAAAAAGAAGAAGAATTGTAAGATAACAGCCCCATAACTTGCTTCCATTAATCAGTGACTGCTGCGATATCCGGAGTCTCTGTGCAAATGGTGTTAAAGCAAACAGTGATAAGGTCACCTCATATTTTAACGAGCTAAACCCTTTGGGGGGAACGGCTGTAGAAAATATTCCAAATTAATGACTCTTATCACGTCTATTCATTATGTAATTACTGCTTCAGCCTGCTGTTGGTTTTTTATAGCACTTCCCATTTATTACTGCACATGTTTATCACAGCCAAGATGTACCAATTTAATTTATCTGTTCTGAGTATGAAGATTCAGACTCTTTGTAAGCGTCTTTGAGAACTTTGAAAAGTGCTATATAAATGCAATGCGTTATTATTATCATTTGTCTGGAATATAAAATAGGGTTGGTAATAGAATGGAATAGAATGGAAAGCCTTTATTGTCATTGTATGGTGATACAATGAAATGTATACGCATGTAACTCCATACGGTGAATGGGAACATATTAAAATATATAAAAAGACACAAGATAAAATATATTTTATATACATTGCACCATACACTGTGTATTAAGTGCGTAGATTGCATATGACAGTCCACAGAAGTCATTGCACAGTTCCCATAGTTAGGGTGCAGGCAGTTTTCATTTTGTGTGTTGATTTAGGTTTTGAATTACCTTAGTAAAGAATGATTGATAGATCTCTGCTAAGGCTTTATATCAAGGTGATCTTCAGGCTGAACAATATGACTATTATCACAACTGTTATTGTGAGGACAAATCCTTTTGTCACTGAATTTGTCAACTGTTGTTCATCAGAAGAGAATGTGTAGGAGGGGAAACAACAAACAGCAGAGAAGGATCATCCTGTGTTTTGGAGGGAAGGGAGATTGAAACAGTTGACAATAACTGACAAAACAGTTTCAGCTCAAGGCCCCAACACATGGTTCTGAAGCTTCAAATGGAGCAATCAATAGAGGCTTCAACGGAAACGCTACTCACTCACTTTGGATGAGGTGAAATGCATTGTGGTTCTTCCCTTTTCTTATGTTGCGTGTGGTAAAAGTTGAGGAAAGTTTTCACTGGCCAATCAAATCATGTGTATATAATATAGGTTCCTCTCTGACATCAAATGTCAAAATGGGTTTGATTATTGCAGTGGAGAATCACCCTCTTCTCTATGATCGCACATTATTTACTTACTGGTACACAAACTGGAGGAACCAAATCTGTGTGGCATTTATTTATTCTACAAATTCTCACATGTAAAAAGCATGACTGCACATATTATGAGTTCACAGAACAGTATCCGTAAATCCATACTCGCGAGGGAAAGTTTCTACTCTGCAAGCGCACAGAACAGTATCCATGAGTGGAAATGCATTCATGCTCGGCGTTGTAGGTGCGAACTCGCCCTTCCCTACATGGGTCACTTCGAGCACTCCAGTCCCCAGCATTATTTTGATTGTGTCATCATCACCAAATATCAGACACACCCACTGTCAAGTATGAAAGCAAAGTTGGATTGCTCCGTAAGTGAATCACATACTCTCCATCAGATCATTGAATCATGCACAGAATCGTGGAAGTTTAACCAATTTATTTAGACAGCCACATTTCTCAGTTGTCACGCAAAGGCTGTTCAAACTTCCAAAGGGTCCCTTGATTGGTACATCACAGTATCTGTATAAAACACTCACATTACTCATAACACAAGTAATGTGAGTGTTTACCAGTTTGATGGTTATCCATGAAATAGTTGACAAGCTACAGTTTATCTGTCGAGACCAAAGAGTTGGAGCGACAGACATTTGCATCCTCAGAGCTGCACTCAATTTCATGTTATAGCTCATTTTCACTATAGACTTTCAGTTCAGCGAGCTACGAGATTTAATCATAACAAATACTGGCAGAGTGACTGAAGACCACTGAGTGATAGTTACACAGTCCGCTTATTTTCCTTTGGTGGCTCTATGTGCTTTATGTGTCTGCTGTGTCACTAACCTGTATTACATTGTAGGTTATAATTGAATGTACATTTTGCTCTGGGAGACTGATGGTGTTGCAGAAGAAACAACCGTGTATTCCAAGAGCCAGTTGGTTTGACAGTTGATGATGAAAATCAGAGGCTGTGGGCAAATTGCAGTTTTACCACTGAACAAAAATCCTCCCTCTTGTCTTAATGACTAACTCCGAAAAATTCCAAAGTGGGCAGTGCTGCCATTTGAAGTCCTCTCATAACCGAGGCCATAATGTAGATCCACTTCGCTCCATTTGGCTTTTAGCGTTTGGGCTCCACAGTATCTCTTTCACAAATGCAGCATTTGCAGAGGGAGTGATGAATGATGAATTGATGGCAGGCAGAACAGGGGAGGATGGAGATGCAGGAGGAATCATTCAGTGAACCATTACATCTCCATCCATCCTGAGCAACGTGTGAAATGCGCGTGTGTGTGCTTTTGTAAGCTCATTGCTCACAGAGATGCCCACACATGTAAATACAGGCACAAACAATATACTGCTGCATTGTTAAGAAAAACAGTGAGAATGGAGAGGGTGCTGCCGCAGTGTACCGACGTGTGTGCGTATGCTGCTGGATGGTCAGGCAGGCTCAGAAACCAACGTTTCTGCATTAGCATTTAGATTCATGTGATTACTTCACCATGTTCTTCATGGGCTGGATTTTAATGAGCTAAGCACATATTTATTTATAAGTGCATGATGTGAGTGCATTTAGGGAGTGTCCACATCAACTTTTTTTGTTTAAAGTTGCAGCGACAGGAAAACACAATCAATCACAAGTGTGATTTGCAATTCTCCAATAAAAGTGCCATCTCTTTTTCTCTTCAAATGGACATTTGTGCTTGCAGCTTGGCAGGTTGTTTGTATCTTCGCCAAGAGAGAATGTTTCTCCCTTTGATGGATCTTTTTGTGCAAGAACTGAAAGCGATTGAGCAGAACATCTGTACGTTTAGCAAGCAGAGTCACGCATGTTGCTGCCACCTATCGAGGCTCATATTACTTAAAATAACTGTGAAGCTGTTACCTTCAGTCCAGGTTTTTGTTGGACAGTGTTCCTGCGCTGCCTCAAGCTAGCAACAATGTTCCTGATGACGCCATAAGACCAACACGCCCAGGGCTCCTCTGATAGGCACAGGAGTATTTTCTATGTAAGTAACTTGGGGACTGGATGGGAAATGGCAACTGGGTTGGTCGGAAACTTGTGATTGGCTGCTTTGCTGCTAGATACTCCACTAAACGGCATCTATTCGCCAACTACTCACTAATTGTGTTGTACTGTTTGGTGCTGGGCAATAGGATACATTGGATTTATCAAGCTAGTTTGCAAAAACAACTGCCTGGAGCTGCTGTAGACAAACCAAAACAGTCAACTGAAAGACACGAGAATGCTACACAGCTGAGGGGATCTGCAGAGTTGGCAAAAAGTCTCTATAGGTCAGAGCTGTCGAAAATGGGACAGGATGGAGGCTCAATAGCTACATTTTGTTGCCCATTAGCGATCATTATTATGACTGAGTATTAGAGACATTTTGAGTAAAAGACATTTAAGTAGTAATTATATATATTTAACCAACATCTTATTTTACAGGGGATTATCAGTCTGTTGCCTGCATTAAAATGTGTATTATGGAGCATCTTGTTAAGTAATTGTGTAGGTCTAATAACGTAATACTTCATATTTTGTTATCATGACTAGTATTTTATATTTTATATATTCTGTATTTTTTATATTATGACTTTATTCTAATGACTTTATTCTTGAAATCTGTGACTTTTAGTAAGATGGTAGTAAGAATACTTTCCTTATTCTATAACCCTTTTGAAAATGCTGGGAGCTAAATGCTAACACGGAGACGGTAGAAACGTTTTGAGGCAGTTTATTGAAAAGAGAAGAAGGTTACTTGAACCGACGTGCATGGCTGAAACACATGGGGCCATGTGGAAACATTAATAATCCAGCCACAATGTGAGTGAACCATGTTTTATTTATAGTGTACGCTTGTAGAATGGTAAGGTCTAAGTTTACCTGTGAGGATTACTTGTAAATTACACTGGTGCAGCAGTCATGGAGGTAAGGGATTGGTCCCAGAAGAAACACACACCGCTCTTATGTTGCTCTCAGGAGAATATCTTTGACATGTTTTCTTCTGAACAATATGTGCCACTTTAACTGAACTGTAATAATTCAGCATTTATGACTAATATTGAAACTATAAAACCAATGTATTACACAGTATAGCTTGTCTGCTCTTCATTATTGATTTATATAAAATCTCTGGAGACACATTGAGGTACAACCTCAATGTGCAGAGGTACAGTAATACAACAATGCAGGGAATGCAATACATTTAAATTAAAATAATACATGGCTATACCAGTTCAAATAACTGGCACTCTCATATGGAGGCCCAGGTTGTTCATTTTTAATAACTAAACAAGACATTATGAAATGAATGAACGTGGAAACAAACAATTTGTGCAATGACTTGAGACTTATACAGAGTGTTTCATTAGTCGCTTCATAATAATACAGGTTTATTACATTACAGCCTCTAGTTGGTTGATTCAGAATTACTTTGAAATTGTTTACAACATGAAAACTTACATTGTGAAATGTGTCGTTTGTAAGTGTTTTTGAAATCAAAGTGTGAAGAAATAAAAGTGTTAAGAAATGTAAATGATTATGGTAATGAAATAGCATCAATTATTTCCTAGATTACCTTTATTATTTAGAATTGTAAGAATTTCCTAAATTATCTAATAATTATTGTTTCAATTCTATACAGTGTTTAACAAAATTCATTCCTATGATTATTTATTTCATAATACGCCATATGCAGCAAATATCAGGTTATAAATGACACCTGTACCTATCTTACATGTGTTAGCTTATCAAAATCACCTTAAAAGACACAATTTGTTTTTCACTTATTCTGGCTCGTGAGATAACACAGTTTGACTCTATCAAGTACAACAGAACTAATTGGGAGAGGCGGCGGGGGGGGGGGGGGGGGGTCTCTGCCTTGTTAGTCTAGTGCAGTTAAAGTAAAACGAAGTGTGAGAGAAAACACCTCGATGCAGTGGGTGGTGTGTGGGGCCTTAAATGCTCGAAATGCACCATCGCAGTAATTCCAATCTAAATCCAATGAAGATGCTGCAGTCACACACTTCAAATGTCTAACCTTCAATTATTGGGCCCCATAAGATCAATCACTATTTTCTCTTTAGTGACACACATGCGAGGCTGCAGGAAACATCATGAGGAAACACTGAGTTACCTCCTGTCTCCAGACCTGAAAGTCGCACTGTCATCTGCCACTGATGTGATGCCGTGTCTGCTCTGCTCCGCCAGCCCCCCCAATCTGCCGTTATGTAACTAGCTTCCCATGTGATACAGCGCTCCGTGTGAGAGTGTGTGTCGATTCCCATTATACATTCAGATGCTCGCACTTAAACAGAAGCTTCCCTGGAAAACAGAGGGGATTCTTATTTAAACAGGGATCCATTAACCAGGAGAGTCTCATTGACAGCAGGCACGCTCGTCTCTTTCAATAAAACCAGCATTAGCCTCTTTATGGTAAATAAGGACACACATACAATATTATATAAGTTCAAAAGAAATGCACTTGACAACCATCTTGCGAAACCATCACCTCTTCCTTTACCAGAGTAAAACAGCAGTGCCACCTGACAAATACAGAGAAATATCAGTGAGAAGCACTTGGAGAACAAAGTGTGAATTCTGTAAGTGTTGTGGCACAAAGGATGGGAGCTAATTCTAATGCTAAAGGAAGAGTTAAATGTCTACGTTTCAATTTTTGATAGCTCTAATATAAGATTTAAAGTATTCATGACAGATATTGATCCTCTCATTAGTTGTTTGTAAATACACCATCACTATGAGTCCAGCGATATTCAGATAATGAGAAACATGTGCAGTAGATGTAGCAGCTGCATCGATTGCAGAAAAGGTTGATTAAAAAAATTATTAAATCCACCAAAATAAAAAAAAACTTACAATCTTACAAATGAAATGGTATATTTGATGCTTATTGGGAAACAAATTCAGAACCTCTCAAGATGCTCAAAGCCTAAAACTATTTATCTAGTATTCAAAAATGAATTGAGCCGATGTGATTAATTAGAAGTGAATACAGCCACATAATATAATACAATGGCCCTTCAGGAAGATTAAAGCCTCTTTGAATAGACAGAAAAGGAAGCAGAGAATCGGACACTAAATCACTTTCACTTCAGCAGCATCCCTGCATAAAAGGGCCATAAAACTCAGAGTGCCTTCTTCTCTCTTGTGTGATGTCTGGGTGTTTTTCCCCACGTGAGCGCAGCCTCTCCCTCTGCTGGCGCTCCTCTTTCTGATACCATCAGGGCCCGCAGCACCAAGCCCGGTGGCTGCAGAGAGTAACACACTCTCCCGGCACACAGACGCAGGGAGGAACACACCCACAACAGAACACACACGCAGCGAACACCGCGACACACTGCCATGAGCAGTGCTCAAACGTGGGTGTGGAGGGCACCTGGGCCATCTGTCTCTGTAAGGTCTGTTTGATAGTATGCCTGCATACACACACATGCTTTTACATAGACACACACTTACAGTTAAATGCAATTGCAGGAGTCCGCAAAGATGCAAATTCATGCATGAAACGTGTTATTGCACATTCATACAGTTTATGTGCAATTAAAAATAATGTATGCACACATGCATGAAAACACAGTAAACATAAAAAAAATGCAAACGGCCCTTCAATATGCAAATTGGGTTTGGTTTGTTGTGTGTATTCATAATCATGGAGGAGGTGGGATTTATAACCGATACTGCAGACAGCCACCAGGTGGCGATTGAGATGCTCTGGCTTCACTTTTGGGGAGCTCTCATGTCTATATGACAGATGCACGGTGGGGTGGTGACTTTTTTATTAACGCTAGCTTGCTTACTTGGTTAGCATTAGCTTGGGAGGTAGTGTTGCACAATGCGTTGATGCTACAGCAGTATGCATTGTGCTGTACATGGGGATTAACATAACATACACTGGAACAATTATGAGTGAGGTTAGCTTTAGCTTGGTCGCTATAGCTAGAAATGGTTGTTGCTTGTTGTGTTAAACTAAACTAAACTGAGTTTTCAGGTAAACCAGCCAGTCACATATTCTTCATTTCTCCCTGAGATAATAAAAGGAAAATAGGGATTTAATAAATTGTTCAATGCGCCAAAAAAGGAAAACAAAGGGCCTAAAAAATAAAAGCTACTAAGGAAAAATTTGACCAAAGAAACAAATTAAGCAAATTTACAATTTATTTGTACACTCCACTTTCACTCCTTTAATAATCAGTAATATAATATACAATATTATATAAGATGTATACCCTTTTTCACAGCTCCATTGATACTGTACATTAACATGCAGATACACACATACATATATAAAATGTCATTCTTTTGAACCATGTCAAGTCTATACTTGCTCCAACGACAGACTTTATAACCTGAAAAACAAAGTGGTGGGTACTTCTGATCTTTTATATATCTGTAGCTATCACTCGGCCAAATAGAAAGCCCACATGGGCCTAGTTAGTGAAACGTCCCATCGTTTCTCTTCAGTGGACTCAGGGCTGTCATAAACGCAGCTAATTAAATCATTTAAATGTTCTCTGTGGTAACGTAGGGAGGAAGGCGTAGTCACAGGGCCGGACCCAGCCTTTACGTGGGCCTGCATTTAATTAGCTGCAGCTGCTCTGACAGAAGCTGTGGGAATAGATAATAGAAACCAGTTGTATTTGATCGCTTTGTTAGTATAATGTGGTTTTATATGATTAAATATCTAAACATTTGACCACTAGAGGGCCCCCTTTAGGCAGGTGCAGTTAAAAGCTTAGACCCTGAGATGTCCGACTTTACGTCCTATTGTAACATTTTGTAAAAGTTGGCTGTTTCCCTTTTTGCTTTCCCTCTCATCTCGGTTGATGTTGGGAATACCGAGGATTACAGTTCCCAAAGAAGAAAGAAGTTCCCCCCCAGAGTTTGATAGGATGACAATCTGTTCAGGGCCGAGCAAAACTTGAAGTTATTTCCTCGGCCGGGCATCTTTGATCTCCCAGTGTGGCCGCAGACACTGACAAAAAGTGTTTCCTTTCAGCTTTGCCACTGTAGCTCAATATCCATCTGTCACAGTGTGCACATTAGCAGCAAATACACACACATATACATGTACAGACAGAGAAAAACATACATGTGCAGCACAATTACCCACCCACATTAACACACACACACACACACAAAGTGCTGCAGATGAGAAGAGGAGAAGTGCGCTTTGAATTATTGAACCAAGCTGATAAAAATAGGCGTTCAAAAGGGGCCCTATTAAATATTCAGAACTTTATCTTAAGCAGTTTGTGGCTGATAGTGGAGAACGGTTTCACTGCAGCGCTCTGCACACTGATTTCACTGCTGCAAGCCTTGAAAGAAAAAAAACGCCCACAGGAGGAATATGATTTACATTACAAATTATGTTACTTAATGTTTCTGGCCCAAAAATGAGAAACACTTACACTTCAAACTCAAACGCACCACTGAACAAGAAGTTGTGTGTTTAGTTGTCTGCATGGAAGAAGGAAAGTAAAGGAATAAACAAAACTGCTGGTTGGTTTTGATAATGTGTTTTTGTTTTAATGTCATGCTCACCAATTGCACTCAGATAATCTGTTCATCAACATTAGTTCCAAAAGTTTGGTCGAGTAAACTTTCTTGCAACCACTTTAAAGCCCCTACAAGGAGTTTTAAACTGGTTATGAAACCATTTTTTTTTTTTAATATGACTTACAACAGCAAATGAGACAATCAGGGAGAAAATTTACTTTTTCTAAAAACCTTTCTCTGTGTCTGTGGTCGGGGTAGGATTCCCTGTGATGTCAGAGCAACAATTTATGAAAGTCAGGCTTGAAAATCCTCTGTTTAGGTGGAGGGAGAGGAAACAGAAGCAGGGGAAGCGAGGGCTAACCCGTACAGACCAACGCTCCAGAGTCTGTTCCTCACCAACTCCACGTCTCTTACAAACAAGATGGATGAGAATTATGATACATTACATCAAATCCAAGTGCTAAAAACTGGTCAACCGGACTCAATCCTGCTAACTAACAGACAAACAAATGGACAGGGGTGAAAACACAACTTGACAGAGGTAACAATCATGTTAATCCGTACTCCGTGAAGGTGGATGTAGTTCTTACATGTGCACAGCCACAGTGCATCACAGTAAACACCAGAGCTAATGATTGAGCATCCTGCTCACTTTGTGTTCATAGTCAATATATTGTCTTTTCTCCTCAAACACAAGCTGAAGCCAGAGCTGTTCCCACTGCTGCAGGGCTGAGGTGCTGACCTGATTATGTAGCAACGGCTTAAGACTGCGACACACGTACAGTAGAAAAGCCCCAAAACCATGACTCGCTCCCTCACATGTTTGTTTTAGTCCTCCCCGAGAACTCTCCTAATTAGCTTGTATTGACTCAACCTGCTTTACATCACATTAGCATACACAAAATGACAGCGTCTTGGAAGGTCAGATCGATAATAACAAAGCCTGTTCCCTCTTGGTCCCTTTAGAAATGTCACAGTGGGACCTGACCTGCAGTCGACAGCTCTGACCCCACAGAAAATGTGGGAAGTGCTGGTGGCGTCTGTGGAGCTGCCTCATAAACACGCAGCAAGCACATTCTGCAGTTACTGTTTTCTGAGGTCTTACTTTGATTTGACTCCTTAGTCTTATCTATATATGAATATGTGGGAAAATATTATGTATATGTTTCAATAGTTCATGCAACTGATGACTCTAAATAAAGATGGACGACCTGTCTCCACCTCCAATCACTGTACCAAAATCCAGCCAAACTATCATGGATACAGATGCTGCTATTCTGCGTTTGTGACGCCATTTGGAGCCAGAGTCTTTGCAACACTGATGGTGAAGTGGAACCACGGTGTCAAGGTCCCACATATTCACGCCCCTGACTGATCACAAGTCAGTCTCAGCTGTCAATCATGACGTTTCACCCTGTTTTTATAAAACTATTGTAATAGACTGGGCTTACTGTCGGGATGTGTTCATGATCGCTGTGGTAAATTGTAGAGTAAGTTTGAAAGAAAAAAGGGATTTTACTGCTGTTAGTCAAAGTTCCAGGATGTGCGTCAATGTGAAGCCTATCAGCTGCCAATGAGAGGGATCTGAGTCAAAAAAGAGGACCTGGGATTGGCTGAAGGGAATGAAATGTTCATTGCTTTTTCTTTTCTTCAGCCCGGGAGTTGAGTTTGATGGTGCATAGATCACAATTACTGTATTTGCTTCTTTTTATTGTTTGGACGCAGACTACGGCCAACAGTAACCTGTGTATCCGAGTTATAAATAAACAGCTGGCGAGAGTTCGAGCTGTGTACCTCTTTATTAATGGACGATACCATATGAAGACTTGAACAAACATCAGTGAGATAAGAACTTCCTAAAATGACAGAAACCAGAAATTTGTATTTGCCGTGTAATTTAACTTTTTAGTTTGTTTAGAGTCCCATCTGCCAACAAGGAGGAGGTGGGTTTTATGTCCTACACTCCAGCCACCAGGGGGCGATCGAGATGTGTTAGCATCACTCTATGGGAGCTGTCATGTCGTCAATCTTCATATATAGTCTACGGGTACAACCAATATAGTTGATTTAGTGACAAGCAAGTAGACTGTTTGAACGTAGGAGGAGCGAACGCTTCAGGGGCAGGAACTGGCTGTGTTCAGCATCAAACACACTGTAGCACGTCTACTGCTCTGACGTGGAGTTCAGTACTCGCCCTCTGCTTTCAGCAACGACATTACTAAAATAGATAAATAGTAAATGGCTGCAGTAATCAGGTGCGCACAGGGATGATCCTGAGGTCACAACATACACAGATCAGGCACAGCATCAGTAACAGGTTTTAATGGTTGGAAAATGATCAACGAAGGGTGCAGTCTATCCACAAGAATGAGTTTTCATTTCAATGGCCAGATGTTTATTTTCACATCAGGAAGAACAAACCCAGGTATGTGTTTGCATATGAAGTGAATAATCAGAAAGATAAAAGAGTGCTCCTGGCCCCGGGCACCAGCAGCCACAGCACAAAGGAACGACACAGTAGTCTTTGAAGTAACAACGCCTACAGCTTCACTGATTTGTCATATAGGCACAGGAACAACACTGCTAACTCTGTACGAGAGTCACACTGTGAGACACAATCCTCTGCACCCCTTCTGTGCACACACTGTATTTATACAATACCTCAAAGAAGCCTTATCACCACAAATACCAGGGTGACTTATATAAGTATGTCGTTAAGTGATGAAGCCCCAGCAGAGGACTTTCTACTGTACGTGCTGACTGCACAGCTGCAGGGTCTTTGTTTCATTTCAGTTAGAAATTATCAGGGAACAGCCACATGGAGAAACAGTGCAGCAAGCTGAGTTTTTGTCCTGTTTTAGTTAATGAATCAATTTGAAATGTCTTTATTCGCCAGTTAGTAGGCATGTGGTAAGCATATGGAATGAAGAAGATCTCGTTTTCAGACCAACTTTTTTAAATAGTATTCAAAGATCTGTCACAGAGGTTAGTATTTCTGCCCAGCTTTCGTTGTTTCTTTCCTCAGGTTATTTAGTTGTTATTACTGTTGTATTTCTTAACTGAGTTTGGAGTTCTGGAACAACTCACCATACTCCCATGGTGCTTAGAGAAGGAAGGAAAAACAAATCGAAACTCCCTCAACACGATTTATTGTCAAACCAGCACATTTCCGCTTGTATTTTTTTCAGGGTTACATTACAATAAATATATACTATTTTAAAGTTAAGAGCAAAAAAAAACATTAATTAAGTTAAATGTTTGTTTGTTTTTTCCCCATTTGATATAGATTGAATATTTTATATCTAATATAAGATATAAATGATTTTTTAAAAACACATCTAAACTAAACATATGAATACTGCAGCAGTCCGTAACTATAATGCAGGATGCATGGAGAAAGGAGAAGAATTACAATTCAATTGCTAAAGTCATAACGTGCACTTTGTGTCATACCTCTTATATCTCACATATTATATTATACCCTTAGAACATATAATATTAATATATATATGTATATACAATATGTACAGTTTGTTTGTAACATGTGCAGTGACTCCCTGATGATTACCATTGTATATTAATGTAGCTTGAGAATATAAAGCTAATTTATGCTGATACCACTTATAATACTCATACTATTACATCTACTTCCACCATTAGGCTGCTACAGAATGTTTCTAATACAACTACTACAATATCATTACAGAGAAATCCCAGGACTAATGGCCGTCATGTTCTCTGCGATGTTCAAAGCACTAAAGCACTGAGAGGAGTGGGTCTGAGGATGAGTTATATGTGGGAATGGCGCACAAAGAGAGTTGTGTGTACGCAGGGGGAGAGGCAGAGGCAGATGGTGTGGTAAATTAGTGTTATGGGACATAACGAAAAAACTATGATGCTATGATGACATGATGGTAGGAAAGAGGTCCGGGGTGACAAAGCGATCAGAAGAGAGGAAAAGGGGGAATGTGAGAGACTGAGGGAGCAAGAGATGGATGAAGAGCGAGGGAAATAGGAGGTTAGAGACAAGAGAGTGAAAAAAAATGAAAGCTATACAGTTCCAATACATTATGAGAAAAAGAAAAAGAAGGGATGATTCAAGACAGGGGAAGAAATAAGTGGAGTGAATGAGGGCGAGACAGACAAGGAGAGAGACTGTTAGTGTGTGTGTGTGTGTGCTGGAGGGGAGGGAGAGAGAGAGAGGCAGGGAGCACGAGGGAGGGTTAGGGGGTGGCGGGGCAGCAGATCTTGTCTGGAGGAGAAATTGCATTGCTAAGGATTTATTGCTTCAAGTGTAATTGGGTTCAACCAGCGCCAGGAGAGAAAATCCATGGAAGTCTCCTCTGTGGCGCAGTGGAGAGCCGGTTGTTGAGCCTCCCTGACTCCCACATCCTCACTGCTGCTGTTAATGCTGCTAATGCTAATGCTGCCGCTACAGACTCAGGTTTTGCTGCACAGGCATCTCCCGAAAAGTGAACACACCTAAATAGCATAATAGTCACTGAGTTGTAATTTTAGATACTTAGCAGTTCCCTTTGCAACTCAAGTGAGCTGCTTGGACCCTGGTGGTGGTTTGATTATAACTGAGTTCTGGTTTTATGGGCTGTAATATAAACTTCCATTGTTGAAGCTTTTTCTTCATAACATTCTATTTGAGTTTCCAAGGAGACAAATCTCGGTTGTGGGCGGAACCAGCCACAGCTACTGCAGTGGCACCTCACTTGTAAACCTGTGGATATCTAATGTATGTAAATGATTTGACTTTTTAAACAAAGTTTAAGTACTTTTCAAAGTAATCTGCCCAGTGGACAGTGTAGAACCATCTTTATGCTGAAAGTATAAGAAACAAATGCTGCTGATGCAAAGGAAATAATCTATTAAATGTAAACTTATAATACAAAAGGCATACAACCGGACAGATGTTGATAGGAAAGAGGGAAAGCAATACTTGCATTTCTCTGCTCAATGAAATCAATTTCACTTTCCTATAGAAGTGGAGTAAGATTTATTTGGCGTGTATTTTAGATGTAGGCTTTTTATTTTGGCTAATGTCCCATCTGCTAACATGGAGGAGGCAGGTTTGTAACTTACACTGCAGCCAACCACCAGGTGGCGACAAAGATGCTTTGACTTCAGAGAGCAGAAGCAGATTTTTGCCTTGTGTCGTCCACACAGACTTGACAGATGAACTGTGTGACTGTGTTTATTCATCTCAAACAGCTGATGTTCCAACTGTTCAGCCACAGATTTCCTGTTTGCGCATTTACGAAAGCAGATTTATAAAACCTCGGGAGGCCTATAGGCACTAATGTGCTGGTCTGCACACAGCCAATGCTGAGCCACCACCCTTTACATCTATTTCTAGCTCAAGTGCTGTTTCCCAGCTGAAATACCAAGTCTACACGTTCATGTATTTGGGATTTCCATGGTTTCTGTGCAACACAAAAAGCCGTGAACTTAAAATCAAAAGCTAGCAGGTAATTTCTGTGATGTTTGATTGGACAGAAGCAGCACATTATTGTTACCTTTCTCTCCCGTGTCACAACCTGTTTCAGACTAGGGGTTTGAGACTTAATAACCTCCATATTCATACAAACAGCCTTCATCTGTCAGAGGATGCCACTGGTGGCCATGATTCAAACCAACATGTCCACTCCCACTCACAATGTAAATGAGGAACTGTGTCCAGCTGTGGGCCTCAAGCAGAGAGGTCCCAGGTCTGGATCCTCCCCTTAGATTCATCTGTAGTGTACGATACTAAATCTACAGCAGCAGCGCTTCCTTCTCTATTAATAGCATTCTCCACATAGCATGTCGATAGATAACAGGAATGTACTGTTATTTTTTCTTGTGCCATTCAATACTATTGTATTGGGGACGAGACTGCGTAGAGTAACAGAACATTTACCATGAAAGCCCAGTGATCGATGGCTGCAAACACATTTTTACTCATGGGCAGAAGGAAAGGAGCAGATGCTTCATTTGAATTTCATATGAAAAACTGGGAAATCGTGACACAGTCGGTCCAAAAAGGGTTTCCTGGTAAAGCACAGGAGGGGGTCTATAGATCTGTGTGTGTGTGTGTGTGTGTGTGTGTGTGTGTGTGTGTGTGTGTGTGTGTGTGTGTGTGTGTGTGTGTGTGTGTGTGTGTGTGTGTGTGTGTGTGCATGCGCGCGCGTGTGCATGCTCACTCCACCCAACACTGCATTGCGATTCCCCCTGCTCCCTGACATGCAGCAGTGTTCACAAACCCACACTGCAGAACAGAGCGGGTCTGGCTCTGCATACCAATCAGAAAGGGAGAGAGAGAGAGCGAGAGACAGACAGCGAGAGAGTGAGGAGAGAGCGAGGTAGAGAGAGAGAGAGAGAGAGAGAGAGAGAGAGAGAGAGAGATATCCTGTAATGCAGAGACAAGGAGCAAGAGATAAGAGAGAAGAAGAACCCCCTCCTCCTCCTCCTCCCTCTCAACGTCTCTCCTCGTTTTCACCTCTGCAGTCAGCCCAGGCTGAGCAGGTTACAGCTCTGCAGTTCATACAAAGGGATTCTCCTTCCCAGGCTTCCCCTGCAAAGGGGGGGGGGGCAGGTATAGCTGCAGATGCCTGGCAGTCAGGTGGCGCAGCAGAGGCTCTTCTACTTTGTCTTGATGACAGTATTGACTGCTTCTAAAAATGGAAGAAAGAGTCGATTGAAGCTCATGGAGTGTGTCTGATGTGATGTAAAAAGCCGGGGAGCGGCCTTCAAGACACAAAGCAAATTCAGAGAGGAGCTGGAATAATCGTTTGCTTAATTAACTTTGCTGGGCTTTGGGAGAAGGATTTCGTATAAACCTGGGTGGTATCAAATAGCTGAGAGGTGCACGTTTGATATATTTTTAGGGAGAGCTGCAGGGCAGGAGGAGTGGTAACTGGAACCAGCGCGAGGTTTAATGGGCAGAAGGAGATGGATGTTGACATTTGATACCCCGCCATCCGTGCTTGGGGAGTGCGAACAATGATCAGCCAAGGGTAAACTGCAGTCTGGACTGCAGCAGATATTTCTTCATCTGTTCTCAGTGTAAAAGTCAGAGAAGGTGGATACACGTCCATCATGCTTAGCTGAAGGTCTGTTTTGACCACTGCTGTCATAACGTTTAACTTGACGGGAGGAAGGGTTTGAAAAGTCGTCTGCAATGAATATGCAGCCCGAGAGTTTGTGTTACCTTTGGTTACCATGCAGCCTCGGTTGAGTTTGATGCTGTTATTTCCACAGTGTCATTCAAAAAGGGTCTGAATCCGAGAAAATTGAAGGTATAGTATATCAGAAAAAAATTACATAATTCAGATTCACCAAATGAATTTAATAGTGTATTATATATGTAAGTGTACAATAGGCTTGTTTTCATGTCCCACATACTTATATTTAAGGTGTTACATGACCAATTTACACTTTACGCTGAATGCTGCTTTTAAATTAATTCTATTTAGAAGTTACCCATTGATATTTATTCTTAATATTTATGTCTTTCTACTGGAATTTGAGCCAGATGCAACTAAATTTCATTCAAATGTGCACTACTAGATCATTTTATCTATACAAATAGTTCATACAAAACAAAGAAAAACATTTTTGAACTGGTCACAAGAGCTGGATATGCCGCCTGTGACAAGGGTTCACAGTGTTGACACTGATTTATATTAAGAGTTTGAGCTTCATCCAGGTGTTCTCATGGGGCAGGGCTGTCACAGTTCGCATCCCACAGCTATAAATAATGCAGGATGTGTGTTTCGATCAGGATTGTGTTATGATTTTACTGTAGACCTGTATATAAAAATGGATGTATACGTATCCCCTCTGGAAAGTGAAGCCAATACCCAAAGTGCCTGAAACCTGTATTCTCTCAAAAGACCACCAGAGGGAGACTCCACTAGTTGCAAAATGATGTCAGTTTCTATAGAAGCCTATAAAACAATGACTCTCAGTTGATTCATCACATCAGTCTGTAGTTTCATTCAGGGTTTATGGTTTTAGTCTGTAGTTTCAAGTCTTTTCCAATACAGCTTGATGGTCAGGTGTGGTCCCATTTACAGTCAAATCGACAGTAAAGCACAATATGCATTTAGGTTTGGACACCGTGTGTTTGACAGCCAGTACGATCCAATGGGTACGGGCTGCAGTTCAAAACACCAAGATGGCGCTGGCCACTATGCCAAACTCAAGGCTTCTAAACAGTGGTGCACAAACCAAAGGCTGACGTCGCAGTGGGTTGTCACTTGCATACACAGTTTTTATGGACTTCGTTTGTTTAGCTTGATTCTGTTTAAGTTCTATTGCAGGAATCTCCTCTGTTCATTTAATAATACTAGCTTTAAAACGCAATGGATGTAAATGTTATACCAGAGGGTCTTTTTTCCTATTGGTGTTGCAACTGAACTGTACACATCACTCTCAACTACCAAGCATCACAATGCTGCGAGTCACAGTGTCGCCCCTTCAATGACGTATATCTGAAATGTTCTGCTCATTTCCTGTTTAATGATGTATACAAATCGAGGGTAACTGCAGAAAATGGAAAATTCTGATTTTGAGGGGAAAAAATGTATCATGTGTTATTTGTTTCCCAGGTCCCTTCTGCCTGAGGTCCCGAAAGTGTCTTGAATCACTTCTATGTGAGACTATGTCATATTATCCAAACAAAAACTGAGGAATAGATTTCAACAGGATCAAACTCATCTTGAACCAGAAATAAAATGCTGGTCACTACGAGACACTCTTAGATAATAACACTGCTGCCCTGCCGCAGTGTAGCTGCCCTGCTACTAGAGTTAGAAATGGAGGAGATGGAGAGAAAGGTCTTGGATACAGACTTAGAGGATTCACCACTGGTTTGGATCTATGGAAGCCGTCTGGCTGCAAATCTAAACCTGTGATTTTCACTTAATTCCCAGTTAGATCCTGATTCACACAGGCCTTCAGACTCATCATTATTCATCCTGCCCAGCACAGCAGGTCTGTTCGATTTCACCTTGAGAACAAGTGAAGAGACGCTCTCAAATTTTGATGCTTCAAAATTTGAAATCGTCTAAAAAAGAAGCATGAGAAGGAGAGTGTTGAACTGTATGTCCAGATGCTCTGGCCTGTTTTAAAAGCGAGAGGATGGAGAGTGCTTCTGTTGAACTCTGGTGCTGAGAGGAATTAGCTGAAGGTTCTCTAGTTTGGAGGGTCGTTTTGCTCAAGTGTTCTCAAATAATAACTGAAGCACATTTTGTCAATGATGTGGTGTCATCAGACCAAACTATGTGAATATTTAAGTGGAGAAGTTCACTTTTCAACCCTGGTATAAAAATGTTCAGATGTAATAAAGACTGCAAATGACATCATACACAATAGAAAGTGCATCAGTGTTGGAGTTTGTCAAAGAGTGTTAAGATTTATCCTCTGTGCTTTCGAAGCTAGCACCTGTTTGCTTCCCTCAGGATCTATCATCAGGGGAGACAGAGCGCTTTTGGCGAAAACAGAATTAGTCAATCAAACCTGGCTCGCTCAGTTCAACCCCGTAAACATGAGGGGATGAGACTGTGGTGGGGGGGCCAATGGGACGGACGGGTGCTGAAGTCACAGCAACTCCTACTGACGGGGGCCTGTAACTGCAATACAAAAAAGTTACTAATGAAAAGGGTAGCTGGTGAAAGGTGAAAAACTTGTATTTTTTGAGAGTACACACTACAGAGTTAATTGATCATGTTTGTTAATTAAATTATTGAATTCACCCTTCATTCATTGTATGACTTTCAATGGAGGCTGTTTTCTGTGTGTCTGGTGTCTCAGGATCACAGATTTTGGGAATCAGCAATTTCCGTGTTCCTGTGTCTCTACTGCACTTCACCACCATGTCTCAAAAAACAATATCTCATCTCAATATCACCCCAAAGCCAAACAGCAAAGATGTTTAGAGAATAGGCCGGCAGTCACCTCTTTACCGCTGAGAGGCAGCCTCTGAGGAGGAGAAAACAGATCAGCAGCCGCTAGCAAGCGGTGCCAATGTCAATGCAATGTCTCCAACCCCCTCTTCTGAATGGTTCTATGGCGGCTAACGGCAAACAAATCTCTGCTAGCGTTAATTCTGTTGATGAAGAGCCTTTCCAGCCAAAGCAGTTTTCATTCCCGGCCAGACGCCTTGGAATCAAAACCTTTGCCTGATCGTTTAAGTCAGGTTTGTTTTTACGAAGGAGATTGCTTCATTACATGAGGGAACTGATAAAGCTGTATGCTGCAGGATGTCTACACTTTTGAATTTACAATGATGTGTGGCCATTTCAATGAATACAAAAATCCTCCCTGTTAGACAGCATTTAATGTGACGTCATTATACAACCTGGACTTTTCTCACTAGGCACAACATTGGTGTTTAATTCTTGATCACCAAAGGAGACACGTAGTAGTCATCTGTTGTGTGTCTTGTTTTTATCGACGCACAAAACGAAACATTCTTCTCTCTGTAAGACAAGAGGGTTCTGACCTCCCTATGCTGCATGGTCCTAATGATAAGGACAATAATCCTGTGTTAGAAAAGGCAGCTTTCTGGAGGCGGGAATCTACACATTGTCAGCTGAAACTGTAGAAATGACTTTCTTCTCATGCACACTATGTGGTAGAATGTGTTATTAAATGTGTGTGTTATTTATTTCATCACAATTTTGTATATTTCCTGCAGAATCAATATTAGCAACGGTTTAACAGCCACAATAGAATTTCTGTTTTTGGTTAATGCAACAATTATTCAGCTTGATGCTTTGGATAGACAAATATTTTGTTCTTCAGCCTCTGAGCTGCAGGACTTTTCATTTTCAATTATTTTAATAATTAGTTTGATAGACTTCATGTGTCCAGTTTCTGTGAACTTTGGAGACTTTGTGTTAAAATGACTTCTCCACACCTCCCACACATTTCTTTCTACATCCATGTAAACCTTCACAAATAAAGCTGAGACTTGGCACTTTAATATAGCATCTACTTTTTTTGTATTACTAATTGAATGTGCTTGTACACAGAGCCTGTCCAAATACTTCTGTAGAGAAAGCTGACTGCACAAGATGTAAAAAAAATTTTAATTGTTGTGCTCGTCTTGAAGAGATACTTATCACCTGAATCCGGTAAAATATGTGATGGCTGACAGATAATAATTCATTCGGCTGTGAGCACAGTGGGGACACGTCTGCTGTGGTCTCCACTGTATATGCTGGAAATGCAAACAGGTCTGTAACTGAAGTGTTATCTCCTTCCTTGCTTGGCCGCCCTTCCCTCGGAGATGGAAACTGGGTGTGACGCCTCACAAACCAACTGTAGCGTGGCGTATCATCCTTTGCCAATCATGCGTCTGCCCTTGGAGTAAGGTGATAAATCTGGGGGGACCCTCGCAGATAACTCTGGCGAAGGAGAAAATGAGGTGAGATCGAAATTTAAAAAAAACCTGTGCCGCTCCAATTCATTTGCCCAAAGCTGCACGCCGGATAATTCCACAATGTGCGGTTAAAATGGGCGGCACATGATTTAACCTGCCTCGGTTATGGGGCTGGGAAGATTCTGTCATTCTAGCTGGAGAAAATGGTGGTCCTCATTTAGCATCAGAGGGGTGACTCATTGTCACAGCAAAGACTCTGGGAATCCACTGTCTGAGTGGATGAAATGTGTGAAATTACTGCTTCTGCGGCCAAGATCATAGCCTTCAAAGCTGCCTTCGAGTTTTTCAGGGGATAAAGGTTAATTTGTCCTATCGATTGACTCACCAAGAACAGTAATTCTAATCATTACATTAGCCTTTGTGAGCCCCATCAACAATCATCCCGAGACATAATGCAATCCACTGTGTGTGTTGAATTTTTATAATTTGGTATCTTATTTGAAATCAGGCCTCAGAAAAAGCTTAATTTAAGAAAAAGGCTTAAATGATGGGCCATTTTGCAAAGATTCAGCAGAATGGCATTAAAAATACACTAATACACAGAAAACAAAATAATCAAAATACAAGCTTAATTGTGTATTTGTCTGGACACAAATGGGCCACGGGAGGTTCCTCATCGTCCCAGCAAACTACCACAGGGGAGCAAACAAAATCCAACGTGACGTGTGCTCAGTGGTTGGGAGCCGAAGGCAATCAGCGGCGTCTGTCTCATTTCACTAAGTGGTTTGTGTGCACGAGTGAATGTGGGGGGGGGGGGCGTAGGAAAAAAATAAAACAACTGAGAAAACAGAGAAATTTCCATTTTTCCCTTTTTATATAATGTGGTAACAGCTGCCAATGTTTAGAACATGGGGAAGTTGTTTGTTTTAAGTCGAAATAATGACGCTGCCCCGAGGTGTTACCTAACTCTGACTCTGAAAAGCTTGATTCACAGAGCCCCTGATTACATAACTCAAGTTCAGAGACTTTCATGTATATTTCAGAGAGAATCTATTATTTACTAAAGGCTAAAGACGCTGTCTCTCCTCTGCTTTTTTGGACTTAATGAGGAGACCGTCTTGAGCCAAATTTCCCCGTTGTGTTACGTCTAGAACATTATTGTCTTGAAAGACTATTGTGTGCGTAGAAAAATAACAGCTTTTGTCAGAGCTCCTGTCAGAAGATCTTATTTTTTTCCCTTCCTGTGCAGCTCTGATGAAAGCACTCACAAAACGGCGAGGTCACCGCCGCAGAGCAGCGGCCCCCGCATTCACGCACAGGAGAAATCCACTTTTTACACCACATCTCCCTTTTCTGTAGTTTCACGCTTGAGTTCAAACACAGAAGGGAGCGGCCGGCCTCCCGAGGGGCTGTCGCCGCTGAATTAAATTCAGTGCCACGAAATAGTGAAGGGGACAAGAGACTGCAAAATGCCTGAGAGGGAGGAAGTCAGAGATTACAGTGAGGAAAGCTTGTATGAACTGTAACTGGTGTGCATGCACTACACTCTTAATGTAATAACCAGGGAATCCACTCCCAATACGGCTTATACACTACTTGTAGCTGTTTATGTCCTTTAAATCCAAATGTGACCCAATCATATACAGTCAGTCAGTGAAGCACACTTCCCCAACTCAAAGGGATTATGGAAGGGAGGCAACGGGAAACAGATCGGGTTGCAGCCTGTGATGCTAAAGAAGTAGCACAGTGTAAGTAGCACTGTGAAACTCTCTGTCTTCGAACCCAACACTCATGTAAAGTGGATTTCTATGAGTTTAAAGCTGCACTACTCACTATTTTCTGTGTTAACAAAGAGTCAAACCACTTGCCGCTCACGGTGAAGAACTTACAGTGAATGAAAAAGCATCAAAGGGACGAGACACAGGTTTTTGTTGTAACAATGCCATTTCATATTGACGTCATTTCTGTATTGCAACCAACGGAATACGCCTCCCCTCTCCCCTCACCCTCCTAGCTCCAGGAAAGCATACAATAGGATGTGAACACCTACATGTAAATGGTAAATGGTTTTGTATTTATATAGCGCTTTGCTAGTCTTGATGACCACTCAAAGCACTTTACAGTACAGTTTTACATTCACCCACTCACACACACATTCATACAGTGCATCTATTAGCAGCACCTTGCCCAAGGACACTCAGATGGGGAAGACTGGGGATTGAACTACTGACCTTCAGGTTGGAGGATGACCACTCTACCCCTCAGCCACATGTAACATAGAGAGTGCCAGCAATTCTAGCCATGTGCTGTTAGAATTGGTGACGCAAGTAGAGGGAGATATATGCGGCTGCTGTGGGAGACATCTTGAGACCTGTGGCTGACAATCGCTCATGTTACTCTGTTAGCGTTTGTATGTTGTTCCACCTTCTGGTCTCCTCGATGTATCAAGTTAAACTCTTCTGCATGAGACATCAGCTGCTGCCTGAGTTCTCCTTTCACCAGCTTCCAGAAAAGTTCCACAACAGCATTGATAATGAAGAAAAGGTAGTCATCCAAATGCATGTGAGATAAGAGAAGATAAGAAAATGTATTCCTTTATAAGTCCCACAAATACAATTGTTAACAGGATAAATAGAGTGTGAGAAAAACTGCACATCAAAAAAAGCAATATTGAATTTACAGGGACAGATTAATGTGCTAGTTATAGCTATTTTTGTAACAGAAACAAATGATATGGTAATTTCAGTTCGATATTGTTCTCAGGTTTATACAGTTTGTACTGACTTGGTGCTGGTTTTAAATGTCAACACATTTGCTTCTTTGCAACTTTCACGTTTCAGTTAAGCTCTCCATGTTTCTCTTCTTTCATGTTGTGTTGTTTTTTCCTTCTTTCTTTCTTTCTTTCTTTCTTTCTCTCTCTCTCTCTCTCTCTCTCTTTCTCTCTCTCCATCTGCTCCCTCTATTCATCTGTTCTTACATCATCTACCCCATCACTGTTTGTCTCTCCATCTCTGTCTGACAGTGGCATTTTTTAGTTCTGTCTGTCTGCCTGTCTGCCTGCCTGTCTGTCTGTCCGTCTGTCTGTCTGTCTGTCTGTCTGCCTGTCTGCCTGCCTGTCTGTCTGTCTGTCTGTCTGTCTGTCTGTCTGTCTGTCTGTCTGCCTGTCTGCCTGTCGCTCCATCCTTCTATATTTTCAAAGCATACATAGGAGACTATATATAGATTCACAGCATCATTAGCAGCAGCAGTGGCCGGGAAAGCGAGCAGCACGGAGATGATAAAACGGGAGCACACAGCGGGGCTCTCTGTGATGGATGGCATAAAGAGGAGGCTTGTGAGCCTCATATGGAAAATCTATGTAAGCCAAGCTAGTTCAGGGCTGCAGCTTGCTTGACTGCTTACAAATTCATTAAAACTCCAGCTCTTTGCTTTGTTTAAGATGAACTGTCGTTTTTACTGTATTTTACAGGTTTTCTGAAGGTTAGTAGGGCCGGCGAAAAAATTAGCATTCAACCCCCATTCACATCACGGGGCCTTCTGTAATCTGACAACTTCATTGTAATCCTCCAGGCGGGGGCAGCTATTGAGTGAGTAAGGAGGCTCCTATGGTTCAGTATCCACTGACAACTAGGCTTGAAGGCAGGGTGGTAAATTTATTTTAGTGATGCTCATACATGCCTGACTGGATATTTGATTGGACTGAGGAATCTGTTGGAGCGTCGCACACAACCAGAGGAGATGCAGAAATTCACGATCATTCATCAGTTGCTTCACTAATCTTGAATACTGAGGCTCGTACAGGTTGCAGAATAGCAATAGAAAGGATAAATATGTGTTGCTGCAGAATTTGGAATAGTTAAAGAACTAAAAGAAGATAAGGTGGCAGCTTAAATGGAGGGAGTTAAAGAAGTTGAAGTTTTAAATCAAGTCTAAGTGCTACATTCAATTGGCAGAAGTGTAAGTAATGAATTTGGCTGGAAGGAGAAGTCCTTAAATAAATTATTGCCAGTTAAAGTGGGTAACCTGGAGGATGTCACTTATCAGTCACTTATCTACCTATATAGGTAGGCTATTGTGGCAGTTCCTTTATTTATTCCTAAAATTAAATAAATTGAGATCTAACTAACTTGTGTACTCAGTTGAAAGCAGATCAGTTATCTGTTAAATAATAAGAAACGAAAGCAGTGAAACTGTCAGTTGATGTGTGAGGGATGAAAGAAGCTGAACTGTCTTGTGAAATATTAGAGACATAAGAAACTGCACTTCAGTTACAAAATAAAATATGAAAGCAGTTAAAATGTTAATGGGAAACCACTAAAAGCAGCTGAACTGTCACTCAAGGAACTGGAAGGGCACTCAGAGAGCAGATACCACCAACAAAGACACTGATTGGCCACAATTTCACCATAATGCATATACATCTATTGAGATCTTCTGCAAACTGCTCACATTAAACTCAGGCAAAATATCCATTCTCTGATATTGTTGAAAGAAACATCTGTTACCATACATTAACTGATCTGTTCATAGATATTCTTCACATGCCTGGTTTTTACCTAAAGTTCTTTGGATTATTACTCGGGAAATTCACAAAAATGTCATTGTTAAAGAGAAATTCTGTCCCCTTAAACAATCTGCTCCTAAAGGTAATGTTTTCTTCTGTCGCCCATACCTCAGCCAATAAATTCCGTGTTTAATCCTGTTAACAGACAAACAGCATAGAAAACATGATCTCCTCGAGGTCATGAGACGTTTAAGTTTTTCAAATGTCTGCAGGAGGACATTATTGAGTTGTGGGGAAATATAGGAACCAGTGAGTCCTGAGCTGATTGTTCATCACACACAACAGATCTCTTGGAAATTGCTGGACAAGCTGATCAATGGGCCACATTTAGCACACTTTCAGTAACTTCAGTCCAGTGCTGTGTAATAAACCGATGCTGTAGCACCGACAAAAAAAAGAAGAAACGGACAAAAATTAGGAAATACTATCTGCTGATGTTGTCCCATCAAAGAAACTGTACCTGCAGGACTTGTAAAAGTGATAATATGCAGAAACCCTTCACTGAAGGGAACATGATATTAACAGTGGAGCATTTTCAGCGAACACAATGAAATCCTGCAAGGAGTGCAAAAGTGAAGACGTAAGGAAATTCTTATATTGGACCTCACCCCATTACACTTTCTTACTTTTTTCTGGTAAGGCTACATTGGCCAGTGGAGTTACAGTTTAATGTTGTACTCCTTACAGCCTTTCAATCATTTGTTGATTAATTGATGAGTTTATCTTCATCGTACCATGTATGTGTGTGGTAAGAATATTAATTCCCCATTCTGATAAAGTTAAGAGCCGCCATTTTAGGCTTCAGATTAAGACATAAATCAAAAAGCACTGCAGTGTTGGACAGAAGAAGAATGATGAGCGCTGGAGTGAGTGTCGCAGTGTGTTAGTCCTGACTTTCTGAGCCACTTTGGCCAGACTTCTTCACTGAGCTGTGGAGACGGCAGCATCCCACATAGGCTCTGCATCCTCTCTCAACTCCTCCTTTGGTTTCTTAGACCCTTTTTCTTTTTCTCTTGATTTCATGTATCCCTTTTATTTGATTCTTAAATCCCTATTCCTCGTTTCATCCCCTGTGGATCGCCCCTCTGTCTCCTGTAACCTTGCCATAATATTCCTCTCTTCTCCTCCTCCTTCCCTCCATCCCAGTCTCTCCTTTCAAGCAGCATTGACAGGAGCGTGTGCGAGTTGTTTACAGTATTTACTGACCTCTCCTACATTGTCTTCTTTCCCCCCTCTCTCACTCCCTCCTAACATTCATGGGCAGCCGTCACTTGGTCGCTCTCTCTGGCACTCAGTTGTCCCCCGCACCTCCTCAACAGTCACGCTCTGATGCCTTGGCTGATTACATAAGGACACAGCGTCAAACAGCCACTCTGTCAGCATTGGTAGAGATGGGTGGAGAAACGCTAACACCACTGCCCACAACAGAATGGCTTGTGTTCATGGTTGTGTTTGGGCTTTGCTGGGACTTCCACCGCTGTTTCAACATTTGCACATTTCGAAACGGTTCTGGGATAAAAAGGACATCTCATACGCAAAGCAGTAGATTGATTTCTGCATGACATAGTCCCCGTCTGTTCAATACATAATCCAACCATCTTGAAAAAACCTGAATCATTCATCCATCCATTCATGTTGTGCTGCTTTTCCGAGGGGTCAGTTGCTATGGTAGTGCCAGTGCATTCCCAGGTTTGATGAGACATGTGATCTTTCCAACTGGTCTACCTCGGCACCTCCCACTGGTTGGACATGCCCATAAGACCTCCAATAGAAGGCGCCTCGGAAGATCTCTTTTCAGATTTCCTAATAACCTCAACTGGCTCTTTCCAACACAAAGGAGCTGTGGCTCGACTCTGTGTTCCCGCTGATTTCAACTTCTTGTAACCACAATCTCATTATTTCAGTCACTGCCCAAAGCTCAAGAACATAGGCCAGGTATGAAATAAATAATAAAGCACAGGGCCTGCTTTACTGCCAATGCCATACCAATCCACCTGTCAGTCTCCTGCTCCATTCTACCCTCACTCATTAGTAAGAAAGATCCTGAGATACATAAAGTCCACTTGGGGAAGAAACTCCATCCCAACCTGAAAAGTGCAAACTGTAAATCCATCCTAACCACTTGGCTGTAAAGCGCCTCAATGCATATGCTAGCCTACACCACAGATTGCAGCAGCATGCTGTAGAAAATAGCTCACTTCATTAATTCAGGCAAATCCTACAAGTTGCCACACACCACACCCTTCTCGTACCAAGTGCCTCACAACCACATCCTGAAACTCCTGTCTATCGCTATCACAGGCAGTCTTAGCCTGCCCCCTACTGGCAAGTGAAAAAATACATACTTTAGATGTCAAAGGTTACTGACTGAGACATTGAATCTGGATAAGTAAGGATGTATTACACCAAACAAAAAGAAAAATATTCTTGCACGTGCCAGACCTACTTAAGGTCTGATGAAGTCAACCGAACTTCATCATTAGCAAAGAACAGAGAGGAAATTCTACAGCCCCTGGCTGCAATTTGAAATCTGCTCCGAGATCACCAACAGGATTGGTGACAAGGGACAACCGTAGTGGAAGCTAATGCCTTATGCCAACGTGTAACTTCCTGCTGAGAGTGGAGACCAGAGGTGTAGAGGAGAGGAGATATCAGACTTACATTTAATAGGAGGACAGAAATAGGGCTATAACCTAATATTAATGTTATTCCATATCTTCTGGATGTATAGGCAAACGCTAGCAAGTTCACTAATCAGCTTAAAAGGTGCAAATATGTCAATGTTGAGCCTATGCTACTTGTTTTCTTCAAAATAATGAGATCTAGTAACAAAGTGTTTATCTGAAAAGGTCTCCTAATGTTGATGCACAGCATGTGTACATTTTTCTTCAAGAGTAACGAACTCAGCATTGACTGCCTGTGTGGTATTGATACTAGCTTTCTTATTCTCAGCCTCATTTCTGTTTTGTTTTACAATTGCTTATTTGTATTTTTATTTCTTTGGTTCTATAACAATGATAATGACCTGAAGTGATGTTGGTAAAACATAGGTCATAAAAAAAAAACACTGGTGAAAAACAACCATCAGCATTTTAGAATTATGGCCAGACCTTATGGGAGCGGACCAAGCCTAAAGGATTAATTTTCTCATTTATTTATGTGACTCATTTTTCTTAGCATAAGATCAAAATTATAAATACAAAATACCAGAGGCTTATATGCCTTTTTTTTACTCCAACCACAACACAAGCTGGGCTTCACTGCAGGCACATTCAGGCTACTGACTTGAATATTCAAGGAGAGGGTAGAGCTCCAGGGCAAACATTGACTCCTGTTCAATTTCAGTGCAAACAATATAAATGCTCCTATACCAACAATTGCCTGAGTCCTCATCGCCCCGTTTACTGTCTGAAGCTAATCTGATGACAAAGCCTGGGGTGTAGGTGCATAATAGCTTGAGAATACTGTGGGTTTGGATTCAGATTACTCTGCTTTCCCTTGTGGGGGATTCCTGTACTTTTTCTTCTCCCTTCTGTCTGTACTAATCAGTCAGTCATGGCAGCTGCTGTTCTGTTTTCTGTTTCTGCACCTGTAATTCCACAGTGGTTGTCTGGCCATTGATCCAGACACAAAAGAAGACGCTGCTGCCATCAGTAACCTTGGAGTCCTTTGGATGAACTGCCCAGTGCGGCTAAAATTGACTTTTCACAGGCAGATCAGTGTGCTAAAGGTGGAGAATGGAGTAAAAGAGAAGAAAAAAGACAGATGCACATATGCGATTAACAGCAAGCAGCATTAAAACCACTACCAGTGCAGCAAAGCTCTGGAGGCAGCCGCCTTGATAATGATCCAGTGAGCTGCAGAGAAACAGGCGAAAGGAGGAGACAGAAAGACAAAGAAGAGGCGAAGGGGGTTATGACCAAGTTAATTAGATTAAAATGCCCAGAAAGATCTAAAGTCTATAAAGCCTGGCAGATCTGAGAAAGGCTGTTTACTGTCCAGCTGTATGTGTGTGTGTGTGTGTGTGTGTGTGTGTGTGTGTGTGTGTGTGTGTGTGTGTGTGTGTGTGTGACTGCACAGCATGCTCGCAGAGAAGAAGCCAATTAGTGTGACAACACTGGGAGGTACATGGGTGTAGCAGGGCAGCGGAGCACTTGAGTGCTGCCTCCTTTTAGGACAGGCGAAAATCCAAACGTGATTCAAGCTGCGAGCTTGATGATTCACAGCCTGTTTGGGATGTTTCCTAAACATTCTGTCAGACAGACCAGTAGTAGTTTAAGCTGTGGTAGCATATGAAAAACTTGAACATGCAAACAAGGAGGATCAGTTTAGTCGAGCAGAGGAACCTGGGAGAAAAAGGGGAGGCTGATTTGATTCTTTTTGTCCTCTATGCTGAACTTGCAGCCCACCACGAAGATGCTGGTGTTTCCATAACTGGGCCAAACACAGGGCTGACATTTGGACACTTTGGAGAGGTTGTGAGGAAGTGGGGGTGACACTTCAATGCACCTGGTCCACAGGACAACAGAAAAGCCTTTCCATCATGCAGCAGCGGTGACATTTAGAATCCATGTATATTCACAGCTGTTCTGGCAGCGTTCAGATTCTCACCCACAAAAATGTTAATCTTGACATATTATTTAACATCTCTCCTGCCTCTGTTTTAAAGCTAATAGGTAGAAAGGGGAAATGAGTGGGAATCAACTTTAAGTATCAAATGAACAAGTTGGAATGCCCCAGGTCCACGCTCAGGTTGTCAGGCACTGCACTTGAGATGGATGGCCGAGAGAAAAATATGGAATGAAATCAATTTGAAGGAATATGATTTATGTCAAGAAAATTTAAGATTGATCTTCGTCTCATTAAAATTCTACTTTGTTCCACTGAAATCCAACTTGGATCCTTTTAGTTTATTTCCCAATGGTGAAAAAATGTTTTGGCTTCCACCGCTGAGGTGTGAACGCTGATATTGGTACGTGTGTTTTATTTTATGCTCACATTACACAACCCCTTTTGAAGCCACCTCTCGGAGACAGCAGCCCACTGCATTACATCACCATATTAAGCTAATTTATGATCCCGTCCTGGGAGTAGATAAGTGCAGACACTAAACAAGATTTCTGTGTCCTTGCTCAGGGACAATATTAACTTATAATCCTATAAACCAGTAGGTGACTGCTGGAAATCTCCACCCATATACATAAATCATCAAGAATAAAGTGTAAATAATTAAGAAGGTACTGTAGGACATGGATGAGAAAGCGTATTAAGTGAAGCAGCTTGGAACATTTAGATAGATTTGGCACCAGTATTGTTTTTTTAACGCACGAACTGTAGATCATACTTTTATTCAACTGGATTAGCTGCTGTGCATCCTACCTTAAAGCACAGATTATTAATTATATTCATTTTGTTGATATCTGTGCAGATAGAGCTGTGGTCAGCTGACCCAGCAGTGTGGTGAACTACTGCCCCCCAGAGGCTGAAGACGTTGTTCATGTTAATTTTGCACCATGGAGAGAAACGTTTGTATTTGCAAGCCAAAGTGGAAGCCATAGAAACCACCAGTGACATTTGCATATATAACGTATAATATCAGCTCAGTTTGTTGTCACTTTATTCTGGACCGAGGGTGTGTCATTTAATCATTATATAGATTGTACAGATGTATTAAAAAAGAAACAGGATGCCACATAGGCTCTCATTTGTGAAATAGAGCATGCTGTGAAGCTGGCTTTGGATTTCTTTGCTCACCACTGCTCCGGTGTTCATTTTGCATTGACTTGGTTCAGTGCCACAAAAGTAAATGCTCATTCTGTTATCAACAACAGTACAGTGGCATCACATCTGCTCTGAAGTTCCATTTTGAGACTTAGTCAGCCAGGACAAATGACAATTGTCTAAAATGATTCATAACATAGTAAAAGTACCACTTGATATCTCCTTGTTTCGATATTTTATTAAATTAAATGTTGGAAAAGGCAGATATCTCAGCAAATTATTTTGAAACATGAGCAGAAAACCAAATTTTACTTTTACAATCATTAGAGACACACTTTGACTCTTAAAGTAATACAATAGAAGAGAAATGATATGCAGGTCTGTGGTGGAGTGCACACTTTCACAAGAAAAACAATATGCCAACTCTTTTATGCCTTTTTTTTTATCATTTCCAATTTTTCCATTTGAAAGATTCTATTCCCATTTACAGAGGGTTAAACCATTGCATTGTTTATGGAAAAGTCATGTGGTCCAGTTTTCTCTGGTGATCCAAATAAACCTATTCATGTAGATTCTGGAGAACATTCATGCAGGGACCTAATTTACTGCAACAGATTACTCCCAGTGTAGCCACAGGGAAGTTTCATCTCGTCTGTATTATAGTGATTATTGCACACAGCCTGTTCAGTAAATGGGCCATTTGGTGCAGTCTCTGTGTGAGTGGGAGCTTTACACCGCAGCAGTGATCTCTCTTGAGAATCTGCATCAGCTATGGCAACAGACACTACTATCAGTCACCGCTAGATGTCACTTTTGGACAAGTTGACCAACTCAAATACCTTTTATACATATTCTGTGACAAACTGATGACTTCTGTATGGAAGGTCTCAGGTCAGAGGTCATCCCTGTATCAATAAAGATTTCACAGTGGTGCTTGTCAACATGCTACTTCATGCATCATCTTTTTTCCTCAGCACTGACAACAATTAACAGCTGCACCAACAACTTCAAAATCAACACCACGACAACCAGCGGATGTAGTACTGGAAGACATGGGTGTCCCTCTATCATGTAACCTGATTGGCCCATATACCCCCGCGGAGGTGTGTTGACCCTGTTCATCATTGCAATGACACAGAAACTGTGTGTGTGTGTGTGTGTGTGTGTGTGCGTGTGTGTTCCTTTTGCTTTTTATTGTAGCCCTAAGGGCGAAGGGTGCAGGACCCTATTCTCTCGAGCCACAAGTGTTCAAACACGCCTTTGACGTCATTCATCAAACTTGATGCCAGCATAGAGCAGCCATTATGGGCAGGAAGTTTGCTATGATGTAAGTTCCAGTTTTGAATGAGATGAGGCCATAACTAAAGCATTTGGTGGGATGACATGAACAGATCACTGGGGGCAAGTTATGACAAGCTCTAAAAAACCCCGCTTGAAAGCCCTTGTTGGTTGTGTTCTGCTCCCACTTGTTATGTTTTAGCTCTTAATAATTTAATCTGCTTGTGTACTACAGGACTCTACACTACATTTCTTGTCTATGTTCTGTACATATGGCAAACATGTACAATAAAGTTGACTTTAACTTCTTTAATGTGTGATGCCCAATTTGAAATTGAAACTCTCACCTTAAAACAAATTGAAATATATTTTTGAATTATTGATAATAATATATTCAAATATATTTTAGGGGGACTTCTTTAGATTTGTAGGTCGATCCAGCTCACAGCGCTCAATGCAAAGTTATTCACTTTCGTGTCTCATCACAAAATGTAAAAAAAAAAAAATCTGCAAAGCTTGGGTTTATCAATCATGTGACTATTCATAAACGTATGGCCTAACTATCTTTGACTCGCTATATCTGATAGTATACTTGCTTCACAAAAGAAACACTGACAAGGGTAAGATGAATCTCACATGCCCCCAGACATCCATGTAGTAAATACATTTGTAAATTGTAAACGCCTCTATGTTCTGAATGCAGTGATTGTGTTGTCCTGACCTGTTTGTACCCTTAAAGACAGATCTGACTCTGTTATGTTGTGTTTTCATCAGCAATTTCATTTTCAGCTTGAATTACATTTTGAGGAAAAAAAACATTTGCCAGGCACTGCAACAGAAAATAAGAGGGCGCATTTCTATTGGACCAAGACAACATCAATAGCTAATTCAATTGGTTTGTTTCGCACTGTCCCTAATTTTGACCAATTAAAAAGTGTGACTGGGCGGGGCTTGAGACTGGACTTTTTTCTCTTGGTGCCTGTGGCGGCGGAGGGAGGGGGAAGTGCTGCGTGTTGTGGTGCGGCTGCTGGGGACAGACGGAGCTGCCAGGGCCGGTGAAAGTCCTGCGAAGAGCAACACTTCGGTTCTGACTTCCAAACGAACTACGACCCCCCGGGAGTCGCAGCGGTGAGTTCCCCCCACTTTGACCAACTTTGACCCGTGTTTAGTGGCCGCTGAGTCGGCTGGACCTCGCCTGGTGTCGCGCCAAATCGTGTAGCCCCGTCGAATCAGTGACTGTCAAACGAGTTCACATGGAGAGAGATGCCGGGGACGAGGCGCTAACGTGCTAGCTAGCGTTAGCCTCTCCAGAGCGATGGGATGAGTTGTGTGTCCGAGCTAAAGCGTTGGGCGAGTGGGAGCCTTGAACACGGGCCAAAGTTTTTACCCACTTTAGTCTCTTGTGGGAATGTACCTCCATTTCCAGGCTCGACCTGACAGCAGGGCTGGTGCCGCGCTAACGGGCTAGCCTGCAAACGTAGCTTTGCGAGAAGCAGCCAGTTTCCAGCCACATTTCATTTGAGTTTCCTGGTTGTCACCTCACTGATTACATATCACTGCTGCTTTACTTTATTACTGAGCCATGCGAAGAAGTGACCGAGTGGAGAGAAGACCGCTGTTTGTTAAACGTCACGACATGTTTTCATCCGCAATCACTGTCGCCACAACAGTGGGAAGTCCAACACGCAGTGACAACAATGAAGTGCACACACAGACAAGCAGGTGGTTTGAACGCAATCTGAGTTGTTTCCCCCTTCTGAACCTGTTTGGCCGGTGGAGGAGCCCCAGCAACCAGAGTGCTGCTGTGAATACCAGACTCCAGCAGCTGTTTCCTTCGCTTCTCTGCTGCCGCGGACTGTCTGCGTCCTCCTGCCTCGTGGGATGTTAGTGGAGCACATACTTCACTGTGTCCAACAACAGCAGTGAAATCAGTGCCCATGATTGATTCACTCCACCACCACTTCACCGAGCAAAACTCACAACGAGGTGGGGGGGGGGGGGGGGGGCGAGACTTGCTTATTTAAGAATTAAGGGTTAGAGTAAGTCACGGCAATATGTATAGTCGTCCCAACTCATGAGAAGAGAATGTAATATGCTGGTGGCAAATATCGATGGTTATATCATTTTTAGAATATGACACAGTGGCAAGTTACAGACTAGAGAGTAAGATCCGATTTTATGCACTTTCTTTGTACTTTGTTTAATCTCAGTTTGAGTCAAACGCTGTGAAACTGACACCAAACTGCAGTGAATAAATACACATCCTGCACGTTACCATTTTTTTTTTCTTCCGTTTTGACAGATATCATTAATATATCGTTATATGATTGTCTTACAAGATATCGCAGAATCGCTGCATGGTTTTATTTTCGTTTTTCGTGGGCCGTGTATCCGGAGTTACCCTGCAACTCCCACCCCTACAAATAAGAACGTTCCAAGGATCATAAGACTGAGTTGTGCAAAGGAGTCAAGTAGTCAATGCAAAGGGTGTTAGCACTCAAAATGAGTTATTTATTGGATGCCGCCAGCTGAGATAGCAACTTTTTGTTAGTTCTGAGAGGAATGTGCTGTTTTGCGGCTCTCGTTGGACTGAAATGGCGCTCTTTTGTTCGAGAAGACATACAGCAACAGCTGCACCCCCTAACAACAGCTTGTGTGTGCACATGTGTGAGTGTGTCTATGTGTTTTGATTCAGTTGGTATGCCAGGCTGTAATTGCAGCATTTCTGGAATGCTGGTTGAATTCTGTGACTTACAACATACTGTGAACAATAGCTATTCTGGATGAACCAGATCACTCTCAGAATAAGTGGAAATGCTTTGCATGTTCTTTGCGTGTCCTGGCCTAGGTGTGCGCCTCAGTATTCACTTTTAGGTGGTGGTGGTGAGTTATGGCATGCAGGGCTTTATATAGCCCCAAAGTGAAGGTGCCAAGTCAATGCTATGTACAGCAAGATATTAAAAGAATCCCACATGTGGCACTTGTTTCAAAACCATATCCAAATCAAATCTGTTTGACTCTACGGAGGTGTTGGACTGTTGCTTTCAAATGTCTGGACAGCATAACATTCCCCACACTGTCTCCACAGTAGAGACTCCTCTTAATCACTGTCTCGCTCCCATTATATGTTGACTATGTCTTTAGTCCCCTTCCAGACTTGGTTTGGCAATAGTTAAAATATCCAGCTGATCATTTTATTCATTGTTATGACTGCAGCTCATGTAAACTGACTAATCAGCTCTTGTTGGGTTCAGACGCCGTGCTGATGCTTTGTGCTACAGCAAATAGGGGAACACTAAAAAGAGCAGAATACATGCCAGGCTTTACAAATGTGTCTTGGCAGAGTATGAATGCAGTGTGTTTTTATGGCTGTTCTCACCGATCAGTGTTTGTGTTAAACTGAAAAACAGGATATGGCATCTCACACCCTCTCGAACAGCAGCGCTTTTTTCCACATTGTGGTTTTTAACGTGCTGCTGCCGTACAGGTTGCCTGAAGCGAGCACATGGGGAAATCCTTTGTGTTGCGACGCAATGTTTCTTTTGCACTTAAGTAGCTCCGCTAGGATGCTCGAGCAAGAGCTCTGCCACAGAAAAGAATGCACAAATGCTAATCATAGTAGGCAGGTGTAACTTTTATCCATTGACAACCTAAACCAAAATTACACAGGAACGTGTGCAATACTTCCCCTTTTGTGTGTGTGTGTGTGTGTGTGTGTGTGTGTGTGTGTGTGTGTGTGTGTGTGTGTGTGTGTGTGTGTGTGTGTGTGTGTGTGTGTGTGTGTGTGTGTGTGTGTGTGTGTGTGTGTGTGTGTGTGTGTGTGTGTGTGTGTGTGTGTGTGTGTGGAGTTGTGATCAGCTTCCAGTATCCACCTTTCAACAAGGTTTACAAACTGGTATTGGTGCAACCTTCTGATGTGTGAAATATGATGACTATAGCCATTACGGTCATATTTCAAAGGGGTTTCCAGTTACTGAAATATGCTGCTTTAAAGTCTCAGTAGACCGGATAGAGGTAATGTGATATGTGCAGTTGGTGGTCTCAAACTCCAAATGAAACTGCTTTCCGCAGCATTTTCTTTTTTTTATTGCGAGTCCTGTTATCAATCACAATATGCTTTTTAACACTAAATGGGAAATCCCAGAGGATTTCCTTCCAACGCTTCTCAATGCACCAGTGCCAAGTCTTAATATCTGCTTGAGATTTTAGCTGTACAAGCAGCGTGAACCCTTCTGGCATCATTTCACTCCTGATGCCATCTCAGATTAACCTGCAGTACTGCACCCCTGTCTCTTGTACATTTGATCTCATATGAGTTGAAGTGTGTCAGGATGTGAATTGTGCTTAGTCATCTTGATTTTCCGTATTAGATCATGTGTGTTAGGGCTGAGCAATTAACCGAAATAATTCTTCATTAATTGTAATTGAGGTAAAAGTTGGAAATAATTGTTATATCGATTTGAAGTCATACCGCCTAGCTCTGGTGTGTGTGTGTGTGTGTGTGTGTCCGTCCATTCAGGAGAAGCTGAACACTCTCATTACACTTGCTTAAGTGATTACTTGATTCAAACAGAACAAAGTGGCTCAGGCGTCCCTCAGTTCCACTGCTCCTGGCGCTTGGTGCTCGGCTCTCCTCCTGTTATCCACGTCTAATCATCCAGTGGACCATCAGCCACTGCTGACTCAGCCAATGCTGCCATCTGGGCTGGAACAGAAAACACAACAGACTTCTCACTGGCTCTAGAGCCTCAGATGCTCGGCTAACAGATTGAATGTGTGTGCGCTTGTGTGTGCACACGTGTGACGGTGGATAAAGTTGAGATCTTCAGAGAGCATCAAAGTGAAACTGTGAAAGTGATAACTATGGAAACACTATGCAGATGAAGTCTTAAGAGAATATCATATATTCTTTTTTATTTTGTTTATTTTTTGTATTGCACCAACAATGAAGTCTGCACAGGTTAAAATTGGGTGCATATACTGTATGTTGTAATGTACTAATTAGAATGGATACTCATCTTGTGGCACTTGTGCTATAGCCATGATTTTCCTGACAGCAGTATTGATACTGTGGATTATTGTGGTTATATCAACTAAACTCAAATTTGCATGTCCAGTTGTAAACTCAAAAGCACAAGCTCTCCAGCTTGTTTTCCTTTACCGTGCATTTCCATAAACATTTAACACTGACGTGCCAGACACAGCTGCTGTCTCTGGTCAAACATTTGAGAGTCCCACTATGTTGTAGGTTAAAACTCAACGGAATTTAGCTATTTGAAATAAACTGATTTGTTTAAAAGTAATTGAACAAGTTAAAAACTGCTTTCCTGTCGGTCAGCTAAATGCTTAACTGCCTAACTGTTTCATCCCTGCAAATGTTTCTTCTTCCCATTCCCATGGAGATAAAAGCCTGATGGGAAGAGAATTTTGGTGTGACTGTAACTTAAAATGGAGTTCTCACCAGTGACAAGCAAAACCGCCTGTATTGTTGTACCAAGGCCGTATAGTGGCATCAAGATGAGTTATTGTGCCTTTTTCACACATGACATTTTGACACATTGCATTTAGCTGCTTCAGTTTCCGGGTCCTTTTTATTGTGCATGTAGGACTCACTCACACTGTCATTACTTGAGCTACTTCAGACATGAGCTGTGGGTAATCCAGAGAATTGGTTACGGAGTTTTTCCAGAGTTTGCCTTACACACATGCACAACACAGCATGAGGTACTCTGACACATTATACTAGGAGGCCAGGAGGAGAAAGTCCGCCGAGGCTGCGGAGCGTCTCACTTGGCCATTTGCGTTCACACATCGGTTTCCTCTGGAGAAAAGTATGGAGGAACTGCGGAGTTCAGTGCATGTCTGACAGCAGCTTTACTGGGACATTTGAATAGAACAGAGCAATTGTTTAATAACACCTGTGCCTTTCTTACTATTACATAAAATGTCTGCTGTGAAAAAGACCCATGAATCAAGTTTATCATTTGTGCTGTAATTGGGTGCCCAATTACACAAGGAGCCTATTCTGTCTCACAATTTGGCAAAGTCGGATTAGTAAATCTCAGCCTTAGGAACAGCTTATCTCCTAAAAGCTTAAAGTGTTCAAACACTTAAGCCTCCAGTGTTCAATATTCACCAGGAATAATATTTTCCAGCCAAAATCCCCCTCATATTTTTATTCATTTTTAGCCCCGCTTGAACCCCCTCCTGTTTTTTATTTGTCTCAGGAAAGGAGTAATTTGTGTGTAGCCAACCGTCTCTGTGTCGCAGTAAAACACTGTGAATGAGACTGTCTGCGCTGAGTTCCTGTTTTACCTCAATACCTTTTACCTCTGTCTGCATGTCTAGTAAGTGTGCCGCACTGTGCTTCCTTATGACCCTGCACACTTCCCGCTCACGTTTCACTTTTTATGCTCACATCCTGTCAGCGGGACAACAGCTCTCTGTGAGTCAGTGCAGTTTCACTTTGTCACTTGCTAGTGTTGTTCTTTTACTGTCAATGACTTTTTCTTTGGTTTGGCATTGTTGGCTTATGTAAAAACACAGGCTCTCCTCAGGAAAAATGTAAGGTTTATTTCATAATAATGACTAAGGGGCTTTCAAATCCTCCATCGTATTTAGTATTTCTTCATTTAACTCTCATATTTCTTTACTGAACGCTCATCCTGTTTTGATTATTGTGGCGACAAATTTCTTTTCTTCCTTTTTGCTCAAGTCTGACGTTGGCCTTATTTAACCTTGTGAGGTGTAATGCTGCCTCATGTTAGAAAAGTAAGTGTTGTCTTTGAAACCTGAGTGGTGGTACACTGGGGTCACTTACAATGCACGCCATCTGTCTTATGGATTTTCTGCAAATTACTTTCAACAACGGGCATCTTTGCTTTTGCAGTTTATTTATGCACAAATGCCCAAAGCATCATACTTTCTAGGCCACTGGAAAATTGGAGAGCCTTGGATAATGTGTAACTGTACTGAGCTGGATTGAAACCTAAGAGACTACACATAGAATTTAAAAAGGCTCCTTAGTTTTAGTTATCTTCCTTTCACGACTGATTGTATTTATTCTGCAAGCATCATTTTCCTTGTTCAGTTTGGCAAAGTTGACAATTCACAAATGGCAAACATCACCCTTCTGCTGTGAGTCACAAGTTAGGTGAAATAACCTGCTGCCAGATCAGTGAGTTTGAAATCATATTGAGTTGGAAACTAAAAAGGGATTAAACAACATCCATCACCATGTGCACCACTAGCTGAGTTTACTGTCACATTTTATCTTTACAGAGAATAGTGAGCTGGTTTTTCTGAGCTCTGCCACTCCACCTGTTTTTTTCTGCATGTCCACAGCTGGCAAAGGGATCTTGGCCTCTGTCTGCCTGACTTTGTACAACTCAGCAGCACACTCACTGATCTCAGCAGGTGCAGGAATCTACAGATTTACAGCTGTTTATTGTTCCTGACAGGCTAACCGTCAGCGCGAGCAGAGTTATTGGGATCTTTATTAGGACCTTTGGTAAGGAGGGAGTATCGGCACAAAGAAATAACAGTGCAGGCACCAAAACAACAGCAGGTCTGTGAGAACAGCTCACTGACTGTGTCCAAACTGATTTAATGTGTGACTACTACAGATTAATGTCTTAAACTCTTACTGAATGTTAGGATTATGATGATTAATGATGATTATTATGCTTGATAATTTAATTATGTACTTACCTAGAGGTCCACAGGTTGCTGCAAGAAACCCATAGTATAGCAGTATGCATGATTAAATAATTTTGCAGCCTATGTTTAAGTTCATTGACTTTATTGTAATTCATCCTCATACAAACTAATAATACACAACATAAAACTTATGAAACAGAATAAGACTACAAAGGTGGGTGTTGCATATGGCTACTGATGATAAAGGTGCTGTGCACACACCCATATGTAAACACAGTGAAAAGTAGCCATTAATGGCATAATAAATACTCAGCATATTAAAAACAGCAGATAGAACAAAAGTGTGTAAAATTATAAATGGTTAGTGGATTCTCTAACTTGTCAAATCTCAATTTGGCAAAGGTTGACATGTACATGTTCTGTTTGTGCTGTGTGCAGTCTACTCTAACTCTGTGTGTGTGGGGCCAGGTTTTCAATTATCAGCCATGGATTTAAGATGTATAACAGCATGCAGACACAAAGTAAAGGTAACGTGAAAAACTTACATAAAGAGGGAAAAGCAAAACACTTGGCCTAGTTATGTAGCATGACTAACTGAGTGCACTTGATCTTGGCCTCGGTTGACAGACTTGTCTGGTGACAGAGACCAAAGGCCTGCATGGTCTGTAAATGTCAAGCATCGTCTGCTCGGCTATTGTGAGTGATAAGCGCTGATCCTTTACAGTGGAGCCAGCGTTCATGGAAAGCCATAAATAGGTTTGTTTTCACAAGGAAACCCCTGTGCCCCACTGACTCCCTGTGTTTTTACAGCCTGTTTTTACACAAATTAGTGCGAGACCATCTCTCTCACTCTATCCCTATTTCAGCTGTGAACAGCTACCTCAGTTAAGCTACATCCACACTACTTCATTGTAGTTTTAAAGCTCATTACTGCTGCAAAGTTTACGTCTGCTGTCCACACTACTCGCACTACACACTACTCAAGTTTTTGAACACCTAAAACAGAGAACTTGATTAGGTCTGAACTCTCGGGAGCTCCATTTATTATCTGGACTGGCAGAAACTGAGACTGGAAACTATGGCACAGTCACCTGCATACACTTCCCGATTGGGTCTTATCAGTCCCGACTCAACTAGCAGTGTTGAATGCAAAACATTGTTGAAACTTTCTTGAACAGTTCCACTTTGTTGTCAGTCCAAGGAAATAAATCCTTTCCTGTTACATTTTACCATTGTTTTTTCTCGTTCATAGTATTTTCTGTAAGCAACCAACTGCAGATTGTCCATTGTTTATGTGAAGCTAATGTAACCAGCTGCGGAAAGGAGCCTCAAATATAACTTAGTCTCATCAAGAAAGCAAAGAGTGTTTCCCAAAATTCCCAACTGTTCATTGTAAGTTAATAAAATAGTCTAATTGTAAGCCTGATACAGTATACAGTACAACAAACTAAATGCGAGACCAATGAAAACATCAAGGCACAGATTCGGCAACCTTATGCCATTGCTAAAAATAAAAATATATTAATTTGTTGCATGGCTCTTTTGTATGAATACATTTTTTCAAATTTCAGTGTTTGTTGATGTTGGCATTTTTAAGAACACCCATAACAGTAGCACATCTGTCTGCTTGATTATACTGTTAAGAATAATCTTGCTGCCACGGTCGTGGTAGTTCATTGAGCGTAGCTTGCCACACCTACACCCAGCAGAGAAGGAGCCTGTAGTGGTGGAGATGACTTGATGCCCTCACATACACACTTACTAACACTAGAGCCACACAAGTCGGTCACACACAGACATGGTTCCCTTTGTATCTGCAGTGCTGCTGACATGCAGGGCCTGGCAGAACAGAAGTGGCATTGAGTAAAGACGTAGGAGGAATTTTTACGCCTGGAGTCCCACTCTGTGCAGCGATGGCCAGACAGCCACTCTGCCTCCTCCTCCTCTCCAAATACCAAACGCCCTCCTTTACTTTCCTACTAGCTTTTTCCTTTGATTTCTTTTCCTCCCTCTATTGTTCTCTTCATGTGCTCTTATGTGCGTTGGCAGTCTCTCCATCCCACTTTCTCTTTCTCAGTGTCGACGGACATCTCTGTGAGTTGTTTACCACGTTCTCGGGCACCCCCCACCCCATCCAGCCGCCACACCCCTCAACTCCCTTAGCAGAAAAATAAGACCACTGTGAGTGTTTTGTCTCTGTGGCCATTATCAGCATCTCTGCCTCTTCTCTGCACCAGAGGCCAGATGTGGAGGAGGGATAGTGGTGAGTTTGTAAGGAGCAAGTGTAAAATTAGGCAGCTGACTGAACCAGAGGGCACACAGAGCCAGCAGCTGAACAGAGATGAGCACTGCTGCAGAGGAGACTCGTGTGTGTGTGTGTGTGTGTGTGTGTGTGTGTGTGTGTGTGTGTGTGTGCGTGTGTGCGTGTGCGTGTGTGTGTGCGTGTGTGTGTGTGTGTGTGTGTGTGTGTGTGTGTGTGTGTGTGTGTGTGTGCGCGTGCGCGTGCGTGTGCAGTGCTTGAAACTTAACGGTGCTTGATGTACGGGTCCTAACTGCTAAAGAGTTCTTCATTGTGCGTAGAGAGCTGAGAGTGGTTACTGAACCAAAACATTTGAATCCTCTGCTGGTGAATGTAGTTGACTGTCGTCAAAGGATGAGAGGCATTAGTGATACAGCAGATGGTAGCAGTGCTGCCATTGTGGTGGTGCTGGGTATGTTTCCCCCTTCTCCACCTAGCCCCCCTCTGCCCTGCCTTCAAGCAGCCCCCCCCCCCCCTCGCGTGTGTCCATATTAGGGCAAAACTCAGCCAAGGTCCCCCCGAGCAGAGCTCAACCCCCCCAACATGCCCTGCTGTCACATTTGCTCCAGCGTAGGGAGCCTGAGGGCGACGCAGCTCCCCTAACCCAATTTGAAGGCCTGTTTTCCTTGCCAGTCAAAACAGCAGAAGGATTTAAAAAAAATGGATGCAGGAAGCCAAGGCCAATCATGTTGATTTTGTTTGAAGTGGCAGACTGGTGTGATTTTAATGTAGTTTTTTTTTACACTTAATTGGCTTATCTTGAGCAGAGGCTCCCACTTGGTGACCACTTTAGTCCCTAATAGTGATATATATGTGCATACATAGTTTGAGTGGTCTGGAGATGATAGAGCCTTTAATCCTGCTGTGTTAGCGCCAAGCCTTTATTATTCGGCTTTTGTTAGTGTTAAATTTGACAGTTTGTTCTACGCACGTCTACTTAATATGTTGCATTACTGTTTTAGGTCCCAATACTTAATAAAGTAGACCAATTCAATGGTAAACTTAGCAGGCTGGTGTAGTGAGCATAAAGGCCAAAAGCTCTCAGCTTTGGGTATTGATGGCTTCTCCTTTGCACTTGCTTTGGTGAAGGAAAAAGACGTTCGGTGCTAACTTCATTATGGAATTTTAGAATGTTAATATTTGTCGATGAGAGCAAGTAACTTCAGAAAAGCAGAAGCATTCCAGAGAAGAAGTATGTTGTTGTTGTACTGTGAGTGTAGTTCAGTTTGGTTCACACTGCTGGTAAGAGACACCAGTTGATTTATGCCTCACCAGTGATTTTCCTAGAGATTCCCCAACAGAAGTTATTTTGGGTCTTTGGTGTTGAATTTGGTTTCCCATGGTTTATACAAAGTTCCTCTGAGAGGAAATGGATTGACTTAACATAACTACTGGAATAGTACAGTGTTTTAAAGAGGTCGCAAAGTTCAACTTGTTTTATTATAGTTTACCATCCAATAATACATTCTATTATAAACAGTTTCTGCATATTCACATGCAGAATCTGTAGGCAATGGACATGATTTGGGGGCTGGAAGCCTTCTGGTTTCAGTTTGTAGTTTGACCAATCACATTTGAGAAGGCTTTTGTTGGCCACAGGTAAACAGTCCGTGTATAAAGTAAAAAAAGGTGGAACACATTGACTGAAATACATCATATATAAGATTTTGAATTTATATGCATTCATATGGGCGGCTGTGGCTAATGGGTAGAGTGGTTGTCCCCAACCAGAAGGTCGGCAGTTCGATCCTCAGTCATCTGCATGCTGAAGTGCCCTTGGGCAAGATACTGAAACCCTCAATTGCCCCTCATAGATGTTGAATGCACTCATTGTAAGTCGCTTTGGATAAAAGCGTCTGCCAAATGACATGTCAAATATGCAGGTAGCTGTTAATAGAGATTAGCCAGAATGATGTCTGGACAAAAACCATCCACAAACAGCCTCTCTGTTTATGTTTTGTGTGCAGAATGTTTGAGAACTATTGTGATAAAAGAAACTAGTGGGACTGTAAACGGTGTATGGCCAACAGAAGACCGAGTCATGCCCCTGACAACCGCTGTCAACACCGGAAGCCCATACATTTTGGCTGTTGCCCGCAGAGGCTAATTTGTTGCAAATAGCCGATGGGCTCCGAGATTGAGCATACATCAACACACAGATTGACAGGTTTGGATGTTCACACAACGGAAAGAGAAAACACTGGAAATTTCCAGGCCTCATTTAGAATTTTAGTTACTATTAGAACTGGATACAATGAGAAGACAGACACATAATACAGTTTAATACATAACACAGTTGTGGAGTCACAGTTTAATGTCTGTTTGGTACCGTGGAAAAAGTTTATTTTGAAAATAGCCAACACTAAATGGAAGTTAATGAGCCATGATTCTTTAAACAAAAATAAAGACAGAAGGTGCTCAAATATAAACCAACTGAAATAGAACTAAACACACTCTGTCAGTAAATTGAAAGTGTGGTTGTGCACCTGCAGCCTGGAAATACTCCTGTGGGCTTCATTATTGCTCTGACCTGGATCTTAAGTACTGAATATGCAGCACACTGACGCACTGGTAATGTTCTGTGGGAGGAGCAGCCACTTTTGTATCAACGTTCTGCCATTCCATGTAGCATCTGATTAGATTGTATCTGGCAATTAATCTGTAATATTTTAGGTTTAATAAGTCATACCACAGAGAACACCCTGGACCAAGGAGGAGGAAGAACAAAATTCAGCTTTAACATGTTTGCTTAATCGACAGGCATCTCAGCGTGTGGAAGTGAATGGAGGTGATTGCTAGTTCAAACTGTATTTGCCACAAAGCTTTAACCTAGTTTGCTTGATGAATGAATTGCAGCGAGCATTTAATTCAAATCCAGGCTTATGTGCTGATAATAATGTCCTACAGGGTATTTTATGTGCTTTATTCTATAACCATCGTGATTTTCTCACTACTGAGCTACATTGTTATTAAAAGTTTTCCATATCTTAGTTCTTGGCTTGTAAATTTACTCCCCGACACAGCCAACATGTAGAAGCTTTTGGCTGGTGTTTATTTTCGTCTGTGTTGGATTTACTGTGTTTGAATAGCACCACATGCCTTTTGAAACTGTATTTATTTTTCATTGGCAGATCCTCAACATGACACACAGTAGGCTTTGACTCTGTCGGGGAATGTGCTACTCGGCATCGGACCTTGTTTAATCATGTACCATATTCAATATTTTATAATCTCGGCTGTTTTGAAATAATTTTACTCAGAAAGAGGAAAGTATATTCCTTTTCCTTATTTCATTTGACCTTTTGAAAATAAACTGGAACCAGATTCCAGAAACTGCAATCAGGTTTAACCTTCTTGGACTTTTCTCTAAGCAGGGAAAATGATTTCCTGTTACATCTGTGATTGCTTTTGTGTGCTTCTACGTCATATATATATATATATATATATATATATATATATATATATATATATATATATATATATATATATATATATAACAGCAATTATATAATGTTGCTTACCCCGGGTCATGATCTGGAATATTAAAGGAAAGAGAAACTAGACCAGATATTCTGGAAATATTTTGTGAAGAGGAACTATGTTGTCTACAATGAAGTCAAACTTGGATACAAAAAAACGTTACACACAGGAAGTCACACAGTTCCCACAATTTAAGCATCAGTTGAGTCGGTTTGGGTTTTTGGTCTACGGTGAATTTATTTTTCAACTGTGAATCTGTATTACTCACAGAAGTGTGAACCCCAGAGTGCTCCACCTATGATGATGTTCTAGAATTAATATAAAGTGAATGTTGGGGCACATGTTGTCATATGACGCTGTCAAGTCAATGAATCTTAATGCTTGGCGATGTCCCTGTTCTCCCTTCACCCCACCTAACATCCCTAAACCCAGAGCTCACTGGGCTCTTATGATTCAATCATCCATTCATCAGCTGTTGCCATGCAGAATAGAAAAAATACACTATGTAGTTGACACACACACACACACACACACACACACACACACACACACACACACACTCTTACTCATGGGCGATTTGCAGTCTTCCAGCCCATTGAACTTCCATTAAGGGTTAACCCTTGTTTGAACCCTGGCCTGAACCAAAACACACACACACACACACACACACACACACACACACACACACACACACACACACACACACACACACACATCCTCTGCCATAGTAGACACGTGCGCTCACATACACACGTAAACACTGAGTTCATCTCCTTGTTGAGAGACCTGAGCTGGAGTTGGTCTCATCTGGGACTTGTGCTTACTTTTTACACAGATTTGCACACCAACTCCCTTTGCGTGACCTGAAGCCATGTTGGAAATGTGCATTTTCCTGTGGTGGAGATGATGCTCGTTCATGTAAATAATTGATTTACAGGTTCAGTCGTGAACATCAACAGCTGTCACGCTAACCAGCCTTCTATTAGTTTTATGGAGGACAAAATGGAGCAGCTGGTTTGACTGAATAAGTTTGGTCATGTTACACAAATCAAACATATTTTCATCTTGTAAGTTCAAACTGATGTTGAAACTGCACATCCAAAGTCTCTGTGCTCATCACTGCAAGTGAAAATACACAGGATATTACTTTACTGAATTTTTTCTTCTCCATTAACTTACATATATATATATTTTTTTTTTTTTTGGTCACGAGTTGTAATTTTGTTGGTAGTCAAGCACATGCTATTAGGTGTTTTCACTCAGTAGTGACCTAATTACCAATGCACTCTCATGCCGGTAGTTTCCTCTTTTCACGTTTATGACTCATCCATTTGCAAATCACAGCTACTCAGGTAAATAATTTCAGTTTAAATGGCAATCAAAAGATGCTTGGCAGACAGGGTTTGTATGAATATATTTTCAAGTTAATGTCAGCAGCTTACACGAACAGAACAACACTCGAAGCACAAGATAAATTATGTTTACATACTGTAGTTTTATGCTTTTGGTAAGAAAAGCACACTTCAGTCTGATTTGCATTTGATTGTAATATGTGCTCACTGATTTCTTGAGTACTCTTTCTTGAGTGGTTTGAGGCTAATGTTGGCCGAGTAAACACACTGTGAAAACACAGCTGATATGAGAGGAAGATAAGAGGAACTCGTGAATGTTCACTCTTATGGTTCATTAAACCCAGTGAATTGTGGGATATTGAGGCTTTTGTCATCTTGTGTAAACTGTGGCTACAGACCATCAGAGGAGGACGTTCACTCAGCCCTGTCAAACTCCAGTTGTGTGCGTTTTTCCATGTCACACACATTAACACACCTCGAAGAGATCTGTACCTTCCTGCTTGTCACTAACAGAAGTTCTGTTCACATGAGGATCAGATTTGAAAATTGTGCCTCTTCAGTTTTACTTAGCTTCAGTCAGTTTTGTTATGCTTTCATGATTCATCCCCTCAGCAGCCTTGAAGTTTTAAGATAATGATGCCGTCTTTCTTTAAGTTTTTAGATCTATTTTAGATGCACAACTTTTTTCAGGGATATATTTTAATCTGTGAGTTCTCTCAGGATTGTTTCTGGCACTTTCTTCTCATCTTTGTCACCCGCCTGCAGTCTGTCACTCTCAACGTCTACCCAGTGGGTTTTGGCAACCTCCTCGCCAGGCGTTCAACCAGAAGTGACAGCAGCTTTCATCACATACCTTCCCTTTTTCTAAACCGTAAACCATTCTAGAACAAATTGTTTATATGTGCGTGTGTGTGTGTTTGTCCCCTCTGGGTTCCACTCTGTCAAATTCATTCACTTCCCCTATTTTAATGGATGTCTCTGCTGTCACCATGGAAACAGAGCTTTTAGACGTGGCTTCAAACGCAAGGTGTGCAGCTGTGAGTGAAAGTGACAGTTACTGTTTTCATGATGGTGATGTTTTTGTGGTGGTGGGTGTGTGAGTGCTGTTGAAGGGCAATGCCCCAGTTTAAGTCAGGGAATCACCTGACACACTGACACTTGGAACTCACCTCAGTGTCAAAACATCAGACAGAATCACTATTCTGCCCTTTGCCCTCATCTAGACGGTTACAACTTGTCTGGAGAAGGTGAATTGGAAGCTACACCAAAAGCTGCCTTTTCACAGGACAGGCCCTGCTCGCTGTGTGGAACTAGTTGAGAAGTCAGATTTTAGTTTTTCATTTCAGTATCACTTTGGTGACATAAGATAATCAGGACAAAAAGAAAATGTAGAGCTCAATGCGAAAAAGAAGCTAAACTAAAGCAGTGGTGTTCCTGCATGGCTTTCTAAAATATGTATTCCTTTAATGTCACATATAGGACCTATATCATGGTTACTGGTATTATCTAGCCTCGCTTACTAAAACTGCTTGTTGAAGATCTGGGAAGAATGCCATGTTCAAGAAACCCTCTGGCCAAATAGTGGAGGTGAAGATTATAATACAACAGAAATTAAACATTTCCCTCTTGGTATCTCAGCAACTACAAAACATTGGATAAACACTGGACTTTTCACTCAGTCTCTCACTTTTCTCACAAATTTGAGGTTCAGTTACAACATCAACTAAATGTCCTAAACAAACGTAGAGTTTGATTCCAACGTTACATTAACAAGTGAGATGGGAAAATGACTGGCTGAGAAAATATAGGAATAATATAGAAAATCTAAATGTATTATTTTAAAAATAAACTCAACCAATGTTCATATGCATCACTAGTCCTCAACTAAACCTCAGGATACAATTACCCTCACTGTTTAATAACTCACAATGGGACTTAATGGACCTGTATTATTATTCTCCATGTTCCTGTGGGGGACCCTGGAAAATTCCATTCCTGCTCTCTGTCCATGTTTCCTGAAAAACATGTTTATTTTTTAGGAGTCTGTGTGTGTCTCCCTCCTCTCTGTCTGGCTCCACCACCTGCCAGGATGACTGACAGATTAACCGAGTGACTACTAAACTGACCGACTCATCTGTCGACTGCCTGGTTAAATGTGAGGCTTGTTTATTGAATAGGTGGCTCACCATGCTAACGTAGTGGCTAAGTGGGAGGCTGGGTTGATTTTCTATTGGCGTAGCTAATGGCTGTTTTTTAATCTGGAACCATGACTGCTGATTTTGTAAATGGAATTCCTGGCTAATTGGACTAATCATATTCAGTGCTACTGTGTAAATTAGTACTCTGCCTGTTGCCATCTGTCGGTCTGGCTGGAAAAACTGAGAAAATCCAGCTCCTTTTGACAGAAAAGGGAAACAGAGAAGTGAAAGGAAGGAAGGAAGAAAGAAAAGGGAAGGAGAGAGTGGATGTACACGCAGAGAGAGAGAGAGAGAGAGAAGTTGGATGTGTAATGAGTGAAGTGGGTGTGATGGTGAAGTGTCTGTTCTCATCAGTGCTCAGTCTGTGCAGTCCACATGGTGTTTTGGCAAATGGCTGTTCCAGAAGGGGCAAATGAAGTGTGTGTGTCTCTTGCGTGACGTTGAGGTGAAGTCTGCTCATGTGTCTGGTAACAGGGAGCTGCCACACACTACTATCCCCTTATAAGGAGAATGACTAATATCCCTTTGGAGCCTCCATCCATCCATCCATCCATCCATCCATCCATCCATTTACAGCATCCCACCTCTTTTTCTTTTTTTTTTCTTTCTACGCTCTGTTGCTGTGCAGGTTCCACAGAGGAGAGGTGGGGGTCATCACAGATGGATGAGAACTATATATTGTGACGGATGGGAAGGAAGACAAACTGTATGAGTGTGTTTTAGCCTTAAATCTCTGGCATGATAGTTTGGATATGTGACATGAACTAAGACTGTTGATGAGTGCTAATGGTTGAATCTTAAGCAAAAGATTACAGAATTATTGTGTGAGTACAGTTATCACTCTTCAGTTCTTTTTTGTCATGTTTATACGGATGGGTTTATTCTGTAAATGTGAGTATATTCTTGTATATTTGATTTATGAACTACTGAGAAGATATAACGCTATCTGCAATATAGAATATTTTGTTATGGTTATTTAGGCTGTGTAGAAAAGGTGTCACCCTCACATACTGAGTACATTGAAAATAGTGATCTTAAGATATTGTCGTTTATGTAAATTATAATCAGCCAATGTATCGGATAATTTAAGCTCTTAACATTGGAATTTAACATGGTCACATTATATCCGGTGTCTCGGGATTAGACCCTAAGATAATTCCCCTGATCAAAATCTGCAAATGCCTAAAATTGTTGAAAAGTTGCTGCAGAGGTTGGATCCAGCACCAATCAATTCACTTACACTGAGTAAACTAAAAGACAGTTTGCAGTTGAAGAGTTTGACTTCAAATTAAGGAAATGTTTTGTACAAAATGACAGCGCAAAATGAAAACAAGGTAATTACAATATCTAGATGCAGGTTTTTTTGTTGTTGATAAAACAACTAACATCATTACATTACATTTAAAAAAATATTATTTACATGTAAAAGACATTAATATGAGTAAAGAGCTTCAGATAATCCTGTTGGTCTTTTCTTCTTGCACTGGGCAATAAATGTCACTGAATGTGTGCCACCCCAGTTTTTAACCGACTATGACAGTGCCTTCTATTTATTTATTTTATTTGATCTCCCTGCAGGAAGTTACTGCACGGCACACCCCTTTGACCGACCATTAGCAGCTACAGCTTGTCACAAGACATTTAATACTCCAGTGAACATGCAGCAGACAGAAGCTTAATCAGCTTTATTTTGGATATAACAGACAACAGGTGTAGATTTCACTGTTGAATTATTCAGTGGTGTGTTTTGAGACGGGAGGAGGGTTCTAGTTGTTTGCTTGTATGTTGGGAGAAAAGGTGGTTAATGTGGAAAGTCAATGCTGTCTGACAATGACACGTGTGACGTGCAGGACCCACAGTTTTTAAAACATGCAAATATTGATTTTTAACATATTCTAACCCTTTTTTTTTTTTATCCTCAGAGAAAAAGAGAAAGCGGATGATATAGAGAGAAAGTAGAGGTCCGCCACCAGAGAAGGTACAGAAGATGCACACGCACACACACACACATGCACACTCCTTGGAAAAGGAAAAAAAATCAAGCTAGTGTAGTCATGTTTGTATAAGACCACACTCTAAGCTGCCACTGAGTCACATCAGCCCAGCAACAATGCTGTGGTTTATGTGACTACAGCCAAGATTAGCCTGCACTTGTTGCATTAATACCAAAACTCTCTCTCTCTTGGAGGCTGCTGTAGTGTTTGTTCTCCGGACTGTGGCATATTGAACATTTCAGTTCGTATTTCTCTGATTAAGGGAGGAGGAATGGTTCCCTTTTTGTTTTGTATTTTATTTTATTACTTTTTATGTCAGGTACCTATAAGATATCCACACCACACTGCTACATTGCCCTTATTGAAAGTGGAAAGAGCATTGATCTGAGTTGTCTTCACATTCTATAAATGTGTCAGTAAAGTGACAGTTTATTTAAGCAATGTTCAGTAAATGTCCAGTAACTACTGCTGCTGCTCAAAGGTGTTTGCTACAAACAACACAGAACCATACAAAATGTTAACAAGTTTAAACCAAAGACTGGATGTAAAGATGGATGCGGTGTCCTCATTTCCTCCTACTATCCAGAAATTAAGCCAAAATATCCTGAATATGAAAGCTGCCATCTTGCACCGATGATGACATTTGAAGCCTGCACAGTAACGATCTGAGGATGATTTCTGTAGATGCATCCGATTCACTAATCGTGTGTCAGCCTCCATCGTCAGTCATGACTTTTCACGCCATTAAATAAGACGTTCAAAGAGCGCACACCTCCACCAAGGCTAACAGCATAGCGCTCTGTGTTTTTGAAAGTGATCTGGATCTGACTTTTTATTTGGATCCACTCCAAAATGTGTTAAGGTCTACCTCGTGTCATGTCCCACCCTTACATCAGTGTGATAAGAACTGCAGACAGAAACCATCTTTGAGAAAAATCAATATAGTGTGACCTATACTGCAGCAAGTCACCAGGGAACATTGGAATGGCTGTCGTCCATCTTCATGTACAGTCAATGAATTAAAAATGAAGCTTTTCTTGAGGACAAACATGACAAATGAAAGATTTTAAATGGAAAAAAAATGAAAGGTTGTTTCCGTGAGCATAACAAAGAAAGCATTGTCTTTGGTTAAAGGTGCCCTGTGGAGTTTCCCTGCATACAAACAAAAGCTCTGTTTACATTCAGTGTTTCTCAACAAAACACAATGAGGTCTTACAAACATGTTGTCTTCATTTATTTCCTCAACAAGCGTTTGCAGAGGTAATTTTTATTAATTTAAATCACTTGCATTTTCTTAAAATTGTGCTTCTGTTTTACAAGTAGGGGCATTGAAAAGTGCACCCATAGATCATGTAAAAATACTTGATCTCCCTGATTGAAAGAAATGTAGATTTATTTCTGTTCAGGGTGAACAGATAGCAGAAACACAGATGCTAGATATTATCATACTTTTGACATCTGATCATTGTACTTCTCCTCTGTTTAAAAGACAAATATTAAACCTTGCAATAAAACAAAATGCCAAATTACTTTCAGGCTTCCACAAATCATTTGGTTAGTCTGTTTGCCTGGAGCATGATTTCTCCCACAGCAGAGGTTGCTTCAGATGCCCAGACAGCAGCAGGGAAAAGCAATTTAAACGTGGCACTCACTTTGGTGCTTTAAATGCATAGAGTTTTTCTTTAATTATAAAGCACAGATAGCTTTGAGACTGCTGCACGGTTTCACCGGCACATTTTTTGAAGCAAGGAGGTATGTCTAAATTGAGGTTAGGTGAGGACAGTGGGGTTGTTGGGGGATTTACTCTCACTGAGAACAACTTGTGTAATGGAAAGGCAGGTCATTGATCAAGACCAGCAGTTGACTGACAGGCTAATATACAGTAGTTCCCCAGTCACACAAATCTCTGACCTTGCCTTTAAAGCCATTTGGACAACTGGAGGGAGTTAAAACTTTGTTTTAATCATTGATTATAAAAAGTTTCTTTTTGAATAGACATCTTAATCTAACTTCTTTTTTCTTTACACGTTTTTCTAATAAGAACTTCTTGTACATGACTCATAGGGAAATACCTTTTGTCTCCAATACTTACTTCTTCAAAGGTTTTAGTTGCACCCACAGCACATTCTTCACAGAAATATTCCCTCACTGTATATGCTAAACTCAATGTGCTATTTCAATTCACTTTAAGCCATGTCAGCTGGTAGTAAATACTATGGGAAAGTCAAAGTTTCCACTTTCAGTGCAGCAATATTGATACGTGGTTGTGAAAGAGGAACCGAGCGGACAAGAAAATTCCCTGCGTGATTTTTCCTTCCCTGTCTGGAATTGAGATTCAAAGAAACGCTTCTCTCGTATCAGAGCGGTTTATGATTCTGTGAAACTAGGGGATGTGGAAGTTAGTTTTCCAGTGGGTTAGAACATAAAATGGGCAGTTTACCGTTTGCATGACCATGTATTCAGCTTGTATTTGTCCTGTCATAGTCTTGTAGATATTCTTTTCCAAGACTTAAGTCTGCAACTGTGGTTTAATGGACATTTCTGCTAAACCATTCAGTTCCACAGAATTACATCGCATAACTACTAAATGAAGTTAAGTTTCTCTGCACGCTCTCTTGTGATCTCTCACTCCTTTTTTGTGTCTTGCCAGGATTTGAAAGTTGTTAATAGCTTTTAAATAAACTCTCATCTAATCTTTTGACCTGTGTTCATCTCGGGTCACGACAAAGGTTTAGAGGCACAGTCAGGTGATGTGCTTAAAGCCATTAAGCTTTGTGTTACAAAGGGTGTCACTATCAGATTTGTGAGAAGGATTAGAAATGTTGTAAAAAACCTTATTCAAGACTCAGCCTCTAACTGTGAACCAGTGTTTCTGTGACTATTTAATGCATTTAGCAACTTTGCTGAGAGGATGAGACGAGGGTTCAACTTCATCTGACTAAAATAGAGCTTTTTTTAACTTGCCTTTCAGATGTGTCAATAAGGTTTTTACACAGATATTGTCTTTATCCCTCTCTCTCTATTACAAAAACTGTAAACCTCATTTATTGCTTACTCTTTAATAGATGTGGAGACAGACGTAACTGATGTGTTAAATCTGTGTCGCTCTAAATCATTGTTTTCTTTGTGAACAGAAGCAGAAATGTAGTTGTAACTTGCCAACCCTAAACCGAACCTTACCCATAGGGCTGGGCGATAAAACAATAGCGATAATTATGGTTGTCCTGTCGGAGTCTGCTTTCTCACCACTCCCCCTTTGACCTGTGCTCTCTTTACACTTTAACAATAAACACCATCACTGATCAGTAGTTATTAGAACACGTACAGGAGTTTACTTGTGTTTGTTGGATTCAGGTTTTTATAAAGATCAGTTCTAAGTGTGATTGATTAGAAAACATCAGAGGAGCAGGATCACTTGTTGACCTGTGTAGTGAAGCTGATTTTAAGATAAGGATCCACACACCAGGGAAATTCAGTTGTTACAACTGTAACAACTGGTTACAGTTGTAGGTCAGAATGAGGTAGACACGAGAATAAATAAATTAAAAACATGCTGAGTATGTACATTATATACACCTTTTCACTGTAGTAGTTTGTATGAAATATTGTATGTAAAGTGCAGTGGCACAGGATGATTGTAAGAGCAAGTTTTTTGTATGAATAAGTGGGTTTGATTTATATCGCACTATATATGGAAATCGCCTGATATGAAAAACATTATCGTGATAACATGTTTTTCCATATCGCACAGCCCTACCCATACCCTAAAACATCCATGATTTATGTTATGGGGACTTGCTTCACATGTCCCTGTATGGAAGACCAATCCCCACAACATGAGTAAAATGTGGAACACACACACACACACACACCGGACCATGATTCAGTTTTATAAGTCTCCTCTCTGAAGTGTAGGAAATGACAATTAATGGTAACAGAGTACATGAGATTTGCCATATATTTTTAAAGCCACAAAATAAGAGATTTTCAATTATCACAAAAAAATTCTGGAATATGCCTTTTAAGGTCACAATAAAGCAAGAACACATTTTTCATTACTGTTGAGTATTATCTTTTATATTGAATTATTTTTGTTATTGTATTTTGTCCCTGGCAAATAAAAACCAGAACCATCGTTGGATGTTACTGAGAAGCTCTCTGGTCTCTGACAGACCTGACTGTCAGTTGTCATGGAAAACTGTGCCTGCAGGTAGCATATCTGTAGTTTGGCCGGAGATTAAAGTGAGGCACTTTTTGTGGCTGCAGGTTAGGATTCTTCTTAGCTAAAACAACTGCTGCAGCACATGTACCAACATGCCACCATTACACTGCAACTTGAATCCTTGTCAAGGAAATGTCAAAATAAACCAGCACTGCCCCCTTGTGGTTTACTTTTCTATTTAATCAGAGCTCACTCGTTGCTGCATGAAATTGATAATCAAAGACATGCTAAGGTTTAGAGGTTCTCCAGACTCAAAGCTGTTTGTGCAGGATCAGTATGCAGACCATTTTATCTAGTTTGTGATGTACATATAAATAGATGATGAGTGCAAGATGAGGAATGAATACCGTAATAGAAAATAGTTGCCAGCTTGCTGGAAGCTGTGCAGAGAAATGCAGTGTGAGTATCATGTGAGCACAGTGACTCTTTTGTTGTCACTTCACACCATGTTGGAAGTGGAAGAGAAGTTGGATCTCTGTGTGTGAGAAGATAAGCCAGTGTGATCTTATAGTTCCTCTGTACAGTATGAGTCTTACTCCACAATCATTTACATATACTAAATAGACAGATTCAAATAACAAGTTTTGTTTTCCACCTGTCATGAATGTAACGTCCTGATTAAATCTTTAGAATTTTTGAAGGTCACACTAGTTCCACTTGCGTAACCCTGACATGACATACTGTGACGTTCTTTCTTTTTACCGTAATCCCGGCTTCATATATATTGTAAGTCTGAGGCCTGCTGTGATTACAGAGTTTGTGACCACCCTCCAAGGCTGGTGAGGTAAACTTTTCACCAGAAAATTGCTACCTGCCTTCTGCCTTTGCCTCCAATAAAAAGTTTTTATAGTGTAACTGCTATTTACAACTCCCTCCCCGTGTTTGGTCACGTTCAGAGAGAATCCAAAAGAGCAGAGAAGCTGGTTCAGAACCTCAGGAGTTGTGTTCAGTGGGAGCGGGAGGATATTTTGCTTTTTCAGCCTCTACTGGCGAGGAAACATACGAAGAAAAGAATTATTACTTCTCTTAATAACTAAGTTCCTGCTATGTGTGTGTGCACATTCTGATCAATACACACACAAAGCATTAATGATCAGAAATAGTGTTCATTTTTATGTGCATGAATTTAAGTGAGATTTTCATTTAAAGATAATGCAATTGACTGAAGAGAACTGACCTCACAGGATTAGTCAATAAGTAAATTAACAGAAAAATAATCAACAAAAATGTGTCTTTGCACACCAAGTCTGTATTTGTTTTAATTGGTCATCCAATTATAATCATCATGCATAGGAATATTGGACACTGAGTCTGATGCATATTGTTTTCCTGTTTGTAACAAAAATTCAAAGTAGGAGATAAATTGGGGTTGAGCAGTAAGGATGATTTTGTGGTCCCTTGAAAAAAGAAAACATCAGGACCATCCAATCCTAAGGAGAATTTCATTTTTATCAAGCTGCAATTATCCAGATTGCTTCCTGGTCTATTTCAGGATGTTAATAGTCCAGGTTGATTTGCTACTAGCACTGAGACCACATATTGGAGAAAAGAAAACAAACTTATGATCCAATTGATCCCGAACAAGCATCAACTCAAAAGCCTTTGACAGATGCAAACTTCTAATGAGAAACGCAAGTTTCTGAGTCTATTTATTTTTAAATGTGCCACAATTTCGGGGCAGGAAAATAGGGAATAGTTGTGAGACCTTTAATCTCAAAGTAATATTATAAAACACATTGAATCCTTTTTGGTTTCAGCCTTTTCACTATGAATGCATGCTGGGGTTTGTTTACTTATAGCAAACTGAACATATTTGGGTTTTTAAGCTGTAGGTCAGACAAAATAATATCTAGAAACTTAACTTTTTCTGGAAAGTAAAAGCACATGAGTTTCCTGTCCATGCTCCATTGAGGCAGGCTCATAGTGTGTGTGTGTGTGTGTGTGTAAAATAGAAAAATACACTCAACATTTCGAGTTCATAATACTTAAGTATACAAACCTGAGCTGAAAAGGAATCTATTCACTTTGAAAAATCACCATTCCAAACCAAAAGAAACAACCTCTGTCGGGTACAAATCATATGTTTGTGATGAAGACATGTTTCATTTGAACTCTGTGTCATGTACAAAGTTACCTTCACATAAATGTATTTTGTGTAAATGTACTTATTTATGTTGTTTTTTGTCTCCTGTTTTTACCATTGTATTTCGACCATCAGGTTTGCTGGGATGGGTAACCTGCTTAAAGTCCTAACAAGGGAAATAGAGAACTATCCACACTTTTTCCTGGACTTTGAAAGTAAGTCTGGCGAAGGAGTGGAACAAAGTGAGAAAAGATGGATGAAGAGAGAGAGATATGGGGAGGGGGGGGGGGGGGGGGTTGTGTCCAGCTCAACATTTTCCTCCCTGTTAGCAGGTCTCTGCTCCCGACGACGAAGCCGTGACGGACTCTGCTTATGCTCCCATCTCTTCTCCTTTGCCTTCTCCCCCTTTTCTTTTTCTTCCACTCAGTAATGACCGCTCGCTATTTCAGCTCTCATCTCCCATCTCTGTTCACGTAACTGTTTTTGATGACTTCTTAACATCCCACACTCTTTTCTTCTTTTCTCTTCCTTCCCTTTTTCTTTCTTGCAGAAACCAAATGGGGAATCTGTTAAAAGTGCTCACTTGCACAGAGCTTGAGCAGGGGCCAAACTTTTTCCTTGACTTTGAAAGTGAGAACAGCTAATGCTTGTCCTTGTGCTAGGCCAACCCCTCCCTTCTGCATCCCTAAATTAATTTTTCCTTTAAGCCCTCGTTGGCTGCTCTGACTGGTCAGGGGTCAGCCTATTCAGCAATTTAATCATGCATCTTTCTCCTTTTAAATTTCTAATGCTGCCTCTGAAGGCTGTTATTTTAATTCATGATTGATTTCAGTGCGGTTTAAAAATCTATTCTCTGTATGCCAAGATGAAGAAGAATGGAGCTGACCCTTGACCTTTGCTGTCAGTTTATACTAACTTGTCTGCATGTATGACCCTTTAGGTTCACTAACAATAGGGCAAATTTGATGCATATGTATGTGGCATAATGTAATTACTAGCATATTAGAGATCAGGTCATGTTACAGAGTGTTTTATCTTTAGCCTTGTTTCGCTTCCTGCACAGGTATGTCATGTGTAGTTACCAATAATGACATAATCGTTACAAGTTCAATATAAATGAATGCTGAAAACATTTCTCCACATTTGATAACTGAAGATTACAACATTAAAACTGCTCTGCTACACACAAAATAGACAATATAGCTCATTTTTTAAAACACAGCAAAAAATCTGCTATGGTCTTTTTTCTAAAACCTCCTACAGAAAAAATCTAATTAAAATAACACAATACGCCTCCGCTATGGCACCTCAGACGCACTCACAATGTAGCAAACCGCAGGCTTTGTTTATTCAGCCAAGAGGAAATGATGGGTGTGGAAGGGTTTTGAAATGCAAAACAGACCCCATACGCTGAGTTTTAATGTCAGTGATGCTCTATATTTAGAGCTGTTGTTGCAGAGTTTTGACTCTCTGGGGTCATGACAGCCAGAGCCTGTATTCTGCCTGCAGACACCTTAGAATTATGTATTTTATTATGGAGGTCACGATAGCTCACACACAAAAAGTTTCCCAACGACTGTAGCAGGCCGAGCTGACAAAACACATTTTTGGATTGTTCAGGGAGAGAAGGGCCTGCAGACCCTTGCAAATAATTGATGTTTATGTTAAGACATATTTGCAGGCATGGCCTTATGGTAGATTTAAAAAAAAAAATCAAATTTATTTAATCATTCATGCGCAGTTAAAAAAAAAACATGAACATTGCTTCACACTTTTAAAACCTCCTATTAATTTGTTGCATGGCTCTATAAGAGCTCACAGCATCATGCTTTGGAGTGAATCGCCTGCAATCACACTTTAAAATATTTAAGCAGTGACACAGTTGTACTGTGTACAACTGAAAGCACTAAAAGAACATGCTAAGTTTTTCAATATATACCGAATATCTTATTACTTGTTGTTCTATTGTCAGCCTCCAAATATCGCTGCCTTGAAATACCCTCAGAATTTGTTTTTTTTCGTATGTTAACAAGAAACAATGTACATCTGGTTCCTTTTTAAAGTTTCCAGCGAGTTCTCTAATTGCTGTGTAAACATTTTCCAGTGTCATCAGTTGTCATTGAGTGTTTTATTTCAAATTAAAAGCATCACTGAGCTCAAGGCAGCAAATGTTGTGGGCTGACTGTCGATGGACACGTATGTGGATATACTAACTACACTGTGTGCCACAAGTGGAACATGTTGACTCAAGTGAAACTGGTTTTAGATTTGACCCACATACACACAGTTCATTGTGCTGAATGTTTTTGTTCTTTTCTCTTTCTTACTCATCTTCTAAATGATAGCTTTTCAGATGGAAATGAACCAAATTTACGGGTTAACTTTTATTGGCAAAAACATTCAGCACTCAAGCCTTTGTTTTCCCCAGTCAGTGTTTCATCATGATGAAACACTGTCATTATTACTGTAACTAAAGCCATTTCACATCAATGAAAATTGAATGTGCGATTCTGCAATAAAAAGTTAGATAATTAAATATAAATGGAAGTTCAAGTTTAATATTTGTACAGTTTCAAATCAGTCAGAATCAGATTCTTGATGTGAAAAGGCAACAATTAATAGCTTTGGGATGTGTTTGAATTGTCAGACTGCTGTTAGCTTAGGTAATTGTTGTGATGGTGAATGTTTATTGTCAGCATATATTTGTGTATTCACGTGTGTGCTTGTTTGTTAGATGCACAGCCGACAGAAGGAGAGCGAGACGTGTGGAACCAGGTGAACTCAGTCCTCCAGGACTCGGAGAACATCCTGGTGGGTCTGCAGTCGTATAAAGGAGCCGGCCAGGAGATCAGAGATGTAAGGAGCATGCAAACAAGAACACCACAGCGCTCCAACACACAAACACTGAACATGACATGTCTTGTCATAAGTTCATACGATAAAACAACTCTGTGCAGGGATGAAATCCTATCTTTCAATACTTTTTCTGTTCTTTTCACAAAGTAAGAAAGAACAGAACAGTATATACACTGCTCAAAAACTTTAGAGTCCAGCTGTTATTTAAGTTTACGTAATTCAGTGCCTCGAATGTTGCTAAAAGTAAAGAAAATAACAAAAAAGAAAATAACTGCTAAAAACATGAATAAACTTAACTATGGAGTATTCACTTCATTCCTTATTTCCACAATGGAAATGAAACATTGTTTAGAAAATGCATCCCAGCATTGTTGCAGAAGTTCCTACAAATGTGATGCACATTGGTTTGCTTTACTTTCACCTTCTGTCCAATTCCTCCCAAACCAGCTGCATGAGGTTTAAAGGCCTTGTCTACACGACTGAGGATATTGCTGTTGTTTTTTCTGGCTCATGCTCATTACACAAAGCAACAGTGGGCATGCGCAAGTAAACTTTGTTGTCGTAATTTTGTTCATTATGTTCATAATCGAGTTTTTGAAAATCTGCACTTTGGAAGGCGTTGGCTTAACAAGCCTTTTGCATGTGGATGAGAGGCCTAAACACAGAGGGAAACGTTTGTTTTGCAAAATATCCACTGGGGACTGATCGGCTCTGTTTTCTTTAGTTGTCTTTTCTCACCATTCAGATAATATACACTTCAACTTTCTTTGTGCAGAACAGCAGTGTCCTAGTCATGTATCAGAGCTTAGTTTAGATAAATCCTTTCCACAGCATACCAAGTTTGTGTGGCACCTGATTATGGCATCAATCATGGATGTTTTTCTAACTTGGTCCTCCTCCTTTTGTTTGTCAAGGCAATTCAAAACCCTAACGACTTCATGCTGCAGGAGCGAGCGTGGAACTCTGTCTGCCCGCTGGTCATCAAACTCAAGAAGTTCTACAGTTTCTCTATTAGATTAGGTATGTTCACAGCACTTCTTACCTTTCTGTATTTTAAGTGGTGGTATCATCATTTCTTTTTTTAATAGGGTTTATATTTTGCACAATCTTTGCATGTTACTGTATTGAGTTAATGTGTGTCTGTCTACAGAGGAGGGTCTGCAGAGTCTTTTGGAGTCGCTGACGTGTTCGCCCTTCACGCCCACTCAGCACCTGGAGAGGGAGCAGGCCTTGGCCAAACAGTTTGCGGAGATCCTCCATTTCACTCTGCGCTTCGATGAGCTCAAGGTCCGCTAAAAAGACACACACACACACACACACACGCACACACCAAGAATCAACATCCCCTCCAAGTGGACAGCTCGAAAGATGCATTTGAGATCCGATAACTTAGACCACATTTAGAGGTGGCTGGGACGCATGTGGCCGCATTCTTTTCACTCTGTGAACATAAATGTGTCCTGGCCCTAAATAAGGTAATGCCTCCTCAGCTGACATCCTCTGACCTGCTACAGTTTCAGAATGAATCCAAAAAGTTTTTAGGTATATCGATTTAGCTGTGGCCACCTCCACAGAATTATAACTGAACATCACTTAAAGACTTTTCCCCGAAAGGTATTAAAATGTTATTTCAACTCTATGTTGTTGCTACTGCTGTTGTTTTGCACAGTCCCTCCTGGCTCTGTTTTCTCCCTTCTCAAACAAACACACTGACAACCACCATATTTATATATACTTAAACATATCTATTGTCTTGTAAACTCAGACTGGCTAAAACGAACATCATCATGAAGTTTAAACAAAATATGTATGTTTTTATTTGCATATAGTGTGGGAAAGTGAAATCTGATCACAAGTGTCATTCAGGACACATTTTAATATCAGGTTTGAACTGTGATCAGATCTCAGGAGTGATGTTGATACCAGGTCTGAACTGGGTCACATGGCACATACAGCACACTTGTATGAAATGGTGTATTTAACAGTCATGTCTAAAAGTCTTATTGTTTTCCTTCAGATGAGAATTCCTGCCATCCAGAACGACTTCAGCTACTACAGAAGAACAATCAGTCGAAACAGAATAAACAACATGAATGTGAGTTGTCAAGAAATGATACATGGCTCAGATCTACATTTGCTTGTTCTGTGGTGACTGCAGTTATTTTCCTGGGGATTTTTACTTCACATATCTAAACTGACTTTGATATTCCTATATTAACTATATGCAGAGCTCTCTTTGTCTAAAACAGCAAACAGAATGACTCTATCCTCAATAAATCTGTTAATTGTGTTTTCATGTGTCTTTTCCGTCAAATCAAAATCCAGAAATAGGCCAAACTCACCACACTGTTGTTACTACTGTTAAAAATGTAGTTATTGTGGAAAAAATGAAAATACTACTACTTTTCCAGCAGTGTAAGGGATGATGCCTCTCCTCAGTAGAATGAAAAACAAACCTTCATCTTTGTTCTTTGTTTCTGTACCTGAAGTTGGACATTGAGAGTGAAGTGAACAACGAGATGGCCAACAGGATGTCTCTGTTTTACGCTGAGGCCACGCCCATGCTGAAAACACTCAGCAACGCAACCACAAACTTTGTGACAGAGGTGAGAACACCGGCTATCATTATTTTTACTGCAAAGATGTCACACTTGCGCGTGTATATCAGTTACAAAAATGTTATATATATAAACAAAAGCAAAATATGTAGCATTCATTGTCATAATGCTGCCGCTCTGACAACTGATACAAAAAATCCAAATGGAGTAATCTTGGTGACCTGTTCTGACTGAAAAATGATTTTACTCACATTTACACTGATTCAGACTTTTAGAGGATGATGATTTCAAAAAAAGCGTGTGTAGTTTTATAAGTTGTGGAATAATGTGCCCGCTGTGTGTCTGTTTTCTACAGAACAAGACTCTTCCACTGGAGAATACGACGGACTGTCTCAGCACCATGGCCAGCATCTGTAAAGTCATGCTGGAGACACCGTGAGTTACAATGCTTTGACGCGCACACACAATAGGCCATTCCAGACTACTGCTATTTAGAACCATTCCCAAAAAGTAGTCAAATTTAATCAAGGGAGATCAGTTTGCTTTTGATGTGTGGACGTGAGAACCCTGATTTCAAGTATTATTTGTATTCAAGGACACAGCTCAGTGTACAGAATGCACACATGTATTCATCAATGTGCATACCAATAAATAATGAATTGCCTGTATAGATTATTTAAAATAAATCATTGGCTCTCAGTTCACTTTCCTCACCATGTAATCTCTTTCTTTAATGATCCTGTGTGTCTCTCGCTTTCTGCTTTTCTAGAGAATATTCGAGTCGTTTTAGCAGCGAAGAAACGCTGTTGTTTTGCATGAGGGTCATGGTCGGGGTCATCATTCTTTACGACCATGTCCACCCCAACGGTGCCTTCAACAAGTCCTCCAAGATAGATGTAAGACACACACACCCACACACACTAGGTCATTAACAGCTACTGTATTTTAGTAGTTGTCAACCATTCCCAAAAAGTAGTTGATATAATCAGATATTTTGAGATATGTTTTTGTTTGAGAGAGAGATAATGTGTTGTATGCAGTTCTGCATTATACTTGTAGTCTGAGGCTTTAAGATTTTGGTAAAAGATTTAACCTACTTTAAAAAGTAAAATATTGCATAATCAATGTGCTATATTAATGCCCATATTGTGACTGGCAGTCACAAACAAATCAATATGTGAAACACTCTATGAAACGGAACATTAGTAATCTCCCAGATAAACGCAGATGTCCACAGGTGGCACAACACTACAATTGTTTTATTTTATTGAAATAGACTTTAATAGTGAGTAACTCACACAAATCAACATGAGCTGTTCCAACACTATTCAAATTATTAACATAACCTACATTTGACCTAGAAAATGTCTTGTTTAAACAGACATGCCAAACTTATTCACCATAATCAAACATCATAAAGAAAGTGCATGGCGGTAAATGTTATCCCATACTGTGTGTATTGCATCTCACTGAGGACCAAGTATGACTAGTCTTATGACTTGTCAACTATTTTCACCAACATTACCCCCTGCTGCACATCTGCTGTAGATACATTACTGCACCTGTGCTTAAATCACAAATGAACCACTAGTCTACAATGATGTTGATGTCTTGATAGTCAAGTAGTACCTGTGAAACCCCTAACACACACACACACACACACCTGATTTAAGTTGTACAAATGAGTACAGCAGACCATGGATGTACGTTTTGCAGCAGTTCTTGATTTTCTGTGCTCTCATTCTAAATCTGTTGATTTCATCTCAGATGAAAGGCTGCATAAAGGTCCTGAAGGACCAGCCAGCAGACAACGTAGAAGGCCTCCTGAACGCCCTCAAGTAGGTTCCATTCCCTCTGTGTAAGCTGCTGTACACCGCAGTCATGCTAGTGACATACTAATATACATTTTTTCTTATGTCCATTCAGATTCACCACAAAACACCTGAATGACGAGTCCACGCCGAAGAACATCCGGACGATGCTCCAGTAATATTTGCTCTTTTTAAAAAATATAGATAGATATGAAGAGGATCGATGCTCTGACCTCAAATAAGATGTATATGTTTACATTATTTAAAAAGACTCGATGTTAATACTTGTGTGTATTTGCATAGTCATTCCCTCCAAGTTATTGAAACCTGCAGAACATGTACCTTGTACTTTGCAAAAAAAAAATGAAAGCGTCACGTGAATTGCCTCTACTGTTAACAGCTGTCAAAGCACAAATGATGGCTACCTATCGGCCTTATTCTAGAACCGAGCTTTGCAAAGCAGCACTTGGACATAAATCAACAAGGCAGCATGAAAATCTCCTTAAGTCTTGTCAATCTTGTGTTTGACAATGGAATAAGTGTAGCGTACAGATTTTAGTCAAAATTGTACTTGATGTTTTTGAAGCAAAATAAATCTTTTTCTGAAGTAGGAAAATTCAATTCTCGAACAGGTTCTCGTTTATATCACAATGACTCATTTCGAGAAAAAGTGAAGTTGATTCTCTGTTTTCACTTAATTTACAAAGAATGGCATTCAATGACAGGATTGATACTAATCAATGTTAAGTGGACATTTCTGTTGCATTGAGGGTCTAAATGTTGAAGCAGATAAGGGATTGATCGGTTTGATGAAATGGTTAAAAGCATTAGGGTGTTTTCTCTTTTTATACTTAGCTGTTGTATAAAATAAATAGATCCACTTTAAACAGTCAAAAGGTTCCTGTATGTCAACGTTTGCTTTTGCTGATTGAAAACGCTGTGATGATAAATCACAAAATCGAATCAACCAAACAAATATTTTATTTAATTGTTCTGTGACAGTGCTCTGAATGATAGTTGTGTTTTTTGCCTTTTTTTTTTTTACTGAAGAGAAAATCCATTTCCCCCGAAGAAAGGCCCAAAAATTATTTAATCCTAAATAAGTGTGTTCTCATGCGAACACATTTTTAAAAACTCTTTTTAATCTCTAATTGAAATTCAGATTCTGAGAGACAAATGTGATCAGGTTTTTATTTTTTATATACATTTTGATATTGTGACACTTTTAAAGCAACATCTTAGTGTAGAGAGCCCCTGTACAAAGCCCAAACAATTCTCAGATAAATAAAACCACAAATTTCACATCCTAAAAGCTGATAGTTTGAAATATACACACAATTTGCCTTAAATTGGATTTTTGAATTAAGAGTCTTGAGCCTTCAGGCAGCTGTGTGTCATTAGTCGCTCATCGTAGAAGACTCACTGTGTATTTCTGATAGCCCAGCTCATTTTACTAATATGACACCACAGACATTCCTGATTGTCCCTCGGTTCCTCCACTTGTAGCTTCTCCTAACCTGATCAAACTAACCTCGTTCACATGGTCGGACAATCTCGTCACCTGTGATGGTTTTACGTTGTTTTCTGTCGTGGTTCACTTTCTCTGTAAAGTTGATGAAGGTCAGAATTAGTTTGTATTTAAGGATACGGATAATAAGTGTCTCCCATCAGTTTTTGGTTAAATTGTTCAACTTTTCCAGTGGAACAACTGGACTGACTTCTTCAACTTTATGACTTTCACCACATTATCATCATCCTCTGTGAAGCTAATAACTATTAGCATTAAACCTGTGACACCTGTTCTCATTTAATTTCATAAAGCCACATATAGCCTCCACTGTACCACACACACACTCCTTCCCTTGGATTAACACATCATTATTAAATTAACATGTCGGGTATCTAACATTCAAATAGGTCTTGTTTATTTTTCACCCTTTTGTATTTAGTAATATATATGTCTGTGTGTATGTGTGTGTGTGTGTGTGTGTGTGTGTGAGTGTGAGCCATACTTTTGATGCAATGTTTTATATGCAACAAGTGAAAACTACATGGATGAGACTTAAAGTGAAGTGTACGTATAATACTGATATTTCATATCTGCCTGAAGTGTTGTTTTTTTAGATGCGGTCTTCTGTCATGATTGATGTTCACAAAGCTTCCCTCTTTGCTGATGATATGCTACTGTGTGTTGAATGCAAAATGTTTTTAATACTGAGACAAAATCTCTTTTTTTCTTTTTGTCTTAAACTGACAGTTTGACAGTTACTGTTTAATATTTCTGGAGTTCGGACTCTCTGTTTATATAAATGGCTTTGGCTTTGTATTGCGTTCTGAATGGGAAGTATGGATTGGATAATAAAGGTGGTACATTTCTTACACATTCTACGTCTTCATTGGATTTCTTACCTGCAACATGTGGTACACAGGACGAGTTTGAGATCAAAGAACTGAGCATGGCGATACTTCAGGCAGGTCATGAAGAAAGAGCTCAGCTACAATCCAGTACATCAGCTGACTGCAGCAGATGCTGCTCTCCCTGCCTCAGGTTCCATCCAGGTAGGGAGGTGTGTTCTCCCTACCTGAGGCTTTATACATACGGGCAGGGAGGTCCCAGAAAAGAGCCATACTGCCAAATACAACTTATTGTAATTAATGAAATCATAAATATGATATGTTATACACCTGACTTCCATATTTTATTTGATCTAAAACCATAAGTTACCCTGTGGAGGATTAGCTTTGTATTCCACGTCTTTTCCATTGCTTATTATATTAATATTAATTTCTTGCAAAAAGACTGGTTTGCACACTTTTTCCTACCGTAATGAAGCACTGGTATCAACATACACCTTCCCGGAAACCTCAGGCACTTTGACCAAAATCTGAAGTCACGCCACAAACATCAGCGATCAGCCCCACGTTGCTTACATACAAGTCATTTCCATGGCAACCCTCCACTTTATATAAGAGACGTCAGCATCCCTGCACCGTTAATCTGAGTTGAGGAGTTGATGGCGGCGGCAGGAGACGGATTCAGCTCCGTAGAGGCACCTAACCGGCACCATATCCCAGGCAAGGGGCCTAATTCTGGACTACTACAACAGCTTTAGTCTGAGATTCTCTGCTGGCTCTACAAGCTCAGAGTGGCACAAGCTCGATAATAGTAAAATATTAGCTTAGTGATTGTAAGAGTCAGCCATTTGTAACCCAATTTGTAATAAATTGTTAAATATCATACATCAAGAAAATATACGTATGTATGTATTATAGTCAGAAGTTGAAATTCCAAAATTCCACAAACAACCAAACGCACCCCCTGGCAAAATGATTGATGTATTAATTCAGCCAAAATAATACAAAAATATCAAATGAAAATCTTGTTCATTCGTGTATTTTTATTAGAAATAGATTGAAACCTTGTCATTAGTCTCAAAAAAGTGTATGTAAATGTTTACAATTTACAATTGTCTGTCTCTCCATCCATCTAAAGACATTGCACGCTGTGAAACACAGCGTGCAATGGATTGTGTCCTAAAAATGTAGTTCTGATGTCTTCCTGATGGGGGCGATGTGCTCTGCTCTTCATCATCTTGCTTGTGAAGCAGGCCAAATCCACGAAGGAACTTCAAACAGTGGTGCACCTGGGAATGATTTAGAGAAATCACAGAAATAAATATAAGAAAACTTATAGTTTAAAGTTCACAACAAACCAACATCTGAAGTAATTGTATCAACTTCAAAAACATAAATGTGTGTGGTCATATTAGACTTCCTGCTGTAATGATTTTCTGAGGTAAAATAAAACTAGCATACAAGAGCACAGTGAAGTGATCATCTACTGTAGCTTGAATTAATTAAAGTTAACATTTTAAACCAAGTACAAAGCAGAACGATGACACAACTGAAGGTGAAGTAAACATCCCCAGAACCAGATGGTTATAAATGAGTTTCTCTTACACTCAGATTGAACTGGGCTTTTACAAACAGTGCTTGTCCACATAAAACAGAATCACAGAAACCAGATAATATAAAAAGGACACTACACATAATGAATTATTTACAGAAGAAATAATGAAATCAAAAGTGATCGTTGCCAAAATGTTATTAAAACTACACAGGCACTACTGTTTATGACAACCCCCCTGCTGGATTAAAATATATTGATATTCTTTCCATTACTTGAACTACTTTTACCTCATAAAGGGGCTGGACACAGTGTTGTGCATGCTCTCTCTTCATTTTGAAAACTAAACTATATTTTGTGGACGTGTGGACATTTTAATGATGTTGAATTTATGTAAAACAAAACTATTCTCATAATTTTGTAGGGTTGTTTTAAAAGGTCCCATATTAAGATATCTTTTCATTATTATTATTAACAGCTCAACCTAATTGGACATCAATTTCTGAGAGAAAACCACTAAATATATATGTTTTTAATGTAAGAACTGAATAACATCTGAAATTGGTAGCCAGATGCAGTATTCAAATACTTATAAAACACACAAACTTGCATACAGGCTGGGACTTTCTTGCAGAATCAGTGATTTTTAATCCACAATTTGTCCTGAATGCGTTGCTGTGTGGTTGCATCATATTCAGCCCAGAGGAGTGGAGGAGCTGTGATTACTCACTGGGAGAGCTCCGATGTGAGCGTTGGGACTGCCCTGAGTGCCTCCACGCTCAGCCGGGGCACCGCCGATCTCACCGGCCCCGGACGGACCCCAGCATTCCACTGGGCCAGGCTCAGCAGGCTCCTGGTGGTCTCCTTGATGATGGGGTGGTTGACCCCACCTTGTCTAGTTTGAGTTTTGGCCTGATGATGAGGAGGAGGAGGAGGAGGAGGAGGAGGAGGAGGATGTTGGGGTCTGCAGCCAGAACTGAGGAACATCTAAGGAGGAGGATGAAAGCTCTCAGAGAACTGGCATTACCTTGACAACCATGTGTTCAGTTAAAAAAAAAAGAAGTACTAAATGAAATATCTAAGAGTGTTGGTATATTGGTTTATTTAACAATATTTGCTGTGGGCTTTAAAAAAAATGTAAGATGATTTCACCAAAGCCTGAATATTAAATTCGGTGGTGTCCTCTATCTCACCCTTTACCCCATCATCAGCATGATTTGTGACCCCCCCCCCCCCTCCATCACCTCCCTCTCTGAGCAGCTCATCATTAACATGCATATCTGTGTAAATTCTGCTCCATAATACATGATGCCTGCTAGTTGTGCCGTCTCCAGAGAATCATCCACGTTTAATCGCCCCCTTTTGATTCAGACAAGGAGGTCACAGTCACGGTGGGGCTATGGCGGCGATGATGAATGGAACGTGCTTTACCAGAGATTTGGCTTTGCGGAGCTTGTAAGTGGCCTCAGACAGCGATTTCCTTCTCCCGTCGACTGACGCCGATGTGTTACCTCTGCAGGTGGTAGCTGTGATGTTCATTTGCCTGTAGAGAGAAGACAGCAGGATATGCACCGTCTTTGGAAAAGAATATGGCCTCTCAGCGATTTATTCCCATGAATAATATTGTCATTATTTTGCAGGCAACAAAGTTATAACTTCTGTGACCTGAGGAAGGTGAAAACATCAGCACAGTGATACACATGCTCATTTTGCAGTGTTTCTTGTGCTGCTATAAATTCACCTGCTGTAACTGATGCTGTCTTTACCCACCTTTCTGAAGGCTGATGATAATTTGTATGGTTTTACTTTAAATTTGTTGCTAAAATATGCTGCGAATTCTTTTTAAATTGTATTTGATTCCTGCGAATCATCTTGTGACCCTTTATTATGTCCCAGGTCCTGACCCCTATGGGAACCACTGCTTTTTTCATGTCCAGGTGGATGTGAAAGTGAACCCATTCTATGTAACTGTTGGTTGTGCTGTATTTAATTCAACATGTATTTATCTGGGGGTTACATTATAGAAATGCACACAATCAAAATTCTGTTCAACATCTTTCCTTATTTGAACGAAAGTCGAATGTCAGCTCTGGATTGTATTTTGTGCTCTGAATCTGAATACCTGAGAAAAGGTGGAAAACAGTTTCCTCCATCCAGTGTTTTTTAATATATATTTGTTGCTGTTAGAACTTCTGTCTGCAGAATGATGGACATAACTGACACTACAGAGTTTTTCACGTTCACTACAAATTGTTTCCTTAAGGATCAATGTAAATTTCGGTATCATATTACCGTTTCAAATGTTTTTATTCTGAAGAACTGGATCCTGATGTTCTCCCTATCAAATGAATGTAGCTGTAATGTGCTTCATCAAGTCGATATGAGTTTATAGATGGTAGGTTTAGACCTACTACAGACAGTCTTACCCTCTCAGGGCTTGTTGGACAGGCGCCAGGTTGTCCAGGTAGTTAAAGCGCAGTGTGTCTTTGGGACGTCTGTCAGAGTCTCTCCATGGAGGAAGTGTAGTTGACTGCTTGTCTTTACTCAACCCAAACCTGAGGCTGCTTCCAGCTGGGTGGACAGTGGAGACTGGACGCTCCTCTGTGAGGAGGGCCGCCTCTGCCAGATCTTCATGTCTGCTGTTGTTCCCTGTTGCACCTGGAATCACAAACTGCTGTGGGGAGGGGGCAGTCTGGAGGTGGGCACAAGACTTTGTATAAACATCACTGTACTTCTATGTGCTTACCCGGTACCGTGCATTATTATCATCCTGAGCCACAGTATTGTTGGCATGTGTGATCTCCTGACCTGCAGCCGGGTGAGTTGTAGCTCCTGCACAGTCTGGATGTAGTGTCTCTTCCAGGCGCCTTGCTCGAAGGGCGTGAGGGAGAAACTGATGCACCAGCCGAGCCTCAGACACTTGGGCATCCACAGCTGGTCCAGCTCCACGATGCTCTTCCAGTGCCAGCTCACCTGGCCACAGATGGGGAATGATCATCCATGTCAACAACCGTACAGGTCAATATCATGTTCAGGCTGTGTACCTGTGCACATCGGCAGAGGCTGCGGGGGTCCAGGAAGGAGAAGATGTAGAGGCAGAGGGCTCTCGGGCAGCTGGCAGGTGAAGTCTGCGGCCTGCAGGGGGAGCTGTCTGCTCACACTGAGACTGAGGAACTTCAGCTGCTCCTGAGAACAGCTCAGCGCAAAGTCCTGCAGCACGGCTCTCCTCTGACTGTCGGACCACCTGTCGAACTGACCAGCAAGAGAGAAAAAACACGACCCGTTGAATTGAGTTGGACTCACAACAGACTCCACAGAGCACAAACTGTGATTCTGAGACACAACTCACAAACTGTGCTCACTTACATTAACAATCCGTCAGTGCAGTTAGTAAATATCCGCTTGTGCGATTTAAGCTTACCCACTTTTTCAGCAGGGTCCGTCTCTCTTCAAACAGCTGATGGAGGAGAGGATACAGGAGGTTGTTTCAAATGGCATCAAACTTCACTGTTAGGACTAGTTACATGCAGTAAGGTTGATTTAATAGAACGTAATGGTTTCCAGACCTTTGGACTGAACTATATGTGTAATATTCCACTTTTCAGTTCAATTTGATTTCTATGGAGCCAAGTCCCAACAGGTGTCAAGGCTCTTTACATAGCAACATCGAGTGAGGCCGCCTGGCTCGACCAGTTGGGGTGAGTGGAGAAAAATGGGCGAGAGAGGAGAGAAGAGAGAGATATGGGGGGGGGGGGGGAGAAGAGGGAGACCAGGGACAGTTGTGTCACTGTCATGTGTAAACTCAAAAGACCTTTTGTCTCATACTGGCACAAGCTGGAGACAATTTTTGTTCCTCATTACTGCATGAAAGTCTTGTTACTAAAGTTTCTGAGCTTAACTTGACTTAATAATTGACTAAAAATGTAATTAAAAAAGCTCTTAGATTAATCTTCAAAGATCTGTTGGATATACTGAAAAGTCAAACTGCACTAAACAAGCAGTTTAACTATTTTCCACTGATGGTAATGATTGATATGATCTCTATGATGGGATCAAAGAACAAAAGAACTGAAGACTCATTTCATTGCGTGACTTTTTTATATTACTGCAAATAACGTGGTGTTTAGGAGATGTCCCAGGGGTGATGAGTGGATCTAACCTTGCTGTTGGTCAGAGGGTGGTTCAGAGGAGTCCAGGCGCTCAGTTTTGTCTGCATCCCGGCACAGTTTGTCGGTGACCTTGGTGCATGTGGCATCTCTGGGTAATAGCCAGGGATTAGTGATGGGCTAAATGACACACAAAAAAACAACTTCATTCTTGTGTTTGATGCTTTTTCTCACATTTTTGAGTGTGTGCAGCATACGTCTTACATTTTCCACCATTGTTTAAGATAGAGCTATATGCCACTTAACAGCTTCTGCCCGAGCACTTAAAGGCTTATGCTTATCCTGCTCTAAATATGAAGTTACATCTTGGATCCTTGTCAGATGCTTTTGTTTCAATCTTTATTTCTGCAGAATTGGGGGGAAAAAACATTTGACACGCTCTCTCATACTCACACACACACACACACGCACACACTTAAAAACACACTCCTGCAGTAGTTGACTCACCATCACTTCTCCTCAGCCGACTGAAAGAAATAAATCCAACTCCTAAACATACTTTCCGTTCATGTTACTCTCCTGACGGCCTCCTTTGTGTCCCTGCACCCAACTCCCCTCTTCTCTTCGGCTTCCCTCTTCCCTGTGCACAGTTTACTTGTATCCATAGTAACAGTAAGTGTACGCTGTCTCGGCCTGTCACACACAGAGGGTGGTGGTGGTGGTGGTGGTGGTGGTGAGGGTTATTGAAAAGCAAACCCTGGTGGAGTGGACAGAGTGTGGAGTGTGCAGGCTTCAGCAGCTCTAATGATGACACATGTATATCTCAGGAGGCCTGACACTGCATACAGAGACCAGCTGCCTCAGGTACTCTGATGCTGCACAATATTATCTGCAGACGAGCCTTAGGATGTATTTATAGGCATGGGAAATACATAATGTTCTTATGCACTGTTTATTTATATCAAAAATCATCCTGAAGGTTGGTCATAATAAATATCATATACATGCACAAATACAGTGGGTGAGTCTTGCAAATGTTTGATTTACAAATATTGATTTAAAACATGTTATTTTTGTGTGAAATGATTAATATTGTATTATTATTGTTGTTATTATAATATTGTTATCATTATTAGTAGTAGAGGTAGTAGTAGAAGTAGTAGTAGAGGTAGTAGTAGTAATAGTAGAAGTAGTAGAGGTGCTATAGTTTTCCTACTGCTCGTGCGCGGAGGAGTCGATCGCGCGCAAGACAGAAAACCTGCTGTGAAGAAAGGAGGGTAGGGGGAGGGTGGGGGGGGCGGTGTCAAGTTAAAAATACACAGACACATCACAACCGGAAACCTGGAGATCTGTCCTTCAGAATAAGACTTTGAAACGTTTTGCTCTTGAAATAAGGCAGGTGAAGCAAATATATATATATATATATTCCCCCTTCTAATACTGTCAGTATAAATATATATACTTACTATAACTGACAGTAAATACATATTTATGTAGATAGTCTAAAGGTCTAAAGGTAATAGTTTGGTGCTGTTTTTTGTTTAATCTATACTTTTTTCTAGATTATAATTATAAAAGAATAGTTATAAATAAAACTACATTTCTATGAAAAGAGTGGGGATATATAAAAACATAACACTGCTTCACCTCATTACGTTTATTTGGTGCTGGTTATCTTTTTTAAATATTTTTTTTACTGATGATAATTAGAATAAAATAGTTATGATTAAACCCTGATTCAATTTCTATGAAAAGGGTGTTAATACGTTAAGAAACACTGCTACACTACCCTACACTTATACGTTTTACTTACAGTAAATAAAACTGTCAGTAAATTATAATTTATACTTCAATTAATTAAATGATCATTTTGCTGCTGGTTCTTGGTTGTTTGTTACTTTATTTAAATACATTTTGATGCTGATTTTCTGCATATTTGAACCATGGAGTCAAGAGTGTCGGGGGGGAAGGCATTTATTTTGAAGGCTTCGCTTGGAAGCCATTTCTAAAATGTCGCCATCTTGACCCCTCGGAGGAGAGGAGGGAGAAGGAGGGAGGAGGAGGAGGAGGAGGGAGGAGACCGGAGGAAGGTGCTGGCTGAACGGGACACTCACTCATTGTTAGCGGGCCGAGGAGCAGCGGAGAGCCCGGAGCTACACGTGAATTCTTCGGCACAGCAGTCAGGTAAAGTTGCTGCTCGTTCCCCCGGCTTGGCGAACATTTGTACCCGGTGTGTGTCTCACTCGGCTCGGCGGCTCGCGGAGCTCCTTCTCGCTGCACACGCTCCATCAGTTAGGGTGAAGTCATCTTTTGTCTGCGCCGCTTCACGTTGAAATCGTTTTTAATTCAACCAGCCACTTCTCCTCCTTCCTGTTCCGGGGATAACCCGCGACGACTCCTGCGGCCACGTCCGTTAGATTCTCCCTCGCGAGCAGCTGCGAGTCCACGCGCTGCAGCGGGAGCCTGGTCACCGTGACTCAGGTGGAAGAGGGCGAACACCCCGCACTCCAATGTCGCGTTTAAACAACACGGGAAACACAGCTGCGCTTGGTTTAGTAGCGTGTGTGTGTGCGGAACAGACGAGGATTGTGCATCGGGAACGACCCTGTGTTGCTCTGCTGCTGGTCAGTGGGCGAGAAGGTGTTGGCTTGTTGTGGGTGTGAACTGGCTCCTGTGTTAATGTGGCTGTTGGGAAAAATAGCAAAAATGAAAACTGCTTATTGACTGTTAGTAATCTATATATTACAATCAATACAATACATGAATAACACCAATTATAATAAGCCACTCAAACAAACCAGCACAAAAGCCTTAGATATATATTTTAATTGACTAATGATTTGACTTTTCTGTAGCTGACCATGATTTATTGCTGTTAATTATTCCTGCTAATGTTCTAATTCATCCACCACCACAGTGACCTACAAAACAATTACCATCCCTCTTAAAGAATGCCTTGTGTGTGTTTTTCCCATGTGGTCTGAATTTAGTCACGTCCTTCTGTAAGAAGAAGCTCATTTCTGGCTTAAGAAAAATGTAAACAAGTAAACTATATATATATATATATATATATATATATATATATATATAACCTACTTAAAGGATTTATACAAATATCCACAACATATTGATTGACATTTTGTCTTTTTTATTTTTCAGATTGGAGACTGTTCATCATCTTTGTCCCTGCCTGTCATTGATAAGAGGCGTCATCGCAGAGGGAGGAGTGTGTGAGCCGTTCGCTCAGCATCTTAAAGGACCACAGCATCTCGCAGGTGATGGAGGTCCTCTGACACACAGCGATGGATGTAGCCAGCTTCCACCATGGCCGCCGTGTTGGATTGTGCCGCCCAACCCAGGCGGTTTCCCTGTGAACCTGAAGAGGAGGAAGAGACAACCAGACGGTCCTTAAGCCTCGCAATTCCACCTTCCCCGTGAATGAGCCGGATGCTAACAGCGCTCAACCCCTTGTCCTAACCAGCCGTCACCTGGGTCCTTCCCCCCCCCCGCCTGTAACGGACCAGCCATGGATCTCCTGTGGGTGCTGTCAGTGTCCATGCTGACGGTGTGCGTCGCCATTCCCATGGACGGGGCGGCAGGGAGCCACAGTCTGTTCACCTGTGAGCCCATCACCCTGCGGATGTGTCAGGGGCTGTCCTACAACTCCACCTTCATGCCCAACATACTGAACCATTACGACCAGCAAACCGCCGCGCTCGCCATGGAGGTACAGTAAAAGCGTTAATCAGGCTTCAGTTTGATTCTGAGGGTTAATATGTACATTCACTGATTTGACGTGCTGATAATCAAATCAGAATATTGTTATTATGAACAGAAACATATATTTCCCTCCTGTAAGTGTGGGAAAACCTTTTCATACATGATCAGGGGACGGGCGTAGGAAATAGTTTTAGGTTACGGCCTTGTCATCCTCCACACGTGTAGAAAGACACATTGCATCTCTTGACGCACTCATCCAAAAGGGTTTTGACCAAGTCACAGATAAACCTTTTAGCACATATTTGAACCTATTTGTATTTATTGCTTGTTCCAGCCTATATCAATTTTGTTAATGGCTTTTTTTGTGAAATTAGTTTAGTTAAATTATGGCTTGAGGACATAAATAGATGATTAAATGGTCAAAGTAAATTTTTTAATTCTATTTAGTCACATTTTGAGCAATGTAATAAAAACAATATTATTACTTTTTTTTTTTTTTTTGCTCTTTTCATATAATTGCCTATAAAGTCATTCAAACTCCTTGTGTGTAATTTAAAAGTATAAACTAGTTTTATTGCAGCTTTTCTGCTCCAAAAAAGTTGAAGAAACGATTGGATTTAGATGTGAAATAGTGTATATTGTTCTCGCTGTTACTTGCCTTTTCGGAAAGGTCTATTCAAGAGCTGGAACATTTTCATTTATCAGTATATTAGTTAATTGGCAGAAAATGAATTGGCTACTGTTTTGGATCATCTATAAATAGTTTCAGTAATTTTCAAAGCAAAAATTCTGAACATTGAATTCAACTTGAATGACAGATATCTGATACAGTACAAATATCGGCTGTAGATAGATTTTTAGAATGCTTCTGCTCAAATTGATGGAATTGTGTTAAACCAGTGGATGAAGAACCCACTTGGGAAATAAGTCCACTCTGCCTGTAACAAAGTAACTTTTACAAAAACATTTACTCCAATAAATCATAATCTTATCTTTGGATCATATGCGCTCGAGTGTCTGCTGCATTGCCGGCCTCATGTGCCTCTCTTACACCAAAATTAGCAGGTAAATACAGGGTTTTTTAAACCCTGGTAAACCCACTAAAAAGGCGATTGAATCATTTTCCATTGCTTATAGAGGAGATTGTCTTTCTGTTTTTTTCCACCGGTGAATCACGAGGCACTCTTTCACCTTGCTATCTTTCCAAGTTCACCTGATTGTCTCATTTCCAACACTGCCGATCGGAGCTGGAGCAGATAAAAACCTGTGGTGACTGCGTAGTCATTTGACCCGGGAGTGAGTGCAGATTATATCCATTCTCTTTGCCGACAAAAGCCAGATGTTAGCGGGTGTTAGTGGGTTTTTTGACCAGTGGAAATGGGGGCACAAATCAGTAGCACAGATAGATATTAACACAAAAACCTGGTATCTGCTGAGATTTGGTTATTTGAAAGTGCTAGCGACTTAAATTTGTTTCCTGTAGCTCCAGGGAGTGGAGGTTTATTACCAAAACATTAGGCAGAAAATTAAGTTTTAATATTTGTCCCTGAAGGCCATGAGAACAGTGCATTATTCAACTAGTTGTGCTAAAAAGATTTCTGGGCCAGATGTCAGACCGAGCCATTTACCACCACATACATAAATCCTTTACACCAGAAGGATTAGAAGGTCTATGTAGGTTTAAAAAATTTGGGTAAACCTGTTAAAATAGGCAATGGCTCCTTATATGATTTTGCATTTCCCCCATACCTGGCTATCGTGCCTGTGATGCATCTTGTATGATATGAAGAAAGAAATTGCTGTTGCACGTTGTTTCCAAGATGTAAAAAAGAGGTTCAGGAGAAGAGGTACAATCATGCACTTCAAAACGTCGCCTTCACCCAGGTGTCATGTGTCCGTTACTGCTGATCGTAGCCGGAGCTGATTAAAAAAAACCCTTTTGACGCGGCAGTGAATGCCGATTGTATCCATTCTGATCACGGACATTGAATCAAACCCGTTTTACACAAAATGCTTTTTGAGTGAAGATGGCAAACCTTGATTCAGTTTGGTTTGTCTGTTGGATTAATGCTCATATTGCAGTGTTTAGTCCATGTTTTATTGTTTATGCTGCTCAGATAATCTATAGATTACCAGCCACAACATCTGACTGCGTTTATCCTCTCTGAAATGTCATGTTGGGAATTCAAACACAATCACGGAGCAGATGCATCACCTCGTTAAGGTAATCCCATCCTTTATGTAGGCTGATCTTTCTGGTAGCACAATCTATCGAGCAATTACTGGCCAGACTGCTCCAAAACTAGATTGGATGCTCCGTTCGCTGAACTCTCTGCCCAACTGTGAGTGTGTGTATTTATTAGTCCACCCGTCTATATTTATCTCAGTTTATCCGATCTTCCAAGCTCCCGTTCCCTCTATCACTTTTACCCTTTGACCACACCCCTCCCCTGCCTGGCACAGCGCTGATGTTGATGTGCGGAGCCCCGCTGACCATCTGTGCCTTGTCCACTTTGCAGTGCTCAGTGTTGAGTACACATTGAGAGAGATGGAAGGTGGGAGGAGCTGCGTGGCATGAAAATCCAGGGTTATGTAACCTCCGAACATGCCCTGGCCGGCTGAGGGAGCATGCAGCATCACATGAAAATCGCACCACACCACAGCTGTACTTGGAAAAGATGCAAACGTACTCCCGCTGTGTCCTTTCTTGTCATTGCTGATTTATTCTGTCTCATCTGCTGCGTTTTTTCTCACTCTGCCATGTCTGTTTTAGATCTCCACTGTGTGGTTTTTAATGGAGACCTTCAGGAAAACACAAGTTGAATTTTGATGTGCCGATCAGATAGATGCGTGCAGTGTTGGTAGAATCACTTTCTAGCTGCTATTAACCCGGCACCACGTTGTTTTGAGGCCTGGTGAGCTTTTTACACCACATCTCATTGTGTGGGTTGCAGCGAACAGAAAGAAGCACTCCTGGTTGAGACGGTGTTCACTTTGATTGGTCATGGATTTACAATTAAGTCTCTTTTAGTGCTCAGAAATGCTTGTTGGAAAACACACGAACACCAAATAGATTCCAAATAACAGAGACTGCGCCTCTGTCTGGCTCTTGTTTTCCAGATAACTAGCCCTAGATCCAGTTCATGGGAGAATTCAAAGCCTATAAGATGTTGAGAGCAGCCAAATGAGAATTGACAGTTGATTTTAAAGGGAATTAGCTCCACTGAATAGCCATGGTAATGATGAAGAATGCCTCACACCATGGAGAAACTGGGAGTTGGACGAGAACCAACGCCTGCAGTTCTGGCATTTTTGGTCTAAAAACCCCTGAAGTGCTTTCTTTTTGGATCTCTCCTTGCTTTTCAAGGTCTTTTCAAGGTTTTTGTCTTTTGGGAAAGTGGTCGTAGTCTGTCTTAATGTTAGCGTTTTCTTTTGAGATAAAGATTTCTAAAACTAACGTCTGGTGGTGCTCATTACAATAATTGTAGACGATTGTGTGGTGAATGAGAAATAGAACGTTTTTTTACTCAGTTGCAATAATACATTTTGTATGGCTGTTTGAACATGAAACACCAGAAGCAAGGTAATTTCTAAATACAGGACTTTTTGTTATGGCGTTCATCTTTGCTCAGTCAGTCTGACCGACAGATGACCTCGCAGCTGAAGTGGGGCAACGGCCCTCGGGGCTGGGAATCTGCTAATTCTGTGCCACAATGATACTTTTCCACTCATAAGATAAGTGGGAGCGTGGCGGATTTTACTGGCATTACAAAAAGAAAAAAGAAAAGGGCTAAAATCCCCTTTATAGATAGATGCACAGTGTAGCTACCGGAAGACTGTAAAGCAGCTTGGGTTCCTTATAGTGAATCAATTCAGCTGCTATGAACTGTCCCTGGCATTCAAGAGAGATGGCAGCAGGAGACAGTGATGATATGCAGTTTGTCAGCTCTGCTCAGTTGTTGGATTTGTCTTTTAGGAAATTTAATTAATTTTAATTTAACGACTTTCTAGTTGTATGAGAAATGTTCTAACCACTTAATCAATATATGTTTACTGGATTGATATATTCTGCTAGAAAGAACTAAATGATGCTTGAATAATTGTTAATAATAATTATTGCCGGGTGGAAGTTTTATATTGCAGCCATGTGCCTTTGTGAGCAGTTAGCAGAAAACATCTATGAACTGTTTCCTTAGCCTGGGACCACAGCTCACCATTGTAGATATCTTACAATAGCCAAACCCTTGCATATGTTTGCACACTTTTCTCATTTGGCATGCTTCTCAGATATTTAGCAGGGGAAATATTGAAATGCAATCAGGGCGGGGAAGGACTGTGATGGAGATGGTTTCAGAAACATTGGTGTTAGAGAACATGGATTGCTTCTCCAAGGACAGATGAGACAAGCGTGGGGGGTCAGGGTGAACCGAAGATCTTAAATCAATTAGATTGATAAGAGCGTTCGTTTACATGAAGTCAAAGCCAAGCCTGCAAATCGTTTTGAATGGCTGCAAGATACGAGGATACAAAACAGAAAGTCACGTGAATGTCGTCCTGGGGGGAATTCAGTGAGCGCTTTTCCTTTGTCACAACTGTGGACGTTAAAAGATGATCTCGATCACGGCTTTTCCTGTACATGTCGCGTTTTGTTTTGTTTGGGGGCGGGGGGGGGGGGGTGCATTGACAAAAACACTAATCAATTGTCTCTTTCTAATCTGCTCAGTCCCACTTCTACTCATTTCCTCCTCCTTTCAGGTCGTTAAATCAGCCTCTTGTCTCAGGTTTACAACTCGCCCAGATAAACTGTGTCATGTTACAGCTGCTGTTTGGCATAACCTAGATACTCCACCCATGCAGTGTGAATGGATTCGTAAAGGAGAGGTGAGGTGTGTGTGTGTGTGTGCGTGTGAGTAAAATGCTGATGTAGCTGCAAGTCTGTTAAAATGTGCTGCGGTGAACTAAAAAGTGCACCATTAAACATGCGTATTGTGTTGGCTAGTAAAGATGTATCCCTGCTAAGCACACACACTCACACAAACACGCACATGCACTGAGACACATGCAGACACAACATGGTCTGATAAATCCTACCCAGCGTGACCCAGGCTATAAAAGAGCCTGTTGTTTTATGTAATGTCCAACACCGTGTTTATTGGCTGTGGAGTGAAAGAGAAGCGCATCCAGAGAGTAAGTCGCTGGTCCACAACAACCTCTCTGTGTGTGTGTGTGTGTGTGTGTGTGTGTGTGTGTGTGTGTGTGTGTGTGTGTGTGTGTGTGTGTGTGTGTGTGTGTGTGTGTGTGTGTGTGTGTGTCATTAACACACTGTCAGAGCATGAGTTTTTTAAACACTTTCTCAGTGGTGAATGACACGGCTGAATCGGTCGACCCATCCCTCCTCTCGCGCTCTCTCTCTCTCTCTCTCGCTCTCGACTCCCCCCCTCACCCATCTCTTTTGTCCTCCCCCTCCCCCTACGCAGGGCTCACCCGTTGCCCAGGAAACGGTCCCAATTGTGCTGCTAACAAAGGGAGCTGAGGCTTTCTTGCCTCCCGGGAGGTGGTCCCCTCCGCCCCGCACCCTGACCTCCTCGAACCCTGCTCTCCTCCTTCTTCCTCCTCCTCCTTCCTCCTCCTCCTTCTCCCTGGTGATGCATCACTCGTCACCATGGCGCTGAGCTTGGAAATTTGGGGAATTGGAATGGCAGTATAGGAGAAAGGAGAGTAACAGGGGGGGAGAGAGAGAGGGAGAGAAATTGTAGGGAAAGGGGCTGAGGTGACTGGGAGGTTTTTTAGAAGTGAACACATGGACACAGACCAGTTGACCGTGGTGGGCTTCTTTGTCACAGATTCATCAGTCACAGCATCTTAGCAGCTGTCTCAGAGCCTTTTATTAAAAAGTAATTACTTTAGCATTAAGAAGATTCATACAGCGACACTTAAATGCACTTCTTTGGACTAGGACCTATTAATAATTAACATCACAACAATCTCAATATGATTCAAAACATGCTGGTAAATCCGAAAACTGAGGTGAAACTGAGGTCAAGGCTGTGACCTAGTTCTTCAAAGATTAGACGGATTAAAAATGCTTGATTATGCACAATTACATGATACATAAACAATGTATGCTCACCACATTGAACTGCATGTTAATAACCATTCAAAATCATATTTCCAATTTTTTTCATTTCATTAAATTCCGACCAGTGGTTTTCTGTGTGACAGAACCTCCGATGCTTTCCTATTAGTCACAGACGATTTACGTCAACAACTAGAATGCACAACTATAATGAACAAACCTGGGCTAAGCAAGCTGGTACTGTACAGTTCGATCTTTTACTCATTAAGAGGCCTGTTTCACTTATGATGTTACAAGTCTAAATAATGACATTAATGGCTAAATTCTATTTAGCTGCTTTAGTTTCAGGGTCCTTGTATTGTGCATGTTGGCTCACAGTCACACTGTCATGACTTACCAGGACATTTGAATAGAACAGAATGGAACCATTGTTAATGTAATTTTTTATTACCTTGTTTTTTCTTACTATGACAAGGTAACATGTCTGCAGAGAAAAATGCTAGCTTGAAATTTTATATAGAAACATTCAGATCAGATGGATATACGTGCTGTTTTCATCTTTTGATTAAATATTTAACACAATGATCAAATTACCAACATTGTGGTGTCTTGTTCAGGGCTGTCTGAGGTCTGCCTTTGGCTTTGTTCTCTTTATTTTCCTTCAGTTTTGTCTGTCACTTTTGCTTTAACTAGTATTACTGGGTTAACTATAGTTATACTTTCTACTAGGACTTTTACTTGGGCTGGGATATATGTCCAAAAATGTTATCATCAGCATATGTCGTTATGACAATAAATTCTATTATTTCTTTCAACTTAAAGACTGATGTTTGCTCCTGAGGTTTTGGTTTTTTAACTCTTCATGGGCAGAAAATGACAAAGACTTGATAAACATTTTACTAATCGGAGGCAGAGCATTAAACTAATTATGTACTATAACTATACCTTATCACTGTACTTGGATGCCTGTGGCTGAGGAGGTGGAATGGTTTGTCCGCTTATTGGAGGATAGTCGGTGGTTCGATTCACACCTTTAGTGGTTGCTGAGACTAAAAAAGCTTTATATAACTACAGACCATTTACCATACTTGCACAATGCATTGGCAATGTAATGTTTTATTGCTATTCATAAAAAAACATGTTTGAAAATCTGTTCATTACCCATTTTAAAGAACAGTTGTGTTTAAATGTTTGTCAGTTTATTTTTTTAAACTGTGTAAAACAAATCTGCACATATGGTTAATTTTACCCCCCTGTGTGAAATCTTTGATGGCCCTTGTTTGCAGTCCCAGAATCCACTGCTTCTCTAACCGCCATGTCTGACTGTGTGTGCGGCTGCTACTCCAGAGTGGCATATTATTCCACATTTTCCGAGATCTAAAAATCCCTTAACAAACTCCCATGAATACGTAATGACTGTAGCAGTGGGATTGAAGCTGAAATTACATTAGCATACCGCCCTCCAGGCCCGCACCATTCGACAGAGTGGTGTATTACACGCTTGATTCTCCTTACACGGCTGGCTCTGGGGTCTACAGCGCCCTGATAAACCCCTGGCCATTCATCGGACCAGTGGTTCACCAGCTGTTTCTAGTGGGGCCATTAACATGGAGTCGCTGTGGAGAGCGAGGAGCCTCCGCGGGGCCTCAAGTTGTTGGTGTTGGTTGGAATTGTTTGGGCTGCTGTCTGTGTGGGTGAAGCGGCAACCGGCCATATGTCCCATCCACCAGCAGTTCAGTCCTGCCCGCGCTGGCTCGCATGATGGGTTGCCTGTCATAAAATGGCTGAATGGGGATACTGAGGAGATGGAGGAGGGGTAGGAGGAGGAGTAGGACGGGTGATGGAGGAGTGTAAAAATAGAAAAATGGGAAGCACGATGAATAAGAAGAGAAGCGGAGCATTTTTCCCCTGGTAGAGAATCACTTCTTGTAACCTATATATTTATTCAAGCGTTTCCCATGCCATCTCAGTCCACCACAGTGGAGTACATTGTGTTCTATGGAGCATCACAGTCGCCTGCGGCCTTCGAAACAGAGTGGAAGAGCAAAGATGCGAGTTCGCTTTAGCTCCATTAGATCATGTTTGAGTGGTTCAACCCATGCTGACAGGGCGCTACTGATGAAGTCATACATGTCACAGGAATTTGCCCTAGCAAGAAGCAAAGGGAGTGACGGGGAGGATGATGAGTACAGTTAACATCTTCTTCATTGTCAGGGTGGAGTGAACTTCAGGATTTAGTGCTTTTGTATGTTACTTCTCCAGAGACTGAAACAACATACTCCAGTTTCCTTTCTCTCTGTTTCTTTGACCTCGTTCTGCCTGTAGCGGAAATTTAATAGTCTACAAGGATTTTATTCAAAAAACAAGTCATTATTGTAGATTTTGTCTTTGTGATGGTTGTGTTAATCTTTATGATACTAACCACAACTCATCTGTCTGTTTTGATGAAGTGCAGTTAACTGTGGGTGTTTACATGTGTTTTTGGTCTTTGAAGCCGTAGTAGCTCTCTTCTTATGTTACCAGTAATAATTGATGAGTCATTTTGTGCTCTAAATTAGTTTCCATCTTCTCAAATGTGAATATTTGCCAGTTGGGTAATCTCGCCATTTTATTATTATTATTATTATTATTAAAGATATTTTCTGGGCATTTAGCCTTTATTGGATAGGACAGAATTAAGTGTGTGAAAACGGGACAGAGGGTGAAGACATGCAGCAAAGAGCTGGGACAGAACCACACTTTATGGACCAAATATTAACAAATGAAGAACAACTCACTAATTAGTTAATATAAAATGTATCAGTTGCATCCTAGTAAAACGTTGATGTCAGTTATGCCAGAGGAAAAGATTTTTGTGACAAATATCAAAAAAACTAAACAAATCTTTCATCTTGGACCTTTGGAATTAATCTGACCACCAGTGATAATAAAACTTGAGTGTGAGTCCTGGAGTTAACAGTCTGTTGCAGAACAGGCTTCCTGTACTGTTGACAGGCATGAGTCCGTACAGTTAGTGATCTGTGGTGTCCATCTGCACTGATAGGCCCATTTCAAGGTTTATAAATCATTCTCATGGAAGTGTTTTTATGCTTCATAGATAATTCCAGCTCAAGCTACGGCTGCCTGTGTCATTGTGTCATCATACAGTGGTGCCCAGTGAGACGTGATGACTCCATTTGTCCGGGAATTACACGATCGAATAGTTGATTCATCTCAGTTATGACAGGCGTGTAAGTCACCTAAATTGATCCTGTGCGTTTTAGCGAGGATATGAATACGCCGCTGAGTTAAGACTCTCGTTATGATCGTAATTCCTTGCCATCACCCACCCGTCCCTGATCCCTCACAGTGGAAGTGTCTTCCCAGTCAGGTGCGTCCTGTGTGTCTCAGGATCACTGTCTTTCCTTCCACAGCAGCTGAATGTCCTCTCATCAGAAAGGTAATGTGAATGAGGCGATGACAAAAGCTGCGTGGATGTGGCAGCTTTGTGCTTTGAGGACCAGGCCTAATGCCCATTATAATCCTTTATACATGAAGACATCACATGTGGGTGGCAGGCAAACATGCTGTCAGGAGGAGGATGTGTATCGATGTTGTGGACATATGGTGCACACACATTGCAATAATCTGTGCAAATCTGAATGAGGTTAAGGTAGCGGACAACTGAGAAGATCAATCAACACACAGAATAATCACCGCTGCGTTCTGAGCTGGAAAATATTCAGCGCATGAAAAGAGGCTTTAGAGATGTTTCATTTCTAAGACTGTGTATGTAGGATTTAAAAAATGAACTGTGTTTCATCGGCTTGTCGACTCTGTCCTATCAATAATAATGACTTAATCCCCCCTGAAAAATCAGATTTGAAGATTTCCTGGTATGTGACTCATATATGTTGTATTTTTCAGTCATATGCTTGTCTCCATTGTATTGGAGAAGTGGAGTAGTGTGGACGCCAGGCAAACCTGTAGCAGTTGATGTGTTTTCAAATGAAAACGTAGTCATGTGGATGGCCCAGCTGCTCTGCCGGTGAAGCAGCTCTTCAGTGTTGCAGAATGGCGTCATGAGCTCAACAGTATCTCTCTTAAAGTGTCTTTAATAAATACACAGAGCTAAACGTTGTCCTATTTGTCCATCACTCAATTAGTTCAACAAACATCAGTTTACAGTTTGCACAACAGTCTCTGCATTTCCACTGAACTAAGTGTTTAACATGCTTTAAACCACAGTGCCTTGTCCTTAAATATCCACCCCTCTAACAAATACAGAGACAAATTGCCCCCTGCCTGTCCTCTCCTCACCCCTCCCCTCCCTTCCCTTCCCCCACCGCATCCCTGTCTGTCATACAGGCCTCTGTCTTTAAATTCTGGGGGAGGGCGGGTAGCGTTTGTCTGACTGACTTGGGTGTGGCAGGAGGCCTTGCTGTAATACACACAGACACACACACAAACACACACCAGAGGTAAATGCAAATTCATGCACACAGAGACTTGTAATCATGTCCCCCTGGATATATGGATTTGTATATGTACATACCATTCATACACACACTCCTCTAGATATTTGCATATTAACAACATTCCCCATAGAAGCTCTCAGCACTCACACCGCCTCTTGGCTCGGTTTATATGTGAGAGATCATTGTTGTGCTGCTACATGGGTGTGTTAGCATGTAAATAATATACTTCCGTTGGTACTGTGGCTTATGTGTGAGTGCATGCACATTACTACAGTGTGTCAGTCAGTCACAGCGTGGTCCTCCCTCTAACACAAAGACTCTGTCAGCACCAGAAGAAGCCCTGTGTGTGTGTGTGTGTGTGTGTGTGTGTGTGTGTGTATTGGTGGGGGTTGCCCAGCTTGCAGTGTTCCTCCTCTGTGGAGGTTGGAGGGAAGGAATGGAGAGGAGATGGAGGATGGGGGATCTGAAATGATTGGGGTGGAGGGGATTATTGGGAAAGGGGCCAGAGTTGTTTTTATGGTCTCATCTCCAGAAACTGTCAGACGACATGCTCCACTGATCTCTTTGTGCCTTTCTGTGACTCAAATTGTGTGAAGTTGGAGAAACAAACTTGGGAGCTTGGTTTGGGAGTGTGGCCTTATCTTCCAGAACTTCCACATAAAAGAAAAGCATTATTTAGCCCTGGTGTTTGATGTAGTCATGAACTAAAAGTCTGTGTCTTTCTCTCTATCTCTAACCACAGCCCTTCCATCCCATGGTGAACCTGCAGTGCTCTCCAGAGCTCAGGATGTTTCTCTGCGCGCTCTACGCTCCGGTGTGTTCAGAGTATGGCCGAAAGACGCTGCCATGTCGCCGCCTCTGTCTGCAGGCCAAGAGCGACTGCTACAAACTAATGGACATGTTTGGCGTCAGCTGGCCGGAGGAGATGGACTGCAACAGGTTGTCACAACAGTAATAATTCTTTTCCCCTGGATTTATTTTGGCACTAACAACCCTGCTGCATAAGTAGTTTGAGCAGATGGTCCTTTTGTAAGAGGAGTAATAACACAGCAGCAAGCATGTAAAATGAATGAATGAGTTCCACTAATAAATACTGCATGGCCTCTAAATATAAATCTGCTTGTAGACGTAAAACTTAGAACCAGGTTGTTATATCATTAAAATGAAATTGAGAAGTGATGTGTGTTGTATTTGTTTACTAATGATTTGAAGAGAACTGGCTGCTGAACTTTCTCTGTCCCAGAGAATCAAACCAGTTTCACAGTCAGATAATTGATTAAGTCGTCCGCACATTATCACATAAGCAAAAACAACACTGTGTACTCAAGTTGTCACAAATGAAACCTGAAAGAAAGAAATAATAATAATACACATTTCAAACAAACGTCTGGCACATTTAAGGGATTGATATCTAAGAAACCCATGATAAATTTAAGAGAACTGTTTGGCCTTGGTGGATGAATGTGCTTTACTTAGTGCTAATCTAGCTGTAAATTATTTTTTTATTGAAAAAATATTAGTAAGAAAAAAAAAAGGTATAGATTTTACAAAATGCCAACACCAGACAACTGAATAAGACATAACACAGACAAAAACCCACACATGCAAATACTAACCCATAAATGACAAATCAAGAAGGTTGTCAAATGACAAATAATGATACATAGACAAAAAACAAAACAAGGAATGAAGTTATTTACATTTTTTTACTGTAGTAAAATATTCTTTAAACAGATGTATTCAGGGTGTGGGGTGTCTTGGTGGGTAAAGATGGTTCCACATCTAAATGCTGAACAGCTGAAATAACCCCGAGGTCATCATGTGTCTTCTGCTCCCAGGTTCCCAGACTGTGACGAGCCCTACCCCCGTCCTGTTGACCTCCTGTCCAGCTCAGACACAACCGAGTCCCCCATCTCCGTCCAGAGGGACTACGGCTTCTGGTGTCCCCGTGAACTCAAGATCGACCCTGAACTGGGCTACTCTTTCATGGGAGTCCGGGACTGCTCGCCGCCCTGTCCCAACATGTACTTCACAAAGGAGGAGCTGGCGTTCGCCCGCTACTTCATCGGGGTGGTGTCCATCGTCTGCCTGTCTGCCACTCTCTTCACCTTCTTGACTTTTCTCATCGACGTGTCACGATTCCGCTACCCGGAGCGCCCGATCATATTTTACGCCGTGTGCTACATGATGGTGTCCCTGGTGTTCTTCCTGGGGTTTCTGTTGGAGGACAGAGTTTCCTGTAATGCTGCGAGTCCTGGGAGGTTTAGGGCTTCGACGGTGACTCAAGGCTCCCACAACAAGGTCAGAAATCAGCCCTTGACTTTGTATGCTTTTCTGCTCTCCTGCTGCCTACATACTGATACTGTTTTTTTCCCTGTGTCGCAGGCCTGCACTCTGCCTCTTCATGGTGCTGTATTTCTTCACCATGGCCGGCAGCGTCTGGTGGGTCATCCTGACCATCACCTGGTTCCTGGCTGCTGTTCCCAAGTGGGGCAGTGAGGCTATCGAGAAGAAGGCTCTCCTCTTCCACGCCGGTGCGTGGGGCATCCCTGGCGTCCTCACCGTCACGCTGCTCGCCATGAACAAGATCGAGGGAGACAGTGTCAGTGGTGTTTGCTTCGTGGGACTCTACAACTTGACGGCACTGCGTTGGTTCATATTGGCCCCACTGGGACTGGACGTAGTGGTGAGGAGTTACACTGCAGAAACGTCTACATATTTAAACTTGTACATAAATATTTTAAGCACAGATGACTCACAAATGGAGCGATGCCTGTGTGCTTGTTCAAGCAGTCGGCTGCTCTAATTTTCAGACGTGCTTCCCTCTCCCCCACCCTCTATCATACACACCCTCCCAATGTGGCAGTTGATTTAAGCTGCAAGGATTTACCATTTCGCCCTTTGCTTGTCAGTGCCTCTGCTGCCCTGCGTCAGTATCGCTGCCTGTCGCTTCAGCCCCTCCTCCACCCCACATCCACCTGTTGGCTCCGACAGCGGGGTTGAAGATATTTGCCCATCCCTCAACATCATACCAATGTAATAATATCTGGGCGAGTGATGAAATCAGAGCCGAGACCCCAAACTGTAACTGTGTTCAGCGAGTTGGAGAGAATGCCACAGGAGATTTCTGTAGTTTAACCACGTCCCTCTCTCGTGTCACCTCAGGTCGGTGTGGCGTTGCTTCTGGCAGGCATAGCAGCGCTGAACCGAGTCCGAATGGAGATCCCGCTGGAGAAGGAGAACCAGGAGAAACTGGTGAAGTTCATGATACGTATCGGCGTGTTCTCCGTGCTCTACCTGGTCCCTCTGCTGACCGTTCTGGCCTGCTACCTGTATGAGAGCAGCTACAGAGCAGTGTGGGAGACGACCTGGGTGCAGGAGCGGTGCAGAGACTACCACATCCCCTGCCCCTACCAGGTGATACACTCGACTCTAGTTTATTAAAGGAGCAGTGAAATGTATTTCTACATCAATAATTAACTTTATGCAGCCAGTACTGGTCCTACCTGAAATCTGCTTTGGGCGCAGACAGAAAATATTTTTACTTTTAAGTTAAAAATAAACAGATGGTTTCTTTGTTGCAGGATAATAATAGCTGAGCTTGTCTTCATGAATATTTGCTTTCATCTGCTGGTGTCATCATTTCTTACACTCTTCGTTAAAACAAATGCACAGTGTAAGGATATGATGACACATTTTTGCAACACATACATGTTCACATCACACATGATTTACACATTTAAACATGTAATTAGTCTGCTTGTAATTACTGCAACATTATATTTCGGTGGGGCTGTATGTAAGCATAATACCCAAAGATCCTGAAAATACAGATGAGCGCTTACTCACAACCTCAGAAAACCAAACACGATCACAGGTGCTAATAGTAGCTGAGATACCGTCGTCTCCGTCTGCACAGATGTTCTCGCACATTAAATTCACCACTGGGACAAAGAGGCTTGAAGGCGGTAACAGCTGGAGAGCGCTGCTCACCGCCAGATGTGTTTGCACACAGAGATGTTGAGGAGCAGCTACTCGGGGAGATAGCGTGTCCCAAATACACAGTCACCGTCCAACATAGACCAAGATGCTCACACGCTGACTCGTCTTCACAGAGCTGCGTTAGCCTCCAGCATCAGAAAACATACTGCAGCTCATTTGACAGAGCTGTGAATAATTCAGACAGGCTCTCCCTCTCTGCTCTCCTCTGTTCCTCTCAGCCAGGTATAAGCTCCCGCGTGAGCAGCTGCCTCTGCACATCCGCTCGTACCGCTGCTTGTGCCCTGTGGATTCTGTTAGCGCAGAGAGTAAAACAGTGTTGGAGGTGTGCAGTGGTGTGTACTCCATCAGGAACTCTGTATTCTGTGGCAGAAGTAAATGGTCCGTCTTGATGACCAATCAAAGCTCTTTACTGTACCATTCACACACACATTCCTACAGTGCCCCTGTTTGCAGCACTTCCTCTATCACACATCAGTCACACACTGCTGGTAATTTGGGGTTCAGTATCTTGCCCAAGTACACTACTGCACAGAGAATGGTGGAGACTGGGATTGAGTGGACAAACCGCTCTACCCCCTGAGCCACAGCCACCCCCAGTATCCTCTATTTCGGTGCTGCCTCACTTAATCTGGATTTCAGCCACTTCAGCACTTGACTCTTACTATTGAAACTAATTGTAAAATTGGTGATATGGCTTCATGTCTTTGTAGCTACTAGACAGTTGAACTGATGATAATAATGACACAGAGGTTTAGCTGTGGAGAGAGATGCTGGAGCACTGAGCAGGACTAAGATCAGATTCATTTTGCTGCAGAGTCCTGCTCTTAATCTGTCCCATAAACACTGCATTGTGTAAGAGAGCAGCGCAGTAATCCAGTGTGTGTTTCTGCAGGGAGAGGACGGGGGTCGTTGGGGTCGAGCTGCTCCACATCATAGCTGCAGCAGATCTGAACACACTGCACGTTCTGCACAGCTCTTACACACCGCGCCACACTGTACTGTGGAGATGCTCCTAGCGGGAACACCACAAAGACTCAACATTGCAGCCAACCCCCAGCTCCACGCGTACATGAAAGAACACACGTCTGTGTTCGAACACACAAAGTCCATAACATGCCCCAATAGATGGCTCAGACTTAAAGTGCCGTACTATATTTAACTTAAAAGCCTTCCCTGAGGCTCAAACCTCCCTCTGCTGCACACATCCTGAGTGATGCTCGACCCATCCTCAACACACACACACACGCGCACACACACACACGCACCATGAGATAGAATAAGCAAGAAACCCAAAGACTGTTTTTTGTCTGACAGATAATTTTCTGCATAGTTATATTAAGTACATGTCACAGTTTGTTTGTGTGTGTGTGTGTGTGTGTGTGTGTGTGTTGGACACAGAAGCTTTAAGCCGCTTGTTGACATAATGAGGATGTTGGTTTGGTCGTTCACTCTCTTATCTCTCTGCTGTAATGGGTGGATCTGTGGATGGCTGAGCCTTGGGGCTCTCTGCCTGGCCCCCTCATAATGAGGCCGTCATGACTACACGTGTGTGCGAGTGCATGTCTGAAGGCGCGTGTGTGTGTGTGTGTGTGTGTGTGTGTGTGTGTGTGTGTGAGTGACAAAGAGACAGAGAGAGAAGGAGGGAGATGTGGTTCGCAGTTGAAATATTGTTGCTAAGGCAGAAAGCAGCAGTGATGTAAATCTGCACGTGTCTAAAACTTTGCCTGGAAATACATGACCTTAATTTTACTGTGACAAACATTTTAGATTTGTGGTTATGGGTTTAAAACAATATTCATAACTCGTGTAGGCTTTTCTCTCTGTGCGTGTGTGTGTTCATGTACAGATATCTTTGTGAAGACCATTTAGAGCTGAGAACTCAAAAGGCTGATTTTAGGTTTGGAATTAGGTTTAAGTTTGGGGTAGGGTAAGATTAGGGATAGACATTAAGTTGCATTGGTTGGGGTTAGGGGTAAAATGTGAAGTGTGGTTAGGGTGTTAGGGTTAGGATTAGGATTAGGCATGATTCAGTCGTAGTTAAGGTCAGGGATAAGGTTTTGGTTAGGCTGTCTACAATGAATGGTAAGATATTTTTTAAACCATAAAAAAAAAGAAAGAACCTAGGAGTCAGATATGAAATGTAGTTCAGTTTTATTTGTGCTCAATCACGGCATGCACTGTGTTGAATGAATGACGTGTGTCGGCTGCTGTTGTGTTTTCGCCTCAACCCGATCTGCTGTCAGTGATGATGGGGAGAAGACTGGGAATGACTGAAACCACTCTGTGAGCAGGCGTGAAGTTTTCATATGATGTTTACATACATGACTGACGGACATGACTGTGTCATGGTGTCTCTTGTGTTTCTGTGTCAGGTTTGGCTTGTTGACATATTAATGAAAATAACTGTGTTGTGCATTTTCTGGATGATAAAGCTGCAGATGGTATGGTTTTTAAAGATTCAAATATGAGATTTGCAATAGGAAGTCAGTGTCTGCAACCACTATTCTACACACACACACACACTCTCTCACACACACACACCTGCCTTCAGGCCATATGTTGGTGTATTAACTGCATAACTTCTCTTATTCTGTCTCAACCTGCGGCTCTTCCTCCCACATCCAAACCTACAGAAACTGATGCACTATTCTCTGTTTCTGTGCTCGACACTAACCTCTCAACCTATAACCCCATCTTCTGTGTGTGTGTGTAGGTGGAGAGCAACAGTCGTCCTGACCTGGTCCTGTTCCTCATCAAGTACCTGATGATGCTGATCGTAGGAATCCCCTCTGTGTTCTGGGTGGGCAGCAAGAAGACCTGCTTCGAGTGGGCCAGCTTCTTCCACGGCAAGAGACGCAAAGAGTATGTACTTTATATACACACACAAGCTGTAGTGTACACAATAACAATTGTTTTAAAAATATGCAGCTAAATATTTTAGTGACAAACTATCTTTAAAACATCTTTTAAATCTTCTGTTCTGTGCAGTAAAAGTAGAAATGTTGCTAAATACTGAGTCGACATTGGAGCTTGAGATCAACATTTCTGCTGTGACTCAAACATCAGTGTGTGTCTGTGATTGTTGTCAGTCACTCAGCTTCAGTCTGAGTGAAGTGCGACTCTAGTGTGTGTGTGTGTGTGTGTAGACGTGTGGCTTGTCGGTGAACACAGGCCCCTCTCTGCGCTCACTCCCCGCCCCTCCAAATTCAGAGCATTAACCCCCTCTCCCACCGCCTGCTCCACACATTCCTCCATCCTCCACTACTTCACCCACCACCCCACCACCTTCCCCCTCTCCCTCCCCACCCTCCTGCGCCTCTCCCTGCCCACATTGCCCCTCTCCTCCTCCTCCACGCCCTCCTCCATCCCATGTTGCAGTGCGATGGTCAACGAGAGCCGCCAGGTGCTGCAGGAGCCCGACTTCGCCCAGCTGCTGCTCAGGGACCCCAACATGCCCATCGTGAGGAAGTCGAGGGGCACGTCCACCCAGGGGACCTCCACCCACGCCTCCTCCACCCACCTGGCCATGCTGGACGAGCCGCCAAGCGCCAGCACCAGCCGGGCCGGCTCGCTCCGCAGCGCCCGCTCCAAAGTGAGCAGTTACCACGGCAGCCTGCACCGCACCAGAGACGACAGGTGGGTTCACATTACCACTTCACACTTTCTAATGCACTCTACAGAACATCTCACCTCTGAAGCTCCTCTCTGTTCTGATCTCAGATACACAGCCTCCAGTTTCCGGCCCATAGATGACCGACTGCCCTATGGTAGCATGCCTCGCCTCAACGACCAATCACAGCCCAGGCACTGCAGCACCAATCGCCTGGACGGCCTATCACGACACGGCTCCACGCAGCTCCTGGAGAGCCAGTCGCGGCACAGCAGCGCCAGGGACCTGAGCAGCGCCACTCAGGCTGTTCTCTGTAACCCTGGAAACGGGATCCACAAAGTCCTGGAGGAGGACGGTGCCACAGCCTGAACTGTGATTCTATCTGTGAAGAACATGTGACTGGAAGCTTTGAACTGAGGAGGAGGAGGAAAAACTTATTTTCTGTCTTTTTCTAGAAGGATGAAGAATGTGTGAGGACCCAGTGTGAGCGGGACAGAACACTGATGTAGTTTCACTGTGGGATCCACTCTTGTGCTCAGAGCTGCAGCACCTGACCAGTTGGCGTTAGCTCGGCGGCTCCATCCGTCCAAATTCAGGGGACTGAGTGTGGATCAATGCCTTAAAACATTCTCTCACCTTCACCTGATCCACGAGCTGATCCCGAAACACTGAGGCTCAAAGTCCAGATTCCTGATGGTGACGACGACGCTTCACTGTGGGACCAGCTGAGCTGAAACTGGGACCAACGCTGACAGACTGCAATGGACTGGCTCTTACTTTTTCCAATACTACTGTGTATAAAGGACTCTGAACGTAGGACATTACAAACCTCCTCCTCTAGTCGGTGCTCTGGGTCTGAGGCGCTCACTCATCCACTTCATTTTATTTCTAAGTGCTTTACGAAGGACACTGGACTTGGTTGAGGTTCTTGGAGACGTTTCCCTTGTGGACTTCCAAGTCCAGTCACCTTTAGAAAACACTTAGAAGCAAACAGAGAAAAGCAGGGTATTCTTTTTTTTAAACTTACCTTTTTTTTTTTTGAAATATTTTATTTTTTACTTCAGCTTCTGATGTTTCACAATTAGTTTTCAGTTTCATTTGTCTTAAGTTCTGTTAAATTAACCTGCTGCAACTTTTATTTATAAAAGCACCCGATTCAAAAGGTAACACAACTTTACAGAACCAACAAGTGAGTGCGGATTTTTGCCTTAAAAACGTCCTTATGTCAGCTTTACTCGACCAGCGAGCTAATCCAAAAACTGAAGGTCAGAATGACGTCAGTCCAGGTTACAGTGGATCTTTTGGTCTCCATGGCGACGTCCTGATGGCATCTGTTCTCTACAAACACTGTATGTGTCTCCTGGCCTTTTTAAAAAGCCTTGTCTCATTTAAAACTGTTTCTAATATTGAGGTGCGTCCCTGCACCTGTGCAGCTTTGTATGTGATGAGGGGAAAAGTCTGTTGTTCGCCAGTTTGTGTCAAAGGGCTGAAATACAGGGACAAGAGCTGAATCCAAACTCCTGCCTTATCATGACCACGTGTTCAGACAGAAAGACGCAGCGATCTTTACAAGGGGAAATTGTTTGGACTCGACACGTGTCCGGATCCTTTGTCATAAACGTACAGAGAAGAAGAACAAAATGGAAACAACGTTGAATTGATAGAAACGACCACAGGAAGGTCCCGTGTCCATTTGGCTTCAGTTTCTGTCTGAACACACGTTTACACTTTGAAACGCCCGTAAATTAGTCAAACACTGAATAGTCTCTCCTGCTACTTGTGTCCTTACTGTAGAGCTGCTGTAAATGTTAGAGCAACATTTCCTCTAGTGGCAAAACCTGTGCATAGATGTAAAAACTGAATTTTGTTGTTCATTTGAAATAAAGTTGTTTTTTTTAAAGAAAAGACAAAAAGGATGTATGTTTTTTTCAAATCAGAAGAAATGACGACACAGAAACACATTTCCTGTTGTATTTGTAACAGCCCTCCGCTTTATTGAAATACATCGGAGTCAGGTTAATATAATGAGTTGTCCACATAAGTGTGGCAGCCAGTTCCATACATTATTTTTTGTTTTGACCTTACACCTTAAATATTTTTTTTTGTGCAAAAAAGAATCTACATCACCTGTAGTGGGTTATCCTCAGTAAAACGCCCAAACTGTTCAAAAAGGAGCAAGTCCAAGTAAAACAACAAACCGAAAAAACAAAAATGATTACATCTATAACATGCAAAACTGTACAAATTATTACAAAGCAATCCTAGAAAAGAAAAAAACAAAGTGTAATATGATATGAAAGAGCAAAATAATATAGAAGGTACTGTGGATAAGACCTCACTGAAATGCAAAGGCGTTTGATTTTTTATTTTGTTTTGAAGATTTTTCTTCCTCTTAAACATTACGACTGTGGCACGTCCGCCATCAAACCGCCCGTCGCCCTTCACCCCTGAAACTTTTCAACTCTCTCTCTCTTCCTGCTGTCTCCACCTGGGTCATATCTACTGTACATTACAGCCAGATTCCCTCACTCACTCCTTCATCCATCCGTCGATCCTCTAACACGCTCATTCTCTCATCTAAATGAAAATAATTCATTGGTTCTGACATTTCCTGAGTTTCTCTTCCCCCTCTCTCTACACTGGGAAATCTGGGATCAGCTTCTCTGTACAATATTGGCCGATAATAAAACCGTTTCCTCTCGCCCAGCGAATACATTCTACACACAAACTCCAGCAGGAACTGAGGAGAGTCACTAGCTTAAAAAAAAAAAGTCTCCGAGGAGGTGGTTTGTTCGGAATGAAAACCAGCTTAGTCGCACTCGGGCGCTCCACACGTCCCTCGCTTAATAAAACACTTGGAATGGGTCGTTTGGAACTACTTTGTCGTGTTTCAACCGGGCAGGATCGGCAGGAATGTGCACCGAAGTACTTAAAGTTTTTGTTTCCCTTTGTGACAAACGAGACAAGCGTAATAAAACCGGAGGATTCCGACCCAGGACGCTTCACTGTAAAAGCATTCAGCGGCTCCTGAAGAGAGTATCTGAGACAAAAGGGGCCTCGGCACTGTCACAACACAGTGAGCGCTTTCTTCTTTTACACATAATACCACATTAAAACCACATCGCAGTTGGTGGACAGTTTTCACATTGGGCCCTGCGAGCGTTTTCCTCCAGTGAGATGCTTTTTTTTTTTTTCAGTGTCTGTGAAGTGAAGGGGATTGAGCAGAGGTAACAGGTTTTTGGGCCGTGAACGCTCCTCCGCTCTGCAGCCGGGAGCCGCCACTCCGATCAAAACGCTCTTTCAAAAAAAGGCCTTTTTCATTCTGCCAGAGGAAAACCTGCCTGGAGGGAGGTTCAGAGGCGCAGCCCTGTTCATTCTGCACAACAACAGGTAGCACTAAGGTTATTGTATTGTAGTGCAGATGTAGTGTCGGTCTACATTCTTATTTTAGCGTTTGTTTAAATGTAGCTTTTAGATCGTGAAAACATTCTTCAGAAGAAGCTGTGAGAATAATCCTGTCACCAAGTCTCTCCCTTCTTTTTGTCCTTTTTTTAGTGTTTTTTTTGGTAAAATGGAGCTGATCTCTAAACAGAAGCACTGACCGTCTCCTTGTGGGTACCACAGTGAATTTTAGAAACACACACTCGTTACACACCGTCGATTAAACTGATCAGAGCCGCTTCCCCTCCGACAGCCAGAGGAGGAGCAGGACAAGGCCTCTGCTGCGTGAAAACACCACCTCAGTGCGTGGATAACATGTGCGAGAAATGCTCGTGTCACTCTACAGTACGGGCAGTAGTGTCGATCCATACATCGCTTTTTCTTCACTCAAATGCAAACCGAGTGGGGGGGGGGGGGGAAACACACACACACACACACAACGCGTGTCATACATACGATAAAAAAACAAAAACAAATCTAAAATCAAAAGTTAAAAAAAGAAAACTGGAAAGTTGTTTAAAATGGCTTTTGTGTGTGAATACAACCTCAAATCACTCAAAAAAAGAAAACAAAGAAAAGTCAAAAGGGGATTTTTTTCCTTTCCCGTGTAGTTTTCTACATTATCATATATTACTCTCTACTTTGAAACCTATGTACATTATTGTGATGGAGCCTGTGAGTTGGTCAGTTTGGTTTTACAGCAAAGTGGAACATCTACGCTACGATGGCGAGGACGCGTCCAGGGGCTGCTGGATGACGTCGCTCCCGCTGGACCGATGCGGAGGAAGAGGAGCACAGTGGGAGGCGCGATGACGCCACGCGAGCCGCCGTTATTAACGCTGCTTGTAGCTTTTTACTGATGGTCAAAATAAAAAATATTATAAAGTCACTGCACTTAGTATTCATGAGCAAAATAAAGAAGAAAAAAAAATGAAATCATTGATATCCTTACTTTCTCTTTCTCTCTCTCTTTTTTTATTTTTTTTTTAACCTTTTTGATTTTTGCAGCACCCAAAGAGAAAGCGGCTGAGGGGAAGTGAGGAGGGGTTTAAACTCCACCCGTCTGCTTCAGGCCAGAAAGAAGCAAACCTCCCCTTCCTTGTCTAAGATTGATAAATAAATTAAAATATCGTCCCCTAAAACCCAAAGGGTCCTATGTACAAGTACAAATCATTTTCTCCTGACAGTAATCCTCCTCTGGTGGTTTTGTTTTCGTTGCATCGTGACGTGTTGGAGTCTGAATGTGAACAGGGGCTGTGAGCAGAGGTTTTCTTTCCTATATCATGTGCCCTTTCTGAATAAACACATGCACACGCACACGCTGGCAAACGCAATACAGCTTCTCTCAAACACACACACACACACACACGCGCTCCGTCAAACATCAGCACCCACATGTACACTACCACTGTTTGCAGATGAATCCTCCGTCAGTCTCAGTGTTTCTGCTCGGCGTCGGGGGGGGGGGGGGACAAACTGAGGTTGTAAAGTGGGACAAATGTTCATGAGGATGGGGGGGGGTGGGTGGGAGCTGCAGTTCTCTGGGCAGTGAGGGGGGGGGGAGGGGGAGAGTTCTGAGAGGAGGTGAGAGGCTGCGGTGGAGGAAGTAGAGAAGGAAGAAGAAGAGGAGGAGGGTCTGGAGTCCTGTGCTGTGGGCCGGTCAGTTGGATGATGGTGGTGGTGGTGGTGGTGGTGGTGGTGGGGGGGGTGGGGGGGTGGGGGGATTGGGCGGGCGACAGGCTGCAGGGGGCTCATGTGTCCCAGCCCATCCGGTCTGTGCTCTCCAGGGACAGGGACTTGGTCTTGTGTGGGGAGGCCGGGCTGGGGGGGCTGCTGAAGGTGGAGCTGTTGGAGGCCGTGGAGTGACGGGGGGAGTCCGAGTCCTGGAGGAGGGGACAGAAAGAAGAGAGGAGAGGGAGATAGACATGAAAGGAAGAGGGAGGAAACACAGGGAGGGGCAAAATAAAAACACTAGTTAGATGATGCAGACTTTCATTGAGTTCATCCTAAAATCTTTACAGAGACTAAAGTGACTCAGATTCACCAAACTAGAGACTGTGCCTCTGTCTGTAATACAATGAATAATTATGATGTGACCCCGCCCCCCCCTGTTTATGACCCCTGAGAACAAACCAGCAGCTCCCAGGCTACATCCATACGACTTTGTTTTAGTTTGAAAAAACGGTTTTCAAATCAAAACAATCTCTTTCTGCACAGAAACGTTTTGGCTCCGTATCGCAAACCGTACTTCTCGTGTACGGTGGACATGCAGTTGCCAGTGTAAATAGGAATTGTTGGAATAACAGCTCATGTCCTACACATGTAATCAGTTGTGTCGTTGCAAAATGCAGAATTCAACTAGACAACAGCTGTGAGCAAAGACAACAGGGTCAGCGACATTGAGTTGTTCACTGGTAGTCGAGGCTGGTGGTTTTCTTCTGCAAAGGGGTCGTGTGACAGAAGCCCAACGAATCACCGAAGGCTAAATCGGAAAGATCCAATCAGAAAGCAGTAAGGAGTATCTATCGTTTCCAAACGTCTCAGTTTCTGCCGGTCCAGACTAAAATGCTGCTCCAAAGTTTTCAAACTAAAACGGGGCCAAACGTCTCTGTTTTAGTGGCTCTAAAAGTAGAAAACTAAAAGTAGTGTGGAGGCCTGGTGCATCTGTAACAGAGTTAATGCATCAAATGAAAACGTAGTAACGTGGATCGAGCCTCAGTGAGGAAGGGATCACTGACAGCTGCAGGCCTGGGTTTTTATGAATCTGCTGTTTGGGGTGGAGCGCAGATGTGAAGTCAGAATGCAGCACATCGCTCCCGCCCTCACCCCCCCCCCCCGCTTCCACTACATTCCACACCATCAGCACATCAACAGCTCAATTGAGTAGAAATGATCAGCTCAGGGAAAACAAACATGCAGGCGAGGGCAGAGGAGGGAGAGAGTGTGTGTGTGTGTGTGTTGAACTCGTACTGTACAACACACACACAGTCTTACACAGCCCTTGTATGAGTAAACATGTAATAATATGTAGAACTTAAACTAAATTAGATCACTGGGCATGAGTGGATGTGGGATCATTCAGACGGACGCTGTAGCTCATTGTGTGTGTGCGTTATGTTATTTCCACTTCAGTGATCATGTCCTCAGGTCGAGGGAATCTCTGGAACCGTTGTGTTTCCACTTCAGTGACCCCACTTGATTCCCCTTCATGTGCAACAGTCTCCTGTTTGGATCCAAATCTAAACTCACACAAACACATTTGGCCTGAAAATACCACAGAGCACAATCATCCCTCTGACTCGTTTCTACCATCTATGGCTACAGCAAAACACAGCGTGACTAGTAGAAACCACAACGCACTGAAGCAAACCTCAACACTGTTGTTGTGGGGAAAACTAGAGTAGACATCACATTTCTGTCCCACGCAAAGAAGCTGCTTTCAGACATGCACTGAGCTCCAGACAATATCGTGACATTCTCCAGAGGGGCGGAATGTGAGAACGCAAATGTAACACGCGACATACGCAAAAACAAATACAACTAAAAGAATACAAATATGTCAGGATGCACGTAGAAGACACTGACGATGAAAAACTAAGTTCAAGAGGTTTTGGTGATAAGAACCGATGCTGGTGTCGATGTGCTGTAAATAAAAACAAATGTGATCTCCGTGGAATTTATACGTTACATCCCGCATCCTGCTCCACCCCTCGCCTGAAGGCTCTGGAGAAACTCTGGACCCCAACTTGCGGACATTATCTGGCATTCATATCTGATAACAGCCACACACACACACACAAGTCAAAGTAGATGGGCAGCTGTGTTTTCTTTTGTCAGTCCTAATTCCTCTGTTCTTACAGAAGACAAAGGTTCTACAGATTTTGTTTGAGAATCACTGCCCAGCTACATTGTCTCAGATTGTCTAAGTCTAAGACACATCTTTGTCTGTGTGAGGTTGTGTTATTAACTCATTAGTCTTATGAGCGAGAGATGTGACTGAGGATTCACTCCAAACCATGCAGCTGTTGTGATGTGTTCCACTTCATGTATCAAGTACCACTGTTTCATTAGAGGAAGATCATTGGTGGGACCATGAGAACAGACAACACAGTGAACGTATTATAAGTCGCTCTGGCCTAGTTGTGCTCCGAACTGGACAGCTCATGGGTACAGTGTTGCCATGGAGCTGTAAGGAAGCAGACATGCTCTATGATTGGCTGGTTGGGCCGCGACGGAAAAGGCGTATGCAGAATGGCTGAACAGCAGCAGCATCAGCAGCAGCAGCAGCAGCGTTGTCCTCGTTCCATCAGATACAAAAATATGGACTCGGGTGGGGTGGGGGACAGAGCGCTGGTGCAGCTGATGCTCCAGTGAAAGATTTGAGAAGCTGCCCGGTGCTGCTGACATGACTGGGCTGGAAATGGTGCAGCGAGGGCCCGTGGGACGGCAGAGTTATGATGACAGCCTGTGTGTGTGTGTGTGTGTGTGTGTGTGTGTGTGTGTGTTCATGTTCTGAATGCTCCTCATGCTGCTGTGTCGTGTTTGCCTACAGATGCAGAACCTGTGTGTGCACACTCAGTGACACGATGCTCTCAGGTGTGTGTTTGGTGCAAAGTCGTTGCAGCTGTTGACATTACCTTCATCTTACTAAGCAGGGTCCTTAAAGCCCTTTTCAGATCGGGGGTCTTCTCCGACGGTGAGACCGCCTGCCACTGCAGAGGAGAGTTCAGACTCAGCGCCCAGCCCACAGTCAACATGCTGGGTTGGGAGAGGGCAGGCGGGGAGGGGGAGGGGGGGGGCACAGCTGGGGTGAGGGTGGAGGGGGACGGGGAATGGGGCAAAAATGAGGCGCTAATGGAGTTGATAGGGTCCAGGCTTGTGGGTAATGGGGGATGAGGAGCCACGGGAAGGATGGTGGGCATATTGAAGGTGGGTGGTTGTGGGTTGGGCTTGAACGCAAAAGCTAAGGTTTGATGCCAGTGAATTCTTTTATTTTTTTTAACGGAAGCTTCATGACCAAGGTTACTGGAAAGTCATTTTCAGAAATCACTATAATTCAGGAACAGTTTTCCACTACTGCCTGACACTAGTTACGTTTTATGTATCAACTGCTTAAGTGACATAACAAACATTAGTCAGCTACAACAACCTAAACCTAAAGCAGGTTTTTATGGGGAGGAATCGACCGTGTCAACACTGGGAGAGAGGAGAAGGCCAGAAGACCCTACGATCCGTTTACTATGAAGCGCTGACATCACAGAGATCTAACCAATCGACTGTAGGAGTGGGATGAGGTGAGAGGCCTGCACGCGGAGGACGGGATGTTTGTGACTGATGGGATACAGGGAGGAGGTTTTTTTCCAATGGGGAACAATGTGATTTGTTTTCAAGTATTTAACAACTACTTTGTCTATTGTCTACAATCAAATGACAAGGAAACAACCATGATCTGGATTGGGATGTGTCCATACAAAGCTGATGTTGGGATGACATTAACTTCACATTGAGATTCATAATGTGGCTGTAGATCTGCCCTGTTTAGCTGTTTAGAGTTTTCCAAAATCCCACTCATCTCTACAGAGATGATATTTTACATCAAATGCTTTAATGGTTAGACTCAACCGCACATGAAGCTGCATGTTCAGAGTTAATGTATTTACTGACCTCTCTGTCAAACTGTGAGAGTGGAGCGTCACCGCAGTCCATTCCTCCACCAGAGGACAGGGAGCTCTCCGAGGGAGACGTCATGGTCTGACGCTTGGAGCCGTAGCTTCCTCCTGACAGTTCTCTGCGCAGAGCGCTGCCGTTCTGAGAGGACGAGCCTGAGAAACGAGAATCTATATGAAAACTCTTCATCCTGCAGGTCTAACGATGCCAAAGCTACTTTGATTCTGAAACGATTTATGAACTCCTGTTACTCACGGATGCCTAGTCCACTGCTGGCGCTCATGGAGCGGCCTGGCTCGGCACGGTTCTTGGTGATGGAGGGGATGCTGACCGAACCGCTGAAGCCCGCACGGCTCTCCTGAACACGAACGTTCTGGTTTTAAACACGCACAGAGCAAATACACATATACACCAACAGAGCAGTGCAGGGTAGAGGAGTGAGGAGGGTGCACAGTGAGACACACTACATGCTCCGACGACTCAACACAAACGTGGCCCATGTGTGTTTGTAAGGTTTAAGCTGAAAAACATGCAAACATGCTGTTCATTAACACACAATGGGTCAGGTGGGATGAAGATCAATGAACCTCAGTGGGTAATAATAACAATAACTATATATATATATATATATATAATATCTGTGCTAAGGTTCATTATATGATTTGACTCATCTGTTCAGGTCAGGATAGGAAACAGGGAATAACACAGAAACTAGTTTTGTGTTAAGATCATATTGTGCTGATTGTGTAATTGATGCACCTTTGTTTGCATGAATGTGTCATTCAACCACAACAGCCAAGTTTTCCAGGATGCTTGTATGTCTAAATGTGTGTATTTAGTGTTTATAAATGTGTGTGTGGGTGTGTGTATACCATGGGCAGGTCTTTAAGGATCTGGATCCCGTCTCCTGGTCCCATGTGGGCCACATGGTTGAAGTTGGTGGGGTTGGAGATCAGCTTGTTCCTCATCTCGGGGTCTCGCAGCATCTCCCTGGAATCACACACAATCGAAGCATAAAAATACACACAGGACCGAAAGACATTTAAGGGTGTGTTGCCTAGCGCCGCTGGTAAACTACCTCCTCTGCTGGAGTCGCTCTTCCTCAGGCACCCTGAAGGAGAAGCGTCTCTTGTTGTTTATGCTGCGCACCATCTGCTTCCTGCTGTTGTCTGACGTCTCCGGGACGACCAGCTCATCACCCTCTGGAACATCACAACAAAGCGTCAGATACGTTTACACAAGTGACTACAAAGCACTTCAGATTTACTCTGGTGGCTGAGAGCAGCATGTCAAACTTTATACATTTACTGATGTCACTATTGTGATATAGCACACAGAATATTGTACACACACTGAATAGTTTAAAAGCCAGAGCAATGAAAACTGCATCTATCAGCAGCCAGTCAGAATATCCTGCTGGAACTAACTGATATAGTTTATATGAAGTCAACATTTACGATATGAACCATTTACTTTTTACACCCGAACAGAAATAAACCTCAACACTTTGTTGTCACTTTTTATCCTTGTGATACTTTACACAGCAAACTTGTGACTTCTTACCGGCCGTCTTGTTTCTAAAGTAGATGAGCCGGACTGTCTCCAGCCCCAGCAGGTTCAGGGAGCCGTCAATGTTCAGAGGCCGCACCTGAAGAAGAATCCGAAGTTCATCATCATTAAACTTTCAATCTAATTTACTATGTTCTATTTTATCCATTTAGTCTAGAGATGCAATCTAATATTTCTACTCTTAATTTGAAAATGATTTGATAAAGATTTTGTTAATCATAATCGAACAGTGCTGCAATCAAAAAAAATGAGTGGTTACTATGGTGATGGGACGAACAGAATTAATTCATTTGAGCCAGCAGGTGGAGCCAGAGATATCTCAGCTTGTCTCTTAGATTTGACTTTTCCTTCTCATCACAGCACTGACCTTCTTGAGAGGGATGGTCTGAATCCACTCCATGGTGTTGACGTCAAACACATCCACAGCGTTCTCACTGTACACTGACAGGTAGGGGGCGTTGTAGCCTGGACAGATAATCAGTTTCAAGTGTCAGTACTTTAACTATAGTCAGTCCTCTGGAGTATCTTAATAAAGTTAAAATCTTTATATTATTTCTAACACATTAGAGAGCATACTAGCAAATTCATCACCAAACAAACAAACAAACAAACATGACTTGACTCACAGGCAGAGTTTGGCACAGCCGGCCACATCAGCTCCTGCTGACGCGACCTGCGGCCCTGGGAGTCCACATAGACGCCAATGGAACTGAAGCACAGCAGCAGCTCTTTGCTGGAGATCTCCACAGCACAGAGAGCTTCCAGGCCCTGCTGCGGGATGAAGGCCAGGGTGTGGTCCTCATGATGGAGAAGGTTGACCGGGGAGATGTCACCATGAACACTGCAGAGGACGTTGGAAACACAAAGTTATCATAACAATCTTATTTTAACAGCAAAAATGGAACCATTAGCGGAAAAGCTGCTCTGAATTGAGATCAGCTGATAAACAGAAAGAGCACCTGTAGCGGGTGAAGCCAGACGTATAGCCCACATAGAGACGCTCATTGAGAAGACCTATCCACTGAATGGGGCCCGGGGCCTGCACCTCTCGCAACCGACGGTGACGAGTTTTATTCTTATTCACCTGTAGGACAAATTAAAAAAATTGTTTTATTTTCATCTCATTTATAAAAGTTAAAACCATATGTTAAAGGAGTAAACAAGCTTAAAACACTTAGGTAAAGAAACAGAATGAACAACATCTAAAGGGGAGGGGCCTTTGCACACTGTTTGTTCATTATATTATCTGACAAAGATGAGTTGAAGTGTTTTCTTACCTCGTAGCAGATGATCTGTCTCTTCATGGCCACACAGAGGCAGGTGAGCGAGCCGTTGCGGACAGGGCCGGAGACGATGGTCTGGCAGCCTTTTGTCTCGGCCAGCTTGTACGAGTCGATCTCGCGGCCATCCAGGGCCTGTGTGGGGAACAGCCGCACATGGCGGTTCCTGCCGGAGATGACGGCCAGCAGCTGCTCCTGGGCAATCAGGTCGATATGGTGCACTTTCTTATTGTCTCCCACCCGGATTATTTCTGAAGGTTGTGGGAGAAGAGGAAAAAAGTGGTGAAGATAAGAGAGGACCAGAGAAAGTGGCATCAAATCAGGTCATCAGTCCAACTACTGTAGGACAGTGCGTTTAAGTGGATCTTACCATCTTTGGTGACATGGATGACAAAAAGGCCTTCCTCATTGCCCAGGGCGACACGCTCGTGATCTGGGGGCAGAGGGGATAAGTGGAGAATTCTAATTTAGTGCCGGTGAGGGGACGTTTCAATCTATCAGTTTCTATTTTCATAACACCGAGCATAGAGGGTAACTCATATCTGATTGGTTATCTGAGAGAATAGCTCTTGCTGAGAACACACAAACATGGAGGTATTTATTTTTGAGAGAACAACACAGATCTGATTACAAAGAAAAAATAAAACGTGAGAGGGTGCATCTGGGATCTCGAATAATAGCGAATGCTTTATATATTTCAGTTGCTTCCTGTTACACCTCGGGCTTGTTCTGTGAGCCTCTCTGACAAGGTGCTGTGTCTTTTGAACTGGGATGTGAAGTGTTGCGTGCCGACCTATGATAGCAGCAGATTGTGTTGTCTTGATGAGCGGCAGCGTGCTGTCGTAGGCCTCCTTAGGGATGTAGACGAAGCGCTCCTTGAGCTTGTTCTTCTTGAGGATGCGGTGGAGCTCGTTGAGGAGACCCACCCATTTGTTCCTCTCCTGGTCGCTGTCTGCCAGGATTAAGATGGAGGGCTTGTGGCTGCTGGAGGGGGAGAGTTGGGACGCTGTCACCTGAGGAGAGAGAGGGGACAAACACCGGGGGAAAGGTCACATTAGATGTGGATGGTTATTAATCATTTATGCCCATGACATAAACAACAACATAACAATAAACCAAATAAGTGCTTATAATGAATAAATTTAACTTACTCTGAATATACAGGGGATGTCTTTGCGACTGGCGTGGATGACGTCAGAGGCCAGGACAGAACTGACTGAAAACTCTTCATCCCTGGATGAGAGCATGAGATTTAAAGTTAAACATGCAGGACTTGCTTTCAGACCATTAACCATCCTGGGTTGAGCTCAGCTTCAAGAATATCTGAATAAAATCTAACTATAGCATAATATAACAATGATTTTATATTGATTAATAATACAATATCGTTGTTTATTAATAAGAATGACTAATTTCTCTATCAATCAATTCAAAACATAAAAATCCCAATTTACGAAAGCTTCTCATGAAGATCAATAAAATTATATTTGTATTTCACAATGTGTCTCATAGGACTTAATGTGTACAACGTATGACATCCTTCGTCCTTAACCCTCAACTGAGATGAGGAAAAACCTTATCTTGTCTGAAGAACAGGGCGAAACTCAAGATATTCAGTTTAGTTAAGAGGACAAAGAAAACCAGGAATTTCTCCCATGTGTAATTGCTTAAGCTCAGATAATTACAGCACCTATGAGGAGCTGGTAGTGCTGGTTTTACCTCATATCTATGACTTGGCTGACGACTACACTTGGTAGTGTTGCTTTTCCTTCTCCCAGTTCGTAGAGAAACAGTTTGAAGTCGCACACCACGGCCATTGCCCTCTGCCAACCCTTCTTCACCCCGGTGGGTTTGGGCACCTGGAGTAGACAGAGACACAGCTCAGTGTTACACAGTCAACCAGAACATTCACCAGGAAGTTTCAACAGTGTAATTTAGAAGTGCCGATTCAGAACTAAACGTTAACCTTTGTGTGACTGAAGGACAACAAGAGAGAGAGTGAACGTCGAGGTTCATTTGCATTCGAAAACCAAAAACCAAGGCCTGTCCCAAGGTTTTCAAACATCTGCATTCTTTGTTGATTATTGATTGCTCAATGTTTGCAGTGTTCATGGCGATAACCGAGTCTCACTCACCCTGACATGCCCTTCGTACGCAGTCCCGATGCCCCTCTGAGGGTCAATACCCAGCGGGCCTTTGGTCTGGTCCTGGGGCACGGGACACACAGCCGGAGCCTTGTCCGCACACGTTACATGGCAGGAGAAGTTACACACTGGGTGAGGAGACAGAGGGGACAATTAGGAGAAACGTTTAAAGTTTGTCATCACAGAGAATGTACTCGAACTAGTGTCATTCAAATCAGAAACAACAGTTCACAGGTTGAGAATCCATCTACTGTATTTTCACCTTAATTCATCAACTTCCTTTGTTTCTTACCTTCACAGGTACAACCCTGACGTATGAGCCCCACCATGAGGGAAGTGCACTGGTTACACTTAGTGGGCGTGCTGAATGACTTCACCACAAACTGATGTGCTTTGGGCTGTGGAGAATACAAGAGAGAGACATAAGCAGTTTTCAGATATGACCTGTGGGTAAAGTCTGGAGATTACCAAGAGTTTGCCTTTCACACATGAACAATGCAAGCGGGAGGTTCTTTGCAAGGACGCGTTATAAACAGCAGCGATTCCTTCTCAATATTCAGGTGAGAGATGGGGCAGCCGGGTGCAGCAGAGTCGGGAAATAACGTATATATTCCGCAGCGGCGATTACGTGATCATGTTTACAAGACCCCAACACCGTCATTGGCTCTTATCAAGCTCTCTAGAGTTCTTTGTCAGTGTTTTCTATGTGTGTGTCACCGCTTTTTCACGGGGAGATATTTGTTAACTTTTTGTTTGTTTTATTGTCGTGTTTTTTCCATTTGGTCGCGTGTTAGAAATGTTATCAACCCTTCCCACTCGCGGTCAATTCCCTACTGTGTTCTCACATCGGATTCTCCTGAATTGCTATGGACTTTATACTAGGAGGATCAGGCAGAGAAAGTCCTCAGAAACGGCACAACCTCTCACTCTGACATTTGCGTTCACACACGCACCTCCTCCAGAGAAAATACAGAGGAACTGCGGAGTTCAGTGCATGTCTGAAAGCTGCTATAATCAGTGGCTCTGGCATAATATGAGGTCGACTGAGAACAGTTACCTTAGGTGAGGAGCGTCCAATACTGCCGTACCCTCCTGACCGCATTGTGGGCGTCTGGACTGTACGAGGAGGATGGTCGATTAACTGTGAAGACACAGAAACAGAAACCAAGTTTATCACTGGGACTTGGTGAACAGGCCTGAAGCCTTCCAGGAAAGCAAGCTGAGGAAAATGGATTCTGTGATGCAAGATCTCAGACAAAGTTTCAACATTGTGTGTGTCACTTAAGTTACAAGAAGTTTCAAGATGGACGACAAAGCAGGGTTTAGGTGGATTTATATTTTTTTATACTGTATTTGGTGATGCTGATCGCAGCTCTGCTTTCTGATTGGGCTGTGTTTTGTAAGTTGATTGTCATTGCCCAATCACATTCGGGTATAGAGGTAGGTTAAGGGCACAGTCACATATAGACTTGTGACTTCAGTGTCACGCACACAGCCTTCTGTCTTGGTGTGACCTCACTGCTGATATTCATTGACATGGTCTGTTTTTTCCAGCGCATTATCACATTTTGATTTCTCTTGCAGATGTATGTTACAGGTTTTCAACTATGAACTCTGGAATAATCACTTTGCAAGCTCAAAATCCTTTTAACTTTAACTTGAGCCAGCGCACCATTAACAGGACAAAAATGTTATTGCACAAACGTATATGTGTTAGAAGGACTCCAATATAGTTTATTACAGTCTGATAACATGTTAATAAGTTCAGTTCAGACTGGAGTCCACTGTTGTCTTCCTCTCTTACTGCTGTTCCTTGTATTACCCCATATATGTGTTACTTGTGCTGAACTATTTAACAGTCTCAGAATTGTGAGCTGAAGCCTGTAAATTGTCAACTGATTTGCTATAGGGAATATTTACACCTGTTTGACAGAAATACAGACGGCTCCTGAAGCTAAATTACTTAGAGATCCTTTTCACTTCTCCTATTTAAAAATAACCTTGATCATGCTTTTTAACGGTGGAAAACAGTGTGGCTCCACCTGGCTGGAGTAGTTATCCACTAGATTAGGTGATCAAAAGTCAGAATTGGATTACGAGAGTCGCAGCAGTTTCTTATACAGACTAAAGCCCATTTTCCACTGGTCAAAAAACCCACAAACATCAGGCTTTTGTCTGCAATGGAAAATGGATGCAGTCAGCATTCACTCCAGGGTGAAATGACTCAGGCTCTGATCGGCAGGAATGAGACGTGACACCGGGGCTGGACGTCTAGACGTTGATGCTGCACTTTTTCTGCGCAACATTATGAGGCACATTGAACCTTTGGGTACATAAATAGCCATAAATGTTTGTATACTTACTGATTTTTACACCTTGAGAACAACATATAAAGTAAACCTGTGACTTTTGGTGTAAAAGAGGTATAAGGGGTTTTCTGACCTCTATAGGCTCCATATCACTAGCCATTGAGGGTGAACGTGAACGGGACTTGAGGTGGGACTTGGGGTCATCGTCCCGGGATGGAGTGTTGGAGGGGGTGAAGTTATCCATAGAGTCCACCTGAGGATAGAGAGGGTGGAGAATGAGAGGACAGACGGATGAGTAAGATGGTATCAGTGCGAAGGGGAGGACAAAAGGAGGGAGATGGAAGTATAAAAGAGGAGGATGACGGCAGGAGGAAATGCAGATGAGAAGTAGAGAGGTGGTGATGAGGGAAATGGAAAGAGAGAGAAAGAAGAAATGAGTGTTAGTTAAAACAAACCAGAGAACAATAGGCAGCATCCATGCTAAGACAGAAGTGCAAGCGCCACAATAAACAAATGAATAACAGAATAAAGTAATGCTGTGGTCGAGACATGTGTCGTATCTGTTAAAGTGACCACAACTCTAATGCACCTCATGTACCAACATAAGGCTACACATCACAACCCAACAACAACGCTAATGTAAGGCACCGCGAGACACCATACACCATGCACAGCCATTCACAAAGCTACACTGCAGAATATACACAGACTCAAGTGCAGACACCCAGCAACAGCATAATAAGATCCACATCATAAATGGCAACACAAATGTAAAAAAAAAAAAAAAAAGAGCTGTTCATTTTTAAACCCCTGCCATGCAACAACCAGACAGCCACAGGAAACAACCACACAGGAAATGCACACACAAATTACATCACTGTGAAAAAGGACAACACGGTACATTCAGAAAGGCTCAATGACAGCAATCACAGAGCGCAGTGATGGAGCTTACACGTCTGCCTTTGCTAGTTGGGCCAACGGATGGCGAGCGCTTCAGTGGCAGGAGAAGAGGCAGAGAGTGGCAGAGACACAGAGATGAGTGAATTATCAAAAGGCTGAAAACACGTTCAGACATTTAGAAGAGAAACATGAACATAAAGGGATCAAAGCCTGTGTTACTCTACAGCAGTGGTTCCCAACCTTTTATTGTCTGATGTGGCTTTACCACCGCAGCCCACCAGAGGAGCTCAAGTACAACTTCATCAGCCACAATCAGATGTGTTCTTATAAACAGACTCTAAACTATAAAGGTGGATAATCTATAACCAACATAAAATGATTCACACTTTACGTTAATCAAAGTATTAACATTATATATATATATATATATAATGTTATATTTTATTCAATCACTTTACGACATCTTTTCTCTCTTTTGATATTTTCATTTTATTCTCTTTTATATAATTTTCTTTTCATTTTTCTTTTGTCCATTTTTCTTTAATCTTTGCTATTTAGAATTGTATTCTCCTTTAATTCTGCCTCTGGTGTTTCCTCATTGGTATCATCAGGAGTTGTGCAGGCTGGATGGGGATGCTTGTGTTTTTTGGGCATGTTCCTTTTGTCCGGGAGTTAATTAGTTTTAGCTAACAATATTGTGTTCATCCATTAGACAACCTAACTATATATATATATATATATATATATATATATATATATATATATATATATATATATATATATATATATATATATATATATATATATATTGACTGATAACTTTTAGATAACTACTTTAAAATGTCCATTAGTTTTAGCTACTTTTATCTAATAATTTCAACTTCTCTGCTTTCTAACTAGTCTTCACACACTCTTAATGACAACGTGTCTTAATGTGCTGCAATTTACTCAGATTCCAAATGTTTGAAGATCACAACACTTTAATTTGGCTGTTTATACAACGTGAAAATCATTTTTTTTCCCCCTTTATAATAAAATATATTATAATGTAATATAATACTATAACTATAATATATTCTATAATTCAGTTTCAGCTAAGGCTTCCAGTTTTCCAGTACAACAGGTTGAGAATCACTGTATAACACTACTGCATATCCACCAGGGTTTCACTGAGGACAGAGGCTGAACAGTGTGGATGGAGGCTGATGGAAAAAAATGCACATAGTCATGGGGAGGGAGCTGCTTGGGAAAAGTCTGCATGGAGCATAGTAACTACTCAAGTTCTCTTTATGGCTGGAAAAAGGGATAAACAGAAGAGTAATGACTAATAATGTACTTTGTGTTCAACCTAGGTCTAGGAGGCAAAGTATTTAAAGTAACGAGGATGAGTAAGCACCTGAATACAGGGGCAGCACACTGCAAAACATTTCCATCAGATCAACTGATTGTATTTAAGATTAAGCACCTTATTTTTCTTTAAGCAAAAAATAAAGCACTTTCAATAGGGTAAAACAATTTGACTCTCCTCAGTGTAAGTGCCATAATACAATGATGAAACACATTGTATTCACTGGAAGAGACTAATGTTTTAATAATAAGAATTTCAATCTTGTTGACAGGACTCTCATGTTTTGCAGTGGATCAACGCTTCCTCATAGTTACACTGATGCACAGGCATAAACCCACAGATCACACGTCACATCTACGCTGTGTTAGGTCTATACACCCACAGTTCTACAGCTTACAGCTACAGTTACAGGTATGTACACACACACTGAGCTCCACCTGACCGAGATAAACTTACGTCTTCCCAAAACTCTATTAAAGAGGATGAGGATGAGGAATAAGAATCCTGACGTACCAGAGAGTGAAGCAAAGAAAGAGCCAAAAAAAAGATAAAACAAAAATAAAGATCTGGGAAAATTCATGTGAACATAAAATGATAAAAGCATGCAGAAAAACAGATGTCGCTTAGTGAACTGCAGCTTCATGAGATTTATGATTTCCAGGTTGATCATGGATTCAAATACTGTAAATCCAGACAGATGTATGGTTTCTCACATCAACTATACAATGAAACCAGCTGCTGTAAGAAACGCTGATGTAATACTTACATCAAACTGGTCTAGCGCTGAGGTGGGGGCATTGAGAAAAGCCAAGAAGGAATTCTGGGAATCCTGGTGCTTGACACCTAAAGATACAGAACAAAATCACACAACCGTAGTTAAGTACATATTAAAACATCAAAGGCTGACTTAAACAAAATCAGTCACAGGACTGTTTCTAAGAAGAGGGGGCTCGTTCATATGACCCAAGTAACAATACATTTTCATGTACATAGCACATGATTTTATTTCTCAAACATGGGGGCTGATGCAAAACCTTCTAATTTGGGTTCCTGATTGTAGTATAACCCTCTTTTACAGCGATAATCTCTAAAGAAATGTTTCACAGTGTTAATTTAACCATTAGTTTCCAATATATAGAGAGAAACCGTACATTGAACTGTTTCATTGCAGATAGTGTTTAAAAATTGCAAATTTGTATTTTCTGTAAGTCTGCAGTGGGAGTGACATTAATTAAAGCAGCAACAGCGTCTTTTTGTCTGAATCAATTTTCCATTAGTATTCATGTGCTAAAAATAGACAATTTTGCTCTTCAAAGTGACTATTGCAATGTCATTTTTACTGCATTTTGGTGAATCATCTGAATTATTTACCCCTTCGTAGCCGAAGCTCCTCTGTCTCCTTTTTCAGCCGGTCGATCTCAGCCAGGAGTTCCTGGTTTTTACTCTCCACCTCCTGCAGTTTACTGGAGGATCATAGACAGAAATGCATCGAATATTAACCAGAGGTTTGAGCAGATTATTTTTTTTTAATTACTGAAACAATTGCATAAAATGAACTGTTTTGAAATGAGAGAACTAGATTATGAAAATGTTTTCTTTGGCTGCTGCTGTAAAGTAGTCCTACCATTCTGAGGAGATGTTGTTGGCCTTGACCTTGTTCAGTTCATCCTGGATACCCTGCTTGGCCCTAATCTCAGCATCCAAGGCCGACTGCAGCTCCAGACGGGCCGACATGTCCAGCTTGGCGAAGCGCCGCATCTTCCATGGCATGTCCTGAAACAGAGAGGAAGAAAACTTAGCTAATGAAGAACTGTGAAAGATGGTGTCCAAAGGAGAAATGAGATGGGAGGAACTATCGTGCTTCTTATGATGGTCCTGAACCATTGTCAACATTATATAAATCAAAAATGTAATGGAGTGTTTGTGTTGTACCGTGGCTCTGGCTCCCAGGCTGGTGTTTCTCAGTCCCTCCAGCTCTTCTGTCATCTTAGTGGCCAGAGCCTGCAGATATCCCCGAGCATCCTTCTCATCACTCACCCTGTAGCAAACACAAACAAGCATACTCATCAAAACAGGACCTGATGAGAACTGAACTTGTTAAACTCAGAATTGTTACCGTCCCTTGGCATCTTTAAAAGTCTTTTAAAATCCCTTATCATACAACAATTTCATTGTTTTTAATAAGTGTCTTATTTTCTAAAAATCATTTTAGCCACTGATTCCTATTCATTTCTTTGCATGTTCTTTGTTTTACCTGCTTCGCTATTTGTATGTATGTGAGTGTATTTATTGTATATATATTTGTAAGTTTTTTTACTTCATTGCTGCCCATCGTGATCAGGACTCCCCTACAGAAAAGATATTGCATCTAAAAGAGACCTTTCTGGTTAAATAAATTATATAAGTTTTCGCTCTTATTTTAAAGCCTTTCTCCAAACATCCTTCAGAAGTACAAATAAACACAGTCTATGTAAATACTGCCTTAAAGATTAAGGCAGTATTTAAGCCATCACTTCTACATAATGTTGTGTTCACACACCGACACATGTTTAGTCTTCCAGTCGCTCTGGGCAGCTCACTAATCCCCAAATGTTTCAACAGTGAATAAAAACTAACTCAAACATATACTGACTTTCACACGCACACAAAAACTAAACACTGAAGTTGTAGACAAATTTGATTTTAAAATCTCAGATTAAAAGAAGTTACCACTATGGCATAATGTTGCCCTGTTTTTCTACTGTAGTAGCAAAGCATCTCCACCAGAGGGCAATATGGCTAACTGAATACTTTTAAAAGTTTATTTCAGGCTACATTTGTATGTACATGTTTGCAGTGTGAGTGTGTGTGTGTGTGTTGTGTTTGTGTGTGCTTGGTATGTGAACTATGTGAGGACTGCAGGCTCTTCCAACAGAGGGAGGCCGAGCAGCTGGCGAGGTGTCAGCTGCAAAGGGAAGTGATCTGAGCGAAAGGGAGGGTCAACAATCTCTAAGAACTTCCGAGGCATGTGAGACGTGCTGCAGTTACACTGTATGGAGGAAACCCAATACACTACTAGACAACATAGCAGTGTGTGTGTGAGCGCGAGTCTGTGTGCAATTAAGATGCTGACTTTCAGTTTGTGCTAAAGCATAGATAAGAAACTACAGCATATAGCTTAGAAAGTATTTACCATATCGAGAAAGTGCTTGTTTGCATGTATTCGTGTTCATGTAACTGTCTCACCATTGGATGATTTCTGTGATTTGAGCCTCCCAGTGGGCGACGCTCTCCTTTTTGTCAGCCAGCTCCCTCATCTCATCCTCCAGCTGTCGGTTGGAGCCGCTCACCTTCTCAAACATGCTCGTCAGCTGAGGAAATGCACAGACACACATATGTACATTATAGAATTATTGAGCTGGTATGTTCCCTCCCTATTGCTGAGATCTGCGGATGGAGCCCCGCTGGCCACTCCCAGGTTTGTAACAAAGGGAGATTAAGCTTTTGCTATTAGAGTCCCCACGTTTGGATCTCTCTCTTTCTGAAAGCTTTTGGTAATACGTGATTTCCATTCATTCATACTGTTTTTTGTTTTAGTCACTCACTGCTATATCTCTTATATGACCAGTGTCCTTTTAGTCAGCTGCCTTGCTTGGTTTTTACATTTTTTGGGGTTAAACTCCTTGTTGTTAACCACTAGATACACACAGAGATAAGAAAATAACAATACTCTTGCATGAGGCCCAGTATTTTTAAGTCCCTACTCAGTGCCCTAAATGTCATTAGTTGGTAAAAGGGTTTAAATGAACAATGAGGAGACGTTTTAAACATCTAGTTGAACAGATCTCGTATTTCTGCATCCTCCCTCCACATTCATCACCAATTTGATCCTGTCAGCAGCAGGGACATTTTAACTACAGACATTTTACCCGATCACTCTCCCTCACTGACAACTCACATGAAAATCCAATAGAGCTGAAGATGGATTGGCCTTGTTTCACTACTAAGCAAACACGGCGGAAATTTTTTCGCCTCCTTTCAAAAACAAAACTAGTCAAACAATAATATTTTCAGAACTATATTGTGCAAAGACTCGCACACAGACAGATCATATCCATTCTGAGAGCTTTATCTTTTAAGCATACAATTTTTCAGAAAGTGAAACAACAGAATAATACATTAAATTACTGCAGTGATACGTGCTGTCGCTCCCATGTCAACCACATCCATATTCTTTCCATTTCATCATTTTTTTTTAATCATTTGCAGACTATAAAAATAAAACTCTCACATTTTATTCCATATGTCAGAATGCCTTCCACCTTGGAGACACTGTTTAAATTGGGAGCCTTTTTTGAACTTCCAAAGACCATTTCCAAAATCAACAGAGCGTAATCCAGAGAGTTATTCCATCTGAGTGAGTAGGAGGCTACAGGGTGTTTTTTATGGGGGATATTGAACAGTGATTTCTTTGGCATTGCTGAGTGAGAGGGGGTGGAGTAAGGAATGTGATGAAAGCGTTTGGGCCGACCGAGAAGGTTACCTGGGGTTAGGGAAATGTGTTTTTCTGCAAATGTGTGTGTGAGAGAGAGAGAGAGAGATAGATATTACACTAAAATGCTGAGAAAGCAAGACAGAAAAAACATTGATGGAAAGAAGGAGAGAACAAGAGAAACCTGACCTGTGTTACAGTGGAGTGTCCTTTCATTATGTGTATAAATGATCAGATATCATACCTTATCCAATTCACTGGACAACTTCTTGTTTTCTTCAGAGAGCAGGATTCTATCCCTCTCATACTTCTGCTTGTACTCGGTCTCAAACTCTTCCCGTTCGCTTTGGCTGGAGGAAGCACGAACACATGGATTGTTAAACTTGTGACATTGTATAAACTTACATTTATTCTGACCATAATTTACAACTGGAAATCCAGTCTTGAGTTGTGCCTTTTTCATCTTTACATGAATGCTCAGAAGTAGGATTATATTCAGACATTTTGGTTTGGTGGAATGGTTTTCTGCCCCCTAAAGTGAAACACTGGTCTTTGAACAGCCACTCTACATTAAAGTAACATTAAATAATCTTGGTGCAGTGGTTTTATAACAACAAAACTACAAACATATCATATACACAATCAAACACTCACAATTTTCACAGTCAACCTCTCTCAGAAAGCCTCATCTATCCGCCTACCTTTTTTCTTGTGTGGGCCTCAGGCTCTATTTCTAGATTTCATACAAAATCTAAATCTAAGGCTTGTAACTAAGACCAGATACACATTATTCAACCCAAACCCATTAACGCAGTTAGAATCTGATACAGCTCTGTGTTTAGAAATGAATTAGAAAGTAGCGGGAATAATATGTCTGTAACACCAGACAGGATGGCTGGGATGGTGGCTACAAAAACAAAGCTCTGAAGTTTTCTACTCAAAAACAAATTTATTTTAAAATTTGATTGAACCAGTAGATCTCAAAGTGGGATCAGATGCCCTGGAGTACCAACCAGGGGGTCTGCAGCAGAAAAAGAAGTTAACTTCATTCCATGGCTTGATTTTTTATGTCCTGAGTTGACCCATTTTGACTGTTGACTGAATTCAATTGTTACCATTTAAAGGCATCAGTTAATAAGTGTTTCAGAAATATACCCCTCAATTTACTGCACATTACTAACTTTAAGTGGATTGACTAACATTGTGGCTCAGAAATGTGACTAACTGAGGTAAACATGAGACTAATGCTGAGTCATTAAGCAACATACTCAGTCACATTAGTTGGAAGGTAGAGCTACAGTCAGTATGACTGTCTGTATGGTTTCCTTTTGGAAACTGTGAACAAGAGTGGAAAAAGACATGCTGTGGGGACACTGTGCTTTGAAAGAAGAGATTCATTCTAATGAGCTAAATGTAATTTTCATTCTTTTGCCACCAGAAAGTAAATCTTCCATACTTCAACTCTCATTCTAACCTTATCCACTTCCAGACCACTTATACCATCAACTATTTCACTAGGATATCCAAACCCCTATAAAACAGCCCAGAAGTCAACTCTAGCTGGGTTAGGCTAAAAGTATTTTTTTCAAATTATGGGAGATAGATTTAGATCAACTGTAAAAGAAAGATCACTTCACAGTTACTACATATTTATACCAGACAGGGGACTGAGCTATTTTTAACTGTAATTACCTCATGAAATCGCCACTGAAAAAAGACAATGAAGAAAAATAATACAATAACAATTTAGACATTTATGAAACAGGATAGTGGCAGAAATAATGATCCAGAACGAGACAATAAAAGAGGAGCAAAAAATGTGGTCCTAATCAGACAAGGCTGTTGATATGAAATAAAATGAGATAAAACACCTCTCTCGACGGGTCTTATCCAGCTTGTCTTTGAGCATCAGGATTTCTTTCTGCAGAGCGAGATGCTGGCTCTCAGCATCCCTTAGCTCCTTACGCAGGGCCTTCAGCTCGCTGCTGTGCTGCGCCTCCCTACGAGTCAACTCCTCCTCGTATAGGACTGTCTTCTTCTCCAAGTCTCCCCGCAGGCGTCCTACCTCCTGGGTCTGATCAGCTGAAGCCGGAGTGGCAGAGGGGCCGGCCTGCTTCAACTGGGTGGAGGGAATATGAAGAAAGTTTGTGAGGCTGAGTGACAAAGATGAGGAAACATTTGAAAGAAACTCAAAAAGCTACCAGCTTCACTAGAGCAGAAAGCTGAGAAAGGCAAATACTTATTGAAGCACAACGAGTGTCCAGCCAGGCACGAGCCAACCATCATGATTCCAGTGGACACAGAAACACAAAGCTGTTTACTACTCCAATATGAAAAAAGAACTTTAAACTATTTAAATTTTAGACAAATAAGGAGCTGATGGCTGCAGTCTGCAACTTTACAATTATTACAACTATATGTCTTTCACCTGTTACTAAAAAATGACAACGGATGAGCGGTAACAAATTGCAATTAACATTTGATGTGTCTGGTAGAAACTGTCCAGTTAGAGCAGAGAGTACAAGTAATACAAGTACAAGTAAGCACAACACAGCATATCTAAAGAACTAGATTCCATAACACTGATTCATCAACAGGAGGATTGCAAGGAGGTGCTCAACCTCCCTCCAAACACCCCACTTTCAAATTTAGCAGGCATTTGTCATTGTAAAAAACTTCACACAAGGTTGTGCCGTTTTATAATTAATTATTATAAATTGCTATCTTATCAGATGCAGCCAACTATTAAGTACCAGGAGAAGGACGTGTTAATGTCTGCAAACTTACCTTAAGCCCTTCCAGCTCCTCCTCCAGCTGTCGGCTGTACTGCTCATTCCTCTCTCTCAGCTTCCTCTCTTTCTGAGCCTCTCCTGACTGCTCCTCCGCCAGCGCCTCCATCTGATGATGGACACACGCAAACTCGGTTGATTGGATGAAATCATGCCATACACAATTTTTTTCTTCAAGGTCCCAACACAAAAGGAGTAGAAGTAGCTATCTTTTTTATCTAAAAAATATGCACAAGCTAAACATTGCAACTCACACGTGGCAACTGCACCAATACACAACAGGAGGAAACAATATCTGTATAATATTGTACATTAGAATAACGCTTCTACAAGAGTGTTTCTGATCTACTGTATATTCAAGGAGATCTATGAAAATTCTAGAGGTGATGCAGATGTAACACAAAGACAGCAACAGAAGTGTGAATTGTGCACCAACCAATGACTGGACACAGAACAGGGTGTGCTAGCAACCACAGGGCGACTACTCTACCTCCTTCTTGGCCCTCTCGGCCTTTCGCACCTCAAGGCGGAGAGCCTCAACCTTTTGACTGTGGCTCTCCATCTCCTCCTCCTTATCGCGCAACTGGCGAACCAGGCGCTGCTTCGCCGACCTGGGTTCAGTCACAACAGAGAGCAAATGTTACGAGGGAATTGGAAAAAAACAAGTATGGGTATGATTTTCATATGTCAAAATCTAAATGTATTAAAAATGTTCATTAACTGTGATTTTGAGACAATGATAAATGGCAGTGGTTTTACCTGAGGTCTGTTAGTCTCTCATTGAGCTCTGAAAATTCCTGCATGGCCAGTTTTCTCTGACTGTGAGCTTCCTTCAGGTCCTTCGACTGACCCTTCATCTTCTCATTGGCATCCGTAAGATCCTGAACACAACAGAGACCAAGTAGATAAGGTTCCAACAGCGACATTCCTCAAGATCAAAAGCTTCAAAGCTGCATTTTGTCGCTTTGTGTCATTTTGGTGGTATTACTATATACTATTTATATGAATATGAACAAAACACTAATTCTTAAACAGTGATATACTGTACACAAAGGTAATACTGTTTCTACCTTGTGCATATCATCTCTCTCCTGTGTAATGCTCTTTATCTGTTTCTCCAGGGTTTTAATGTATTTAGAGTCCTCCAGGTCTCTGCGAGCCAACGACACATCCTCCAGCTGCTTCTCCAGTTGTCCTGAGTCTGAAAAAACAAATATATGTGACATTTTGAGTTCAAATGAAAATGGTTGTGAAACTTGACCCGCTTATATTAATCACAGACCGATATCCCATATAACCCTTCAGTGGTTTCCCTCTAAAACTCAAATTTGGGTGATGAGGTTGTGAAGGCAGAAAAATAATCCCTTACCAGCGATCTGCTTCTTGAGGATATCGATCTCGCTCTTCAGACTCCTGATCTCCACCTCCTTGTTGGCGCTGGGGGGGCCCTCGCCTGTTGGATGCTGCAGTGCCTGCACCGTCTGAGTCGACTCTGTAACAGCCCAAGACCAATCAGCGACGTTTTTTCTTTGTAAACCAAATATTAAAAATAACCATATGAATGTGGGATTGGTTTTATGCATACTTTTAACATGTGTACAAGAAATGTTTCAACATGTGTCATCTCTCTCTCTCTCTCTGTGTCAAAGTGCAGTGTGGATGTTTACATGTTTACATGTCTTTTTTTTAGCCTCACCTTGCAGTTTGCGGCACAGCTCTACTTTCTCTTGCTCCAGCCGACGGATTCTCCTCTCATAAGCCTCGGTGGCCAGGCTGTCTTCCAGACCGCGCTTGACATCCATGTCCAACTGATCCTGGCCTGCTCTACCCGGCTCCACTGCCAGTTGCCGCAGGCAACCCCGGTCAGATAGGGTACTATAGGGTGAGACAGGAGTAAGACAATGATAATGGATAAAAATAGCACAGAGGATTTATAATTAAGGAAGAAAAAACACTTGAGGACTTGAGCAAAGGCCAACAAAAAATTTTACAAAAATCCAGTATAAAAGTGTTTGGTTAAGGGAGCACAAGAGCCAAGAAGGAAATGCCAGAGTAACAGCAGGGGAGGGGAAACAGGAAAAAGAAGAGGACGACAGAGTGATGAGTTGAAAGATGGGAGGATGTTGAGTCATGGAAGAAGGGGGTAAAGGGAGGGTGGAGAAGGAAAGACAGGGACATAAAGGAAGATGGGAGATAGAAAGAGACACAGGGAGACAGAGTGGGGGAGAGGGAAAAACAGAAAGGAAGTGTGGGCAGGGCCATAATCACTGAGCCATGAAGAGATAAGAGATAAGTAACTTGGTGCTTTCTCACGGGTACCACTTCAGTGTGAAGATCTACAGTGAGTCATAAACATCACCTTATTAGGGAGGAAGCCAATTTAACTTCTTAAGATGTAGGGATGAGATTGCTATGCAGTGACTTGTCTGGGAAATATGTCTGTTTTACATGACTACACATGACATAAGGTATTGAAATAGCCACACTTTTTTCATCTCTCCTGATTCTTATTAATTTTGACTTTTTGGATAATTTTACAAATTAACACCGGTGGAGAATAGTGTCTCAATACCCACTTATAATCAGAACCATTCTAAAATGATCTATACATCTATTCCCCTTGGTAGCACTCACCATTTACTTGTGTAAGTGAAGCCCACAAAGGGCAGGTGGTGGCCAGAGAAGGCAGTGTGAGAGGGAGGGGGCATGGTCTCCTGAAAAATGATTAAAAAACATGATGAAAAAAAATTCAACATCATTTCAGATACATGTGACTATAAATATATATTAATACAGCTGTAGGCAGACAGAATGGACAAACAATGTGAGTTTCTGTCTGTCCTTAAGCAACCTCCTTACCGAGTTCTTTAGACAGTCGTCATCCACGTCAAAATTGGAGGTATCTGTGGGACTGCTGACTTCTGGGATATATGGGGCCTCACATGTGCGGATGTTTTCCCAGTCGATGCCTGATTATAAGAGAGGTTAGAGACATACTGTGAAGTCAAAGTATTCATTATGCTTTTCAACTTGTGTTTAAGAGGCATGCTAGCACTATGGTTCTTCAATATAAGCAGTAAAGACAACTGCATGGGGCACAAAAAATGTTGTTTCTTCATAATAAGCATAACAAATGCAACTGCAAGAAAAGATACGAGAGAAAAAATTTAAAATAAAAACGTTTATCAGTAAAGACAATCACTATGCACAATGCACAGGGGCTTAAAGTCGGCTGGAATATCAAACCACACCATAACACACAGCTGTTTGCAGGATGCAGAGCAATGCAGAGCAATGAGGTAATGTATCATAATTCTCATTCTGATCTCATCCATCTTGTTTGTAAGGAGACATTGAGTTGGTTAGGAACAGACTCGGGAGCGTTGGTCTGTACGGGTTAGCCTTTAGCCTAGCTTTTAGTTAGTAGCCACGCTCGCTTTCCCCACTTCGGTTTCCTCTCCTTTCACCTAAACATAGGCTTTCCCAGCCTGACTGTCTTAAATCGTTGATCTGACTTTCGCAGGGAATCTGACCCCGACCACAGACATTGAGAAAAGTTTATAGAAAAAGCCAATTTTCTCTCTGATTGTCTCATTTGCTGTTGTAGGTCATAAAGAGGCAGCAAGTTTAAAATAAGACTGATTAAAAAACATTTTAAAACTCCTTGTAGGAGCTTTAGATTATACATTTGGGAGAAACCAAGATGGTTTTTTCAATAAAATATTATTGAAAGATCAATATTATTCCACAGCTGAGCTCCCCTGTGACTGATAGAGTATTGACAAAGTGTTCTAAAAATGTACCAGTGAAGAAGGGGTGATGCTTGAAGTCCTCAATGCCATTCTGACCCAAGCGGTGCTCTCGACTGCAAATGAGCCTGCGAATCAGATCCTTTGCGTCCTCTGACACATCTGATATCTGCTGTGGGAACTGAAATCGCTCCTGCGTGAATAAACAAATTGAAGATAAGACATTTCACTTAAAAAAAACATTGGTTCAAACAAGTGTAGTATTCTGCTCGAGCATTCACCTTGTGGTTCATGATCTTCCCGTAGGTTTCCACCAGGGACTCTGCATAGAAAGGGGTCTCGCCATACAACATTTCATACATGCAGACGCCCAGGGACCACCAGTCGCACTCAGGACCGTACTTGCCTTTCCCATCCTCCATTGCCTGGAGGATTTCTGGGGAGATGTAGTCTGGAGTCCCCACCGCCACGGAGGACTGGACCTAGTGGAGGGACAACACTAAAGTCAATGACTGATCCCAAGCAAATGTCGCAAATGAAAAAAGATCTCACACACAAGCAAGCACAGACTAGACATTTAAAGTTCAGTCCCCATGCTACAGTGATGATGAAGAGTTACAAGCTGAAGTCTTGGAAACATGCAACATAAATACCACCAGTCCAGCAAGAGCAAACAACCAAAGAGCATAATGGACTTTCAGACCCCCAGTACAGGATGAATTAATTAATTATTTAATTGTAATTGGGGGGGGGGATTTGACACTGAGTCATAAATAGATATCAAAGCTGTAAATTTCTAAATTTCAAAATGCAATGAATGTTATGAATTTTCAGAAAAGTGCCAAACTGGAAGAGAAAAAGCAGATGTCACATTTGGATCCATCATACGTCCATTATTAACTAATAACTTTCCCATTATTTAGGAAGTTGCTTTATTGCAGATGATACACAAATGTGCACACAAAGCTTTAATCCAGCCATTTCAGGCCATAACACAGAACCAAGGAGAGCACAACAACCACTAAACTTATTTCTTTAAATGGTCATATAACCTCATCACTGTATCAGAACTGGAGGAAGAAAACCAGGCACTTCTGTGATAATCTACTTCATCCTTTCAATTGATCTTTTATATAAACCCTGAGAGGAAGTTTTTTCTTTTTTGAGTTGTCTGAATCATAAACTGCAGGCACAGCCAAGCAGCTGAACCACACACACTCCTCCTGAGAGACCCCTGGGGGTTGACGAGGAGGTCAGTAAAGCTCTGGTATGTTTGCTTTGGACCAGAGGAGGAGGCATCAGCAGCAGTGTGGTAAAAACTTACCGTCCCGTCCTCCATGAGTTTGAGGCAGGAGCCGAAGTCTGCCAGGCGGATGTGGCCATTCATATCCAGAAGAATGTTGTCTGGCTTAATGTCCCTGAAAGTCGACAGAAAGACAAGAGAGAAAGAAAGAAACAAATTGAGCAAGGGATTCCTCAGAAAAGAACGTGGAAAATGAAGAAAACAAGACACTCTTCCAAACATAACAACACTTTAAGGACATCCAAAACACACACGCACAAGCCTGATCTTATATTACCATGCAATTCACCATCAATTATCATCAAACTGAATTACATAACCTATAGAAGCTGATGAATAATAACCGAGATATATTTGTGATTCAAATAAATGTAATTTCCCCCGCTCAATTTATCAGTAGCAACTTTAAATACCAAAAGAAAGAATGAATGCTGGAAATAGCTAGAGAGCTGTGTTATTGGAATTAGCGATACAGAATGGGTGTGTGTGTGTGTGTGTGTTCATGTGTGGGACACAGATTCAAAGCACACACAAACATGCCCCCTCTTTGAGGAAATATGCAGTGCAAAAACAGACTCCCACTCCCCAAAAAAGGGAAAAAAGAAAAACCCTGTCCTAAACCGACACACTCCCTTGTTCCCTTTTCCTACAATATTTGTGTTTGTGAACAGAGACGGCCCGGGTGGGAGGTGGGGGTTTACTGACAACACATTCCTTTACAGATGTGGTCACGGTGGCCACAGTAGACTTTCTTGTGAACCTGAATCTGTTCTGCATTACTACTGCTGACGATATGTTTGTAATATTAGATACAGACTGTGGCTTGTTTCCAGTTACCAGAAGTTTGCCTATTACCAGCAACAACGCGCTGGAAAATCGCAGTATTCAGCTATTTCCACTACATAACCAGTTAACAAGGTTCTTTCAAAGTGGAACAGGGACATTAGATTGGCTTGAAGATTTATTAACCATGCACAAATGGAGCAGGATTTGGTGGCCACGAGGGCTTCGACCAAAGAGTTATTTTCCTCATTATGTGTTGGTTTGGTTTGTTAAATGTCACACAGATTGAAAATACTGAGCACACTTCTCTTAAGCCCAGGGTGATGTCTGAATGAGCCCATGTGTGAATACAGCAGGAGATTATCCAGAGGATTCACCGTGAGCGATTGGGCAGGTTAAGACACAAAACAACGACAAAAAGTCAAAAAGAAAACGCAAAACTTGGAAAGACAACGGGATTGAAGAGCTTTTGTTGATAAGGGCCAACAGTGGTGTTGATGCGGGTAATCAAAAACACTTGATATCCGCAGCAGAGTGAAGATGTTATGTCTTGCCTCCTGCACCACTGCTCACCTGAACACTCGGCAGATTTTCATGTTCTTGTGAACGTTTCTGTGTCTGAGCGGAGAATCTCTTGCTGCATTTTTCATAAATGAAACTCGAGAACGCATTTTCCACACATTTTTCTGGAGTTAAATATCAGACAAAACGGAAAAGCAACAAATCCGCCGACTGAGAAATTATTTTTGCTTGAAAATAGTAATCGATAAACCAAAAACAATAATTGTTATTGTTAACATGATGGTTTAATGATTGTCATATTATGTAAAATAGGGAATTTAAATAAATATATAGTAAAAAAATCTAATTAACTAATTGTTGAAGCTATAGGGAATATTCATTTACATTCTCAACTTTATGAAACAGCTGCCTAATTCCTGTAGGATGCAGCTTTAATTTCTAAGTCTCTACAAACTATTAGGATAATGTAGAGGACATCTTCCCGCACGTCAACCAGGTGGTCGCCGACAGGTGGTTTAGGTTTGGCTGCTGGTGCTATTGTCTTACATGGCAGTGTGCTTGTGTAGATCCCAGGTCTGGCCCTATTGCCAGGTCTGGTCTAATCCAGCCTCTTCTGCAGTAATTACAGTTAACAGTTAAGTAATTTCCCTTTGTTTCATCTGTGACCTTTTCCTGTCGGTCTTAATATTTATTGATCTGTGTTTATATTTAGTTGGAATCCACGTTATTAATAATTGTAAAAACATACAAAATAACCCTGGTGATTGTTGGCCTGAATATGACAGAGACATCACTGTATCCCACCATCATGGCTAAATATAGTCTTTGTCCTTGTCTGACCATTCCAGTGATTTCCCCTTCGGGCAGACCCTGTCGAGCCCTGTGTCTGTGCCCTCGTATCAACACATTGAACCACGATATGCCTCAATACACATGCTATAGAGGGCACATCAAAAAAACAACAACTTTGTAGTGGTGTTAAAACACACACACACACACACACACACACACACACACACACACACACACACACACACACACACACACACACACACACACACACACACACACACACACACACACACACACACAGGTTAAGGGGGTGATGTGTAAATCATAAGTCAGCTAAACAGTTGCTGATGTAACAGGTTACAGAACTGAGCTGGTGCTATTTCTGTCCAGTGATATGAGCAAGGCTCTGCTTAAAATAATAAATCTGATGTCCAACACAAGAGCACACCCCCTCACTCCCTAACCCTAACTCATGCACAAACAAACCAACTAATACTCAGTTGTGAGGATGAATGTAAAGATGTTCAGATACCAAGTTTGACATGAAATTGCTTCTTCCTTCTACTTCTTCTTTGACGCTCTAAAAACAGTATTTGTCATAGAGTGGCAGCGCAACTGTTGTTTTGAAGCAGCAAAGAAAAAGTGGCTTCCAGGAAAAGAAACTTGTACTTTTATGTAGGTGAAGCTAATATTGTTAAAAGATGTGGTATCGGATCGGTAAAGAGATTCGGGGAAAACTCTGCCTTTTCAGCAGCATCGGAGGCATTTCCGATGTCGGTGTGGGTATCAGAACATCTCTCGTTGACAATATGAAAGGTTTATAGAATAACACAACAAGGACATAAAAACAGAGACATGGCCTTCTAAGGTCAACACATTCAAAATAAGTTCTCAAGTTGCACTCAATAAAATCCAGTGTCTCCTAACAGACAATAACAAGGTAATATTGTTGCCTGGCAAAACAATCTATATATTTTTCTGGTAACGCTCAAGAAATTCCCACATTCCTCATAACATTTTTCTTAAATCCGCTCTAAACTACTTAATAAAGACATGAGACTACTTTCCAGCTCTGAGACATTTAGAGTACTGACATACGTTGGGTTTGTAGCTGCTTTTGATGTTTGTGTCTTCAGCAAGAGATTTGTTCAAAGCCAGATGTGAAGCCCCTGTCATTTTGCCGGAGTGTTAATAGTCCTATCTCATGGGGCTTGAGCAAGGGTGGGCTGACAATCTCTGTGCTTCAGAAACACCACCAAATCACCAACCTATAAAACCATGGATTGAAGTAACAACTGCACATATGTGACGCGGCAGACACATAAAAGCTGGGCTCCAAAAAAGTGTCACTTTATTTCAACTGTATATAAATTGACACTTTCACCCAATCTCTGTTTGCATCGTGGGTTACTTAGAAGTATTTTTAAAGAGCTTGACTGCTCACTGATGAGCTCCAGATTGGACATCACTTTCCAAACTGCATATAGCCTTAAAGATCAAAACCACATACTGTACCCAAGTGCATACATTCACGCAACCAATGTGGGGTTACATGGACTTGGCAGACACGAACACATAAACAACTGACGGGATGTAGACTCAAGGTCAGAGCATAAAATTTAGAGATGAGGGGATTGAGATTCCTCAGATACAATTTTAATGTCTCTAAAAGGACATTTCCCTTGGACCATACGCCGCTCTGCTGGAACCTTCACCTTAACTCTAACAACTCAAAACCTAGACATGAAGTCAGGCTTGAGCATTAGGACAAAGATTTGGGGTGGGGAAAAATGTGTGGCTGTTGGCTTGTAACTGTAGAATGTTATAAATAGCACCTCTGGAATCTTCTTCGCCTTTTTAGAGGAGATGTTTGCCCTGTTTAAGAGCATTTGATTTAAATGGCAAATCTTAATAGTAATGGCCAGCATGAAAATTGTTTATTGTTCATTAATGTTTATATTTTGCGTAAAAAAACAAGTATGTACTTAATTCACATTCTATATATTTGGTTGTATTTGTGTTTTCTTTTCATTTTTAAGTTTAAATGTAAAATATCAAGCCTCTATAACATTTATCTCTCATAATGATACCTTGGTAATCACTGCCATTTGTTTGTTATTACATATATAAGCCAATACATCGTGCTCTAGCTAGCGGCCTAAACTTGATTTTCGAATCACTTCATGGAGACCATGCTTATAACAAGTAATAAGGCATGTGCTTGAATAAATAAAAATCTATCTAATAAGATATATTTTTTTGTTTTATAATACGTTCAACTTTCACAGCAATAATGTCAGTTGTTCAGCTGTGTATACATTTTCAAATTTCTTAAATACATATGTCTGAACTTCACAGAGTGATGAGTGATCATGAGTGTGGCTATCTATTACCCTGACAGGCACACAACCGGAGCACAAAGAATCTGAATCACCTTGACAGAATGTGTTGACCTCACAAATCATGAGTGACGACTGTAACACTTTACAGGCAGCACGTGTATCTGTATGTGTATGTTCACATACAGGTGCCTCGGTTGCTTGAAGGCCTTAATCTGCTCTGAAGACGTCTGGTCTGCCAAAGAGCAGACAACGCAAGTTGACCCTTGCCTTGACATACATGTGAGTGGCAGACGAACAGCATGATGGAGAGTAAGGGAGTGGGCTGCTGCTACTGGTTAGTCCTTTAATACTAAGCCCTTGCATGCCCAGTCCCCTCTTTTCCCCATCAACAACAGACTATACCACCTTTCTCTGTTACTAACATCTTCTCTCTCAGATCCCAAAAGTCAAAATGACAAGCCTACGGATGGTCAGCCACATAAAAGCTGCCAGCTAGCACCACACGAAACTGAGGGTTAGACATTTAGCCTTCCATGCATCAACACACAGAGATAGGTTGCAATGCTACGCTAATGCTAGTTAGTGTAGCTAACTGGGCTACTGTGTCACAGGGCTCCTGTGGTCTTAAGGAGCAACACAGAGACTAGAATAGATGGAGGTAATCTCTTTTAAGACCACAGCATCCATCTGTGAGGGCCATCTGGACGCCCACACACACACACACACACACACACACACACACACACACACACACACACACACACACACACACACACACACACACACACACACACACACACACACACACACACACACACACACACACACACACACACACACAGTTCTAGCAGTGTTAGCTAACTAATGGTTAAAAGAACTGCTGCCTGTGCAACCTCTGGCATCACTTAATACAGTCTCACACACACACCAACATCAAAAAGTGTCCTCTGCAGTCAAACTGAAGGATACCTCTAACATCCAAGTAGTCAGACATGTGTATGAAGCTCAGTGATAAATAATGGTTTGAGTGTGTGTACATTGCTGTATATATATATATATATATATATATATATATATATATATATATATATATATATATATATATATATGTGTGTGTGTGTGTGTGTGTGTGTGTGTGTGTGTGTGTGTGTGTGAGAGAGAGAGAGTCTTGTTGTAGCTTAGACCACTGGGCTGTGAAAAGACACATGGTCCAGATCAATAAAACACACAATGGCTGCGATAGGTCAATAGGAAAACACACATCACTGCACACACACAACTCTACAGTAGATAGACCCCACTCAGATGCTAACTGCCATACCCCTCACATAACATCATATTGTATTTGTACGTTTGTGTTCTTATCGGTCTTCCTCTCTTTATGGTCACAACAAATCTCCTCCACTTGCTATCCACACACTTCTGTCCCAACCCCCCCTCTCCACTCACTATCGCACTCCCCCAATCTCAAAAAGTGTCTCTCAGACACACACACACACACACACTCACACGGCAGACAGATGCGGTGCTAGGCAGCACAAAGCCATGCTGAGTTGGCCTATTGAAACATTTGTCAGGCCCCCCTGGGAGGCCACGCAGATCACTGACCACTGAATAAATGAACACACTCAACCATACACAGTCTCCCCTGTGCGTCTGACTCCAGCACACTTAGTCTCTCAAGGGACTGGGCTGAAGGGGACAGAAGGTTGACCTCAGCGCTCTTTACTCATCATTTCTTTCATCTGGGCTCTTTTCAACTTCATCAGCTTCAACAGAGATGCAGATACTGTTTTTAAATTGAGCCGACAATGTGCCAAGGTCAGCTTCTCCACAAAAAAAGGAAAAGCACACACCGGCTGCACTACAGTGCCATAATTACGATGAAATGATTGAGGAGGTGATTGATATCATGGTAGTTAAAATTAGAAATTGTAAACTGCTGTTTATGCTGATGTAGCTATAAATATCTATAAATATGCATGTATAAGACAATGTTTGAAATCAATAAGTTTTCCACATTTCCAGTACAACTTCCATACACCGACACACAACATAAACAGTGAAATAAACAACCATTCTATTTTATTATTTTACATATTATCTATTTTATTTGTACTATTTAAGGAGCTGATACTACTTGTTGGCAGCTTTTAATGTTGCTATGCCAGTGAGTTTCTTCACATCTGCTCATGCCGAGTCGGTTAGAGTTAGTCAGCACCAATAGTGTGTAACTAGCCCAGTTTAACCACAGGAGTTTCCCATGGCTATTCTAACGTGCTTTGCTGCCACAAATAAATACATTTTAAATGACTAAATAAAAGTCCCCAGTCTTTTCTAGACGAGGAACACACCAGGGACACATGATCTGTCAAACTGCCAGGAATTAAGGCATCACAGAGGAATGATGAACAGTTGAAAAAGACAGAAAAATACTAAAAATAGTAATTCTGAACGCTCCCCTAATTGAGGGCATGAGTATGATGATGAATAAAAGAAGCGAAACAAGGAAAAACATTTACATACTATGTGAGGCAATCGTGCCCTTGACCATTGGGGTCTTATAAACACCTTTGTCTTGTATTTTGGTCAATGTGGCTTTTCATGGACTGGAATCAAATATTTCTTTTTGCCATCTGGATGAGGACCTGACATTTAGTCACATGAAAGTGGGACCTTAAATATTTTTCCCAGGAAAAACTGGCAAACACCAGCCACCGAAGAATGTCCCAGGAGAAAAATTGGGCAACTATTTTCCTGCAGTACAGCCACAACCAGACCATTAATATTCACTAATGGGGGCCTAAGTATTTGTGTTTGAAAGTGAACCATCGGAGTGGGCTGGTCGGATGGGATGGATGTTTTTTGTGTTTAATAGACATTAAAGACCTTGAATTATAGGGTTAACACATTGTCCTTTGACTCAGTCATAAGATTAGGAAACACACACACACACACACACATCATCACAAAGATAAACACACACCCTCAATCACGTACACCCACACACACACACTCAGACAGTACGAGTCAGCAGGACACACCCTCCTCAGGGGACCTGGCCGTCTCCACCCTCTACAAAGCGAGCGCACAAATCTCCCACAAGTAAGTGAGAGCAAAGGAGGAGTTGAGGGGTTGGTACATTGGGGGGAGGTAGAAGCACCACACCCCCACCCACGCACCATACCCCATCATTACTGTCCCAAAGCATCCACGAGGGGACTTAAAGAGAAATGGTGCCGTCCCCTCCTCCCTGTCCTTTTTTCCTTCCATCCACTTCTCCGTCTCGGCTGCCAACCCCCACCCACGGCCTCCAGATAACACCATGCAATTAGTGGCTCCCCACTCTCTTCTCATTCATTCCCTTTCTTTACTTATACATTTATACATACATCTCTCCATCACTGTCATCCTCTCTTTCTGTCTCACTTTCCAGAGACTAGACCCACGACAGACACACCCATCGATGTTATCCCACCAATCTACTCCCTTCTGTCTTTCTCTGACCCTCCCTTACGTTCTGCACACCTCTCATCTTTCCTCATTTGGCCATACTTCCCTTGCTTCTCGGGCAAAGTTTCTGTGATAAGCCTCTGCTGAAAGCAAGACTGTATTTATGTCAACAGGCCGATATGTCCTCTTCCTGTCTGGTACAGCCTTGTTTCCTGCTCCCAAGAGCATTTTCTATTGGCTGAAAAATGATTTAAGCTTCAACGTCAGAGAAGAAAAAGGTTTGAAGAGTTGTGGCCTGCGACAGCTCTTTTGGTGGTTAGTTTGTTTTTAAATTCAGAGAAATAGCAAAAAGCAACTGACGTGTCTGTAACTGGAAACGAGGTCGTGGAGGTGAAATGAGCAATAACAGCAGACATGACAGCTACACAAAAACATTACACAAGAGTACAACTGTTATTTTCTAAAACACTGAAAACCTGCTTCACAAACACACATTCCCACAACCTCAAATGTCAAGCTTCAAGAGTGAAATAATAAACACACAGGAACACAAACTAATATACACTGTAATTAGTCAGTGGTCCCTTCTACCTTTAGTGATGAATGAACACAGACCTGTGCACACACACACCCTCCACTGTTTTCATTAACCTGCAGTGGCTCCCCACAGCTGGGAACTTTCCCACAGAGCAGTAATAATGTAAATACACTGATCTATCAACAAGACTTATTTCTTCATCTGTTTCTGTCAGAAAATAATTTCTCTGACACATCTGTAGCCTCAAATATGCACCCAAACACTGCCGGCTTCTCACCTGTGGACGTAGTGAAGCTGGTGAACTGAGTCAATGGCGAGCACCATCTCCGCCAGGTAGAACCTGGCCATCTCCTCCGGCAGTCGGTCCTCGAACTTACTGAGCAGAGTCAACAGGTCACCACCCACATAGTAGTCCATGACCAGATACTAGAGAGACAAAGAGACAGACGAACAGTCAGGACATGTGAGACAGAAACACTGTAGCAGCACAGTAATGTCATGCTATAATCAGAAATTATAATTATCGTTTTTCAGACAATGGCTGATGATCTTAGAGAGGTACAATGTACCTGCTAACCTGCTGATCAAGGCTCAGTCAGTGAGAGACATCTTTGAGAAGTAGGAAGTTTGAAAAAGGCAATGATTTACAATGAAACCAAATGTTTGAGCCATTAAATGTTATTTGTATTTTGTTTATATGCTTCAGAGGCTGAGAAATGTAAGTTTTGTAAATGTTAGCAATTCTGTCAGCTCTTCAGAAAACCAGTTTTGTGTGGTTGTTTTCAAACCCTGCTTAGGTTTTAGAGTGCATTTTTGTTTGGCAACTTAGGCCTTAATTGGTTCATGTAGGAAACAAAACACACGCAAAATGGTCTAAATATGGCACTCTTGTTTCCCCCTCCCTCTGCCATCTCTCCATTCCCTTTTTTTCTCACAGTATCATTATTACAGAGGGGCACAGAGGCAGCGAGTGCCTGAAGGGTTCTTTACTTTTGAGGGTTTTCCTAAAAATAGACGACTGGTGGGGCACTGGAGTATATTTTTAAAAGCCTTGGGGAGTGTCCATGGTAAAGCATTTGTTGTGAGAATGTGGGATATGGAATGACAAGCAGTCCTGGCATTTGGGCTCGGGGTCAAAGAGAGAGGGCACATAGTCTACTTAGAGGGAGAGGACTAATCTTGACTCCAAGTCAGTGGCAGTCGAGAAGAGTTTGGCTCACAACCAGTCACCTCGCTGCAAAGGCTTTTATGTAAGTGTTTGTAGGCCGTGTCAACTTCTGTTGCATAGTTTCCTACAATGCTAAGTCATGTTGTGTGCTAGTCAGTGTCAGGTAGGGCACTAGGCATTATGGAGAGGAAGTACTGTGTTCTAACAATGATGAAAGAGACGAGTGGAGCTACTCAGAAATAAACTGTAGGTGTTTCTTTGGAAAATTTGTATGTAAGTAATAGTAATACTCAAAAGTAATCTGACACATCTGATCCTTATATTCACAATAAATCGATCAAAACGTGAGAAAGAGAACATATTTTACCAAATTATTGTCATCCTGGAAGGCATAGTGCAGGGTGGTGATCCACTGGCAGTCTCCATTTACCAACACATCACGCTCCTCCCGGAAACACGCCGTCTGAAGGAAGATTTAGGAAAAATTACAATTGGCAAAAGAATTGCACAACACATTTACTGACATCATGAGAGAATGGAAATTAAAACTTCACTTGAAGGTGTCGGAATAAAGAGTAAGTGTACAAGTGTAATATACTATGTCACACATCTGGCCCCGTCCATTAGGAGGTCAAAGGTCAGGAACTTCTACAGAACTGCATACTTGGAATTCACAAGGATTCTGTGTCTTAGCTCAAGGACAGTTCAACATAGATGCCTAAAAAACCTTTTAGCTTGGTGCTCTTTGACAGGACAGTTTTCGTCTTGTAAGATGTCTAGGTGTGTCAGCATTCTGCAACAACCTTTCAAAACTCTTACCTACAGAAACCTTATTTTTTTGTCATGCAGCAAGTAAATTGGTTTCTTAAAAGGCTTTAACAAAAGTGAATTGACACAATAATGAGACGTGATGTAAAAACTAGACTGGAATGCATCTAGAAAAAAAGGAGAGATCATTGCTTGCACTGGTGGATCCTTATGTTCGCTATAAATCGATTAAAAATCAGAGTTTTTTTTTAATTAGTCGATCTCCACAGCTGAGAAGGAGGTTGTTTTGTAAAAATCAATCACATGTACGTACAGAAAAAAACATGTGATGTCTCAGAAGGCACCCTGACCTCTCACTGCTCCGTCAGTCCAAATGTGCTGACCAAATAAAAAAAATAATGAAAGAAAAGAAAACTCCTCAGGCAACAATATTTGAACCCCCTAGTTCAAAAAGCACAGAACTAGATAGAGGAGACATCTGATTACAGATCAGCTGAACAAGGTCAAGTCAGGTTTTCAGAGTAAATCAAATTTTTGAATATTTTCCTATGAATGAATACTCACTTGAGAACAAAAAGAAACACCCCATGCAAAATGAAACCTGATCTTATACCCGGAGAGAAGGAATGTCAATAAGTAAAATATCCCCAATGGTGTTGATGTGTAAGCATTTAACAGTCTACAAGCGTAGCTACATGCTCATTGTATGCACCGTCTACAGTACATTTACAGTATGTCTCTACATCTGTTCCCTTTTCCAGGCGTTTGCAGACGCACAGCAGGGACCAGTTTTGGCCCGTGACGTGTGAGGCATGAAGATTGAAGACCCGGGGGACCAACAGGAATGTCAGACTGTCAGGAAGAGGTCGATGTGAAAAACATGCATCAACAGCTTGTGCAGCTCAGGCACTGACATGTTCTGCAAACATCTATCAACCAGGGCCTGATTTGAAGGTTGATAGTCCAGGGTTGTAGTTTTGTTTGACACTTTTAATAAATCATCAAGCCATATGACCATTTACTTTAAATATCTCTTCTTTACTGCTGCACTGGCCCAGTATCTGTTACCAGAAGCAGGTTTGGAAAACCTCAGCGGGTGACACTCACCTCAGCTCGCTTCAGCATCTCCCACTTGTTGAGAATCTTCATAGCGAATACCTTGTCAGTGTTTTTCACTTTTACGACTGCAACCTGCACCAAGGACAAAAAGGTTGCAGTGTTAAAAAAAACCACAGTCTTAATCATTTGTGTGACAGCAAAGACAGTCAAAGAATGTGAAGCATGTTAAAAACAGACAAATAGGAAAATACCAAACACATTTTATATCATATCCTTGAATGTAGTAAAAAGTAAAAATTAAAAGAACTGCATGGTGATAATTCAAGTATGATCACATTTGAATACTTCCATTAACAATAATCATGCAGTTCAAGCAACAGTTAAATGATAATTAAGACAATATTTCAATATAAAAACATGTGTCCCTCTTTGAAAAAGTTTTATTGTAGAATAATCAATAACAAGTGGGACATGTCCTCTGCTCTTAATCATGACATTATCTATTTATCTTTAGGTGATCTAAATGGTGCGAATACATCCCATCTGAGAAAATAAAACAGAAGTAGACCAAAACGGAAGAAATCTAAAATGAAGAAAACATTTAATTGCACATAAGAGAAAAATTTGAATGTAAGGGAAGGAAAATGAGAAGCAAATAAAAAAGAAGGAAAATGATGGGTTTGGTTGGAATAAGGAAAGTATGAATAGGAGTGAGGAAAGAAGAAGATAGAGGAATGATTTACTTTTACACTGGAAAATGAAGCACTGCACTTTCAAACGCCTTCACCACAATCACATAGGCACCATGTGAGTGTGTTGCCATTTAAACCAAAATATGAGTGAGCCCACAATGAACTTGACAAATGATGTTGATAGTAAAGATTTAAACAGCTACGATTGTTACCCTGTCCAATCCATTTCACACTTGTTAGTCTTTTTAGACACTTTCACACTCTGCCATTGTGTTTTTCAAACCCTCTTGTACAATATTAATAACAACTGCCAACTTTCCCTTCCCTGATAACTGCTGACCGTTACAATGATAAACTTTCTCAGCTCTGGCTTCACATTTTTGCCAAAAAAGGAGCTGCACACTCTGCTGTGACAAACTGGTGCGAGCTGCCAGCCAGCGGCCACGTTCATGCAAATGTGTGTCTAGGTTCATCTTCTTTAGCTTCTTTAACAGTTTGTAATCTTCACCTTTGTTGGAATCCTATTTACTTTGCTCCTTTAAATGGTTAATTACACAGAAATATGCATAAACAAGATAGAGAAATAGCACACAAGTAAACAGACAGACAGGAATTTCTAAGTGCATTGCGTGCACACGCAGTCACATACGCACACACAGATGAGTAGTGAAACAAACAGAGGCGCCCTATGCAGCAGAGGGGTCTGTAGTCTATTAAATGAGCTGGGGAATGCTGCTAATGCAATACAATGATAACATTCCTGCAGTGTTTGGATTTCCCCTAGTGATCCCTCACCAGAGGAGAGGGGGAATGGATGAGGAAGAGAGGAGGACATGGGGGGAGCGCACTGTTCTTGGCAAAGCCTGGCTGTTTTTGTCCTTGTGTCTCCTTTCTTCTCTGTCTCTACTGTTCCTTCCTTAATCTTGTCCTCCCTCTTGGATATGGTGTCAAATATAGGGCCCATGTAAGACCAAGTAGAGTTTAATTCATAATTCCTGTCTATACTCACTAAATTGTGTATTATAAGTGGGGTTTTCTTTTACCTTGTGCTGCCACTGAGCTTGATTTGTTAGCATAGAGAATCGACTTTGCCTTTGAAATTTGTTTTATTCACAGGCATGTAACAAACCATGACAGTTTATCTAATCATTATCTTGCCGTATTGCTCTCCCGCAGGTCCTCCCATTTCTGTGACTTGCACAAAGTGCTTATTAAAACCATTACTGCGAGAGCCATAGACACTGGCTTTTTTTTTTTTCAGACAACTTGTTGTCAAATTGATCGCTGTCAAATAAGAAAAAAATGCTTCCGGAAAAAATTGCCAACCCTACCTTTCAAGCTAAATGATTTAATATGGACACATATCCAACATCATATTCACAAAAACTGATGCAGGCCAATATCAGCTTTACTGGTTATTCCACCGGACATTTACTTGTCAGAGTGGAAGAGAGAGAATGAAACACACAAGGTCTGTGCTAAAAATGGCTCCAAACCTGAAAAACTCAACAGTCAAGGCTGTATTTTCAAGAATGTGGCAACTGACTAGTGACCTAACGTGACAAGTTTTACAGTGACATGTAACTCTGTCTGATGGTCAGTGACTCTCGAGAGACTTATGATGACACAGCGACATCCACCTTAAGCAAAAATCAGCCTCTGGAAATGAAAAGGTTCACCCTGTCATTGTCTGTGTCACATGTTGTCTTCTGAGCTACACCAGACTGAGCACCGTTTGGCCCGTTTGTGTCAGTGAAGAAGCAACTGAGTCCTAATGGAAGCTTTTTCACAGGCAATCGGCCAGTACACACTGGACCATTCATCAGACGAACTCCGCAACGTCATGCACCCCGCGCCATTCCTCTGCCTGCTGCTGACAATGGGAGGATGAAATCAAAACATCCTGCACTCAGCCTCTCTATCTGACTCAAGTATTTTTTTTTTTTTGCTTTGTTTTCCTGCGTCTGTGTCTGCCCATCTGGGTCTGTCTGCCTTTGTCTTTTTTTAATCTCTGACTCAATGTTCCAATGTCTCAGCCTCGCTTTTCTTAAAAATGTTCAAAATTTACAATATAAAAGGCAAATACCAAAACACACTCTCTGCGTTTGCTAGATCCAACCTCACTCCAGATGAACTATTATTACGCTCATCCGACTGGAATTTTAGTATGACTACTTGACTTAACAGTGTTACCTGCTCCCTGACAATGGCAGTGTTAGCACTTTTCAGGTGCCTAAAAGTAGCAGCGCTTGACAAAAACTTGCAGAATGCTATGTTGTCATACAGCTGGTGAGTACAGTGCTTGGGGCATTACTCTGTGTTATTTGAATGCTCCGCCTTCTCCATTTGTCTTCATTACATATACTTCTGGACTTAATAGAATATAAACTTGTCCCTGCCTGGACTATTAATTATAGTGACAAGTCATCTAACAGTTTCAGCAAGACCTTCCTCTGATCGGATTACTCTTTAAAATGAGCAAAGGGAAGGAAAGGTGGAAACAAAGGAGATAAACTAATCATGCAGTCAAAAAATTAGTGTAAGCTGGTGGTGCAACCTTCCGCACAATTTCATCTTCTTTTACCATTGAACCAAACTGATATCTAACTAGTTCTTTATCTTTCTGCTGCATTTTTCTGTTTACTGCACTATCACGGTATCAAATTCCAACACAATGTACCAAGTATGTCTCCATCGGCTGATTAAAAGGTGGAGCCGTAGGACAATCATCATCTCAGGCTAACTTAATTTTGCTGTCAAGTTAAACTCGTACAAGCACAGCTGGCCGAGAGAAAGGGCGCTGGAATGTTACCACAAGGTAGCACCATTCAAGGGTCACACCACATTGCTGAGAACAAGCCTATAACACACACAGATAGACACATGACTCTCACACACACACACACACACACACACACACACACACACGCACGCACACTCATACCAGCAGTCCTCGCAGTGGCTCAAGTGTGCACATTAGCGTGCTGTCGTTGTGTTGCTACATGCTGGCAGGTGTGTCCAATCTATCTACAACCACAAATCTATCACTTTCCTGACTTCTTTCTGTCTACCTCCACCTATCACAGCATTTTCAAAGGAATTTGCTAACTTGTTTGTGCAGATGCTGGATAACAATTTCACAGATCAAATGATTGGAAGTGCGTATCATGGCTCAAGAATAACAACTGAATGTTGACACCTCGGCACCGTCAAAGAGATTCTGTGCAATGATAAAATGTTCAGGACACTGACATTATGCAAGACTCTTGGCCGAGGGACTACAATACCTGTCGCTCCAACATTCCCCAGCTTTTACATCATCACCTGAAACCCAGTGACAAATGTATTTCACCCTCCCTACAGGCACATATTCAAGATACACAGAACAAACAAAGACACATGTTAACCCACATGAGCAGGTTTCGCTGACGCCAACTCATATTCACTCCATGGGTTTACATATAAGAGGAGATTTCAAAAGTTTCGTTCGAGTTGCAAGTAGAGTCATGCTCGTGTGGCAGACCTATACTACGCACCGCTGCTGGAATGTAGCAGAAAGCAATCCGCTATTAAATGCAGCAACAGTCTTGCCTTTTATAACTCAGGTATGAAGGTGTGAGGGTACAAGAATAATAGCCTTTTACTGACATGTACCTTCCGAGGATCTACTGAAAAATCTTTGCCTCAAGGAAGAAGTTCCTTGAGGCAAAGATTATTGAGATGTCTCCTGCTAATATGGACCAAAGGTAGACCAAAAATATTCACTGCTGATGATGCACCAATAAGAAAATGCCCCAAGCTAACTACAGTTCCTGTCCAAAGAGAGAGAAAAGGGAAGAAACCATCTAGCAGATTCTCAATTTGTACGGTGATGGATTATTCTTGGTTAGATTGAATGTGAAATAAAAGGGTGTATTACCTCTCCGAAGGCTCCTCGTCCAATCACCTTAAGGATTTCAAAGTCTTCTTTGTGGAGGCGCATCTGCTTCACTTTGGATGTGAAGGGTTTGGCTGTGGAGAGGAAGAGAGGCTAATAAGTCACATATACTTAAAGCAGGATTTAAAGCAAATAGCACTGTTTTTATAACTAAACATTTAGGGCACAACGCTTATAATCATGAGTTTCTTACAAAACATTGGAAAGAGGTGGAGAGTATAAACCGAATCTAGAGCATGAAATGACCCACAGAATATAATCTGGATAACACAGGAAAACAGCATGTACACCTAGGCAAGATTATGAATGGTTCCTTCAAATATCATTACTATCAGAGTAGCCCAAATACCACAATAATGCCTGATTTTAACAGTTTCTACACTAATGTCAGAAAAAACTTGCATCACACAACAAAGGCAAGATAATCAATTATGGTAAAACAGAGAAGGATAAACCATGAGCTAGTCAATATTTTGATGATGAGCTTAGATGAATTAGGATCAGAATCCAGTGGGGGGATCCCCTGCTGTGTTCACACATCGGATTCTGCTGACTTTCTGCTGACTTAATACTAAGAGGCCAGCCGGAGAAAGTGTGTGTGTGTGTGTGTGTGTGTGTGTGTGTGTGTGTGTGTGTGTGTGTGTGTGTGTGTGTGTGTGTGTGTGTGTGTGTGTGTGTGTATCTGCTCACCATTCTTCTGGGGAAAGATTTGATTTTATCATTTACATTTCTGCTTATCGGCAAGGTGTGAGAAACCCAAAATGCGAAAAAAAATTTACTTGTATCCTCTAACCTAGGCTTATGGAAACATACTTGTGCTACCCATGTGGTAAGCCAGCAGGAACTCACCATTTTTCCCACAACTCAATAAAAGCTGCCATGCTACTTGAAATTAACGTTATAAAAGTGCTAGTGACCACCTGGAGGTCTTTAGAAGCACATGACACCGGACACCGAGGGGCTGAATGAGAAAGCTGGCTATTGTTACCCCTTCAGTTATGGTTCCTGATGGGAAAGGGACTTGGGAGGGATAAGCGAGGGACACCAGCGTTCTCTCACAAAGCTTGACAGATTCCATCTATGAATGACAACGTCAGCATTTCCCTGATTTGTGGAGAGCTATTCAACCACTTCCTAGTTTACATGATTCCAGCATGCCAAGGATAACCTGGATTGGCTGCAAATTGTTTACACTGAAATACAGATTTCCTGATAAGACAGAGAAATATCACATAACTATTTTCTTTTTATAAGAATTCACTGTATGTCTATATTTAGGCCGTGTTTTAATGCTTTTTATCAGGAGGATTAGCCCAGTTTAGCATTATTTATATTAGCATGAAGACAAGCAAGCACCCACATACAAATACACTTCGATGTTTGACTTTTACATACAGTAGCTGTTTTGGTTAACAAAAGACACAATCTTCATCTACTACAAAAACTACTACTGCAGTGTGTGAGTGTGTGTGTGAGTGTGTGTGTGTGTGTGTGTGTGTGTGTGTGTGTGTGTTGACAACCAGCCAAGCTGACACTCTTGGTCTGTCTGCAATCCCTCACTGGCCAAACATCATGCTAAACTCATCTGGTCGCCATGACTTAACACAACCTCCAGAGGAAAAAAAACTCAGTGAAACAGGGAAATGACTGTTGAAATAAAACAAACAGGCCACTCATGGCTCCACAACCTCTCGCTCTCAGTCTCTCTTGCACCGACTCCACTAACAGCTGACCTGGCCTACTATGACCGCAGGGCATAGGGAAAGTAGGGGCCAGTGCAGTGTGCCACGTCCTGGTTCACATAACTACACACCAGAAACACACACAGGCAACTCAGCCATCACACTCAGGGAGACTGACATGGGAAATATGATTAGTCATATCAGACCAGTTACAGCAGAAACAGACAAGAAACATTGAAATCTAGTGGTTGATCAAGCCTGTTGTGACTGGACTGGTGAGCCGACTTCAACAGGCGATTGGTGAAAACAACCCTACAAGTCTGCAAGAATTATGACAAACAATATGACACACAATTGCATTAGACTTTGTCACTGTGCTTCCCCCTCTTCATGCAAACCACCGAGCAGTGCAACTTCCAACGACAACACAAAGTCTGGACCAGAGAATGATACATGCTTTTCGCAACTGGAAAGACCCAAGATTCACTGCAAGAAGCAACGAATCACATCCAAACAGCAGTCAAGTCAACAGTCCAGATGGTTGGCTGGCTAAAGGCCTTCTCGGAATTGAATTTACTGCAATGTCACCCACAAACGAATCTCAACCTCTGAAAAATTGTGAAATTAGGTCGTTTCCAAGGAAGATTGTCTTGCATAAGACCACGTGTCAGCATGTCATTGTTATATGTGACAATTACCTCATGTCTTTCATTCATAACAGGTTGACTGCAGGTTAACTGCCAAAGGGACTGGCAGACAAACTCTTAAGTAACTATTCAAATCTACAACCATTTGGCTCGAGGCCTGATGCAATTTCCCATTCTGCTTTCCACAGCACATCCAATTCTCTTCAATCTCTGCCAAAGAGTTTTATTTTGGCCAACATCTCGAGCCAGTCAAGGCATGTTTTCCATGGTGAAGATAACATCTGGTAACTAAATCCCTTTGGATTCATATTAATTCATGAATCAAAGCCACACAAATATGCTGGAGTAGCAAAAGATTATCCAAGAGATTAAATCTATTTAACATTGATGTTTTTCAATGTTTAAGCACAGTAGGAAATTTATTTTATATATTTATATTGTATTAAAGACTTTTTCTTAAATTGATTCATACATTTCAGTTTACATGTATGAGTTTCACCCTATTTACGCCAGTAAATTAATTAATGTTTCCTCAGAAATGTAATTATAATCCTCAACACCCAGGGCTGGCACATCATAAATTGTCTTACAATGCAATCATTCACATTTTCCTCCACAAATAGACAACTTACAGGAATTACAATGTTAGGGGATCAGACTAACTTTTCCACTAGTAGAGCAAAATGTAGGCGTACCAACGGCATACAACGCAGACATTCATACTTTTCCCATCTTAACTTTTTTACTAGTAAATGTTTTGGTAATAAATAAATAACAACAACCACAACAACAACAACAAGTAAACATGGAACTTCTCTTACAGAATGCCTCTCTGTAGAGCACATCCCCCTGAGGACCACTATGACATGGCACCTCTGAATGTCAACCCTTGTAGTTGGGCCTTCTAGTTTGTTTTGCCCTGACTGAACCTCATTTGTACAGCCTCTTTGGCATCAACCTCCTCCAAGCTAGTTCACTCAACACTTAATCTAATCAGGTCCTCCACTGTCTCCACTTGCAGGCATCCTCTGACATAAGATTTATTCCTCTTCTGTGCTGAGAATCCTGTCATATATTATTAACGCTGAAAAAATTATAATATTAGAGCATAATCCTGCAAGTACAGCCTTTCAAAGAGCAATGAACTTTCAATTCTTAAGAATTTTCAGTCTGACATTTGAATTAGAATTATCCTCAAAAAATAAACCATAAATAAAATGAACTACACACACAACCAGGACTATCTGGCTCGGTTCACAAAAATTGCTCTTGAATAAATATTAGGCATTTGGCACGGACTATGTGTAACCAGCACGTAAACAGGATGGGATTGTTATAATTTAGATGACAAACTTACAATGATGATCATCACAGTGAGGATTTTAACAAAATCATCAGTGGGCATATTTGCAAGTCGCAGTGGTGTGAGTAGTTGTAAAACTGACTTGCACTTTCTACAAACATAGTCTCTATACCCCTTCTGTAGCTTATATTGACATCCTGGATTAATGACGCCAATATCAATGAATGCTATTATCTCGGGTAAAGGGATCCATTCATTCTGCAGTGGATACAAACTTGGACGCCCCTCAAATTCACTATGAATACAAAAAGTAGTATCTGTCTGAAGGCATTACAGCTACTTAGTTAAAAGATAGACAAGGATATTACTTGTTTAGAGCCAAATGAAACCAGCACATTGCCGCCCCAGTGTATGAGTGGTTCAGGAAGTAAAAATCCCATTATTATTTAATAGAAATTTTGATTATCAGCCATAATACTGTTCCAGGGTAGACATAACCATAAGCTCCTGTAGAAACCACATCACCATGTATTATCAACTTAGTTTTAAGAAAAGGTATTTGTGATGAAATAATACACTACCCACAATCCCAAAGTGTAACTGCGACATCTCTGATTGGTAGAGCTCCTTGTTACCATGGAAGTATTTACCACAACTGCGACAAGTCATGCTAGATACGATCGGATGGTTTGTCGTAGATTATGTTTACCACAGAGTGACCAGGATTACCTTTTCTAACATGTGCACTGGAAGAGGTTGGAAAGGGATCATTTGCAATGGTTTATGGGATGCGTTGTTTCTTAACTCTTGCAATTATGTATACAGTTCTGTTGCTTTGCCGTTTTTACATTTTCTAATCATTTGTTGCTCCAAATCAAATGTTTTATGGTCACGATTAATCTAATAGCTGGTTGGCCTGGTTCCAGGCTTACAACCCTTTTAATAAGAATTTTCTAAAATATGAATGGAGAAAATAAACTTACTTCCCAAATCAGAGCCATTCTTAAAGTGGGCTGTAATGTAAGACTATTACTGAAACAACAATGTCCCCAAATTCTGTGTTTGTACCTTTTAGACTGGACAGCGAGGTGGAAGAAAGCCAGAACATTCCCGCCTCTAACAGGCTGTGGAAAAATGGGCTTAGAACTGATTGTTGACAAATCTACTTAGAGACAAAACCTTGGACCCTGCAGGTGCTTCCCATTCAGTTGTCATCCCAACTTCACAATGTTTATACTCACAGTCTTCAACAACAAAAGCCAGTGCTGTAGGGAAGACAACTAGGCCATCTCTCAGTAAACTTAGATTCCATTCCTCTTCACCCCATCTTCTTCATCTGAACTGCTCTGACAAGGTTGAGTGGCTTTAACCCCTGAGGCTGAAGGCTAAAATACATACATTATATCCAATTCACTTGTGATTTCATTCTTAAATTGTACAAGTCGGGCTATAGAGTAGGGGTAGGGGGGTGGAGTCAGGCTAGCTGAGAGGGAGAAAATACTGATTAGTAGCTGCATGCTGACTCAGGAGCTCCACTAAACAAGCCACATGAGAAATGTCTTTCATCTCTGAGCCAGGAGCCCACAGGCCCTGTCCACAACAAAGCACACGTACCAACATAGACACATACAACTTTGTGCACATACACACAGACAAGTAGATCTAGTTCCCCACATCTACATCTGACACATAATTGGTGGCTGTGTCTTGCTCTGGCCTTGGCAGAAATACCACAGCCGGGCAGATAATATGAGCTGCTTTTCAGAAGAGTAAAAAAGGATCATCAGTCCAACAGCAGGTGGTTTATAAACCCAAAGCAACATTTAACCTGGCATTCTGGCCTGCGATGTGAATAGAAATCAATTGTATGGGGTGTGTGAGTGTGTGAGTGAGTCTGTGAGTGTGTAATAGAAATACTGGGCCCATATGAAAGTATGCAGAGTCAACATATAAAACACAATGACTGGAACCTGTAGGCTCACCTACTTTTACCCAGGTATAAATGCATCTGTACTTTTCCTGTAGCTGAGATGGATTAATACCAACATGCCATACAGTTTGGTAATACATCTTTACTCACTAGCAAAATATACAGGGAGGCCTAAACATAGAAACGGTTGCTAACACAAGGTGTGGTAGGAACCCCTGGCAATGCTTGGAAAGGTGGCTGTCCAAGCTTTAGCATGAGTGGAGCTCTTTGTTTTCAGATGGTTTTGCAATGTGTCGGGCGGGTGAGCCAACATGACATGTTAGTCACATTCATGTAGTGCATGATTTGTGCAAAAGACATCCACCAACACATTATGAGAGCACAAACGCAGGCATGACCAGTGACACACACACTTGCAGATTGTACGATCCACAACACACACGTTTTCGTACTTCTATCTTCACTTCTTAAGGTCTTCGCTCAAAAAGGTTCTCACGACTATATAAGCACACACACACACACACACACACACACACACACACACACACACACACACACACACACACACACACACACACACACACACACACACACACACACACACACACACACACACACACACACACACACACACACACACACTTTAGGATGTAGTGAAACTGGAAAAACATGAGTGACGCCAGCTAATCCACATAGCCAGACTGGTTTAACCCAAAATGTTGAGCACTTATCAGGCCCGTCCTGCTCGATACTGGCAAGAACATGTGAGAAACTTGGGAAACTGTAGGCAAGTGTGTTCACTTAGCAGCCGACCCGCAAATGATATGCTCGGTGATCACAACAGGCCTCAGTCTCTTCCATGCAATGTCTCCAGGGCGTGCTCATGTGAAATTTGTCAGAATGATTGTGTGTACATAGTCACACACATATAGTGTCTGTAAATGACTCAATGCTGGGTGTAGCTGAAACTAACTTTTATTTTCATCATACAACTTAATTACTTATTATATCTTTTTGTGAATTTAATTATTTTTCACAAATGTAAATGTTACTTTTTCCTCGTTATCTTTTTAACAAATTTGAAGCATTGAACTACATTGCCACAGTGCTGACTGTTCAGAGACTCCTGTGGGTAGGTTACATGTACTGTGCTCTTCAATGCAAAATGACACACCCATTCCTAAGTCAATATTTCAGGAAAACACCTCAAAGTCACCTTAATAGAATACATACAGTTTGTCTAATACATTCACTTAGCCCCCAAACAAATGTGACCTGTGATGGACTTAAACGCCAGTCTCCACCCAGTGTAGTCTTTAAATGGTTTAGGACCTCCAGTTGTGACAGCGATGTTCAAGGTATTTCGGAAATTAAAGCATAGAACCAATAAATAATGCATACTGAAAGAAAGAAAAGGAATTGGAAACTTAAATCTACATTTTTGACTCATTCAGCAGCTGAAAACCCTATCATTCTTTCGAGGAAGGAAATTAAAGATGATATGTTAAGTTCTACCAACACTGTTGCAGAAGTGTGAGGTTTAAGTCTGGATCCTGGGCAGCTCTTCATTTCGGAAGACACTGTCTAATTCGTTTTTTGTCAATACCTTGCTGTAGGATGAGGCCTTGAACAACCAGTCTGTTTTTGTTGCTTGCTTTTCTTTCAACTTTTCGAGTGGCAGTGTTCTCTCAAGAAGAAAAATTGCAGCAGAATCAATCATGCAAAGGAACCACAACACATGTTCAAAAGCACCCCTTTCCAACACTGGCGCCTGTGTGTATATTATATAGTGTATGCACATTGCAGAGGGATTGTTTGTGTGTGGTTTGGAGCTAATTTGTATGTGTTACATGTGAAGCAAGCATCTCCAAATATCTACATATTGCTAATGTTTTGGCCTTTCAGCCGACAGTGAATCTCAGAGGAGTAATGACAAACCAAAAAAGTGTGAAGCAGTGCAGGCCATTGTTTGGAAAATAGAGACAGCTAGGTCTATTTTATTGAATGTTTACCAAAATTTACTTGAAGCCCGCTCCAAACTTATTGACACCGTGTGAATGAAGTCATCGATCTGGTATCAGCTCTAAGACCAAAATGGAACATCATCTAAAAATAGTAAGCTAACTCATCTAGGTTAAGAAGCTCTGTCGACTTTGTGTTTCACAAAATTTCAGAATTGGCATTTTTCAATATGATTGGACTATCAGGGGGGCTGTGGCTGATGGGGTAGAGCGGTCGTCCCCCAACCAGAAGGTCGGCAATTTGATCCCCAGGCTTCCCCATCTGCATGCCAAAGTGTCCTTGGGCAAGATGCTGAACATGAATTGCCCCTCATAGAACAAAAAAGTGCTGCTAAAAGATCCACGATGAATGTGTGTGTGTGTGAGTGTGTGAATGGGAGAATGGCAAACTGTACTGTATAGCGCTTTGAGTGGTCATCAAGACTAGAAAAGCTCTATATGAATACAAACCATTTACTATTAATCAAGTAAAAATGATATGATACAAATTCTAGCTTTTTGTATCATAGGACATAAACATTACAACTGAGTCAGAGCAGGAAAGGCAACCAAGTGCATCTCATGGGAGAAAGACTAAGAAAGTAAGAGAGACAATTGGGAGACAAAAAAAGCATCACATACTCAGACCCAGTCAGCAGCTGAGCCAGTTACAGTAAGTGTCCAACCCTTACACCCCCACTGCGCTCCAACCTCATCCTCAAATCCAGAGTAGGATGGAGGGACATCTGGAAGCCATAATGGGGATTATATACAACCACAGTGAGGTAACGATACAAAAATGCCGCTTGCGAGAAAGAGGGAGACGGAGGGATGGAGAGAGAGAGAGAGAGAGAGAGAGAGAGAGAGAGAGAGAGAGAGAGAGAGAGAGAGAGAGAGAGAGAGAGAGATAGTGGCTGACATGAACAGGGTTAGTGGAAGATAGGAGAGAAAGAGACCTGGGAATGGCCCTTCCTCCATCTGACCGTGGTTGGACCACTGGAGGGGGCAAACTTATCACATCATGAGCTGGCTAGGAGTTTTCCTAGACTGTGTAAACCTTTGCAGAGGAAACACTCTGCATCATAAAAAAGAAGCAAATGATAGGCCTGGATAACTCTGGCCTATGACGATGCCAGGGTCATAAATGGCCAGTCATGAGGGAGGACTGATTTTTTTTCCTGATTTATTATGATAGCCGGTGAATACATATTGTCAGGAAAAAACTTGGAGTCACTGTCTCTAACAATCTGGTATTTAACAATCACTGAATCTGTTCCTTTTCCTTTTGGTGAATGTAAGTCGTATAAATAAAAATGTACCAGTCTGCAGTTTCCTGTGAGGTCACATGGCTTCGCCTGGACTGCTGCCGGCCAGGCGGTTAGATAACATTACATTACCCTCAGATTCAAAATGGCTATGTATGTGACATTTCACTGCTACTGTGTCAGCACAAACCACGAAACCAAATCAAACATCGCCTTCTAACTCCTGTATGATTTCCCTGCCACAGCAACTTCTGCCCCAGAAATCAGACCATCATCCCACCACTCCTGACATAAAGTGCATTAGACTGAGTGCTGAGTTCATACAAGTTCAGATAATGGTATCTTGAAATTACTAACCTCATTCACATCCAAATGTCGCCAAAATACAAGACTTTGATCTCCTTGCAGTAACAACTTATTACAAAAGTAGTTCCTGGTTAAATAAAAGCCAAATAAATGCAACAAAGTCATGGCGGACTCAATAGCACACAGAGGTCCTCAGAGGACAAATTAAAGCTGTGTGATTCTAATAACATAGTCCTTAAAAGGGAAAGTGACTCATTGCCAGAGGCACTTCAAAAACACGGCCCTTTGAGCAATTCAATTGGAAGTAGCCTAAAAACATCCACTAAATTACCGAAATTACAGATGGAAATAGAACCAGGCCCCTTTATGTCACAGGCAGAGGTTCTCACAGCAGCTGTGTTAAGGGAGGCATGACCAACCCCAATAAAAAGTATTTTTCCATGTTTAACCCTCCTAGATCACACTTGCACAGCTGTCCAATCCCCACAGGCAGTGCCCCAACACATATGGTGCATGTATCAGAGAGGTGAGGGTGTGCCACTAAATCATTGATTAGTACAGGAAATTCATGAGGAACAAACATGGAATCACATACAAGGCATGTAAACATGCCTTAGAGCATTAAATGGCATTTAATGCTCAGCTGCACACCAGTGACACCAGAATTCTCAATGCTGTATTCTGTCTGCATTCACCCTCTTTTTTGTCCCGCCACACCAATAAGAGAGAATGATCAGTGGGCTTAAACTTAACAATCTGTGCCTCGCAGCATGAAACACACAAACAGGATGTTCCCAAAATATTAAGAAACCACAAACACCAAAGAAAAGCAGTAAGGCAGGGCTTGACAAAACAATAGACCCGATCTAGTGTGTGTGTGTGTGTTACAGCTCAAAGACTGCTGCAGTGAGTGTACAACCAGGCAGGCAAACGTGACAAAAACCGCCTTGGAGAGACACCAGTTTCTGCTGTCGGTAAGAGTTCCCTATACATCAAAGATTTCTCAGAGATCACACATCGACCTGTTAAACCCATATCGCAAACAAGCTGATTTACACAATTCTATGTCAACACAACCGTCTGATACCATCTGGAGATGAAGGCCGAATATGGAAGGAGCCTGCCAGGCCCTGTTACCCAGGCTGGGTTTCCTCACCGTCACTGCCGGTGGTGAAAGCACCAGGTGCTGCATTGTTTCTCTGCTGGGCATTGAAAGGAACAGAGTGATGGCGGTAATAAGACGGGGGGATGTCAAGAATAAAAATGTGCCACACAATTAAAGTCAGAGAGCGAAACCTGTCTATTACAAGATATGGATCACAAACAATGATATTAAAGGAAATAAAATCAACATTATTTGTATATGGGTAATACAGCTAAAAACTATATCAAGATAAAAGTTGTCTTATCAGTCAATAGCGACAGTCACAATAAATTACACATTATTGTTTGCGTTTAAAGATTAAGTTCTGCTCCTGAGTGAAGGTTGTGGTTTAGAAACTCTTCTTGATGGGCAGAGAATGCCAAACGCTTGATAAACAGCAAAACATTTTACAAATCTGAGGAAGATCAATGTGTTACGCCTCCTCACTGTGCTTGCACAATGCGTATGCATATAGTTTAATGTATATTGAACTATATTTTTGTATATTTTTATATATATTTATTGCCCAGCTCTAATCATTGGTCATACTTGGATCGTATATCATCAACTGAAACATTATCAACTTCAGTGTTAGTGTAAGTGAAGTGAGTTAGACCTTCTGTTTAGCTGGAGTTGGAAGGTGGGGTTTTAAAAAAGTGGGATCGATCTAGACAATCTTTACTCAAAATGATCTCAACCATTCAATATTTAACTGGTTGTCAAAGAAGAGGAATCAAGTAAAGGAAAGAGTATCATTTCACCAAGCGGTCACATGCTTCGAATTATGTTAAATAATAACTTGTGTGTTGTAAAAGGCCAATTATTTTCGAAACTTGCAATTAGATCAATAATAATATCTTATTTCTTAACTGACTTAATTGTAATATTATCCTGTAATTAAAATAATGCTACCTGTAATCACTCCCCATTAACTGTGCAGCCCTGCTTTATAGAGAGCGTTAATATATATGCCTTCAGCTGCCATCAGTGCAAATGAACAAACCATTTAGCAAATATATTGTTTACTGTCACTGGCCCGAAGGGTCATGTGACAGAAGCTTGACAAATCAGGGAAGGATACAATGTGATAAGAGCCAATCAGGAAGTGACTGTTAGTGTCTGCATCATTGTTTCCAAACATCTCTGTTCATTCTGACTAAAGTGCATCGCTGGAGTTTTCAAACTTAAACAAGGCCAGCAGCATTTCCAAAGGGCTCTTTTAAAAGGGCTAGAAAAAAAACCTGTGGAGAAGTGTGAACGTCAGGAATAACTGTAGCAAGTGATGTATTCTATAACTAAAACGTATTAGTGTCAACGCAGCCTGGAGATGGCCACCAGAGAAACAGACACTGACAGCTGTATGAATCTTCCGCTTTTACTGCCAGCAGAAACACTTGCTGTTCAGCCCCAGGAACAAATGACTTTATGGCAGCCTGTGAGCGCCTTCACAGGCTAAAGCTCCCACATCAACCTGAAAGGAAAAACACTACAGGTCCGTTACAAGAGCCAAAGCTACAAATACTGGGCATGTGCTGTGGGAATGTTCAGTAACCCAGACATCATTTTCCAATACCGAACGCGTAAAGCTCCGAGCTGGCACTGGTGGACCTACAAGAATGTGGCTGTACTGTGGCACCTCGTCAAGTTCCAACAGCACCATATAAATTTTGGGATCAGTCAAATTAAAGTCACCAATCACTTAAACAAAAGTAAGACTTTACTGCCAGTGGTGTTCCAGCACCTACATGTCACAACATTCTGACATATATTATAGCACAAGTTTCCTACTGCCTTTTCTGGGCTCATCCTCTGACTGGTTTTTTTCCCTCTCTGGATGTCGTCAGCTTGTGGAAAATGAGGGGGGTTGTTACCATGCTACGGGCCCTCTGCGGCTCGACTGGTACAGCCCAGCACTGACATTGCACCATTTAAGGGTTTGATTCCCATTGGGACCACCCATACTATAAATGGATCCACCAGAATGTATGAAAGCATCTGTGAGGCATTCAATAAAAGTGTTTTGGAGAACTAGTGAATGGGATAACAATAATAAGAAAAGGAACTAACATAGATGGAGAGGGAGTTTCAGGTCTAAAGTAAAGGAGATGAGAAACAGATAAGATGTAGAGAGTTGGTACACTAAGAAAATCTACACTGGAAGAAAAGGCGGACAGAGAAATAGGAAAGAAGAGGATGGCGAGATAGGGTGGAAAGAAATAGAAGGGGGAGCAGCAAAGAGAGGAGTTGTAAGAGGAGAGAAAAGAAAATAAATCTGGGAGTGGAAAGAGGGATGTATTAAAAAAAAAAAACAGATGTCTGTGAGGATAAAGCTACACTGTCTACATAGACACACATGAAAGGGTAATCTCACAGATGGACACACACGCACCCGAGGTCACTGGAGAAAACTACCAGTCCATTTAGTCGATGGATGATCCAGGTCTTTTCTATACAAAATTAAGATGTCTTCACCTGTGAGGCACCCTGTGGCAATATGTGTCATGATGGAGGTAACCCAAGATCCCTTTCATTCTCTGGAAACCTGCCCAGCAAGGTTTGCTCAGGCTGAGGCCGGCAGGACGACAACGAGAGGGGGTGGGGGGGAGGGAACAGGCCATGGTTGCACACATTTTCAGAGTGGATGCTTAAATGAGCACTGATTAATAATACCCGACAGGTAAATGTCATTATGTGTTTTCGTAATTAAAATTGAAACAATATAATCTTAAGAGGCCGGTGAAACAGTTTGTGTTTGTTTGCATGTTAATAACCATTTATGTTGCACAACACAGTTTTCTGGGGCATTTTTGATCCAGTATTTGAAATAAAAAACCTATATGATTTCAAATAAAAGAAAAAACTACTACCATAAAAAAAAGTCTAAATCATATTCTAGTAAATCTAGTTTAACATCGTGTGTGGTATTGATGCAAATAATGGATTATGAACTCTGTGTCCACATATTTGAATAACTGACAGCCCAAACTACAGACAATTTGGTTAAAAGGGGTTATTACATAAAATAAGCTCTTCCTAGTTGTGTCCCTACACATATGCATGAGGAAACAACCTAAAACATAAAATGGTAGTATAAAAGGTAGGAAAACTGACCATCTAAGGAAATCATTGACAAGTTATGTAACCTAAAAAGAATAAACATGTAACTCTGATCTGATACCACAACAGTGCAACAAAGTCCACTCTTCCAATGCAGGTTGTGAAGTTTACTGACACTAATATCTGGGGGGGGAAACTAAAAACTACCACCTTCAGCTCCCAAAAATAAATGGAGGGGACTGAAAATCGATGCTATATATAAACTTCCCCATCCGCTGAAGCCACGCACAACAGACACTTTCTAGGCCACAACGAGGCCCCCGCCACTACATAAAGGACTAGCTTGGTTACTAATTATAAACTCCGGAAGAAAGGTGTCAGTGCTGGGACTTGTAACTAAAAGCATCCTGAAAATATTCATCTGGCAACAGCTGGGCGTGTTAGGACACGCTGCCTGCTCAGAGCAGGAGGGAGGTGGACGCGACCACTACAAAAACAGAATGGGTCTTCACCATTTTGATATAAAACAATCCAGGTTTCTATCACTAACATAAAACAAATTCTGTCTTCTTTTTGAAAAATTATCTTACCTACACAAACACTAGTAGGAAATGGACATATAAAGCACCAAACCAACCTTCAGAACAAATCTGAGCTTTGGCATCCATTCATAAGATCCATAGATATGTATTCATCCAATTAACTGGCTGTCCAATGAAAGAATCTTTTCAAGAGTAAACTGGGCAGGGAAAACTTCAACCTTATCCATTTAGGACTTATCTGAGAGCTCAGGCCCATTGGTCTAAGCTGCGAGAGCAAACAGCGGCCGCGTAGTTACAAGCAGACACCTAGATAACTGTTACGAGACTAATGACCTCACTGATAAGCAGATTGAGTCGCCGTGGGAGGCTACAGGGAGACAGGCCCTTGTTTTGACGAGGACATGAGACATCTAGGTAAACGTAGACACCGAATCTCTCAGCAGGCCGATAAACCGCAGACTGCACTTCGTCTGTTTCCACAGTAACGTGTTGAGCTTGTTATAGAGTAGCACTCAGCACCGGTGACTACAGTATTGTCTCCACACACACACACACACACACGTGGAGTTAACACCTGTAATTTCCTTCCTCATGTGGGTAATCCCACATCCACAACTTCTCAACTAATTTATTGCTCGACAGATCAGAGTATTCAAAACAAAAAAAAGGGTGTGTGTACACAGTGTTTCTATGGCAGGAATATGCTGATAACATATCCCCACTGATGCCCCCAAATGGTTGTTTTTTTGTCTTAGTTGTGAAAGATTCTGTTTCACATATACAGGCCTAGATCAACAGACACAGCCACAACAATTGTCTCCTGCATTTTTGTTACCTCAATGACAAGTATCGTTGCATCTTGTATCGTTGACTGAAGAGGAGCTACATTGATGACACCAGCACCTTTGTGAAAAGGTCAGACATTGCACACTGCACCAAGAAGGCTGAGTGAGCACTTTGAACGGGGAAAAAACATTAGGTACATTCCTTTAATCTATGAAGCTGCAAACACATACAATCTCTCCTTTTTCAACAACTGAAAAAACATTATATAGACACACACCCTTATAGAGTTAATTCCAAGTGGGCCATTCAAAGCTAACTGTTCACATGGTAAAAAATCCACAAACCATCAGGAATTATAAACAATGTGTTTCTCCATCCACGGCTCCAGACTAACTTTTTACATTGGTTGCACTGGTGCACCTAACTTTTAAATTCAGGTGCACCAGCACATAATTTAGGTGCACCCACAGGTTAGCAGGAGTGTGGAGGGAGCTGCTGCTTCTGCTCTGATTCCGAAGCAGCAGCGCAAATAATTTATCATTGGTAGTCTGTCATGGAAACCTTGTATTCACCCTTTTTGTCACCAATGTTAGAAATTTACCGCCTCGCTCACCACCTCTTCTCAGTCTTTTCCGCCCTGCCATCAAGGATTGAATGACTGATGAGGATCTGCATTTACGGCAAACTGAACGGTCGATAAACCCACCTCCGAAACAGCTATTGTCCAGTCATTTGCTGAGCAACTAAAGCCAAGCATTGCAAACCTATCACACTTTGAAATGTTAAAGCAGTATGCATGGGGCTGTGGTGAGAGATATTTGGCTCATATGAGAGTTGCTAACCTTTTGCCTAGAGCTTACAGCTTTAGCCTCAGTCTTCTTGCATATCATGTGTGCTAGCCATCGATATGCATATATAAGAGCCTTTTACAAAGTCCTCACTTCAGTACATGTCAGCCTTACTTGGAGGCTATAACCAAACTCATAGAGCTAGCAGTATCAGCAAACTAGCTAGCAATAAAATATGCTACCGACTATAAGTGCATACATGTACTATGCTAGGCAGAGACATAGTAACAGTAAGCAGGGCAGATGGTAGCAAAGGGTGAGTTCCACTGTCAATAGTGTTGCCTTATTAGTAGATTATTAATAGACATTATATATTGAATGCTGCTTAAGTAAACATACAGAAAGTTCCAACATAACATTTCTATAACACCAGTAACCATAAAGTTCACACTTAAATGCTGTACACTGCAAAATTCTGACTTGAAACAACATCAAGCAGGAAGACACTCAATTCACTGTTAACTGCAACTCTTATTCTGTAGTTAATGTTCCCAACTCGGGCTAATAACTGCTCCAGCTAAGGCATTTACCGACCTTGGGAATATTGTTCTAATAATAAATGGAAATGCCTCATTTACAGCATTTCCTTATCTGAGGAGGCCTAAGTCTGGAGGAAACAGATTTGCACAAATAAGGCAATTTGAAAACAGATGGGAGCCCAAGAAAGCAATTAAGGCAAAGCATCTGGCTAGAAGGGCTCAAGCATCTAGAGCATATGTAAAGCAATTATTACGTAATATTGGTGAATTAGGTGCTTTGAACAGAAAACTGCATTAAGAGCTAATTGTATTTAATCATAGGCATTACCGATAATGAAGAATGACTTCATTTTCCTCTTTGTTCATGACCACATTGGGGTTATTAGGAAGGAAAAGGGGAGGATGAGTGTGTGTGCACATGTATGTGTGTCAATAATTAACAGAGGGTAAATAAAGATAGTGACAGTAGATACCAATATGTGTCATGTGTAACATTTCCTTTTAGAACTAAATAGAATTAGGTCGTGTAAACTGCCTCACAACAAAATGCCTCTATATTGATGACCATAAAATATGTGCAATCAACAAACAGGAAGGATGAAAATAAATTAGGCATCTATGGCACTTATTAGTCTTGTTTTAAATGCCTAAAGGGGGGAGCAATTGGATTTCGGGGAGATGAAATTTACTCATCAGCACCATGTCAAATTGTTGTGTCTGTAACGTGACCTTCAGCACAGAGAGGAAACAGTGTGAGGCAGCTCTCTCTCTCTATGAGGTGAACAGTGGAAGACAATTGAGATGACAATTAGAGCTACCACAGGATTTCCTCAGCAGAGACGTCTCGGGAGGGAGAGAGAGGACAGCGACGGCAGAGGATACAGGCTAGTAAAACCACATATAAAACTCACCGAAATATAAAAGGGGAACTTACAAAACATCCATTTATAGTCACACACAAACAGGTCTCCAGTACTCAAGTCTCTCACTTGTGCACATAATCAGTCACCAACTTGCTCTCACACACTTCCCCACAACCCACAGAACCCCTCTCAAAACCGATACCACAAAACCACAACATCTCTGTCTGAATGCAGCAGTGCTGAGGAGGAAACCTGCCTGCATGTGAATGTGTAAACAGATTGCCAGGTGCTGCACAGGGCCTTCATTTTATCACAGAGATTCTACCCAGACAACACCGTGATTCAGACTCAAGCGGAAGGAATGAGGGACAATCAGATCAGTTGCATGTGAGACCGACTGGCGTGAATGACAGCCATTCACGTGGAAGATGGATGAATGGTGCTGACAAACTGTTGACAATCTGACATTATTCGGGTCATGCGTCTACACTGTGAACACTGGGAGGTGGGAATAGCGAGTACAAGAGGCAAGCACGCACACTGCAGTGTACTGTAGGTACAGTGTATAGCTAGGCCTAAGAATAGATCAGGTCACCGTCAAATGTGCAACCACACCGAGAGCCAAGGTCAGTGCTCCATCACGATCAGCAAATGTACGCAGCACTAAGGCAGAGGAACAAAGAGGACATCAGCTAGACAAAATGACTTTAACTTAGTTCTTCTCAGCACATCCAAGCCCACTCTGCAGCCTCCTCTAATCCATTTCAACTATTTCAATTCATCCCAATCTTTATCTCTCACACGCTCTTTGACTAATTTCTCACGTCCTCTCTCATTACCCAATTAAGAGGACAGAGCAGGAATACCACAAAATGCAAGTTTGAAAGCATATGTGTCCAGGAAAGTTTGACTGAGTGTCCATGCTTTTTTAATTAAGTTGAAATTTGCTTTAAACTCAATTACAATATGTTCTTTGGACCAGTTTTGCACAAGGAAATAAGGACATTCTCTTATTGAGCAGCTTTTCAAAGAGAACTGCCTCGCTAAGGAGACATTTAATAATAGCTGATTATTAAAGACAAACAAATATGCTAGGAAACAATCGGACAGTATTTAAGAATTGATAATGTGCCCACTTCTACATCCATGTTTTTGTCAGATTTTTTTGTTAGCAGTATAACCCAAAGACTACTCAACAGATTTCCATGGAATTTTGTGGAAGGGAGGGACATGACACAAGGAAGAACCAATTACATTTTGGAGCAGATCCGATTAAATAAACAGATCCAGGATTTTCTTTCACTTTCTTTGCAGCGTTTCCCACGGAATGAATTCAATGACTACAAGACAGAAACAGAAACTCGATTTCTCAAAAGGATTTAAAAAAACAGTTTGGGATGCACTGCAGCCAGATACTTATAAAAAGGTGTATGTGGGATTCAAAGCTGCTGCTTGTGTAACTTGTAGGCTGCTGCAGCACAGTTCTGATAGTCATGCTAGCACGCCAATTTAGCCACTGGAGTGTGCAACCCTTATTTAGCCTAAACGAATTCAAAGAGCAAATACCAACTTCACTTGGCACGAAGTTCCCTTGTATGACAACATGGGATAGAAGATCAAAGTCTGTATGTGTGAGTGGTGAAGCAGCAGCAGAGCTGTATTAGGGATGCTGCTCAGCTCTGTGCTGTCAGGATGTTGCTGGTTGAACCCAGTGTGCTGCCTGATCGACTCTGCATGTGTGTCCCCTTTTGCACACAGCTATCACATGCAAACATACCCAAAACGAGACAAGTATGTACACAATACATAATACTACCGGTACATGCCCTACACAGACACACCAACCCTGCATTCTCTGTCACTAGGCAAAGCTGGGGTCCAGCAGCAGGATACAGCAAGGGAGGGGGCAGAGGAGAGACAGGAAGGGGGGGGCAGGAGCAGAGAGAGGAAACAGTGGAAGTAAAAGAGGGAAAGAGAAAGAGTAGAGGAGAGGAAAATGAGAGAGATGATACTGAGACAGAGGGCCAAATAATCAAAATGAGGTGTGCGACATTACAATGTATGAAAGAAGTGAAGACTGAGAGAAGGGGGGGAAACACTATATTGTCAGAGCGTCACGGATCTAAACAATGAGAGCAAAAGAGATAGCAGAGGCTGACAGGCAGACAGGGGGAGAATGAATGGGGCGGGTGGCACTGGTGGACAAAGAGACGGACCTGGCCTCATCTAAACAGCTGCTACTCGCCCGAACGTTGCACCTCGGCTCCAAATTCCACAGGCAGCCCGGCCATGAGGGGCTGGGGCCTGAGTCAGCGCTTTTATTCACACATACACACATACACACATACACACATACATACATACATACATACATACATACATACATACATACATACATACATACATACAGCTGAGCCTTGTGCTCCAAGCAGCCAGGGGATGTGCTGTCTAAAACACATGCAATGGGGCAAGAATCAGTCACAACCAGAGGCTTGGAGTTCTGCACTCCTGCACCTAAACCATGAACTATGGTTCAAATATTCTGCTGCAAAATTAATGCTATTTGGATTTTTTTTTAGCACTAAACAAGTGCATGACTTAAATTATGATAAATAGGTTATGTGTTGCTGCATTATGACAAGGTTTCAAAGTATATATCTACAGTGAAAGAGAGTCTAGGCATAAACGCAGCGGCAGAGCCGTTGCAGTGAGAACAGAACAACATCCTTATTAATAAAACATGACAGAAGCACCAAACATGGCTGACTAACTGGTTTGAGAGAACATCTAAAATGAATGCTAACTGTTGAAATGCTAAAGCTAATGAGAAGTAACATTTAGACACCACAAAACAATGGGGCCGACAGAGAAAATGCGCACAAGTCTCCAGTAGACACAAGCAGAGGTGAAAAGCATTCCCTATATCCCCATACTACCACAGCCGCGGTTCCATGGCAAACTTTACGGCTGTTTCTCTGTGTCTCCTTGAGAAACATCCTGTGATAGAAAAAGAGTGAAGGGAGGGAGAATTGAAACTGGAAGGGGAGAAAGCAAGAGGATCGCCATGCTGCAGTTTTCTTCCATGTTATTTATGAACTTGTGCCCTGATGGGGGTCCTGGGGGCTCTGGGTTTAAGAGACGCTAATAGGTTTTATCCTGGGGTTGAAGACAGTTGAGGGTTGGACAGAAGGCACACTCCCTTGTTGATGGATTTACATGAGACACAATGCAAATTCTGCCCATTGTGTTATTGGCCTCCATTTTTATCAATCCGTCTTTAACTGTCCTCCAAGACGGATTAGTATAGCAAAGAAAATCTATTCATTTATAAATGCTACATAAATCATGTAAAGCTGTGTATACACAGTTTGAGTAGCATCTAGTAGAAACTGTATGGAAGCCAAATTGTGTCAATGGCTACTGCCCAAAACATATTTTGCTAATCCCCAGATTTAACTGTGGTTAAACTTTTAAGATCTGCATTTTATAAAGTTCTTTTCCCAATCAAGTGCATCACAATACACACAACATGAAATCCACTATCAGTGGATATGTGGTGTACATGGAACATGCAGTACAACTAAAATAGGATAAGTAGTTTTTAGTATGATATTAAAGGTGGGGTTGGTCATTTGTTTCTGAAACATGTCCAGATAATCATCAATAAATAGTCTTAGTTGGATCTAAATTTGCAACCAATTAAATAATTTGCTGGCGTAACTGTCTGCCACTAACTGACCTGCCTGCCTGTGCCCACTGGGGCTATGCTCTCACTGTGCATGGACAAGTGTCTTCAGAGGCCAGAGACACAAAAGGAAGTGAGCTAGCGAGTTACGGAAAACTTGACCTCTAGCAGTTGTCAGGCAGTGTGCGTTCATATAGTGTAGCTGTGACGAGAGGGCCGATGGGAGAAGTTGGGATGTATCGATAGCAAATTTTTTTTGTGTAGCCTGCGCTCGCTAGCTTTTCCAGGATTACCAACCCCAGCTTTAAGCAGTAAAATGTTTCATCATTTAGAGGCTTTTTACTACAACAGACACAAAGCGCAACAAGATAAACCTTCAGGAATATTCCTTGTATCTGCTGTGGTAATGGATTCTAAACAGTTTTATGAATGAAGAATAGGAGGAATGTCTGTGCTATGCATTTTGTGCTGGTGGTGTTTTGTATTGGCTACTGCTGACATTTTTGCTCAGTCGGACCAGTTTGGATTTACTAACACAAACTCCCCAGTCCAGTGAGTATGGGAAGAGACAAAACTATGCAAGGAAGCGCCTTGGCCAGCTGGCTGTGGGACTGTTTCAGCTGAACGGGTGGGGGAGGAGGGGAAGAAAACCCTTTGACAACGCGAAAAAAAACCTTGTGAGAAACAATGTTGCTCTGTATTAGCCGTTTGTGTGTTTGTGTGTTCGAGACAGACGGAAAGAAGGGCTTGCCAATTGCTCCTCTGAGCTGAAGAGTATTACAAGGCAAGCAGACCAACATTTTTCCTTCAGTATTTATAGAAAAACATACTTACAAATTTGTACCAGAACTAAATCCTCTTGTAATTTCCCAGAAATCAAAGTCATCGTGGCTGCTAATGCCAGGAGCCTAATATCTTCAGTGATTACTTCAGTAAGAGCATTGGTTGTTAATAGATTTTATACACTTCCGTCTGTATCCATGTAAGTCAAGCGGACTCCTGACAAGCCAGAAATAATGACATAACTTGTGCTTATGCAAGAACACGGCATGTGCTTCGTGCTAAAATAGTTCCAACCAACAGAGGTTGACTTATTTTGAAAAGCTGCAGTGGGAAGGGAGAAATTATAATGAGCTAAGAATAGCCAACTGAGCAGCTTCATTTCCATTTGATCAGACTGAAGTGACTGACAGACAGCTAAGCAGAAGTCAGCCAAACCCCAGTAACAGACACTGCAGGGGGAAATGAGGAAGAAAAAGAAAAAAGACAGGAGAGAGATGGTAGAAAGGGAAGGTAAAGAAAAGAGAGAAAAGGGATGAGGGGGGAGGAGAGGCCATTTGCAGTCAGATCCCGAGGGTACTGAGGGGCTGGCTAATGACCTGCGCAGCAGTGTGTCCTCTGGGAGACGGAGAAAGGAAGCCAAACCATCCCCTGCCACTTTCTGATGACACATCACAATTAGCAGCAGGCCTCTCTTTGCCTACAAAAGCTTCCAGACACATTGACTCAGTGGTTTTTAAGGCCACCTGTGAATATTCTGGTGCTGCAAATGCAATGCACAATTTCACATGTTTTGCTGGCAAAGGTCCAGGTATATCCTCAGCATGGACTCTAACTACTAAAAACACACTGATTGTACTCAAAGGACTGGTCCTGCTATCAATTAAGCATACATCACTATTCATCTCACAAGAACTTCAATGCTTTGGGGATGGGGGGGGGAATCACTGGTTTATTTTTAATTAGGGAAAACCCAATGGAGCCTAACTAATTTCATCAGAACAGAGTTGGTATTGAACAGCAGTTAGATATTTTAAAAAGGGGCACTCCACCAAGGTCAGTGTATTCATCGTACTGCTCAGCCTGTGGTAAGTGTTCTACATTGTCTTATGTGGCTATGTGGGGTGTTTATTAAAGTCTGGGAAGATAACTCTGATGATGTTATTAGGGTTCCCTAAACTGGGTTTTGGAGTCAGATTTTAAAAAGGTACAGTATGAGGGGGTCTCCTGAGAGACAACATTGATTTTATTTGCATTAGGGGAGTTATAATTATAATATTAAGATGTGAGCAATAAAATACAAGATATACCGGACTGCAAACTACCTCTCACTTTGGCCACAACCTTATGGAGGTACATCACTAAACTGCCTCTTTAAAGATGAAGTCTACTATTCATTCAGTGTTTTATAAAATCACTAGAAACTGTATTATATTCCAAACATATTTCCTATAACTGCATGCAATAATCCAACTAATCCTTTCAAGATGGAGTAATGACTTTGGTAATTGACAAGTAAATGCCTGATCTATCTTCATTTCCATCATCGGACAGGTTTGTTTGGTGCACTGCAGGGTTAATTTAGGCTGAAAGTAAATGAAATGTGGAGGGCCAAAAAAGCATAATAAAAGGTAAGTCTCAGCTGGACTGCACCATTTGGGATAATAAATTAGTGTGAAACAGAAGGCACAAGGAGAGGGTCTGCATGGGCCCCTCTGCTTTGTCTTGGTTGTGAGTCTACTCAAGACAATTAGAAAAAGCTTTTTGTGTGTGATGTGAGTTGTGCTGTATGTTTGCTGGTGTGATGAGGGAAATGAAGGGAAATAAACATGGTGGCGACCTTGCGCCTTCCCAACAACAGCAAAATGTTGGAAACGAGTGAGCCACAGAGTACACAATGACACAATGCGATACAGCTGCCCCACTTCCTCGTATGACATCATGTACCCGTTGGGTCCGGACTAGCTCACTGAGTCCTTGTAGTTCCTTCCTGCTCTCTGTGTCTGCCACAACCACTGGACGGCCAGCCAGGAAATGGCAGAACAACCGGAGGGGTAACAAGGATGTCCGGAGAGACTCCTGGCCATACCGGTTTTTAACATCCAATATTAATAGATTAAAAGATATTGATGATACAGGTTACTGATACAGACATCCAGTGAATATTGTTGCATTTATCTAAACACCACAGTCCCATGATTAGCAACTATTTCAATAACTTTAAAATCTTCTTCATGGATTTATTATAATCTAATAGCACCAACCATGGCCATAACACCATTAATACACTGATTCACAATCACCTGTCCACTCTGTCTTTAGCATCCACCCCAAGCTGCCTAAAATGAATGCAATAGTGCATTTCCTGCCTCATCTGTCTCTCATAAATAGGGCACACTGTGCAGCATCACTGATGTTACTTATTGCAACAACACAATGGTCAAAGCATCTTCAGTCCGTTAGCTTAAACTGGTTCAAACACATGTTTATCACTGCAGTAGGAAAGTGGACAGAGTACGAGGCCAGAGGTTTGAATAGATGGCGGTTGTTTTTTTTGTGGGTTGGGTATTGGCCTCCGAGCAGAATTTAAATCCATGTAACACAAAAACTCTGGAAGCATTACAACTCAAATTCTTACAAGCATAATGGCAGCTTTTCTGGTCTGTTCAACAGGAAGAACAGGGAGGGACTGCAGTCTGTGCACTGTGAGGTAGCCTAGTTAGGCAAAACCACAATAATAAGAGTGTGTCTCTCCACTGTGAGTAGTGTGTGAGGCATGCTGCCAATGAAAGCCTTGCAGGGTGGAGCACACATCAGCTGCAGCTGAACAGCTGGCCACTGCGGGCTAACACTGAATCTGGATTGAGACGAGGTCAGGCTGCCTCCCCCATGTTTGCCAAATGTGGGCTGGCATGGCTGAGCGTTTTTCATTCAGCTGCCCTGCAATCCATTTCCCAAAACAGGGTGGGAGATTAGGACAAAAAACAAAGCAGGAAATGTAGGGGAAAATGTATGAAAACAGGACAAAACAAGTGTTATCTCCACAGAAAACAGAGGAAACAGAAATTTCATTGAAAACACACGATTAAATGAGAAACAAGTAAGATGTTGACATATTGGCTGGCTTACGGTAAATGTCACAAGCCAGCTTGTTAGAAACTGGATACAAGCGCAGGTCTGAGCTGGTGAAATTGGTAGACACAGAACTTGAGCGGTATATGTGAGAAGTCAGAATACAGTGTACTTTCCCATGTTCATTTCGCCTGTGGCTGCAGGTCATGTAAGGGTCTCCATTTCAGCTTAAATGAGGTCACCAAACAAGAGGAGAAGCAAAACCCACTACAAATGTTTGTCTTTCTCTCTGGCTCATAAACATTCTCAGAAAGAAAAAGAAAGACCGCTGCAGCTATGTTACGTCCGGGCTACAGGATTACAAAAGGTACACAGACTGTGCGACTAAGATACGATGATGTATCATTTCACTCAAAGTATACTGCAGCTGCAGAGAGGTCCTTTGGTTTCCTTAGGCCCATCTTGAGCAATTTTCTGTGATTATATATAATGTAACAATGTCCATATTCAAAATGGCCAAAGTTTAAATAACGAGCTACATGTATGTAAAGGTGATCCCTGTAAGACATACGATCATGTGTCACACTGCTCCAACGTTCCAATATTTTTCTCTACTTGAGTGTCGAGCTAAAGCCCAGTGGTCCATACCAGTCTACTTGCATAGCATTCTATACATTTAGTGTATGCCTTTTGTATTCCACTTCAGTTGGCATTTAAGCACATTTTCTACACTTAGAGCTAATAGCAAGAGTATTACAAGAGATTGTATGGGGATTGTGAATTGAGGACTCAACCCAATGTCATATAACAAAATAAGCTGGTAACCGGAGTAATATTTACCAAACAGACATGTCCTGCTATAATCTCTGTTGCTGCAGATGTTAGAGTTGTCCACTCTCATATTCAGGATCAGACAAGTACGGATGGATTTGAGAAGTTGTCATTTTCAAATCAATTATGTTCTGTTACTTACTGTTGAAGCTTTCTTTCAGAATCTTCAAATTGGTAAAGGGGTGAGATGCCACTCGGCAAGTTACTAGATGTTCAATAAGAAAACAATTAGCAGAGCTGTAAATGAGCATAACAGGGCCCCCCTTAAACTGTGTTGACAGAATGGTTTTTTTTAAGATTATTGTATATTATTTGTGCTGTTATTTGAGAGTCCGGTGCAAACAGGAGATAATGGTATAGGAAGAGGGTGTGTGACATGGAGCAGAAGTCCAAAGCAATACAACCATGGCTGCTGCTTTTATACGACTTCTTCGGCTAATATTTAGCTTGTAATAGTCCAACTACTCCAGAAGGTGTTGCACCTGTAACAGGTGTGCTTTTCTCTTAGACCCTCTGGCTGGCAGCTCTGCCAGGAAAAAGAAAACATGGGAGTGGTGACACTCCAAAAACTGTATGGGGCAAGATAAGACTTGGCCTGTATTATACCATTTTATTGTAGGTGGCTACACCACAAGAGGTGTGGTCTACCATTATGTGGACGTGCATTATCACAATGTTAAAATCATGCTAAAGCAAGCAATTTCATCCACTCCCATAAGATGGAGATCTACTCATCAGTTTGGACTACCATCACATCCAGGAGTCTATGGCTCAGTGTTTGTGTCTGACTGCTGATGAAACACAAATACCTTTTCCTCAAAACACATGTCTGTTGCACGCCATCACAATGTGACTCACATAATCACTCTATCTTCAATTCACATGTTTTTAAAAATTCACCATTGTAATAGTGTTGCCTCTGGATAATTTCAGGAGATTATCCATAGTTCAGTGCGTGTCTGAAAGCAGCACAACTAAAATGAGCAAGGGCTTTTGTATCAGAGCTGCCTGATAAAGATTATCAACCAACTTAGTTCACTTAACTAGAGCTTCATTGCACAAACTCTGCTATTTTAAAATGTATTGATATTAAATTGTAGAAGCTGAAGGATTCTCATGCAAACCTCTCTGGACAGGGATAAAACACTGCAACAACAACCCCTACACGACCATGACAGCGACAACACATCTGCACTTTGTGTGTTGTGTCTGGTCGAGCTCAGGCCGGGAGTTTCAAGTGTCAACACAGGAAAAATGTCAGCATGAAGTCACCACTTGGCACCCAAGCCCCGGACACCTCTCCTTAAAGGCCAGGGCACACGGGCATTGTTTCAGGGACAGCTGCATGGGCAGGTTTTCTGCAGCGCATCGGCCTTGAGCCAGCAACTCTGGTAAAAATGTGGGGGCTCAGGAGGAAACAATACATGTGTAATGAACAAACATGGCTGGATAAGACTTCGGAGGGAGAGGAAAGCCATCACTTTATCCCCACACAAATCCAGCCACTTCCAGTTCTTTACCAGCCAGGATAGCTCCTTTTTTAGCTCAGAATTGGTTGTCCAGATGGTGGCTGGTGGGGAGAGCAGCCACCAGTCAGAATATACCACCATTTGACTGATTTAACTGCCATCCTGTCCATCTTTGACGCTGCCATCCTAATATGGGCCAAACTGCTGCCTGTTTAACGTTGTAGTTTAAACTGTTTGAGCTATTAAACTGAGGGGAAAGACATGAGCAAATATGCCAAACCTAATTTTCTTTCCTTAATACATTTTATTTTATTTTCTTATTGCCTGTTGTAATATTAATTTAACATGACCCAGGACAATGGTATGCTCCTGCTTTGCCTCAAAGGGGAGGCTTCTTTCAGGGTTTTAAAGCACAAGTGGGCCAGGCAAGCTCTGGCAGTGAGCTGGGCCTCTGCGCCAGATAAAAAAGGTGAGTTGTTCACATTCCTGTTTCATGCACAAACCAAACCCCCGGTGTCACTCACTCACAGTCCTTTTGCACAGATGACAGAGCTGTGTGTGTGTGTGTGTGTGTGTGTGTGTGTGTGGTCCTCCTGGCTCTTTTGTTGTTTTTTCTAATCTTGCTTTAACCAAAGTGGGAAAGTTAGAAAACTAACCTCTGCTCCTCATTATTAACAAATCAAACACTGAGTAAAACATTAATAGGACTAATCTCTGGTGCATCAGACAGCAACAAAAAACAACAACGCTGTTTTTCTTTATTTACAACAGCAGCAATGTCAACTACTGATAGCTAGGTAGGTTATCAACACGCTTTCAAAAAAACTAGCTAATGTGCAAAGCAGTCCTGAAAACCAAACTGAACTGAAGAGGGTTGTTGGTACGATGACAGAAAGGCATCTATCTACTTTATGTGATGGTGTATTTTCGGAAGAACAAATGGTGGCCTGGTGCACGGGTCATCTTTATGAGATCTTTCCTGGATTCATGTCAAAACTTTTTAAGTGTCTGCTTAACATCGCCCTCACCACACTTAATGTCCTGCATATTTGTTTTTCTCCTTCTCATTGTCAACTGATTTCTAACCGGACGTGACTTCTTTTGTGTCCTTTTGTAACTGCGGCATGCCGACATGTAATATGCCCATATTAAACATTTAAGTGCACCAGGATACAAGTGGCCCTGTTCATAGTTTCAGGGAGGGTTTGGAGTGAGAGGAGAGCAGGCCAACACAGCTCCACTACTACTATAAAAGGAATGTGATGGGGAAGGGAGGGCCACTGCACCACACAACACTATGAGCCTATCATCTTACCAAAAAGACAGGGAGGCTGGATGCACAGGCCAAACAAGAGGAATTCATAAAAAGGGAAGAAATGAGCTTACCCCAGTCCAAAAACTCCAGGATATTCTTCTCTCTCCTGAGTGGGGAGTTGTTGCACTCATCGTAGAGGCACACCAGGATATCCAGCAGGGTCTCCACACTCAGACACTGGCCATTGGACTGAGGTGGCCCGTCCAGGATCAGCTTCTCCAGCTTCTTCAAACGCACCTCTCCCGACATTATTCCGGCTTGTTGGGGTTTGAAGTAATGATGGTGGAGAAGCTGGGATAGTCCGGGTTAACAAACACCTCCCGGGCCTGTTAGTTAGCGCAGAGGGGCCCGTGAAGAGAAGTTTGTCTCACCTTGAATACGTCTTGAAAAATAATAGTGTTTTGAGTAGAGGGCAAGCCGAGGGCTAATTCCGAGGTAACGCCGACCTATTCATGATCTCCCTCCCGAGATCCAGCATCTAGGAGGCGTATAAGACCCGCAGCACTTCCCCATTTCACAAGACCTAACCCCACAGAGTACATAAGAAAAGAAGTGGTCGCGATTCAGAGACCCCGGCTGCCCCGGGGCGGCTAATGCTGATCAAATCCCAGCGTTTAGCCTGAACTTTCCTGTCCTTCTCCTTGTGGGGAAACAATCGAGTGGGTTTGGTTTCAGCAGATCCCCCCGAGTTGTTGTGGCAGATTTCTGGGGGTCTCCATTCCTGCAGCAAACCCAATTTTTTTTTTGTGTGTGTGCAAAGGCAGGTCTGCAATGCTACAAAGCCCCAGCGCCCCTCCTCTGCTCCAGGAATGGAAGGGCGACACAGGCTTAGTTAGCAGCCTGCTAGGTTAGCACGGTTAGCTAGCCAGCGAGCTAACGTTAACGCTACTTTTCTCCGCTCATAAATGCCATCGTCGCCCCCTTTTTTCCAGGAGTTGACATGTGATACCGCGACGTGTTAACAAAGCTGAACTCAATCCAACCAGTTCGGACGGTGTTTGGAATTTTGTGGGGGGTTTCATCCAAGTGGAAAAGAAGGAAAAAAAAAAAAATTATCCGCTTGTTCTCCCAACTCAGCGCAGGCAGATATGTTCTTTAAATCCCATTCCTCGTCCAGAAATGTCTCTCGAGCTTCTCCCCCGGCTCCAGACCGCGGCTCGCTCAGGAGTCCCCCGCAGCCTCGACAAGTTAGCCGTCAAACAAAAAAAAAAAAAAAAAGAAGCAGCGGGTCCTTTCCTGAAGGTTACACGGGCGCTGGTGTCGCGTCGGGAGGAAAAGCTGCAGTCTGGTCTCGCTCGTTCCAAACACGGGACACAGCCAGAACTCCCCTTGTCGTTGCCTTCCTCCGCCGCCGGTCGCTCGCTCGCTTCTTACACAGTCTCTGCTCAGTCCGGGCAGCAGCGGCGGCCCCCCTGCCAGAGACTCTGCGCGGGGGAGAGGGTCCACTAGACAGCTCTGCGCGCAACGCCGCGGTGGATTCTGGGAAGCGGGGCTCGGCCGTGGAATGTCAACGAGCCACAAATGGCCGCGTTAGCCCAGCTGGCTGGCGCTGAACACAGTTCAACCCGTCGCCTCCTTTTTGGTGTAATTCGTCGGGTTTAATAAAAGTTAGCTGTTCTCCCCCAAACTTTCACCGCACACACCGCCTGGAATCCTCAAATCCGCCATCTTTGTTGTGTTTCAACGTGAACGCGGCGAGTCCCTCTCCGGCCCGCGGCCCGTCTTCAGGCGTTTGTAGCATCTCCGGTCGGTGCTGCAGGCAAAATCCCAGATCATCATCATGGCGCCCGTCACAGCATCTGCTGTGCGGAGGGGAGGGGAGGGGAGAGGGGGGGGGGCGGGGGGGCTGTCAGGACTGTGAATGGAGACTGTCTGTCAGTGAGCTGCTGCTGCTGAGGTGCGGACAGGATCACAGTCTCGTCAGGGCTGCTGTCCCTTTAACACTGTGCGTCACTGCAATAACCTGCTGCTGCTGCTGCTGCTGCTGCGGGCCTCATTCACACGACCGTGCCCAGTCTGGCCTGTGTGCTGCATTCATGCACATGCACGTCGCAGGTCGTGGTTCCCTGGCAACAACTGGCTCATTCATTTGGTGTATTTCATTGGGAATGTGCCCACATGTCCACACTGTGACAGCTGACTGCACCGCATGCACCACATCACACCTTCGTGGATCAGAGACAGCCACTTTCAACCTGTGTCTCACCTGCAGGCCTCTGACTGCAACGTCCTTGCAGGGCTGCAACATCTAGTGTCTGTGTGTTTGTGTGTGTGTGTGTGTGTGTGTGCATGTCTATCTATAGATATGAGGGACAATTTTGGTTCAATACCATCATTTTGAGGACATTTTGGTTGGTCCTCACAAATTAAATTGGCTGTTTGAGGGTTAGAATTACGTGAAGGTTAGAGTTAGGCATTTAGTTTGTATGGTTCAGGTTAGGGTAAGGGGCTAGGGTATGCATTATGCCAATGAGTGTCCTCACAAGAGAGACGTGTGTGTGTGTGTGTGTGTGTGTGTGTGTGTGTGTGTGTGTGTGTGTGTTTGTGTTCTCACAGATGAGCGAGACTTGAAGCTAAAAGCAAACTAAACCACCCCTGCAGGCTACAGCAGGATTTTCATATCTGCTTCCTGTCTGTTTGTTCACTCACCTCTGGAAAAAGAGCGATAGCTTATTTATACACATGGTTGGACATTTGCATCTTCCAATGTGTACAGTATTGTATTGGATTTTATTTGATAATGAGCTCTTTTACTTCCTTTTAATTTACTTTATTTAAAGATTCTTACTTTATATTCTCTATGACAATGCTCTTATTGCATCACTGAGCTCACCCGTCCCTCTCGTCCAACACGTTTCATTGTACCTTTGACCCTGTGTTAACTTACATATGACACATAAAACTTGAAACTTGAACTTGCTGAGTAAGAGTGAGTCAGACTTCAAATATGAGAGTCAAGAGAGGTCATGACATAGGCATCAGTCTGTGTATGGATCTGTGATTGACTCTCATACGTGTAGTTTTTACTTGTTGTCTTGACATGCTCTATGTGCCTTAGAATTGTCCACCGGGAGAAAATAAAGTTTTTTGCATTTAATTAAATTTAATTTAATTGAGGCAGAGTCCAACTTTCTTCAACTACTTCACCCACACTTGCAGCATATAGAGCAACTTGTTATGACCGCCGCATTTCGGCTTGTGGCCTTCATCAGACCTCGACTGATGGAGGCAGTCGAGGTCTGATGGACGCCACAAGCTGAAACATTAATATATTGCAAGTGTTGTTGGAGTTTAGACCTCCTCTTAAATCTCTTTCCTTCCCCATGCAACTTGGAAGTAGTGTAAAAAATATGAGGATCAGATAAATATGATATTTATAACAATAATTACTTTTTTAATAGAGCACTTTTCAACAGAAAGTTGCTGCACAACAAGAAAACAAACTACATAAATAATGAAAATAATAATAGAGCAGTACTGTAGAACAATAATAAGCTGTCACCCCAGGTTCAGGAATATGTTTTCCAAAAAAAAACACAGTCTCAGATAAATCCATGCAGTCACACAGAAAATCCTCCATTTATCAAATACTATCATACTTCGTGTCATCTAGTGAGCAAAAGGAACCCAGTTGCATGAAACCTGTTCCGCATGGAGCTCACTTTGCTATCTTACATTATACAGTATGGAAACACTGGTTATCAAGCCCTAAATCTCATCATACCACTCATTAGAGAAGCATTATGTCAGACGTGATATGTGACAGTATAATCCAGCTCTATTAGACAACTGCTCGACCACCCACAATGAGTGGGCTTCCATGCAGTTTCACAGTGTGTGACTCTGAACTCATTATCGTGTCTTCCCTGGAAATGTCCCATCCTTTTGAAGTGAGGTGCATATCGCTGCTCAAAGTACAACCAATAATGATTAACAGCCTTAGGGGGTGTGCAGTAAGAAGCCTTTGTGCTTTTGAGTGTGTGTGTGTGTGGGGGGTGTGTGTGTAACGGCAGCAGAGACCAATATAAAAATAATAAACTTTTATATTTCACAACATATTCAACTGAATATGTCTTTTTGCCATCCATTTTCTTCCACACCAGGGAGAAAAGAAGCCCAAAGAGACACTTAGCACGCAAGATGTGTCCAATAATCTCGGTCTAGATGGTGACCAAGATCTAATTTGAAACATGCCGTCTCAGCGGGACTGTTTATCAGATCCAGCCCAACAATAGTTGAAATGCTCTACAATGTGTAACCACCATGAGATGATTGATTATGTGGGTCTAGAAATATCATCTGTGTGAAAGGCCCATGAGCAACAGCGGCACATAGCAACATAATAACTCTTGCGAAGACGAGAACACGTCTTTGCTCTTCCTCTTTATTGCACAGTGTTTATGACTTTCTCCTGTGTGGCACTGCAGAACCAGGTCACATTAGCAAAGAGAAAACTTATATCTGTCATGTTGAGCAATTTGTGAATATGTTGGTTTTAATAGTGTTAGATTTATTTCATTTTTTCCCCCATGTAACTATATGGATATATTTATTATAAATCGGAGGTATTCTTGATGTATTTGATGTATTATTGATGTACTTCTGAGTCTTTTGTAATATGTATTTCTGTTCAGTCAGCTGTTATAAGGTGTTTATCACACTGGGTGTGTTACATGGTTAATCACATCTGTTGTCATTGATATGTAACCTACAGTATGCTAATGATAAATAATGTATATGGGTGTGGCAGCCATTTTTCAGCAGTTTGACCTGAGAAGAGCCAACTGGGATGAAACGTTTCAATTTAAATAAATGAATGGGCAAGGTGTAACACTTCTCTTCAAATCTGAATAAGTTTAATAACAGATGTCACTGCTAAAGATGTTATGACACAACTAACATAAATAATAGCAGCATATTATACTACATGCAGAAGTGACCTTATTACTGGGATATCTTAAGACAAATCTCAAAATATCGAATACATTTATTTGATATGTCCTTTGAATGCAGTCTTGTAAACGAGACGAAGAAATGCATGAGACATTTCTTTAGAAACACAATACAAAGGGAGATACAATAGAAGCAGGGACACAAGACTAGACCAGGTAAACATTGCATTTTTTTATTGAATCAGCCAAAGACTAAGCCAGAAATTGTTTGCCTATCAACATTAATTCAATCTGAGTTTGATGGGTGAAGATACCTGTCTATTGAATTAAACTGAGTAATCCATAACATTGTATTTTGGGCGGATGTTCCCTTTAAAGCCTCGAGTTGCTTGAATAACACTACTATAGCGCCTTCTGGTGGACAACATGTCTTACCGCAATTTAGTATTTACCGATGTTATCCTTTCACAGACACATGCATATTCATATATTCACTCTGACCTATAAATGAGTTATCATTCATTCCCCCCTGTTCAGAGACATCCTGCACACTGAATCCCCCCCCCCCCCCCCCCCCCCCCATGTGTCGATTAATTAAAAGTTCATGAAGATATTTATTGTTAGTCCTATCTAATCATGTCTGATCCCATTTGGGTGAGTCTGCACAGCCGGGATTAAACCCTCCTCCTCCTCCTCTGCGCCGATTGGCTCGTCTGCGTGAAATGCAATTAGACTGTCCTGCACTCTGTCTACATGTGGAGGCCATTGAGCAATAATCGCGTTGTCCCTGCACAGGTCTGGCGCCCCCCCCCCCACTTCCCGCAGACTGATCGATGATTATTGGCAGCTGGATGGATCGGATGCGTGTATAACACAGGCCTGGTTGCAGAACCACAGCTCGTGTGTGCGGGGCCATTAAGGTGCAAAGTAGCGCGGCTCACAAATATTTGACGTAGAGATAAAGCAGATCAGGAAGTGGCTTCCATGTGAATGAGGAGGAATTCGTGGGTGACCACCAACGACACAAGTTCAATATTGACTCAGTGCAGCAGGCAGCGGCTCCGCCTCGTTCCCTGGGAGACGTCTTTAATGAGATGCTGTAATGTGATGTGCAAACCTCAGGACTTTCAAGAGTGTTTGACAACATCTCCAGTCGCTCCTCCGCAAACACAAGCACTTTTGGGTCTTTCTCCCGCGGGCAAAGGGGATTTCATGTTTCACAAATGGAAGGGAATGACCTATAAATTGGACTGCTTTTGAATGCAAATGGCTGGATGTTAATTAACACCTTCGTTGTTGATTGTGGGAGCTCGTTGGCCTTTGATTGAAAAGAAATGGCACCTCGGAGCATCAGATGCAGCTTTGAACTGCAGGGCAACTTGGCTTTGATTGGGATGGGAAGGTAGAAAGACTGAGAAATATCACACAAAGGCCATCTTAATTTCCCGAATTAGCGGTTGTAATGTGAGGGGAAGGAGGGCAGCACACAGGCCCCTGGAGAACAGGCCCTGTTAGACTGTGGCCTCATGGACTGGACAATGGATGAGCTCTGAATTTACATGTCTGCGCTGCTGCTGCTGCTGCCGCTGCCATCAGACACTGTGGAAGACCTGTTTTACTTTTACACATCATGATCATACTCAGGGTTCTATATCTTTGTGTCAGCCAAAAGGAATGGTTTTGTAACCGTTTTTTGTTTTCACATGTAAAAATCGACATCAGTTTATCCTGCCTGCAACTGTATCTTCCCATTTTGTCCATATTTAATGTTGTTTTATTCATTTAATACGATTTTTAAAGTCCTTATTTTGTACTCTGTTGGGAAAGAAATGTCCTTTTAGATAAACCCTGACTCATTTAATGTATTTTCTCTGTTTATATTAGTGTTTAATTGATGAAGTACTGTCCCTCACACACAAACAAATGACAACAATCACAATAATGGTGATGAAAATAGTAACAATAATTAAGGTTTCTCGTGATTTAGCGCAATATTAACTTTTTAAGAATAAATTAAATATTAGAAAAATGCACAATGCAAAAATAGAATAAAATAGAAATAAAATAGAATTAGAAGAGATATTGTGTAGGTAAGCTGTTCAATCACGATTATACCACGTGTGCACAGAACAATCTAAAAAAGAAAAATGTGTGTCATTACGAGTGTATTCATGCATTCAACACTTCACACACAGTTGCTAAAGTTGCATTCAAAAACGTTTGGTATTTGTAGAATAAATCAAGTTTCAAGTCCAAAGCAGTTGCAATACACTCAAACATATAATAGTTGTCATCACCCTGTAATGATCTCAGTAGCCTTACCTTACATGTGTTTGCATAACTGCCTTGCACGCATACAACGGGATATTTTCTTTGTTTCACATTCAGAATTGTTTCATCGTAGCGTGCACAGACTCTGTCCTGGTGTGGTATCAGGTCTCCAAACTGTAATTAATAATCTGTCTTGTTTGTGAGCTGCAGCCGCTCGAGCTGGAGTGAGCAGGTCTGGCAGTCATCTGTCATTTGCTCTTCCTGTGTGTCCCTTCGGTCTGTCTGACATCTCTAAGCAAACACAGCCCAATACACAACCACAGGCAGGGCCTTCTGGGCAGCCAGCGAGAGCAGCCCTCTTCTAATGTTTGTGTGACAAAAAAGGCAAGGCAAATCCTCGCAATGGAATCAGATAATCACCAACCTGTGAAGAGCCTGCCCCAATCCACATCCGAGCCGCCCCCCCGGCCCCCCGGCCCCTGGATTAACTGTCTGTTTGGCTAATAATTTTAATCTGCTGGAGAGGGCCAAGAATGGGTGACAGGGCTCGGAATAAACATCTAATCCTCTGACCCCCCCCCCCCCCCCTCTCCCTTAAAGCTCTGCACTATACTTCCTCCACGACCCCGTGTTAGACACTTGTACCAAAATGATCAGTGATGATTCCAGTCCTGATCCAAAATTTGCTCTCCGGCCTCCGGAGCAGATGTAAATCCGTTGTGTGACAGACCGTTGCCAGACTGACATCGTCCAGTGGAATGTACACATCAGAGTGTGGGGTGTGTGCAGACAAGAGTGCTACTGAAGAGAGGGCACTTCAGGTTCACAGGGTCAAGAGATGTCTGTCTGGGAACACAGTGTGGGCAGACTGGGGGAGGAATTGTCTAAATCTGGAGAAGAGAAAGTAAAAATAAGTTAAATGTCAGTCACATCATTGAAAACACTATTCAGGTGCTTTCTAATAGAAGAAGTCATGGAATCATGAGGCCAAGAGTTGAACTGAAATGCTGATATGAGCTGTTTAAAGTTTGACAGTTCCTCTCCATTGCATTTAGCATCTTTCCTACATTTGTTCCCTTATTTCTAGTTGCAAAGCTTCTGAAAGATGATTCCAACAATCACGATACACCTATTTTAACTTTGTGACACATTAAGCCTTCACACATGTGCTGTACAAGTCTTCAAATACACACTTGCACAAAGAAGAACCTGATTTGATTGGTCTGATTTTTACCAGATCAAGATGAATCTAAATGTGCTGATCTATTTACACCAGGAACAGCAGATTTTCAGATCCTCACCCTGGCATCAAAAGGAACGGAGGCCACCGACATCAAGCTCAGTTTTAGTGAAACTATGGTGAAATTGCACCTCCACAATACGGATGGCACTCGAGTCTAATTGTTGCTGTTTGAAGTATGGCCACTTAGATATCCTGTTTAGGATGGGGCTGTATTGTCGCACCTTTGTTCTGATAAGGGTCCCTGCCCCCATCGACAAAGTGCGAACGACTGGGAGGGCCGCGACAATATAAGGGACCAGAGAAGCGTCCCGGGACAGACACAGTCAGACTTGTGCTACCGTGCCGCTGTTATTTGCACTCAACGTTTCACTCATGGATTTCCTCCGCGCTTGTATCCTGTGCACCGCTATCTTCGGAATCACCAAGGCTTTTACGCATCAGGATATGAAGGACGCGCTGCTGAATAAACTGGGCATGGATGAGATTCCTAAAATCCACAAGAGGGATTTGGAGAACCTGGTTATTCCGGCGCATATTAAAAACAAGTACATGTCCATGCTGAAGATGCACCACAGCAGGAGGCGCAGATCTCTGCCCAGCCTCGCGGGCATCCTGAGGGGGATCCCCGGCAATCTAGGTAAGGACATTTTACATAAACGTGTAATTTGTAAGACATTATATGGAAATCGCTTTGACAGCGAACAGTTATTTCCGTGCGTAATTGTGCCACTGCGTAAAAAACGCTTTACGCACCAAACTGCCTTTAACAATTATTCATTTTAAGATGTCAGAGTAAAACAAGTTATATGTATCTAAATGTATCAACTGTTTTTGTTGTAGATATTTCTGGGGAGTATTTGTACTCTGACACCACTCGGTATCGCATGGTGTTCGACATGGAGGCGAGGATCCCCGATAACAGCGAGGTGACCATGGCGGAGCTGAAGCTCTACCAGCGGGCCAACTACCACAAGCGCTTCACGGTGGAGAGGAAGAACCACCGGGCCGTGACCAACGCCCGGGTCAGCATCTACTGGGTGGAGGTGCTGTCCAACGGATCCAACCGGACGTCGCTGGTAGATTCAAGGTGAGGGATCGATCCCCCCGTGGCGACACTGGTTATCTTAATCTAATTGCGGAAAACATCAGCCTCCTCTCCTTCACTTGTTTTAATTAATCGTCCTTATCGTGTTCTCAGACTGATCCCCATTCACGAGTCGGGCTGGAAGAGCTTTGATGTGACCCAGGCGGTGCACTATTGGTCCAAGACGCAGCAGAAGACACCTATGCACCTGGAGGTGTGGATCGAGGGCGAGAGACCTGGCAGCTACGCGGCCGAGATGGCTAAGAGTGTCCACTTTACCACCCAGGAGCAGACGGACAACACCCTGGGGAAGCCCGAGCTCATCCTCTACACACTCAACCTCGAAGAATACGGGTAAGGGCGCCAGCATTTGATACACAGGATATTGTATCTGCGTGACAATTGGTCCGCATCCTGCATTCATTAGTGGAGCTGCAGCAGTGTGGCACAGGGGCGTTAGTTTGCTCTTTCCAATGGTCTGGAGAAGCAGCAGCACATTAGTGACTGACACATGGTTTAATCCTGGTCCTATTTGATGTGTTTGAGTCCAAATGATGTGGATCCAGCTAATAAAAATAAAAAGAGATAATTTGATAGTTGTGAGGCAGGCAGGGGTGTAGCTAAGAGATTCTGGGCCCCCATTAAAGCCCCCCCCCCCCCCCCCCTCCCCAAGAAACAACAGCAAAACAGTCATCTAACTTTCCTTCTTTTCCTCCTCAGTTCTCGTGGCGACTGCGACGTCAGCCAGAGCAAAGACACCTGCTGCAGAGAGCAGCACTTTGTCAACTTCCGCGCACTCACCTGGACACAGTACTGGATCATCGAGCCAGCGGGCTACCAGGCCTTCAGCTGCACCGGGGGCTGCAAGCAGCCTAAGCGCAACTACGGCTACGGCGAGCGGAGGTGCACGGTGTCCGAGAGCGCCCCACTGCCCATCATGTACCTGGTGAAGAAAGGGGACTACACTGAGATAGAAGTTGCAGAGTTTCCAAATATGATCGTGGAAAGGTGTGCGTGCACAATGGACAACGTGTCCATAGTATGAAGTCATGGAAAACAGCTATAGTGATCTTGTGACCACTGAAGGATTATGGGACATTATAGTGTTTTTTCCATTGAGGTGTTGATATATTTAATGGTTTTAAGCAACACGTCTAGTACTTTCTATTTAAATGGACATTAATGGGGAGTTTCACAGACAACAGGCCGCCCTGCTGCCGTTAACCTCCATCTCCCCACTCACAAGCACTTTTATATATTTTGTAAATTTTTATATCTTTTTTTAAAAACTCGAATTTGTATGAGTCGTGCTGAATCTGCAGCAGCCATTCAAATTCTGTCTGATGTGTTATATTTTCAAGCTGTACATAATATGAATGAAATGAGTTTATGTTTGGAAAATAAAAATATTTAGTTTCACTAAAAGTTTCCACTCTTCCTCTTCCCTGCTGGTTGTCGTCTGCCTGTCTGGCCTCCATTCACATTCATGATCACATTCACATGCAGCCACATGCAGCTGCCGGCCTCCTCTTAATCTTTCACCTCTGTATTGACACTCATAGGAAATTGTGGAGCAGAGCAAATAATTTGCCTAATGACTTATAACACTTGTTACACTGAAGGCACACGGTCACTGACAAAGCTACTCGCGGAGGTTTATTTACAGTGGGAAGGAGCTACACGGCCACATACAGAGAAACATGGAGTCCATTCACATCGAGCCAGTGGGCCCCTCATGTGTTTACATCAGGCTTAGACCGGGCCAAACGTTGGTAATCAGGGCCAATACCTAATGCACTGTTTGCCGTCTGAGTGGGGGGTCTTGTCATTCACTAATATGCTGCTGATGGGGGCAAACGCGCTGCCCTGCCAAAGACAAGCAGCTGTCTGTCTGGGAGGGAAGTGGATTCCCAACATGCACCTCCAACAGCACCAGGAGGTATGAGGACAGAGGAAACACAGGTGGTGCGGCAAAGAAAACGTGAATGTCAATACGGTCATACATACTGGTCAGTCACTACACATGGAAACATTCAACCCCCATGTCGGTTTTATACTTATACCACATTAAAATCAGAGTAGCAGGGATTGTATCCACCTCCTATTACCATGCATCACCATCACCATCGTCACTGATGTAATGGTGGTCGCAGGCATGTGTTCCAGGGGTCTGGAAGCATCAACTTTTACTGAGTCAGCAAAAGACAAACACGGCACTACACGGCACTTCAAGCAGCTCTGCAAAACAGGCAGACTGATTAGCACACATTGAGGGATGAATACATGAATATGTCCTCTGGTTAATTAGAGCAGACTCTCCTCCAGAAACTGTGCAAGGAGAGACTTGTAACAGCGTTCAGAGGCCGACACCGGAGAGACGGAAACCACAGCATGGGCTTTGTTGGAGAGTAGTATGAGGGCTGACTGGTGCTTCGATGAATTTGCTAACATTCTCTCAAAGACAATGTGGCTTGCATGTGGATGTTAACCATGTAGGAGGCACATTTTAACATTTAGCCTGTGTTTGAAATTGTTTAATCTTCTTTTCTTTTTTTAAACGTGTTTGGTGGGTTAAAGACAGGGTTATAAAGACGGTGGTGGGGCTGCTATATTTTCTGTTCACTGTCACGATTTGCTTTTAGTTTATGGATTAACAAAAGCCACAAAACCCATCTTGAACTCATGGATCTAATCATGAATGCATCACAGTAAGTAGCCTGTCAACTTAACTTAGGCATAATAAGTTAATAAGTGCAACCCTGCTACACTGCATTTGCTATTTTTATATTGCGTTGTTTGTTGATTTATTTTGTTTTACTGATGTTTTCTATTTTAGTGGGACTATTAAAGGATTACCTTATCTTATGTTTTTAATATTTAGTTTTATTTGTTCCAAGAAATTTGACAATCCACTCAACCCTGTGAAGTCTGGTGGTGGCATCATGATGCAGAGATGGAGAAAATGACATTACATATTATAAAAGAATAAAACATGCACACAAAGCCACCGTGTACCAGCTTGTTTAACTTTTAATCGAGTTGAGACAAATAAAAAACGAAAATACAATCCCAATTGTTTTTCCAACACAAATATCAAAAACCATCAGATAGAAAAGACAACATATCTCGAAAAAGTCTCAAAGCTTTTGCAACTTTTGTTTGATAATAAAAGACCTGATATACAACCTGTAACATAAAGCGATAAAAATATAGTGTTCATTGTTTTATAGATTATACTGTAAACTCAAAAGCTCGCATTCTGCTAGATTTATGTGTCAAGTATGATAACACAGGACGGGCACCAGCTGCCCACACATTTAAGTAGAATCGACAATTCATCACACAGCAGTAACTCTGGCAAACTAACACTTTCTTAATCACAATACACGTATTACTCAAAGTCAATTAATTCATGAACATTCGTGCATGGTTGTAACAGTGAAGTATTTACATGATTATTAAATAACATGGGCAGTTAAAAAATTTTAAACAACGGAGTCACGGCAACAAATTTGATCTGATCTACTATAATCGGCCATTTCCAAGCTCTGATGTTGCTCTAGTGCTGAAACAGAAACGGTATCCTCCGCCTGGGCAACATAAAGGGACACAGAGAGTTGTTATTGCTGGACCCACAGTCAACACCACAGACTCTATAGAGAGCTTCAGAAACAATGCAACAGTTGAGAAAAAAAAGAAAAGGTTTCTCTCTGCTTCGGTTTCCTCTGGCTGAAAAATGTTTTCACGAGCTGTTGGTTGTGTGGATGCGACGCTGTGTAGCCCTTTAGGTTTGCTGGTGAGAATGAGCAACTTCACCTATTTCCAACCGCTTTGTGCTGAACCGGCATCAGTAGAAATGTGTTAAGGAAATTGTTTTTGATATAAATCATTTAATTATACATGCAAGAAAAAACATAAAAAAGGCAGTTTTTATTTCAGAAGTCTACCGCACTAAAAGAACAATTGATAATCTAGGAAACATTTTCTTCTAATAAGCAAATATAGTCAGTGCCCTAATTTTAATATAAATACAAATTATAAGTGTTGCATTAAAAAATGGCTTAGTTATATCCTTAAAATGGCGCAGCCAAAATACTTTTTTCATGGACAATGTGCATTAGAATAGTTGAGAAGACTGGAAGTGACATATCAAAGACAGGACAATCTACATACTTGACTAAGAAGGTGAAAACAGGGCTGATGCCTGTATTGTTTGAAGTAGCAAACCAGGCCATCGCCCATTCAAAGGTCTTTTACACACCTTTGAACTGAATCAAAAGTCATAAGCCAGCAAGAATGTTAAAAAGCCATCGAGTTGTTTATTGTAGGTCTATGGAGTTTAGGTTACAGGTTTGCTAGGGGGAACAAAAGACAAAAAAAAGTCACTGTAATTAATCTTCACTTCAACTGTTCAACAGTGGACTCTATTGACATGTACAGTCTAACAATATAATCAGCTACCATGCTTCTCGTCAGAAGCTACGGCTCCTTTCAATCAATACCATTTCTTAAACTTCTCATACAGACTATGGAAAACCAAAAAAAATATATTTACAATTTGTAATAAAAAAAGCAAAAACAAAAAAAAAAAAAACCACAGCACAGATAAAATGCACAACCCTGAAAAGAATCTTGCATTTGCCAGGAGGGAAATGTTTCTGATCTTACAGATTACTCTTTTAAAAGCATGTCAGTTAAAAGTGGTCAAAAAGATGAATCAAATATACAACTAAAGGACAAAAGAAATAATCAGATAATTGAATGAGACCAAACCCACATTGTACATGTGTATACAGATATCATATATAAAGCTCTGATTTACACTCTGGCTGCCTGGTCTCTCTGATGTGGAATGTTGTTGCTCCATATCTCTTCAGTCTTGGCAGTCAATGGGTGGGGTTTAGATTAATTAGAGTGGGATTGAGGACAAGAATAAAAATGAATGAGTAATTAAAATAAAAAAAAAAAAAATCAGATAGCGGGGTGGAGGGATGTTCCGTGGCAAGAGGTGGATCTCTGTGTCGGCCACCAGTCCGTTAGAACAAGTGTCTTAGTAATATCCAGGCTGATACTGCTGGCTCCACGGCTTCTGGTTCCAAAACTGCACAGGGACACAAGACGCAAGGTTTAGCATGTGTAAAGGTTACTACTGAACCTAGGGCAGGGTTAAGACTGAGCGTTTCACATCCAACTTCATTTTAAAACTTTAAAGTAGTCAAAGTCACTGTAGCTGCTGTTAGGCATGCACTGAACTGATAACCTCCTGTAATTATCCTGGGGGGGGGGGGGGGGGGGGGCTGTATTCAAGAACAAGTTTCAGAGGGAGAGGTTCTTGACTTTCTCTGATAAAACAGACAAAATGACAAATGATGGTATTCACAGGCAATGCTGCAAGATGTAAGGACAAGCAAACTCTCTTTCACAGGTTTAGTGAGAGTGTACAGAAGAAGTCATGGTGTCTCTGTTCTGCCCAGTTGTGGTCAAACTACAAAAAGCAGGCTTAAAGAAACCTGAAGTTGCTACAATGATGCTATGAGAATATTTAAGAGACCAGAGATGGTCTCGTGCAAGTGAAATGTTTGTGGCTGCAGGAGATAACACTTTCCAGTCTCCTATGAAATCTCATGTATACATTTATTCATGTTAGACATATTAATATTTATACAATTTCCCCCTCTTTTGGGCTAATGAATTAATCTTCTTTCTGTTGTATTTTATATGAATCAACAGTCTGAATAATAAATGCCATCTTCTTCATCATCTAAATCCCTGCTACAAAGAACAGTGGGGGAGATAAGAGACAGAAATACTGACCCCTTGCTGCCAGCTCTGGTTGAAAGCTTGGGCCTTATCCATGCCATTTCTGTTTCCGCCAAAGTTTCCGCTGTTCCTGTTGTTTCCAAAGTTGCCATTCTTGTTGCCAAAGTTGCCACGGTTACCACCTCTCGGCTGAAACTATAGAGACAAGGAGGATGAAAAATGACTGCACTGAAAATACATCAGTTTAAATGTGCCAATTTCTGTCCTTTAACTCAATGGCAATCAACACACAGTTCTTACTCAGATATTCTGAAAGCTAAACACAAACTGAATAACATGATGTAAAAGTATCATTATCAAACCCACCTGGTTGGGATGTCCCCTGTTTCCACCACGACTCATGCTGGCTCCACCTCCTCTGTTCATGTTGCCTCTGTGCATTGGGCCGCCTCTGTTCATGTGTCCTCCTCTGGGTCCCATGTTACCCCTCATTGGGGGGCCCCTGGGGGATCCACCCAGGCTGGGAAGGGGGCCACCACCCCGGTTGAAGTTTCCACGGTTAGGGAATCCTCCCCTGAAGGCTGGGGGTGGCAGGAAGCCACGAGGTGGGCGGTTGAAGCCGCCACGAGGACCAGGAGCTGTAGACAGATAAGAGCAGCACAAGTTAGGATTCATGCTTCTTCAAAAACAAAGCCTACTCAAAGAGAACATACATTTTGAACAAATTAGATCCCTAAATATCCATCCTACCTCCTCTAAAGTTGCCTCTGTTCTGGAAGCCTCCACGACCACCCCCCCTCTGTCCAGGTCCACCGCCTCGGCCAAACTGGTTCTTGCCTCCTCGTCCACCGCCGCGAAGGCCGCCACCTCTTTTTGGTGTTGTGCTTCCCTGATTGGGTTTTTTCTCAGCAGGAAGGGCAGTCTTGCTTTCCTCTTTGTATTGTTCCAGCAGCTTGGCAGCCTCCTCCTTCTGCATCTCAGCATAGACAATCTCACTGAAGCTCTCCCCCTCCTCAGGCAGAGAGAAGAAGCCTGTAACAGAAGGAAAACAAGGGGCAACATTTTAGAGGTTTGAAAAATGCAATAAAATATATGTACATGTACCTTTTATACCCAAAGTAATTGTTTATACCTTTCATTTTGAGGACGGCATGCTCAGGCACTTCTTTGCCATCACTCTCCACCTTCTTCTGGACTCTCTCCTTATAGTCGTCGTCAGAGGGGCAGACCACTACAGCTTTACGCTGGAAGCCTGCAAACAGACACATCTTCCTCTTCTGGCCCGGGGCAGACAAGTTGGTCTGGAAAGTGATAAAAGATACTTAATTATACTGTGACTTATAATGTCTGGATAGAAAAAGCAGTGATCTGATTCTTCAAAAACTACTTACATGATCCAGGATGTAGTTTCTCTTCTTGCGGGCAGCAATCTCAATGAACTTTCCCAAGAAAAGTGGTGCTCGCTGGGAAATGGCGGTCAGCTTTGTAATGTCCTTTGACTGGCGTTTCAGGCTGTTAATCTGTATTAAATGAAAGAGGGTAAATGGCACTGTTTCGTGGGACAGAAACTCAAAGACACAGCATATGGCAATTCTGTCACAGAGCCATTATTAGTACTGACCATCATCTTATCCACAATGGTGTCACTGCCAAGGATGTAGTATTTTCCAGGGTTCTCCTGTACATGGCTCTTCACCCATGTAGTCTTCCCCGAGCCTGGCAGACCAACCATCACTACGATCTAAAGAAAACAAAGTTTTAGATGAAAGTGACCAAATACGTCAAGAATAATAACAAAGATGCATTGCCTTTACATGATTAAGAAACCCAAGACCAGTGATGTCTGAATCTACACTCACCTCGCAGTCTGCCTTGGTCTGTGGACCCTTAAGTCCCCGGACCCGCTCACCGACAGCGATCTGTTGCAGGAAGGTGTAGCCCTGGGGCTGAGGGAAGTAAGGAGTCTCCATCTGACCAAAGTTAAACTCCACGGCACAGTTGTGGCAGATGACATGGGGGAAAAGGGCCTGGCCGTTCAGTGTGTCCTTGTTGAACTGGAAAGCCATGACGGGATCCCCACCGTTCTTAGAGAAGGACAGCACCACTTCCTCACCTTCAAAGTCCTACAGAGAAAACAATATGGAAGGTTGTTGTTTGTTTGATAAAAACAGGTTATGAAAAACTTATGACAAACAACTGATTTTTTTCAGTATATGATCAGTATATGATTAGTCATAACTTACAATAAGGCAGCAGATGACATCACTCTCCTCATAAGTTTCTCCAAAGTCCTCAGTCACACAATTGGTGGTCTTCTTGGCTTTCCCAGAGTAGGCGTATGAATGCAGCTCCTCACCTAAACATTTAAGAGGACCACATTAATTGACATTGTATTACAGACATGATATTTCTGTATTAAGACACCAAGTGTCAGTATCTGGAGCACGAGTCATCTGTGCTGGCAATCGGCCAAGGCTGGAGCCATTTTACATTAACATGTATTGCTGCTTACACACCACTAGAGGGACCTCTTGGGGCAGAGCGCCCTTCACAGAGGATCATGGTAGTGCAGTTTTTAGTGCCAATTGGATGACCTTCATGCGAATACAATCACCCAGTATAGTGTTTCGTCTGTTTTAATAAAAAAAATTCTCAAAGACATCTAATTGATGCAATGCATTGATCAAAACGCTAAATAATACTGTATTCAGACTGTATGAATCATAGCAAATGGGTGTATTGATAGTAACATGATAATCAACGTTAAAGCTGTCGTCTGATGTGACCAAGTGAAAATAATGAAATAAACATTACCCCACACCAAGGGTAAATGAAAAGTTACTGTTGGACATGTCAGTCACCTGATACTGAATACCTGGAAGACGCATCCAAAAGAAAATGTTAAAGTAAAGAAACTCACCCAGGAGCAGGGTGCCAGTAGACAGGGACCAGCCAACCTGCACATCATGGATTTCCATGTTCTTGCTGGAAATGTGCTTCACAGGGATTTTCTCTGTAATCTGATAACATGACGTAAAACAAACAATATATAAGGATTCAGGTCATCTAGTCAAATGGGAGCATTTGTTTCAAGAACAGTTAAAGTTCCATGTGAGCCTATAAACACTCAGGGTAAGATTTTTTCGAGGGCAGAATATATCATGATTGTTACTGTACCTTCATCTCAAAGCAGGCTTTGCCCTTGTTCACACCATAGGTAGCCTTGCCTCCAGACCAGAGGTAAGCAAAACTCTCCATTGTGAGAGATGAGGCACTGTAACGGTCCCGTGACACCTTAAAGTGCAGGTCGCAGTTGTCTAGTGCACGAGAAAAAATAAAACACAATTCAGTCAACCATCTGGATCCAGTGACAGTAAATACAATTTACTGTGGTCACATCATTTGACTGTCATCGAAGTTTCAGCAAACACCATTTTGGACCTTAGAATAAAATTCACTTACAGGTATCCAGACAGACTTTAGTGTCATCAAACTCTTCATCTTCCTCCTCCAGAGGTGGCACAGGAGACTTAAATGAAGCCCTGAAAAGAGACACCAACCAGTAAATTAGAGGATTCATATGTCAAAGTGGCTGCATGGAACATAAGAGATTTCTTGGGTATCACTTCCTGAAAAATATTGGGGGAAAGAAATGGAGACTAGGGGGAACAACATAAAATAGAAAACAGTAAAATGAGCAAGTGAGCCTCCAAATTATTTGCATATTCAGCTGTAATGTGGGCCATGGCAGACAACACTTACCTTGCAGAATCCAGCGAAATCTAAAATATGAAAGATACATAGAAAGAAAACACCTCCGAACTTCTGAATCGTGAAAGTGATAAAGGGGAAAGGACTGCTTTGATTTTTCACAATCCTTGTGTTTATGATCTCCAGGATTGATGTGGGTTAGTCACAGCAATAGTGGGTGTAGCTATATTTAACTTCCCACGTGTGGTACTCCAAATGAAAAGGTCACAACTAGCTCAGACGGACCTGTTTAAGTGTGTAACTATGCAGTGCAGGTTTTTCACCATGCTTAGAAGCTTGAAATGAGCAATAACCGTGTACTGAGACCTACAGAAACTTTGTAGCTTCAGGTTATTTACCCAAATTTTTAAGTTTAAGAAACTACAACAGGAGCATTTCAGTGACACATCAGAGTTGTTGCAGCTCAATCAATGATCTTACATCAGGTGAAGTATTTCTTAAGAAGGAAACATTTGAGTGAGTGGTGAACAAATCCCGTGCAGGGAGTTATAGTGGCTCTGGAATATACATTGTCAGACTTGGAGAACATGGTCAGTGCAGCCTGTACATTTGCTGTTGCTCTGTGGGCACGTGGACGCCCATGGTGGTTCAACATAATCAACATTTTTATTATGTTTTGTGGGGGGTGGGGGGGTGTCTTGGGGCAAGAAATCTGATATGAAGAGAAAGGGGGGAGGGGTGACAATACTGTGTAGTCCTAGACGTTCCCCCAAAATTCCTCTTCCCGTTGTTTCTTACATTATGTCTAAAGCGCAATGGAAACAAAACACTGACCAATAAATTAGCACATGTATGCACACACATACACTCAATCACCCATGCACACCATGCAAGATGTCACCTGTGCAGGGGTAGAAAAGAGCCTTTCAAATACACACATCCGTTCTATCACACCATGATAAACAGACATGATACATGAGACAGAAATAGCATTTTGAAGTCATACAACCAGTGAGAAAAAACAAAAAAACGAACAAAAAAAATAAATAAACAAAAAGGACCATTGCGAGGTAAACGATGGACGGTCGATAGCGTGCTCCTCCATGGAAGTTCCAAACACTTTGGGATTTTAGCTACATCCTTGTGTGCTACCTTGCAGCAGTGGACCCCTCCTCCCACACCTCTTGGCTATTCCTCCCTCCCTGCCCAGCCTCCATTCAGAAGTGCACATCTGCTACTTTCCTCAGGGTTCTCTTTGAGCAGCCTTGATTCACCTTGAGGACACAATGGGCTTTCCAAAACAATAAGTGGCAGAAGGAACAGATGTGAAAATTCACAGAGACTTGATAGATGCACTTCTGCTACAGAATGCAGTCCATTATAGACACAATGTGAGTGGGTAAATGGTAAGGCTCTTTATGTACTCAGGAATGACCCTCAAAACATGTGTGTGAACATAGGGCTGTTAATAAATAGTATAATAGTTAAAAATGAGGGCTTTCCTCTTGCTAGTAAAATGTGCATTGGCACTTAAAGCCAATACAGTTCAACAAAGCTATGGATGGCGCTTCAGGGATGCTGAAGGCCATTTTTGCTCTGTCCCATCCTTACCAGCTGTATTTGTTCTCTTCAATAAATTCAAAGTAGCCCCTTCCATGTTCCTCCCGGCGTCTCTTAACACCCTTCTTATTCTTCTGATCAGCATTCGTGTCTTTGTCCGCATCCCCTTTGAAAATAGAACAAAGATATAGAATGAGGTGTTCCTTTTTGAGAGAGAGAGGTCGGACTGGCAGTGGGGTTCTGGCCCACAAAGCCCGTTCATTAGTTACATTGTGTCGACCACAATCAACAATATTAAAGATAATCAAGAGGTAACACCTCAAATGTACACTTACACAATACAATCATATTTCATAAATTGTAACAGCACTAATGACCAGATGGTAATTTTAAGCTGGTCCAAATGAACAGTGGGAACAGTAGTTGCTGGGGATGGAAAAACAAGTCTCTGCAAAAGTAAATGGACTTTAACCCTGCATTAAAGGGCTAAGAATATACTAATTTCGGTAAGTCTATGTCACTGTGGAGGACATGTCTAATGTCCGGGCAAAAGCATCATGCATGGAAATGTGGAAACCTAATTAGACCTACCCCCTCCTCCCCCATATTTTACCTAGACTTTACTAAAATGGCTGATCATTGTAGATCTATATTTTTTCTATACTGACCCAACAAGATGACATTTTCTATTCAACCCAAGAACAATCTAAACACGTGCTGGCTACACAAGCAGAGTCTGCCCCATCTTCCGCACAGTTTTGGCTCAGCTAGTTCAAGTGTTCCCGGCGCTTATGAGATCAAACCCTCACAGACCTGCTGAGTTTAACACGATCGTCGTGTGTAAGAACGCAATTGAAATTTGGGCTTTTAATTGCGACGCAACTGTCCATTGGGATCTTGAGATAATTGACATGGCAGATCTGGAGGCGGCGTAACGCTACAATCACTGCTGCGGTGTTTAATATGCCACTGTCACGTTACGTTTATTTATAAATGAAGCGGGTGGTGAGGTTTGAAACCCACCTCCTCTCTTTCTATCGCACCAATTCGTGGCCGAACGTCATTATGAGAAGTGGGAACCATTGAACTAGCTAAGCAGACGACGAGCTAGTTAGCGCGATGCACCACAGACACAAAGAAAATGACGTTAGCCGGAAAGCTAACACGCTAACCAAGCGAAACGAAAAGCCAGTCTGAGCTAGATAAATTTGTATCTCACCAATTCCTTGAATTCGTAATTCTTGGTAATGACGCGGGACGCCGTGCTATCGATGCTAAACGTGTTTTATTAATGGTTTAACGTTGCAAAGCTATTGACGTTAGCTAAACCGCAAGTGGCCGATGCTAACGTCCCGCTAGCTAACCGCTAACTGTTTCGGTTAGCCTGGTGAGGTCACGCTAGCTCTAGCTTAACATGGACGCTCTCCGTTGTATCGCATTCAAATCAGCCATCCCCAGTCGGCTCCCTCCCGCGGCCGCATTAGCACTAATGGAATAGCAGAAAAAACCTCAAGCCAGCCTCAGTCCATCCAGACACATTTTCAACCGTCGTTCCCGGCGACTCACCCTCTGCAGCCTGGTCCCCGGGCTCACCATCCTCCGTGTCGATTTTCTCCATGTCGTCCACATCTCCCTTGAGCATGGGATCCATCTCGTCGTCTTCGTCCGCCTCCTCTTCCCCTTCGCCCATTTCCTCGTCCTCAGCAGCGCGTTCAGCATCGCCCCCATTCTCTGGCTCCGGCTCTGCTTCTTGCTCTGCTTCTTGCTCTACTTCTTCCTCTTCCTCCCCCTCTTCCTCCTCCTCCTCGTTGGCCTCCATGCTTTCTTCTACCGGGCCCTCGCCCTCTTCTTCCTCTCCCATACAGTCCGCGTCGGCGGCCTGGCCGAGACCCTCGCTCGCGGCGGCTTCTTGGTCCAGCGGGGAGTCACCGGCGAAGGCCTCGTCGTCCAGCGCGGCCTGCAGGCGGTCCATCAGCTCGGCCTTCAGCCCCTTGTCCGAGAGATCGCGCTTTTTCAGCTCGTCCTTCAGCTCGTTGACTTTCAGCTTTTTGACGTTGATTGAGCTCATTGTGACTATTCGACGACGGAGATCTATTAAATAAAACGAACGAACGCGGCGGAGAAATAAATTAGATGACTGCTGGAGCTCAACACTGCGCCAAATGGCAGCCGCTGTCCGAGCACTGTTTCCCCGGCGGAGGAGCTGAGCAGAGTGGGAGGTGTGGGGGAGGAGGCGACGTCCTCTACCGTAATTACCCAGAGTGCAGCGCAGCGTGGCTTATGTAGCGTCACGCCATCTGTCACCCGCTGCCGAGGCGTTTATACAACCAGAAATGAAAGCATCGTGGGGGAGAGAGTGGACAGGCGAGGAGGAACATGTCCAAAATCCTCACATGTGTTTTCAAGTATTAATTTCATGATACATAACGGAATTATTATAATCATTAGGAGCTACCAAGACGGTACCCACGCGTACCGTAATGCACAGTATTACAAATCAGAGTTAGGTTTTATTGTCAAGTAGGTTTTTATCTTTGTGCTGCGTATTAATATAAGAAATATGTATATGTTCATGTATATATGAACTTTAGATTATGTGCAATTGAGGGTTAATCACATGATGTAGGAAAAAAAAGATTTAAAAAAGATACGATGATCCTTTATTAGTAAATTTGTAATATTGCAGCAGCAAGAGTCAAAAACAGGGATCGGTAAGTAATAATATGTAACATGCAATACTTAAGTGTAAGGGTAATATTATTTTAGTATAAGGAATATCGTAAAAATATGAATGGAATAAGAAACAGTATATACTGTACAGTGTAATAATAAGAACATTATGTGCAGTGTGAGAATATTTACAGTCAAAGTAGGATATAATGTACATATTTTAAACATTTTGTAAATGTAATCTCTTCATAGAAAACACATAATTTGGGGCCACAAATTTCCAACAGCTCGCTATTTTAACATAAATATCACAATGGTGTGATTCAGGGCAGCCTTACTAAACTTTTACTGTAACAAAACGCACAGAGGAATATAAAATGTGCCCTTTCTGTACATTTTGTACATTTTAACTGATATTACAACTATATTTTTAAATTAGGCTGGCTACTGTAGAGGATGGCTACATGGATGTTGTTGCTTTGGCAAATAGGCCTAAATTTGTTTTTTTTCTCTCGAGAAAACATGGATTTACTTTTATCTTCTCACACTGATAATGGCTGATGAATCCATAAATCTTCTCTGTTTGCAAGAGAAATACCACGTTCATAAAAATAAATGCAATTTTGTTGTTGAAAATTATGATACATCCCTAAACAATGTCTGTAACTGAAAGGCACTAATAGTTATACGCATATGCAAATTTCAACCATTTCCCTTTAAAATAATTCAATTAAATCTACTTTACTCATGACAGTTTGCACCTCCTTCTACTTAGCTTGTGGAAACATGTGTGATGTCTTCTGTGTGTGAAACCCTGGAGAAATGAAAGCTTCTGAATTTTTAGAGTTTGAATTAAAGCAGAGGACCTTGAAGTCTACCACATCAATCTTGATCATTCTGTTTCAATATAGTTCTCCTGGGTTCCCCCAATGTAATAGGAGTGCAATACCAAAACGCTGCAGTGGACCTGTTATCTATTTTTTAATGCAGCCTTTGCTTAATGTTAAAGTTTTATATCTGATATTTCCATGTTTTGCATACTTTATTGGAAAAAAAAATCTTGATATCATTTTCTCTCCACAATTTCCCCTTTTCATCAAACAACCATCATTGCCAATGTGGCCTCTGGTGTAACAATAGCAATAGTTTCATAGGTCACATTATATGAGCTCTATATCGTCACCATGATGGAATATTTCACATGAAAACTGTCCACAACTGACAATTTTAACGTACAATTACTGCACGATATTTTACCAACTCTATTATCTATCTATCTATCTATCTATCTATCTATCTATCTATTACTATCTATATATATATATATATATATATATATATATATATACTAATAATTGGTTTTGTGTTTATTAACAATCTCACTACTTGTCTGATTTTATATACGTATTACTAATTTCTTCTCTAGTTTTGTATATTCATACTCATATGTGTTATTGCGTCTTGGAGATGCACAGCAAATCAAAACAATGCAGCGACAGTAAAGGCAACCTATTCTATTCTTTATCATGAAAGGAAAGAAATAATGAGTGAAAGTCCGTCATCCAACCATGGAGCTCCCTCCTCCCTCCGGTTTGTCTGAGGACTTGCTCCTTACCGCCTCCCTGAGGAGGTCATAATAAAAAGACAAGTCTGTCCATGAAGTGTCCTCCAGTGCGCTCACTCCTCTGTCTCTCTCTCTCTCCACTGTTCCACTGTCACCACTCCACCTCTCTGAGACACAGCCTCCTCCAGCCTCGCGCTTTGACTTATTTTTTGCATTTTAGCCAAACATGGCTGAAGTTCGTTCCCTTTACATCCACGGAGCGCTGGGGAAATTAGATAAAAGCGCACCCTGCCTTTGTTCGGGACATCTTTTTAAATATTAACAAGTTGTCATGTCATCTCTGACTGGACGAGGAGAGAGAGGAGAACACTGGGTGAGTCTGATTTATACCTTATAATAACTCTTTCTTCACATTTGTAAAAGCCCGTGTGGTCCATGAGGACTTTTACATAAGAATAACATTGTTGCACTGCTTAAAAACATTTGGGTGTGGTTACAGTTGGCGACTGATAATTACGCACGGCCGAAGCCCACACACATCCTCCTAAACAAGATGTATTTGTCAGAGCTCAGAGGTCCAGCATCGCTGTGACACACTCGGCTTTCCTGCCAGTGTTCGAGGCAGAGACCGTCCCGCTCCGGAGGGCGCCGGGGGCTGCAGGAGCGACCCGCAGCGGAGCATGTGCCAGAGAGCGGACGCCGTCCCCTCCTACAGGTCCCTCCCCGGGTCGGTGGGGGACCGCATCAGGAGCACGATGTGGTTCGGCGCCGGGACCATGTGCAGAGGCGCCGTGTCCGCGGGTCCCGGCAGGTCCGACGGGAAAGTTGCGTGTTGTGAGAAGTGCTCAGCGACCCTGGTCTCTCTGAAGAAACAAGCTCTGAGTCTGGCTGTTCACCATCAATTCTCCTGCAAGGTCAGTGACGGAGCCAGTCACCGGAGCAGAAATGCACCAGTCGGCAGTCTTTACGCCGGACACTAATTGATATGGATTTTTTTAAATAGTCACAATGTTGTTTAGACAAACTATACATAAAGTGAGCCCATCTCTGGAGTCCTCAGCAGGTGGAGGTATAGCGTCATGTTTGACCAAATAATAACAATGCAACAAAATAAACACTTTCAGGAGCCTGTATAAGCTCTGGAGCCGAAGACACCTGCAGAAAGCATAAATGTGAACGTGAAATGTAAATATTTGCTGCAGTCTGCTATTATAGTAAGCTGGAAATCTTGAATAGGAGTATTAATACTTAGGCTTTCAAAATTTGTAATGTCAAAATTTTCAGACATTTTACAGATAAAAGATAAAATAATCCAAAATGTTTAAATAATTTTATTAGTCATCACACATCATTTTTTTTCTAAACTACAACTAAGCATTTCCTGACAATATGTTTAAGGCACATTCATGTACATTGTGGGAACATCATTCTTTATCCTGCTGCCTGTGAGAGGAATGCATGCCCCCACACTCCTGCATCCATCTGTACATTTGTCACCACCAACATCCATCAAACACACTCCAATCGACAAAGTAAACCATTGCCATTTCTGCATGAGCGGTTTCAAATGGGCATGAATATTTCATCTCAACATGCCTGTGTCATCTCCACCGAGGGGAGCCAATTTATTTCTGTCCTCCTGAGTGGGACGGGGCCCAGTAACAGTTAGCGTTGTGTTTTTAAGAGAGAAAGTGACCACAGTCAGAGCAGCAGAGAGAGAGATGGCATCCTGTGGCCACAGACATGGTCAGAAGAAATGTGATAAGCCAGTCAGCTCCTTGCAGTTTTATTGATCCAAGTATGGTTTCTAAAAAGCATCATGGCTCTGTAATGTCTTCTATTAGAAGAGCTTGCAGCCAAGATGGAAAGTCCAGTCTCCTATCTTACTACCAAAGCATATTTCCTTTTTAATATATTGGTTATCAATTCTCTTTATTAAATGCAGCGTTCACAAACCTGAAACTAAAGGTTGCAAGTGGTAGAATTTGACAAACTTGTGAATCATTAATGTATAGAAGATATAAATATGGTCCTTGATGCTGCAGCACTTTCTTGTAAATTACTTTATTTTATATTATAGTTGAGAGATCCTACTGTACTGTATTCCTCTGGGGGAATATGGGTCATTGGTGATGTGCCGGCAGGATGGATGTGGGAGATGGATGGGAGGGGCTGGGTGGGTGAGTGAGTGCATTGGATGTTGCCGTCAAGGGCAGACCATACAGGATGACACAAGAATGTCCGAGATGATGTTTTGTGGTTGGATGTTCATTTTTGTTGGATCTGAAAGTCTGAGTCCAGGCTGGGCGCTCAGATGCCAACAAATTTGATTTGAACAATTTTAAACCTCTTTAAATTGTATTATCTTCAATATAGATGTTATCCAGAACGTCTTACAGCAGAAGGACAACACTAAAGCTTCAGCACAGCAGGAGAAGTATAAGGTGCTAAATCTGCTCAATAAGACAGAAAGATGTGCACAGTAAGTGATAATTAGGTTTAGGTGTAAGATATGTCAGGAGAGGAGGTGTTCTCAGAAGAGGTAGACAAGAATGTCTCCGCCAATGTTTGGTTTTATTTCACCAAACTGTCTTGTAGCTGCAGGGAGCAATTTACTCAGATTCCACACACAAGCATTAGTTGGGGAAAAAAAGCTTCTGTAACGGTTGCTGCATCAGGATATGTCGTTCTCCATGAATTTGTGCTTAACAACTGATTCATGATTCATGACACGTTTCACTTGCTTTAACAGTGAAGTAGGTTCAATTTGTGCTTACTGCACTTATGAAAATGACAGGCGTGGTTTCAACAGTACTGACACAATGATTACTTTGCTAAGTGCTAAGATTGCCAGCAGCGCCTTCCAATGACTCAATTTCCATATGGTCAAGCCAGATATCAAACAAAGCAGATTAGCTTTGTAAGCTCATATGCTGGATGTATGATCTTATTATGCCATGAAAATGGAGCTGAGGTCAAATAAAGTACAGTGTGAAATCTTTAACACCGAAGTCTGATTTACAGTCACGTTGCCTTCTTTTCTAATTTGCAGGACTCAAGTGACCTGTCAGCGTATCTTACTGACAACCTTCGTGTACACAGTCGCTCCACCGCTGAGTCTCGGGACAGAGAGAGGGAGCAGGGCCAGTGCTCAGCCTGTGGTACAAACCTGAACCAGCTCAAACACGAGGCCATCCACCTGGCTCTGAGCAGGGGTCAGTCGTTGGCTAAGCCTCCCTTTGAGCCCAGCCTATGCACCGGCACGGTGCCGGGACAAAGTGAGACAAAGCGCGGCGACAGGGCTCCGAGGGAAGCTGACATGGCTGCGTATCAACCATACGGTCGGACCCACAGTCCTCACACTCCGCAGAGCCCCAGGACGCCTCAGAGGACCCCTCAAACCCTCAGACGGAGGGGGCCCAAACCCCCCAACTCTGATATGGACCGCTGGGTAGAGGAGCAGCAGCATCTCGTCGCTTGTAAATCTGTGTCCAAAGCTGATGCTGTCACCATCCACTCTCACCATCAGGTACCCTTAAAAGCTTTCTCCTGCCACTAAATCACAACCCCACGTGAGCATCCCCCTTTTAATGAGTTATATGGGTAAAGTACGTCCTTACGGATACATGTGTCAGCAAGACAATGATTTATAGAGCCTAATCAGAGCATACTTGTATCCCATGGCTGAGGACGTTGTTTAAAAGTACTTTTGCTAATGGAATGGAATTGGGTCATGATTTAACCCTGTCATAAAAGCCAGCAAGTCAAAATGTACCAGTGATCAATAGGATGGCTGGTGATATGCATTACTGTGATGGAAGCCCTGCCTCCCCTGTCCCCAATGAAAAGGCTTATAAAGGGAGAACTGTGGTATATGATGTTGCTGGTAGAGTTTTTTTTAAACTCCTGATTCCTATGGACAAAGGAAAAAACTAAAATTTCCCTATGTTTCATGTACTAAAACTGTGACCTGGTTGGTGAGATATTTATTGACATCACAACAAAGCATTTCCAAAAACTACTTCCCAGACAATAGTTTCAGTCACAGCAGCAGCTTTAATTCGGTGTAGCAGCTTTGTCAAGCTTTGGATTTCTCTGTAAATGGTAAATTGTCTGTATTTATGATGCGCTTTACAGTACAGTTTGCCATTCACACACACATTCATAGAGTGCATCTATGGGCAGCACTTTCTGTGCGTTGTTAAATGTTGTGCATGGATTTGTCGTAAGAATGATACTCCATACTAGCGTGGCTAGTTAGTGTGGCTATACCTACTGTGCTACATACACTAACCCTACCCAATACTTGTTTCAACACCAAGGAGATTTGTTGAGTGTCACATTAAAAATAACGCTGCAGATAATGAGACATCAATGCTGAAAGCTGACCTGGGTTAGGCGAAGTCTTGCTCCATATTGAGATACGTTTACCAAACACAAATCTGATAAGGTTGGTCCACATTGTAATAATTTTTCTTCTAGTTACTTAAAAAACCCAGCAAATTCACACAAGCCCACCATAGGCCACTAATCCCTCCCATCAGACACAACGTACGAGCATACCAGCAGCATTTTGGACCTTTGTCGTAATGATTACATCCAAACTACGTCCCCTAACGTCCCCCTATGCTCCCGTCATATATATTTTGGCCACTAGAGGTCACCTAACTTAAAAACACGAGAATCATCACAACAATTTACTTGCACAAATTAACTTTTTCAATTTCTTTAACAGGAGGACATTTAAAAATACTGAAATGAAAGCATAAGTACGACATCAAGTCGTGTAAGCTACATAACATTATGTCAGCATGAAATAAGAGTCTAATCTTACTTTCTTCCTATCATATTTAATATAACTGATTATACAGTGAATTACAAGAATAAAACTGCTCTTCTCTTTCTATGTCTTCCACATGACATTGGAAGTTGGAAACATTATATATATATATATAGCATATAGTAAACCTTCAGCTTTGTGCTGTGCGAGAATGTAAATCTTGGCAGGCATAGCAGCAGTAGCCTAACTGGAGGGGGGGGTACATGGTCCTTAGCTGACTCATTTGCACTGAAAAGGTTGTCAGAGCAACACCGTAATTATCCTGTTATTCTTAATCTGCTTGTCTAATCAAATTTAACAAGTACAATACATCAATTACTTAAATAAAACCGCCCTGGGTTGTGTAAGAAATAAACGATCCAGGGCAGATCATGAGAGCAGATCAATACAGGTTTATGCAGCTAAGGTGAAATAGTTGGAGAGTAGTGAAAGTGGAGAGGAGTAAGGAGAGAGGAGACAAATAAGGAGGGTGGAGGAAAAATGGATAAGAGAAAGGGAAATTAATTGCTTATGTTGGCAGGCAGGAAAAAGGTGGATGATGGAGCAAAGGGCGGAAGAGGAGAAAACAAGAGACTGTATGAGAGGGAATGCAGAGAGAAATCAGAACAGGAAGGAAGAGAAAGTGAGGATAAAAAAAAGATTATAGCAGAGGGTTACCTTTCAATACAGTCCTATGAATATTAACTTCATCTTTCCAATCCTCCTTCCAGTCTCATTCTAAAAGACGAGTTCTACTACGGCACAAATTGGCATTGCTGGATGTTATTATGAGAAAGAGAGCTGAGCTGACGTCATTATCCTGCCCTGAAAATGGCTGAGACATTGATGAGATGTGGAGTGGTGCAGAAGAGCAGCGTAATACAAACATGTTGCTTCTCAGGCCTGCGGCGCGGAGCAGTGACTTCATGTTGAGCAGCAGCAGATGCATGCTGAATGTGTCACACACACGGACACAGAGTATTATGAATGAGTGCAAAACACACTGTAGAGCTACAGCAGTATTGGAGTGACTTGGAACATAAAGCTTCTCGACTGAGGCTTTGTGTGTGTGTGTGTGTGTGTGTGTGTTTACTGTACCTCTTCAACTCTGAGTCACGTTTTAAACTCAGAGAGAAGTCACTGCTGCCATCAGAAACGATTCCTCCCACTCTACACTCCTGGCCTGTAATATGACTTAATGGTTTAACCCAGCGACGTTGTGTAGCCTACATGCCCTACTTAAAAAGACGCATCCCGTATTTCCCCCAAGAGTAATTCCCATGATAATAGCCCCTTTTGGTGGGCATGCTGAAGTGCAATTACAATTTAGGATTTTTATAATGAGCTTAATCCCCTGGCAGGCTGCAGATGATGCAACCCTGGGCTGTGGTGGAGCTGGGACCGTGCAGACGAGCTCGAAGATGCCTCACATCACCAGGGTGGTGACCATCGCCAACACTGCTGCCATGTCCTTTTTGGCGAGGTAAATACATCTACTGTATATGTGAAGTAAAAGAAACAAAAATGAGCTTTATCTGCAGCCAGTCTGTGCTGGTTTCATCACAAGCTTCAGTTCCTGCTGCCTCTCCTCCTCCCCTGCAGGGCGGCCGAAAAGCTCAACCTGACATTGAGGAAAAAAGGCCAGGCTTCTGATCCAGCTCCTGCACACTTCTCCACCTGCTTCAGGGAGATCATCCAGAAAAACCCACCACCCGTCCCCTCCTGCCTGCTCCAAGCTGCCACCAGAACCAAAGACTCACCCAATGTTGGCAAGGTAGAGCTGCAAATTCCTGTAGACTCTCACAGTAGATGTAGATATGTCTGTAAGTCTTTGCAACGATTTGATTTTAATTTAACTGAGATGAATTAAACATTGTCAAACTAAATTAATCAAGCACTCTTAAAACCATAATGATTGGCTGATGGGGCTTCATTTGAAATGAATGCAAGGGCAGCGTTTCTACACAAGGGTTGATGTAGCCTAACCAATCATGATCTTCCATTACTCCCCAAATTGAACATTTCTGCATCAAACGCACCGTATGTGTTTATCCTTTCCTTTAATTGCATCTGTGGGAGCCTTCAGCCATTAGCTGTGCTCACAAAGGTCAGCACCGCTTGGGTTTAAAGTTCAATATATTCAAACTCTTGACTCTGAGCACTTACATCAGTGCAGGACAATTGCAAAGAAAAGAAACACCCCCCCCAATATAGGAAGATACACAGACATTATATATATTAATAAAATTCTAACTGTAGAAAATATACAGTATACTGAATTAAATACAGTATCGTCCCATTAACAGTCAACTTGAGCTCCTTTTCCACTTATCAAAAACCCTGACTAACACTCACTAGCATCAGGCTTCTGTCTGCAATGGGAATGGATACAATCAGGATCCAACCCCGGGTCAAATGACTCTGCAGCAGACACAGGTTTTCATCGGCTCCGGCTCCAATCAGCAGTGATGGAAACACGAGGTTCAACGCACAAATTTCTTCTTCTTAACTCACACTTCACACACTATCGCCACACTGAACGCGTTGGCGAGTAAATAGCCATGAACATTTGTGTACTTACATCTTGGGGGCAACGTGCAACACCAATTTTGTGAGAGAGCTTCTCAGTTCCCGGCGCATTTGTGTAACGTTAGACATGTCTCAGCAGGGACAGAAAAATAGACAAACTCCCCTTACGGGCAATGGGAAATAGGTCAATCACGTATACCTGTTAATTTAGGTGTAGACAAAGTATTTGTTGAAGTTCTTGCTGGGACAAGTAGATGTATCATTAGAAGACAACTGCAGTCATTTCACTATCATGATGTGTTAGCTGGGCCAGTTTGCATCTTATATTGCCACATGTAAACAGGTAGAATCGGTCTTGAATACACTGCAGCCTTACAACCACCCCAACCTTGGAAGTGTTTTCACCACCCGTGTTGCGGAGTAAAGAGATCACAGTCAATTTGGATGAGATCCTATATCAGTCCTCCTTCACGATACACTGTAATGTGGTGCTAATGTCTCCATCTTGTTCTTCCCCCTGCCTCCTCTGGGATAAACTGAGGGGGGATCAATATGGCTGCCCACCCTCCCCTTGTCTCATCATAGATGGACTCTTGGGTTCAGTCTAGAGTTACAGATGAGGGCTCGGATAGAACCCGCTGTCAGCCACACCTGCCCGAGCACTCAGCTCTGTGTGTCTCTGCGTGCAAGAATACGCATGTGTGCGAGAGTGGAGCAGGATTTTCTGTGCCTTTGAATGGGTCTCTTGAATAATTTAACCCTCATAAATAGAGTTTGACACATGTTCAATAGGGTTGCATAAGAAATCTGAATTATGAGGAATTGAGAGGAGAAAGAAAATCTGTTGCAGACACTAGAAACTTCACATGTGGCAGATGGAATATGGTTGTCAGGTTTTTAAATTGTCAGTGGCAGGTGATGTCATGATGTAGTCGGGTGCTGTCGTATTTCGACTGCATGTTGTGGTGCACGGGGACATTTGCCATCTTGCTGACCCGAATCCTTATTATGAATAACTTTATAATTGGTTTACATACTGTAATACAGCTCATTGTCTTTAGTGAGGTAACCGTTGTCTTGTCTTCCTTCATACTAAGACCTTCGTATGAGCCTTGTTAAATGGCTGTCAGAATCAAGGTCTAATTTAATTTAAGGCCTTAAAGCCTCCTTAAAGACCTGAAATTCTTGAGCTTCCTGCAGAGACCTGCATTAAGGAATTAATGTCATGACATGCGGAAATATAAAGCAGGAGGTTTGTATCACCATGCTGCTGTGAGTGCATGTTCAGCTTCTGCACTCACGGGATCACCTAATGCAGTCAAAAGAAAAAAAAATATTTTTATCTCAATGAAACATTAAACAACAACACTGCGGATTTTTGTATTTCTACAAATCAATCGATGGGTCTCTTCCATGTTAGTGGATGGGACATCGGCCAAACTAAAAAGTCAACATGCACGTGAAATACATTTTTCTTAAAGATGGTTTCTGTCATTTTAGGTAGGTCCGGTAAGCTTAGTTTTAATTAGTTTATTGTTTGATAATTAGATGTTACAAAAAATATGAGGTGAAACATCGTGATTGACAGCGGAGACTGACTCACAATTGGTTGAATACATCTTTCTGTGGGACCTCGCAAACGCAACTCCATCCCCCCCCACCGAGTACTACTACACAGACACCTCATGGTAAAGATGACAGCATTCGTATTCAGGATATTTTGGCTTCATTTCTGGATAGTGGAGGGAGGTAGCGATGTGTCTCTAAATACAATCTATTGCTCAAAACTAATCCTTTTTAAACATTTACCAGTTTACCTGCTCTGCCAAGGCTTCTCATGCATACAATAATATCCCAGCCTCTCATACCTGAACAACAGGGGCACAAGGTTCCCTCTTTCACAACATTTGATGTCAGGCTCTAGAGACTCCTTTACAAAGCAGTGTAACATTAGATGCTAAATACACTGTAACTGACAGCTTTAAATAAGGAATATGAAGAAAAAGATTTTTTTATATGTCTGTATATAATATATGTTTAAGGGTTTTCTTTAGAAATCTGTGTCCTCAGTTGACAGGATGCAAAGACTGTGATGATTTTAATGGTTAAATCTCACTGAATTTGACATGAAGATATTTTTGAACCCATTCTTTATTCATAAGTTGCATCCCGCTGGTGTTTATTTTCAGGAGGTAAAGCTGCATTTGTTGCTCTCACGGTCTTTGCTGAACACATCCCAGTCTTCTTCAGAAATCACTTACATACATGTCACTCTATAAAAGCAGAGCACCTTCTTGCATTTAATGAATAAATGAATTTTCAGAGTAGTTTGAAATATTTCCTGTATGTATACAGTATGACTACAGGAGTAAGTGAAATAGTCGTGCTCATGCTTTCTTCAACAACCCTTGTAAGAGGCGTTTAGTCAGTGTGTCTGAAATCACTCACTAGTCTGAGAGTTTGCCATTTTTTCGTGCTGTCTGAATGTTTAGTGAGACTTTTAATACACTATATAGTGGATTTATTGTATCTGACAATGCATGTAGTGCACAACAATATATACCATCATGCATTGCACTTGCGCTGAATGAAAGAAAAATATCTGACAGACGAGAGGAGAAAGAGTGCTGTATTATGTTAAAACCAAATTATGTCATGTCTGATTAAAAAGAAATGAATACAAATCCTCAGATGTAACTCAATGTAAGACAGTGGCAAATAGAAAAGCCTTGACTGGAAAGAGTTGCAGCAACAATTATATACATGATTATCTAGCTCTTATAGTATAAATATAACTATAAAAAACTGTACCAAATTTCACACACTCATAGAGATCAGTTCCCTAAATGTACCTGATCCACACATCCACAAATTATTCACTGGGAAAACATTGAAAATATGAAAAATTGCCAGATTTTCAAGAAAGTAATAAACATTTCCTGGTTATGCTCCCTGATCTGGATCCACACCTGACCCATACCACATCCGTCCACCAAGTGTCGTGGTAATCCGTTTAATTGTTTTTGTGTAATCCTGCTAATAAACAAACAGACAGGGATGAAAACATAATCTCCTGGATGGAGATAAATATTTATTTATTAATATAGTTAATTGTGTGAGAAAATATGCTCAGTATAATATGTACCGGCCGACGTTAATTGGCAACTTTTTATTGTGCGTTAAATTATGTACTTGTCGGTGCAGAGAAAGTAGTATCCAGAAGTAATTTCTATAGAGTGTATCAGATGTAAGCTGCACCAGAATGCTAGATGTAAGATAGTAACAATAGTACTAACCTAGTTAAATTGGGCAGTGTCAAATAATTGAATAAATAACTCTACTGAGTGTGGGACCAATCACATTGCGATCTTTTGTATACTTATAAGGTTGACTTCACATGTTCTCTGAAACACAACCATAGCTCCTTATAAGCACTACACACAAAGCACTTAATGTGCTGAAGGAGATTTCATTTGTTTTATATTTGGTCATAAATCAAATTAGTAAACTAAAACACATTTTAATCTACTTATGGTGTTAAAAGAGATTAAAGTTAACTTATTTCATTTACAGGGAACCACAGTTTTCACGGCAATCCTTCTGATTTCTGACATTTTCTGGGTAATTTATTATACACTACATGTTAATCTCAATCATCCTTCTCTTTTCCATTTCCTTTGGAATACAGGTCAAAGTCGTGCTGAGGGTGAGCCCCACACTGTCAGGGGGCCCAGGCCAACCACCTGTTCTCCAGATTGACCCATCCAGGAAAAGAGTCACCATAATTGAACCAGTCAGCAAAAGCCAATCGCACACGACACTGATACTGGGCAAGAATGGCCGAAATCATCTGAAGACATTCAACTTTGATGCTGCCTACCCTCAAGAGTCCGGCCAGGTTTGCTTCTTCATCCGGCTAACTGATTTCAAATGTTTCTCTTTGTGCTTGTTTAATACACATCTTTCATAATGGATTTGTTTTACATTGATGGTGAAACACGAGTGTAGCACATTCTGTGTTTCCTCGAGAGTTAAACATGCATTTTTCCCTCTACACACCAAGATTAGTTCGCTCTGTCTGATGACCTGAAAACTGATCTGGCCTGGATAACCACCACAATTATGCAGTCCATCAATTATATTCAACCTTCTCAGGCTCCACTTACAGTATCTGAGCCCAGGGGAATCGGCAGAATCCGCATGCATCCCTCCCTCTGCTTCGGCGCTTTCATTTCATTGGATGCACTTTCCCAGTGTGGGGATGAATCATAAGATGCCTGCTGTCCTTTGTTCTGTCTGACCAGGCTGAGGTGTGTGCAGGCGTCCTGGCTGACGTCATCCGCTGTGTGCTCAGCGGCAGCGATGGATGCGTTCTTGGTATGGGATGCGCGGATGTGGGTGAGTAATCGGTCACTGCAAGAGGCCACGGGTTCAAATCTGAGGATGGGAGTCTGATGCTTTTATCTAAGCTCCGGGGCCTAATGTGCCCCAACTCCTCCTCCACCCCAGTCCCACCCCTGCTATCATTCACCCTTTCATTATCACTTAAACTTCACATCTCCATTTTGTCCTCCTACCAATCTTCATATACATCTCCAGTCTTCTCCCTTGGTCCATTTGTCCTTTTTCCGGTCCTCTATTCCTCCACAGTGGTAACCAATACTCGTGCCATTAACTCTTGCCTTCCTAGTCATTAATCTTTCACCTGTTACTTTGTAAATAAAAGCCTGTTCATTTATTATGCAATACATGAGCGTTTTTTTAAAAGCTCCCCATCGCCTGTTAGATGTTTCAGCAAACTGCAAAAAACATATACATTAAGCATATTGTGGTGAAATGAAACATTTTATTTTATTTTGCAGAAGCACTGAGCTCAGAGGGGACTGTAAACAAAATGGACTGCAATTCGTTGCTATTAGAGAGATGGAACCTTGCACTTAGCGTCAGGGATGGGGTTTAATACATTTGCAACATGCACATGCGCACACACACACACACCCACACAGACACACAGACACACACACACACATACACACACACACACACACACACACACACACACACACACACACACACACACACACACACACACACACGGGTAAGGACAGGGTCTCCTTGGAGCTGCTTTTTCACATGACGCCACTCTCCGTAAATCTGATCGAATTAGTTGGCCGATACAGACTACATGTGGCCCACAGCCAGGGGATATCAATCTCCTCTACTGAATACTATTCTCTCTGAAAAACAGCGGGCAGCTCCTTTAATTGGAGTAAACCTTATCCTCATTCAATTAGAGTTTGGATGACACAAGAGCGGATATAACATTACTCAAAAGTAATGTGGGGCAAAAGTGCAGGAAGAGATATAATATGGCCCCAATCCAGAAGAAAGTGTTTTTACGTGTGTTTTTGTCTTTGTATATCTACTCTGTCTTTGTTGGGTGTTTATATGTTGTATTTTGTGTGCTTCAGGGCATTTATGACAGTGTCTACTGTAAACACCCGTGTTTCTCTGCAGTTTAACAAATGTGTCACTAGGAAAATGTGTGTGTTTTATGTGCACATACTGGAAATTGGCCAAATCAGTATATGTCTTCTCCTACTGTGAATTGCTCAGTTCCTTATGCACTTCACTTGTTGTCCTTGCTGACTCTTGGCCTGAGTGACACAGAGACACGTGCTGGTGTTATCAGACACTTTTTCTTTCCTGCCATTAATACATTTTATTATGGGATATAATGCTGCGGTACACACAACGCCCCCTCAGGCTGCCCTCCCACAATGCATTATGACAGTGACGAAACATAAACTGAGTTTCAAACTGTGTATTTGCTCGTGGTTAGGTGCACATTTTATATGGTACATGTACATGTACAGTAAATGTACTCTGTGTATGCACTGTATGTAACTACTTGCACATTTGTGCCTCAGGCTCCTGGTCCAGCACGGTGGGGAGTGATGGGAGCATCGAGAATCTTGGCCTCATTCCCTGTGCCATCTCCTGGCTGTACAGTGCCATCGAGCGGCGGCGAGAGAAGACCTGGACGGATCTGACCGTATCCGTGTCTGCCATCGAACTCTGCTGCGGAGAGGAGGACACACTGAGAGATCTGTTGGGGGAGGTGGTTCCCTCAGTCGGCAGTATCCAGGACAGCCCAAGAGCCCGTGTTAGAGTCCAAGAAGATCCTGTCTCCGGGATACAAGTAGGATGAAAAACACTTTCTATTAGAAAAAAGAGGCAGCTGATTCTACTGTGTCTTTTTCAGACCATCTGTTGCTCTACCTCTATCGACCCAAATTGGTGGTGTGTTTGTTTAAAGAACATAATCATAATCATAAATGATTATTATTATTAGCTCATTTTTAAAGTCTAATCAGCCAATCAAGCATATGCCACAGAACAAAGAACCAAGGCCATACTTTTCATGGCCGACAAGTCGCAATTTTTTCTTTACTGGCAATGTGTCAAAGTCTCAATTTAAAAGTTAGCCCCAGGTAGGCCTATGTGTTATTTAACAGTTACAGCTGTGAAGCAGGAAATGTGCCTGGATATTTTCAATGGCAACATTCATTTCCAGTAGGTGGCAGTGAAAATACTGAAATTACTGATTCCTGGGATCCCTTTAAGTTAGACTTCAGGGTTTGTCTCTAGACATGTCATCATTAATGTCTCTTTTTAATTAAGAGTCAGTTTGTATAGTGCTCTACACCATATGTGAGAAGATAGTGCTGGTAATGAGTGAACCCTATTAGATTACACCTGATTACATTATGGTTGAGCAGCTCTCTCCTCCCTCGCACCGCTCTTTGCCAACTGCAAGGCAGCACCTCACTTGTATAGGTGTGGGCTCCTGTATTTCTTCAATGAACATGAAATCCACTGGATGAATGGAGGCATTATTCTCAAACCGTCTGTTATTGGGATAAATTAATATTAAAATGAAACCTACATTTGTTAATTAAATAATCTGGCCTCCACATAGGCATCAAAACAAACTTTTAGAAAACAGTAGAATGGTAGAAAATTCTGAATTTCTTCTCCTTTCCTTCCAGCTACGTAACCACAATCGGGTGAAGGCCCCGACTGCTGAGCGTGCAGCTTCCCTCCTCGACGCGGCCATTGCAGCGCGTCGGCACAGTGACTTCATTACTTACCTGTCCCACACATCCATCATGTTCTTCACTCTCCATGTCCAGCCCCCTCGTACAGAAAGCAGCACTATTGGCAAAGGTTGTAATGAAATATTCGATCAACACAGATTTTCATTTGACCTTGAATTACTTTCCGTAGTTAATCCTGAATTTGTAAATGTAATTCAGTTTGACGTGTATTATAATTCACATGCTCTTTATTTGCATATTTGTAAACCTCTGAACTCTGTCCTCAGGTTCACGGGGCTGCACGAAGTTGACCATGATAGATGTGTGTAGTGGTATGAGGGGTATGAGCAAAACTAAACCTCCTCATTTTGAACTGGGCCCTGTGGTCTTGTCTCTACTAAGTGGACATAAAACAACCCCCAGCAAGTAAGACATTTATTTACTATCTTGACCGTGAACATTTCCAAGTAGTCCAATTATTGCCTATAAACCCATTTAATAGTGGCTAAGTCTAAGGCATTTCAATGGCAAATACGACAGCAGGAAAATAGAATTAATTGATCCATCCTTTGGGTTAATGTGTGGACATTTGCACTGTCTCTGAACAGGGGTAGTAAGCTGACTATGCTCCTCCGAGAGTCCTTGGGCCATATAAATTGCCACACCACAGTGATGGCTGAAGTTGCAGATTCATTGGCATACCTTCAAGAGACCTTCTCCGTCATCCAGCTGGCTTCTCGCATTCGCAAGACACAGAAAAGGACAAAGGTATTGTAAATCTGCTGGTGTCCTTTTTGTCAAGAAAGGGATCATTTTATCTTTGCAGTCAGAGCTGTGTTTGTGCTTCCATCGTTCCCCGAAAATGTATTCATCATTTATGTTCTGGGTAGTCCTGATCTAGATCTAACTCCATGTTTCATCTTTATTCAACAGCAATCCACCTCCTGCTCTCCTTGCGCGAGGAGTTTAACTCGAGAAAAGAGAGGGCCTCAGTCCTTCTCCCTGCGGGCCTTCCACTCCACAGATGAGGTAGATGTTGACACCCATCCTTACCGTCTTCGCGGTGAACTAGATGAACATTCCAGCAGTGAGCAGTCCTGTGACACGGTCATCCAGATAGACTCCGATGGCTTCATCCATTCTAAAGCTGCCCCAAGACTGACACAACCTGAATTTGTTCCTATCATACCTTCTCTGAATCCCAACAAAGCTGACTTGGATGACCCTGAGTTTACTGCTCTCCTGCAAGAGCTTCTGAGAATTCCTCAGCTGCGGGGAGAGAAGGAGGAAACTGTTCAAGGTAACATGGAACTGCTCAAAGCAGACATGAAGCCGCCAGAGAGGGATTGTCTTAAATGTGAAACATTTGCTGAGCTTCAAGAGCGTTTGGGCTGTATCGATGGAAGTGAGGTGATATTGGAGGTGCTTAAGTCTTCTTCAAAAGGCCCTTCTGTTAACAATGTCACAACCAAATCACAACCCCAGAAAGATGCAGGGAAGCAGATGGACGCAAAATCATCAGAAACACCTCAGCCATTGAATCAGGGGCTAGGCTGCAGTCAGAACTCTGATGGAGAACGACAAACACATGCAGACAGTTTTCAGAGAGAGGATTCCGGTCTGTATGACTGTGAGGAGTGCAGTGGAACCAGTTCCAGTGAGGAACTCCTGAATCAAACTCTTAGTCTGAACATGACCTGTCGCTCTGAGCTTCCCAACACTGGAACGCTTAAGTCAGGTGATAGGTTTCCTGCTCAGCAAGGTATTGCCGTCACAAATTCCCTTAAACCTCATCCTTCAGGAAAACAGGAGAGTCCTGAAAGTGCTGAATGGTTCAAACAAGTCAAAAGGACCTCACCAGTTGGCAAAAGCTCCCCCATATCTCCTCCCTCCTCCTGCTCCTCTTCACACTCCCTGGCTACCAGTGTTATACATGGGGATGTCTTACCTAATTGCCCCACAGGAGATGGTAGGGAAATGAAGGCCACCATCACAGTGACTGTTCAACAGCCACTGGACCTCAAGGGTCAAGATGAACTGGTCTTCTCAATGGTAGAGGAGGTGACCATCAATGGAGCATTGAACAGAGGGAGGACAGGTGGAAATATCATTTGTATTAGAGACGCTGCCGAGTCCCAGGCACGTGCTCAACGCTCTGCCAGCTCCCAACCAATCAGGATCATCGCCAATGTTAGTGAAGAATCTGTAGCCACAGGTTCCTCCAGTACAACTGAAGGCTCTGTTGTGCGGCCTGTAGCCACAGAGGCTAGCAATGACAAACCCCAGTATCAATTCAGAAGGGAAAAGGGGTTCTTGCCTTCATTTATTAATCCCATGTTGATCAGTACAGATTGTATTTTGGATGTTGGTAATGAAAAAGGAAATATCCATAATACTAACACAAGAGTCAAGTCAGGGTCTGAGCCTAAAAGAAATAATGTAAAATCTCCAGGACAGGAGACTCTTGAGAAGAGAAGTGGCGCCTTTGCCTCTGAAACACAGGTCAAACAATCTGACAAGGTTTGTGACTCACCTTGTAGCAAACTCTGTTCAGTGTCAATGGTGATGGAAGATTCAGCTTTCTGCAATGAAACTGCAGACAACAAAATGTGTGGAAAGAGACCAAGAAACACAGACAGGAGACACCCTAGAGACAGGGAACATGTTTATTCCACTAACTCTAAAGGGTGCTCAGAGGGGGGAGAAATCATCTCCAAACATGTGGGAAATGCACCCAAGAGAATTGGTGTTTCACCTGGTTGCCAGGAAACTGCCCATGCCTCCTGTAAAACAGGTAGTTTGCCTAGAGCCTGGCAAGATGCCAACCACCAGGACTGTCACATGGCCGACCACCACAGAGACCCAAGGGGGGTGACATCATCCACCCCATGTAGCCCAGGGGTAACTCTGGAGAGGAGGCAGGGCAGACAGAACTCCTCAGTGAGCCACAACCTCCAATTCTCCTCTCCCTGGAAATATGGAGCAGAGTATAAACAGGAAGCAGGTAACACCTCCAGAAAGGGTGTTGGATCTTTGCTTGAGAACTCAAGTCTAAGAATGAAACATGATGAAATAAGTGGGAGGTTGCAGTCACCCATTGAGAACAGTGGCAGGCTTTTCAGTGCCAAATTGGAGCAGCTGGCTGGCAGGACAAATTCCCTTGGGAGACTCCCAAGAGACTTCCCGGTTCTGAACAGAGGCAGCAGTAACACCTCTATGAGCTCGAAGGGGAGCTCCAAGGGAAGCACTGAAGGGGGTTGTAAGGGAGGTAATAAAGACAATAATGAGGGACATTGTACTTTACCAAGGGCTAGCAGGGGTCCCAGAAAGACTCATCGGTCTGACACGAGTCATCACTTCTATTCTGAAAACCCAGCTCCTCAATCTGTCAAGCATTCTCATCACAAGCTCTCTGCTGTTGGGAAACTTAAGATAGCTTCCCCCAAAGTCCGTCGACTGTCTGCCTCCAGCATCAAGAACCTCAGTCTGTCCCACAAAGGCATACGTCAGTCCACCAGTCGCAGTGCCAGTCTTTCCCCGGACAGTAAAACTGTTAGCTTTGAGCGAACATCCTCCTTTCTCTCTTCTTCCCCTCCACTGTCTTATCAATCCATCAGTCGGACTCCAAGCCAGAGTTCCACATGCTCATCCACAAAATCTGTCATCCAGGGGTTTGTCAACGGTCGGCTCTCAGACCTGCTTAAGGAAACAGCCTCCAGCCTAACTTTAGGAGGAGTGGACGACATGACAAGTTTTCCCTCACCATACAATCAGATGACCGCTCCCCGCACGCCCGATCACCTGAGTGGGCATGCGAGTGATACCACGAGTGTGTTGAGTGGTGATTTGCCACCAGCAATGGGGAAGACATCCCTGTATTTCTCTCACAGGAACAGTTTGGTGAGCAGTGGCTATGACAGCATGTTGAGGGACAGTGAAACCACCGGTAGCAGCACCTCAAACAGAGACTCCGTCAGCGACAGGAGCAGCTCTCTCCTCAGCGTGGCTCGCAGCTCCAGATCGTCTCGGAGGAAAGGCAGCACAGGTAAAACGTCTGGAATAACTGGCCTTTTATGAAATGTGATCATCAATTGTCTCCGCTTGAAAGATCATTGTGTTGATGGTGTTTGGGGGCATAACCTTGTTCGTTTATAATCAAAGTACATAGAATCTTAGCAGAAAGCACCTTGGCACATTCATGACAGGTACAGGGAAGCTGCATTTATGATTCAAAGATTCAGCTAATTGCGAAAACACTGCTGCATCATATTTCATTTGAAAATTTCTGATGGTATAATCTGATGCAAATTTCACTGTGGTCCAAAGATAAACAAATACAAGATGAACATAATATATACTGTTTCAACTGACAGATTTTGGATTAATGTTCCAAAAAACGTTTTTTAATTTTATCATAAGACTAGTGATCATATTTTTTGGTTTGTACTCTGACCACATAACATTTTAATGTAACATTAACTGGAGATGACGCACATGTACTCAGACCTTGTGTAGGAGGCCACATAATTAATACATGGACCCAGAGACGGCACTTACTGATGGAAGCATAACTGCAGAAAATTGTGTTTAGCTGATACGGTGAATTACAAACAGGGATGTTTGCATACTATAATTACATGAGAATGGAATCATACAGAGAGAGAGAGAGAGAACAGTTTAATAGCATTTTTGTTAGAATCATGGTTAACAGTTTCTGACAATGGGGCAGACAAAGCTTTTGCTAATTCAGAATATGATTTAGAAGTTAATCAGGTAAATTAATTCTGCCTCACATTAGAATTAAAAGATCACCTGAACTTCCTGAACTGCAAATGCAGTAATTCAGAAACACTCATCATAAAATTATGTGTCCTGTCTTGACTGTATTATTCTGGCACTGGTGAGCTGTATTTGCCCTCGGGCAAACTGAAGTGCGCATGGGCTGGGTGTTGAAAGGAACTCAGGGACACACGCCTTAATTTATCATTTAGATTTATTCATACTCTGTCACATGATGCTTTTAGTATAGACTGGTTTCTGACATAATTAATGAAGAAGCTCAAGAATACTCTTGTTCCAGCTTCATTCACTTTGTAGATAGATAAGCACCACAAGCAGGGCTTTTAACATGTAAAATAAGACCTTAGAACAAAACCGCATAACCTTACGTCTATGTTGCTGAATTCAACTTAACGCCAATTCAACTAAAATATAATACAATCCTAAAAAATTAGGTTTTATTCCAACAATAAGAATAGTTTTTCTGTGTATATCTGCTATACTATGTATAGGAGAATGTTTCACAGAGGGTAGAAGAGAAAAAAATCTTTAACTGCTATATCTGCCTCACCATACTGTAGGAACTCACCAGCGTCGTCCTGCCCAAGATACAGCCTCATCCCTGAGACGCTCGGCCAGTGGTCTGCGCTCTCGCCGGGTGGATCTAGGAATCCCAGAGGCCTATGAGATCAAGGTCTATGAGATCGACAATGTGCAGAGGATGCAGAAAAGAGCAGGTGCTGGCAAACAGGTGCTGGGTTTATTTAGAATTTTCTTTGGAGGTTAAAGGGCATTTCATAATATATGACCTTTATCAACCTCTGCCAGCGACCCATGGAAAGATCTGGTAAACCGAATCTCTGCCAAACTTTTTCTAGGGTCTCTAAAGCCCCATTCATCTTACTAGTTTCAGGTATGAATAGCAGCATAACCCATTTCGCCACAAAGAAAAAGAACTGGATTTAAAAGAAAATGATTCTCTTATCACACTCTTTTTCTTTTGTTGCTCCTTGTAAAAAGCAATGCAGAAAACATGCAGGTAGATAACATATGAGTTATATTTTTCTGCTGCTCTGGTTGTTTTTTAGGTTGTAGCAGGTAATGAACATAAATTAGTCTTAAAAATTAAATTCAAACTGAATAAGTGTAAAGGGATAGTTCATTTTAAAAAAAATCCCTTGATTTAGTAATTACTTTAAAATGTTGCAATCCGATTTGATAAGATTTTCAAATGGATTCAGATTGAATAGCAAATTTGACATATTCCTATCAAACCACAAGGTCACCTTATAACACAGCTGCTGTCATAATGGAAATTTTAAAAAACATCTAGATACTATACTGTTGCATTTGAATACTAAAAACCATAACCTCATTTGAAGCCAGTAATGTTGCAAGTCACCACAGCTTGTATGTAGACAAGGTAACACATTGTTTTAATTCAAAATCATAAACACAGCTCCAGTAGTGGATTCGACTGGGTAGATTTGGGGGCAGTAGCTGCAGACATCACAAGCGTGCCCCTTTGCTTGCTTGGAAAAATAATTAAATGATTTATCTTCATCTCAGTGTCCTTGAGAAAAGCACAACTAGCAGTGGCCTCAAAGAAAGACTGTGGTCATACTGGGCAGCTGCCATACGGCTACTGTAATAAGGCACCAAACAGCATCCTCAGGGAATTCACCCTGAGGTAACTGAGGGTTAAATAGGTTAAAGATTCCACCCTGCATGCTGAGTTGAATCGTGCTCGAAAAAAACAAGACCGGGTGTGTATGGTGACGTAATGTCCCCATGACGAGAGGTCTGGCCTCAAGAGACTACTCCCTGCCTCCATCCGTCTCAGACATGGCAACTTTGATACAATTTTAATGACCACATGGGGGAAATTGGGTCAATGCTGCAGCTACGAACAAAGAACACTGGAGGTAAAACCAGTCCAACTCCCTGTAGGTTAAATACATTCTTTTAATAAATAGTACATATTAAGTGAATATTGAAATCACAACATCTGAACATATTACCTATATTTTATTATATTAATAGATAGGGTGTAGGGGGGTTATTTTATGGTTATAGCATTGCACTTTATACTTAATATTTGAGACATTCATTTTTTTGTTTCCCCTTAAAAATGTGAATTTATTCAAAAAGGTCCCTCCTGTGCAATAAGGTTAGTATGGACAGAAGTCATTTTATCCAGTACCCCACAGAAAAGCCTTGACTTACTCCCCAGATGTGTCATCTGTGGCCTGACATGATGTTTACATGGTGATGGTGGTGAGTGTGGAGAGATATAACAAAGCCCCCCCCACCCCCTTTGGGGGGTTACTGTTGTTGATCCAACCTCTAAAGGGTATTTGTGTGTGTGTGTTGGTGTGGAACAGAGGTTTTCAAACTGTGAGGCAGTAGTTGAGGGTAAAGGATGTGAGCCGGTGTGAGTCGGTCATCTTAAATAACTTAAAAACTGTAATTTGTTTGTTATTGTGGTTTGATGATTTGGTTTGCCTCATTCTGAAGTCAGTCAAATCTGAACACAAAGCATTGATCCACATATTGTTAAGATTCAGCTTCTCTTCATTTCCCAAAGAAATACATTCATTTCATAAATATGGTCAGAAATTATAGATCAAGACAAACCTTCAGAAACTCAACTCCAGATCCTGCTTGAGAATCATGACATTGCTAATAATTCATTCTAGGTGGGATTAGATAAACTCGGGTAATATTCTTCAAACTATTTAAATATTTCAAAATACTACATTTAAAAAATCCAGTCTCGCTCTTCAGAGAAAAGTTCAGACTGTATGTGTTTGTTTTTGTCAGTCTGGGTAATATCTGTATTTTGGAGCTGAGGGGTTTGTAAATAAAAAAAAAGTCAAATCTGGCTGGTATGAGGTCATGGATACATAACAACGTGTCCAGTATCCAAGTATCCAGTACATTTGTGTGTTCCATACCTATTTTTCGCTCTGTGAACAAAAGGAAAAGACATGAAATGTGTGTATGTATGTGTTTTCAGGGCCCAGCGTGCTTCAGTGCCAAGCTCAAGTTTTTGGAGCACCGTTAGCAGAGGATGTCAGAGGTCCGAGCCAAATACAGCAACCTGAGTGGAGAGCTGGAGCAGGTCAAAAACCACCTCATGCTGGAGCCTGCAAAAGGGAACCGAGATTGTCAGTGAAATTATTTGTTCTTTCAAAAATAAACACAAAAGATAATATTTTTCTCCTGAAAATCACAGGAGTTCAGTTGTTGTAACATATTTTTTGTATATATGTATGAGAATTCTCAATCATCCAGGTCATGGTATCTTCAGGAGTTGCACATATAGGTAACAGAAGCCACAAGCCTATTGTGTATGTGCTCAACTCCTGAAATAAGAAATATGTAAAATATATATTTTACTGAATGCAAAGTGGAGACAGTTGCAATGTTTAACATAAATAGAATGTAAAAATCTCAACCTCTCAATTGAGGCTTGAGGATTTTGCAATTAAATATATCAAATAGAAAGCATGTGACATTATCTTATAGAGCCTAGAGAAACATGTTCCATAATATTTTGTCGGACCAAAAGATATTGAATCAACCAGTATGTATGAAAGAGAAAAGAAACAAAGGGAGAGGGAGGAGAAGCTGGAACCAGATACTGAATGGTATTTTTGTATTTGTCATTTTGAAAAATGACTGAAACAGTGAGAATAATATCAGTGAATTGGCACATAATGAGCTTGTGTTATCACAGCATTTCCACAGGGGGCAGCATACTGCCACTATCATTGGTATTAAATAAGTTTCATGGTACATTGAAACATCAATAATTTGGGTAGTTTTATCAAAACAGCATATATGTTGAGGATTTTGATAAACCTCAGCATCCTGTGCAGGGTTACTGATATCAAAGAATAATCACATCACACTCTACAGAGTCACTGGCTATACTTTGGGCTGAATATATATATATACTTCCCCTTTAACCTTCCTATAATGTTGTCTATATACAATAACACAGTAATACATTTGTTAGATGCTTTACGTTACAAACGGCTTCAGCGTTACCTCCCTGTCCTGTTTCAGTTGAACTGTGGCAGACGTTGGAGGTGGACTCCCTGGAGCACCTGGAGGCCCTCGAGGTGGTGACGGCTCGGCTGGAGAACAGAGTCGATCGCTGCAAGGCCAACGGCATGATGGTCACCTGCTTCGATGCCGCCGCCAAGAGACGGCATAAGAGACGACGAAGAAACGCCAGAGCAGAGAACCTTCAAGGGAATCTGAGTTGAATGGCGAGAACAGAGACACATTTGATGAGGCATCTCTTTTCCTCAGACTCTTATGTACCATCAGTTTATTTCTATTCATTTGTTTATTATCATATAACACTAAAATCTGTGTCCCACTGACTGTCTTGTCGTAACACACACCTTATGTTCTTACCTACTCCATTATCTTTGGTAGCTTACTGTAAATTACCCAAAGAAAGAGAGTGGAGTCTGGTGCAATTTATAACCATTCACTTTTTAGACGTTCATGCACATTAGACGACGGAAATAGTCATTCCTTTCACCTCAAAGCATCAGTTTAACTCAGTGCAGCATCTAATGCTAGCAAGATATGAATATACGATCTATGGTGCTAATTCTGCTGAGAATTAAAAACATCAACATTTTGTTGAAAAGGGATAGTTCACCCAAAAATGAAAATTCACTCATTATTTACTCACCCCCATGCAGATGAAGGGGTGGGTGAAGAGTTTGAGTTTCAGGGGCGCTAAACTGAGATCTGTTGGATTTGGCTGCAACGCTGTTTACCCCTGAAACTCCAAAAGTGTTTTGTGGACTCAAACACTTCACCCACCCCTCCATTCGGCATAGTGGTGAATAGATACACAGTTTTGATTTTGGGGTGAACCAACCATTTTAAGGTGCTAAACCTTGATGGCCTCATATTGGTTCTTGGATCTTGGTCGTTTTTAGGGTTGGTAATCCTGGAAAATCCATCAAAAAGCAAGCAACACTTTGAAAAAAACGATACCCAATCTACCCTCTTGTCAAAGCTATGCCCCCAAAACACTGGAACATGCACTGACTGACAACTGCCAAAAGACTCGCTGGCTAAATTCTGGCGGTCGTCTCTGCTACAGCGGTGTATGGGTTTGTGTATGGAGTAGTGGTTTCCCCCGACTTGTGAAGACTCGCGTCATATGCAGTTAGAGCATGGGCAGGGTGCACGTTGGCAGGCAGGTCAGTTAGTGACAGACAGGTACCCTGACCAATCATTTAATTCGCACTAGTCGTTTTTATTTATTGATGGGTCGTGAAGAGAATTTCAACGGATAAGATCAAAAGTGTTTCAGAAAGAAATTACCAACCCTATCTTTAAAACTGTACAAATACACCTAATATTGGATTCTATTACAGAGGCTAGCACGTCTGTGTACTCAAGGCCCCAACGTTATGCACTTTTTGTAATTTATCTCATTTCACTTGAGCATTTTCTGGTAAATTTGATACATTCATGTACCTCAATGTCTTCATACCATGGATCTCACACGCCGACACTCACTGATATGTTACAGACTTAGAATCCAGTTCACTGCACTTTATTTGTCCATGATCTTTGTGTTCTTTGAGTTTCCTTTATTGAAATCTCCACTGACTTATTGATCGAACTGAGCAATTAAAATCTTGATTTTAATAAGACAACATTGATAATTGTGTCATTCATTTGAACAAGAATTTATGTTTTGCAGCAAAACTTCAACCTGTCTCAGAGTAATGAAAATATTCTGCCTTAAAAGTTATTCTCTTTTTCATGAAGTTTGGCGTTCATGGTTATTTAACAACTGATGTTCAAAAGGGTAAACCGTGCTAACCTGATGTGTAAATAGATTGTGGTGATGATAACCATTATAAAGATAAAACCATATTTTAAATCTTTTGAAAGTAATGTAAAAAATACTTAAAATGAAGCCGAGTTCAGAGCAGTTTCTGAGTAAACTGTGACTCAATCAGTGACTGAGTTGGGTGGAAAGATGAGGATTGAAGATTGTGATTTTGTGAGGGTTTTTCCTTCTCTTCAGAAGATGAGTAGTCTGTGATCAATAAACTGCTGAAATGCATTAGTAAGTGATTGGGGGCCAGAATAAAAAAATGTGGCTTCTACTTAGCTTCTAGGCTAATGGAGGAGTAATTACATTAAAGTTAAAACGTCATTGTATCTGAAGTGGCTCTGAGCCGATCTGGACCTCTGAGCCTATCAGAGAGGAGACACTGAAGCATAGTAATCAATAGACAATGTTGGGTTTTCTACCTGGATCGATTTAAACATACGGGAAGACACACACTCACACACTGGATGTTTGTCTCGTGAATGTGATAAATCAGCATGTTGTATGTTACTGTTAATGGATGAGCTCAGCTCTTCCCTGTGTTTGTAGACAGTGCAAAAATTAAAGTTGTATAGATGCCTCTCCATCACATTTTTGTCTGTATGTAGCGATCAGAGTGTGTATTCATTTTGTATGTATTCATGAGTGTGTATGAGTGTGTGTGCACGAAGAGAGTGAAAATGATGTCGTTTTGTTGTGATCCAAAGTAACAACAGGACGACTTTCATGTCGTCCAGAGCAAGTGGAAATGTAATGAGAAAAAGCAGAGTCCCAATTATAAAGTCAAACTCAAAACACCCCCCCCCCCCACACACACACACTATATATCTTCCTTCCTTCCCTCGACTTAGCCCTTCCTCTGTTTCTGCTCCACTTCCTCATCGTGCAGCCTCATTTGAAGTTCCTGTGTGTGTGCTTGGATTTAGAAATAGGGAGGACAGGGATGAAAACACAAACAAACACAAGGACTTGTGCAGAAGCCATGCAGCAGAAAGTCCAGGGGTCTTTTACACCTGAATAATGCATGAGTGTGTATTCAAAATGAGGAGTAGAGAATAATTTCTCATTATTTGGAGGAATGTAAGCATCTGGAAACACAAATAGAAATTGCCTGAGCCAGTTCAAACATTTGAAAAGCTACTTTGAGACAAAGATGTGTGAATCACATTTATGTTGTTCACACAGTTAAATGATCGTTCTACTCATTTGTACATTTTAAGAGAAGAAAGCAAGAAAACAATGATCATTGCACTTTTATTGCAAATTTTCCACCTGCCCTCCAGACTGTGCTTACACATGGTTTGTAACCAAGATGGTTGGTTAAGATATTTTAGCCATTATTAGTTTTTCTCTCTCCACTGGTATTTTCCACATTGAAACACCTCCCACTTTCTACTGTTGTAAATGGGAGAGGGGCTCCACTTATGTGCGAAAATGACCACAGGATTGTGTTATTTGGTTCTGTCAGAATAAACGGACATTACCTTACTAGACTCCACCGCATTAATAATATAGCGTTAATAATCTATCCTCTATAGTCTTGGTGTCTAATCCTATAATTTAAGTCTCAGTGTTGTCAATTGTTGCTCAGGTGACTAAAATGGTGCATTTCTGTTTTAATAACCTGAGACAATTAATCAGGTGATTTCTTTCCTCTGCAGATTTACAAAGGTCATCTGTGATTTTATCTCTAACAGACTAGACTGTTGCAATGTTCTCTATTCTGGTATCAGCAGGAAAAACGTACAAACATGCATATGTCTCCTGCCAGGCTGTTAACTCATATTAAAGGAATCCTTGCTGCTCTTAACCCTGTATGTTTTGGAATTGACTTAAAGATTTGAAGATTTTACTGAATGGTCAGACTCCTGCTTACATCTCCAATGTGCTAACAGGATAAGCCTGATCGCTGCTTGAGATCCTTTGGCTGGACCCTGCTACTGGTTCCTAAATCCAGACTTGTCCCCAAAGGTGACCTTTCCTGTCTCTGCTGTCCAGACCCTTCAGCTGTGGAACTCCCTGCTGGGAGATCTCAGGCTGCTCGTCCAAATCTCTTCTTAAAACGTCTATCACGTGGCTTCTAACTAACTGTTGGAATTTGCATTCATTATTTAAATGCACTATATCTATTTCATATGTATATATATAAGTTTTGGTTCTTGCATCTGGTGTAAAGAATTTTGTTTTTATTGTAAGGCGCTTTTTGCTAAAATTATTATTAACCTAATGTTTTTTCTCCCTCTGATAAATAGGATTAAGTTGAAAATATTCTCTAAGCAAACTAAAAACCTGTTAAAATTCTAGTTATTATCATCACAACTTATGACACAACCCTCCAAATTTCTGTATATCAAAAAATGTATGACAATACACAGTAACAGTTATGTTACTGTTACATTATAGTTAATTACCAGTTCAGTTCTTTATTAAAGGATTTATGAAAAAAAAATACGACAACTAAACTAGGGACGGTCTCCTCCCTCTTTGAGACATCGCGCAGCTGGCTGTCGTGTTTGGGGAAATGCGAGAGATGGGCCAAGGTCAAAGGCTTCACTCCCTAGACACCACAGATACAGTAGGAGACAGCTTAAGGAGGCGATGCTGTCTCTATGATTGTTTAGCAACTAGCAAACTCATAGACTAAAATGTTGTCACTAAACGATCTGTGGGGGACTTCAGAATACGAGAGGAATTCATGCACAGTTGTTGTATTGATGGATTCGGATTTTCTCCTTGGCTAAGCTTCAATACATATTTCAGCATGAGACATCAAAGGGCTCCTGAGCTACTTTCTTCACCGATGAGTTGACCATTGGCCGCGGCAGATTTTCCACAACAGTGACATTTGTGTCAAATGCCAAATTCATTTCATTACTTGTTGTGCAGTGTGGAACTGATGACATCTAATTTATGCATTAAAGAGTTGCAATAACACAGCTACATAACTGTGATGGTTTTTTAATTTGACCAAATGGTGGTCTCTCATTGAATATAGGGAACAGGTGTTGGATACAGCTCTGGAAGAGATTAAGAAACTAATCAGTTTTTCAGATTTAGCTATTTATGTGAATAAAAATAAACAATTGACTACCTTCCAACAGACACTGGAACTAAATGGCTGCCATATGTCAGGACTCAGGAGTGATCTCTTTATATATATATATAGTGAATGGAGTGCATGATGACAATGAAGAGGAGGGAGGAGAGGCTCATTCAGCTATAACAGAGGATATGTACCACAGTGATTGATGCAGCTCATCAGTCTGACACATGTAACGGATGTGTTTTATTCTGTTGACCTAATGTAACAATACAAAGCAAAGACGATGCACATTTCGTATTTTTCCCTTTGTAATCCTGTGCACGGTCTTTTCAGCTTAAACTCGGCATGTGACCGCCTCATCTGTAGTTACATAACCGCTGACACAGCGCCAGGAGCCAGTGTGACACATCTGCCACAAGATGGCGGCCTCGGCCACATGCCTCGATACATAGATAAATAAATAAAGAAAGCGACCATCTCGACGTGTAGGAACATGTAGGCTATCTGGCAATGAGGGGAAGGTGATAGGCAGAAAAAGAAGCCCGGGATTGGAGCGTACACAAGCGGCCAGAGAGGCTGTCAGAGGCGGACAGATGCCGGAGAGAGGAGCCCGCTGCAGAAGCCTGGAGGACGGGCACAGAGGGAGACAGTTCCCCGCTGCTGCGGAGCGTTGCTGTTCAGAGGAGACACATCCAGCAGTGAGTACTTCTCTCTCCTCCCTGTTCTACTCAGAGACAGTAACTTAACATGGTGGAGGTTTGTTTGGATTTCTTCTTGGAGGGAGTTTAATTTAATTCAGCCCAGGACGACTCAAAGATGGCAAACACGAGAAGTGATGGGATTATTCGAGAATAGAAATAAACTGGGGGATCTGCTTGAGACACGCTGCTTGTTATTAGCTCAACATCGTCTTTACGCCACGATCACACGTTTATGTCAGTAATATAGTTCTTCAAGCCTGACGGCGAATTGATGTCGTCAGAAAAAAAAAAAATAACATTAATTGAGCGCGAGGTGCCGCTGGTGCACGAGAGCGTCGGCTGCTCGCGCCGTCCATGCACATGCTGACTTGGCCCCACGCACAGTCGCGTGGGCGCGCACGCACCCTCGACCACCCACTGGTGCGAAAAACAAATCAAAACAGAAAAAGAGGAAATGAATTGAAAGCAGTAAAAAAAAACAAACAAACTAATATAGAGAGAACAAGAGAATCATCAGTGTGTGTTATCACATGAGAAACTGGCGGAGAATCTGACTGGCTGTGATCACGTGATGATGATGATGATGATGATGATGGAGGCGTGAACACAAACACAAGTGACAGCTGCTGACAAGCCCTCTGCAGTGAGCCAGGGGCGGATCCAGGGAGTGGGCCAGGAGGGCACTGGCCCCAGCTGAAATCGGATTTGTCCCTGAAGTGGCCCTGTCCTGTCAGTAGACTTTTTTTCCTTCTAAATAAACGTGGATGAAAATCCAGGAGACATCAATGTGTGAGCACACCAGTGGATCCACTGGTTTCACTGCAAGCCGGGGGGGGGGTGATGACGGTCCTAACACGCGACAGACAACACGCGACAACAAAAAATAGAAAGATATTTACTGCAATGGATAACTACAAACTAAGTTTTAGAATTAGATATTATGTCCAAAGTTAACATCTATCTATCGCTGTTACAGCTCACTAGTTGACAGGACCTTGTTTGTTACTACCTCCACCTTGGATGTTGTGTTTTCTCTTGTATTGTTATTGGTTAGCACCACACTGGGTGGAGGGATGGGACATGGGCCAGGAAAGAAAACATTATATTTTGGTGCAGATCCAGTTAAAGGGACAGAGCCAGGAATCTTTATTTAATCACGTTACTTAACATCATGAGATGGGACATTTTGGGATGATTTTGACATGTAATGATGTACAGATTTGACATAAAGATAATCAAAAATATTTATAGTGTTAAGATCTATGAGTTTGTAAAATTTAGTATAAATAATCAGCCTTCCTTCTAATATAGAAGCTAGGCAGACATGTAGGTTTGTTTGGGTGGAGGTATGTACTCTGCTGAGTGCCACTCCAGTTTCCCCCTTAAAAAACATGGGTGCAGTGATTTCCCACATGCAGTGGCTTGTTTGTTTGTTTCTGGTCTCTATGCTAAGCTAACCACCTGCTGGCTCTGGCTTCATATTTACTGTGTAATTGATCTTCCCTTATATCTCTCAGCAAGAAAAGCAAAAAGGCATACTGTATATTTTATAATGTCAAACTATTACTTTAAGTCTCTGTAAAGTGATAGACACTGATGGCTGCAGAAAAGCACAAACGTTTGCACAAAAGCCATTCAATTTAACTTTGGAAAATGGGCAGCAATGAATAATATTGAATAGGCCAAATATATGATTGCTATTTACCCTATTGATTGGAAAATAGGTAAAGTGCAGAATAAAACAGTAAAGTTTACAGCATGTGGTATTTTAGAGGAGAAACCTCACAGTGCAAAGGCAAACTGTCATAACATGATTTAGCACCGTCCACACAAATGTTCATTTTTAGCCCCTGCATCATTCTTAATTTCATGCTACACATCCTCATGAGTCAGCCTCCCATGCAATGTTTGTACTTTGTGTCACATTCCATGTTGCAGAATTCAGAACATTCACATGACCACTAACATGCTGTGCAAACACACAGCATCGCACAGCTCTCATGCCCTGGGACCACTCAGGCTGAAAATGTAGGTTTCATGAGGGAAAATTACAGTGTGTATATATGTGGAGCGTGTCAGACACTTGTCTCCCCTCTACCAACGCAGAGAGAGACGGTGTTTGCAATCTTGTGTGTCAAATGTGGACACGTTTCTGATCTGACTCCCATTGGTGAGGCTAAATCAGAAGCACACAGGTTTGAATCTTTGAAGCCATAATTCAATGGAAAATAAATATTCAATTTTTGAAAACAGAAGATAAAATGCACAAAGTCTTGACAATACAGTGTTTGGTATTTCTGATAATATTTACAGTGACAGGACTGGTCAGAAGACCTTAGTGACTATCCTGTAAAAGAGCTGCCCCCCTGATAATGTCAGCCCTGCAACAACAGCTACAGTTAAATCCCTGTGAAATGGCCTCAGGCAGGTCACTAAATCCCCTCCCCTCCTTAAATCCCCTTAGTTTCACATGTTTACCATTTTACTTCATGAAGTATGTGGTAATATATGGTTTTATTAGGGGTCTTGAAGACAAAAGTCACCTTTTTGAAACATACAGTGCTTAGTTTAGGGAGAAATGCAAAGTTTTTACATATGGTAGAAAAGACTAAAGCCCCTTTTACACTGGTCAAAAAAACATCTGGTTAGTTGGATAGTTTCCATGTGAAAACACACACAATTGTTTCTGTTGTTCTCTCCATTTTGTCTGCAATGGACATGGATTCAATCAGCATTCACTCCTGGGTCAAATGATTCTGCAGCGGACACAGATTTTGAATTGGCTCTGATCAGTGCGTTGAACATGATGCACCAATGAAAAAAAACGAAAGGTAAACTCCTCTACTGGCAATGCGGAAGGAGTGAATCACTTTTTAAAAAACGTTTTTACCTGTGTTTAAAAAACCTGTGTATACACGCTAACACATTTTATCTCCAGGGCCATTATGAGGTTGTGTACTAAATCTTGGTACAAACATGGATGTGTCCCTCTGGGTACCTTGTAATAGCTCTGATGATCACTTAACTTTGCCTCTAGTGCCATCAGTAAGAGCTATAATTAGCATTTAGCTCAGCGCACCATTGTGTCTTAACAGTCTCACATACTGTAGATGGTACTATGGCTCTTAGGGGTGGAACAATTCTCCAAATCCAAGGTTCGATTAAGACCTCGACATTAAAACACTTTGTCCTGAGTATTTTGGGTCTATTCAATTACATACTCCTTGTTAATTATTATTTTCAACCTAGAGTTATTCTTGATAGACCACTCTGCCATGCCTCAATGGACAGTCATGGTTAAGACACGAAGACGAGCCTTTCAGTCAATGACATAACTGTCATTTCCATACCAGCAATGCTGCTTCACTTCGCTTCCCTCTCTGTGTCAGAGCATTTACATGCATGAGGCATATATGTTGTGTTCCCTTTTTAAAATGTACCTACTATTTTTGACAGCTTGCCTGGAGCACGGAAGGAAATCTACACTGAAGAGAAAGCGAAAATAAGCTCCAGCAGGGACTGCAGAAGGTCAGGAAGAACAGGGACCTGCAGCCTCCACAACCCAGCCCTCCAAGGCTTCAGTGGACATTTCCAATCTCTCTGTTCTTGGCCACCCATGAGCAGCGGTGGAAGATTAAATCACATGCTCTTTGAAGAGTGATCACAACCAAACCTTCTGAGACCTCACTCTCAAGTGTTCGAGACGACCCTTGAAACCTTAACGGGAGCTTAGAGCGACACAAACTTTCCTGAGTTATTCGCTTGTCCAACTCAGGGGTAGTATCTTGTCAGAGGAAGTATTTTTTTATGTTGTTTTACTGAAGGCCTTAATAGAGAGACCCAGCCACAGCCCACTGCAGGGTCTCAGAAACTGATCTGGAGGAGTTGATCTGGAGCAGAAGACTGTGGAAGTGACGGAGGTGATGGGCAACAAGAACAGCAGCTTGCCAAAAGGTTCACACACTGCGCTGGATCAAGAAGAGGAAGAGATGTTCATTGAGAGCACCACAGGTAAAATACTTATTTAAAAAAATAATCTATGTGCTTTTTATGTTTGTGCACTTTAAGGTATTTACCTTTTGCTTCACTGTTATCTGATGTGCATGGAAATTACTCTAAAAATAAACAGTATGACTCATTCACAGCTCATTTAATAGAATGTCTTGCAGGTCTTTTATCTTTAAATGACTGTAGACTAACTTTATTAATCTCCTGGCACAGTAGAGACTCAGTAGATTAATAACCAACCTGCAGATAACTGACTGAAAGCTCATCATTCATCTGTGGACCACAGTCTCCCACAAACTGCTGTACTGAGCCAGAAAAAGAAAAAGAAAAACGAGATTAAGATGATCAGGATGATACTAAGCTGTAAGGAAGCCCAGGCCTCTTCAGATGCTTATGATGAACTATACAGTGGGAGCTGATAAGCTATGTTATGTAAGAGTAGCCCTATGTTGCTACAGTTATGTTGCTGTTACGTCATTGCAGATGCAACCAGAGAAACTGACAAGATCCCCAGAATAATGTGCTTTTGGAAAGCAAGAATAGAAATCCTCCATCAAAGACGTCCCTTTGAAGCTAAAAGCAGCCATTTATTTATTTAGAAACAGCAGTAGGCTTCTTCATAGTGATGAACAGTAATGACCAATTTTGGCAGCATTAGCGGTTCAGTAACGGCAACATGTAAACAAACCAAACTGGTCATGCACAGTTGGGTTATAGAATCGCTCAGCATGTCGTCTTTATTCACACACGCACACAAACAATATATTGCAGTTTTACAGGCAGTTATGTGAAAGTCAGTGAGTTACTGGTGTCTTGTCAACTATAGTCAGACACAGACACTGGGCTATCGCATTTTATATAGTCTTCGCCTCCTGATCACTTCCAATCTCTCAACTTTGGTGAAATTTGACCCACGACATTTGCCTGCATGTGTGAGCGTGACGTTAATCTTAAACTAAGCCTACAGGCTGCTGACTCTATAGCCATATATCAATCAACTGAAATCCTCTGTTAGATCTGTTATCTCAACAGGGAACAGAGGTCCAGTCCTTCACAGAGCAGATATGTTTGCTGCATCAGAAAATTGTATCTATTTAATGTCAGATGGACGTCACTGTTTGAAACACAGGCTCTGTTAGGACGCAGGATGTGAGGAAATTATGACATGATCGTTTTCTCCAGACTCTAAAAAGTAGATTGAGGAGTAAACTGACAATTTATATTGAAAGTACGATAATGTACAGTATATACTTCTATATACTATGTATTTCTATAACTCATCATTTATTACGTCAGAAAAGCACAGGAAAGATACTGTGATAAGAGTTTACACATCAAGACAAACAATAACTGAAAGGTCTTATGCATGTGTCATACTAGTGTGTTTGTGCTCTATGTTTCTAGGAAGTGTCTCCAGGGATGGAGCGCTGGGCCTCAGCCCCGAGCTGCTGGCCTCCCTGCAGTCCCTCGGAGAAAACAGCAACTACACCCTGCTTCCACACTCTCTGCACCAGGTGTGTGTCTGTATAGATCTAATTTAAATGTGAGAGAAAGTTGGAAGATACTTTTTCTCCTATATCCAGGGGGAATATACGTCTTTCAGTACAGACAGCTGAGATACACATAATAAATCATGAGCTCGTACAAGCTGGTATTTCTCAGATTCGATTTTTGCCATCACCATGCAAATCCAACATGAAATGAACATAGTTTTCAGTTAAGAGTCTGAAAATCTTCATCATCTGCTGTAAAGTTCCTTGTTAAGAGGACATCAGCAGTTACTGAGGCAGAATATGACATTTATGCAACCGCTGTGCAGGTGCAGAGATTTGAACTGGCAGCCCTCTGCTCCTTTGTTCGTCTCCTGGCGACTCTCCTGCCTCGGATCACAATTACAGCATTCAAACAGACACACTAATTAGAGGTGTGATAAATATAGTTAGGTTGCGTCTCTGTGTTTTGCTGGGAGGAATCACAGCAAAAGATTAGTGGTTTCTTGTAGGGTTTGCAATACTTTGAAGGCTACGATTTCAAGACAACACTTAGACAATGTTTAATTAATTTGTCTCAGCTCTTCTAGAGCCGTGAGAAGCTTGTAGTTTGGTTTGTGTTGCTGCCAACTGCAGTAATCAGGGAACAAAGACAAAGTTGTTATGCCTCAGATACTAAGAAAGGAAAAGGAGAGGCAAAGCACAGCAATCAGAGTCTGGCTAGTTTGACAGAAGCAGTTGCATATAAAAGTTCTTGTAGCATGAAATCAAGTCACAAGAAATTTGTGTTGGTCTGAGCGTTAGCACATACGACAGATCACTATGTTCACTATGTAGGACCCCTTTTCATCAGAAACATGGTCAGTGTCTTTCATACTCGATTCGACATGTAGGTCCATATTTGGTCATAGCTGCTAACGCCTGCTATTCCTGTTTACTGAGTATTTCATGACCTGAATCCATTTGTTTAAAATGTGAGATATTTAAAAAAAACAAGTGCGCTGCCACTTGAAACTACTCCATTCTGGGCTTTCAATTGAGTTTTGTACGTCTGCCACTTGGTAAATTCTGATTGTGATGGATTTATGATACTTGTGCTCGGGAGTCTTGGGGTCATTGTGACTTCACAATATACGACTGACTGGTGACAGTAATAGCAGCCCTAAAACTACCTGCTATCATAGAATTACAGTCATATCCGAGGGAGAGAAACTACTTCATCTCTAGATTCACTAAATCATGTGGTCGACTGGAGGAGAGGAAGGAAAAAATCCCACAGAGACACGTTAATCCGAAGTAACAGCATGTGACTTCATGTCTCAGGTCGTCTGCCTCTTGGCATGTCGCTGTCATGTGATCCTCATCTTTGAAGAAATTTGGTGGATAAAAAGAAAAAGGACTAATTAGAGTTTGACCTAATTTTTCAGATCACAGCAGCAGAGTTTAAGATCAATGTGTGCTTTGATTTTTCATGGGTAGATGTCGATGTTTCACACTGAAACTGTCACATGATGATTTGTGTTAGTTATTTTAAGCCCCAGCTGATGAATCCTGTATCCTGACTTTCAGTGTGAATTTACACACAGTATCTCTGTTTATCTTTTTGTTTCAGATTGCAGAGGCCTACTCACTCCAAGAGGACTGTATCCTTTCAAATGCACTGTGACCTCATTTCTCTGTTTATATAGGTATTGTAACATTTGCCAATCATTAGTATTTTCCAGCCAAGGCGTGGCTGAGCCAGAGTGGCACTTGTGAAGAGATAAAAATGCAATAGAGTGGTTTCTGTTTTATGGAGAAAGTGTTTCCATTTGTGGTGGCTGGACAGTGGTTTAGCTTCAATGCCAGTCCTGGTTCTGATGACGCCAGAAGGGATTCAATTTTATCCTAAAGAAGCAATTGAAATGTTACCACTGAATAAAATATTTCTTGAAATATTAGCAATGTCATAGGAAATTTATCGTTATTTTCTATCTGTTTGTTTGTCGCTCTGTCGCTGGGTGTTCCTCATACTTTGGCTCAAAGCCCTGAGGGATGCAGTTTAGTTTCCTCTGGTTTTGTTTGTGCCGTTGGCCTGGCAACAGTTGTCGGTGGATCTTGCTGCGCAGAGGATGGTATGAGTTGATGTGTTTATGTGTAAGAGGCAAGAGGAGAGAAAAAGACTAATGCAGTGACAAACAATGAAGGATGTTTTCAGAGATATAATGAGCGGATGTCTGAGACTGGGAGGGAGAGTGTTAATGAGTAACTTGACAGTATTGCTGCATTTCCACAGCCGGACCTTTGGAGTGAGGCTTGTAGCACTGAACATGCCTGATTGGTTTATTATTCTAGCATCTTCCAGCATTATCTGCAATAGCTTGTAAAATCTGTTCAAGTCCGGCATTTCAGCAGTTTTTAATGTACTTTGCCACTGGTGCTCGTCTCTTTTCTGAAGTATGATTTGAATCTCCTCCAGATACTGTTCTTGCATTGACGCTTGATTTTTTTTTTGCATTATTGCTATATTATGCATCCACCTGAGCAGGTCACACTACCAGTTTTTGCCATTAAGTGGCTGCTGTTGGATCAATGCCTCGGTCCTTCAGAAACACCTACCTTAATAGAATAAACATAACCAGTAATCGACTGAGAAATGCATGATTTTTTACAAATTACACACTAGGCTATGAATTTGATTGGCTTTGGCGACGTAAAACCTCTGTAAAATCAATATAAATTAAACTGTAGATAGTCAGGGACATTTGGATTGAAAGTCTCAGTTGATGTCTTTAACTCATGATGCTACCAGACCAGTGGGCCATTCAGTTCCTACAGCTTGAGAAGCTCTACCATGAACGTCTGCTCTCCAACCTTGCTACCCTGCAGGAAAATTGGGGTATTGCATGCATCTCTTTCTCCCCTTTGTAAAATACAACCTGTAATCATAACCTACATGCAATTCTGTGCTATCCAGACACAAGGAGTGTGTGTGTTTATTTTGCGTGCACCTGCACTCTCCATGTGTTCTCAGAGAGCCGATGGAGAGAGAGGAACCCCGAGAGCAGTTTACCTGCTGAGACAGACGCCATCAGTGTGAAACACATCGAGACCCTGAGCCGGATCTGCAGGACACATCCCAGGTAAAGCCCAACAATGTCTGATGATCCTGTTCCTCAGAGCTGAAGCAGAGATACATGGGGAAGGAGTCTGGGTTATTTAAGAGCCGTTTTATCTACGATCTGCCACAACAGTTCCTCTGCAGGGTGTGGTCAGAGACTTTCAGGGTGTGGTCAGAGACTTTCTGCACTTCTCCAGAATTTCTCTGTTATTAAACATGTCCACATGCCTCAGCTCTGTGAGCTCAAACAGCTCTAAGTACTTCAAATTCCTCATATGCCCTTCACATTCTATTTTATCTAGACTACCATCTGACAGAAACCTTTTAGCTCCCATTTCCTTTACTGTAATCGACTGTAATCTTTATTTTCCTTGTAGACATAAAGAGGAATCATAGACTGAACCAGCACATAGATAATGCATGAAGATGTACAGTGGGAATTGTTGGGAAATTCAATATCACTGACAGGACATAAAAGATTTCCGCTGGATAGTCATTTCCACCAAACAGAGACAAATACCACAGGTCTGGACACCAGACACTGCACCTGTGCTGTGACTCAGTATGCTATTGTAGCCCCCAGTCATTCTTGTACAGGTGGATTTGATTTAGCTGGAGAAGAAATGAAAAGCCTGGAGAAGACTTGAGCTTTTTAATATGTTAAATTACAGACCAGTGACCTTGTCTGACCTTCCTCCTGCTGTCTGTGTGCTCTTCCTCTGTCTCTGTCTCTGTTTGGCATCACTCAGACCATCCAGCAGTGTGGAGCAGGTAAGACACAGAAACCTTCTCTTTCTACATTGCTCATAGATCAAGCTCAGACTTGTTTTAAATGATGAACCAATGTCATCTATCTTTGATTCAACAGAACAGTCTAAATCCATTGCTGAGAGAAATACAGATCAAGAACCAGCCACTACAGTCCTGTCATGATAGAGGTATGTATTACGTATATACACACACACACACACACACACACACACACACACACAAGGCTAAGCCGTGAGCCATGCTAGCAGCTCTGTGAAGTTGTACCGAGACACAGCTGTGGTTTAAGATAAATACTAATTGCATGTCAAGATGACCACAATGCTAATGCTAACATCCTAAGTACAATGTTTACTATTCATATTGCATATTAGCATGCTAATGTTTACTAATTGGCACAAGGGACAATGTGCAGCAGAGGCGGACAAGTCATTACTTTTGCAGCTATTAAGTATTAATAACATTTTAGATCATGTTTGTAACAATTTCTAAGGGTGTTTTCACGCCTAACTTGTTAGGTCCAGACTCTTAGTGTGAAAGGTGCTCTGGACCACGGTCCAAACCAGCAAATCCAAAAGAGGTGGTCTTGGTACGGTTCAAACTGAGCCATGGTTTGGTTCATTTGTCGTGGGACAACACTTTTATGGAAAGTTTGACCTTTCTGACCAAAGAAAAAGAAAGCAGAAGACTAATTGGTCTCTCCAGAAACTGAGTTGCCTGGGCTCACAGGATTGCTTGTGGACTTCCCCTCCGACGATATAATGTTTGAACCATGAGGATGTTTGTTTGGCGCATTGAAACTAGTGTTGAGTACTGTGTATTAAGTTGGTGATGCTGGTAGTAATACCATAATGATAACAGTGGCATAACATTTGTGAAATGAACAGGTTCATTCATTTTCCGCATTTAAACGGAAAGACAAATACCTGCTGAATTGATAACATGACGACATCTACAAACCAATAAATGGCTAGTGTGGGTATATTCAGCCCACGTAGGTGTTGACGACAGGACATATATATATATATATATATGTCATACAAATTCTTTACAGCTGCCCCTAAATTGCAATATAAAAACAGAGCTAATTGGATGACACATAAACAATATAACAAAGACGTGAGCCTTGGTCTGGACTTTGAGGTGTGAAAATGCACAGAATGTTGTTAATATAATGATCTAAATTTAAAGCTGAACACTATTCAGTTTATTAGTTAAATCCATTATTTAAGCAGGGGGGAAGTAGAGACAGTCATGTAACAGATTGAGGTTTTTCTCATTTTACTGGGAGTGCAATGACCTGCAAATCTACTCGCGTATGAAACTACACATGAGCTCTGTGTCAATACATAGAAAGTTCACACACAGGTCAGGCTTGAGTGATAATCCATAATCAATAGCCAATGTCCTATTTTACTGCACCATTCTAGTCAACAATCCTGAAACATCACAAGAGGATGAAGAAAACGAGCAGAATGGGAACGCGGGATCAGTGCCATCTTCACCGCAAACGGGCTGTGAGGAGGGAGGAGGGGAGGAGGACGGAGAGGAGGAGAAGGAGATATATGAGGAAGGACAGGATGTAGAGGAGGAGGAGAATCCATGTGCGGAGACACCGGAGGAGGAGGAGGAGGTAAAGGTGGAGTGGCCAACAGGAGTCTCCCAGGCTTCGGACAAGGACCTGGCCAAACTGTCCCACACAGAAGGGGTAGGAGTCCAGTCTTTCTGCTTGTCTTATTTCTGCCATTATATATATATATATATATATATAAATCTTAATTGACTGTTAGTGCAAAAACATTTTTACATCAAGTATCAATGCAGTGTGAGCAAGATGGATATCAGATGAATGTGAGGGGTATCAATGTCTTTTCCTGCTCTGTACCCTCGCTCTCATCTTTCTTCCTGCCGCCTTTCCCTTCTCCTTTCAGTCCATCATCCCATACATGCATCTGACCTTCCTTCCTTCTTTCCTTCCTTCCCTTGTTCCCTCCCCTTGCTGATCTCTTCTGTTTAAGTTCCACATTCTGACCCACAGCTCTTTGTCTTTGCCGGGACACTCCTACAGAAGATCTCTGCAGTCACTTAGTGACATCATCACCAAATTCTTTTCTTTCAAACCCCCCCACCCATGTTCACTGGTGTGGCCTCACACTCGGGATGTCTGCTCTGCCAAAAAACCCCACTACATCACTGAGTCAGCGCCTGAGCAGGAGGGGCCTGGTTCTTCCTAGATTTGGGGATGAAATCAGACCTATTCCAAATAAACAGTCCCAGCTGAAGTCCTCACAATGATGGGTTCAGGTTTTATGGCTGTTATGTAATCCAGCTAAGGTTTGACTGGGTGGGTCATGGGTGGGTCTCCTTCCTTTGTAAAGTACGTGTCACATTTCATGGAGTTTTGCAGTTATTACTGGCTCTATTTCCCCTTCCTCTCTTTCTTAGGCTTATTACAGGTTAAAAAACAAAGTGAAATACAATTACAAATCCCATTTTCAATATTACATATCAATTATAATTATAAATTCATGAAAAACCTTTGTTGAATATATACTTGTATATTTCCTTGCAGTGATATTGATGCATAGACATAAGTTGTGGCCAGGATGTCTGTTCACAAACAAGCCTTTTAGTCTGATGGCTCACTGCTCGTTCACTACTCAGTCGAATGACACAGTGACCTGCCGGACAAAGCTGAGGCAGAGGCAGCAGCATTAGTTTATGGGCTGTATAATAGATCACTTTGTTGACAGTGTGATATGTGAAAAGGCCACAGTGTGTCCTTTCACTTGCCCTGGAATGAGCTCTGAGTGCACAATTAATCATCACATATGTGAAAGACTTGTTCTACTGTTACAGACGCGTCATGAACAATGAGCAGCAGACTATAGATTTAGTTACATTTTTAAATATTTGATTGAAATATTCCTCAATAAAGCACAGATATCATCTTAATTTCTATGACTAGTGCAGTCCTGTTCTAGACCTGCCTGTTTACTTGGCCTCAGCCACAGCAAGACCGGCTGTTCCACCATCCAATTCAGTGCAGCTGGTATCAGTACGGAGAACCTCAAACTGGAGAATTAGTTGTCGTTGTAGTGAACACAGTGACTGACAAAGTCATTTATGTTGATAAATCCCCATTCGCTGACCGCCCGTTTATTCAAAGTTTATAAATATTGAGCGTATCGCCTGTCCAAATCACACTAAATTCAACAATGCACTTTCTTGCCAAGTGTGAAACTGATAAGATCAACGGTTCTTGAGCCACAGATAGACAGGGATTTCTGGCATTATTAGATGACTAGAGTGCATATCTCTCCCAAGGCTGAACAATTCTATTGTCTAGTTTTTATAGAGGAAATATATTTTTAAAAAAAAAGAGGAAGTGGTCTAATAACCTAAATGATTTATTTCTCATTGCACCAGCTTTGGTAGTTCCTGCTGACAAATAAACTGAAAACAGAGTGCATACCTCCGCCAAGGCCCAACAGTCCCCTTAATTCAACCAAGGTGCACCAAATTACACACACTTTTGTCTAATAATAAATAAAGGCTGAAATCACATCACACCAATGTTGTTGTACCATTTCTAATCTGGATCTGCCCTAGACACAGAGTATGTGATGTTTTGTGGACCCACAGTTTCAGTGTATATTCAAAATGTCTTCACCATGAACCATGAAATGTGCCTGGGATGCTGACAGAATCGTCTTTGTGCTCCTACCTAACCACTTATCTATGGAGGAGCGCCAGAGTTTACGTCTCAGCTGGGAGAAAGCTGCTCCCCGCTCACGCTCACAAATATGACTTTGTCCTGACAGAGTTCTCAAACCGTGAACATTTACATTTAACGTCACAGTTTTCACAGAGTTGTACAGAGCTGTGCCTCAGAGCGGGCCCTCAGCAGTAAAACATGATACACTGATGCGCCTCTGTACAGATGGTATAACCCACTGACCTCACTGAATAATTGACCTATAAATTATGGCAGCAGATGATGCTGACAGCTTGAGAGATGAGTCCGTTTGACTAGTCAGCAGATGACCACACTGTGTGTTATTGTTCTTGGTTCAGAGATTGAGATCATGTCAGGGTTTTATTAGAGGGGAGGTGTTTCAAGCTCTACAAGGAATCCCTGCTCCACTGACCTCGAAGCTCTTGACGATAAAGAACAATGTTTCAATGCAAGGAATTCCTCCTTGTATCTCGGGTTAGTTTAAATACAGAGTTTATCCAACTATATTTTACAGCAGAAATACTTAACCACAGTCAGACTGTGTGTTTATGCTTCTGTGTTGTTACACCTGTGCTTCTGCAGATTCTGTGTTTACTCGACTCAGCCAAGTTTCGATGGCTCAGCTCCAGTTCATCTAAAATGCTGCTGCTCTTCTGTTGACTGATACCAAACATACACTGGACATTGTCCCATTGGTCTGCTGATAGAGCACGTGCACTGTGCACCACAGTGCTGTTACGTTCTTATTTAATTAATATTCTGGAAAACAGGAAACACAAGGACAAAGAAGAGGTGATAATATATGCGACCATGGTTCTTGGCTGGTATTGAATTGGGAATGTTATATGGCGGGTAACCACACCGCAAATCATTTTTACAACTCCAGTTACAAAAGATTTATTAGTCCTATATAATTAGTTTTTATACATTTTTTGACCAACTTTAATTGATGACACTTTTTTTTAGTTACACTAACGTGGCGTCTGGAGCTCGACCTTTGATTATGTCAACTCTTACAAAAGGATAAATGGTTACCATGGTAACAACAATTGCAGTTTATATTTTTGAAATTAATAAATGACGTACCTTACACATGTACATAATTATTGGCGGTTTTGGATCAAATAAACGTTATGAGTCATACACCACTGCCAGCTAGATTTTTGGGGCCCCCTGGTGGTTGTGGGGCCCTAAGCAGCCACCTAGTAGGCTTCAACAAACATATAGGTTCACTTTTAGAAAGGGTTCAGTAGTTTTTAGATGGTAATTGTAGTTTTTGACGTGACTGAGGGAGTACGAGTTGCACTTAGTGATCTTGCATTGTTTAATTGTGTAACCTAATGTCTAAAGGGTGAGGTTGCATATTCTATCTCCACTATGACCCAATAAACATTCACTGTATGGAAAATCAAACAGTAAAGCAATATAATGTGGCAGGTGAATTAGACAAATGTGTGTTGTAGGGAATCATTGATGGAACGATATTCAGCAACATGTTATTCAGTATAATGAGCCATTATAACATTAATAAACATTACTTACATTCATAAATGCATGCAACTAAACGACAAGTAAAATAAAACACAACATTACTTGTTGCAGTGTATTTATATAGTTAATGTGTAGATGCATTTTAGATGAATATCAATTTTTCTCTCATTAAATCTGAATGGTTTAGGAATTTTATCAAATTACCTGAAATCATTCAGAAAACAATATTAAACAAAGACAGAACGTTTGAACATTATTCTGTCTTTGTTTCAGACAATAAAATCAGCTGCTTTTCAGTTCAGAGTGGACTGTTGGTTTTATGGCTTTTGTCCAGACCCTCTTCCTCTGCGATGGAGGCAGAAGAACTAAGGTTAAGGAGTTCCTCGCTGACCCCCTCCGGCCAGTTCCGCCTAAATAATCCCCAGTGCCAGTCGTATACATCTGTTTTGTCAGGTTAAAAGCCGTTTGTTTGGATGAACAGCAACTCTTTTTGGTTTCCTGTCTGAAATGAAGGTTTTATGGAGCAGGGATTACCTGACCTGCAGGGGTCGACCTGCAGGTCAGGGATCTGGTTTCCCACATCTTGGCTCAGTGAGGCCTGGGATGTCCGCTACATATGATTGTTTTTATTCGTTTTTGGACAATGATGGAAGTTTAGAGGATTAGAAAAATATATACACACACAAATATCGACAATATTCTTCAGTCAGCTAACTTCACTCTGCTTTTCATGCAACCGTTGACAATAGTAGAAATTCAGATTACCACCACACAAAGCTGTGAAGTTGTACTTACAAAAGATGATGTGATAACTTTAATCCCAATCCTCTCATCAGATGCTGGATGAGCTGAACACAGTTGCCGTCGTCCTTTAAACAAGAGGAAAACATGTTTTTTTGTTTCGTGTGGTTTCTGCAGAGTTCCTCCCCTGACGGTCTGGTCTCCATTCTGAAGAGGAGGAGAGCGTCTCTGGATGGACTCCCCCCCCCCAGCGACATTGCTACTAAACAGAACTCCAAACGCAAAGTTCGCTTCAGTGAACCAGAGGACGGCACCGAGCAAGGTACACTTCAAGTTACCTGTAATCTAAATGCATTCATGACCTGAAACATCAGTACAGAACCACACCAGCTCACTGTGCTACATCCGTACTGTCAACTGTTTTGACTTTATGAAGACATTAACTTTTAGTTATATTCCTTACTTCTTAGATGAGGTGGGTGGAGACTCCTGCCTGATCCTCCTGCTGCTGTGCCTGGTTACCGTGGTGATCAGTGTAGGTGGGACCGCTCTCTACTGCACCCTGGTGGACACCTACTCGAACATTTGCACCGACTTCACTCAGAACGTCAACTTCTACATCCTGAACATACGGAGGTTCTTTGAGGGGCTCGGTCACTGGCTGCCCCTCCGGACTTAACACAGACACATGGGACCTACAGGCGTTAATGTGATGCTGCCATCCAGAGAGTTTGATTCCTTCATTCGTTTGAGCAAAAGAGACTTGTACATTTGAGAAAACAAAGATGTACAGTATGTGTCAGTCCTCAGGTGCTCAAAGCAACACCAAACAGTAAAAACTATCCAGATCTCATCGCCTCAGAAGAAAAATGTGATGATGAGTGCATGTTGTGGGACGAGGGTTGAAAGAACAACTTGTTTACTCCGGTCTGTGTGGATTCTTCATCGTCAAGCTGAACCTCCCAAGAGGGCTCACAACTCTCAGCCATATTTATATTTTAACTCAAGTACTTTATCTGTGTAGTAGTGTTTCCCCTCACACCTCTTCTTCTGGTGGTTTTATTTGTACAGAGAGAAGCTGGCTTTAGCATCATTAGGATCATTAGTGTGTGTAGTTTCTTTGAACCATTTACAGACCATGCGATTTTCATTTTCATTTCATTCTGACATTATTGTCTGCTCTTTTGACCCATCTCTGCTAAATGTGTACATCAGACACGTTACACACCACGACATAGATTCATATAATTTTTTTTAAAACACCCAGATTCTAAATACATATGAGCCTTTATGATCCTTTCACTGAAAAGGTGTTTACCTCAATACAAGTGGTTACTCTGAGCATTCCACTGATCATCTGACAAAGACCAGTTCAATCATTGGACTGAGTATGATAAGAAATGATAAAGGTATATTAAGGTCAGTGTCTTATCAAAAAAGCACAACATTAAGTGTACTAACTTATAACACAATACATCATGATTAGCAGTATGCAAAACAGTAATTTAATAGCCGCTCCATAAACTCACTCACCCTGTGTTTATAGTTTTGGTGCTCAATGTTTTCATCTTCATCTGTTAGAGTGCATTTCTAATTCCGCTCGACATCTGGACGTACTGGATCCCTTCCAGCCGTCTCTTGCTGCGTGCAGACAGTGACATCATGATATTAAAAGCCCAATGCAGTGAGAAGATGCATTTTCATTGTGTGCACAAAGAAAACTAAATCTCAGAGAGCACATATGTCCGCCAATGCTGATTGGCTTCTTCATTGCCATATTGCATCATCATCATCATCATCATCATCATCATCATCATCTGTATCAGATACATCAGTATCATTGTTTGGATCTGCACAAAATATCACCTGATCATAGATATTGGCACTCTATATATGATTTTTTCATACAAATGTCCCAAAAACTCCCATCTCTCAATTTGAAAGAATATTTTAAATAACTCTTGGATCCACATGGATGGAATGCACTCTAAAATGTTATGGGCTCTTCTTTGGTACCTATCCCACCCCTCCACCAAGGGCCAAGAAAATCTGTTCTGTTGTTTTTGCGTAATCGTGCTCATAGACAGACAAACTAAATCATGACCTCCTTGGCAGAGGTAACAAAACCTCAGTGTATATCTTGAGTATTAACATTTATTCAAAACTTTATCTAAATGTCCCAATGGCTAAAAAGCACAAGGCTTTGATTTACACAAGTTTATACAATTTGAATCACTTTGTCCAACAGTTTTCTGGTTTGCTCAAGTTACACAAATGAAAAACATTCACTATTTGAGTGGATGCAAAATGAAAATGTCAGCATGTTCTCTAAAATAATTGCCTTGTATTGATTTTTTGAAACGATTTCTACTCTCCTTCAGAACTCCAGATGTTTGCAAAGTAGTGAATATTACCTCTGTATTGTCACTGTGGATATTGTTTACCAGCAAGTGTTGCGTTATGCAATACATCTTTATATGTTTTAATATCTATGTTCAGTTGTGTCCACAAGGGAATATTAAAAAATATATTAATATTTTCCATTGTGTTTTTGGTTTTAAGGTTTGTTTTAACCTGGGAATGGAAAGGAATCTCTCACCTTTGTATTAAATGTGCCTCATTTAATAACCAGAATGGCTCAAAGTAGAGTGCACACCTCCACCAAGGCCAAACAACATTCCCCTTAGATTCAATCAAGCTGTATTCAATTTACCATGAATTATTCTCTGAGAAATCAACAAAGAGGTTGAAAAACGTCCTATCTCACAATGTTAAATGAAAACGAGAAATCCTGGATGTACTCCCTCATCCAAAATGTAATGGGTTCGTTGTTGGGTTATGTCCCACTCCAATTTCAAGGGAATCGGTGGAGTCATTTTTGCATTATCCTGCAAACAAACAAATAAATAAAGCAAATAAACAAACAAACTAAGAATAAAAACAACCTCATTGCCACAATAAGATTTCCTTTTGGTAAACATTACATTTTTGTTCTTTTGGACTTCGACACCAGCCACAGATTCCAAACGTGTAATACCAACATTGCGCCACAGGTGGCCGCTGTACACCTCAGAATGAACGGCCATTTTCTCTGCAGCCACACTGGGCACATGGTTTAGTTATTAAAGACGCTTAAAAGATACGACACGTAGTTTAAATTAAATATAGTCTGATAATATTCCATTCGACATTTTTGCATTTTGTGACCGTTTTAGCATTTGATCGCCCCGAGGTTGCAATGTTCAGTAAATAGTGGGATAACAAACAAGTGGAATAAATATTAAATTAATGTAAATTTGTGTGTGGCGTAATATTAAAAAAATAAATCTCTTACCACAACAGTTGTAATTGTAGCACCAGCAGGTAGAAACAGACGTAGAGCGGATCAGCCAATCAGCGCGCACACAGGACCGGAAGTAACGTCACAAGGCGGGACCTTGAACAGATAGTCTGTTCACGTACTGTTGGAATAATCGGAAAAAGGATTTCCCAGTTGGGTGAAGTCCCACGACTGTCATCTCAAGTCGAAACAACAACTCACTTACAAACTGTAGATCTCTGAAAAGCACCTTACACCACATTAGTCTATACAACATTTTTACGTGGGTGTCTTTTGATTAATTATTTGCTTGTCACACTTTTTTTGCTTTTATTTATTGTGCAGACATTAGAAATATGAATTATAGTGTTATTTAAACTTTGTCAACACATAGATACATTTCCTTTCTTCAAAACACATGACCACACACTGAAGTTTGAACAACGACGCGGGGAAAGTGGACCCTCCGAGGAGCACGCGAACGCACCGTAAACCAAAACAATGGCGGCGCCCGTGAGCTCCGTCTCCCACAGGCCTCATCACATCATTGTGTTCGGTGCCACGGGCTTCACGGGGCGGTTTGTGGTGGAGGAGGTGGCCCGCTGCGCCGCAGAGAGAACCGGGGGTGGCTCGCTGAAATGGGCGGTGGCCGGGAGAAGCAGACAGCGGCTGGAGGAAGTGTTGGAGCGAGCCGCAGAGAGGCTGTGTAGGTGGAGACATGGCGGAGAGAGAGGAGACAAGTGTCGTTTAAGACACTGACTGTGTGGTTCACTCTGGACTGACAGTGTGTCTGTGGTGTTTCTGGTCTGTGCTGCTCATGTAGCTGCAAGTCAACACTTTTGAACTTGACCCCTGAATATATAGGTCCTTGTCAGCTAGCTTCAAAATGTTCAACAGTGGGACCGACAAGTGCTTTTACAATGATTTCATATCAATGATATACAGCTTAACGCATTTATACAAGAATATATTTTAATAATAGTGGATATTTTCAGCTTGGTTCCTAATAACTCAGAAGTGAAGTCAGCTCAAAATGTAACCGTGTGTGTGTTCTATAGCTGGGGCCAATACTGATTGTCAAACAGGTAGATTTCACATAAATGACATTTAGCTGTATGCACTTATAAAAATATATCATTTCTTATTAATATCTTACATTTTCAGGCTTGGCTCACAATAGCTCTGAATAAAATTGAGCTCAAAATTGCTTTGCTCACAGCTCCTTCCTGAGAAACTTGCCTCTCAATTTAAAGGCTACGGCCTATTATTGAGTACTTTGATGATTGATGCCGTCTTGTCCCATTTAACACAGCATCTAATAGACTCTGGAGAGTAACACTTGGATCTCCTTTCCTCACTAATCAATAGACAATGTATAATGCACTTAAATGGCCAATCCCTAAATGTAAGAGGACACATTCACTGGCTGCATCTGATTCAAATGTATTCACTTCAATTATCCTTCTTATTAACAACAATATCTTCTGCCATTTACTTTGAATGATCGACTTGTTTAAAGCCACATCGGACTCTTATAAGTTACCTGCTCACCTCAAGCGCTTTCTAACAAGAAGACAGCACATCTTTATTACAGATGGGCTCTTGTTGTTCTTTGGCCACCTTCTGGTTGTAATGATTTATTAATGTATGTGGTCTGTTATTGTCTGTTAATTGTTTTTTTGTGTTGCCTGTTTGTACATTGTGATATCTGCTAGTATCCCATCTAAATCAAGATGGTACAACTCAAGGGGTATATACAAATAAATAAATATGAAGTTAAAATGCTTTTCATATATTAGGGCTTCAACGGGTTCAGTCTGATGTAAACACACCATATAAATCCGGTTTGAGCTGTGTATTATCCACACACACATGTATAACACACAGTGAAAGATTTTCTCTCCTGTTTTTCTCAGCTATGCCCGAGGTGAGGACAGACACTGAAATCATCGTTGCTGATGTGTCTGTCGAGGAATCCATGGCCGCCATGTGTCAACAAGGTGTGGTTGTTCTCAACTGTGTGGGACCAGTAAGTGTTGGTTTTGTCAGGGGTTGAAACGAAGGGAATGTAGAGATGATGTTTGACTCATGTTACATTAGAATAAAACCCACAGCACTGTGATCATGTGGATTGTGTTTGAAACAATGCTGTCTCTGTTCCTGCAGTACAGATTTTATGGTGAACCTGTGGTCAAAGCTTGCGTAGAAAATGGAGCTCACTATGTCGACATCTGTGGAGAGCCTCAGGTACTGTGTTGTTAAATGTCTTTCTGTATTTCTCAGCTGTTGGTAAACAATAATTCTATGATTTGTAGTGTTGCATAGATTTGAAAAATGACTACTCCTTAAGTTGACTGAAGATCAGACATTATTTGCATCTGTTTGTGTATGACGTGCAAACACAATGTAACACATTTGTGTTTTTGTGTGTTTTTTGGTCATCAATTCTGAGCAGTTCCTGGAGCGTATGCAGCTTGAGTATCACACCAAGGCCTCGGACAAAGGAGTGTATGTGATAGGCAGCTGTGGGTTCGACTCCATACCAGCCGACCTGGGGATTCTCTACACACACAGGCAGTTCAAAGGTAGGAAACAGGAGACATATCATCTGAAGATGTACATCACCAACCACAGCAAAAACACTTCAGTGCTTTCAGGGACTTGTGTTCATTTTTATATTGCTTACATGTAACACATGCAGAAACATCTACTTGTCTCATTGAATACATTTGATTGATTTTTGATATATCAACAAATAGTCACAAACTGTTTTTGTTTTGTTACATTTAGTTGAACTCACACATTTGATTGCATTTCCTGCTAAATTCTGACTGCACCTTGTTCTTCATCTATGTCTGATTTCAGGAACACTGACGGCTGTGGAGAGCTTCCTGAAAATTAGCAGTGGGCCTGAGGTAGCCTTAACAACTACAGACTCTGCTTTGCATGATGGGAAATGTAGCTTGATACACTTTCTCAACCCTTTTAAAAAGTAAAGTGACGGCTTCTGAGCTGTCACCAAAAAAGGCACAGTGCATGACTAATCATGGATAGTATACATTAGAAAATATCAAACAGACACAAAGCTAAAATCATATAGCATTGGCTACCTGCACCTGACACCATGACAGAATTTAAAGAGCTCTCCCTCCTCACCAGGGGATGTGTGGTCATGACACCACTTGGCAGTCTGCTGTGCACGGCTTCGCAGACAGCGGCTCTCTCCGCCAGCTGAGGAAGAAGTTTGGCCACAAGCCGCTGCCTGTAGTGGGAGCCAAAGTCCAAAAGAGGTAAGACTATAACTGAGCAATTACTGTCTGGCTAAAACACTTCACTTTGAGTAATATCATCTTTATTGGAATGTGAGGCTTGGCCAGAAGTACATTAATAAAGGGATGTGTCACGTTTCTTCTGCACAGCAGAGAGAGATGTTCCCAGTGAAACTGATACGTCGAAATTCTTATTCCTGACCTACATTTGAATAATTAGAATCCAAAGTAAATGATGGGAATACTATTTAGCTGTGATACCTTCATTTAAAATATAGTGCAGTTTGAGCAAATACAATCATCATTAAATCAATGTAAGTTGATGAAACGTCATTGTACATAATGTCGTACAAATCTTACCTTAAATGTTCAAGGTTTGGAGTTAGTTTAGCCTCAGAGGCTGAAAGTAAGTTACTACATAAGAATCCAGCACAATTTGAAAACTGTTACTGTCTGTGTGGCTGCGACTTACATTCAGTGAGATTGTATTAGAAAGTGGGACCTGGCAGTGAAAAGGAGAATGATTTAAAGGACCATCAGTGGGTGAAATGAGCTCCAACACTACTGTGCTGATGCTGCAGGCAGAGTTAGATTTGGTGAAAGTACACCACTTAGCTTTCTCTCTGTGTAATTTGTGTGTGTGCGTGTGTGTCTGCAGGGGTTTTGTGTTTTTCAGTAAGGAGATCGAGCAGTATGCCATCCCATTCATGGGTTCTGACCCCTCCGTTGTCAAGAGAACCCAGCGTTTCCTTTACGATGAGGAACAACAGTTACCAGTAAGATTACAACAACACAGGCACTGAAACCATGGTTACAGTTTCTCTATTCATTACAGTCGTTGTTAACCCTAGAGAAGTTTCCTTGTAAACACCGGTTACGCTTGAGGTCTGCCAAATGTAGAATGCATTTCTTTCCTCATTAAACATTTAGCATAGCCGATATTTTGTAAGTATTCTGGAATCCTCCTCACATTTTCCTCTGGTTTAGTAGAACAGCTTGAGACAGAGGGATGTCAAATAGTTTGCATGTACCTCCCTTTGTGTCAGGCAGGAATGCTTTATCACATCACTTGCGAACTGATGGTCTCAGCATGTTGACTCGAGTTTGAGGGAGCTACTAGCTAACTGTAGGCTAATGCAACACGCTGCCATGTAGAGAGTGTGTTGCCACCCGAGTTAAGTGTAATGTTTCTTAGATGTGGTGATGTTTATTTTGCTCAGGCATCGAAATGAGACACAGAAATCTGCGTTGTGATTCAGCAGCAGCCGTGTAGGAACTGGTGCCTGATTGGTGCCGGATTTCAACCCTACACATCATCATGTGTTGGCTGTGTTGTTGATGTAGGTCAAGTGCACTGTACCATGCAAAAACAATTATAGGACCCATTAATGTTAGAAAAAGCTTTTGAGAAAGAGACCTGGCCAAGACAGTTCTGCAAACTACACCTGCAATCATTTTCTCCAACATAAAGTGAGTTCTCCTCATCTCACAGCTCATTGTGCCTGAGGCTCCATCACAGCACAGTTTACAACATTTCCATGTAATCAATAATTTGGCACAACCTGTTCCAGGCAGTGACCAGGCGTCGTCTGCATCACTTTGCTCTGCCTCAGAAAATTATAGCACGCTTATATCTCAGTGTTCTGTGTCCCTGAGGAACACAGGTTTGGGACGCTGCATTAAGTGACACAAAAAGGTTGAATATTTACTGGACCTTGTCCTTCTTATCATATGTAAACATTAGTGTATAGTACGTGGTTGACTCTGCTTCCTGCCGATGAAGAGCAAAGTCCCTGTTTCCCTGGTGCACCTGTAACTAGGTCAGCCATTCCAGCAGCTGTCACTGTTTTGATCAAAGCCAGAGACACAGGCGTTAATAAAAATATCTCATTATGTTGTTTAGAACGCAATCTACCAGTGGAGTGGAAATCTGATGAGTCATCTGTAGTGATTCATCACTTTCCTCCCCGCTGCTCATTACTCCCTGAGACATCTCATCCCATCTTGCCCTCTCTCTTCCCTCCTTTTTTCCTTCCTCTGTTTTCTCCTCTGCAACGTAACAAAGTGGGACAGGGTTTGAATATTTTCTGGATCCACTGTATCTCCCTCACCACCTGCCCCCCTCTCACTTCACTTTCTTCTCTTATCTCCTCCCCCTCCTCCCCCTTCTCTCTCGGCGAACCACCTCTTATCTTTTCCTCTCTCTCTGTCACCTTTAATTTCCCATTCTTACATCACACATTCTCCCTCTGCTTCGTCCGTCCACAGCTCCAGTACAGCGCCTATGTCGGGGTCGGTGGCCTCTTCTCCGTGGTCAAGTTCTTTTGTGGCGGCCTGATCTTCTGGTTCATGGCCAAATTCAGCCTTGGCAGGAGACTCCTCACCAGGGTAACTACGTCATCCTTCAAACAACTGCATATTATTGTCCATCTCCTGTGGTATTAAAGGGATAGTTCTCAGAGAAATGGAAATTTACTCATTATCTACTCACCACGATGTCGATGGAGAGCCGGGTGAAGTGTTTGAGTCCACAAAACACTTTTGGAGTCACAGTGATCTGGAGCCAAATCCAATACAATTGAAGTAATAGGGACCCCTTCTTCAGAAGTAATAAAACAACAGAAAAAAAACCTAAGATGCCTCCATACTGTCGTCCAAGTGTCCGCAAACCTCAACATTCATATTTGACTCGAAACTGTCTCATTTACACCATGTTCTTAGCCCAAATATCCTCTGATAGACTCCGAGCCTGCGTTCACGTTCACCGGAGAACCGCACACACTGCACACAAGCTCTCGACCAAGGGTGCGCGTTTGCATCGCTACGTTTGCTGGCATCGCTACTTCTGGTAGTTGACTTTCAGGCTTAAAACATGGTGTAAATGACGCCGTGTTGAGTCGAATATGAATGTCGGGACTTGCAGATCACCCACCCCACCTAATGAGTACATTTAATTTTTTGGTGAACTATCCCTTTAATGGTCCAGAGCAGATCTGTTTGGGAAAGTAGCCCCTTGGATGAGGAGATGATATAAAGACAGTGGCAACTTCAAGACACTGACTTAAAATGGTTATTCCAGCATTTAAATGTGGATGAACGTCACTGTAAGGTGTCAGTGTTTAGCTGAAAGGCTTAAGAGCTGCTCGTGTTAAATACAGCAGTAGAGTGTGGAAACTACTGTGACGCTTTCAAGTGGAGACATGTTTCAAAGCAACATGGATTATACTGTTTTAATTCCTCATTTTAAACCAAGAAGTCAGTTGAGGAGTTAAGGAGTCTGTGTGTTGAATATCATTTGATTTGACCGTCTTGTCTTTCCCAAAGTTTCCATCCTTCTTCTCCTTTGGCGTGTTTAGCAAGGCTGGTCCAACCATGAAGCAGGTGAGAGAGTTTATTTCCCCCTGCCAAGGAGGTTATGTTTTAATCTGCATTAGTTTGCATGTTTGTTTGTTTCTTATTCAGCAGGATTACACGTTTCAGGTCGCAGACAAGTAACCATGCAAACAGTTATCCTGATAAAAAGGTCACAGGAGCAGACAGGACAACATTAGGCTGTTACTGCGTTGATTCCTCGTAACATTATTTATATCTGTGTCTCCATATTTGAGAGAGAAAGCTTTCTGCTTTACCATATGCAATTTCAGATTTTGGCAGATATTAACAAATATAAAGGTGTCAAAATAACCGTACATATGAAACCATACCATTAGTCTTTGTGGAGGAATGCGCTCTCTGAGCAGTCTTCTTTTAAGAATTTATAAAAAACGTTATAACCTGTGTGGAATTAAAATAATCCTACAATAGAAACTAAATCGTTTTACAAATGTAAATAAAAGTTAAAAAAAAGGGTTCATTCATTTTACAGTGGTGGTAAAAGTAGGGTTACAGAACAAAGGACAATGATTGATTCAAAAAATGTAAGGTCTTTCTTTAAAGACAGTATATTCAGTAACAACCAATCGTGCTGTCAAACCCTGTTTGATTCCTGATCAACTCGTCAACGTCCCTCTCTCCCCATTCATCTCTCTGCTTCTCTCAGATGGAAGACACCTGTTTCAGCCTGACGTTTTTCGGGGAGGGTTACTCAGAGAACACAGACCCCTCGAAGAGCCGCCCCAACGCTAAGATCTGCACTCAGGTCATTGGAGCAGGTAACACGGCCACGGCTCAGCTGACATGTGGTACAATGACAGGCTTCCATAGCCAGTTCGCTGTAGAGGTAGAGACACTGTACAGGTCCCGTGTCATTTTCGAAACTGTTGGGAACTGGTGCATTTCTCGTGGACTATTTTCAGCTGCGGATTAATCTGCATGTGTGAGATTGTATGGCAGCTGGATGGTGTATGTGTATTGAGACTAAATAAGATATAGTTGTGTGTTGAGTTGTTGGTCTCCCACTGTAAGCTACATGTACGCAGTTGGGGGCTGTGGCTTAGGAGTTAGAGCGGGCTGCCCACTAACCACAAGGTTGGTGGTTCGATTTAAGTGTCCTTGGGCAAGATACTGAACCATAATGGCCCTAGTGTATAAATAGTCTGTGATAATATAGTACTCTTAGATCTCCTCGTACTATCGATGTAGTTTGTGTTGTAAATAATATTTAAAACATTTTCACATCTCTTAATCACCATGTTTGTTTCTTGTTGTTGACAGAACCTGGTTATGTAGCCACAGTGTCCGCGATGGTACAAGCAGCTGTGACCTTGCTGAATGAATTGCACTCGCTTCCAAGGAGGTCAGGTTTTTTTTCCCCCCGATTCTTTTCTTCTTTACTTTTCCTCCCTTTGTCATAATTGAGAATATTTACTCTTTATGTCTCATCTATTCTGTTCTCTCTCTCTCTCTCTCTCTCTCTCTCTCTCTCTCTTTCTCTCTCTCTTCCTCTTCCTCTCTTCTGTCTCTCTTGCCATTGACAGGGGGGGGGTGTACACTCCAGGAGCCGCCTTCTATAAAACCAGTCTCATCGACCGCCTCCAAAACCACGGCATCAAGTTTTCAGTCAGAGACCACCAGTAGCCCTTCAACAGTAACCAGTGACCACAGTAAATGTCACAGCATGTACAGACAGAGTATTGTATTTGTCCTGGTATCGACTGGAGATGATGCCCGACCTTTCCTCCAGTCAACGACTTCTTACTGTTATTGTAAAATCCCTGAACCCTGCATCTGTCGTTTTTCACTTTAGCTGAGCCACTCACTAAGTGTTGTTAGAGCAGCAGTTAACAGAACCATGTCATGTAATGTCAGGCCTCTTTGTGTTCACCTGCAGATCCAGATCTTGTGTTTTGTGTCTCTGTGAAAGGAAAGAAATAGATAAATATTCGAAAGTTTTCCTTTCAACTCTCTTAGCATCACTCTGCTGCTTCTACATTTATATCACTACATTTGTCCACAGTTAAGGAGTTTAATGCAATGTAAAAATATTACACGTCTGAAATGTGGTTTTATCAAATTATTAAGATGATTTTATGAATCATAGACAATATGTACATTTGTACTTGAAATGTATAAACAAGGCAATAAATTCAAACAAGACCTGCCCAATGTTCAGGAGGATTTTTTGGACCAGTTTTCTTGAGCTTTGGGACTTCTAGATCCAGCTGGTTAAAATGGGGATGGCTAACCAACAGGACATAGTGGTGGTCGTCAAAGAAGAAGGGAGTGGTGATAAACGTAGCGTTCTCAAGCAACATCAAGAAGAAGAAAGGGGAGAAGCTCGAAAAATACCAAAGGCTGAAAGAGGAGCTAGAGAAGATGTGAAAAGTGAAGGCAAAGGTTGTGCCAGCTGTTTTTATATATATCATAGTAGATCATAATAAATACACATATAGAAATAGTGAACAAAATATAAACTCATATAAATTCATGTCACATCGTTATAGTAGGATCAGGCCAAATAGCTGTCATAAATATTAACTATTAAAGACAAATTTAGTTAGGCTATATGTTCAAATAGAGTTAGAGGAACACCATTGATTAACATTCAGGGGGATGTATGGAGAAATATACACGGAAAACTTATAGAGAATATAGTTCTCATGATGGAGGAAGTAAATCTCAGGAATTGACAAATATCAAACTCTTCTTTCAAACCTTTAGGGGCTGAGAAGTAACACAGCATCTGTGCTTCACTGGTGGGATGTTGTTCTCATGTTGGTATGCAGCGTCTCTCTACACGCCAGAGCTACTTGTTCGTAAACACCTCGTCTCATCAGAATAAACATTTTCCCAGTAGAGCTGCAGAGTGTCGAGGTTTATTTTTAACAACCTTCTTGGTTTGTGTACAAGAGACCTTAACCAGCTCCAAAGATTCCTCTCAACCTTTACTCCTACTTCACAGAGTCTCCTGTCTTATGTCCGAGCTGGAGTCATTTTAGCAGATTGATTTTTTTACTCATAAAACACAAACATTAAACAAAATTAAAGAGGAAAACAACCAATTTTACACATGAAATCCTAATTCACTCATTATGAGGAACACAATGTGAACATTATTACATTTATTAAATGAAATTATTTTTATTTTCTTCAGTATTCTTTTCACATTAGTCAATATCAATAATTATCAAAATAAATTATATTTGTGATATTGCTATTGATGAAAATGATATTGAAATAATTATTGATGTTGTGTTATTGCCCAACCCAAAATGTTTAACATCCCATTTAACATTTATATTTAATATGCAATTTAAGCAACGTTTAAAGCAAACACAACTTTAAATAAAGGTCAGTGGATTTAAAATGATCTTAAATGAGATGTGGTCAACTTATTATTAAATAGTAATGATGATGTGATATATGAGGATTTCATCATTTTAACAGTTGAGACACTTTTCAGTTTCTTATGTTTTTCCACTGAAGATTTTCCATCGCTCCTGTATCCTCACACATGTAGAATCATAATCAACACAATATTCAAACATATTCAAACTGAATAAAACCACTGAGGCTTCTAGAAACCCGTCCTTTTCTCCTACCACCAGGTGCCAGTGTTTGCTCTGCTCTCCAGCCCTGACAAATATTTACCCTGCACAGCAGTGCACGACAGCAGAGGTCATTTCGTGCCTTTGAGGACACAGAGAACACTGCCTGGCCTTAGTCAAGCAGACGCCATTAAAAAGCTGGTGAAACTGGGACACGGCCACAAGAAGGTTGTTGTGAGGAAGCAGACACCTCAGATGTGTGGAGAGGAGGTGAAGGTCAAAGGGAGCTGGCAGCTTTTCTCTTTTCTCCTGGATGTGAGTCATTGAGAGTCCTCTCTCGGTCTCATGTGCCTCCCTCCCCCCTGCTGTCAGCACCACTCCAATAAAACAGCTCTCTCACAATAGCAGCACAAATATACAACACACACACACACACACACACACACACACACACACACGCAGTTTTGTTGCTGTGTGTGTGCAGTGAAAACAGTGTCTGCTGACTGGAGATGTCACTGGGCCGGTGTGTATGTTAAACAGCCTCTAAGTGCAGTGTGATGATGTTGGAGGGATGATGAGTGTATGTGTGTGTGTGTGTGTGTGTGTGTGTGTGTGTGTGTGTGTGTGTGTGTGTGGGGGGGGGGGGGGTTCTGTTCAAAAATGAGAGAACGAGGGGGGAGAGATTGCAGTGGTTTTCCCATTGCGTAACATGGAGCGGCCCCACCCCTCTCGCTCGGCCATGCACGTCTCCGGTCCGCCATTGTGGCTGTGCAGAGATTCATGTCAGGTCCCTCACCTCAGCCAGCTCCTCGCCACTCTCCCCTCCTCCTCCTCCTCTTCTCCTTTTGGATCTATCTGTCTCAGGACTGATCAACCCGCACTCTCCAATTCTAATTTCTCAATTAAAGCCAAGCATGTATTGTCAGGTTCACAATAAAAGTACAATAATAATTTCAGAATATCAAGCATCAGACCACCTCTTAACCCTCCAAACCTTAATGGTTGTATAGTAAAGACAATACACATGTCTATCAAAATAAGTTTGTCATAAAATGTAAAAGATTGGAAGAAACGTTCCTGTTTCTAATTCCAGAAACAATCTTTGAAAATTTGACATAAGTTACAGGGGGAAATGTATAACAAATAAAACTATATATGAACATCACATGCTTTGTATACATTTCCAATATAGAAAACAATCTTTAACACTAAAAAGCTTTACCAGTTTTACAACTAGCGTTGCTGCTGTGTTATTCTAAACTGGCTAAGTACATAAATAGTGCTAAATATTCGGATTGATTTGCCTTTTAGTTAAAGTAGCAATATTGATCTGTTAAATATAAAAATAAAATAAATAAAAGCCTTGCATTTAATTAGATACTCAAGTATATATATATATATATATATATATATATATATATATATATATATATATATTATAAATATAGTAATTAGTATAAATGTAAGAATTATTTTCCACTGTAAGAAAGAAAAATAAAAGTTCTACTGGGAGTTTTATACTTTTATACTAAAAAAAGTTTCATATGATTATCATTAGGGACATATTTATGAGCAGCATTTTACTGTTGTATTACTTGCAGTTTGTTACTTTTACATATTTGGTATTTGCTTTTAACTTCATCACATAAATATTTAATGTATTATAAATGATGAGAACAACAGAGGGAGATAAATCAAATAAAGTTCTGCTCTTCCCTCAGACTCTGACATGTTATATATAATATCAGCTTCTCCCCCTTGGTAAACACACTTTTGTTTGGGTGTGATGAGAGTGTGTCACACTCCTCATGTGTGTTTGAAGACATATCTGTCTTCACACTGGCTGCAGTGTAGTGGGATGAGCTGCTCTGACTCTTCCTCTGCTTCAGTGTGTTTTCTCTCTCTCTGAATCTCTCATCATGTTTCTGCTTTGTTCTCAGTCTCGCTTTGTTTCTCTCTGGCCTCTTTTCCTGCTTCCCTCTGGTGAGATGTTGGGTGAAATATACATTTAAAGAGGAGAGAACAAACGCTTTACTGTGCTCTTCAAAATATGAAAATTAATTCACATAATAGGGCCATTTAAAGCTGCCTGATATCTATTCAACTACTGCAGACGTTATTTGCTGACTCCTACAAATCTGAATCCCAGACGGTGTCAGGAGGCTGCAGACACTGCTCAGAGCAGAGAGAAGACAGGAAAGACGAGTAGAGGAAACATGCGGATTAAAAAAAAAAAGGAAAAAAGAGAAGAGATGGTGCTTGAGCCGTCTCTGAGAGGAGGGAGGGGGGTGGAGAGCCTGAGAGAATCTGAGGAGTGTGAGAGGAGAGCAGGATGACAAATGAGGCCTTAGAAAGCTGGGTTGTAGACAGTGAGGGTACTGCTGGAGCTCAGGGGTTTGCCTGCAGACAAATACAGTATGAGCATGTTTTCACACTTACACTGCAACCTTAAGTTTTAATCAACCTGAACTCATGTCCAGGAAGGAACAGCCACACAGCATATTTATACATTCACAGCAGATTCACCTTTTTGATGGCACACAAATATATATATATATATATATATATACACACACAAATTGCACACACTAATAAATATCAGTCCCCTAAACATCTCTAATCTCACCATGTTGAAGAAAAGTGAAGAAAACAAATTTGGGATTCTGATCTGGATCTGCACCAAGATTGAATGGGTCCTTTTACGGGTTGTGCCCCACCCCACCACATGGAAATCCGTTGAGTAGTTATGCTACACTAAATGGAGACAAAAAACATAACCTCCTTGGTGCATTATTGTAATGGAGCTCCCGACCCTGGACGTATAATCTAAAATGGATGGAAGAAGAAGGCCAGCAGTGTTTTCAGGGACCACGCACACCCTGTACACTACATGTTTGAACTGTTCAGGACATTAAGATCCTCCAGTAACAGACTAATGACCAGTTTTTATCCCAGAGCTGTGACCTCCATCACACAACACCCACCCCCCTCCCCCTACTGCCCAAAGACTGTCAAACACTTTCAGTCATGTACCACACACACCAAGAACTGCGACTAACATTCACACACATCAAAGACTGTGATTAACACACAAACTTGTTTTGCACTATTGCTGAATGCAATTTTTGCACTATTAATACTGTTACTCTACCTTCTGCACATGGTCATTTGCTGATGCTGCTACTTTTGTTGTTTTCACTCTATATTTCTCTATATCTTTACACCTATAAATGTATCTCTTAGAAACCTCTTACAATTTCATCGTACCCGAATATGATGACAATAAAGATCTAAATCGATGATATTCGTTGAATGTAAGGAAATCTTTATCATTTTAAAGAACTGTGTGCTCTTTTGCTGCAGCTACAGTGTTGCATCAGTCAAAAGTGCTGCATCAACCTGCCTCCCTGCCCTCATGTGTCAGCACTTTAAGGTCAAGCACCTGTCTCATTTCACCTCCGTGCATTCAGGGCTCTGCAACTTGAAACACCGAGGAGTGAGTAGGTCCATGGATAAATAAAACAAACTAACCAACAAAGCAAAGACCAATGTGAGACGATGAGGCACAATTTCTCCAGAAACCCGAAGAATCCATTATGTTCTAGTACTGTCCTCTGGTCTCCTTCAAGGGTATTTTTGTTATCCTGCTGAATAATGGATGAACCTCAGACACAGAGAGAAGGAGAGAGAGAGAGAGAGAGAGAGAGAGAGAGAGAGAGAGAGAGAGAGAGAGAGAGAGAGAGAGAGAGAGAGAGAGTCCTTTGGCGATTGAGCAGTGTTGCACCATTTGTTTTCACTTTCTTTGCTAAGGAGTTTTCTCATGTCTTGGCCTCCTTAACTGTGCAGTTTGATCTGAAACTAAAGGATTTGGCCTAAAGAGGAAGGTTTTGAAACTGGCTCAACGTACTGTAATAATTAGCTTCATTAGCTAAATTTCATCCCACAAACCGAGCAGCACAAAGGAATGGTACGGAAGTCAATGACTGGCTCAGTGATTCTTATTTCATAGGCTGAAAATTCTCCACAAGAGCTAGATGTTCTAAAATTGTCAGGTCTATGTCAACATGCGCCACCTGCAGGAAATAAAAGTAATGGCAGGAGTGGAAACCTGCAGACCGTAAATAAACGTGACCTCTGTCAACAAGACGCTTGCTGAGGTTGGTCAGTACAAACTCCAAGAAAATCAATACAGCACAATACAATACCATAAGGAAATATAAAGGATATTTCTCAACCTTCCATAGGTTACGACCTAAACAGTACCAATAGGAGAATGCAGCGTTTGAAGTTGAACCATTCACCTAAAGTATGTCTCAAAATGTTGTGTCCCAACCACTGGTTGGAGCTAGGCAAAGAAAACTCACAATCCTTTGTCTACACAAAACAACAGCTAAACAACCAAATACACACAAAACTGGAACAAACACATTGCTCTGCACCAAAGTAGCAATCATGAAGGTCCCGCTAAACAAAAGACTCACTAGCCAACTGATCACCCTGATATAAGAAAGAGAGGGAATCAAGCCAGAACAAACTCCATCTGAAACTACTTCCTGACTTATCTAACTAAGTGAAATGTTCAACATTTCATTTTTATATGATCAATTATTTATTAGTTATTTTCACAAGGCAGGGGAAGCTTCATAACACTCATAGCAATGTCACAATGTAGGAAAAGTAGTGGCCCCTGGCCCCTAATATGATGATATAACACAAAAACATATACAACATATATGACCAATTGTAATTAATCTGCCTAGATTATTATTCATATATGTTTTAAAATATAAATGTGTATTTGGGTTACTTCACACATATATATATATTGTACTTTATGTATACTTTTGGCCATTTCTGTGGATATCATGATTATCAACAACATTTGATGTATGAATATGGTTGGTTCATATTTTCAGAGGTTATGAGACTGAGTTATGAGGTAGGGGTTGGGAAAAGAGATTTGCTGGTATAAATATTTAATGTATGTTGAATGAAGAGCCCAATTCCCCAGCCCATAAACTACAAAAAGAAAGCTTGACATCATCACTGTCTAATTTGGCTGAGTGTGTTTACTCACCCAACAGCTATATTAAAGTCCCACTCCAGTAACTTATTACATCTCCTAAAACTCTTGTTTGTTCCTTAAAATTACATTTATCATGGAACTTGTATACAGCCTTAAAATGGCTTCAATGAAACTCTACACCTTCTTTCCTCATTTCGTGACTGGGATCTATAGATATGGTAATATGGCTCCACCCCTGCTCCCCGTCTCCCCACCCTCACAGCTCACCTGCAGCTGAGGAGCCTTTCCGAGCCAAAGCTTTGAGTTTCCCTGACAGAAACTGTTGCCCCAATCCGCAGGAGTGAGTCTGCATTCAAACGAGGCTGGAGCAACATTACTACGCTTCGATTTCCACGTAGTAAATGAAAGAAATAAACAATTGGGTTGTTTGATTCATAGTTATTGTGTGCATATCAGTGGGGCCTTGTACTGTGTCACATGGCTCAGCAATCAAAATACATTTTTTTATTTCCCTGTAACTTTGTATCATTCACTGCACTGCATTGAGAATGTCGACGATAAAACCAGAGCCATCGTTCCTCTTTCCTGCTATGACGATGTTATCAAGCATGGGGTCTCATACTCTTTTATTCAGTCATAGTTCCGTGTGTAAGTTTGGTTTAGTAAGTTCCAAACATGCTGCATTTCAAACTTTCGTATACAAAATACTATAAAATCAAATGTGTGTATTTCCTATTATATCCAGTAACTATAGTGAATATGGACTAGATCCTTCTTTCCTAAACAATGTTATAGATATTTACACATTCCTTTCAGCATCTCCCGCTTGTGAGCAACATGGTGACCTTTGACCTGTGCAAGGTGGAACTGAGCCAGCAGGTGGTAAACGGGGTCAAACTGCTCATCTCCATGGAGAAGAAGCTGGAGGTCGATGGAGACGTGGATGAGCTTGTTTCAACTCAGGAGTAAACCTGGATGCTGATTGGCTGGATTGAGGAGAATGGATAATCGAACTGATAAGATGGAGGAGTCACCACATGAAATGAGTAATAATTACTAACAGATACTGCGACCAGCTCTAAAATAAAAAATGATCGAACTGTTTCACAAATCTCTGTTGCTAAACTCATCATTTTGAACAAACTGTTAAAAGCAAACAAAAGTGCTGAATCTTTAAATATGTAAAGTGTCCTTGGGTCCCTTGAAAGGTGCTAAAGTTATTATCATTATTATTATGAAAGAGTCCAGATGGTGATCAACCACCAAGTGTTTGATTCAGTGTATATTTCATATCGTATTCAGTCTCTACAGTCAATATGGACTGGATCCTTGTTTCCTAGCAAAAGCTCAGTAACAGTCACCCCACCCTTGTTCCAATGCAGGAGCATTACCATGAATGGGAGCACACTTTCTGTCGGGGATACATAAGACACTGGCGACTTAACCTAAAGTTTGCTTCCTGCAATGAATTCATAATTTTTGACTAAAGAAGGATCCACTGGAGTAGAAAATGAACATTTACCAAGTGATTTACAAAGACACATAGTTCCTTATGTGGGTACTTATAACGTTTTAGTGTTATATACAATCGCTTTAGGTGAAATGCACCTTTATTCTATAGTCCATACTCTTAAAAGCAAAACAGAGATCATCTTTACCTCCGGCAGTGAGCAGATGTTCCTCCCTCCATTCTATCCATACATGTTCACATGTGTGTTGTTGTTGTCTATGACCAACAGATCTTGAAGTGAACTGACTGGATTGACATGAGGTTTGGTGCACACATATATCATTCCAAACAGAAATAACCTGTGGATTTTGTTGAACATATCGATTTTCTGTTTGTAGCGTTTGTGTGTCCTCCTCCTTTGTCATTGCAGAGGTTATATGTTTTTGGTATTGCAACACAGCATTGTACTGCAAGTTCAGCATTACTTGGTTTACTCACCGAGAGCTGTCTCCAGCAATGGAAGGAAAATATTAACCTTTAGTTTTGTTTCTGTCAGTTCTTTGTTTCTACTCAAGTTAGTACATCAACCACCCTCATGCCACCATTCTGACATTTACAGCTTTTTACTGCAGTTATGTGCCAAGATTAAACTGATTTTGTAAATTATATCATCAAGAACTAAAAACATTTGATGCTTTTCTGGCATTTGATGAGAAGATTGACGCCACTTTCATGTCTGTACAGTTAATCACAATAACAAGCAAGAAAAAGAAATGCATATAGATTAATCATTTAAAGATAACTAAGGATAACATTTTGCTTAAGTGAGTTCAAGCTAGTTTATGAGATTTTCTGTATTTAATTAAAAATGTCTCAATTGAATGTTATATAGAATATTTAATAGAAAAAACAGATACTTCAGGCTTCAAACAAAGGCCATGGCATTTAAGCATCATGTCTAACTTGTATTTGGTTTTCAAATGTTATTTTGAATTCTCCACATTTCAGATGATAAAGATGTTAAATCCTAATTATTTATCCTGGTTATATAAAGTATCAGAAGGTTCTATCTTCATGACTGTCAGTGTATTAACCCTTTGGTGACATTCCTGGACTTAAGGTGGACTGTCTGCCACATCCGTGATTATCTCCATGTATAAACTGATATAAAGGTATATTCTGTAAAAATCACCCTGGGATTTACAGAATGAGACAAAAGCCTCTGGACTCAGAGGAGCAATAAAGACAGACACGGGTGTGACTAGGGTTTATTACTTTTAATCAATTCAGCTAGCTACAAAATGTCCACCACTTCACACACTGACAGGATACAGAGAGGGAGTCTTTAATATTACATGCGTTGAGGACATCAATCTCACAGTTTAACCTATTGTGTCATTCAGGTTTAGGTATTTAATCACCTTACTCTAACTACTCAACATTTTGGCGATTTGGTGTGCATAGCTCTAAAGTACAGAAGCAACAAAAAAACCCTTTTGTATGTATTTTTTGTTTCAGAGTATAGTTATCATTGTAACTCAACATTATCAGTTTTTTACCAATAACAAACCACACAGGGGAGAATAAACTTACAGATACAGTCTTCTTATAAAAGTAAGGTCTCTCAGAAATATGCGTCTTTGCTTTACATTGCAAACGTTTATTTTTTTTCAGAGCATCCAAAACCTATGTTACAGTACACAACCAGTCCTTCTCTTTCAGCACATAATCAACATCTTCATCACTGAACTGCATAATCATTTAGAAAACAGGTCATTTTTTGCAATACAACCCCAAGTCCTCGTATTTTTCATCTTTAACTCACTTTTTTGATCCCTTTTGCATTATTGTACAACAAGATGGTCACAGTCGGTAAATATATCGAGACAGAAAGAGTGGCACTATTGCAAACTTGCAGGAGTATGGAACGATCAACTGTGTCCTAATACTGAGCATGCGGTTTTGTCAATTTGCTACTGCCATGTTATCTTTTTTTATATATATTTTTCAGACGAGTTTTATTTATAAGACTAAAATCTACCATTTGTCATGCAGAAAACGCACAATTCACATCACTTGGAATGCAATGTCTAATACAGCTACAGAGAGTCTAGTTGCACATTGTCTAAACAGTAACTCAGTATGAACAGTATGATTGCGATGAAGGAAGATGTACCATCGACTGCCTTTTGATTGTAAGTGCTCTTTGCAATGCCATTCATCTGTACCGTCACTTACTCGTGCTTTCCCATCGGCCGTCTCCCTTTTTTTGTCGTGACAACACCAAAATAAGGAGCATGACAGTAGCCTAAATGGAATGACACAGTTTTACTAGGACGATACTGAGATACTGAAAAGGAAAAAGAATAAAAACAAACAGCTTGTATAGCATTCCTATAATATACTTGTCATCCAGAGCAGTGTACTTATATATATATATTATATATGATATATATGATATATATATATATATATTTTGATAAAGAGAATAAAAACTTCACAGGTGAGCTAGAGAGCCATCAAGTCAGCACTATATACAACCTTTGGAAAGAATGATATACGGAGTATAAGAAATCATCTTTTTACGAGGACAATCATCTTGAAAAAGCTCGACAGACGACACAGAACAACATTTACAATGGGGAAGGGAGGTGATATGTGCATGTGTGCAAACCTAGAAGGTCAATACCAAGATGAAAGCAAGTCGATGTGCGCCGCGGGACGCCGGGGACCGCCACGCTGCGGGCTCAGGGCGTTTAGCCACTGCCCAGCATCTTTGTGGCGCGCTGGTTGGCCTCGTCAATCCTGGTCTTGTTGGAGTCAGCCTGGGTGAAGGAGAGAAAGAGAGAAGAGGAGAATGTCAGTTTGATCCAAATCATATTCGATATGATTTTTCATGTCTAGTCAAACTTTTTAAAACCTCTGTTTGACCTGGAAAGATAAGATGTATGAACCTTGAGACTCTGATTGCTCATGAGGATAATGGGCATCTTGACATGACTTATAGTGATCGAGGCTGAAATCAGATCCATATTGTAATAAACTCATATATTCAAGTAAGGACAACTCAGGCTCACAGAGTTAATTCTATTATTCAACACTGTGAACAGTGATTCGGAAATCGGTGCAGAATATTTTTCTTCATCACTGCTTATGAAAAAGCTTTTCAAAAGACCTGGCCAAGAAACCAAGATAAAGACAAATACACTCTTTGTAAATGCTAAAGATATGTAACATACGACAGGGCTATAAATAAATAATAAAGGGATCTTGCTGGTGGCTGCAAATTGGCTTTGTTGAACTAATGCACTAAAGATTCTGCAGTTCTGAAAATAAAATGTGTATCTATGATCACTAAGCTTGTGACTCGACAGTCACCTTTTCATGTCTACTTGCTTGTGATAAGTTGCATATCTGAGAAGGGAGTCTAACATATATCTATTTCAACAGAGACACTGAGAAATCCTTCAGGATTAACAAATTAATAATTACACGTTAGAGCAGGGCTTTAGATTTTCCAAATATAATATTATGTTTGAAACCTGAGTGCTGCTGATTTTAATTAACAATGCCTTTGACAACAGGAAGGTGTTTAAATTAACGTATCCTGCTGCTCTCTGTATGATTGTGGAGGGAAACGATTCCAATGGGCTAACTATTAGAAAAGCTAATTATTTTAAATGGGTTATCATAATAATGATGGTGAATGCTAATTTTAAAATCTTTCCATCTTATGACTGTAATATCAGTAGATTTAAATCCTGAGACAGGATGAAGAAAGAAGGATCAGGGGAATCAGTGACGTACACTTGTCTCTCAAGTAACTGAGAGGCGCTCATATTCAACTGTGTTGTATAAATGTATCAAATTCCGTCAGCCTGTCCTTGATAAGTCAAGGTTAAATAACGTTGCTCAAAAACTTTTGTCCTAAAGCCAAATTATGATGAAAAGGAAACTAATATCAAATACAATAAGTAATTACAGGTAAATTACTGAAGTCAGGGGAAATTATTCTGTTTGTGATATCCATCTTTACAAAATGCAATAAGACTAAATTAATCTATGCTATGTTTATATGTATGCACTGTACAATTAATGTAAAAACAGCAGTTGATCTCGTCGTGGGTGTACCTTCTCCATGATCCTGTCGATCTGGCGGTTCTGGGTGTCGATCTCGTTGCCCATGTCCAGGGCCATGTGGCGCAGGTTACCGATGATGCCGCCCACCTGCTCGAGGTTCTCGTCCATCTCATTTTCCCGGGCATCTTCTGTTACCCTAAACAAACACGGTCACAGGTTAGAGGTTATGTCTGCATAAACACCAGGTCACACACAGGCCACATATTTTTACATTGACCAGGTTCAGAAAGGTGCTGGCTGCTTCCTCTGTGACTTTCTCATCCATATTTCATCCATATTTCGCCTCTGATCCTCGGAGGAGAGCGGAGCCTGACCTCAGACCAGGCATCTGGACAGAAGGAGATCCCTCTGCACAGCAGTTTACATTGTGTTTTTCTGCTGAGTTCTCTCACAATACACAATAAGTAAATTTACGATTTGAAATAACTGATACAGGCTTAAATTGTAAGAAGTTGTAAGGAAACAACACAACCTGTTTTGGACTGCCGTGACACCACAGTATTTACAATGATACCCAGTACTGATCAATTTACAGCCATATGAGCCTCAAACACCATTTTGTTTATAGTGGAGAGGATTTAGACTGAGATAAGAATCAATCTCATAGATTCATTACTGCACTGATCTGCCACGACTGGTGTCTGAATAAATAATGTAAAGTATGATCTCAAATTGTCCAAAAATCAGTTGTATGTATATCAAAGACTGATGGTATTTGGGATAAGACAGACTAATATAATATGTACAATGTTTTTGGTTTGCCAAAACATTAAATAGTGGTTAGCTGAACTGTAGCTGTAGCTGAGCTTGTTGAAAATGTCTGTTGAAGCAAATTAAACAATCCACATCTCACCACAGTGACACGTGTGCTGAGAAGGAATCGGTGATGGAGAAAAAGGACGGGCAGAATGAATTAATCTCTTCACCTCCTCATTTCCACTTAAATGCAGCGTTCTCCTGTGTCCTGTACTCATGTGCACTGGCTGTTCTGACCTGCAGAGGCCGTTTAGTCAGCACACCTACCCATCGTTTCTTATGCTCACAGTCCTTTGGCAAAAAATGCATTTAAATCAGTTTAAATAGCCACTGCAGTGATGTGGTATTGAACTTCCATAAACCTCATCCAACAGGAGGCAAAGCTGTTGGTGCTAACATGCTAACATGTTGATATTGAGTGGGTGTGATGTTAAACATGTCTACCCTCTTGGTTTAACATTGTAGCATGATAACATTTGGTAATTGGCACTTAATCCAATAATGTCATTTATTTTCAGGTATTTGGTCCTAAGTCAAAGTATTGGATGAAATGAAATTACACCTGATGATGTCACTATGTGAGTCATGAAAAATACAGTTTGATAATTATATTCTTTTAGGTTTAATGACTCCATGAATTTATTTATTAACTTGTTCTTGTCAGACTTTAGACGGAGGACACATTTGATGGCTCAGGAGTCAGTAGCCACGTCACATGTCTAACCAGCACATACTGTCCGTCACAACCTCGTGGAGTTTTACAAGGTGCTAAGTTAATGTCATTAGTTTACTATGATGTATTAACTTTGTCTAAGTCTTTCCAACATCATATTGCAGCTCTGATTTCTGACATAATGGACTCGGGACGATTCTAAACATCCCTCAGTATAAATATTTGTGAGTCCACATTCAAAATAATACTGAATAACACTGAGGGACTTTGGCTCCGGTAACACTCATGCCCATATGAAAACATCAGACATAGAAATCCTGTGCTATATCTCTATGATTATAACCTTCTCAAAAATCAGAAAACATCTAAAGGGAATATGTAATGGTATACCTGCCAATATATTTTATCCCTAATGATCATACTGATTAAACATGTGGTAAAATATGCATATACTCTGTGAGTCACACAGTGTACTGTGTACATTTTGCTGCTATTACAATGACCCTTAAATCCACATAGAGGCAATTAATAGAGAAAAGAGGCGGAGTCAGAGGGACAACAAGTTTACAGTTTATCATTATAAATAATTCAGGTCCCACACTGTCTCACTGTATCAGGACTATATTGTCGCAGGTTCGGTAAACAAAGCAAAGTAAATCCTGATAACGATGTGTATTCCCTGTAGACTCGTGATGTACGGCCTGGCTAGTCATGTGATATGATCATGTAATCTGAGCCTTGGAATGTAATGTGCACACTTGAGGAAACTGCTCTTGCATTACAGAAGATATTAGGATATACAGTTGTTTTCAGGCTGTTCGCGCCATGATAAATAAAAATAAAGCTCACTGGTAAATGTGTTGTGTACTGTTTGTGTACAAAGTGTGGTTGTTTGGTTGAAAGTCGTGATTTTATTGGGAGTTGTTCTGCCTTAACATTTACCTCCTCCTGTCTTATTGGTCCAGTTTTGTGTGTTTTGAAGTATCCACTTAAATCGTCAGTCTTACCTGCGGATGAAGCCTCCGCTGATGGCCATCTGTTCACGCTCGTCCACCACGCGGGCGGGCTGGCTGGCCACAACCCCGTCCTGGTTGTTCCCCCAGGCCTTGCTGGCTCCACTCTTCATCCTGGCCACCGGCAGCGATAGGGAGGACGAGGAGGGACAGTTACTCAACTGTTGGACTGAGCATCATTTTACCTCAATAACCAGGCTGGCTTCCCATTTGTCGAATATCTACAGAGAAAGCCTTGGATTTGAGGTAATGCAGCAGCATGTCAATATGTAGCGGGATTGATCAGCTGACACAGAGGTGTTATTTGATTTCATGCATTCAGCACAGAAATATATGGTGGGGACTAGACTAAGTCAAGCAAAGCATAGCAGGCATGGACTGGTTGGTACATTGGGTTTGATACAGGCTCATTCTGTAGTTACACAATAATTATGTGTGTGATGTTATATGTTTTTTATATATAACATACTGCTCAGAATCAGGCAAGCCTGGTATGCCATGTCACATCTATGTGTTCTCTATAATCTAAGCATGCATTTCAGTAGCTGCACCATTTAGGATCCTATTGTTTAAAAAAAAAAGAATTTGTAACTTCTGTAATGTTGCAATGATAAGCCCCACCCCCACTCCCACAGTTAAATGTCCCAGTGTGACAGAAAACAGAGAAGAGATGAGCTTTTGGCAGACACACAACATAGAGTGTACAGGACTGTCACATTGTTGGGGGGACGACGATTAATGTGGAGAACAAACTGCGAAACGACTTAAGGGAACAAAATAAAACAAGGAACTGGAGGGAGTCAACAGAGAGTAACACCATTATTAACTGTTCCTACATCCAGTGACCTGTGTCCCCACCCCCCTACATCCTGCCCTCGTTCTGTTGTTTTTACACGTCACTGCTTTTCTTCTAGGTTTGGGCCACTGGACAAGCTGCGATGTCAGGCAGCACTGAGGCAGAGGCGTGTGAGCCGAAGCTTGAATCTGCTTCTGTTTCAAGAGCAGAAAAAGTGGACAAATACAGCTGCGCTAACACAATACGCCACCACAGCTCGTCCGCGTGGCTTTGTTAACAATCAGATTCTGCAACTGTTTTGGCACAGAGTTGGGACAGAGAGGAAGATTTACCCGTTTGAGATACATTTTTATTTCTTTAGTCTCCGGAATTTTAAGGCACTTTCTGAGGCAGGACAATCACATATCTATAAATATTTTTATTCAATAAGATTCTGTCATTTCTTCTGGAGTGTCAGTTGTTGAGTTTGGTTTAACCTTGAGTGCTGTGTGGATGTATTCAAGCTGTATCAGGGATGGCGATGGCTCAGCCTCCTACACTGCTTTTATTAATAGAAATGGACTGAGGCTAGGCTTCGCTGAGCTCCCTGTCCCTGCTGACACACACCACTGTGGTAAACACACATGCTACCCTTGCCTGAGTCCTTTCTCTTCCTACCTTCCTTGTTTTTCATTTTTTTCTTCCTGTAATAGCGAAGCTGTGACCGTTTAATTTCCCCTCCTCTCACTTTCCGTTCATTTGATATCCAGTTTGTTCTCCTTGGCAGTTTGCTTCCCTACAGTCTCAGAATGGATATAATGCACTTCCCTAATCACTTTTGCTGCGATTGAACTGAGATGATCTGATTAGATGGAACGTGTACTGCAGATCCCGTCGTAAAACTCATTCTATCTAATCCATTCCCTGAGTGACCTGTGTGTTGAGCTATCTACCAATCAAAATCCACTCAGTGGCCCGCAGACAGCCCCAATCAGAAGGCATTAAGCACGAAAAACCGAACAGTCAGCTAATTCTGATAGACAGCCTGCACGCTGCAGGGATTAAAGAAATATACCAGCATGCATGATGGAATAAAGTCTCACTTTCTGAGAGGCGTGAGGAAATATGTCTCTTTTATCAACTCCAGCATTATTCTGTGTGCATCCAGTTTGAGTTGACTTCCCAGCAGGCTGTCATGCCTCTGTCTGAAACGCTGACCTACATGTAAGCGAGTTCCCTGCAGGAGAGGGAGCTCAGCAAACAGCGAATCTGAACAACCAGTACAGGATGAAGTTATAGCACAGCACTCTGCAGGAGAGACGGCACTGCAGACAAACTGCAGCAGAACCAGAGGGGGAAAAACAAGGCGGCGGTGGGCTGTCACCATGCGGAGCCGTGTTCAGACGAGGGTACCACGCGCATGCCACATGCGCAGTTACATGATGTACCCATTTTACAGAACAAACATGACTAGCTCCCCGAAAATGTCCCACTGCGCATGTGCTCTAACCCAGTTTCCAGCTCCGAGGAACAACGCATATCATTCCTGTTTTTTCCCTTTACTTTTGATGTGTCATTGTTTTCACACAGTTTTCTCTTCTCTCTTCCTTTTTTTCTTTCTCATGCAAGGGCACACAATTGACTATTTTGTTTGCTTTAATATTTTGGCCATTTTAGACACCTTTGCTAAATATATCTGTTTAAACTCAATCACTTTTCTTCTTTTATCAACATGATTTCTCCTCGGGTATTCTGACCTTTTCAAAATAAGACAAGGCTTTTGTGCAGCTCGTGGTAAATAAAACATTTGTTCATCATCAACATCATCAACATCATTCCATTGTTAATATTAGCATCAGGATCTTAGCATCTCCACGTGTAGCATTGCTGTTATGAGTTGCATCGTCATGCATGCATGAGCATTCAAAGGGTCATGCTCGCCAGTCATTCCATGTCATTGGCGCTCGGTGGTTCAGAGATGGTGGTGGGGGGAGAGGGTGGTTAACAGAAAGGTCTAATTTCCCAAGAGAAGGGAGAAGATCTACTGTATGTTAAAGCGGTGCGGTGGTGGTAGAGATCATGCAGATGAGGAGAAGTGTCAAACAGTCCTGGACCAGGCTGACCAAAGACATTTTGGAACAAAGATCACTGAATTACCAGACAAGGTCAGGACATAAAATGATCTGAGTGCCGAGATGCCTCGGGAGCCGCAGCCCTGCTCTTTTAGAAGAATCTAATCTGTTGAGAAGGCCACCAGCTGAAGTGATGTCGTTGTAGAAGTACCCATTGTCCCATCACTTTGCATTCATACTAAAAAACTCTTCAGGAGGAATCAAATGTTACAAGAGGGACTTCTACAATGACTACACCTGCATGTATATGACTCCCATTATAAAGGCGTTTGGAGAAGTGGAAGCTTAGAGAATAGGGCACTTGGAGAAGGGCACTTGGTAGAAGGGTGTTAAGAGAGGCACTTCTTGATGAACCATGGCCTTTGCTGAGTGGAGGAGAGCTTATGTGGAGGACTGGACTTTTTGAGCTTGGGTTTATAGGATTTGGGTCTCGCCAGTCTATTTGCACATTGCACAAAGGCAGCGAGAAAGAAATATACAAGTTTGGGTAGAGTGTTTGTGTGATTTGGAAGCATCAACGTTACTTCTCAGAGGCCAATCAGGTAGCGATGGCTCTGACTGGATGGACTACGGCACGGTTGCTATGAACTATGGGATACTGCATCTCAGAAGGCCAATCCAGTGGAGAGTCTCTGTAAGAACCCAAGGCTACTGCATGTGCCACCAGATATCTACAGTGTGTGTGTGTGTGTCTGCATGTACTGTGCAGTTGCATTTAAGTCGAACTGAAATAAAGAATATTCTTTGCTTAGTACTAACGTCTTTTTGGCTTTATATAGTTTTTGGGTCAAATTTTTAAATATCAAAACAAAAGAAAGTTTATTTAAAAAGTTTGAGTTTGATAAGAAAGAAAGTTTGATTGATTTTACTGCCCTGATACGTCTACATTAGTGTCAGGGGGCATTCATTTTTGGCTTCAATTCAGCACTGATCATTTGACTGCTATAGAATCTGTGGGGGCAGATACTGAAAATGCTGCATAGACTACGTAACTGTGAGGATGCAAGTTAGTGGCTCTGTATTTTACTTGCGTATTTTATTCCATACAGTACATCATACTATCTTTCTAATCACAGAGTGGTGTATGGAGAATGTGAGTTTTGACAGTCGGGTTATTGACAATCATCCCGTTTGGACCCATAAAAGAATGAGACATCTAACGTTAATCAAATGGAAATTAATACTAAGTGTTAACAAGTTATTTAGCTTGCTTCCACTTTGCTAGTAGTTAAGGATCCATCCTAATGTTCAATGGATTAGGGACATATGCTTGAAACTAATACCTCTTTGTCATGTCCGATGTCATAATCGCACTGAAAAACTCATCATCTCTTACAGGCTTGTTAAGTAGCGCAGAAAAAAATGTCCTGTATCATTGTCACTATGTTTTTAGTGCACTATAAAGTTAACAGCCCGTCTTCTAGCAAAGTTAGTCCTTCGATGTTTGTTAACCACTGCAATGGGAAACATTCACCCTGAAGCCTAGCTTGTTTTGAGAAACAGAATGTAAAGTACATTGGCTTCAGTGTCATCGTGCTTTTTCTGACATGGAAAGTTTAAATAATTCAAATTTCAGTTCGACTTTAGGTATGCTATGCATGTGTGTGTGTGTGTGTGTGTGTGTGTGAGAGAGAGAGAAAGTGTATCATATCCTCCTATGTCCACCTCGTACAGCTGTAAAAGGGCGGGAGTCAGTGTCTGTTTGGAGCTGGAGCAGAGCGGACTATTGGCTAATGGCCACCGTGATGTCACTTCTACCTCTGTTATTTTGCAATTTCTTAGATATTGAGTCTTATTCTTTTGAATGGCAGGCAGGCAGGCAGGCAAGCAGCACCTACTTGTTACATGGACAGGAGCAAAGACCACAGAATTTCCCTAGATCGTTCAAATTCTTTTCTGCATCCTTCATGTCCTTATTGATTTGGTCCATTCCCTCCTCGATGCGCTCCAGTTGCTCTGATTAAACACAAGTCATTTATCCCCCACAGAACGAAGCACGAGAAAAGAGAGGGAGGAAGAGGAGAGGAAGAGAGAGATAAAGAGAAGACAAAGGAGATAAGACAACAACTTCAGACACTCACTGTGACAAAAGAAAGTAAAACCAAAAAAAAGAGGAAAACTGGACGCCACCACATATGTAAAGAACCTTGAGGCACGTTGTCAGTACCTACTTGTGACATGGACATATGAAAAGCCCACAGCATTTCCCTAAATCTTTTAAATTTTTCTCGGCTTCCTTCATGTCTTGGTTGATATGGTTCATGCCATCTTCAACACGATCGAGTTGCTCTGGTCAGGACAAAGGGATGACAGTAGTGGAATGAATTTCATTGACTGATTGACAGAAATATGAGTTATTATGAGCAGTAATTGAGTCGTGTGTGTGTGTGTTTGTACCCTGGTGTGTGTAAGGGTAAGAGAGAAGACTGATCTGTGTTTCTACTGAATGCGTTGATTTGGTGGCATAAAATACAATTTTGTGCATTCACTGATTTTGTTTTAGGCCAGACAATGTAATATATAGCACAACAAATGAAATAATGACAGTGAATATACTTTTTCAGTTTAAGTGGTTGGAAGTTAAAATCTTTAAATATTAACTTTAAGTAATAGTTCTGCATTTTTTGAAAGATCAGAATTTGCTTCCTAGCTGGACAGTAAACGTGAGTAGCACTCATTTCTGTAGCCTACGCTAAATAGGAAGCAAGAGCCAGCTGCCAGATAGCTTAGCTTAGCATAAAACTACATACAGGAGGGAAGAGCTAGTCTGGCTAGAGCCAACCTCTCCAAAGGCAGGGGCAATTCCAGGGGCAGGCCCCAACTAAAATCTAATTGGTCCCTGAAGTTTGCGGTTTCCAGTTTGGAAAAAATCCTACATCTGCCATTATCCGAAGGTAATACAATCTGCCTTCTAGTGCCAGCTCATTGTGTGGGAGTAGGGTGAACATAACACTATATCATTTAATATTTACAGAACAAAGATGGACGTTTCTCCAGTCTTTATGCTAAGTTTTCTATTTGCCTAATGGCTCTAGCGTCATATTTAATATACCTGCTTGGCAAAAAAGGAAATAAGTACATTTTCTTAAAATGCCTTACTGTTCCTGGTCCCTATTCCAGTGTCAATGTGCATTCCAAAAAACTGGCAACTGTGCTCTATATTCAACCAATATGTATATTTTAAAATTCCATCAGACCAAAGCAAAGAAAACTCCCTTGGGAGCTGTTTACTTGCACTGTGCATTACCTGACAGGTCTGTTTTTTCTCCGGTTGATTTTTTTCACTGTCTCCTGATCTACAATCAAATTGTCATGATTAGGATGCTGAGTTAAACTTGTTCCTTTTTCTTTTGCTGTGAGGACATCCAACTAAAAAATAACGTGCCCTTGTCAGCTTATGTGAAAACAATGACAGTATATGAACAGCTTTACATTGTCGAGTAATGTTACATCTGCTTTATTCTGACTGAGCCCTCGCTGCTGTGGATCAAGGCCTGGTGCTGGACTGTCTCATCATTATGGGACACATATACAATAGGCTGCTTAAGATTCTCAGATATCAGTTGTGGTGATTTGCATTGTCTAATGTTGCTGCCACAATCAAGAGAATAAAGGTGGTGTGTGTAACTACAAACTGCCTGTGTTGCTTTGTCTGGTTTTGCATATGGTCAAGGAGATGGAACGGATTTTAAGTATGACTGGATTCTGGTTTATGAGCGTCTGGGCCTTCGTCAGGCTGGTGTGGTGGATGGTGGGTTGGTGACGGCTCCACAGCACAGAGGATTTACATCCCGATTAAAGGAAATACGGTGCAGGCAGAGTGTGAAAGGGTGAGGCTACAGTTAAATATGGATTGAGAAACTAGTTCATTGACTTTTTCAGATTTGTAAAATCCCCGATTGGCATGCATTTTATGTAAATATATTCAACTAAGAGAGGATCCACGATGACTGAAGTGGGTTAATGACACTCGGCATGCTGCACTCATTATTTGATTAAGAAAACATGGTCAGCAGCTGTAGGTTGCTGGTCAATAACTGTTTCCAGCATCAAGTGCTACACAGCTACAGACATTTCTGCCTGCACTAAAGTCAATAACACAGGGTCAGAGGTCAGCTCAGGCTTTTAGCCTCCTGTGTGTGTAGTGAGCCGTTTCAATTGGTTTCTGATTAGTGATCCTATGGGTGAAGAATAGCGCTGTGGACAAAGAATAAGGATGAGGGGATAAAGGGATGGTCAGAGGAGGGCAGAGCCTTCATCCCCCTGAGTGAACGACCATGTTGGTACAATTATGGTTCCCTTCTACAGGATTGGTGAAGTCCCCCTCAGAGACAACCGAAGCTCAAGATATATTTTCATTACCAACTTTAATAGTATTAATATTAACTGCTTGATGTTTCACATTATAAAACATACAGTATAAGTCAAAGTGGGTTCTGGGTTTGTTTGCTCATTAACAAACTGCATGTAACCAGGGATTGTACAAAGTGGTATGAACTGACAGAGAAGTGAATATTTTTGTCTTTACCAGCTAAATCGATCGTTTCTTTTAAATCCACCTCTGGTATTTTTAGATCAGAGTGTCAGCAGTGTGGCAGGGTCCGTTCAGCTTTTCTCTGGCCTGTTTAAAACCTGCTGGCCAAATTGTGGCCTGTGCCATAAAATGGAGCCTGTTAAGACTCATTCACTGTTAATGCTGTGGTAAAATGTCCAATTTAATCACTTTCACGTCCCAACATTTTTCCTTAGCGATTTCAGAGAAGGTTACAACACCAACAGTCGATCAACACCCTGCCACCAGCTGCCACAGGGACAAACATGTTAACCCAACTGGATTACGCAAGAGAAATCATTTTTCTTGCTGTTGAGCTGTCGGGTTCTGGCACTGCAGTGGCTTGCATAAATATTCCTCACTGGATCTGTTCATGTTTTGGCACTTTCAATATTTTCTATTCGCTGTCTTTTGTTTGCTTATGACAGTAAACAAGCTGCTGGCAAATCAAACGCAGTTAGGCAAATCAAAAAAGGACAAAAAAACAAAAAGTTAGCCAAAGGAAACGGTTTAAGGAAGCTGAAAGAAAGAAAATTTACCCAAAGTTAAACTGGTCCCCTTGACTAATTAAATGTGTTAAAACCCAAATCAGAAATTGTTACTTTAAATTAATAAAAATCAGGAAAAAATGAATTAGTTTGGCAATGCATTTAAATGAAAACAATTAAGCAACTGCATATGAAGCAAATTCATTCATTCATTCATGTTTGATACCATTAACTTAACAGCAACATTTCTATCTATATGTAATAATGTCACTTGTGGTTCTGCTAGAATGTGAATAGCATTTAATGTGTTTTCTACATATAGAATCATTATACCAGCTTTATTTAATGTGAATAGCTCATTATTAATACCTATGTGTTGTAACTAAACTCGCCATCCCTCCTCTTGCAGACTTACCTCCCTGCTCGTCCAACATAACCAAAGTCCTGATGCCGGCATCTTTGCTCTACTCCCCAAGGACAGGCAGGTGTGAAGGAGGGGCGCAGGGAGGGAGGGGAAACAAAATGACAGAGAGGTCAGTAATGAGGCCAAAACAGCCGAGGGAATCAGTGGTGAAAACCCACAGTTTTTTGGAAAACATTTGATTTCTTTTAAATCCGTTTTGAGAATCGCTCAAGGCCTAACAGCGTCTAATTACACATCCTGATCCTCTGTGGTCCCTGTGTTGATGTTCCCGTTCTTCTGAACACATTCGAATATTTCTGCTCCCCCAACATCAGCATATAAGCTTGTATTGATTAGAAGGAGCAAAGGTCATTTCTCTATTACACCTCACCAGGAAACATAGAAACACCCCCAAGAGATTAACAATAGAAATGCTGACAGCAAAGGAGAGTCCTTATTAAAGCAAAGTCCCCGCGATTGAATTTTCCGTCATTACATATTTTATAACACAGGCTCCCAACTCCCCATCCGTCTGAGATGTCAGCAGCCGTTGGACCTTTGGACCGCGCTTAAGTATTGCCTATGAACTGTAAGAGTATTTAGTCCTCCAATGTAGGAAAATGGAGGTTGTCTTATTCTCTTCAGCTTTAAGGGTTTCATTTGAATTCTGGCATGAGGAGCATGCATGCGGATTCAATAGTGAAGCTAATAGTCACTTATAGGCCGGGTCGGCTGCAGGTTTCAATGCTGGTAAAAAGAACGCAAGTATGAGGAGGACGATAGTGACACTAAATGTAAAACTCTTCTTTCCATGTGCTTCTTAGAAATGCAGCACCACTGCACTAAGATGTGGCACCTGGCTCGGCTTGATAGCCATAAATAAGATTATGTTGTGTCAGTGCTACACTCGCACACACCATTACACACACATCCCCCTGCCTGCTCAGCAGTTTGGAAGGAAAGCTACACATTGATGTTGGAGAGGCAAGAGGGGAGCAATTATTCTGGCAATATGGAAAGCCTCTTCACCAGAGAAATTCCAAAGGATTTGAAATGTGTCCCTCGGGATACACCCATGATCCCAAACAGGACTGTGAAGCCTACTCATGCAAATCCAGGAGCGGGATTAATACATACATTAATACATCGGGCTGCAAAGACTTTTTTGAGTCAAGAATTCTAAATATAAAGCAAATTTTTAAGAGCTTTTTTCCGCAAACCATCATTTCACCACACGTCTCAGAAGCTTAAATCCCGAATGATATCATGGACGTGACTGAACGTATTCTACAAGGTGGGGTCTTCCAGATTCCCCTCAGCTGTTTGTGTGGTGATGGTATGAAAACATCCAGAGAGAATTGATAGTGAAGCCAGTCATTCTGCATTCATTTCCATATAATCAGGAGGAATTTGTATTCTGTACATCTTTCAATCCCCGTCTGTCCTTCCTCCGTTTTTCTGACCATCGATCAAACTGAAGGAGCAGTAAACTTTCTCCCCCTGCTTCTCCCGTCTCTCACCTTCACCCCCCCCCTGCAGTAGAGTCATATGGAGCGAGATATGTCAACTGATGATCAATATGACCTTGAGATGTGCGCCGGGAGATTGTCAGGATCCCCCGCCCCCAGCTGCCCAAGCCTTTTCTCTTCCTGTATCCTCCACTCTTCATTTTACTGCCTCCTTCCCTCACTCCCCCTGTTGCCGTGCCACTCTCAGAGCATTTCGATTCTCTTTCTCCTCATCTTTCACCCTCTGTTTATTACAGTATTGGCGTGAATAAAAATATGGGTGTGTATCCTCCGTCTAACTCTCTGACATTACTTCATTTCCTATAATACATGCTATTCACTCCATCACTCTGTTGAGTCATGGTTTGCTCAGTCCTACTCTACAGGAATAATGGATTAAAGCAATTAAAACAGAACAATGATGCTTGTTTTAGAGCGAACGCACATTTGGATCCAGTGTCAGAAATCATCACAGGACCTTAAAGTAGTTTGTCAGCATCAACTACAAAAGGTTTTCTTTGTTAGAAAATGCTATTGTGGATTGAGAAAGAGACTTGATTCAAGTTCCCACATTTTTTTCTTTTGTAGGATTTTTTCAAAACATTCCGTAGCTTTATTTGAACAACATCTATGCAGCAAATGATCCAGGCCCGGGAGGCAAACCACGGAAGCAGAGCATTTGCACCTATGTGGTGTGTGTGCTATAACCATTCAGCTATTGGTTCGCCCAGCTGAGAGATAAATAAAAAAAGTAAACAGGACTCATCTCTATGCATTATATATGAAACTGGAGTCAGGAGACAGTCAGCCTAAAGCAAAGCAAACAGGTAACCAGGAAACTGCAACCCGCCAAAACATACTCTTGTACATAACTCATTTAGACTTTGTTTTTTTAACACAGTAACACATAACTAAGTTGTTCTGGTAAGTGTAGAGTCCTGCAGCAGGTTGGGTACCCATAGGTAAAGTTGTGTAAAGATTTTTTTTATTAACTTGAGCGTGGGGATGCAAATTCACACTATTCCATATTTTGTTAGTTTGTTAAAAGATGAAATAAGGTCTCATCCTTGCCAAAACATTACATTCTTCTGCCATGGAGACCAGCTAACTTACATTTTTAACTACTGGTTACAGATTTACAAATCTTTACCCATGTATGTGGAGACAACAGAGATATTCTAACTCCTCAGTGTACCAGGACACAGTCAGCTCTGCTCCTGTAAGACAACACACAGTTGTCCTCCTCTTGTTTGCTTTAAGTGTTATTGTAAAGTGTTGTAGTGTTCTTTGTTGAACATGGAGAATAATGTGGACCTTGTGTGAAACTGTCTTGGGAATGCTGGCTCATCCACATTTACAATTAAGCCATGAATAAAGACATTTATTGTAATTTGCACTTTGTAAATAATCTATTAACGTGTACCTACTTCTCAATAATGGACTCACTAGACACAAAATGTTAACATATACTGCTCTTTGTGTTGGAGTCACTCCTCCCTTACCAAACTGCTGAAATGAACCTTTTAATTACAGTAACAAAATTATAATACAGGAACAAAATTAAATACTGTCAAAGATTTAATATTAAAACAAATTTAATAGATTGCTCAAATTGTTCCTCTTCAAATTTGAATTCTCTCATTATACACTCAGGACTCGGCACAATACATTCTTTCTTCTGCAGTTTTTTGATTTGATAGAGAATCAGTCTGATCACTTCCTGTTCTTTCTGTGTCATATTTTGTCTCAGGTTATATTGAGGAACTATAAATTAAACCTTTACACCGACACTGATCAGTAATTCATAGTGTTTTTCTTACCTCTTCCACCAGCTGCAGCATACGACGAGTGCTCTCCAGTGACTGTGGACAGACAGGAGATATGATTAGTGTCCATTTGTGATCACAGGCCACATTTATACAACATTATAAGGAGAGTTTTCTGGAGTGTGTAGCAAATAAAGTGACACAATCATGTGTCTGTGTTCGCTCATTGAACTGTGCATAAGCGAGCATGTATCATAACAAAGTGGAGTCAATTTGATCAATCAGGACACAGACAGGATCGATAGCTGATGTTTATCGACATGAACTCAACATGAACTCAGAGACAGACTGTCCACACTTCAAGTACTGAATATGGCAGATCACATAATAGGAAATTTGGTAGTAGGAACAGCGTCTGAATCAACTGGAGCTATTGAATTGCTGACTCTGGGCTACATGATGTGGATTTGAAGCTTGATTTTAAGTGCTTTTAGGCACGTTTAAGATCCAGTAAGTCACCAGCCATGTACTTACTGATACAGAGGCTCTGCGTGTAAAAGCGACTTCATTGTAAAAAAGGCATTCTTTGATCCCTCTCTATCCCTTCCTCCCTGACAGTTGGATGTCTATTATTAGCCTGTGTGCTGATAGATATGTAGCTGCACGTTCCGCTCCCCTCTCTAACAAGCATGATGCTGCAGAGCACAGCTTGCTGGCTGGAGCCACTCGGTGGGGACGGCGCGCTGTGATATCTCGTCCTTCGCACAATGACACAGCTTCGCCTCGCTGTGCTCGCTGCAAGCACGGCTGATCTCCTGGAGCAGTGGGGGGGGGGGGGGGGTTGAAGAAAGGGGGGTTGGGTAAGGAATGGAATGAAGTGCGGCCTGGATCTGATGAACTCAGTCTTCTTTATGTTTTTTTTCCTCCTTTCAGCTCATCTGTCCGTTTCCTCACTCTTTCATCTTTCCCTTTCACCCATTTTCTGGGATTTCGTCTGAAGTCAAGCCACCAATATACAATACGCTCGTAAATCAGAGCTCGTCCTTGTGTTCTTTGATGTGAAATTTGCATCACATGAGCTGCTGTCCTCTCTGTGGATCTGAGAGCTAAAGTAAGTCAGTGCAACAGACGAGAAAAAGTGTTATTCTGATGCCGCCATTTTGTGCATGCCCCATGTTCACGCATTTGCACGTGTGTGTGTGTGTGTGTTAAATATTCTGCTCAGCTGTCCCAGTGTGAGTCATATGTGAAGCTGGAGGGGTATGGGCTGATCTGCTCTGGGCCAGGACTGAGACTCTCTCTGTATCTCTCTAACACACAAATGTACACACACACACACACACACACACACACACACACACACACACACACACACACACACACACACACACACACACACACACACACACACACTCACCCACCCACAAACAAACACACACACCATCATTTATGTAGTCACACGCGCAGCAGTTCTGCAACTGCTTTAAAATCGTTTGACATTATTCTATAAAACATTCTTCATATTATGAGAATGGAGTTAAAACAGAGACTTTTGGTTTCTTAAAAATCTTTTGACAATTTACTTTGCTTGAATTACAACTACAGATCTCTGTTAGTCAGCGTGTGCAAATGTGTACATGCCGTCATGTCGGCACGCCATCACAAGTCGTTCTCACCTCATCGGCAAGCTGGTCAGCGCGTTGCTGCATGTCTGACAGCTCATTGCGCATGTCCGCGTCATCTGCCATGGCTGCTGGATGTGGGGGGTGGAGGAAGTCTCCAACAGGGAAGAGAAGATCCTAGTGGGAGTCCGGGGAGGGCTGGAAGAGAGATAAAAAAATAAGAGGAAAAGCCTTTAGGATGGAGAGCTGGATGCTGCAGTGGAAACAGCTGAATCCACGGAGGCATTAAACTGTCTTCAGGCTTTGGAGAACTCGGATAATTTGATGTGCGACTGATGTTTCATCAAGGAATGAGCATGTAGCTGTAATCACATGCAGGATCAACATCAACACAGCATCATATTAGCAAGCTCATCTCTTTGAGCCTCCCTGAGCTGTCTGATGAGGAGGATTAGACACAAGCAGCAGTGGCAGCGTTTGACTGGAGGTGGTGGTGACCAATAATTTGAAGCCACAGTTTTTGCAACAAAAGATCACCTAGTGTTGCTAATTGTTTCACAACTTATTCAAGACAAACTCAAGACCAATTTGAGGGTTATTCATTCCTTTTTATCTTTGTAGGCAGTGTACATCTGTCATTGGGGAACATGTCCTGTTAAGACGCCCTTGAGCACCTCTGGCATCAAGTCACTCTGGATAACAACAACAGCTAAAAGTCAAAGGTACAAAAAAGTGAAATGTACTGCGCAGGGGACAAGGAGGAAAATAAAAAAACAAAGAAGCATGCAACAACTAAGCTAAATGAGTGTGGATCATTCTTATAAAATCATACAATGAATGTAATAAAACCAAGGGGTAGCCAATTGGGAGCTGCTGTGTCCCAAGCCCTAGCAAGTGGTTGCTGTTTCAGGCGGTAAAATGGAGGATTAACAAGATCTTGCAGCAGCAGCGTTTGTGTATTGGGTTGTGAACGGAAAGGGAAAAGGCTGCTGAGGTTTGCAGAGGAATGCCGGTCTCAGACAGGCAGGATTGACTGGGATTTTGCAGGATTAGCCACAGAGAGACATAAACAGCCTTGTTAGCCCTGTAGCTGTGATCCTGTCCAACCCTCTGCGGGTCATGAGACTGGCATCACCAGTCAAATAGTGTAGCATCTGCACATGTAGGATTACTGGGAGCTAACTCTGAAGATGATCTTAAAACAACTTGTCTTGTGTCAGATAAATTGGAGATTATCAGCAGATATGTCTTTGAGACGTCGTCGCAAACTAGCCTCCACATTTTCATGACAAATTATTAAAACCTGTTGAAAATCAAATTCCCTTCCACTGTTTCCTGGTTATGAGGTCATTCTGCAACAGTAATGGAGTCTAGTACCGAGCAGGAAATAAGGATCGATAAGGGATCAACATACTTTTTATACATATCCTTAGGGAAGTAAAATAAAATAAAATACAAAGTGATATTTGTGATATTAACACTGAATCAAATGACTGAAATACGACAACTCTACAAAGGTTTTTTGAGTCTTTTGGCCCATTGTTTTGGAGGATCATGGCTCTGGAGTGAACACTGACCAAAACAGAGCAAAACAGCACTGAGGCTGGTAAAGAAAGTCAACCACTGGGTTGATGGCACGTCAGTAATTGTTTTAAAATTGTCAGGCACACTCAATATTTCTGTTTCTGTTATTTAAAGCTCCCCTCTAATGGCGAGTTTTGCACAAAATGTTTTTTCTTCCAGTTTAGTGTATTGATCATTTTATTTTTAATCAACAATGGCTCACTTGACTACATATTGTTACTCACGTAGCTGCTACAATGAGCCAGACATATCCCCGCTGCTCTGTATCTGCTACATGTCTTTGTTTCATCAGCTTCATGAGGTGTCAATATGTCAGTGTAGTGTTAACAGTCGGCTTCTACCTCCCACAAGGTAATTTAGCACTGGGGTGTGAAGGTGAGAAAAAAATATTAGAGGGAACAAATATGGAAACTTGACTTGCAAACCTCTGTGTGCTTTTACATTGTGCTACTTCAGTGGCACCCCTCTCTTCTGCTTTACCTAACTCTGCATGTAATGATTAATGTTAATTGTTTAATTTCCATTTAGTCGAGTGTTGAAGATGACAATGATAATCTAATTCAATGAGATGCTTTTTTTCGTTGTTTTTTTTTTACTTTATGTACATGTATGTGTGGTGGACCTTGGGCAGGATAGCAAAAGCTTATGCTGGTGCTAATGGGGATACAAATGTGGAAAGAAAGTAACAGCAAAATGCATTGGTTGTGATGATAAAACTGACATTATCACCACCACGAAAAACATTACAGGGGAAACAGTCGAGGTGATCAAGTGCATTGCCGAGAGAGTCTGTGTTTCTTATTGGACAGATGGCTTCTTCCACCTGGACATGCATCATCCTGGTGACTGAGCGAGCAGCGTCTGGTTGATATTCTGCCTCGGAGGTCCTGATGTACCCTCCGTGTTTGCTTCATCCACTTGTGTGCACTGAGACGTTCGCATTAACAACATCTGCCAGCCAGAAGTCTGAATCATTAAAGCCTCCCTGGGTTAGAATATAGATCAATCGTTCATATCTGTGGATGGATTCAGTCATGTATATAAATCAACAGCTGTATCATAATGATTAAGTCCTGCACAGGCTCCTTTTTATTATCACATTTTAATGGCAGATACTTATATAGATTGTTCCACTATAGTCAGAAACAATTATATTTGTGAATCCCATTCATTCCATCCCTCCCTGCTCGGATTTCTCACATCACTCCCCCTTTCCCTCTCGCTCCCCTGCATTGCTTCACAACAGCAGCGGCCATGTTGGGTTACATAAACCTCTGACTGGACTGTGCATTGCCTAATGTCTGAATCGAGTCAAAACCTCTTCGGAGCGACTCGCTGAAGGAAGAGAGGGGCATCATCGCCCGCCTGGCTGTGCAGTTATGTAACTAAATTCAGGCAATTAAGTTTTAACAGGCCACGCTGACCTTTTACTTTACGTCTCAATTAAGCTCCACAGTTTTGCATCTTAGTGCCCTGAGCACTGCCCGCTTCAGCACCGGAGCAAGTTCATCAACAGAACAGATACAGTGTGGAGTAGGCGTTACGTAAGAACACGCTTTTCTAATCAGCGCATTCATCTGTGTGCATGTTTTGGTGTTGAATTTTATTACACTTGTATTCATAACCTATACCTATACAGGTCTGGTTTAGGTATAGTACTTTGTTATTATATAAATGAGGAGTGACATGCAGATTTGTAGAAATGTAACCCCTCCTGGAGCTTTGGACTGTACTACTGCAACCTTCAGTGAATGACTGAAGTCCTGTATAAGGGTCGTGTGGTGACACTTGAGCGGGTTCCATTGAAGGAATTAGATCATGGGATATGGTCAAAACAACAAGAACATATTTTTTTGTTTATCATTAGATATCTTTAAGACAAAAGTCATGTGAAAGTTTAAAGACAATAAATTGTTTGTTTACAGATTTATTACTCTGTTAAAATTAAAAAAGGAGTTAAATTTGTCTAAATTGTCACCTCCAGACATATATGTGATGCATGTTTTTTTCCACAAGCTTTTCTAATCATATAACAGAGACAGTGGGAGGTAAAGAGACATGCAGCAAAGGGCTGAGATTCAAACCCAGACTCAGCCTTAATATATCGTATACAACTCGATGAAATACCAGCAAGGCCATCCTGTGTGTCAACGACTTGTGCAGCTGTGATAAAACTGTTCAAATGTTTTCTCCTCTGGTCAGTATGTTAATTTAACCATTTTTATGCATTGACATGCAGCTCTGTGTTCAGCTGCAGTGCAAAATCACACTGTGCTCTCCTCCTAAATCCATTGCCAGGGATAATCTCCGATGCACAAACTAGAATCAATTATAACGAAGAAAGGAGTCATTTCAAAAGGCATCTGAGCTAATGAATTCCAGTCAATCAACACCCAGAAGCTAAGAAGTTAGGAGCTCAAACCACTTCTGACTTTATCGCAAGACCAATGAGTGCAATATTCTTCATCACTGATCCCATAGAACAATAGAAGGTACAGATAGATAGATACAGAGAAGGTACTGATATGTAGGTAGTGACCACCTGAAAATGCCACTGAGATTAACCGGGACAAGAATTAAAGTGATGGCCTTTGAGTTACAGAATCTTTAACCAGCAGACCCGCCCTGCCATCCATAAAATGCTGCCTCTCAAAGGACACTAATTTGTCTGGAGATTCCCGTCTGATTAAATGTTGGGCCGTCCAACTGAGAGATCGTTTTTTTAATCACTCACACAAAGTCCTCTGTCAGCACATTGGAGGAAGATAATAAACTTCTGACTGGACAAATAAGGAATTCTTAATCTGGCTGAAGTGGGCCTCCAGTGTGCATGTACCGTATTCATCACAACACGTGCCAAAAATAACTGTCCTCATTAAAACATGTTTTTGCCTACTTTTGCAGGAGATTTTATTTTTTGGAAATAATAATAATAGCTAATGTATACAAACTGCTAAATTACTCCTCTGCTCACTCATTAATTTTGTTAATTTCTCACTAATTTTATCAGTAACAGTAATCCCTCTAACCTGTAATCAGACTACAGATATCCAGTTATCTGTAATCCTTTACAGACTAATATATTACCTCTGCCAAGGAGCTTATGTTTTGATTTGTATTTGTGTGTCTGTTAGTTAGCAGGATAACACAAAAACTATGCAGATTACCACAAAACTTGGTGGAAAGATACGTTATGGGTCTGGTACATTTGCATGCAGGAATCTTTTTTTCTAAAATTTACATAACATTGCCAGATAGGATAGACATTTATTAAAATATTTTCCCTGAGAATAATTTATCGATCTTGATGAAAAAAATAAATCTATCTATCATATCTATGAGTGCGTGTAATGTGGTGCAGCTTGACTGAATCGAAGGGGACTGTTGGGGCTTGGCAGAGGTATGCGCTCTATCGAGGGACATTCTAGTGGCATGTTACTTTTCATTTGTCATAAGGAGTGGTATAAAAACTGACAGAATCCTTTATGTATCTACAATCGTAAGAAACATCACTAATTATCTGCCACAAATGTCACTAAAAGCCCCTCGTTCCCATTGTTAACATCGGGAGGAAATATAAAGGAAACCAGCTCCATTCACTGTATATCTCCTTTGTTGACTTTAAACAAATCCATCTCTGAGTGTTTCGGCCGCCCACACAACCTTTGCCCTTGAGTTTCTGTCACCTTGTCATCGTGTGTTACTCTGATGCAGACATCTATGACAGGAAATGGTGAGCACTGGGACCCTCTGTCCTGAATTTAACAGGAAGGTAATAAAGAACAACAAAAGAAATATCAAGCTGTGGCACGGTGCGCTAAACACACAAACCCACCAGTGTCCTGTGTTTGCGCACACACTTTTATTACATCCATGTTGCCCTTGGCAGTGTGAAGTTTGCTGATTAGCATGATTCAATTTTTGGCACAAGAAAAGGTGCAGTGATTTATATGAGTCGTGCGTAGCAATAATTATCATAGATTTCAGTTACAGGCAGTTACAGGAATGGGGATGAGCACTGCCCATTCATCAACAGTATGTGGAATAACTGGCTGAGCTTTAAAACGTGGCTAATGCCTGCATTTATATACTATGGAACAGTCTCTGTATTAATCAAAACATCCATGAATGTTTGATAGAGCATCCATCTTTCAAGCTCCATCCATCCATCTGTCCATCCATCCATCAATCCCCCTGTTTACTGTCCTGTTTACTAAAACTGACACTTCAGTATAATAGCCATGGGGACTATAAAGAAAGATATGAAGATACCCTTATTTCCATTCCCCATTCATTCCCTCCCAGAGGAGGTGGATGGCATATTTCATACCCTGTCCAATCACATTCTACCTGCAGAAGATTACCAGCCCCCACCAGCTGCTCCTCCTCAACTCTTTCTCCATTCTTTTCCTCCTATATCATTTGATAGCTTTCATTTCTCCTATATGTCTTTTATCTTTGTCTTCCTTCCTCTTCCTCCAAATCCAGTCATCTAAACTGCATCAAGAAGAGTGAATCTCACATTAAGATAATAGCAAATTCTGTAATGTAGTACAGTATATGATCCCAAGCTAGAACAAGTCATGTTCCTTTGGTAAATGCAATGCATCTTGATGATAATCATAGCTCCTTCATTCAAAAATGTGACTACTTCTGAAAATCTTGATCATTTTATCACCTGACCGATTCAGACATATTGATATGAAACAGAATATTGCCATGTTAGAAAGGTACTGGAAAGCTTTGTTGCACATTGTGGCAAGAGAAGCAGAAGATCATTGTTTTTCATTGTTTAATGCAAATAGAGTTAGAGTGTGCTCATCTCTCACTCTGACTGTGTGTGTGTGTGTGTGTGTGTGTGTGTGTGTGTGTGTGTGTGTGTGTGTGTGTGTGTATGCGCACACACGCATTTGGCTGCCATTTTGTTTGCTTTCCAGTTTTAATTTCAGGTATCAATCATTTATCTTTATCTTTCTTGAACGTCAGATCCCTGATGGGAACGTGGCGTGGACACCGTCTGTTGGAGGCTTCAGAACACACACGAGTGTAATTGATACAGTTTGGCAATTTTAAAAATATCTCCCTTTTTTGCTTATTTTAATTCTTTACTTAACCAGCTCATGATACGCTCAGAATCAGAACGAGACCAACACAGTGTTCTAATGACAATAACTGGAAATAAAGGTCATCTTCAGGCCTGGCAGTTTAAAACAAACCATCTCGCTGCAGTCAGCACAATAGCACATGAAATACTAATGTGACTGGAGCCTGTAAAACTATTATGTAAAACTACTTAATTGTGAAGGTTTCTATAGTGCTTCACTTATACAGCTGTTATCTCTCGTTACAGATCACCGCAGTAACAAAAGCTGAAATAGATCATGTGGCCGTTGCTTTTTAAATTGACAGAGCAACATTTTGATTTCATCACAAATGACAATGCAAAAGTGAAATGATTTCTAATCCTGTCAAGACTCCAGCGGCCATTTTGCAGCTTAGAAGAACACTAAATGATTCTGTACGCTGAATTGCTTCTTTTCAGCATATTATGACCACGACAACAAGATGACCTTCCAGGAACCACAGTCAACAATAACAGCTGTGATGTAACATTACTCATCGAGCCCAAGTGTCCCTTCAGCTCCCTCTGTATCACGGAGCTAGCATTAAGTGCTGCAGCGACATTCCAGTTGCTCGCTCTTATAAGAATACCATGAATTATTGACCTGAGGAGTCCAAGACCCCATCACTTATTCATCCGGCTCATCCCACTGTAACCAATCACATAAATCTGCAGGCGAACTGCTTCAGAACGAGGATGGCATTTCAAAAAACTGAATTAAATTGGCCATTAAAGCTAGATTTAAAAAAGGTGACATTATTTGTCGACTAGTTGATCATCACAGAATCATGCAGGAATCCTGAGATCTTTTCATTAATTAGGGATGGGAGCATTTGGTTGGTCAAACATTCGTTATCATTGGCATGTGAACACACAAAATTAAGATGGTGAACAGGCAACATTTTGTAGCTGACAAATACGTGTATGTTGGCATTGTTGCACTGATGTTAGCATTTAGTTTAAAGAGCTGCTAGCGTGGTTTTATACTGAAATATATTAACCTAAAGACTTATTTACAGTTATACTGACACCAACTCATTTCGACATGATTTTAAAAACATGCCAAGAAATCACTGGTTCTAGCTTTTTATATCTGAAAATTTGCTAATTTTCTTTGACATCTCTGATATTAAATTGAATAACCTTGGTTTGTGGCCTGTTACTCAGACAAAACAGACACAATTTTGATGTCAATTTGGGCTTTAATTATTACATGAGACATTAATTCAGAGATTAATCAATCATGCAAATAGTTCGTTGCAGCCCTTATATTGTATATTGGAAAAACGCTATTTTCAGTCACGCAAACTCCATTATTGGGTTACAAGGTCATTTTCATGATATACTATCTAAATAAGCTGTAGGAATTCACTTATGCAGGCTGACATCAGGAGACCATGTTGTCCTGAAGGTTTGCATACAGAATAAGATGAGATGGGAAGGGGGGATGGGAAGAGATCTTTCAACTAAGCAGCAGAGGCAGCTTCATAGAAGAAAGCGTGACTCAATTTCACAATGTATGGTTTGATCACCATAAAAGCCCTTGTGACTTGGTCAGCGAGGAACTAACATGCTGTGTTTTCTATGTACAGAAATACTAAGACTCAGACATAATCTATTCACAATATCCTACAAGGCATGTTAGGCAACAAATAGCAAATCCTACAAGACACATCTTATCCATGCCTGTGGCAGTGTACTAAGCTATTTACAGTCGAGGTTGAGGGAAAAGCAGACAGAAGAATTTACACTTGGAAATTGACATGGAGGTTTCTAAAGTGTTTAAAGTGATGTTGACAGTTTCTCATCAGTGTGGAGTGTGAGTGTGTTTCTGGGACGCTGAGTCTTTAGGTTTACAGCTTTCTGGAAGCAGCGTGTTCATGGTATTCCAGTCACACATCTACTCTCATTAACTATCTTTCCAGAGTGACCGCTCACTCTAAACAGCTTGAGGGATGTAGCCACAAGACGATCTGTGCGTATGTTAATGTGAAAACTGCAGTGTGGCTCGTCGATGATCATTCAGCGCTGAAGTAAAAACAATGTCATCATCCAATTTATTGTCTCTTGAAGGTTGTGTTGCGGCTGCATTTTCCAATAGAGACCAGAAAGTCTTTAAGGTTGCTAGATGAGGACAAGCCTGGTGATTTCCTGCATCCCTCTCCCCGCTGTTACGGAGCTGCTGCTTATCAGCCAGCTCCCTGCTCCTGGAAACAAGTACAGGGCAGAATGGAAAGGACAATAGACCAGACAGGAACATCTGGTGCTGACGTGTTTATTTTTAAACTAAGGTGGGAAGACGAGAGAAACAGAAAGTAAACACGAACAGGGATGAAAAATAATTAAAATGAGGCCATATTTAGTATGCACAGCTTATCACGCCCTTCAGCCCAGTGCTCACAGTCACCGCTGTGGTTTCCGTGCGTGAAAGGGGTTCTGGCTTCATCATTTCGCCCACTCAAGGGAGCACCCAGAGCCACATTTATTACAGTGCGGCTATGACGTTTTGGCTGCTAGAGGGCCGCGGAGATATGACATTTGGCAAGAGAAAGATGACAGGGAACGCTGCTCATGGGCCGATGCTGGCAGTAAAGTTGAAGGGAGACAGAGCAGGTAGGTTCAGATGGGGTGGAGGGGGGTTCGGGAGGTTGGGGGTTTTGAATTGGAAGCACAACCTATCGTGTTTTACAACGTCATAAATGTCAGGGGGAGCGAGGTGCGAAGGCTCTCCGGGTGAAAGATGCAGCAGATGTTCTTTTTATATATGTGAGTCAGATGGAATCTCAGGCGGGAAATGCTGAAGTATAAAGAGTCAAAAGGAAGCATTCTTGAGGTTTTAGCAATGCAGCACTAAGAGACCAACAATCTGTTATGCCCTAATCAATATCGATGACTTTCATTACCCATTTGGTCACAACTTTTTTTCAGCATGGAGCACATTAGCACACTTGGGGATTATAAAAAGTGTTGCCAGCAGAAAAAAAGAAAATTCCAATCAGTGATCCCCTGAGGTTCATTTCGCAGTTCAATTTTCATTCAACATGATTCTCTAATCATTCACGGTGATAAGTTATAGTAGCCAGGCCACTTCAGTGTCACATTAAGAGCCTGTTAAATATTTGTATTTGAGTCATAAAATTTAGCAGATGAGAAAAACCTGACAGGAAACACATAAAAAAAAAATCAAATGACACCTCTGCTTCCTTCTTCACCTGTAGCCACTAAAGAACTGCTCAATACTTTTTTTGTGGATTTTTGATATATCAGTGCTAAAAATCTGTTCATTGCTTGAGTCTATAAAAAAAGAGTCCAAAAAAGAGTTCAAGTCAACAAAGTACAGTCCAAAACCCAAAGATCTAAGTCTATTAGCATAGAAGAAGATATTTCAATATTTCTGTTCCTACCGTAAATACTGCAGTGCTGACCTCCAGTGCTGGTCAGTCTAAAATAATCAATAATACAGATACTGCTCAGAAGCGATACATGGACATTGATGCTAAGGCATTATGAATTCATCTCAACAGATTTAATAAACCTGTGTTGTGACTGTGTAGCTAAAAACTAATCACATAGTCAAACCAGATGCATAATAACACATGATACATCAGACCATGCATGACATGATGCCCTATGCAGCTCTTTATACTGTAACACAGTGTGTGCTCCATGATGAAGTTTAAATGCGACAAAACTCAGGTGAAAAAAGAAAACAAATGAACTATGACACATATCAGACTGATAAAGGTTTAAGTTAAAGCAATGCAGAGGCCGACCTGCACCAACAGGCCTGGTCAGCTGCACTGCAGCATCATAAATTACCCAGCCCGACTGAGACCTGCAGCAACAACATCCCCAGAAAAAGCCACAAAACAATCCACTGAACCTTGAATGAAAACCATCCCCACACTCCACTCGGGGTCAGGTTTGCAGAAGACTGATACAGTCGTATTATCCCTGCACCTGAACACACCCGGGCCATGCAGCGCAGAGGGTGTATTCATGTTGATCCGGGCAGATTGATCGAGGCATTAGGCTTCACCAATGCAGGGATAAGATGATACATGCTTTTATTCTGGAAATGGAAGCTTTAGTCATGTAAGGGATGCTTAAGAATACAATGCTACCAAAGCATCGGTTAATGCTGGTAGCGAAAATGATATGTTTGAAGCTACAGATCAATGTGAAACCATAGCAGGCTGCATCATACCCTGCACATGAGCACACACATGTAATTTCACTCCATCGGCTTGCCATAGCAAAATCTGACACCCAAGGTTTATTCCTGGGCATCTGGAATTCAATATTTGTTCTGGATGATTTCAATAGAGGCAAAGATCTGATCTATGAAACATTAATGACTTTTTACTGCACACTTTCTTCCAAAGATTCAACCTGACAATCATTCCCTTTAGCACTTTCTCTCAAATTTATATCCATATTTAAATTTTCTGTCTCTAACCTATTTTCTTCCCTCTTTCTAACCACTTTCATTTGCTCTCCCTAAACTCATTTTATTAATCAAAAGAATAACTGTCGAACCCTGAGACAGCAGGAGAGAGGACAGATGGTAGAATGATGACAGTGCCTGTCTCATAAATGTACCTTTAAAAGGTAAAATCATGGCAGACTTTTTGATTCTTGGTTCCAGAAAGGCTTCAAAAGCAAAAGCATCGCTTGGGAGATAATATGAACCACATCACGTCTGTGAGAGGATACAACTGATGTAAGATAAATTAAACTAAATTTAGAGAAGCTGTGCTTTTGTGCAAGAATGAATAGATTCATGCTGCTCATACCTGCTACCTATCTCCGTTAATAACAATTTAACTACCCCACAAAATACAATGAGGCAACGGGTTCGTCCAGACTAGTTTTAGAAATCACATTTTCACACTTTCTAATAAAAACTTCAGTGTCATAGTGAATCTGTGTTTCCTCCCCACGGTCCTGGGGCCTCAGGATTGTCCATTTTGTTTCTCTGTTTGTGTCTCTGAGAACGTGACAGGTAAACAACACTCTTTGTTTAAAATAACCACAGACACATTGTTTGACACTGAAACGTTAGTTTAACATTTTAAGAAATATATGCTTAAATGAGAATAATTGATGCCACTCACTTGTTTTGACACTAAATATGAAGCAAAAGCCAACATCTGGTTAGCTTAGCTTAAACACTGGAAACAGGAATAAATAGTTTAACAATTAATGAACTCTCGAGGTGCTGGTTGGTGGATTTTGTTGTCTTTAGACAGCCGTTTCCCTGTTTTCCTACTTTGTGCTAAGCTATGCTAACTGGCTGGTAGTTCTTAGCTTAGCACAGATTGTGTATTTAACAAAGAGGCATAACAATAGTACCAATCTCCTCATGTGATTCTTAAAAAAGATAAAATGTTTCACGTTTACTTTAAAATGCATCTGCAGTAGATTCATCATATCTTTGTGTTTCTGTCGCTTGATTTACAGTTTTTGCCCAAACCCTGTCTCATGTTTTGACTTTTGTAAAATATTATCTTATGTAGCTTAAATGTAATATCTGAGGCCTGACAACAGTTTATTTTTCAAAGTTAAAGCCATGTCGTCAACTTTGTCATGAAAAGAGACGGTGCAAAGCCCACTTAGAATGTAACCCCCTTTGTGATGTCTGAAAATCCCTTGTCGTAACCTCAGACAGAATTGCCATGTCTCCTCCGGCTCTAGACGATGAATTCAGAATTGGCATCACTGTTTAGGAAATAAAGAGAGAGAGAACAGCATGTCTGACCACCTCATTCAGGATAACTCAGTGCTGCTAATGCGACAGCAGCAGTAGAGGCTCTGCTGAATCCAGGAGGAAGATTTTGTCTGTCATGCAGCTAAAGCCTGAACTGCGCAGTGACAGTTAGAAACCACTAGAATAGGCTTTAAATTCACACTCCCCATCCAGAACACTTCACAAAAGAAGAAGCAGGACTGGTTCTGTGCTCAAGGACACTTCATAAATGTCCTTGATGTAGAAAAAAACAAATTTCTATCTGTACGTCAAGCAAATGCAGTCATTGTGTCCATTTGTACAAGAAGTCAGAACCGAAGCTTCTATTGTGATGCTGCACCTGTCCTTCTTAGGCCATCAGTCATTTGTGGAGGGAAACACGGTATTTACTCTTGAATTCAGGCCCACGATGTAAAAAGGCAACTGCTAGTGCTTGAAACGATACTAAAGGTGTCTGATATGTCAACATTTCAGAAGCTCATAATCTATTGTAAAAAAAAAATTCTAAATGTGATGAAATCTCTCCATTTTAAGAGAAGCAGTTGGAGAAATGCCGAATATGAAACTCAAGTTCAAACAGAGATCTTACGTGGCTGTAGCATGAGGGTAAAATGATGTTGCCTATTCATGTGCAGACCATAGTGCAGACATGAGGTGAATGGCCTGGTCTGTTAAAGGCTTTTCAGACCTTATTTAGGCTGTCTTTAGGAGGAGAGCCGCCATAGACAGAGAAGCAAGGTAAAACCTGTACCTGCACCAAAACGCGCAATGCGCAGCCGGCGTTCAGTATTCACCAGCATCGATCACAGAGGCTTTAGCTCCATTTCAGAACAGCTCAACACTGGACATGAATAAAAGTGATCCTGTGAGATGAACAATGGCCGAGGTGTTTCTGAGGAAACAATCAGTGGATGGTTGATGGTGTTGTAAGTCACCCATTTATCCACAGAGCAGTCCCTTCACGGAGTGGTCTGTACAGGCCTGACACCCCCCCCCCCCCTCCCACCACCACCTCTAACCCCCTCCCACTTTCTGTCTCTCTCCCTCCTCCTCTCTGCAGTCCAAACAGTTCAAGTAGCTTAAACGTGACATGGGATAGCCTTTATGACAAGCAGAGCATCCCTTGGGGGAGTTACTGTGTTCTCTATATGCTGTAGGCTATAAGGTGCCATTGTCATGAATACAAAACTGGCAGTGTTCACTGGGCTTTCCTTTATATTAACTCATAGCCTATTTGTTTACTTCTGTGTTTGAAATACAAATAAGGTCATTAAAAAAAACACTAAAGGAATGTAAGGCGCCCATTGCAGGATTTTCAGTGATGTGACAAATCAACCCTAAGCATTTGCCAGTGACCATGAGCCAGTAAGTCCCACCGCCCCATGTGGTAGTAACTGCTAAATAATCCCAAATGCATCAGAAATCAATAGGACTTCACGATCGGATCTGTCGCATCGTCAAACCTTAGGACAACCAACAATCCTTCCGTCTCTGTTTTTGCATCACCAGGCTTGGGCACCTCTCACAGCAGCGGCGCACAACAGACAGCACATGGCGTCAATCCTCCACACATGAATCCCCACAGTGACTCGTGTCTGTCACCAGGCCTACCTGCAGACATCGATCACGTTCTCCAGGAGAAGCATGTGTTCGGTATGGTTTATATGCAATGGACCCGCACAGCTCTTGCGTGGTTTAGAGAATTAAATCTATGATCTTTCCGTGGCACCGTGTGTGGCGTTTACGCAGGTTAATGCAGCAAACACCTGTGGTGAGCACCAATGTAGCGCACGGGCATCGTGCGCCATGCGCGATTGACAAGACGGAGCTCAGTGACGGATGTGTGCGTGGATTGATGGATGAATGAGAGGGGGGAGAGGTGGAGGGAGAATGGGGGAGGGGGCGTCATAGTGCAGGTTTCACCGCGGTCCTCCCCGGCGTCCCCCGTCCCCCCCGTCCCCCCCCCCCCTCCATTTCTCGCCTACCCCCCACCGGGATATTTTCGAGCTCCCCTTCAAACCCCAAATCTGAGCATTGCGTAAATGAAGCTCAGATTTGACCGCTAGTGATGCAAAGACGCTGCGTTCAGAGAAAACGGAAATAAATAAATAAAAGGAAAAGGCGCATTCATGGAGCTGGATCATGCTTCATGCCCCCTCCCTCCTGTTTATATCGGCTGTACCCTCCTCCCACCCACCGACCTCACCATGGCGCAGTTTACTATTATTCTCTCAGTCAGACATCCGCGTCTTTTAGACACAGTGATGCTGTTTGTGTTTGTTTTCTTGTCTTTTCTCTGTCTGACATGTGTGCCACAGCCATGACGATGGATTTCACCGTGTTGCTGCGAAACCAGCGGTCTGCGGGCTGCCTGCTGCAGCTGTCTCGGTCAGCCACGACACGGGTTTGTTTGACGAGAACAACCCCCTGCTCCACAATGGCTGAGCGCACTAAGGTTTTAACACCATCTCATCTCATCCTCCTGCATTATTCGTGTTTGGACTCTGTTGAACCTGTTGAGACGTTTGTGTTTTCTGTCTCTGCCGCTGTCCGTGGTGCTGAACCCGCTGAAAACGCCCACATTGGATAATACGCATTACAGCGCACCGCATCCATCCCCTCGGCGATCCACCGCGCGTTTGAGATTCATCACCCGGGGACTTCAGTGCCTCCTTTCCACCCTCCTCTCCTTCTTCCAAACCCCTTCTCTTCTTCACAATATAAACAGCGCTGCGAAACATCCACCACATCCCCCAAAACGAGATGGAGTCGAGAAGCATGTAGGTATAACGCACGGAAATTAAACAGACCTTCACAGACCTCTGCTGCTCCATAGTGTACAAAAACGCAAACCGGGTGAAGCAAGACATGGCAAAGATGGAGTATAGAAAATGTCTCATTACCTGCGCCTGTTGTCGGTGCCCTGCAGTCAGTATGGGAGGAAATGTCGGCGTATATCAAGAGCTATACCGACCCTCTCTCTCTCTCTCTCTCAGTATATGACTGGGATGCTGCAAAGGCACTGCGCGTTGACTCAGTCCTCCTCGGTTCTTCTTCAAGTGGGAGGGGGCGGTGATGGGGGGGGGGGGTGGAGGAGCGTGGCAGCAGTGCAGCTCTCGTCAAAGATGGCGGACACTTTTGACGTCAGCAGCAGCTTTTAATAGACATTTGTCAGAGAAGGAGAGAGAGAGAGAGAGAGACTTCAGAAAGTCTTTGTTAGAATGGGCAGCTGCACAGGACAGCAACACAACAACTGAATATTTTAGGTGGTTTTTAAATAAAGGCCTGCTGCTGTTGTGTCTCATATCACGCCAATGTCATGTTAGATAAACAGTGGATATCTATAGATGTATTCATCTTTCATAGATTACCAGATTTGGTCTATATAGGTCTATTAATACAGATTTGGCCCATAGGATCATTTCAGTTTGAGGCATTTAGTTGCTAATTACCACTTGCAAACACAGGATGATTGGAAACATTTCATAGCCCATTGTGCATTCGAATCAAATATTAAGCTTATTATCGTAGGGAACCTCACTGTCGCTCTTCAAGTTGGCCTCCAATTCAGTATCAATGGGACTATCTTCATTAAATGTTAAATACAATCTGACTGGTTTCCACTGGATGTGACAGGGACTGTAGTTACCTGGATTGCTTGTCAGACAAAAGTTGACAACTGCTGTGGAGCCCCAGACTCTTCCACTGGGCCCCTTCCAAGCTGCTGTTGCAATGTATTTTGGGTCATTTGATGGAATCAACAGTTTATGGAATATGGGAATTTGCACCTCTGAAACCCAATTTAAATTGACCTAATAAAGTGGTGGACCCTGTCTTACAGAGCCCCCCCATCATGGCCTTAGTTGATGCTGTGCTTAAATGGTGCATATTCTTTAAGTGTTAGAGTTAGGGGTTACCACACAACAAGCCTGGGGACAGCTATTGTTCCAGTATTCCAGTCAAATATTTTCAGGCCTGTTGTGATGGACACATTCATCCATGGGTTGCTGCCTCACCAGCGAGGCTTTAAGCAATAAGAATCATGATATTTATATCTTATTATTAACAAATCCCATGGAAAGACCAAAACAAGCAATATTCTTATTCCTCCACGTTATAAGGTGCTAATAATGTTTCTGTTTTTCACATAGAATGAGAGCCACTGATGTTTTCTCAGCATGTCCACACTGGATCGTCTGTGGACTAAGCAGCATGGGAATGTACCCGCTCTCCTCTCCTCCAGCAGCTGCCTCCGCCTGGCACTGTAACAAATGTGTCTTCAATTGCTCTGAAGCGAACCTGTCTCCTAAATTAATGATAATGATAACTCTGCATGAAAAATCCATTTGGAGAGGAAAGCCCGGGGAGAGGAGAAGAGAGCGAGTGGTGTGTGGAGACTCCATGTATGTGTAAGAAGAAAGTGTGTGTGTGTGTGTGTGTAAAATGTGAGGAGAATTAATCTACAGGTCACTTCTTCATTCACTCTCCTCTAAAACAATTCACAGCCGTATAACAAAGCAAATTAGGAATAGACGGGAGGCAAGAGAAACAGGATCGCATTAGAGTGGAAGGTGTTTCCAAACTGGGGATCATAGGCATCTGAGGGTCTGAGGGCCTGTACAATATATGCTTTAATTCTACAATTATTTCTTTAATGCAAAAGTGACCCAGTAAGAATACGTGCCACAGTAATTGACTTTGAGCCCAAGCAAAATTTACTGAAATTGGGTTTATTGGTGCAAATCGTATCAGTTGAATATGGTCTATATATGTAAAAAATAATGTAATGCTTCATAAGGCAACACCAGAAGAAAGAGCTTGCATGTTCACTCACCAAAGACCTTTTTAGGGACTCACTTATTCATGCAGCTATCCAGTCAGGTAATCATGTGGCAGCAGTGCAATGAATGCAATCCTGTAGATACAGGTCAGGAAATTCAGTTAATGTTAGTTAATGTTATCAATCTTAGTGACTTTGTCTGTGGCATGATTGTTGGTTCCAGACGGACTGTTTGTTACATTAAAAATTGAAGTTCTGCAGACAGAAATACCTTGTTGATGAGGAGAGGAGGAGTCTGGGGGGAGAAGGAACCAGTTAGAGCTGACAGGCTATTGCAACTCATATAATCACCTTTTACAACTGTGGTGAGCAGAGAACCATCTCTGGAAGCACAACACAACAAATCTTGAGATGGATGATATTACTTCAGTGGAGGACCACGTCAGGTTCCACACCTGTCAGCCAAAGGCAGAAATCTGATGCTTCTGTGGAATCAGAGTTTAGTGAACTTTAGCTGGCTCCTCAGTCACCAGAACTAAATCGACAGAACACCTTTGAGACGTGGTAGAACAGGAGATTGGCAGCTTGACAAATGTGCAGAAATGATGGGATGCAGTCGTGTCAACATGGAGCAGAATCTCAGAGGAATGAGTTCAGTGGTTCCTATTAAGTTTTACCACGAGGTTGCACTGTCTTTGAGAGCCTTTTGTTCATTAAGGGACACTAAACTCTTCCCTGAAACCCAGACTAATGAATTATTTTGCAGTTAACAGGTTTTTAAGTCAAGATGAAGAGCCACAGCTGTTAAATAATGCAATAAACTCTACGAGATACTAAATATATTCTGCAAGGAATTGGTTAAAAAATACATGAGAAGAAATAAAGATAAATTGTGCTTTAAAATTTAACTTTGGTTGCAGGTCTTACAAACTATTGTCATGGAGTGATGGTGCATCACACACAACCAATACACAGTCTATATCCATTAGAGGCCAATGGGGCACAGAACTATCCTCCTCCTGTGCTGCCTCAAGGTTCCTGAGTGTCACTAACTGAACACAGCTATGCTGAAATAACCTAACAGTAAATATATTGGAAATAATAGTTATGTAGGACCTGGCTTTGTTGATATTGTCCCTTAGTGGTCTATTCCTTTTATTGGAAAACAATGTTTATTTTAACCACCTGGGGCCAGCAGAAGCAAGCTGTGAAGGAAACACTCACATCCACTCACGTGTTAAATTGACACAGCTAACTGTTGCATATTTGCACATCCAGCAGATACCGAGCAAAATCATCAAACCATTGGGTCATTCAGTCATGTTCCTGGCCACTTCACTTTCCTTTTTGCTCTGTTTTCATCTCCACCAACTCCTAAAAAAAGCTGCTAGATGCCTTGTTATGGAAACTGTTATTCCCAAATCTCTGGATTACGTTAATATTTGATATTTATTTTCATCATATATTGATCCATGATATATTTAATGACATTTAGAAATACCTAAATGTGTCTTCCAGTGGCTCAGCATTATTATCCAAAATAAATCGGCCTCCTCTCACTCCCAGAACACCAGATTAGAGAGAAAATATAATTTAGACTTGATTCAGGTTAATCCCATTTTAAATGTTAACCTATTAACAGAGAGAATTTCAAATTAATATAATTTTTTTGTCTACCAAGGTTATCAGCTGTGTGAACCGGGCATTGTCAGCTTATTGCTGGAAACATCCCTCAGGCACTTCTGCTGCTTATCTCTCACATTTCATCCTCCACAGAGCAGCTGCAGATTGAACACTGTGATGAAGTCTTCATACTGCGGCTTGTGTGAGCAGTGAGCTTGTCAGGGTCATTTAGCATTTGAGTATATTCTTCCATCAGATGGTGAGATGTTGATTGTTCAGATGAGAACAAATGAACAGAGCACTGCCATTGAAAGAGTTAAATCTCCGACATCTCATCCTTCCTTCACTTTTCTTGGTCTTCTCATCCATTAATGCTTTCTGTATCTTTGCTTTGTGCTGAGATTAAAGAGACTGGCTAACTTTTCAGAGAAGGCCTTTGAAGTCAGAGTGGTATTTGCAGGGATGGTGTGTGTGTGTGTGTATGTGTATATGTGTGTGTGTGTGTGTGTGTGTGTGTGTGTGAAGTGTCTTGGGAGGCCAGTGGATGGAGAGCCTGGCTTTAGTGGTGCTTCATCTCACGGTCAGAGAGCAAAACACGAGTGGGGGAGAAGATTAGCCACAGCATTATCAGTTCTGTGACCGACAAGCTCGGGCATCCCGAAGTCTCTCCCCCACTCTGACTGATTTCATTCTTAATTACACTTCACAGAGAAGGTGGATGGCTGGAAGAACTGAGGGAGGAGAAGAGGATGAGGTGGGGGGGGGGGGGGATTTGTGAAAGAGTGACGAGGCAAAAAAAAAAACCCATTGGAGGTATAAGCTTAAAAACAGAAAAGAGACGTGAAAGATCCAGAAAGGACAGAATGGACTGGACAGAGGTTTGAGGCAGACATGGATGTACAGAGAGGGGGTAGTGTGTATATGTGTGTGCATGTATGAAGAGAAGGAGGGCAGGATGAAGCCAGTCAGCCAGGCTGTGCGCTTCGGTGAGGGGGAGGGTGCTGCAGCAGCAGTAGCAGCCTTGCTGTGACTCAGCACTAAAATCTGCCTCTCTCTCTCTCCCTCTTAAAATATCAGTCCTTAGTCATTGTACCAAGCATACTATTAGTCCGCTGCTTCATCCGTCTGTGGAGAGCTTGTCACGACGTTGCATCTATTATGTGTCTGTGGTGTTGAAGCGCTCCATCTGATTAAGGTTTTTTTGTATTTTCCAGGGCAGATTCAACTCGTATAAAACAGCAGCGAGAGAATTTAAATGCGTACAAACTGCCATTGCTTTTGCTCTCGATATTTCTCCATTGGCGGAGAGCACATTATTTCGTAACAGATTTTCAGGAGCCTACACTTGAGTTTTATGCTTCTTTATGCTCCAACTTCACTACAATTCAGATGGACATTTTGTACTTTCAACCTCACTATAATGTTATAGCTTAATCAACTAATTGTTTTTGGTGATTTTAATTTACCACACAAAATTAAAAACCGGCCACTAAAAATGATTTGTTTCTTTTGACATTGTAATGGTTATCATTTACTTAAGTATTTATTCTATTTAGATTTTATTTCTTCTACCACAGTAAAAATATAATTTACAAAAAACTGTGCAAAACCAAAGACTATATAAAAAGATGGATGATACTTCTCCACTTCCATTGTAAAGAAAAAAGGAAGCTTAAATATCCCGGATACAGGGGCCACCATCTTGTGCTTTTTATGACAGTCAGAGTCAAAAGTCTGTGCAGTAGTGATTGTCATGTGGATCAAGGTCTGGCCGATACACACACCTGACCAATCACACATGTCAGTCTCAGCTGTCAATCATGATGTTTCACCCTGTTTTGATATCATCAAATAACTAATTAAAATCAATGCTGGAAAAATTAACACTTGAACAAACATCAGTATAACTAAAACGACAGAAACCTTGCACCTGTTTTATGACCTATACTGCGGCCAGCCACCAGGTGGCGATCGAGATGCTTTGGCTTCACTTTTGGAGAATTGTCTTGTCATTCAAATGTTTATGTTAATCATTTTGAAATCTTAACCCTCAATTAGACTATACAGTAGTTGTCAAGCAGCACAACTTATACAGTATTTCCATTTGGAATGTGGAGATGTATAAAGCAGCATAAAGTTAAATGTACTTTAAACTGACTGACTCATTCAGCCTCACCTTCCAATTCTGTTTCATTTCACATCGTGTTTATCTGCAGGCCTGTTGTTTGTCTTGTCTTTACAGAGGCACTGAGCTGTGAGCAAACAAAGTCAACAAAGATGTGCATGAAGAATGGGTTTCGGTCTCATCCAGCCCACTGGGGAGGGTGACATTCTATCTGATAATTGAGGTATTGATAGATCGGGAGTGAGTGGTGACATTGATAAGTGTGGGACTGAAGGTCTTGTATCCGATGGTGAGGATGGTTGTCAGAGGGAGAATCGATCCACATCGACCTGCAGCTCTACACCTCACTGCCCTATTTCTTTTCTATCCTTGGCTTTTCCATTTTTCTTTTTTTTGTTGGCCTTGTCCTTACTTACTCTACCCACCATGTTTTCATCTCCATTTTGGTTCAAACACCTCTCCTCTCTTCTCCTCTCTTCATAGAACAGATTTCAGGTGGGATGCAGTATCTGTGAATCAACAGCTGAGGTTTGTGTGTAAACAGCAGAGAACAGAGTGGCACGGGGCAGAGGAGGGCGAAGCAGCCGGTCAGAGCAGGAAACAGGGCATCACATGACAGTGCGGCGTGCGGTCATGCCAGTAATTAAGTATCTTAATCTTACACAAGCCCTAGGTAGTGTACCTTATCTTATGTTACTTTATGTCATAAAGTAACATAAGATAAGGTAATGTGACACAAGGTAATGTTACCATTCAGCAGAGGAAAAGGAAACAAGCAGAACAGAAGTTGTGAGGGTGCACTGGCCCAGAATCTAACGTCCCTCCTGGCTAGCTCACAGGAAGTGGCACACTGCTGCTGACTGAACTCAAAATGTGTGTACTCTCCGTCTCCCATATGTGCATATCTGCTTATATAAAACTGCACATTAACTTTGTGTGTGTGGAAATGTTTGAACAGCTGAGATTGCCGTGCTGCATTGAAATGCCCAGTGAGCAGAGAAATGCAATGAGCTACAGTATCGGCTTAGGGAAAACAAGACATCTCTCAGTGTTTATATGGGAACTAGAGGCAGTTGCACATGGTACAAATTAAATGCAATCAAATTTTCCACCAACAAATGCATTTCTTCTCATCTTTCAACTCTCCTATCTGCTCTCCTTAGCCCCACCTTACTATCCTACTTTGCTCCCCAATTCCTTGCCACTTTTACCCTATTCAAGCAATCAAGCCCAAATAAACCATCATGAAGAAATTTCTGGTAGTCTAGTGAGTTAAGTCTATTATATATTTCACAGCAATTGAATGTCCATATCTTCAAACTAAGTAAAATCTAGTAACCACAAAGAACACAACAGGGGAAGTTTAAAAGCTGCTAACCAAAGTCGAGACAAAGAGAAGTTGAATGAATACAATTTCCAAAACCTCCTCCGCTTTCTGCTGAGCTCCAAAACTGTCTCCAAAGCCCCTCATGCCAAATAGTATCCAAAGCAACCAGAAAACCCAATATAGAGACTGCCCTGAGACTCATTTCACAACAACATTTTCAGCAATTTAGCAAATGCAAAAACCACCAGTAACAGTTCAAATTGAAAAAAAAAGCTTAAGTTAGCTTGACTATTTCATCGCTAACACAACTGGCTGTGTACTTGACAACTTTCAAATACAACACTGCTAACCCGTAGGCTTCTCATCAGAAACAAGCTGTGACTGCATCACAGAGAGCTCCCCTACCGAGTGCAAACATTACTGTAACCGTTCCTATCTTAGTTTTGTGTAGTTGTGATGCTGTTGTTGGCAAAGGGAGAATAGACAGTTTGATGTTGATGGTGGTTTGTTTCATAGTCATTGCCTTTGTTAAGTTCCTGCAGACTCGCCTGGCTCAGATTGGTGGTTGAGGAATGAGAGCATTGGTTTTTCCAAATTACATTACAAGCAGTAGGCGGAGCCAGAGGAGCAAGATTTCTTTCTTATATTACCTTCCTCATGTAATACTGATAATTGTGACAATTTTGGCAAACGTGACAAAAAGTTATTTTTTGTAAATGTTCCCTCTGCACCTTTAAAGACACTAATTGTAGCCTTTGAAAATTCCCGACTTCTGCACCTTCCAGAGGCGGCATTAGAAAATACACTGTGGCAGACAAATCCACACAGATTCCAGATTTGGTAAGCATTTTAAATTGTGACAGGGCACATAGCAAATGTTACTTGGTAAACATTATAATGTTATCATTCTGAAGTAAGCATTCAGCTCAGATTAGCTGCTCTACAGTCATTAAATGCAACTGACCTGCTAGCAAGGATTTACATTTTTAAAGGGTCAGTATGACTTTGGAAAAGCAAGCCTAGTTAAATATGTATAATGTGAAGTCTAACAATTTCTGAAACTTTTTGAAACTGAAAGTGTCTCACAAGGAGTGTTGAGGTGAAAATATTTACAGGGTTTGAAGTCAACACCTTTTATTCTTAACTTCCCCAACTATTTTATGTCTATCCAAATGAGTGTAGCTCTGAATGCCTTCCAGGTACGACTTTCCTAAAGTGTGTGCCTGGATCCTGATATTTTAAGCTATTGTGTCTTGCCCCTGGCCGCTGATGGCTGGTTTTTCACCCCGCCTTTAGGAGAGCTAAACACAGACAACACGTCGCGCAAACTTGTTCTTTTAAAGCATTTTATAGGACCTTAGTCTAGTTCTACACTAAAAACATTAAGGCCTCAGAGTCATTTGAGCGATGCTGTAATTGCAGAAATCTTGCATAAGACTGCTTTAAACCAAAATAAGGAGAAATGTTGACATATTGGAGGCTGGCAAGATAAATGTCTTTTTCTTTTTCAACCAAATAGCTGATGCTTCAGAAGTCTAAACAGCTCTTTGTTTTGTCCACAAACACCCTATTAAAAAAACCCAGACAACAGATCCGGTTCAGATACTCAGATACCTACACTTCCCTTAACTTCTCTCTACCTCAACTCTCTCACCTCCTCCCCTCCTCCCTTAACTGCTTTCTTTTTTCTTTCTGTTCCTCCTCCACACACACTAACCAACCCCCCCCCCTGCTCGTCTCCCTCCTCTTGATCATGTCTCACACCCCCCAGGGACGGATCAACACTGCTTTCCCCCAGCTCCCCTACCCCTTTATTCTCGCTCTCTGCCTCATCCTTCTCCTCCTCTCCCCTTTTTGTCAGCCCTCTTTCATCCTCCTCCCCGAGTAGCTTCAGTGCGTCAGGTGCTTCTCAGTATGAGTATGTGGGGTCATCAAGGTCAGGGTCCTACTTGGGCAGTGTCATATTCTCAATTGCTGGCAACATGTTCACAGACGTACGCGTGCTTGTTGTGGCACATGCTCTACTCCTGGCTTCTGTTCATAATTTCTCTCAGCTGGGTTCATCATGTGTATTTACCTCGAAGAATTACGCTGTGTCTGTGTGAGTGTACATTTTCTGTGTGTGTGTGTGTGTGTGTGTGTGTGTGTGTGTGTGTGTGTGTGTGTGTGTGTGTGTGTGTGTGTGTGTGTGTGTGTGTGTGTGAGAGAAATGGGCTACTCACGCGGCGATGTGCATGCAAATGTTTCACCTCAGCAGATCGAATGGTAGATTAGCTCCCAGTGTCTTGCACCTGCCTGTTGCTATGGAAACTGGGTATCCTCTGTGCGTCACCTGTGCCCATGTTTGGTCTGGTTTCCTGCTCCCTTCTATCAGCTTCCCTCTCGCTCTCTTTTGTCCTAATTTACTCTATGTCTCTCTCCCTCTCTCGGTGTCGTGCAAACCACGCACACTGAAACACAGACACACAAACAAACCACAACTATTAAAGCCTTCTGTAACCAAATGAATTAATTGCCTCTAAACAAAGCACAGTTCAAGATGGACACACAACCAACAACACATCACACAGATCCCATTAACACAGGCACAACATCAAATGTATTTGAAACACATGGATCATATTAGAAAACTGTCACATTCTTCAAACTGAGCTTTGATGAACTGTTAGATACGAATCACACGAACGTGTCATTCGTGATGAATCAGCAATGAGAAACTGTGGCTCATACTAAGAGCATAATGATTATTCATTGTTAGCAGGGCTGCAAATAGCGACCCACATGGGCAGTGGGTGTGACCTGCTGCAAACCTTCACAGGAATCAGACAGCTCTGAAAGTAGCCGCTCAGTGATGTGATTACAATACAATACTGATTCCAAGATCAGGGTATAAGCCGATACCGAGTATTGATCTGATATCAATGTCTTTTGCTCTTATCAGGGTGTTGACCTATTTTTCGAGGAACAGGCATTCCACTGAAGTGAGGCTGCGACTGAGCATCAACTCTGAAATAATTAGCTCAACACGTTGGGAAATATACAAAATACATTACCACACTCATATATGTACAGTTACTATGATGTTATAGCCAGCTAGTTAGCTTAGCATAGCACAAATACTGAAAACATGAGGGAAAAGCTTGTCTGGGTCTGACTGAAGATATATAATCTCCCATACAGTGAGAAACTATTCTTTTTAAACCTCATTATATAAGTCTACTTCAACAAAAAACTACATCTTATCATCTTATCTTATCTTCAGAGAGGAAAGGTGTGAATGTTGCTTTCAAACCCTCTGATTTCACAGTGCAGACCTACCACACATTCTGAAAGTGATGCACCATCATTACAACACAAACACTCCACATGTGTCATACAGATGTTTGTGATGTTTGTGAATGCCCTTCAGAACAACACATCTATCAGCTAGCATCAAACTTTTTCCAAAGCCATTTGACATCTGTGATTGATACATCTGTTGGATGATGTGAACACAATAGTTAGGTTTGGCTTGGTATTGTCACAAAAGCAACTTGGCTAGGTTGATGGTAAAAAGGTTTTGATTTAAACTCTAGATTCTTTATAAAAAAGATGGATGACACTTCTCCACTCTCCCCATTGTAAAGAAAAAAGGAAGCTAATATATCCCGGCCACAGGGGCCACCCTTGTGCTTTTTATGTCAGTGGGAGGCAAGAGTCTGTGCAGTAGTGATTGTGGTGTGGAGCCACAGCATCAAGGTCCTGCTGATACACACGCTCCAACTAATCACCAGTCTCAGCTGTCAATCATGACGTTTCACCCTGTTTTTATAACATCAAATAACTAAATCGAATCAAACGTACCAGAAAAATAAGCACTTGAACAAAGAGTGTGATAAGAACTACCTCAGGTGACAAAAATCATCTCTGAGAAAAATGTATTGTATGCTTGGCCTTTTAGTTTGTGCCATGTCCCATCCCTAACATGGAGGAGAAAGGATTTCTGACTTATACTGCAGCCAGCCTCCGGGAGAGTGATCAAGATGGTTTGGCTTCACTCTTGGAGGCTTTTATGACATCCATCTTTGTATTCAGTCTATGGTTAAAATAATAACTTTGTTAGGAGACCATCATCGTCATGGTTACTAACATGTAGTTTAAGATTAAAAAGGGGTCATGGTCAACAATCTGTCGGGAAGGGAAATCAAACCTTGTTAAAGTCTGATGTTTTCTTGACCAAGTGCAATTCATCACAGACTTCTTACTTTATTCCTGTCATAATTACAACCACTGAATGGTGCCATCACTTGAGCATGTTTGTTTGAAACAGTTCTATTGTTTCTCCTGGGGGGGACAGTAGTAGAACTTATGCCATGTCAATTAGCTTAGGTCCCTATCTAATCTCATCCAATGGCCTGGATCAGTGACTATCCCACTGACACCACTGATACACACACCAGCTGCTAGGTCAAGTGCTTCACAGACAAACTCTAGAAGTTTAGAGCAATTGTGCTAAGTTAATGTTTGGCAGACGCTGATGCAGCTAATAAGGAAATGTGCAGGTGTTGGCTAGCTGTGTGTGTAGCCTGCACACAGCAAGACTGAGCCAACTCCTGAGGTTGGCAGATTAGTGTTGGACAGCAGGGCGCCAGGTATCAGAGAGCAGAGTCCCGCCTGGAGGTAACAGAGGATGAGGACAGAAAGTGACAGTGAGACAAGCAAAGACGGACAGATGAGACTTTGGTAAGAACGACAGCAGGAGAGAGAGAGAGAGAGAGAAAGAGATGGGGTCTATCAATGTGAAGCAAGTGGGGGGGGACAAAGAGCATCCACTGCGGTGAAACAACCCTGATCAGGCTGACCCTCCTCCTCCTCCCCTTCCTCCTCTCTCCTCCCCTCTTCCCTCATTGATTCAGTGGTGCAGCAGCAGCATAACAAAACTCGGACAAAAAAAATCTCAGCTACAGGCTCTGCAGTGGCTGCCCAGCTTTTGGAGAACACCCTGCGTTTTCCTTTTTTTCACCTCTGCATCCGCGCCTCTTCCCCCTCAAGCCGCTACGCACACCACTGCCACCTCTTCCTCTTCACATGTTCTACATTTCAAAAATAAGGCTCCCCCCGTCTGACACCTCCTTTCCTGCTTGATGCTTCCAGACACTGCAATAACTGGCACATTTTTCAGAAAACACCTCTGCCCTTTGCTTTAGCCCTCTGCTGGACACACCCACGTACAGATCCATGCGTCCGAATCGAGCCAAATCTCTCCTCGACTTCTATTGTGTCTGACTTGGCCAGACAGAGCATCTCTCCTGACCTACAGTAAACCCCATGCAGATCCTCGTTTTGAGTCACTTTAGATCCTCCGTCTCTTGTATTGCTCAACTTTAACTCCTCTTTATCCTTCACAGGCTGCCAGGGAACAAACCCATCACCCACTGCAACTCTCTTTATACCCTGCAGCATATTTCTGTCTTTACAAGGCGTGCATGATACAATCAGGAACATATGAACACTCAGGGTGTTTGGTGTGCCGTTAATTGTTTTCTTTCTGCGTTTTTTCCGCTTCTTCTGGCTGCGGCGAACTGGATGCAGCATCATTACCATGCAGTGAGAGAAAGCGGTGAGAGAAAACAGTGAGAATGATAAATGTGATGTGCAGAGCTTTAAGGGAAATAATGCTAATGAGAAACATAATCACAAGTGACAAAAACTCCTCAGACTCCTCATTAGGCCCCATGATACTTGAGATAGAGGCATCGCAGAAGCAAAGGCATGAAGGGATGTTCTATAAAATAATGTATTCATAATCAAAGATTTACTCACTACTGCAATACAAAACAAATGCTGATATGACGGAAAAACCTTTTAGAGATTTAAACAAACCATATGATTTATACTAACAGGAATATATTGGTCATGTGCTGATGCATGAGTGGCAGAGGGATTTCTAAAATGTGTTTTTCTCCTCTTGTCACCCTATCCGTTTACATAACTTTCATTTGTATTATTTATAGGCTTATCAGAAAGCCCTGCTGATGATTGCTTATATAACATTCATATTTTATGACTGTGTTTCATGCTCGGAGTTTGATTAAAATGTCCCTGTTGCGCAGGAGTCTGACCACTGCTGAGAGATTGGCCACTGAGGAGGCCTTAATCAACAGGGAGTGTGTGTGAGCGAGAGAGAAGGAAAAAGAGCCTGAGTCCATCTCACTTTTCTTTTTCTTTTTTCTGAAGGAGTGAAGAAGACAGTTTGGGGAGGGCACAGATGATACTGCAGTATAGAACAGAGCGAGACGCAAAGACATAAGACCAACGCATTTCAACTTTTTTCAAACTGTGGACATGCTGCAGCCTGTGGGAGCATTTCAACACACATATTTATACACAAGATTTAAGGGATTAAGAGTCAAGAGACATTCCTGCTGTAAATTTATTTATAACAAGTGTCAGATCATTTAAAAAAGAAAAGAAGACATGTTATTCCTGGGGACAAATATCTGCTCCACTATGTTACAACTAACTAACTTACTAACTAACGAACTAACTAACTAACTTATCAGACATAGGAGGAAACTGATAACAAAAACATTACAAGTTCTGTGCAGAGTGGCTGACAACTAAAAGCAATAAGGAACTTGACACTGTTATGTTTACATATTGAATGACACAATGCACTACTCCACTGATCAACAGATGGCAGTAAAGAGCCAAGATATGCCGCAATGTGCGAGGGAAGAAAAGGCAGAAGTAAACATACACAGGAAACCTTTAAAGTTATGGGCTGAAAGATGCTAAAATGCTGAGTAGAGCTGAGGAGAACTGCAAAGTCACTCAAAGAAATACATATACATTAGTTTTATATAGCATAAATATATTGTCTAGTGCAGCTTTAAATTATGCATAAAGAGTAAATACAACCCATCAGGAGAGAAGAAGAAAGCCAAAAAAAGTTTAGCTTTGACTCTTCACATCTGACATCAGTGATATACTTATAAAATATTGCCATGCAACTGTCTACATCTTGAAGTTACATTTTTTCCCAGGTGTCAGTTCCTTTTCTCCAAATGTTAACGTATCACTGAAAGCTGAAGAAAAAGCGAGGCAGAAACTACTGTGGTTAGTGACACTTCTAACTGTCAGCGACACTAATGAGCTGTATTTAGAGCAGAGGAAGCTTCTGTTTCTACAATTAGAGTTTGACAGATTAGGACACCCTCAGTAGAGCTAATGTATCTCTTAAAGAAAAAAAACCATATCGCAACAGTATTTTCCTGATGCTGGAATCTGTTTTAAAGTCACAATATGAATTGTGGTGATCCTGTAAACCTCTACATTGTTTCGGGTTTGATTCCCATTCTGTTACAGAACATAAGTGTCTCTACACAACATAGAGATAAAGTGTAATGTCGTCTTTTACAATTTGTCTTTTGAAATTACCTTTTTATGAAGGAAGTGTAGTCAGTAAAATGCTGCAGCTGTAATCCGTCTAGTGAGATATTTATTGTGTCTGTTTTGTGTCCCCTTTCTCAGGAATTGGTCTGTTTATCTGAGCCAAGACCAAATCCCCTGTTTGCCACCCAGCATCATTGAGCTCACTATGAAATTCAAATCAATATCCTCATAATAAATGTCCCAGGCTTGCAGCAAATTGGAATCTATAGCTTGGAAAGCTAAAGAGATCTATGGCACTGCCAGGGCTGCACTAATGAATGATGAATCACTGCAACACACACACACACACACACACACACACACTTGCCAACTCAGTAAACCTGCACAGGTACCAAACATTCAAAAATAAATAAAAACACACAATTACACACACACACACACACACACACACACACACACACACACACACACACACACACACACACACACACACACACACACACACACACACACACACACACACACACACACACACACACACACACGATTCAGCCCTTTTGTCTCACATACAGTCAGTCAGGCTGGTGTGGAACTTGATTCCCTCATCAATAATAGATGTAAACCAGGAACTGTACAAAGTGGCCATTGTTTCACTAGACACAGCATTTCTATACCACTGCTACTGTGTTTACAGTTACTGGGTCTTTTGGAAACTGAGACACCAAGAGCACTGGATCCATCTTAGCAAGAAATCACAGGAAATAGATTTCCTTTAAACCAGATTTTCTGAATATATGATTCCACCTAATCTTTTAGAATGTGGACACATCTTGTATTTAATATCCAGAATTAAAGTAATCTCATTAAAAATGCAAAAGCTGACCACTAACTAAAGTACACTTTACCTACCAAAGTATGGTTACATGGGAAATATACTGTAATATGGGAATTTACATTCCCCTATACTGTATGTATAATATATATTGTCTGTCCACATTAGATGTTATCTATTAGTTTATTCAACAACTGAGAGGCATGACTAATTGACTAATCCTTTGTCTCTCTGGTTGCAGCTTTTTACATGAGAAGATTTGCTGCTTTTCTTTGTCCGACATGAAAGTAATGCCTTAGTAAACTAAGGCATCCGTCTTTGTTGTTGCCTAGTTCTTTGACATTTTAGAGGACAGACAGAGATGACTCACAGAGAAAAGAATTAGCAGATTAATCAATGAAATGAATCATTCCTCGCACCTCTAATCTGCATGAACTCTGCCTCTGCAGGCAGAAACCGACGGTGCATCTGTGTGTACCTCAGCAAATGTCCACAGTGTCGCTCTGTGTACACTTGCTTGCATAAAGTATGCAATTATTGGATTATATGCATGTGTGAGCACATCTGTCACTGTGCATGCATATTTAATGTGAGTAATAATATAACAGACAGCAATAATACCACACCATAATGTGGTAAAAAGCGATAATATAATCTGCGTGTGCTTGTGTGTGTTTGTGTGTGTGTGTGTGTGTGTGTGTGTTTGTGTGTGTCCCAGTGGCTTGTTTTGGGAAGTCAAGGGTTGGAGTCCTGAGTGCTGAGTAAGCGGCGCAGGTCCAGAGCTGGGAGACTGCAGTGCTGCTGGCAACAACACACACTGATTTGAGCTCAGACTGATACTCAGCAGAGAGGGGGGAGGAGAGGAGAGGGAGAGGAGAGGAGAGGAGAGGGAGAGGAGGAAAAGACAATACACCTGCACTCCAGATAACGCAGACAAATATAACAAGAACTGCGATGTTGTCGCACAGGAGAGATAGAATAACATCAACTTCATACACATGCAGAGAGGCATAACACACACATGCAAATTGTATTCACACTAGGGGAAACTAATATCTGTCTGATTCTTTAACGATAAATCCTGAATAAAATCAGGATTTCGATGTGTAAAGACAGACACATATCTACATCTCTCAATAATCTTTTCATGCTTGTACAACAGCAATACACCCAACACACACACACACACACGCACACATACTGCATGACCATATAAGCCCGAGCCCACGCCCTGACAGACACACTGCGTCACGGCCCACAATCTGAGCCAGCAGCCTTGTTTACTCCCTCTAACCTGTGCGCCCACTGATTGTGCCAGAAAAGCCCTCATCTTCTCCTCCCGCCCACTCACTCGCTTCCCCTCTCTCATTCCTCCGTCGTGCCCCCTCCCCATCCTCTACTCATCCACTCCTTCCCTTCCCTCCACCCCAACCTCCACCACTTCTCTCCTATCGTTGTGTCCTTTTGCCTTCCCTTCCCCTGGCTGTCAGTTGTTCCACCCCCACACACATGTCCCACGCCTCATTATGAATGGCTCTGCTGGGCTTTCAGGATGATTATTCACTCCCTGTCTCCGATTCTCCTCTTGTATATCATCACATTGATTCTGTGCATCCCTGTTTCTGCCACCTCTCTCTGCTTTCATTCCTCTCTCCTCCTCGCTGTCATCGCTCTCGTTCCACTGCCTCTTTCTCCTCTCACATCCTTGTCATCAATGGCATTGTGAGCATGTATATTTAAATAATCCAGGCCTTGCATTTCAGACCTCAAAGAAGCAACTCCCCCCTCCCACCCAGTCCCTTTTTGCCCATATATTTGATTATATAACTGAGTCACCATGGACCTTGAGGATGCTGCAATCTAGTTTTAACTGGTGATGGTGGTGGTGATGATGGGAGTTTGTGCATCAGTGCAATGTTTAACACAGGAACTCAGATGATTCCTGATATGCACATCAACAACAACAACAACAAGATAAAAACCCCAAACTGGCAGCTTATCAGTCAGATATAACAGGGGAGGGTTAAAGATTACTTGCATTGCTAATGCAGGTTGGAAAGCAGCTCAGTAGCTAATATGAGAACAATAAACAGACATGGCTGCCATTTTGATGTCTTTCTGTGCTAGAAACACAAGAGCTCCCACCAAGTTTTCTGTCCTCTCAGATTTCTAAACCCCTGCGTTGCCAAGTTAGCCAAACAGCGCCCCGCACTGGCTTCTACATAGAACTGCAAAAGGCTTGATGGGCAGATACTGTTTATTCTCAGTAGTACCATGGAGGATGAGCAGAAGTGAAATCAAATACCACAACATGAAGGAGGCAGAGTGTGTCATAGAGTCTAATTAATACAATATCAATATAAAGAATGTGCAAAGAAAGAAAGGCTCAACTAACCGAGCCTATTCACTGCTTGGGTCATTTGATGAAGTGCAATGTGATTAATGTCTTACTTCAGTTGCCCTATCAGGATATTGAACTTACAGGGACAGGAAAATGGCTCTGATTGAAAGCACAAGTACAGTCACCACATACTCTTTATTCATGTGTACAATATTTATACTCCAGTGTTCCACTGTTTTGACAAATATATATCTGCTGTGTTTTTACAGTGTTTGACATTTAGGAGTCTATGAGTCCCTACTGAGCATTGTGGATATACACTGGATGGTTAGTATATAAGAAGTTATATTACTGAACTGATTATTCACATTTTATCGTCGGGATAATGACTTTGCCATTTGTTCATTAATAAAAGCAGATTCAGTTGAACCTAATGATACTAAAAATGTACTGAATAACATTTCATTTCAATTTCTTATACTTATAAAGAAAAGAGGGGTTCTAACATATGATGTCCAACTATGTTAATTAAAGCAGCTGAAGTGTAAATATGATTAATCCAAAATAGATCAAATGTCTGTTGCAGGTGGCCCACTAGCTCCGGTAACAGTGTGATTCCAGAATGTCTGAGTGTCTCTCTTTCTAACCTACTTCCTGTCTAGTCTGTGGTTTTCACACGCTCCAGCGTCGTCCTCTGGATGTTGTTGCTGAAAGGCATCATGAAGTCCTCAAAGTCCGCCTCCAGGGACAAGAGCTTCTTTCGTCTCTCTATCTTCGACATCAGCTGGCTGGTGGTGGGCGGTTTCCCCCAAACCTGAGACACACAGACAAGTCTCAAAAACACAGACTGTAAAAAATAGAATGCTTCTCCATTTTTCCCAGCAGTTCTTCTACCGCGCACATTCAGTGATCAGGTAAACTTCTCAAACTGAGAGTAAATTGTTCATAAAATTCTCTCCTCTGGATTGGAAACTTGTCATTTTAACAACAAATTTAAAATGAGTTAGATCAAAATACCTTGCTGTGTAATAAGTGCAAATACTAAGGCCTTAAAACATTTAATGACTGTGACCCTCCTCCACAGCAAAACATCAACTTCATTAAAAAGTAATTATGTAGGTGGTGAGGCCTACCGTTTTTGGCACAAAGGCGATATCCATAGTGTTGGTTTTCCCTGCAGTGATCCTGGCGTTTTGCAGGATGATGCTCTTTGAATCCTTGTGGGACGTCTTCCCTGATGTTGCAGTCGAGGACACTGAATGCACTGCACCTTCTGCTGTGAAGCCCTGAATGGTACACAAAGTGTTTTTTAAAGATTTGCCTTATTTTATTCAAGTGCTTTGTGCAATTTCTACAAAAGTAAATGTCCTTGTCAGATTCAGGTCAAAGAGAGAGAGCGAGACAGACAAAGAGAAAGAGGAAAAGAGAGAGAGGTTACTCAACAAGACTGAAATAGTTTAGCTGCAACAAGTTGGAACATCAAGAATAATACACACTGTAAAGGGTGTTGTGTTTTAGTTGCAGGAGCAATCACCTCAGTGTTTTGTCGGTCAGGGTAGATGAGCATGGACTTAAGGTTTCCAATCCAGTATTTCACTTGGTTTTAGTTTGGAACAGGTTTATTGGACATGTACACAGTTCAAACCTCAAAGGACGAGGCCTCCACGATGCAGTCAGCCAGAGATCTTTGCTCAGAAAGGAGTGAGCCAGGTGAGCTGGCTTCCTATTTAACTTCTTGGAGGTGGAGCCACAGGAGGAAGTAATAGACCAGGCAAGGAGAAGAGGGGGAAGTAGGAAGAGATTTTTCACACACATGTATCACCAAAATGTAAGTGTAAAATGTATCACTTTGAAGAGTAAAACTGTCTAATTTCCGATGGATGGGAAGAGCACCTGTTACACAGAAGACATAAAGCTGCTTTATAGTACTGTTAATTATTCTTCCCTCTCTTAAACAAGAAAGTTTGTTAGACACAGTTGTTACCATCTCATCTTGCATGTTAATATGTCAAATATAAAGCTCCTAAATTACACAAAAATGGAAGCTACGAAGGACTATAGTTGGCAATAGCTACTCCTTTCTTTGCCTGCAGATGTTGGATATTTACAGATGTTTCTGCATTCATAATGCTCCAGCTGGGACTCTCTGGTATCAGGTTGAAGTAGAAGTGAAGCTCTCGTGTTTCTGGGACTGGATGATATTATCTAGCTCTGGTTTCCCGTGCTTTGCCTCGACACCACCTAGTCCTCGATTTAGCATTGTCTTGCTTTGTAATCATTTAGTTTGAAATAAAGTACTAGTATACTTACACTACGGCAACGCAGCAGCTCTGAGTAGATCTATTATCTGTTTCCAGTGTTAAGGTCATTACACTGTAGGTGGCAGAACATTGAACTGACTGTCCTAATCAATTTTGAGATCAGTCAAAGATATGAAGGTTCACATTTTGGAGTCAATGTCACCACTCCATCAAAATCACATTTTAGCAAACAAACATAAATCTCGTCTCAATGTTTAAAATAAAGTTTTTGTTATTTTATATTATTTTGTTTACAAGTTCATTGAATGGAATCGATACCAGTTATTTCATTAGTTTAAATAGGCAAACACATACTCAGCGATGTTACAGAGATCCATAGTGTTAGTTTGAACATTTAATACCTGCATATTGCCTTTAGTGAGAGAATACTGCAAATGATCTCAGGGTGACAGGTTCAATGCCATGAGTGAGTCTAGCATTCATCAGAAAGCGTGCGCTTTGACTTGAAGGTGAATGTATTATTTACACTGACTGACTTACTAATGAGTCACAGTGGATGGAAATTTAATAGGCTTATTACTTTCTTGTATTAGAGATGGAATTCCTGCAGTCCTGCATATTGTCATTTAGTTTGACATTAGCAGAAAACAGGGGCACTTCCTATAAATGCTTCGAGGGTCGACAGCTTCATTTTATACCTGTGTGCAATTTATTCTGCTGAATAGACTCTTTCTTGCCCCGTAAAACTGCTGCTTGCAACTATATCGAGCAATGAATATCCCTGATGAATTTGTGCCACAGCACCACCTGTGACTTTCAGGGCCTTAATGTCAAAATCAATATGTTTCCTTTGATTGTGGCCTGATTAGTGGAAATGCAGTTTGAGCTTCAGAGTGGTCTAGTTGTAACATAACACATCTGGTCTAATTTGCTTACAAGTCGGTGTCTTACAGTCAGCGGATCTCTTTACGGGCTTGGGTTTCTCATGATGAAAAGAGGCCACAGTTCACAGGGTGAGATTGTGCTTCCAGTCAAATGTTGGTTAAAGTTCAGTTTACAGTGTAATGTAACCACTCGGTTTGAGCTGAGGTGCCTCTCCCTGGAAATTAAAAAAAAATGCCTTCGGAGCACAGGACTACACATAAACACACACACACACAAACAACATACCAATTAGCTTGCTGAAGCTAAGTTATCAAGGTTGTCTAGCTATGAGTACCGCCTCCAGTAGCACTCTTTTCAACAGAGATATCTTAAGAAGATGAAGCTTCTCGCCTCCGGGAGTTCCTGATGGTCAATACCATGGCGGCACCAACCGTTGGCACAGGAGGCGGCCTCAGCCAGTGGTTCAAACAGTGTGCATGTGTTTTTGAGTGTGTGTGTGTGAATGTGTGTGTGTGTGTGTGTGTGTGTGTGTGTGTGTGTGTGTGTGTGTGTGTGTGTGTGTGTGTGTGCGCGTGTGTGTGTGTGTGTGTGTGTGTGAGACAGCTGAGTAAAAGGAAAGGATAGGGGACATCTTTAAGCTTCAGGGGGTTTATTTTCAGCACAAAAATAAACAGCTTTCCAGATTCCAGCTCATGAGTGGTCAGTGGTGGAAAGAGGCTCCCCACCTGTGATTAGACTGTTAAACTTTTCAAATAAATTTGAATATCATGGCGTAGAGACATCCCAATCATTTGACTCCACTTTACCATTGGCCCAGCAAGGCTCAAGATGTTTTGAAACACTAGGTGGTGTTTATGAGCCATGTTCAACCCATAAATGTAGATTTCTTTGATAAATTTGGTAATAAATGTGATATCAAAACCAGCATTAATTTGTTTCTTCAAAGAACTTAGTACAAGTAATTTATTTAGTGTGTGAAGTATCACTCTAACATTATTTAAAGGTCATTTACTGTTTCATTTTGAGAACATACAGTGGACAAAGAAACAAAACAGGAAGAGTATGAAGTCGCAAATGTTTAATATGTCCGTAGCCAGCTGGTGAAAAGACTTTAATGCTGTTACTTGGGTACCTTTGTTTTGCCACCTTTTCTCTTCGCTCCCTCCTTTAATTTAGGCAGAGAATCCATCTTTTCTTTGACCAAGTCAATAATCGTCGGGTCTCCAAAAGCTACTGCGATGTCGAGGCAGTTTTGTTCTACGGAGAAATATAATGCAGTAAGTCAAATAACAGCAGAAATCACAGTGTTAACAATTAAAGAGGAGCAGCTTGTTACAGTAGCTGTAGTGTATTCGTTGTTGAATTTGCTTCAAATGACAGTACACAAATATTCAGTGATATTTCCATAGATATAAATAATAGATATCTATAGATATTTATAGATAATAAATATTTTTCAAATGAACTTTGAGATATTTCGGATGTTCAGACAAACCTTTCTTGTTCTCCGCAGTAACACTGGCACCTGCCTTGATGAGGAAGTCCACACAGGAGGGTCGAGAGCTCTGGATGGCCCTCATGAGGGGCGTGCCTCTGCTGAGCGCTCGACTCTCTATGGCGGCCCCCGCCTTCACCAAAAGCTCCACAAGTTCCACTTGGCCAGACTGGGCCGCGTGGTGGAGGGGCGTCCAGAAGAACTGGTCACACATGTTTGCATTTGCCCTGTAGGGAAACACAGCAGGGTGTGATTTAAAGATTTGTATTTAAGTCAGTTTTTTTTAATTAGCATTTACCGTGCACATGGAATGATTTTAGTCAAATCTCAAATATTTCATATTCAGGTGTCCTTGAACAAACCAGATATCACATTTTAAACGACTTCACACTTTCTGAAAACTTATTTTATATAGTACAAAGAAATTATTGGAAACTAAGGCATGGAAGGAAATCTAAACACTTTTGGGAAAGTTACTTGGGTGTAGCAATAATCCAGACATTTGCAGTTGCCTATTACACCAAAATTGTATCATCTGTGTTTCTGTGAGTGTTCAGGTAACTTTGGAAAAAAAACATGAGATTTCGACAGTAAAGTTTGAATATTACGAGACAGTGGTAAATCTACAACAATAACGTCATAATATTATAGCTTGGAGGAAATTCCCTCTTCTGTGGAGGAGCAAATGTTTGGTAGTGGTTGACTGCGGGGCTATCGTTTGCTACATCTGCGTGCTATTCAAAGAGTTTAATTTTTTCTCAAGAAAACACGAGATTGGTAATCAAGATCTTGAATCCAGGAGGAGAGAAAATAGATCTCCTTGCTGCTTATTACTGTTTTCTTTATTCTCAGAATATTATGACTTTTTACTCATTAAATTACGACTTTATTCTCGTGATATTATGAGTTTTTGTTGTGTAATTGTTTTTCAAAGGGTCTGACCTGAGTCAGGCCAAACAGCATTGATAGCAATCAACATTTCTAGACAGGGTTAGTTATTTTGGAATGCGCTGGTATTGGATTGGTACTTGGTATCCGATACACAAATTTCCGGTATCAGAATCAATGTTGGCAAACTGGAATCTGAACGTCTCCAGCTTTGGACTCAAATCTTAAATTCAAATTTTACATTCTTGTTCACCAGCTTTACATAATTCTGATAATCTTCACCAATGCAACAAAAAAGTATATCTACATTTCCAAAAATGTGGAATCTGAGTTTCCCAAACAAGAAAGGAAAGAAATCACAATTTAGTTTCCTTACCCCCGGCTGAGAAGGTACTGAGCCATCTCATAGTTGCCACTGGAGCAAGCCGCCATCAGCGGGGTTTTGTAAAACTGATCTTGAACATCCACAGGAACCCCCTTACTGAAAGCCAGGTCCAACGACTCCAGATCTCCACTTTTCACAGAATTGTTGATATTCACAAAGACCTTCTCTGGCTTCTCGATGTACCATCCGGAGTCGTTCACAATGGGATGTTCGGGTGGGTGATCCCGGTTGAATCGGCGGATGTCTGAGGAGTTGTGGTATGTCTCAATCATGAGGTGAGGTGGGCCTCCATCCTGTCGCCGAGGCATGAGTTCCGGTGTGAGGGTGCAAATGGGCATTGGGAGGACAAATTTACCCTTCTTCTTCTTACCCCCTTTTCCTTTCTTCTCCCCCTTTTTCTTTTTAGGCAAAAAAGCGGAGAGGAGGAAAGTTTTTTTGATGTACTTGACACCTTTGATGAAGTCATTAATGTTGATACAGCCTGCTTTTTCCTTGTCATGTGCTGAGATGACTGTTTGGAGATGGTCTAGTTCAGCTGGAGCTTTGAGTTCCTCTAGCACAGAAAAAAACATCTCTGTGGGAACTGTATCTAAGTCGCTCCCGAAGGCTTCACGTAACTCAGTCTCCATCTCGTGCGACCAGTCATGGAGGGTCAGGGCCCAGAGGTCTGTCATGGGGCTGATGCCGCTGGACTGCTTAACTGTCCCCTGTAGCTTCTCAGCTTTCCTCAGCTCCTTGGCTGCTGCTTTGTGACCAGAGTCTTTGGCAATCTGACGCGGCAGGAAACCGTTGTGGTTCTTTAGCTTGGGGTTACAACCTGAACACAGAGCACAGTTTTATGAAAAATATAAACACAAGGTTGAATTACATAATTTAATTTGGGAATGTGCTTGCAGCTGCATATTCTGCCTAATTTAATTAAATTTCCTGACTCTACTTGTATCACAACAAAGCTATAAGTTTACAACATACAAACAAAAAAGAGACCAGTATTGGGCCTGTGTTGATCTAATGATGGCACTCCTTCAGGGATTAGGAGGGCTTATCTTAAAATAAAAAGAAGAGGCTGAAATTCACTGCATTGACATCAAGATGCCTGTTATTGTTCGACTCTCTCACTGCACCTCTCTGTGCCAGGAACTTGCAGCAGCTCTCGCTGCCTATGGCAGCAGCGTAGTGTAGGGGTGTGCAGTCTTCAAGGTCAATCATGCACATGTTTGCTGAGTATGCAGAGAGCACCTGAATCACCTGGGAGTCACAAAACAGAGACACGGATAAAATACTTACTACACTGAATGTAACCAAATCTGGACTTTGAAAATCAAAAAACCTAACGCAACACAAGTTAGATTTTGACCTTAAAATAACAGCTTCTAAATCATTTTGATGGTACACACTTATAATTGGGAAAATGGCATGTCTATAATGGCACCACAGTGCTCCCTATAGGCACCTGGAACTGCTCTATTTAACTCGTAAGGTAGAGACAACTATCTTGTCATTCTCAGTGTAGACATCACGGCAGAGCCACTGAAGAAACCAAAGGGGAATTTGTCGGAGAAAATGTGAATATTAGAGTGAATATCGCAGAATATTTCATCCGTTAGTGAGAGCTAAAAGAGGCTAAAGGATTGCAGGGCAGATGCTGAGCTGGTGTTGTTGTTATTGGACTAGTAAGTCTTGAAACTTTTGCTTGTTTTATATGTCATGTGTAAGTGATGTTGTTGACTAGTTTATCTTCAGAAACCAGGTAAACACATGTTGATAGAGGTTTAGCTGGTGAGTTAGCCAAACAAGCGCGTCAAATATTGTATATTGTTCTGTGGAATGCACAAAATAAAGAAAATTTCTGACTAGAATATTCTTTTTATACCAGTTAATTAATTAGAACTAAAAAAGCTAAGTGAGGATAGGTATCTAAACAGATAATGCACCTCAAAAAAGCCCCCCATTGCGGCGTAGTGCACTGCTGTGAGACGTTTCAGGTCCATGGTGTTTGGTTTTCCCCCTTTCTTGAGAATGTCTCTCACAAGCGGCAGGGAGCCTGCCTTTGCTGCCCCCATCAATGCTGTGACACCGGTGTTCTGAGGAGAGGAGAGGAGAGGAGAGGAGAGGAGAGGAGAGAGGAGAGGAGAGGAGTCAGAGGTCCTAGGCTCAACAAACAGGATCAAAGCACACATCAAAGTAAAGGATAAGCTATCTGTTTCCACATGCATTTAAAGTTCCCAAAATCCCTTGCTGTTATTTCTACAATCAAACAACCTGGTTTGATGCATTGGGGTCTGCCCCACCATCCAGCATGGCGAGACACATAGGGGTGCTCTCCTGAGCTTTTTCGCACATCAGCTGGAAGACGTGAAACCCCTGCGTTGACACATTGTTGGCATCTGCCTGGCACTTCAGCGCTAACTGCAGGCAGCGAGTGTGGCGATTGGTGGGGTGCATACAGTAGAACAGGACACCTAAAATGAGAGTTAACGGAAAAGGAGAGGTAAGAGAGAGTCAACGCTGACACATCAGGAGCTTTGTTTTTAGTCATATCTCTGTCTCCTCCCTTGTTTCTTGTCTGTTACAGCTATCCACTTTTTATTAAAGGCAAATTTTCTAAAATCATTATGATAACCTGGAGTTGTGTATGGAACCAAACTGCAGCTGTAAGAAAAGATATGAAGAACTTCGGGCCTGATTGGCCAGACTAGGCCTCTGATGAGCACAAACTGGTTATTAGGACCACAAGGTAGCTGTAGTCTGGACAATTAAGGCCAAAGTTCTTCATATCTTTTCTTACAGCTGCAGTTTGGTTCATACCAAGGAATCTGTAATTGCCCATGAAGGATAGAAGCCCGTGCTCTGATCTGTCAGGGCTTTAAGGGCATTGCTCAGTGGCAGCGAGGGAGAGACGAGTGGTGCTTTTTTCGGTTTCCCCACTCACTGTAATCCTAATGTGTAAATCAAAGTGTCACTCAAACTTTCAGGCAAACACCAAGGATAACACAAGCAAGAGTGTGACTCCTGACACTCAGCTAACAGGCGGAAAGGCTTGGCTCTGAGTGTTGAGACTGGGCCGAAGTCCTTTGAGAGAACAGGAGGATATCAGGTTACTCAGCATGTTACACAGGAGAGGATCACCATGAGGGGTTGATCTGTAATTATGTGTACTCACACGCCCTGACACACATGCACACACATGCACACAGATACACACAATAGCATAGCATGCAGTGTATCATATAAAAGCATGAATCCCTGCATGTAAGCACACACGCAAAGACTTTTCTTTGTTCCCCTGTCCCTCTCTCATTCACTCGCTCTCACAACATTTACAGTATTCGAGTCCCTGGACACACTGTAATTGGGGTAATTATCACTTTTTAGGTTGAAATGGGCTCACTGATTGGAGTTGTCGGGGATACCAACTCCTCATCAATATCTAAACAGGAGCACCATGCATTTTCATGAGCTGTAAGACAAGGCCATGTATTCAGGAAGAGAATCTGCAACTCTAACTTAGTGGAAGCGAATCTGTACCAAGGCCGTTCATTATTAATGCTTTATAACTTATGAACCATATACATTACAGGTGCAGTCCAGTGTAATATATAAGAATTCAGATTCCCTGCACTCCAGCTGATATCAAAATATTATATTCCAATAAGGTATAATTGGCATAATCAGTTAGTCTTTAAATTATGTTTAAATAAAAACATTTCTGCATGAAATTTAAGGAAGTTGTAACAAGCAGAGGCTTGTATTTTCTTAATTTATAATCCTAAACTTTGATCACTAAAACTGTCATAATGTAGCCTAGAAGTTCACTCTTGATGCTGTAAACGGAAGTGAAACAAAAACAAATCTTAACTCTGAGCTTTCAGCAATAATTCATGGTCTTCCCTTTAGATCGGTTTCTCCCTTTATGTCAACTAATGAGCTAAAGATGAATTGCCTAATCACTTCGACTCTATATACAAACTTCTGCTTTGTTTGTAACAGTTACCACCGCAGGCGATGCCCCCCCCCCCCCTCTCCTATGTATCTAACCTTTCATGTAATGTTGTTTGCCTACATGCTAAGCAGGATGTGTGGTCGGCTGAGTGAGATTGGCTCCAGCTGCTGGAGGTGTGTGACCCGACCTTGTTCCTGCTTCCTGCCTACATTTTTCAAGCTCCTTAAAAATAAATAAGTTTTTTTCACAGAAAACATCTGTTTTTTTACGTTGCCCAACAAGCTGGGTTGCAACTGTAAGTCAAGTACTTATTTCACAAACCTACTATGCACTTACATTGCCTCTCTACTTCTGCTGTACTCTTCTGGATGTGTTCACATCTTCATGTAACATAATCTGCTGTTTTCTGTATATGTCAACTAATATAATATATCCAAGCATCTCTTTCAGGATCTCAGTCTTAGGGCACAGTCAATGTTTCAGCTGGCAAATCTTTGCCTCCTGTTCACTTCCAATCTGTGCTAACGACAGGGTGAATAAAAGATTTGCTTCCTTTGGTGGGGCAAATAGCAGCTTCGCTTCACATTGACTTCAACTTTGGTGAACTTTGACCAACCATTTTCACATTTGTGTATGTGTGACCAGGCCATTAATGAGACTGCAGTACTCTGCTCTACCCAAGCATCTTATTCTTTCTCAAACCCACCATCAGCACATGCTTATGACAAATGACAATGCCTCTTACTGCTCACCTCTGCCCTCAGCATCTTGGAGTTTCAGGTCAGCGTTGCTTTGTGTTAACAGCTCCAGTATGGCATGATTGCCCAGCTCAGCAGCTAACATGCCTGGAGTGCGGCCCTTCTTGTCCTGGATGTTGGGGTCTGCTCCCTGAGACAGGAGGAAACTGATCAGGTCTGTGAGAAGAGGAGACAAACAATCATAAGAAAGAATGGACTTTTAAACAATACATTTTAGAGTGTAATACACTCTATGAACTGGTTGATTATTTACATTAAATTAAAAGTCACAGACTGTAAATAAAGATGGATGACATGACAAAAGTGAAGCTAAAGTGTCTTGATGGCTTCCTTGTGTCTAACTGCAGTATAAGACATAAACCCTACTTCCTTTGAAAGTTTGAACACCATTACCCAATATAGATAATCAAAGTGTAATAAAAATATCACAATGATTCTTTCAAGCATCATCAAGCATCAAATGTGACTACATTTGAAAAGTATCTAATTTCTAGCCAGCAACCCAAACCAAGCACAGAATAGAACTTCAGAAGAATGACATGACCATACTACGTGTAAACAGACAGATAAAGGAAGAGGCCCATCACCCTGACTGTTGGCTGAAACTGCCACGTGAAGCGCCCCCGTGCCGTCCTGCGGCTCAGTGAGATTGATGAGGTTTTCCACCCCGAGTTTCACCATCTTCTCTATCTGCACCGTATTGCCCTCATGGACACACTGCAGCAGGCGGAAGATCTGGAGGACCGGCAGGCGGCCCTCTGCTACCCTGCCACTCATTGTAGGGACAGAGAGAGGCTGGTGGAACAGAAGACAGAGGGAGATATAACTTCCTGACGCATATGCAGGTACTTATACAGTAAACATATGTCAGGAACCAAGGAGGTGAAGTTTGTTTGTTGATACAATTTAAGTTCACTTTCTTTAAAATTGCACGATAGGGCTTTTCCCCACATTTGAATTGATTTGTCAGAGATTTAATTATGAAACTTGATGAAAAAAAACAGTATGTTTAGGGACTGATGTTGATGAATGTGTGCAATTTGGTGCAGTTCAAAATTAAAATGCAGATTTAATGAATATAAACAAGGTTTCATGAGGGGGACTGCTGGGCCTTGGTGGAGGTATGCAGTCTAGTTAGTGCCATTTTAGTCAAAAGCAAACTAAGGTAAATTCATCCTTCAATAATGTCAGATCATCACAGAGCACAGATGCTTAGTCAAATAATAACATGAGCAGTTTGTGGGGCCATTACAGAGACCACTATAATGCTAAAGGTTCAGGGTAAAGAAAACTATTCAAACAATTTTGATGAAACTCACTAGTGAAAACATCTCTAGGATTATTTTCTATTCAATTTCTGGCAACAGATCCCTTTCACCTAAATCGTACACCCTGAACCTTTAACACTCATTTCTACCACTTGAAATACCTGCATTTTATTCACATAAAGCCAGATTCAGATACATTTTCCTCTATTTCAGCAGATTTCAAGTAAACTATGTTACTTGTTAGCATAACATTATATTCAAAAGTTAAACCTGCTCTCTTTCCTGCATCCACCTGCACACCCTGTGCAGGGATAATGTTTGATAGCTTACTTGAGTTTCCTTGTTTGGCACACATTCCTCACCGTGCTGGAGAACTTTATCAACCCTGACTTAAGTCGTCCACATACCTGGCACGTCTGGACACCGAGGACAGTCACAGTTATTTTCCCTCCACAGAGTCTGACACTTTATTTTAAAGCACAACCTTTCACAAGGTCAAATCGTGGCAGCGGTAGCTCATAGAGCCACCGGTATCAACAGAAACTGCCACTGATATGTAAAGGCAGTTGCCTTTGTTGCCACATTATTTAAAGGCAGCTGTCCTTGTTCCTTGTTGCCACACTGTTTGGAGGCAGTTGTCAGTCACTGCTGCCACACTGTCTGAAAGCAACTAGAGCTGTTTGTGATTTATTCAATGATATATATATATATTTCATAAACCAGTGTTTATGAAAGTTTATGAGATAGTTTGTTAGCTGATCAGTAGGGTGGCAACATAGGCAGCTGCCTCCAAACAGTGTGGCAACAATACAAGAGGAGAAATACAGATCAATTATTCTTGGTGCTCAGAACAGTAACACGCTGATAAACAATCATAAACTACGTAGAAATCTCAGGGAATAAGTCACAACAGCGGTAGTTGCCCCCAAACAGGATGGCAGCGGTGGCAGCTGCCCCCAAACAGCTGCCTTTACAAATCAGTGGCAGTTTCTGTTGCCACCGGAAGTGCCTCCACGATTTGAGCGTGCTGTCTCTCAGGAAACAGAACTCAGCTCCATGGCAACGGAACGCCTGAAAATCCCGGGAAGGACCTTTGGTGTCTGGTGCTGCTTTCAAGTGCCCGGTCACGAGCTCGGTAATACGAAGATTACGATTAGCAAACGCAACGGAAACAAAGGAAAGATAAATAAAAGTGTTATTTAACTGAAAAACAACTAAAGTAAACTCAAACCGAACAATAATGAAAGTGAGATTAAAGTGAAAAATAAAAGTGAACTCAAACTGAAAAACAATGAGAGTGAAATTAAACTCAACGGCAAGAAAAGTAAACTTAAACTGAATAATAATGAAACTGAGATTGACGGCATAGTTCACCCAAAAATGAAAATTCACTAATGATCTCCTCACCACCTGTGCCGATGGAGGGCGGGTGAAGTGTTCGAGTCCACAAAACACTTCTGGAGTCTCAGGGGTAAACAGTGAAGCAGCCGAATCCAATACAATTGAAGAAATTAGTGATCCATCTCCAGACGTGAAAAAAACAACAGAATAAAAACACGACATGCCTCCATACTGCTCGTGTGGAGTCATACAAGTGTCCAGAAGCCGCGACGATCAAATTCGACTCTAAATGGCGTCATTTACACCAAGTTTTAATCCCAAAAGTCCACTGGTATCTTCCGCCGAGGTGCATTCAGTGGCCGTCGGAAATGCTAACGTCGGCTAGGTGGACTTTAAGGCTTAAAAACACCTTTTGTGGACTCAAACATTTCACCCACCCCTCCATCGGCATAGTGGAGAGTAGATAATTAGTGAATTTTCATTTCTGGGTGAGCTGTCCCTTTTAAACTGAAAAACAATGAAAGTGAAATCCAACTGAATCATAACAAAAGTAAATTTAAACTGAATAATAATAAAGTGAGATTGAACTGAATAATAACAAAACGGTGGGCCACTTAACACCCTGCTTCACTTTGTCCAGTGAACATCAATTTTCAGCAGCATTCAGGTGTCAGAGAGCAGCCACTAGTGTTTTCCACTTCATTATCTGATCATTCTGAGCTGTTTTTTTTCCTTCAGTCTTTATTTGGACCTTTATAAGCTTCCGTAAAATAGCTGCTTGTCTTAATGAAATCAGTCGCCCATTATGTGGAGTACGCTTGTTTACGAATAAGTCAGCGTTGCACATTTACAAAAACGCTACAGACCCATGGAGTGGATAACAGCATTGTTTGATTGTTAAATGGCAGCCAATGAATGTGTTGTTGATTATGGTTCAATAACCTGTCCTCAAATCACAACATTAAAATAAATGTCAAAAAAAATTGCTGCTGCCCCATCTTCTTTCCAGGAGGCGGCGAGGAAGGAGGGCCTTGAATTCACCTGTGACCCAAATCACATCTTTCACAAAAAGCACGAGACGATGCCTTCAGACAGAATGTTCATGAAACCAAACTACAGAACAGTAAGAGATCAAAGTTATGGCTTTTTCTTTGGATGCATGTAGGATATCCTGGTGTGGAGCATTTGTACAAATTCTAACATTATAGCTTTAATATTGTGGAATGATACATGCTAACTTTAGTTTGACTGTACATACATATGTGGAAAACTGTGTGTTTCTATGACAACTGTGTTTCTCGTAACTGTTCCTCTTAAAGGAGACTAAGTTTGGCTAATTCTGATCCATACAAAATGACTCCACCATAAATACATCTATAGCCCCTCTTGTTATGTATCCTCACATCCTTAGGTAGCGTAGGTAGAATAACAGGTTCTTTGCCTTTAACTGTCACTGCATGGATATACTTACATGGTCTTGGCAGCCATTGAATGCAGAGAGGCTTAAAAAGACACCTGTAATCCACATTGATGAGCAATCGTTGTGCAAAGAATGGAGGACAAGAGATACTCCTTCCTTTAAGGGGCTTCTTCTCACTTTCTTCAAGGATCACCACCAGAACCTTCTACTAAAACGAGTGTAATGACACTGAACACAGGGTGTCACTGCAGTGCAGCACATGAAATGACTCTGCCACAACTATTTCCTCAAAGTCTTCGCCTAAAAATAACCCACTGAAGTCTTGAGAAAGAGATTGTGAGTGGTTTACCAGTGGAGCCAGAAAACAAAAGTCAACGCAGCTGTGTGTATTTGTGAAAGCCAAAAAAGTGCCAGATGAAATAAGTGAAGTCCCATGCAGGCTGAACAGTGTGTAAAACCTGGCACAAACCTGCTCATTTAGTAAAGGAACATAAACACCACGGTAACAGAGAGACTGTTGACATCAGCTGTGTAAAACTGGGTATCTGTATTTGAGGCACACGTGGCAACAACATACAAAACATGTACAGTACCTGGCAAAGTGAAGTGGCAATTCATAAAAATCTTATAAGAGCAACATATTTACATTCCTTCACGGTTATACAATGTCAAGAGACACAAAAATACATTTCCACTCTTAACACAGATTTTTCTTTGTCAAAGTATGTGAATTAATGTGTTACATTCACCTTAATATAAATATAATGCAATATGGGGCCCAATCTGCTGCATTGTTCTTTAAAAAATCCATTCAAGAATATCTACAAACTTAATATCATGCACATATTTTCCTCTGGAGGCATTTTAATTAGACACAGGACGAGTGTGCACCATGAAAGAGTTGGGATTTGTAGCATAGAGACAACTGCATGTGTAGCTTCATTATTTGTTATTGTTAGCATTACATAGAAATTCCATTGTAAGACAGACTCATAAGTTCAACTACTTGATCCTCCAGCAAGTTTAGATGGCCCTTATTAGGTCAGAGACAAAAAATCCCCACTCTTCCCTCTGGCCATGCTCCTTCTGTCTGTCCTAAAATGGTCTTATTGTCTTGCTGTGCTATGATTTTTTTAAATCCTGTGGTTTCTCGTCTGAACTGTCAGTGACTTCATTTATGATTTTCCCTCCAAAGAATAGTGGTTTGGACTGTGCCCAGCGCCGCCTACATCACTCTGAATGCTCTCCAAGACAATTACTATTCACCATTATGTTTCTGGGAATTTGCTTGCGGTCAAAACGAAACTGTGAGCAAAATGGAAAGAAAAAAAAGATTACGCTAGATACAGTAAAAGAAAGTGTAATAACCTCTGAACATTTGATATGTGGTGGGTGGATAACCAAACAAACAACACACATCCTCAGTCCTATATCTTTTTTTCAAATTGCCTTTCATTTACACCAGTAAGACATGAAGGGCTATCTTTGTGTTATCAGTGAAGAATTCAAGTTTATAGAAGTATGCAATTATATGATAAGAAACTATGTGTCAAATAGCAAAAACACACAATTGCTCCTCGCACAAACAGTTTTCCTTAAAGCTGTGACACACGGAACCCAAATTATTGTTTCCTTCTTTCTTAGCACATAATGTTAAGTGTACAGTATATTTTATATTTTCTCGCTGAATGAATCCAGTCCGGTTATTTCAGTCTTTTTGACTGCTCAGTCTCTGGCTCTGTCTCTTAGAGTTCATCAGATAAACCAGATGCTTGTGTACGGAAAGTTTCACCAGGCCCGACTCATCATAAGGAGACCACATCCAATCAGATGGTCTCGTACAGCAGCATCCCACTAAAGATGGTCAGAGGTTCGGAGGAGTAGGCCAGCTTCCCGGTGACGAGATCGATGCAGACAGTGTCGCCGGCCTCCATGGGCAGGATGACGTTGAAGACGGCCAGGGCTCCAGGAATGTGTTTGGCCTCTGCCATGGGTTTCTCCAGGCCCTCGGGCTGATAGCCAGCTGAGTCCACTCGGGCCACGCCGGTGTTGGACTTGGACAACACAGCCTCGATCTTCATGTTCTTGTGGCCCGTAAGAATGCCACTGAAGAAGTACTTCCCTTTCACTGGAGCTGTGAAATAACCTAGAGAAAGGAAGCAGGTAAAAACTCAGACTTCCTTATTTCACAATGGATGAAGGTTTGTATTGTATAATTCCTTTAACTTTCATAAACTTTGAGGTGAATTAATAATATTGCAAAATGTAATAAAATGTGTAAAATCACATTAAAGTCAATGAATGGTGATAACTCTATTTTAAAGTGAATAAGGTCATATGAAAAAATATGGAATGATAAAAAATATATTTTTTGACTTACTTAAAGTTATATCTAGCAACAGAGTTCTATCAACAGAGATATCCATCACTAGATTTCTGCTACCACTTTCACATATGAGCTTAATTTGCACTAAGTATGATGCTTTTTCCCCCACAATGCTAGCTAGCTACCAACCTACATTCTTGAAAAATATTGAAAGAGATAAAATAACAAATGTGGGTGATATTGACATGTGTATACACATTTTTCACTCTAACTTACAGAAATAACAAGACACACTAATTATGTTAAGGTATCTAAAACCAAATCCCAGCTGGGAGCATGGCGAATAGAATTTAAACTGCAATGTCAGCAGACGTTTTATACTAACCTTGGGAAAATCAAACCAAATTATGTGTATGGCTTGATACCACCAGTCAGAAAACACATTAAGCCAGAAAATATGATGTTTTTGTAATTTGAGTGATATGACTGTAAATTCATAATATGTTTGGCTGGACTGCAACAGTGCGGGAAGTCCTATAAACCTAAATGTCTTTCACTGACTGATGGACTGAGAGTTGGAATTTCCAATTGCCTGTGGTTCTTACAAAACGGTTTGGCAAAAACAGTCGTTATTACATCATCAAGGGGGTGTTTACAAACAATGTTGCCAATTAAACACCCTTTCAGAACCGTTTAGCAACCTTTTTCCCAAAAAATGACCTTTCGACAAAGTTGTATCTTTTGGGACAAACCTCACGCTACTTAAAAGCAGGGTCACAAGTATTGACCCACGAGTCTAAGGTCATGCCACTTTCCCTCTGCAAGCAGACCTCTCTATAGCTGCTTTCAGACATGCATTGAACTCCGCACATACTCTATATTTTCGGATTATAAGCCCGTAAAAACTCAAGAGAATTCGACGTGTGAACACAGCACGAAATTCTCTATCAGATCACCCCAATCGAGAGGGGGGAGGGGGGAGCAAATATCTCAAAACACCAGCAAAAGGTTCCATCTTCGTAGCGGAATGAATATGTTACTTCCTGTCTCTACCTGCTGCACCCAGGTGCTCCGTCTCTCGCCTGAATAATGCGGAGGGGCCATGTCTGAAAAGGGCTTAAGTATCTCATTCAACTGAATGTATGTGTGCAGTGCTTTTGTTGACTCTTAGACTGGACTTTTATAATATTCTGTTTGTGGTTATAAAATCAGGACTCAAGCAGTACAGAGCAGCAGCTTGGAAGTGACTGCTGGTTAACATGTAGTCTTAATGGGCCATGCTATACACTAGGTTTTCATCTCGTCTTAATTGGAAAAGGGAGAGTGTAATTATTAAACCTGAAAAAAAAACTAAAACTGACCTGTTTGGGGATTGTAGATATTATCTTCATTGGCAAAGATCTCATTAAACACAATTGTTCCTGGGCTTCTCATTGGACGAGTCAGTGCGGCAGAGAAGGAGAGGCGTGGCACGTGGGCATCAGACCCTGCAGGACCTAATCAGGGAGGAGAAACAGAGAGTGGGAGTTAGAGGGAAATAAAGTGTAATGGGAGCTTTCATCTGGTGTCTGGAAAAAAGCAACACATACCCAGTTCACCTCTGAGACCTGAGAAGTAAAATGAAAGATAAAAAACTGAGTTAATCACCAAACATGGTCACTCTTGCTGTTTCATTTTTATTCTTACATCATTGTATCTACAGTAGATGTGCAGAAAGAAAGATCAAAGATAGAACTGTAAATCAGCCAGTGTTATTAAATTAAACAAAGTATCAGCTATGTTTGTTGTCTTTACCTGGGGGTCCCAATGGCCCCTGCCTGCCTTCCCTGCCTACGGGTCCCACCCTTCCTTGGGGTCCTACAACACCCTGGAGTCCACGCTCACCTCTCTCTCCTCGGGGTCCTGGCAGACCGGGTGGACCTGGAGGCGGGTAATGTTTAGAGACACAGAACAAATGAGAGGCCACAGTGAAAATCTCTTTACCATGAACAGTGTCTCGAAGACATGTACAGTAAGTCAAGAAAGCTAAGACATTTAACCTAGTGTGACTCAGGATGTGCTTTTCACCGTAATGTTTACTAAAACTGCTCATTCAGATAGATTACAGACTTTATGGGCTCTTAAAGTAAATGCTTGAGGATGAGGATAACAGGCTGGATTCCTTCTTTGTTCTATTTTTACATCATCCTGACCATGTCTTCCCTCAATTGAGTGTATCCAAAAGTCAAATCCCATGACCTTCATCTAACTTCTCAAACTTACCCATGAAGTCCTGTTCTACGAAACTGTGGAACTCCTTGGCCAAATCCAAGACAGAGGAATTCAGCGTGTGTATCTTGGTGTGGACGTTCCACAGCTGTACATTCTGGATATCGTCGATAAGATCTCCGTGAGATGTTACCGTGACGTTGAGTCCATTAACGCAGCTCCACAGCCCAGACACATGTCGGTTCAAGCCCTCCTTGATCCTCTCCAGGCTGTCTGAAAACGTGTCAAATCGTAAGCACACTCCCTCCAGCTTGGAGAGTCTTCGGTCCAGTCCGTCGCTGGACCGCCTGCACTCCCCCACCTCCGTCTCATAGTTGCTCCTTATTATTTGGATCTCTTTGCCCAGGCCGCCGAATCGAATCCCAGAGTCATCAACATGATCGGTCAGCTCCTTCTGCAAGTTGTTCACCTTGTGGAGAAAGTAGATCCATGTTAATGTGTGTATTTTGGATGAGCTTCCTTTGACAAGGTTCTACTCTAAATATACTTTCCCCCATCTTTGCTACCATTTATTTTTCTACAGTATCTTATGAACACAAATATATGTAAGCATATTATCTAAACCGTGTGTCTGTCAACATGACTCAAATATTTGCAATATGCTTGAATATTTTCACAACTACAATAATATTATTTGAAAACACTGTTGCCAAGATAATGATTGAGACATGTTTGAGTGACACAATATTGTTTTCACTTCACATAAAGAAAAATGATCACCCGATGTGCACATGTTTAATAAAACAACACATATAAAACAACACATATAATCAGTAAATTATCATAAGCATTATTTTAATGGTGGTTTGATCTTTTCTGTTTAATCCTGGGAAACATATTTAAACTTTATTATATATAATACAGCAGTTCTCCCCAAAAGGGTCACAAGAAAAAAGTGTTAACTACATAAGAACTGAGGGGGAACCTTGAGGAACATTGTTTACAAGGCAAATTATGATTATTTTCCTTGATTTTTTTATATATACTTACTACATATAAAGATATTTTTTACAGTATTAAAATGCTGTTTTAAAACAAGATCAAAGTATGGATAAAGACTTGGTGTGATCACAATAGCTTATTATGTTCACATTTAGTTCAAAGCACTGCTGTTTAGCAGTACAGTATCACAGAACTGCAGATATTTAAAAAAAATTGGAACTTGCTTAAATTTAAGGGGTTCCAAATATAATACACAAAAATGGTTGCAAAAGCAGTGTTAGTGGCAGTAACTTTATTCTCATAATTAGCTTACCTCAGAAATAATGTCGTCCTTGGTGTCGGTCAGATCAGTTATCATGTTCCCATGTGTTTGTACAGTCCTTCCCAGGCCTTTCAGAGTGTCATTAATGGAGTTAAACGTGAACATGACCCCAGCCAGCTCTCCTTGGATGGATTTCAGATCCCCTCCTAATCTTCCATTGTGCACAGTGTGACCATCCAGACGCTTCTTCAGGTCATTTATGTTGTTTTTACACTGTCCTGTGCACTCCTCCACTTCCTCTCTGAGCCGCCCGACTTCCTCCTGCAGGTTGGAGCACACCTGAGAGCAGACAGATTCTCCCGAGTCCACTTTTCTGCGCAGATCCGTCAGCTCTGCCTGGCACTTGCCCAGACCGATGGCGGTGGAGTTTGTAAGGGAGCTCAAATCGTCCTTTATAGAGCTGCAAATAGAACATTCCTCAAAATTGCTGACCAACGTTTCGACCTCGGTGACAATCCGGTTAAAGTGCTCACCGTTTTTCCCTGTCACAGCTATAATCTTTTTGACATCATCTGTTAAGTTGATGACTTTGTCACTCAGAGAATCTCCAGACATGGACAAATCGTTCAACTTGGTGTTAAACTTCTGGATCTCGTCTTGATTGGCTACGACTCTCCACTCCAGCGTTTTCACAGTGTCATCATTCTTACGACCTTTACCATTAGGCCCACAGGTCTCATTGCACATGTTTGTTGTTGATGTCAACCTACTGTCCAAGAAGACTGTGATGTTCTCCAGCTGACCTAAACGTCGACTGTGATCTCTAACCGTGTCTCCGAGAACGGCCACGTCCAGCTCTATTTTCCCTATCTTAAAGCTGTGGTCATCCAGCTGAGTGAGGACCATGTTACGCAGCTGTGTGACGTCTCTCTGCACGGTGTCCTTCAAGTTGTTCCCGCTATTGGTACACCTCTGCTCTGTCTTCCTCATGGTGTTGTTCAACCTCTTCTCCAACTCCCTCAGTCTGCCATTCAACCTGTCCTCCGTCACTCGTCCCTTTCCTCCACCTGTCCCAACAAGCTCCTTATCCAGACGGCCTTTAATGGTTTCACATTTGTTAGCAGTGGAGGTGACTCTGACCTCGACATTCAACAGCTTCTTTTCCAGCTCTGTGATGGTTTTACAGCAGGTCTGGGAGCGTTCGGTCTCACTGCGTGAAATGTCCAAGCTCTGCCTCAACTGCTGGTCAATGGAGCCGACCATCTTCTCCAGGGCCGTGATCCTCTCGCTGTCATCTTGCTGCTGACGCTTGAGGTCCTCCACACCAGCCTGAAAGGAATTATAATATATATTATTGGGTTTTTTTCTGAGCTGTATGGCTTGTATCGATTTCTTCTGTTTGTCAAAGTCAGGTTTCTCTTGTACAGGGTTTTGGAAATGTTATCCCATTCCATATTGTCTGATTTGAATGTAATCTTTATCTTGGGGCCTCAGTGGGGTAAAATGCACACCCACACTACCCACAATGAGACTTAACCAGTAAAAGTTTGTTTCAGGGTTCGGCTAAGCTAGTTGCGGCTAATGTAGCAACTCAAATAAAATTGGTTCCTACTTAAAAATATGTACCACAAATTTTCCTCTGTTGCTTTCCTATAATATTATATAAATTGTGAGGGGTGGTGTTGTGGTAGATAGTAAAAGTGTCCAGGTGAAAATAAGTGGAATAAAAACTATGTTTATATACACAATAATTGTTTTATGCGCAGCCTGAACCCACCAATTATTCTTCACAGCTGGAAAATGGTTGTTCTTTCCTTTATATCACCGCGTGATTATCTGTGTTTTCGCAGTGCTGTTTTTAATTTTGCTGTTTGTTTGTGCAGTGGCTTTTGTGGGAGGGCTGTTTTCTCATATTACAGCCAGCATGTGGCCATTATCTTTTATTGCTTCAGGCAGGAAGCAGAAATCACTGACAGAGCACCACAGGGGGCAAAGTAAACGCATGACAATTTTACAGTGAAAACAACTTATTTCATCCTTTTTTGACTTTATGTTATTCTCATATTATTTAAGTATAATAAGTTATGATAAACCCTTTACAAAAACATTTTTGCCCTGTGGATTTGATTTTCACACATGAGGTTCACCTGACAGGCCGAGCAGGACAAAGTCACCCTCCTCTCCTAGCTCCGTCAGTATCTCCTCCTTCAGCGTGTTCAGCTGGTTCCCAACAGATCCTCCTCCTCCGGCCACTCCGTCCAGTTCATTGCTGCCACCGTTCACCAGGTGGTTGTTGATGTTGAGCAGGGTCTGATCATGGACCTGACGACAACCAAATATTCACATGGATGAATGTGGCCCATCCTTGCATTTACTTATTTAAACTGTAGATATGTAGACAGGCAGAAAAACAGATATTTATTTCTCACCTGCGTCCTGTTATACAGGTGGTCCAGCTTGTTCTGGATGCTGTTGATGGTGTCCTTCATGTGTGGCTGAGCTGAATCAGCGGGAACAAGCGCACCATTCAGACCAGGTCTATAAAGAGGGAAAGATGTTATTTTCTTTAATTCTGGTAAACGTTTGTCATTAAAAAAGAGTCATATATTAAATATAATGTCATCAAAGTGGAGGGTGAAAAAATGACTCATGTGCTCAGGAATGTGTTGTGTATAAAGAGGATGGGAATTTCCATTAAGTCTAAATTGGACTAATTCTGCTATGACAAGTGCAATAACTGTCACCGGATACATTTCTTTGTGGATTAGCTATTTCTGCTTTTCCAAACTAATGACCAATCTCTGTGCATATGCGAATAAACAAGCATATCCTCTCTGAACTGAGGCAATAAACATTATCAAACAGGAAAAGATACACGCTGTGTTTCCGTCAGCATTCTGGGTGACACTGCATTAGCGTTTGTGAACGTTTTGCAACCCATGAAGCAAAACATTGTGCATGACATATTAAGAGCAGTATTCACTTACAGCCTCTGGTTTATGCCGTGAATGGTGGTCTGCACGTTGTGGAGGTCTTTGGTCAGGCCGCGGATCGTCTCCTCCAGCTGTTTGATCTTCTCACTGTCACCTTGAGACAATTAGAAATGGATGCTCAATGTGAAAGAGGAAATGTAGACTTTAATTCCTAAAAAGAAAGAAATCCATTTGCAACATGCACAATCATGCAACAGGTCCTGAAACCCCCTTTTCTCAACTGGCGTAAAATGAACAACGTGGTTTCACATAAACATTTAGTGCCAAACCAGTTCTTTGTTTTTGTAGGGAGCGGCTCAGTGGGAAAAAGGTGATGTCACTTATTTCTGTGAACCAATCAGAGTTTAACAATGTTTGAATCTAAATTAGATGAGAGTTGGGGACTTTGTTGCTTATGTTCCCAGCACTGTCCACCAAATCAGATTAAAGCCCACCAAAACAGTCGAAAGGATGCAGATAAGCTGAGTTTTCGATTGTTAAGAAACTCTTCGTGAATAGCATTTATTTATTTATAACTTCAACTTTGATTATTGCCTGTTCATTCAATAAATATTTCAGAGAACAAAGAAAAAACGGAATTTCAGAATTGCCTTCACAGTGCATCTTTTTACAAACTCTCAATATATTTTAAAATGTCTTGAGCATGTTCCAGTTTTTTACATGTCACAAAATTAAAGAACTCCTGCATCCTTAATACAAGCAGTAAAAATGTTTTAGTCTTCATCCCTACCTTCTCCTCTCTGACCGCCTCCCGTGTTGAAGCCCGTCTGCGTGACCCGAGTTCGTCCTCCGTTGACCTGAGTGTTGGTCGTCACCTGTGGCCCCTCACGGCAGTCTTCTCCTGAGTAACCATGGCAACACTTCCACTCCATTTCTGTCACCATCTTGTAAGCTACCTTGTACCTTGGCCTCCTGTATGTCCGGTAGCTGAGGATGAAATGGTTGAAAATGACATCTGAGTTTTTATTTGTTCTGAGTTGAAGGAACTGCTTTTATATAATAATCAACGAGACGTGACTTAAGATTTAACCCTCACAACAAGGACTTGACTTTATGTAGTATTATCTACACCACTTATCCTTTAAGGTGTAGAGGGGGGACTGAAGCCAATCACAGCTGTCATTGGCGAGAGGCAAGGTCCACCCTGGACAGGTCGCCAGTCCGTCACATGGCCAACATAGGGCTTTACGACCAATAGAAATAATCTTGAAATCGCAATATAGTGCAACCTCCAAATTGCAGGAGCTGCATAGGGGTACAATTTGTGTAAAATACCACTGTAAAGCATTATAAAGCACTGTGGTGCTACATTAGTAAATGGTCTGTATTTATTTAGAGCTTTTCCAGTCTTGATGACCACTCAAAGGGCTTTACAGTACATCTTTGCCATTCACACACTCAATAATAATAATAATAATAATAATAATAATAACATTTCAACACTCCTATGAGATTTTGTATAAGTCAATCATGGTCCTCAGATGATAAATCCCCCTGAATGTCTTCATCCCATGTTTCTTCATCTGTTTGACATTTTAAAATAAATGTTTTGGATTTTGACCAAATTCCAACAAAAACATATTTTGTGTTGCTTAGAAAAGTAGCACACCAAACTAAGATGGTGAACACAAAAGGACATTGTACCGTCACCATGTTAACAAAGCAAAGGACTGCTGTGCATAAATACAACCTTTCAGAGCTGCTAGCATTTGATTTATATCTTTAAGCTCCAGTCTCACTTGGGGTTTGAGCAAGTGAGTTAACTTGTGCCAAGATGCAAAACTATGAGATTTAAAATTTGTGGTGTGATCCTGATAAACATGTCAGGGAGTAGTGCCAGTAGTGGTCTTTGAACCCTGTGCTGAATATAATCGCTGTCATCTCTTTATATTAATGTGTGAGTCATTTAATGTGTGGAAATAGCTCCAAATCATCTGATGATGATGGATGAGGTCGCGAAATGTTATTTCTGTCCCGGTTTCCAAAAGAATCAACTGCTCACAGACGAGGCCTCTGTAAAACAATATGAATGTTTTATTTGGAAAGCTGTTTTGAATTTAATAGTTTTATCACTTTAATGCCATTCAACTCTGCCACTGACCTGACTCCCTGTTACCGTAACAATGCAATAAATAGACCAGAATTGTCCGGAACTCTCAGTAAAGATTTATGGCAGCGACACAAGCATTTTAACAAGCCCCAGACTGTGAGACTTCAGCAGGTTGTTCTCCTTTATGCCAACCCACAAACGTCACTGTAGGTATCGCAGAGCTGCCACTGTGCCCTTGAAAGTTTTCATCTGCCAGCTCCCTGCTCCGAGAGCGTGAGAAAAAGGAATCCAACGTACTCTCAGAGGAAAAACAAAAACCCATGGCTTGGAGAGATGGAGGGAGGTGGAGTCGGGTAGAGTTATCGTATAAGAAAAGAGTCATACAAAGAAAGACAGACGGCGTAAGAAGACGAGAATGTTTTCAAAGGGAAGGATACTAGACTGTGGTTCCTGGAATCCCTGTCGGCTTCATTCTTAGCATAGCCCAGGTTTAGGCCATGGTCCCGGGTAGACATGGGGATCAAGCAGCAGGGCCAGGGTCAAACTCTTTTGCAAACTTCAAAAGAGGAAAAACATCAGGAGCACTTGACGGATGTTGTCTTGCAACACCACATCTGGAATAATTTCACAATCTAAACTCACCTGTACTAAATTCGATCCAGCATTCATAATGTAGCATATCCCCAGGTCTGTTGAATGCAAACCAGAGCTCCACTACATCACGTATGCTTGTTTGAGACCAGTACTTCATTAATAAAGCTTGGATCAAGACTTTCTCTACTTCTCATTCATCCAAACGTCTCTTTTACTCTCCCTGCCTCTTCTAATCAGCTGACGGCGGGCTGGTAATCCAATTAGATTTTTCCATGATCTCTATCAACCAGTCATGTCATTGCCTTGTCCTCAGTTACCTCCAGTCTTCATATTCAGGGTCCTGGTCAAGGCCAGCTAAGTCCACTCATCAGATCCACAGTATTTCCAGATCCCATCACTCAACTACCACCACTGTCAAGACCCTGATGACATCTCAAGGGGTCTAAGCGCCAAATACTCTTATATATTTATATCACATCACTTTCATGTGTTATTCTGCAATACATTTTGTTGATTCTTCAGACCCCGTCTCTCCTTTTTTGAACTGAGATTAACAATTCAAACACTGAGCTATAATTATGTGATTCTCTGGCTTTACAGTGGCCATACTGCTGAAACTGTCCTGAGAAAAACATGGACAGAAAATGAAAAGTGTCCCAGGAAAGGACCGAGGGAGAGGAGATGTATGGTTAGAGGATGCACATTTTTTTTCTGTGGAACTGATGACAGGAAATTGGACGACCAAGTCTGAATACAGATGAGATTCCAGCAGCAGAGAGTGAAGCAAAGCAGAATATGAGATATTGAGAGTTAGAGATACTCACGCAACTCTAGGACACTGTCCCCAGGTACAGCGCTGGTAGTCTGGTTTGATGTACGTCTCCACCCCGTCCTCCATCACACAGCTGACAGTGCGTGTCACCACATAAGCGCACCAGTTCCTGTGAAATCACACACACAAGCCAAAAGGAAATGACAAATAAATAACTGTGCAATGACTGCCAGCTTTATCATGGGTTCACAGTCTGGAGTTAACGAAAACATAGCAGTCCTCTTAGACACATGCACAAATGGTTTACAGTCAGCAGCTGTTCTTTGTTTTCCAGGAAGAAAAAACAAATAAATATATCTAAAATCCAAAATAATTTGGAAAAGAATAACAATCAGAAATCTGGTCACTTGCTGAATGTGAGGCTCCAGTGAGCTTTTGAGATCAATATCTCAAAACCCCGTCTGATTATTATTCTGTACAACATTCACCAGAAATTATCCTCTAGTGCAGATGTCCGATAAGTCCAGGATAACGGCACGATTTCAACAATGGCTCACATTGTACGCCTCCCCCAACCCCCAACTACACATCAACCAACCCACACAAAGACACACACACGCAACCCACACATATCCTTGTAGTGTTTAACTGTGCACCCACATGAGAAACACTCATTCCACAGACATTTAATATGGTATTGATAATAAATATCTTTGGGCAACCCTGGTCAACATTTCTGTTTATAGCTGTGAATAGCTAAGTGAGATAAAAGCAACTTGATTTCCACAAGGCATAAAGTTAAAGATGTTGCATTTCCGTATTACACAAGATTACATTTTTAAGTTGTTGTCTATGTTTCACAATTATGAGGAAAAGAGCCCTTCATCCCTCCAACCATTGTCTTATACGGGCTCTGGTCCCTTGAAGCTAGCTGGTCGCAGCTCAGCCACTTGCTTATTTGGGTATCCAAGACGTCCCTCTCCCTAGCCATGCTTTCCAGTTCTTCGTGAGGGATCCTGAGGCATCCCCAGGCCAGATGGGATACATAATCCCTACAGTGAGCTCTGGGTCTTCACCAGGGTCTCCTTCCGGTTGGGCGTACCCAGCAAACCTCCAAAGGAAGGCGCAGAGGAGGCATCCTGACTAGATGTCTGAACCATTTAAACTGTCCCCTTTCAACATGAAGCAGCTGCAGGAAGACATTTTGTTCTGTTCTGTGTGTGTTGTCAGGTTCATCACATTATTAATTTTATTTCCCATGTTTTAACTTCACATGTTTGAAGTGAAACGTTTTTTGTTGATTTTGCTTTCTTTGCACCATTTCCACACTTTATATTAACCTATTTATTTAGCCTGCGACTATTTTAAGATGCGTATCATCTGTTTTGAGTCTTTTTAGTTTTTTATTTACTAATAAAGGGCTCATAGACTTTAATCTCAACTGGATCAGCCCGTTGTTGGAACATTTCCTCCAAGCTCCCTCTGGATGTCGGAGCTCTTCGCCCTATCTCTAAGGCTGAGCCAGGCCGACTGAAGGAAAAGAGCCTTAAACAAAAGTTTGGCGCCTTGTAACAGCTTGTAAACACTTTTTTAAAATCAGCTGAGAGTCCTTTAATTCTCTTGGACTCTGGACACTGCTCTTTTGAGGTCTATTGACATATTTTCAATTATGTTTAGGTCCAGGGACTGTGAGGGCTAAGAATCCTCAGCTTGTGGCTCTTAAGGTGTGTTTAGGATTCTTACCCTGATGTAAAATCTGTTCTCTTTTCATCTTCAGCCAGTTGCCTGCCACTCAGTGTGATATTTGTCCACAGAATTTACTGCTATTTAGTTGAATCCATTCTTCCTTCTACCAATGAAATGTTCCCCGTGCCACTGGCTGCAACACAAGTCCAAAGCACTGTTGTTCCACCCCTGTGCTTAACAGTTTGGAGATGTGTACTTTTCATGAGATTCTGCCCCCTTTTTACTTCAAACACACCTTTTCTCATTGCTGCCAAAAAGTGTTTTAACTTCTTCACTCCACAGAACCTTCTTCCAAAATACATCAGTCTTGTTTAGATGTTCCTTTGTAAACTTCTGTTCTGACGCCTCTGACATGAATGCCATATTTGTGCAGGTGTGGCCGCACAATAAAACCACGCACCACCACTTCAAAGTCTGCCTCTCTCCTGTGAGCAGTTCTCTCCTCTCAGACGGTTTTCTCGGTCTTCTAGACCTCAAATTGATCTCAACTGTTCCTTTTAATTGCGGTCTCTTTGTAAATGCATTACTAACAGCAACATGATAACACTTTGCTGCCTTGAAATCACGTTCTTCTGCTTTGTGGACATTTGGTATTTTTACTCTTAGAGTGCAATAGGCACCTGCTTAGAGGAGCCCATGTCTGATTGTTGGGACATGGTTTGGAGTCAGTGTTTATGAAGATTTCAAATTTGCATTATTTGGCCTTTTCGAAAGATGACTGGGAACCTGCCATCTTGTTAAAATCTGAGACCTTGCAAAAGGTTTTAAAATCTCTTGTGGTATCCAAACTTTTATGGTGTATTGTTTTTTCTTAATATGGCTCTCCTCGGTCGTAGTCATCAAGACCATAAAGTCTTTGTAGATGAAAAATACAAAAAATAGATATTAACATTGAGCTTACTTGATTTAAAGTTAATAACTTTTCGTTCAACACTTGAGGTTTAACTCCTTTAATGCGGAAAGTTTCAAACTTTATCTCGAACTAATTGAGATGGAAGTGGGGATTAAATAGATTTTGTGGACAACCCTAACCCTAAACAGTAAACCAATTATGTGAGAGGTCATTTTCTGACCAATTTGCAAATAGTAAGTGGAATATTGACTCTCATTTTGTTGACCCTCTTTTTGCAATCTTCCAACTATGTTCCAATATGTTTAGGTCTAGTCCCTAACTTTTTTTATCTGCCTGCTGTAGCTGAAATAACCTTGATTTATTCACTGTAACCGACTTTTCACATTACACTGGATCCATAAAAAAGTGTTGATATAGCAGCTTTTAAGTTAATTCAAGTTTGTATTTCTTAACCCTAACTCAAACACTTGTTCTAAAACAGTCCCTATAAAGAAAAGGATGTCAAGGTGACTTAACATAACAAAATATTCTCAAAAATATGTATTTTAACACAGGGACACATGAAACACACACAGACTCCCTCCCCAGTATGCATGCTAGTTCATTTGCCCCCAGCGCCCTGACCTCCGTTGACCCTCAGATATCTCTGGGATAACACTGCAGATAGATTCAAGACACTGACGTCCTTTCTATCATCATTTTCATATTACTCAGAAGCCCCTTTCCACTCCTATTTCCCTGGTGGTTATTATGGTCAATTAGTGTCACTCTCAGATTCATCTGAACAGAACTGAGGGTTTATGGATAAAAGTTGGAGCGTACAAGGAGTTCCTTCATGCTGGTGAGTCAATCAGCAGCTTTCGTCTCTCTGACTTCACGTCTGTCAGTCCGTCTCTCTAAGTCTCGTCTCTTTCTTTTTTCTGTCTGTCTTCATCTGCCACTCTTACTCTCCTGCTTGACACGCCTCGCTCTGTGTAACTCATCCCCCCCCCCCCGTCCCTCCACTTTTTATCACCCTTTTTTGTTTCATTTCATCCCCTGTCCACCAGCGTCTCTCCTAGTCCATCTGTTTATCTCTCTCTATTCCCTTTCTATCCATCATTGGCTATACCTCTTTCCAGTTTCCCTAATCCTCCCCTTCATTCCAGAGTTTGTCTGAACAAGGGAGAGTTTATCATGGTGCCATCCTCCCCATCCCCTCCCGACTGCTGTTCTTGTTGCTTCCGTACGTGGGAAAGTAAAAATGACTAATTATCTGACAGATTCTAATGTTAAGCATTTTCTCAAGTAGCCTGGTCAGATGAATCTGGATTTCTGCTGAGGCTGCAAATGGTCAGAATGTGGAGTCAACAGCACGAATCCAAGGACAAAATCTGCCTCATGTCAACAGCTGCTGCTGGTGGTGGTGGTGAAAAAGCATGGGGGCTATTTCCTAGACTTAAAATACCAATCAATTATTGTTTGAATACTAATCTATCTGAGTATTGTTGCTGCATGTTCATGTCCACAAGCAAAGGTTAGGAGTTCAGTAAATGGACGAATTAACTATATTTATACAGAGCTTTTCTTAGTCTTATCGACCACTCAACCGCTTTCCAGTACAGGTCACATTCCCACAGTGCTCCTCAAAGAGGAACTTTTTCTGTCATACTCAGCACAGCCGAAGGAACTTCAGAATGCAAACCGGAGGAGCCGGGGTTTGAACCACTGACCATCTATAAGTGGACAACCCGCACAAATTTTTGGGCCACAGCTGCCCAAGTGAACTTCAGTTACCTCCACAGTCAACAGATGTGAATCCAGTAGAACCGTTGTGAGGTGATGGAACAGGAGCTTGGCAGCAAAATGTGCAGCTAAATAATCTGTAAAAATTACCTGATGCAAACATGTCAACAACAAAATCTCAGAGGAATGTTCCCAATATTTGTGGAATATGTGACATGAAGAACTGAGGCTATACAGAGAGCAAAGGGAGGAACTATAAGTTCCTATAGATGCTTGGTGAGTGTATATAATATATATCCTCTGTATATGAACTTTTAAATATACTTTTGGCTTTACAGTATTTGTTTTCACAATAACTCAACAATTACAATTACTCTGGAAAGTTGTTTGTGTAGTTTCTCCACAACATACTTTGAACATGTGACACTAAATTCAAATAATGCTATTCAAAAATAATATTCATTGCATATATATATATTTAAAAATATATATATACTATATATAAGTATCAGATTTGCTTTACGCGGCCACCGATGCTTTCTAAATATTTCGGGTGAACCAGGTGAATCAGGTGGAATAATTAGGAGGCTGAAGTAGGTGAAGATTTTTAATTCAAAATATAAATATATGCATGCTAATGCATCTGTAATATCCATAACTAATATACTTATATAAAACATTTTACTGAGTAAATCTCATTGGGATTTCATAATCTTATCGTAATAAATCATCATGCTGTTTATGTTCATCTCCAGTCTCATCTCCATGCTGGGATTTAAAGTTTTTACCTAAATGCAAGAACCGTGTGGGAGTTTTTAGACAGAAACCTAATAAAATGCTGCTCTGCACTCTTTGTAAAACTGAGGTAGTCTGCCACAGCAACAAAATGGTTACACACAAACATCACAAAATAAATCATCCTGCGGCTCTACATTGTGATGCTTTGAACTGATCTGAAATGAATCTTACATTTTGAGGGGATTCCGCTCAGCCTGAGGTCATCTAAGTTGATCATAAGTCAATGTCCTGAGGCTGAAATCATCCAGTGTCCAAGGATCAAAACTGTGCTGTACCCCCCTCTGTGTATTTCCGCAGATTTACGGTTCTCTGAAGTGATCCATCTGACATCCTCAAGCTATGCATCCAATTGAATTACACTGTGCTTTACTATCCTGCGGTTTGTTATAGTATATTCAGTATCTCCATCAGAGCCTGGAGCAAAACTCTGCCCCAATATATCTAAAATCAGTCAGTGCTTCCAAACACAGCTGCTTCTCCACTTGTGTTTTTCCAGAGTCTTGCGGTTCATCCAGTAATCCTTACTGCATTATGTCAGGCCTTCCTGGGTTATCTTGTTCTGTGGTTTGTTGTACTTTGTATGTTAGACTCAAAGTTTTGGAGAAACAGGGAATCCAGCATCTCCATCGGGAGCTGAAGCAGTGCAGATGGAAGAGGTTAGCATCTGAAAGCAGACAGCAGTGATAAATATAAACAGCTCTGTCTCTTCCTGCGCTAGTGTGCATGGTGTTGTTTTTCGTCCCTGTGATTCAGTGAACCCGCTCTGCTGATCTGTTATCCCGACTTACTCACGCTCAGGGCGACAGACAGCAGATAAAGCATACATTTGGCAGCGTTCACACCCTATCTGCTCTGATGGAGAACAGGCGCTGAGTCTCATAAATAAACCTAACCTCCTCTCTTGGTTTTTTTTCCTCCACCACAGAGCAGACCCACATGTGGTGCACATGCACACATATGCGCACATATACAACACACGCACACCCAACTCCCACCATCCCAGCAGCTTCCAAACACCCACACTTACAGCACTGTACCCACCAACCTCTCCGCCAGTTCATTTTCCATCGTTCCATTTCTGACTCTTCACTCCAGTGAAATACATAAGAGGAGCCTTTATATTTGTGGGAGGATGACTAAGTGTTAGCACTGAGAGGTTGTGTATGTGCATGTGTCTGCTTGTGCCTAGACGTATGCCCTTGACAAAAAAGGGCAGTAAATTTGTATATTTACTTCCTGTATTCCTACAAGCATTTTGTTGCATTGGTAACACCTTCAAAACAACAGCTCAGCTCTAAACCCATTGGCCTCTCCCTCTCTCCCTCTCTCCCTCTCTCTCTCTCTCTCTCTCTCTCTCTCTCTAACCAGTATGAAGTTAAGCATTCCAAACAGTAATCCAATAAAATTCCATTAGTCCAAATGGCCTCGGAGAAATCCTGAGATGAAAGTCCACTAACTTAACTTGGCATCTTTTCCATAAGAGTAAAATACAATTACAAGCGCACACGCACACACACATGGTCACACACACACACACAACAGAATGAGAGAGACATGCATTCCCAAGAGTACCACACATCCAGCCAAGGACGCTCACACAGGCAGTGGGACGTGCACACACACACACACACACACACACACATAAAGACTTCATGTCTCTTAATTTTCCACTTCCCCACACGTATGTACCTTCATTCCAGGTATAAAGATTAACATTAAAGTCTACAGCCTCAGCCAGTGAACATGGGGTTTAATGTAATAAGTGAGACAGAGAATAGGTGTGTGGCATGTTTAGCAGCTGATCTCCCTGTTTCCTTTATCAGCAACAAACAGCCCAGTCCCTGCACATAATAATGAATGTTTATAACTACAATACGCAGTTGCACTATTTCCATTAGATAGCAGTCTATAAAGTCTTGAGACCACATTACAATGCTGTCTTTCAAGCTGTTTAAGCCTTCAAACTTCAATGGCCTCTGGTGGAACAGTCATTACAGGCTCATGCTGCATGGTCAAACATTGTTGAAGCCTTTAGAACATAAAACTAAATTCTTGTGGAGAAGTTTTCAAACATAACCAATATTTAAAGCTAATTTTGTGGCAGTGTTTAGTGCCATTTGGGACTGTCTCATGCTTCTTTTAGAGGTGGCTGTGTACTGCTCAGTGGGGGAAAAGTTAACCAGATGAGGATTTGGAAAACCAATTTACTATTATCTTAAACAAACAAAACACGGTGTTAGAATTTCTACAGGAAGCGTTTTCTAACATCATGTTTTGGTTTTTCCAAGTGGAATGACTGGTTGATTTGGCAAAACCACATCTGGTTTACTTCCTCGATGTAATGACGTGCAGCTGGGGCTGGGGTAACATCTACAAAATGATGAACAAGATGAAGAAGACATCAAGACTATTTATTTTTGATGGGAATATCTGACTCTATATTCAACTTGTAAATAAATATAAGATTTGGGTTTGAATATTGAATGAATGAATATATAAAATGCTACACATTAGCATCCTAAAACCTGTGTTAAGAACAGACACAAATAGTAAACACAACACTGGCACATTACATTACATTGGATAACACGCTGGCATTGCTTATTTAAACAACCAGCACACAAGGAGCATTCAGTTTGAGTTGTGTTTGTGTCCACATGTCAAATTAGGTATAATCACTCTTGTTTCGGTCTCCCCCAACTCATGAGAAAAATACTCCACCATGCTTACCAGCTAGTGTTTGTCTGAACATAATGATGACAGTGGTGAAAGTTTAACACAACAGTAAAGTTGGTGACCTTAAAACCAGTGCAATATGGTGAGACATGTGAAGATGCTTAGTAGAGGGGAGCTAGTTTTGTCACTTGCTGTTTTCAGACACTAACTATGGAAAATGACATTTCCAGCCAGACATTTTCTGGAGTTGGCCTTTCACACATGAAGATCGCAACACGTTCACAACAACAGGAAATGTCCAGAATAATCAAGAGGGGGGCCTAGGCCTCGCTCTCTTACAAAGTGGACATCTTTAAACTTCTACGTCTGCCTGACCTCTTTTCATTCATCTGAACGCCGCTTATAGCAACTACTTTTGTCAAATCATTGATTAGAGCAGCATTAACACAGACCAGTTATAAAAAAATTAAGATAAACTCTCTGACTTTGTCACCCACAAATGGTCCCAGATCACTGTTCAGGGACTATTTAAGGAGAAACAGAAAACTGTATCGTCTTCCATCTACTAATTCCAGAAATCTGCCTGTCAGTCTGTGTATCTCAAGAATTGTTCATCTTCTCAGCTTCACCCTTATATGTGTATTGTTAAGGGCCCAAGGCAGCACAGTGTCGAAAAAGCTCTGCACACAACTTCCAGCACACAAACAACGACAACTGATTCTCCTATTTGGGGTTCTGTGTACTGAGTCGAGCTTCACTGCTTAACTTTGTGTAAACAGGTGAACAGCTCTGTGTGCAGCAGTGGTGGCTTCAGAGTCCTGCAGCAGATCATTACACTTTACGCGTTGTGGCTCAATTCCAGAAGAACAACTTTACAGTTACAGAAAGAAAACTGCAACCCTCATTACCACAGGCCAAGTAAACAGCTACTTCCAAACAGACAGGTTGACACTAGTCACTAAATGTTAAATAAACGGTATATACATTAAATTATAAAATAGGTTAGAAATCCATCCATCCCATAAAAAACTAAAGTGTGACCCTCCAAAACAATAACAGGAAACGAGCCACGACACATTTACATGCATGTGATTTAACACACATGCACTTTGTTCTCCTACAGACACATACAAAGCTCTTCATTAACTCTCTGCCAGGCTTTGAGAAGTGAAACTACACATCCTGTCTTATTTATGGAGCCATAACACAGCGGGAGTGGAACTCTTGCACCTGTCTCAGCATTTCTTTATTCCCTAATAAATTTCATTACTCTTATAAAACAGCAGACAGACACCTCATGGCCGAGTAACAAGTCGAGTTCCGACATCTCCACCCGCACATACCAGGTTCATTGTATTCAAAAGCACCTTTGCATGAGCAAAGGAGGATTGTGGGTAAAAGGGGAATATTCGGTGACAAAAGTGACATAAATGGCTAAGTGAAAGAATGAAAGACAGAAGAAAAGGAGGCTGAGGTATAATGCTTAAACAAAGAAATCACTTTGCGACGCCCATTGTTGCCGGATCTTTCATTTAGCTTCAAGGGAAGGCTTTGACAGGGACCTGAATGAGTGGATGAAAAGGGGAGTGTCCTGGCGTTTGAACTGTGACCCAGAGGTCAAGCACCCCTCCAAATTCCTTGTAAAGGTATCCCCCTGTACACACAGCAAAAAGCACACAGTCACCGACGACAATATACACACTTTAGCTCACTCACTCGCGTTTGAGTGATCGCATGGCGACAGACAAACACACACACATTCTTCCAGGTACTTCTGTTCTCTCTTAAAATTAAAGTTTTACTTGCACACACACGCACACACACACACACACACACACACACACACACACACACACAATTCTCCTGTTGGACATGTTCCAACATCAAGGGACCGCATGACTGTGTAAACTTCTCTGTCTCTGATTGTTTAGCCTGGCAGGTCATGAAGATATATAGAGAACGTTCATAATACTGCTATTTGCTTTAACATTATTGCTCACATAAATGGGCCCGTGCTTTTGCAGGTTTTTTCGTGACCTACTTAAATTTTAGCCATTTATGGAGGCAGGTGCATTCGAAACACAAGCCTCCTCAAAGCCTTGAAATAGCAGTTGCCCAGAATAGTGCAGACTATTTACCTGTAAGTAAAACTGAATAAGCTCCTCCAACATGCACAAAAGGACATTCAGTCTTGTCATGTTGTTCCATTTATTCTTTGGCTTGACAGATTTAAAGTTTCGGTTGCTCGTGTGTGGTGAGATGGGATGAGTATCTCTTTTGTGGAACTTTACCCTGTCTAAACATTGGAAAGAAGACCCTCTCGAATGCTATGCATGCTGGGAAGTACGGTTAATTAGGTTACAAAGGCTGTGGCTGGCAATGATCCCTTTTCCCACATTTTTCATTAACATATGTAAGGAGATTAGTTTTTTCTGGCCTAATTAGCAGAAAGCAGAAAATCACACAGATGAAGTGAATCTGGACTCGATCCAAGAGCTGGTCAAGCAGAGGACAGACCGGTTACAGCCTGACGACACGGGGGTGCATTTTGGTATGTTGTTACTGTCTTCATTACAGTATATTACTGAGCATTGTGGGAAATGTATACTTCTCTGAAGATGCTGTACAGTTGCATCTTGAGATTCAAATACAAAATAATTACAATGACAATACCAACATACTGATGTTTAGCAGGTGTCATGTTTACCATGTTGAAACTTAAAGGTCGGTGTAAGTAAGTTATCTCTGAAAAGTTGTCTTGGGAAGGGTTAGTGTCTCTCACATGACTGTAATAAACACGAACACAAACATTTCATTCGGACCAAATGAAATGATTGGTCGGCATACCTGTCCGTCAATAACCTGCCTTGTTGAATGTACCCTGCCTGTGATCTCATTCCACAGGACCAGAGACAGAAGTTAGCCAGCATGTCACGGCTTCTAGCAGTGGCTAGGATTACCAAATCTAGATTTAAGATGTTCCTATGCCAACATGTACAGCTGAGGCTGATGGGAATGCCACAGTTTAGCAGGAACTGTCATAAATTAAACAACTGGACAAATTAAAATGTTGACAGATCATGCAGATACATGAAACGTTAATTGATCATCAAAGTTTGAACCACAAATGAAAACAAGCCAAAACCGCACAACTCAACTTCATGGTGGTCCCAAAGAAAAAATCTGCCCAACAGTGGTTGAAATATCAATGTTTATATGTCAAAAAACTAGAAGAAAAATGGAGGTGAAATTAGAATCAGTGCAGACACAGTGTTCATTCATGAACTGTAATGGGGACAGTTCAGTGAGGACTTCATAGGCAGCACAAATGAACAGATGAAATCACAAGCTTGTAATTGACAGTTGGCAGTCTGGGTCTTGAGCTTACGGTTAGATGCAACTATTTTCATATTGATGGTTACAGGGGCACATTTTGCATGCAAGCAAAGTTCTGAGCAACCACAGACAACCACAGTCTCCTTCTTCTGCACTAGAGGCGATTCTGGGCGATTATTAAAGAAGCTAAATTACTGAGAGTTATTCAGTTATATATATATTTTTTGCAATTTCATTTCAGTCTCTGTCCTCAGATAGTCTATCACCATTGGGGATTAATGGTGTGTTCCAGGAATTATTTTGTTGACCTGCCGCATTTCCCGAAACCCCAATGACAACAGAGGAGGCATAAATTAAGTGTCATTAGCCCTGTAATGTACTGTAAGTATAATAACATGAACATTAATCTATAACTGACATATAACAGCCTCCACTTTTCTTTTCACAATATATTCAAACATAGAAGCAGGGATTTGCTCCCATTGGACACCATGGGCACAGGCCGGATCAAGGATCATGAATTATTTATCACTTTCCTGCATGGAAAACTTCACAAAATATAATCTCAATTGATAACAGGAAATCTCAGGGAATTTGAATTTGGTCAGTACATGGCTGGACTCTTCCCGCTGTCTGCACTCGCACTCATACTGTAAGGAGAAGGAGTCATGTAGGCCATCTTTGATTTTAGCTGCCTTTAATATGAAAAGCCCTTTCTCCTTCCTCCTTGGGAATACATAATATACCTCTGTTACTTTACAGCCACTTGACATGTTTTCCAAGAGGAACTCTAAGAACATTGTCCAACATTGTCAGATTTTTTATTTTCAACATTCTTGTTGTAATGACTTTTATGAGTAGATACAAGACTTAATGTGCTAGGAGATATCCATAAAGCACCACAATAAGTCATTTAGACTCATGGTTAGTCTGACACTGACCTTAAGCGATACAGTAATCGCAAAGGTGTTGAATGAGATTACGATTTTTCAAGTTCATCCTCAACCAATAGGGAAAGTTCATGAACCTATAGCTTTGAAACAGTAGGAACAAAGCAAGCACTCCATTATCTACGATTATATCTAAAGTATAAAGGATTATTTCATGAAAAAGCTCAAATCATGAAAGAAAGATTCATGTGGGTTGACCAGAGACATTTAGCTCTTGCATTACCAGGTTAAATGTCCGACACTATTATGGTTTTCCTGTTTACAATCCACAAAACGGACTAGGCCATTTATTTATTTATCTTTATAGAATTTTGTCATCTAAACTCATGTCAGCACAACATCGGGACATCTAGAGACTGAAGAAGAGTACATCAGTCATCAGTCTTCCTTTAAGAACCCTAATGTAAAAAACAAAGGAGGAGGGTAAGTGAGATAAATCAGAGACAGAGATGAAAATGATGATGATGATGATGATGAAACTCTGCATCAGCTCCTTGCCCCCCTCCATTGGGGATCTAATGGTTTGTCCTTTGAACTGTACATGAGCCACAACAGATTGGCAGTCCACCTGCGTCTGCATGGATACACCAACACACGGCTCCTTCCCTCCCCCCTCTGTGTCTGTCTACAGCAGATATGATAAGATGGTGTGGAGCTCTGACATTTTGGCAGAGGATGTGTCGGACGGCTCTGGATCCTCCTGAGCCCCCCCATAAGACCCCTGCTGGATGTCTTCAGTTCATTCGGCTGCCTTTACCACTTATGGAATGCTTCACACATCTGTCAAAACAGATCACTTGAGTTCAAACAGATGTCAGGGGGTCAAACTGCATTGCCACGGGCCAGTGCATTCTTTTCCCCGAAGCTTCACTTTGACAGCGTGTGTGTGGTTTTGTATGTGTGTATACATCACACACCAGCCATGCTGACTCCTACATAGCTTACTGGTTTCAGCAGGAACAAGGTATTTGAGGACACAGGCCCCCTAATCATCCCATGTCACTTCTGTCTTGTTGTATCACAGCTCCCAGTCTTTTCTCACACTTTCATCCTCTCTTGTAACACCCGCTCTGGGTTTTCTTTTCGTTGCAGCAGCCGCAACATCGGCAAAAGCAAATTGTGCTGTGATGTGGACAGAAACTGTATCGACGCTCATATTGCAGGAGCTCAACTCCCAGAAGCCTGGCCTGCCCTGCGTACACACACTCACTAAGTGCAAACACATGCAGGCATGCGGGCAGACACATGCCACATAAGAGAGCTCTGTCATTCATTCACTCCTTCTGTTCTAACCTCTTTTATTCATACATACACACACTTGCATAATCAGATGTTGAAATTGCCAAAACCATTAGACATTCATTCACTTACATGCACACAAACAAGTAACACACACACACACACACACACACACACACACACACACACACACTGTCCACATAGGTGAGGGGTTCGTCAACACGCAGGCCCCCTCAGGCAGAAGTTCAATTACATGCTAATAACACACGTTGTGGCAGCAGGAGCACAATAAAAAATGCATGTATTGGCTGACAGCTTTATAAGCGGCGACTCCAACAGCAGCCTCAGATTTATGAGTGACTATTAATCAACAGTCACTAAGATCTGAATGATTTCCTAATACTGTCCCATAAAAGAGGGCAAGGTGGCAGTGAATCTGAATGACTCAGGTGACAATCCAAAGACTAGATTTTGTGGGAAAAATCCATTTTAACAGTGTTAGTCAAAGTTCACTATCCCTGCACATTCACCTCCACCCGACTGCATAATGCTTTCTGGCAGAAGGATAAATTCTCCTCCAACAAGGCTGACACTGGAGGCACCGCTAGAGACTACGGGCCCCCTGAAAACTTTTCACTTGTGGTCCCGGAAACAGTAAATATCTATAAATCCCTGTAAGCCCCTGACCAGCCCGGGGCCCCCTGAACCATCACAGGCCATCACTCACTCAGTCCCCTGCTGAGTAAAAGACCCACTCACAAATAAGACATTTCCTCTAAAGAAGGACAATTCACACCATGTGTAGAGAATTGACTCAAAAGGAGGCATACACATTAGAGAAATAAACCCAAAGATGGAGTTCGTCCAATTGCTATCCAAAGGGAATGTTTTTTTTGTCGGTGCTAACTTCTTTTAATTAAGAATGTAAATAAAATCAACTACTTGAGGTAATCTAGGGCTACAACTAACAGTTCTTATCATAATCGATTAATCTATTGATAATCTAACTTAATGATTTATCAATAAATTGTTTCAAATAGATAAAAAATTGTGATTGATCGATTATAATTGTACTTTCATCAAATGGCTTTTACTCGATTGTTGTTTTTTTTTATATTACTTAGGTTTCTTGTATCCTTTTCTTTTGCCATTGCCACTTTTAAAGGCTGTTGAATCATATCATTTGTTGTCTTTGGTTATAAATGGCATCTATTCATTCGCCTGTTGTCTTTGGTGTTTTGAATTATTGTTTTTATTTGACCTTATCAGCTGTTTTGAAAGGTGCTAGTTAAATAAAGTAATTAATAATCTTAGTAATTTCTATTGTCGAAGTTGGACACCATCAAAGTCGTTAAATAAGCGCCAACTGAGAACTGCAGCCGCTGTAAAAACAAGCCACCCCTGAACGCACCACAGGTCATTGACACTTTTCAAAGGCACGTGAGACTTCGATCAGGTTGATCGATCCTACCTGTGTCTGCTCGCTGCTCTCTGTCCGCCCTGCACACTGGACTCCGAATATCCCGAGCAGACCCGAGCGAACACGAGGGCGAGCAGGTAAAACGAGGTCTCCATCATCATCAGGTCCGCTGTGACTCAAAGGCAAACAAATGTCACGAAGTCCCAAAAGCCACAGTCCTCCTCCTCCTCCCTACAGACAGCCTCCCTCCTCCTCCTCAGTGACGTGCAGGCGGCCGATGAAGATGGAGAGCCATGACTTCAGCCACTGTCCAGTCAAGTGCATGTCAGAAGGCGAGGAAGAAGAAGAAGTGTGAGCGAGCAGCGGAGCAACACGAGGAAAAGTTTCCTGTCACAGCTCCAGGAGCAGTCATGCCAGCTCTCTCTCTCTCTCTCTCTCTCTCTCTCTCTCTCTCTCTCTCTCTCTCTCTCTCTCTCTCTCTCTCTCTCTCTCTCTCTCTGTGTGTGTGTGTGTGTGTGCGTGCGTACACCCTTAACCCCCCTCCCCCTCCCTCTCTCTCGCTACCCTCACTTTTTTTCTGTTTCAGCTCAACCCACTTTTCTGTTCATTCAACTGAACCCACTTCACTGTCACTGTAGGACACTGCCAATGCAATTTAGAATATCATGAAATGTAATAACAATGCAGATAAAGACTATCAAATAAAATCTGTAAACTTGCAAAAAACTTTTAAATGCTGCATGATAGGACAGGTGCAACTTTTTATAGTAAAGTCACGGTTAGATCTGTTTATTTGATAATAATTATAATAATACGCCTTATTTGTACAACACTTTTCTTCACAAAGTTGCATATTGTTTCTTAAAAGGAGAAATGAACAATAAAATTTGATTCATCTATTTTCTATACCTCTTTTCCTTTGAGGGTCGCAATCCTAGCTGACATTGGGCAAAAGGTGGGGTACCCCCTGACAGGTCGCCAGCAAACCACGGGGCCGACATACAGACACAAACAACCATTCACCCTCACCCTCACACCTATGGTCATTTTATAGAGTCTCAAATTGACCTAACCCCAATCTGCATGTGTTTGGACTGTGGGTCGGGGGGTTGGAGTACCCAGAGAAATCCCACACAGACACAGGAAAACATGAAGACTCCACACAGAAAGACCCCAGCTGAACCGGGATTCAAACCGCAAACATTTTTGCTGTGAGGCGAGGCTGCTAATCACCGCACCACGCTGCCCATTAAATTTGATTAAATAAAAAAATAAAAAAAGACACAGATCAGAAATGCCCTTTATTCCACAAGCTGTTGAATTTTTAAAGCTGGTCGGTATTAAATGTCTATCTCAATCCAGGGCTGCTTAAGAGTTCGAGGGGCCCCTATTCCAGAGTTAAAGGGCCCATCCTGCACAATCACAATAGCCTTAGTCACCAATTGTGCTCTGGGAACTACAAAAACACTATCAGCTGATTTAAGATGGCGCCCAAGTTCATATGACTTCAACAATAAAATCTTAAAATCATTGCAAAAACAGATAGAAAGCCAATACGGCGAGGCTGGAATAGGTGTTATATAGTCACCTTGTATTTTAATCAGCCTGTGCAGCTTCTTTACATTCTGCACATGCAGGCCTCAATGTGTCCAGGCTGGTTTCTCTACCTCCTTCTTCACAGTCACAGTCAAACTCAGCCTGTCTGCCCTTTTGATCACCATGGCAGATTTCAATCAGAGAAGCAGACGACATCCAACAGCCCAACTCAAAGGACAGACACACACACACACACACACACACACACACACACACACACACTCAGCACATAGTAGCGACTCCTTATCCTCTGGATAAACAGGCTGTTCTCCATGTGTTTGATGCTGCTGTTCTCTATCTCGGGGCCAAGAGGGGTTTTTGACTCCAGGCCACAATTTTGCATCACACTTCATTTCCCCCTTTTACGTCATTATCTGTCTCCAAACTTAGCGTACGTGCCAAAAAGGTTACAAATAGTCAGAGTTCCTGAACTGGAAGTAACGTCAGTCCACTGGATGAGGTACAGTATAAAAAACATTATAAGAAGTCTGACCTGTTTAGAAACTTGGTTTCTCTCTCCTAATGACCAACCCCTGTGGGAACTTTCGTGGGAGGGTTATTTTCTTTTGAAGTTTATCATCACACTTTTCCTCAATGAGAGCTGTGCATCTCTTACGGAGGAATGCCCAGCTCTGCAATCCTCCCATCGGCCGTCTAATGAGGCTCTCCCAGCTGCTCTGTCACAGACACTGCGACTCCCCACCGAGAGCGTAGCCAGGCATGCTGAGCGGAATGGGACCATAATGGAAACACACAGCCGCTGCTTGTGCTTGTAAATCAGACAGCTGGTAACTTGGTATCAAATACAGCACCAACCAGTGCATGGAATTAAATTAATTGTGTGTCAACTGTAGATATAGTGTCAGTGTTCAGGGGTTAAATTGTGGCACATTTGTTTCACGTTTGTTTCTTGGGTTTTGGGCCTTTAGCTGCTAAGTCATCATCACTACACAGAGAATGTAGCTGACAGTTAAAAGAGTATCAGGGGGACATGACCCACTAATACTCTTATAAAAGGGATTTCCATCAACATGAACCTCTGAACCCTTGGGGTCCATGTAAAGCAATACATTAAAATGCTTGCCAAGCAAAAGGTGGAACATTATGAGGAGGAGATGGGGGGGGGGGGGGGGGGGGAGTGGTGACCTCTGTTTGGTGACGGGAGACTCATTGTACTTTTCCCCTCCTGGCCCATTAACTGTAGCTGCAGGGCTGCAACTTGGCTTCTCTCCTTCTCAAATGAACTGCGGTCGGTGTGAGACGCTGGCCAGGCAGCAGCGCAAGTGATAAGACTGAGAATAAATGAGAGGCCTCGCGAAAAAACATGTGACGTACGACACAAACCAGATACAGTGTAAGGCAACTCAGACCGTGGGTGAGTTTAGAGAATCGGTGATGGCTTTGAGGAGAAATGGCGTTGATCGTATCAGAGCGCACTAATTATCACCCACATCCCCTCGTTGTTAACTATAAATCATAAAAATGAATCTGGAGACGCACACAGAGAGTCACACCCTGTTACATTTCAGCCAAATTCCTTCCTAAATAACTTCCTCCTCTGAAGCCAGAGCCTGCTCGAGATTAATCTGTAACATATTTCAAGAATCACATGTGGAAATTAGTTCATGTTGGAATTTAAGAGGGTTATGAGCTTGTGTGTGATATCGACAGGTATCGGTGGCTTATTCACTGCACATTTCACATGAACTGAGGTTTAGTTCAGCTGTGTGCTGTGACCAGCATAACATTTTTTTTTTCCCATAATGGAGGACTTTCTCATGCCACTGTATTTTTCCACTCAATCAATACAAATGCCCTGAAACAGGAACATGATGATCCTGTCACAGGATTGCTTGAGAGTTTGCTGTTGAAATCACACATCATAAAAGAACTAAAAGCCCAACTGAATAAAGGCAGCAACACAACACTGGGAATCGTCTGAATCCCTCATCATTCCATGTGCTACATGTGTAAACAGGACTACACTGTGCATTTCTCAGTTATCTGTCACGAGCACGTTTGACAGAACAGAATCTTTTCACCTGTATACACAGCACAAAACTAATTTTACACTCCAAGTCTGTCTACTTGTTCCAGAAATCTCGGTATGTCTGTACGTGTAACGCATAACTTAGATTCACGTGATTTACACTTGTCATGTGTATTGTTTGTATTTGTTTTGTATTGCAGTGTTGAATTTTAGGCAATTTGGATATTAATATTAATAATATGAATAACAATATTCGATATTAATCAACTTTGAATAAACAGGCGATCACGACAACGACAACTGGTTCACCAGAGTCCAGCTTCATCGAGTAAATATTCAGGTGAACAGCTCTTTGTGCAGCAGTGGTGGAGCAGCTTCAGGACTTTGTAGACAGAGTCCTGTTGCCAGTATTTACTTGCTGCTGCTCAATGAGGTCACTTTTACAGTTTTAGAAAGAAAAGCTGCAACCAGCATCACCACAGGCCAAACATACAGACCTTTTCAAACAGGCAGGTTTAACAGTTCATTACCAATGGTCACAGTACTAAGTATCATTACAGTTCATTTACTATTTGTTAAGGCATTTCACAAAGGGCTACCACGAAAGGAAAAAGTCAGAGAATAAGCTCATGGTGCAATTTTGATACATCCTCTGGGCACCATGAATAAACCACATGTCATGGAATTTCAGCCAAGTGATGTTATTCTTGATCCACACTTGAATGATTAATAAAAATAAGACTTATAGAGGGTTATAAGTATGTTTTTTTCCAAAGACTCCTTGTGTCTGTGCTGCTCGTTCACTTCATGTCACTCAGGGTCCACACAGTGAGACCATCCTTTAGTCCCTGAACCATTATAAAGTGTTCATGTTAAAGACGCCCCAGAGCCGATGTCCGGAGGGAGCTCTACACCATTTGACAGGGTGACAGGCCATTTCTTTCACTTATGTACAGTTAACTTGACTTTCTCCTGCCGATGCTGCAGGGAGAAACTTGCTGATGGGTCTTTTCTGCTTCCCTTCCTCGCAGTTCGCCTCATTTCAGTGGATTCTCTGGCGCTCTTTTTCGGTTTATGTGGTCGCACTATGAGGCTATCTCTGAAAAATGCAACCGGATTGTATTTCTTTCCTTTTCCTGTGGCTTTAGATTAATTGCATCTCCCTCACAGAGCTAGCTTGCACTCGGGATGTGCTTGGATCGACCCTGTCAACTGTGTGGCGTTCGCTGGTGGGGCCACCGGACTCTTGACCAAAGCCCTTGGGAAGATTAACATTCCTGTGGGTGGACCACTGTATCTCTGCCATTATAAATAGGCAGGATTAGGCCGTACACAACCAAACAAACAACAAGGCTTTCTGTTGTAGTAACATACAGTATGTGTTGATAAGGGTGCCAGTCCTCTAAACAGTTAGTGTACAAGTCTGAATCATGTTTACTTTGAAAAACTTCTATTCTGTGGCTTTCTATTGTTCCTATTGTGCCCAGTTTCTTTTATATCTACTCCCACTGCTTCCTCCGTGGCTTTATCTCAACTCTGTGTGTGTGTCTTTGTGGGCTGCCATGTTGACATTCTTCAAGACTTGGCCTGCATTTCACATTTGTGCAGGTCAGGGTCTTTTGTTTGCTTTAACTATTATGGGAGACCCCCAGTTGTTATTTCGCACTTTGGAGGAACCTTTAAAATGCCTCCGCTGGTGTGTTGTGCTCTTGTGCTCCGCTGCACCAAAAAGGCTGGAGCTTCGGGGGAGGTGTCTTTTAAGTTTATTTCTGTCGACTTCCGCCAAGCTCTGGACTGACTGACTGACTGATCTTTCTTTATTTTGAGGCACTAGGTGTCCAGACCGCATGTACTTCCAAGAAAGGATGCATTCGTACGTCACACTGTAGTATGTGTGTGCAGCAAACATGCAGTGGTCCTAACCAAACTCAAGTTCCTTACACACAAAGTACCCTCAGACTTCCAGACTTTACACACACCGCAGGAGCCACTGATTATGAATCATATCTTGACTCAGTCCTCACACAAACGTTACCTTGTGTTTAAAGGCTGCTTCTCGTCAAAATAACAAGATCTAAAAAAATAAATGTGACTGTATAGTGAGTCTGTTATTCCTGAGAAGGTGCTTTTTGTGGTAATCATCAGTATCAGGAGTCAAAAGCTTCGGTTTCGTAGTAAATCATTAGCCATGGCATGTCCACGTTCCAAAAAAGGTAAAGTAAATACATTTAATCCTGCAGTTACCCTGCTTCTCAGAACACTAGTTCATAAACCTCTGTTATGGGAAACTTGAACTCTGGGGCTCCACGGATTCACATGAACACAACCTAGGTTCTGAGACATGGAGGATAATGGAAGCATTACATATATCAACCACATTATAATCCGTTAGTGTTCTTGGGCCATGTTTAAGGTATCATAGATCTATTATGATGATAAATGTAATGTTTCATTTCTTTAACCCTTTTAAATTCAGCTGTAGTGGTCAGCTGAGGTTTCCCTGGTAGCACTTAGCAATAAAACAAATGCTAACTGCTAACCACAGCAACCACTGTTCTTTCAACTTAGCTATTTGGGACTTTTCCTATAAGTGGTGCGAGACCACATGACACAAAATGTTAAGATTTATTAGTCCGTTCAGCCACTTGGGGGCAGTGCGACAAGCTGTAAACACAAAGTTAATATGTTGATGTGAATAACATGCGAGCAAACAGTTGATTTTTACACTTAGAGCAGCCTCATGCCTTTTTTTACATTGTTTACATTTGATCTGGTTATTTTTGCTTTCACGTTACAATTTACAGAGTCAACTAAGGAATTTTGTCTGACATATGTACGTCCTGTCATCATCACATATGTGAGTAGCGTCTACATATACTGGACATTGGTTTGTAGACCTTGTGTCTGATGTTGGTGTGTTTTCAAGTGGTATATTGTTTCTCTTTGAATGGACACAATTTATAAACTGGGTCATTTTGTTAATTTCATTGCTATTATAATATCTTAATGGTATCACGACACAGGCAAAGCTCGACACGAGTTTGAATGCACCAAATCAATATGTTCAAACATTATGTCTTCTGAGGCGATTTGGTGCGAGCCAAAGACTACAAGCAATCCTGCAATCCTTCTTTTTCTTCTTCTTTCGTTTCATACTGTCTCAACGTCCTGCAATTGTTCAGAAAGTCTGAACCATCCACAAAAGTGTTTTCATGCCATGGGTCAGTTCGATCCAGAACGAGACAAACTCTTTTGTTCGGACAAAATGTTGGTCCATGGACACCTGTGAAGTGTGAATGTCCGGACCAAACCACGTTGGCGTAAAAGCGCCCTTAGAAACCAGTGTTACCACAGCTAGTTCTGCTTTGTTGGAACAAGTGAAGCCAGACATAAGGAGATAAGCTGTTGAATTAACTAAACTTTGTGTTTAGACATCAGTTAAATGCCACTGATGGTAGCTTTGCAGCCGTTTTGCGACAGGTTTGATGGCCCCTTTGTTGTTCTTTTCATCAAAAGGAAGATATTATCTCTCATGAATTTCAAACATCTCTGAGTTGAAATTGCAACTTGGTGGCTAACATGTTTTCCCAATGAGCTACTTGCAATTAAAGTTACTTGTAATTATGGTCACCAGCTAATTGCTAACTCTGTGAGCTCATGGATGGTGGTGAGGTTAGTGTATGGAGGGTTTATCAGACATTTTTCTCTGAAGGCAAATGGAAATAGCACCAGTGAGAACAGTGAACCCGAACAGTAAAGTTGTTGGCAGTAAAATGAAACTAATAAGCTGAAATGATGCTAAGGGGCTCTGTAAAGCTGAGGGGGTACAGTAGAGTAATTATTGCCTCCACCAAGGAGATTGGTTGTTAGATTACATTAAAAAATACTTAACCGATGGCATTTTGTGGATGGGTGGGCAAAAAACAGCATCCAGATCTAGTGAATTTAAATGTAATTTCACAAGGGGACTGTTGGGCCTTGCCAGAGGTAAGCTCTCTACTGAGTGCCATTCTAGTTCTCTCTGAATCTGTGATGTCAAGTCGTGCCTTTCACATGACCCATAGTCGTCTTATTATCTTATGAAAATAATTGTAGAATTATTTCTACAATTATTCAAACCGCATTACAAATTATTTTTACAACCAACCTAATTCAACAAAAGAGTCAAAATTGTACCATCACTTAAAAGATTTGTCAAATCTGATCCCTTTAACACTAACACAGGCATGCTGCTGTTTATTTTCTCAACATAATGTCTCATCACTATTACATGTGGAAACAAATACCGAGCCCGGGGTCTTGGCCCTTTCTATCTACTCGGCTCCGGTGAAGCTGTGGTGCTGGGTGGGGCCAGAGGGAAACAATTTCTCCATCATTATAGTCATTACCCCAGCCCTTATCGTCGCGGATGTTTGTCCAAGAAACCCTGCATTGGCACAGCTCTTGTGAGGATGATGGTACTATCCCTCATAGAGATGAAGATAAATTGGACTGGATCAGTCTCTGAAACTTTGTAAGCTGAACTATATGTTCAATCATTATAACGTAGACCTTCAATGTGCATTACACTGCCTCATAGATCATACAAATTGTCTTGTATTGTCCTAGTATGACAGAAGGCAGGGGATTATTAGGGACATTATGCAGTGTGAGGGGAAAGTAGATGCAGGGTGTGAGCTACCAATTTATGCATAAGTGCATCATAGCAAACACTAATGTTGCATTTTCTATTCCAGTCTCCTGTTTTATGTAATTGCTTATGTGTTGTGTTCCTTTGTAAGCAACTTAATAGCAGCCAGTGGTTCACTGTGTGAATGATGTGAGTGTGAATCTCCTGTCGTCATACAAGATGAAACCGACCTCCTGTGTGGGCTTTGTTTAAAGAGGCTGAGCTCATAAACAAACGTCGAGGGAGTTTCAGCAGGATGTTTATGGGGATGTGAGGTAGAATGAATTAGAAACCACAGCACTTTAAGCACCAGGGCCATTGCCACACACACACACACACATATATATATATATATATATATATATATGTATATCTATGCACACACAATCACACATATATATACACGATACACTACACCTTCTTGAGTTCTGCACATCTGGAGCAGACACAGTCCTGTAGAAACCACTACCAAGCTTTAACTTCAGCAAAACCACATTTATATTGAGTAGAATAACCTTAACAGGTTTTGTTTAAATTCAGGGCGCTCTGCAACCGGGTTGTAAAAGTCATTTTCTCACACTATCTGCAGGAGATGCCAGATGGGGAGGTATTTGCACGTGAGAAACAAACACAGAGAGACAGACTGAAAGGAAGGAAGAGAGGAGAAGAGTGACGGTCCATCAGTCCGGTGCCCATCTGCAAAGTTTTAAACCTGAATTCAAGCCAGAAGTTCAGCGCCATAACACACACATGGTTAAAATAAGTGATTTAAAACTATAGATTTGCACATTTTCCTCCATTTATAAGTGTTCCACTCGCTACTTAATGTTTACCATGTGTCCACAGCAATTGCACACATCTCGCGGTGGCTGCTTTGTTGTTGTGTTGCTCTCCCATGGGAAAAAAGACCTGAGCCTCGCTCTTGTTTAAAACGAAGCAGTTTTTAATAACTGTGCTTACTTTTACCATTTTGGTGCATTTTGAGTGTATCAGCCCCAGATTTGAACTTTCAATGTGAGGCTGGTTCTCCTGGGAAAACATTATTCTGACCTCAGAACAACAGTGAGAACTTGGCTGAATAGCAGCGTGTTCTGACCTTTGCACTGTGCACTACTTACCAAAGAGTGTTTATTTGTGCTTTGTGCAGATGAATGGAGATGGAAAGGTCAAATGTTTGGGTGATGAACAAACGAAAACAAATATGACTTGTCATCCACTGTTTCCCACTTTTGCGTTTAACTATTGGTGCCTGACACAAGAGGGAGGTGGGACAAACTTAAAGCTCGTTCCTCAACCAGATGATGAACATCTGTCTTGCAGAAATGTTCCTGAGCAAATGACAGGGAGCTTTGCTGAGGTCAGGGGTGGTTGGGTTTACTGCAACTGATAAAAACAATGAATCAGGTCACTTACTAACAATTCTAACAATAAATATGACAAATGTGTCATATAAATATATATGATATATATGTATGATATTTATGACATTTGTTGTGGATTGTTTATTTTCTAAACTTTTTTGAAAACACAATATGCTTGAATAAGGAACAATTATCAAAATATATTCAATGATGTGAGGCTTTGCTCAAAGCAATAGAGCTGTGAACAAGTAATGACTTAAATGTGCACCTTACTGAATCAGTAATTGTGCATGGAAGTTGGACATATAATTGCCCCCCTAAGTTTTGGTTCCTTTATGGCTTTATGATTCAGAAAAACCTACAGTACCTACAGTAGATTCAGTTCATGACAACATCCACAATATTACTTCCAAATTCATGGGATGTCATACAGTATAATGAGTCTAACAGAAACAGGGGTAATTTGAGGGGTAGTAATCATTGTTATGGCTACGGCGGCGGCAAAAAAAGAGAGAGGAAAAAGAAAATAGGAAAAGAACAAAGATATCCAAGAAAATATCATATGATATCCAAGATTCACTGTGTCAAAACACTAAAGAGAAAGTAAATTATTCTGGCATAATCCCATTTTAAAATGTCAAAATTGATTCCTGAGGTGAAACCCCAGCCCCTGGCCTTGCTCTCAAACTCCCTAGAAGGGAATGTCCAACCTGGAGAATTTAGGGTCTTCTGGGGTCAGGTTTGTGCTCGACTGCACATGGGACCAACCTGACCACTCAACTGATTCCTTGTGTCCCACAGAGCCAGTGTGCAGCAGCAGCAGCAAGAGCTTTAATGAGAGTAAGAGTTAAAAAAGCAAAAGACCAGAGTGAAGAAAGCCGTCCTTTATGCGTGAGTGTGTAGGCAGTGTGTGAGTGAAAGAATGAAAAACTGAGGAAAAAATAAGGTGAAATGTGTTGGTTCTTTCTGTGCATGCATGTTTGTGTTTGTGGGCGTCGACCATCCTATAAACCACCACCTACACCACCCATCGCCTTCAGCAGCAGGTTGAGCTGCAGAGGCGGCGGTGAAACAGTGAAACCCCATCCAAAGCAAACATCCACGCTACCTCTGTTACGCTTTGGATTCCCTCCTTGGAATTTTTGTTTTCTAAAAGGCGCTCTTTGTCCCGGCTGACGTGTGCGGATCTTGTGAGGCATGCAGGACTTCGCCCTCAATTAAAACTGGCCCAGGTGGGTTGTTTAGCTGAAACAGATACAGCCACCTGAATATGCACGCTGACGATTTGCAGCAAAGTTGGTTATTGGTGCTCGCAGACCGGCCAGTGAGACCTTTCTATGTTCCCCCAACCTCCTCCTCTACCTTCCTTCCTGCACATTTTCCCTGAAAGCGAGAGGCCCAAGGCTTTGGCTGGCGAGACGCACGTTTCTGCTGTTGCTTGTGCTGCACTTATTTTTTATTTAAGCTAGAACTTTCCCAGCTCCTCCCTGTTCTTTGATGTGAACGAGCTCAGTAAGACCAGTTTCTCGTTTAAAAATCACAAGCCCCAGTCTGGAATTCCCTATTAAAAATAAACCTTTAATATAGAAGTAGTAGACAACTGTTTTTCCCTCTCATGCCTCCACCTAAATGGTAACACTAGAGGTGATCGCAGCCCACACATGCCAGCATACAAAGCCCAGCATTCATACATTGGTCCACCATGCTCGACGCCCACAGCTCTGACAGCATACAGAGAGCAGCAGCCAACAGGATGGAGAGAAACCTCGAGCTGATATTTCATGGGAAGGAAAAACATGAATAGTACTGAATGAATAGTGCCTTCAACGCAGCATTTTCAGCGTTGGCTTCTAAAGGGCCAGTGTGTGAGAACAACACACCAGTGTTTCAAGCTTGACCACTTTTGATTTTTAAGAAAAGCAAAGGTTTAACGGCTACTCCTGTACATCCCAACGGTGAAAAATTATGTTTTTAGAGAACAGTGTAAAGAAAAACACGTTTCTGTGGGTTTGGGGTCGAGTTATTTATACTTTGGGTTTTCACTGCTCATTACAAAACCACTGTTGAGTGGGAAGCCACTTAAAGGCTCTATAAGAACTATATACTATATTATATATGTAAGATTCAGCCTCTGCCTGCTGCACCCGGCTGCTTCACCTCTCACCTGAATAATGCAGAGGTTTTGTTTCTGGATATTTGAGTTTTCAGCTCATGTCTGAAAATATCTTCAGATGCCCCTTCCACATTTAGACCAACTCTAGCCACACAGAAAATCTGTCTGGCCCTCAGCCAACACTGATGGATAACAGCTGGAATCAGTCCAGGGGCCAGAAAGGTCACAGGAGATGTTGGGCTGACTCTCTCCGGCAATCTGTTTCCTGAGGTCATCACTATGTTAGTAGTCAGCGACTAGAGCATTTCAAGGGACTGTTTTTCTATAATCATCAAAATTACATACAAAGTGCATCCTGTGTAATAAAAGTAGTTTAGTCAGGATGAACGTTAGTTTAAACTTCTAGTCTTCGACCAAACTTTTAAAATAAAATATATTTTGGCAGAAAGATGGCATGAGGTCTCACCTGGGAGTTCCCAACCATGGTGTTGTTGTGGTCTCCTGTTCCTGCCAGATCATAGAATTGAAAGGGGTTATCACAAAATTGTTGTTTCTGTGGACGAATGTAATAAGTCGCTCTTGGAGGTGGGCTCTTCTCAGCTCAAGGCCACAGGCTAGAGTCCTGTACCATGTCAGGTAACCTACAAAAATGTTGTGTTAACGGGTAAAAATATATTATATAAATTCATAGGCATGGGTTAAAATTAAATAAACACAAGCAGGCAATGGATGATAGCTTAAGTAGCCTATATTCTTTTTGTGTGGAGAAATCAGAAATAAAATTGTTATAATATTTTTTTATATCTAAATCAGCTTATATGAAGCCTAGTCAACCGCAAGGATTTGTTTTATTGTGAAAGTCTACAGAATCAGCTTTGATCCCTTCACTTCGCTCAAGTAACTGTAACACTGTTAAAAATGAACTAGCTTAGTACATCAAAGTGGATCATATAAGACAGAAATATCCAGTGGCGAACATGTTCTTGTGACTTTGCTGCTAGTAAAAGGTGCAACAATGTATTAGCTTTTGATAACTGTATGCTAGGCACGTCGTGGCTGTGGAAACACATTGATAGCTGCAGGCGCACAGATACAGACAGATACTTTCCGATAGCACAACTTAACCATGAAATAGGAAGATAAGGGGCCATATCCCAGTTGATGTGAGCGACTGTGAATGTAGCATATGCATTTAATTTCGGGTGGCAGGTCCAGATTTGACTTAGAGATATGAGCGGATAATAGGTCAGGTCCGTTACAGAGCTTTATGGGTGTGGGTTTGCATAAATGAACCTGTGCCGGACTTGCCCCATGTAATTGCCTGGTTTGCCGATTCTGTTGGAACACCCCTGGTCAACAATACAAACTTGGGTTTGAGTTTTGCCATGTTTCACATGCTTGTGTGACCAGGCCTTGATACTACCAGCAGTTTCCTTTAATCAGTGTGCCAGGAAGTTGGTCCAGTGCAGAGAACTGTGTGTGCGAGCTTTGTGGGAATGCCAACCACCTTGACCTCAGCAACAAGCCGGAGATAGGCTCGGCTCACTGATCTATGAACAAGATTTTCTTTTTATCTCTGAGAACTGGCAGGCAGAGTGGATGGACTTATCAAAGACTGTTCTGATGCTAAATGCTGTAACATCCCCCCCCCTCTAAATCAAACACCGGGTGCATCTCAAATAAGTTTGTCTGATGGGGTTCAAGTGAAAGAATAAAAAACGACAAAGTGATTTAAAACCCTTTCACTTAAAACAGTTCATCAATGCAAAGTGATTAACTTGAATGTCTATGCCCTAATTTGTCTGTCGCTGTCGAGCTCTTCACTTATCTTTATGCTTCAGTGGATTGTGGGAAATATACACACCGAGTCATCCCCTCCCTCCACAGGCCCAGTGTTATGGTAAAACATTCTTCTGACATTACCTTATTTCTTAGTTTCACACTCAGGGAATCTTTCTTTTCACAGGCTGCAGCCTAATGAATGTCTTCCAAGGTCGCAGCGATGGAGTGTGTGTGTGTGTGTGTGTATATGTGTGTCTGCATAGGTCTATAAGAGTGTGGGAGATTGTGTATGCCAAACATTTTGGAAACATCTTTGTGCAACTTATCACTAAAGAGGAATATCTGACAAATACCCCGAAATTTTTTAACAAATGATGTGTTGTTGCTGTATGCGCATGTTGTCCAACACACATTTCTGTAGGCAGGCCTGAATCAATTGGGATTTTGCATATATAGTGTCAGTGACAGACACTATTATGATTCCAGAGGCCCAGAAGCCAACCACTGAGTGTCTGGGGAGCCGAGGCGATCCCGCTAACTTGTTTACTTGAACTTGGACCACCATCAATTACTCCTGACCCACAGTAAGAAGGTTTACAGAGGAATTTAATCGGCACAGGAGCATTATTAGCTCCTGCCACCACTGTTGACTCTAAGAAGTGGTGCAGTCTACAGCATTCAGCCTATGCGTAGACGTGTACCCTACGCAGAGCCCTACGCTTTTGACTACCTGTCGAGGCGACGTAGGCCGCAAGAGCTGTAATTAGTCCACAAGGTAGCATCACATCTCCGGCAGACTCGCAGACATTTTTGAATTGAGTTCAAGGGACAAACACGGACGAAATCTTTCTTTTCTTCATTGCAGTTCTTTCAGAAAAAGTAATTGCTCTAAACAGAGACGCCAGAGAATTAGTAAGTAAGCGGGCCAAAAACCGGAAGACGCTCAACACATGCATAGAAACTCTACCGCCACTAGTGTCTAGAGTCCTATAGTGCTCTTCTAATACAACTGCTGAAAATAGTAATGAAACTCTAATGAGGAGGCCGCAAACCTTATCTGCCAATAAAGACTGTGAGATGCAGCTGAAAGCTCACGAAACAATGAGTAAAGTTTTCTTTTGGTCAAATTACTGAATTCTTCTGAATGAATGAATGTTTAAACCTGTAGGATAAGATCATTCCAACATTTGTCTGTGATCTTAGTCAGTGATAAACTTAACTTCACCCTGACTTGAGTGCCATTATATAATCATATCTATAACAGCTGGCTAATATACAATTTTTACGTGGCTTTTTGGCCACTGAGGGCAGAACAACTGTAAACTGACACTGACATCAAGTCTGTATTATGATTTATTGAAATAGTAATACTGATACAGCAAAACCTTTTTGTTTGCATAAATTTAAAAATACCTTAATGGAAAGGTGTGTCAATGTATTTATACATAAGAATATGTCTGATAGGAATGAAGGAAGCAGCAATAACAAATTAATTGAGGAGTTATTGTCAGTAATGGTTGAATATGTGAGTAGGCATATTGTATATCAAGCAGTCTTGTTGTAATCATAGTCCAGGATCAGCTGCCACTTCGATCCACAATCCATCATCACGATCCACCACCACTATCAGGATCCACGATCTATGGTCCATGATCACTGTCTACGATACACCATCATGATTCACAATGATCATGATCCACAGCAGCGATCCAGCGATAAAACACAAGTACACTGCGAAGAAGTCAAGTAATTCATATTTTAGTCTGTTTGCTGTCTAGTGCAGGGCAGGTACAGCAGAGAAGCTTTTTGGCTTGGGAAGCATCGGGATATTATGGTACAACATGCTATTTAGAAATCTCAATACTTTGCCTTCCAGTATCTTGGAAAATAACTCTCCCTTTTCTGTTACCGGACAGAAATGTTTTATTAACATGATAAACTGTAGAGGACAACATGCAACACAAGAGGTCAATGATAAAGTCCAGTGACGGAACAGATAGGCAGCTGAGCTGAGAACGATGGAGATCAAGGACTCCCTGTGTGGTAATTATTGGAACTCAGCGGAGCCATAACACGAGTGTAGGGTTTTTGCAAGATTTCTTCCACAGTTGTGGAAAATGCAGGTAACTCAGAAAACCATTATCGTCCAGATTGGCCCACAAATCCCTCTGGAGCACAGAAGGGAAAACTGTCATCCCGCTGAGCTCCCACATAAACCCACACACAGTAAATATGCTCGACTTCTTGGACAAAATAAAGCTAGATGAATAATTTCAATGGACTCAATGCAGCTCAATGTGTCTGGTCAATGTCATTCTTGTCATTTCGTGCTAGTATAGTATTGTATCTAACTTAATTCACAGAGCTGCAACATAATATACTGAAGGTCAAAAAAGTATTTAATCTCCGCAAAACCTGCCTAAGTAACTGGTATTAGATGACACTACTTTAGGGAAACTACAGCATATGTGTACGGCAATTATTTTAGCTTTTGAAACAATGATCATCATTATACACCATTAAACCCTGGAGAAATCTCAGGAAGATATTAAGGTATAAAAATGTGATGAGCTCCATTGTTATATAAGAATTTTGATTAGAGCAGCTTAGAATAGCTAAAACGTTCATTCTTGTTAACGTGCCCATTTCTCTGCAGTTCCTTTTTGGCAGCAGTTGGCTTCTTGTATCTCCTTCCACAGGAGAGTCACTAACTGAGTAACTCATAACCTCCTCTGGTGATGTGTGGCTGTATTTATTTGAAGTAGTCCTACCTACAGACCTGGCAACAGCATCCCAGCCGTGACAGGGGACACCTCACGATGGGCTTTTTTTTTTTTCTTTCCGAGTCACTTTATGTTTTGTCTACGTTTTGTCTTCATAACTCTCTGTCTCTGATGCTACAGCTGGGGGCAATTTCACTCCAGTGTAGCGTCTCTCATCCTACAGTCTGACCCTGTCATAACACTGAAGGGGCTCATTTACAAACTGTAATGTTTAACACCTGTCTGCAGAGCTACTGTCAGACTGTTTGTCATCGTGCCGTCTTCAGGGGATCGCTCGCTGGAGACGAGCCATGAGCGGTTTCATTCACTTGTGTGGGGATGATACACAGGAAGACGTGGAGGGGGACAGAGGTATCAGGTGATGGCTGAAGTAAACAGATGGAGATGAGTTTAGAGAGAATTGTGAGGTAGTCTGTGAGGGGGAAATGAAATTTTCAGAAAACAACAGGAAAACTGAATCACTGTAGTAAAACTCAGTGTGCGGGATGCTCCAGTAAATCTCAGGTCAGGACAATTAAGGACATTTGCATTGTTTTCGGATATAATAATGTAATTAAACTCTAACAATTAGACACGTTTACATTGACACCGATCTTCAGATACTAACCAGATTAAGAGTAGTCTGAATAAGACACTGTCATGTAAACAGCATTTTCTGATTAACCTGAGTGAGCTCATATTCATACAACAGAGTATAAGGGCCATTATATTATGAGAATAAATTCCTAACATTTCAAGAATAAAGATGAGAGTCATAATAACATCCTTTTGGAGTCTTCACACGATGAACAATAAACATGATGGGTCAATAAAGAGGAGTTGAAGATAAACACTCCATATAGAGTAGCATGGCACATCAAACTATTTCAGTTAGGGGTTTTTAAATTCTTGCAGGAACTTTGGACATGTGATGTAATGGATGTAATGTTGAGGTGTCATAATCGGGCTATGCTCCGTAACATGTAAACAGCAATATGAATTGAACATTCTATTAGTAACTCATGTAAACACCATAATCAAAACAATGTCTTTTTCAGAATAAGGTCGATAGTCACATTATTGGTGAGGAGTGAACTTTAAAACTTGGAGTGACAGAGGCTCAACCTCTTAATCTCAGGCCTCCAGCACAGTTTGACCATTAAAGTGTGTGACTGCAGCGTCAGTAGCTGCTGCTGCCAGCTGCGCTGAGAAAAGGAGTCCTGCTGGTCAGGAATTACAAGCTGGAGGCTGTTGGCTGTGTAGGTCAGCAGCTACACTGACGGGCTGTCACGTACGTTTAGGCCAAAGGACAAATGGAAAGAGACAGAAGTAAATTTTCTGCTCGTGCACACACACACATACACATAAAGCATAGCTCGCAGATCGTAACGGACCTGACAGACAATGTAACGCACACTTAAAGCACATGTCAGACACACACACACACACACCCACACACACACGCCAACGAATTTCACACTGTCGTCCCCCAGTAAAAAAAGAAAGAAAAAAAGCAGAGTTTGAACAAACTCCCTACAGAGCTGTATAACCATACTACACTTCCTCTGAGCTGCTGTGGTGACAGTTTGAAAAACAGTCCTATTCCTGTTTTTTGGACACTGGTCACTTGATAGTTATGGTCGCTGGGAGGGGGAAAACATTGAATCTCCAATAAGTCACTTTTTCAGAGTCTAAGAACAGAAGCATTGCCTGTAGCTGCCCATGGTGTTATTGAAGGTTTATTTTTCACCTAATGGTTAAAGTTCATAACATATTACATCAGTTCGGTTCTGGCTGGTGACCTTTGTTACAAGTTGTACTATGCTCTGACTCTTCCCATGATTCCTGTCTCTCTCTATACTGTTGAATGAAGGCCATTTGGTCCATTTTAGGCTTCACTAAAGCTGCTTTCAGACATGCACTGAACTCAGGATAATCTCCTGACATTCGCCAGAAAAACGTAAATGTCAGAGTGAAAGCCTCCGGACTTTCTCCAAAATTTATCCGGATAATGTCCCAATGAGCCCATGTGAGAACACAGCTGGAGATACAGTATATACCTGAGGCCAGACTGGATGACATGTTAATTTCTAACATTAGATTAACCAGTGGAAAAACACATGTTAAAAATCAAATGATGATGAGTTTATGTGTAAATAATTTACCGTAAAAGAAATTAGTTTTCTCCATTGTACACTGTAAATGTACTTATGTACTTGAGGGGGATTTCTGCCACACATGTAACAATTTCTTCAGAACATAATTCATGTGTTTTACATCCAAACAATCACACTGTGGTCCAAATGTTCTGTTTTACGCATTATCCCTTAAGATGGATATTCACTGTACAGTATGAGCCTGTTTCTGACCCGATTTATTTTGTGTTTTGGGAGTTTCACAGGATGTAACATATGAACAAGGCCCGGTTTCAAATGGGTCTTCTCTTAGATTATTATTCCCTAAATTCTATTTACTGGGAAGGCAGATTTGTGCTTTAGGCTAACATCGAAGTCTAAAAGCACTGAAAGGTGACCAAGATACTGGCCTTTGTGAATTATAATTTCACACCTTTCCATGATAAGTCATTTGTTATGCAGCCTGTGGGTCACAAACCTAAGGTAAATTAAATTAAAAAAGATTTAGAGTTTGACCTTTTGGTGCCACTAGATGGAAGTCAGGGAATCACTCCTAATGTGTACAATACATCATCCGGAGCATCTGCACCACATTTCATGGAAATCCATAGAAGTTTTTGACACTTTTCCGGTGAACTAGTGTCCAACAAGAGACCACCTGAGCAAATAAAAAAAAAAAGACATGATACACTCCACATAAGTAAAAACAGCACTGTGTAAAAACACCACTCTGTACGTCACAATTATATTTTAACTTTGTATTCTATTATATTGCTGATTTAGGTCACTTACTGTTGCAATATGTTCTCACCTTGTTCAAATCATCTGTTCTGCTGCTGCTTTTATGTTAGAAACAAACCATCTAAAACTGTCAGTGGTGTTTCATGTCTGCACACTTTTATGCCTTTCACGTTACACCAGGTGTCTTGGCTTAATACACACACACACACACACGCACACGCACATGCACACAGACACACACACGCACACACACACAGACAGACAGACACACGCACACTACACACCTAGTCCTATCCGAAGTGTTGCTCCTGTCCTAACTGATTCCCCAATCTGCCCTGAAACATTTAACTGCCTGTTGAAAGGAAGCAACAAGTGCAAATGCAATTATCAGCCTTTAAAAACAAAAGTGGTGAGGCAGTTATGATAAGACTCGTAACTGGAGGAAGAGGCAGTGGTGTGTTCTCGGAAGTGATTCAAACCAGATTTGGGACAAACAGCATTTGCCAATAACTCTTACAGTTTTTCTTGCGCTCCAGATGTAAAGGCTTATCACCACAATTCGGATGATTTTAGGGAAATCATCAGTCATATTATTTTAAAACGTTTTCTGGAGCTTGTTGGTTTATCATATCAAACATAATTGTTCTGGATTGTTATCACATTCAAAAAACAAACATCTGCAAACACTAGCCACGCCCCATCTGTTTAACAACTTTCAACTTTGAAACAATTACTTGAACTTTCCAGGCCTTAAGATGTCATATAGCTTTACTGAAACTCTAGAAATATCGCCGAGGGATTATTTGAGAGGAAGACGGGCTCCATGCACGTGTCCGACTCAGAGGGGGTGTACATTAGTTCAGGGTATCCATCCATCCATCCTTCATCCATTTATTCATCTGTGTCTGTACTGCCTCAGCTCCCAGCAACCCCCTCATGCACCGAGCAGCACTGTCACAGTCTTTCATGCATGTCAGAGCTGCATGTTTTATGTTCCCCTCTGCCCCCTGCAGGTCCTGCCGCTGTGATTTAGAGCGGCTTTTAGAAAGAGGCCAGGAACCGAAAGAGCAGGAGACCCTGAGTGGAAGAATGCCTCCATCCTTCCTGCTTTTAAACGATACCGCTGAGGGAATGCCGGGCCGGGACCTGTGAGGGTAAGATCTCAGATGTTGAGAGACACACACCAGGGATTTTTTTACTGAGAAAGTCAAAGTGGGGTCATGTTTTTTAAAGGTATTCTCACTGCTCATATTAAATGTTGACTTTATTGTTCGTTGTAAAGCTTCAAGTACGTATACAGTCCTGTCGTCTCTTACTTATTCAAACCTTCAATGTTCTCTTTTAGGCTTTGGTCAAATGGTAGTAAACAGTAAACAACATTAATAATGTTTCCATCCAAATTTAAGCCGTGCCTCAATTCAGGGGCTGCATCCTTCCAAGGCCACATTTGAAGATCAATCGTGTCACAGTGGTGTTACTTGACGCTCCCACAAATGCAGCCGACAAATGCGTCCTGCATCTGCAATCTGATCCAGATTCACACCAAAATTTGATTGGTTCTTTCACCCATACCACCAACTTTCATGGAAATCCATTTAGTTGTTTTTGTATAATCTTGCTTACAAACAAACAAACAAACGGACAGGTAACAGGTTGGAGGTGATTCTCTGGTCGTGGTTATGGGGAGACGCAGCAGAGGGAGCAGGGGAGCTGACCCGGGCAAGACAGAGGGGAAGCAGGGCGAGAGCTCGGGGGAAAAGAGGCGGTCCAGAGATGGTTCCGGACAAAGATGGAAGTAAAAGTCGAGTTGATCCAGGGCGGATTCCATGCAGAATAAGGGGGACGGAAGCAGGAGTACGGTCAGGAAATGCTGCTAGAAGAGAGGAGAATCAGCAATAAGCTTAAACAAGCAATGAGATTCAAAATGCTGAGAATGTGACTCAAAGGCCGAGTTGAAGGACAGTATTTAAAAGCATAGGAGATGATTGCCTCTTTGATTGTCACATGAAAAAGTGTAAATGTTCCCTTTCCTGTAATTAGAACTAAGACAAACGGGGGAGGAGGGGGCAGCAGCAGAGGGCATGGCAACTCACCTTTTAATTAGGTTTCCCTCCATCCTAAATGCTGAGTGAGATGTATGTGTCGTAAGCTGCTAAATGCTCCACTTTGACAGACGGTGCTATGGTGGCATTAGCATATAGTATAGAGAAAACCGCTGCCTGTTGAAAACCAAAACAGAAAACTCACAAAACCTGCATAACTAACAAAAGATTGGACTCTGATAGAGGAACACAGGAGCTGAGTCTCGACTGGAGCTTCAAGTGATCCAGAATGAACTGGGCTGAAACGGTTGGCCGAGCGTGGCAGAATACAACAAAGAGGTTGGCTGATCAAAAACATCAATGGTGAGGTTAACAAGAAGAAGAGCAGAGAGGTTGGCCAAAGCTAATTTTTAGCGCTCGGCCAAAAAAATGTTCTGGCAGATTCAGTTCTTACACTGCAGTGTCCTCCGCTGCTTTCATGCACGCACTGAAGGCAAATGTTGCTCCAGACATTTAAGGGAACTTTTCCTGAGTTGGAATATTGATGATGTTTCCAACACACAACAGACACAAAACAGAAAAAAAATAGAATCCAAATATCTCAATATGAAAAAGAGGTACCATACACGTAGAAAATGTATGGAACAAGGAGATGTGAGAGCTTTCAGGATTCAGAGCAGACGCTGGTGTTGATGTGCTATAAACAAAAACACTCTGGAATTTATACATCATGTCCTTCCTCCTGCATGATCTGCACAGGCATCTATTGCCTGAATGTTTTCCAGATATTTCCCTGTTCTTGTGCATGTGTCTGACAATCTCAAGCTTCGTTCTTCATATGTAAAAGGAAGACTTCAGAAAAAGTCTGGGCTCAATTTTTTTTTGATCTTTATAAAGATGAACTCTTCAGTTCATGTCTGAAATTGCTTTCATGCTGGAGGCACATGCAAATATGAACCAGATACCAAAACGGGACAAAGCAAAACACACAGGCAGGAACTCCGCAGAAGTTAAAAATAGTAAAAAACAAATAAAACACAAAGTGTTCATCTTCCTAACACAAAACTAAAGCATTTTTCATACATGAACTCCATATTCAGATGTGAATGTGATAAAATATTATTAGAACCCTCACTCGGTTTCTGGGAATTTTCCTGTTGTATTCTCACCTGTCCTCATTCATTTTCCAGACATTTTACTTGGGGGCTGGCAGGAAAAACTCCAGAGAATGTCCAGAGCAGCTGACTCGGACGTTTGCGGCCCCTCCGGATAACTTCATAAGTTCAGTGCAGGTCTGAAAGCAGCATAACAGATTGGTATGGATGAGTGAAGGGATGATTGTCTATGGGTTTGTAACCATGAGCGACTCCTTTCACATCACAATGTCATTTGATCCGTTTCTAGGATAAAAATAATGAGTAGTGCAGCTTTAATTCTTTGAGAAAATAAAACTGAAACTATAAAAACTATATTCAGCCATCTTTTGAGTATATTTCTCATGTAAATGGTATTTAGACAACTGTAGTTTTGCCCGTGTCCTGTTCCACCATGCATTAGAAACAGACAGGTCACTATTAGTCGGAAAGCTAACCTTCTTTTCCAAAGCCGACACTTTGCGTGTAACACAATGCTTTTGTGTTTTTGAAGGAGCTCCTTCCATGATGGAGCGCACAAGGAATGCAGCGGATCATCAGGTCTCTGAGCGCCCCTTTAAAGTGGTGATGAATGTGGAGTAGTCCTCCACGAGGTGTAAGGTGATCAAAGGCGTGGCAAAGGTCTGGACTTGGTTTATTGGTGTGCAGTGGTCAGCCGACGGGCCCGGGATCAAAGAATTCACTTTACTCAAGGGGCACATCTGTGTCTCGGGCCAATCAATGGCCAGAACTAACGCAGAATGGGCTTCACCCAACTCCTATGATATGATGTTACACATAATATTATTTCGCCCGATTTTCTCTCTGGAGCCAAAAATTCAGATGACAGTTGGTTAGACTTCAACATTATGAAACAATGTGGGATGTTTTTGTTCCCTGACATTATAGGTTGACATTTAGCCACGAGCTACAGGAGCATGATTAAGTCAAATCACATGGTTAAACAGAAAGGAAAGTTCAGTCCATGCAAGAGAAGTCGGACGTGTTGATTCTGGAAAAATGACAAAATGAGGTATAGAATTTAACCAACTTTGATTCATTTGATGAGAATATGATTATATGTAAAAACAAACTACAGACCCGTAACTGACGGGGTGGAGGAGGCGGAGGAGTTACAGAAAATTGAAATGGAGCTGGAACCACTTGAGAGCGCAATAACTTTTTTAGCGCAGACTACAGAATAAAGAGAGAAGAAACACAGACACATGGGGAATTGTTTTGTCTCTTTTTATCTTTTCATGCTTTTGTTTTTTAATATCCTCTTGTGTTTTCAACTCTAAACAGACTGAAAAACTTTCATGGTCTATATTAACATTTTTCATTTTCATCTCCGTCTAGATAGTGAACAGTGTTACTGCTAAAATTGTGCGGTATCCTGGCACATCAACCAGGGTCTGATTTTCATTTTCTACCACTTTTACAATTTTGCTGAAAGCTGCATTGATTGATGTTTAGGCCACTTCCAGCTGTGATGATCAGAAGAACATTTAAAACACAAAAGCCAGACTTATACCAACAAAAACATTTTAACTGAGATTATTAAAGACATACCAATAGTGACAGGATACAGAGGACTGAGGCTACATCCATACTACTATGAACTAAAAAGATGAAATTTATGTGAACGTTTGTGCAGTTGAATTGAATTTAGATGGACTGTTGGGGAGGTGTGAACTCTACTCACAAGTCCAATATTTTTTCTCCTTTCAGTTCTGTTTTGATCAATAAATTCTGAAGGAAATATTTATCTGGTGGCCAAATGTGGCACCATGTTCACCAGCTGGTTGCCAACTTTCGGGCAGGACACTAAGCTGCAATAGGTTTATGAAAGTGTTTTCACTGAAAACAGCTGGAAATGAGTGTAATGAGAGCGGTGAGACTAAACAGTAAAGCTGCCATGAAGCCACTGACACTAAATTGCTCCCAAGAGCTGAGTGGGAATGTTGAGCTTGGCAATAATTCTTTGTCACATTGCACATATAATCGATCAGAGCAGCTTTTATATACTTGAATACACCAGAGTCATACAATAAAATAAGAAATACATTCACCCATGTGACGCTGCCCCAAATCTCTTTCTTCATTGTTAACAAGTAAAAAGTCAACAGAGTTCACAGCTGAGGCCTGACACCATTATTCTCTCACTGAAGTCACTGGGCAGGAGGTCAACAGTAGTCATAAATGGAGGGTAAATTTCGCTAAATGTGCCATGACAGTAGCCCCCAAAAAACACATGCTCAGCCCCAAGAAGAAAAGACCCCGTGCATCCCCTGGAGAAAAAGTTAAACCTATTTGCCAGAGTGGGTCAGAGGTCGCCCCCGGTGTGACCCGCACTATTTGTTTATTCAGTGGGTCACCACCTGGATCTGTTTCTAATTGTGGATGCAGGCCTAAAATATGCCTTTGTTACAGTAGGGGGAGGCTGGAGTCATTTTTTTTAACAGGTGGGAGGGAAACAAGTTGACAGGCCAGTTCGGGTTGTTTGATAGTGGGAGGACTAGTATGTGTGTGTGTGAGTGTGAGTGTGTGTGTGTGTGTGTGTGTGTGTGTGTGTGTGTGTGTGTGTGTGTGTGTGTGTGTGTGTGTGTGACATTTTAATAGAACTTAAATCACATTTGTTTCTCTTTCTGTCTCCCATTGTTTCATTTGTCAGCTTCTCTTTCTCCATCCTGTCTTTCTCTCTCTCTCTCCCTCTTCATTGTCCTCGTCTCACTCCCCTGCTGCTCCGAGGTCACTCCTCCTAGTCACTTGTCTCTTGGTAGAAAAGCAGAGGACGCACATGAAAGCACCTTGGTGGGGAGGTGTCCATCTTTTAGCTTTTCACCAAACGGCTCGCTGTGCGTCTTTAAAAACGCATCACACCCCATTGAGTCCCTCATTAGACGCACACACACACACACACACACACACACACACACACACACACACACACACACACACACACACACACCCACCCACCCACACACACACACACACACACACACACACACACACACACACCCCCCCACACACACACACACACACACACACACACACACACACACACACACACACACACTGAAGGGCTATTATCTTACTAACTGAACCTCGTCCATTAACCTACAATACACATGAAGTTGTAAAAACACAAACCAACACCCTCCTAGGGTTGATGACACGTCACAGCAGCAGGATAATGTCCGTAACATTCAGGCGAGGGGAGATGATGCATAAATTCCACTTCAGAAATCAAGTATTTTTGTTTACATCACAATGGCATTGGTGTCAGCCATTATCACCTTGTAAAAGCTACGAATGTTGTTGTCTTTCCAAATTGACATCTTGGTCATTGTCTTATGTGTGATAAACATTTATTTATTCATATAGCACTTCCAAAAGGCTTCACATATTAAAAACACACAAGTTAAATTACATACAAATTAATAAAAAAATAATCATTATGAAAGAATAAATAAAAAAGTATGTGAAAGTTTGATGGAAAGAAAACATGGCACCTCTTCTTCATCCTGAGATATTTGTATTCTTCCAGTTTGTTAGAAATGTCATCAACACGCACACTCGCTGTGAATTTTCTGGACATTGTCCTGCTGTGTTCTCACATGGGCTGGAAATGTAAAAAAAGGGGTCTGGCAGGAAAAGTTCTGGAAGATGCATCTGACTGGGACATTTGCGTTCTCACGTGCAGCCCCTCTGGAAAATGTCAGACTTCAGTGTAGGTCTGAAAGCAGCTGGCCAACACACAGTAGCTCTGAGTCACGGCATTGCCTCCGTCTCATTTCTTCATCTTTGAAGTTGCTGTACACAAGTACATGGAGGTGTTGTAGTTGTAACTGTAGAAGTTAAAAGTTGACTGATCCAACCTGCTGAACCTATTAAATGTGGCGACACTTTGATGAAGCAAATAATTAGAGTAGAACGCAGGGTAGGAAAAGATGAGGTGTCACACAGGAGAAAAACATTTCACCCACCACACATCTGGGTCTGATTTCCAGCTGTGGTGCCTCTGGCTTGGAAACCACTGGCAATGTGAAGCTATGCAAGTCTTTTTTTATTCTAATAAAAATTGAATTTCATGTTACTCTTTAAATACTTTAAATAAAAAGGAGGATTCACATATGGCTATATATAGATCCGCCCTGCTCTCTTACTCCAGAGGAGGACTCTAATGTTTGATTTATTTATGAATACTTAAGAGAGCCTGACTGCGTATGGTGTCCATATGGATATGACGGTTAACTGATGTTGCAGGGCAGGGAAGAGGGTCAACCGTCTTTTACTCATTCACCACAATTATATACTGAAAACAGTGGCCCTCAAACCTTTCATGAGGACATGACTTGAAGGCCGTTGAGGACAACTTGGTTTGGTTTAATTCAACAAGCCATATTTGCCTTTTGTGTTTTTTAAAGTTCTCTTCAGATGAATCAAAAGCACTCGGAGAAGAATATTATCCTCTGTGTTCATCTGCATTTGTTTGTTTGATTGTTTGTTTGCAGGATTTCGCAAAAACGACTGGACGAACTATCACGAAACTTGGTGGAAGGATGTGTTATGGGTCAGGGAAGCACCCAATAAATATAAAGTTGGTGGAAGGATGTGTTATGGGTCAGGGAAGCACCCAATAAATATAAAGTTGGTGGAAGGATGTGTTATGGGTCAGGGAAGAACATAATAAATATTGGTACAGACCTAGATCAGGGGGCAGATCCAGGAATTCATTTCATTTCCCTCAACATTGTGAGATTTCTGCATTTTTCAACATTTTCCATGATTTCTCAGGGAACAATTCATGGATCTTGATGAAAAAACAGGCATGTTTAGGGGACTGGCAGTGCAGATCCAACAAAAAATCTGCATCATGTGAGTTTAAATGAGGTTTAATGAGGGCGTAGGCTTCTTACAGCAACTCTATGGTAGCAAATAAGTCCAGAAACCTCTATCTACCAAAATGTGCAGCTGAGAAATATAATGCAGTCTTAGATACAAGGCTTTTTTTCCATTTAAGGGGATTGTTGGGCCATGGCAGAGATATGCTAGTGACTGCCATTAAGATACCCACATTAAGATAATGTGGAAAATGTTTAACGTTTCTTATTGAAGTACTTAAGGATGACATTTTAGCTATAATAACAGAGGCTGACACATTAACACACAACTCCAAGTTATATATATGTATGTATGTGTGTGTGTGTGTGTGTGTGTGTTTGTGTGAATAACTTAAAATGGGGTCATTTCCACAATGACTTCTAAACAGCATCATATGCATCTTCACTTGTTCTTCATCAGCACATTTTAATACAACTTTATTAAAAACTCATCACGAGTCATGATGACACTCTCCTAGGAAATACTATTTGTTTTACAGCACATTCTGCATCACCGGGGGGATTTTATTCTTAAGTGATTTTGACTGAGTCACATGAAATTACAGAAATTCAATGACTATAAAAAATATTGACTACATCAGGAAATATTTTCAGCAGCAGCAGTGGATGCTGTAACTACAGAGGGAAAGGTCAGAGCTCTGCCTTCGTAATGAAGTAAGCAGTGGCCGAGAAAACAAAACACAAGAGTCATCCATTTTCCAGACAGCAGAGGGTGACAAAGCACTGAACCCATAAAACTATACTTCAGTACTGTGCTTATGAAACACAGGTGGAAGCAGCACAAGGTCAGTTGTTGTAGTGTTGTTTATGTTTCTCCCATAGTTTGTGCCACCTCTCTCTCTCTTTTCTCTTTATTATTATTCTTAGTAGTAGTGGTAGTAGTTGTAGTAGTAGTAGCTAGTAGCAATAGTATTAGTATTAGTAACTGGTGCTGCTATCATAATATCAGCATTAAGTCTTTAAATATGCCTAAATATGATGGTTACACAACTGTTCCTCTCTCTCTCTCTCTCTCTCTCTCTCTCTCTCTCTCTCTCTCTCTCTCTCTCTCTCTCACCCATTTCTCTCCTCTCACCCCAACCGGTCGAGGTTGTCCCTTGCTATATAAAGTCCCTTGACGTGATATATGTTCTGATTTGGCGCAATACAAATACAATGTTATTTAATTGTCAGAGTGAAACTATGAAGTCTCTCTTTCTTTGTTCCTGTCTCCACTAATACAGACACACGTGTTCTGCTCTAACTGTCCTCCGGCCGAGTGACGGACGGTTACACCTTCATTCTCTGAACACCATGAAATCAACGCCGTCTCTGGCTCCCCTCCACGTGACGATCATTCCAGCAGACACAGCAGTTACATTAGTCAGGCTTCAGTGCGCGCCCCAGATTATTTATCACGTTGAATGGAAACACACAAAAGACATATAAACTCTGTCTCTTTACATGATAATCACCAGAGTGAGACACAGCGAGGCCCCGGTGAGACTGACGGCCGAGTGTTTGTCACGCTCACAGGAAACCATTAAGTCAACGTTGTCTTTGAGGAATGCCTCATCCTCGCTGACCTGTACATCACGTCCATCACACAGGAGAGTCATAACCATAATACTGTCAACGCTGGAAAGCTCTTGTCTTACACCTCTGACCTCTGCTGCTCTGGAACACGGGTCTTTTTATACTCGTGCACGCATACACCCTGATATTTGGCCTCTGCAGAGAGAGAATAGAAATCCAATTAAAGCATCAAAGCAAATCCACAGAAGATAAAATGTACCTGGTACGCCTCACTGCTGACCCCAGGACCCTCTGCGCCCAGCGGGGTGGTTGAGGGAAACAAAACAAAAAAGCAGAGTGCAGATATCAGATTTATTCAACCGCTGAGGGTCAGGGCCATGGTTGTCGAGCTACTGGGGACAGACACTGATCTCATGATGAAATGTTTTGTGTGATCGGTAGTTACAGTTTGTACTCTGACTGTTACATGACTGTGATTGACCAGAAGAGGGCACCACCACTGGACCGTATTGTGCCACTCTCCTGTCATAAATGAGTTAGGAAATATTTCTTTGAAGTTTTACCTCATGAATTGTGTCATTTAAAATGTTATAATTTGCTCACAATGTTAAGTGTTTGCTTGTTGTGGAAACTGTTGAGTTTCTCTTCTAGATTATTGTATGTTGTGATATAACAGCTTTTCTAGTCTTGATGACCACTCAAAGTGCCTTTCACCCATTTACCCACACGATCTATGTGCAGCACTCACACACTGCCAGCACAGCTGCCAGGGATTCAGTATCTGGCCCAAGGACACTTTGACACATGGAGCTGCAGAGACAGCCCCATCCACCTCCTGAGCCAGAGCCACCCCGTCAACATTGAAAATAAAATTAAACTTACATTGAATGTAAGGGTGTTTAAGTTTCCATGCTGCTATCATCAGGCTTTTGTTCCTGGAAAAATTAAGGTTGAACATAAGACTGACTGGATTTTGACAGTATAGACCAATGAAAAATTTAGTTTTTGTTTTTACCTTTGTGGAAACCTTCATTGCCTCTCAGGGAATCTGTTTTGCATGATGTCTCACGGGAGCGTTGACTTAAAAACATGATCAACTGTAGACACATTTTAATCTGAGAGCATAAACAAAGCACATTTTGAATTGCAGGTCAGTATTTACTGTTGATAAAACGTGCTGGTGTTATATCAACTGTGCCAAATCAAACAAGAAGACACAGTGATGTGTAGACTATGCTGCCTCTTGTCCAGCCACAGACTGTATTGTAAATTTGCTCAGTGGGCTGAGATTTGTGACTTTTTAAATCAAGTGGGTGCAAACCATCATCGCATGTAAACTAAATATGACTTTATCAACCCAGAGTAATATATAATACTATATATAATAATATATATAGATATAAGTACATACTGTGTGTATGTAAAATATAATGCTCCTCCAAGTATTAAGTCTTTATGGGATATACTGTATGTCTAAATGATACAATCCACTGATGTTCTTGTTATAAAACACAACTGCAGTATATGAGGCTCTGCTGGGTATTAACTGTGGCTGCCACTATAGACCAAAATAAAAAAATGAAGTCTCACTTTCATACTCAAGTGCAGACATACACTTTCTCTGGCTGTTGTTCACTTCCCCGCCGTACTTGTCTGTCAGTTCCTTGTTCCCATGGCAACAGACGGATCCAGACAGGCTGTCCTCTAAGACGTGTAACACACGGAAACTGAAACCAGAAAATGGGGTCAAGACAACCTTACATTATTCTTGCCATGGCAAAATAATTCATAATTATTTTTACATCCTTTTTTGGGGATTATCATCAAACTGTGTTTAATCTATTTGAGCTAAATATGACGATTTTGCCCTGAATCGAAAACTTGCCTTTTTGTCTCTTGTGCTTTCTGTGGATGCTGCAGCAATACAGAAATACAGACTTCATTTTGAAGTTGTTGTCTCATCAGAGACTCAAACCACTTATTACACTTTTAGCTGAGCCGCACACAATTCAATCCAAACTCTGTTCAGGAGAAAGGGGATTACTCTTCTCTCAGAAGTGGGGGTGGTCCCACTTTGCTCCCCCTTATTAAACCAGAGCCCCTCCTGTCAAAATCAATGCTGGTAAAACCCCTTCAGCTTCGATTAGATCAGCCTGCGGAGTAGTTCACCTGTAATCAGATTGTCCTCCACTGGACACGTGGACACACTTATGTTCACAGAAACTTATTCACAACCCATTTTTTATACACACACACACTAAGTGGAATGAGTAAGACCAGTAGCTATAAGTGGTGATCTCATCCTGAGACACAGAGAGATGATGTCAGACTTGAGATCAAGAAGCTGGTGCTGCCTCTGAGCTGCTGGAACTGTTTGTGTTTTTACAGGCCACGAGGGCACTGCGGGTGTGTGCCTGTGTGTGTGTGTGTGTGTGTGTGTGTGTGTGTGTGTGTGTGTGTGTGTGTGTGTGTGTGTGTGTGTGTGTGGGACCTAAATCTGTTTGCACAGTCACATCATGGGGACTTGTCTTCCTCATGGGGACAAAAATCAAGTCCTCATAGCGTAAACCATTAAATTGAAGGTGAAGAAATGTTTAAGGTTATATTCAGGATAAGTTCAAGTTAGGTATAGGGAAGTGGTACGGTTAAGGTTAGAGTAAGCTTCTAAATCAATGTCTAAATCAATGTAGTCTGAAGTCATAGAAACTATGTGAAATTATGTGTGTGTGTGTTTGCCTGTGTGTGGCACAGAAATAAGGCAGACAAAATAAATATGGACACTGGTTAAAAGGTTAAAAGGCATTATAAGATAGACAGTCAAACCAGGGCATCAGATACATTTTATCTGTGAGCCTTTAAATGTATTTAAAAATCTAAATCTACTTCATCCCTCTGTTCTGTGGCTCTGCAGAGATTTGGGGAGTTGATTAGTACGTCTCTCCTTCATCCCAATAATCAGCTGCTTTCATGTTCTGTGATCCTGTATCCCCTGTGGCCATCTTATTTTGGGTGTCAGATTGGTATATGTATACTTTATTTATCCTGAGGGGAAATTTCGGGCTTGCACCACCAATAAGCTCAATTGTTTTTAATGTGGTCTTCCCTCCTCACTCTCCTCTGCCTTCTTATCTCTGTTCTCCCAGAATCACACAAAAAATCAGTTTGATCGTATTTCCTCCTCCCTTCTCCTCCTCACCCCCTCCCTCCTCCTCCACCTCCTCCTCCACTCTCTTTCCCTCTTCTCTTTTTTTCTATCTCTGGTGATCTCATTTCCAGGATGTGTGCAATGCTTAATGTCACACGTGCATTTACCGTCACGGAGAGGAGAGGAGAGGAGATGAGAGGAGAGGAGAGGAGAGGAGAGGAGAGGAGAGGAGACACACCCTAATGTGACCTCATGCATATCTCTCTTCCTGCTCCGGTGTTGTAGGCTCCTTCATGTGGTGTGCCTGTGGACAGCGTGGTGACATCATGTTTCGCTGTGTGAGCTGAATACATGATCAAAGGGCGGCGACAACAGATGCCTTTCTCCAGTGTTTGCCCTCCGTCCTCCAGCAAAGTCTTTCTCCCCCTCCGCTGTGACATTAAGGCCGTGACTGAGGCATGGAAGTCACCAGATAGAGATAAGAAATATTCTGGTTGCGAGTTTCTTTTTTTTATGGGTGCTTGAGTAGTCAGAAAAAAGAACAGGGGTGCATAAATGTGTCATTTCAAATGGTCTTCTAGAAAACACTGGTGGCTGGTGTTGAGCAGCAATGCATTGATAGATGTTCAGACCTAAATCTGTAAAACCTGAGCTATCACAACACAGGCAGTTGCATCGGTGGGTGTGTGCTGCTACAGCAGTGGTGGACCTAGGATTTTAATAAAACAGGGGCCATAAAGGGGCCAATTATATGTCCAACACACATGCTCAACTCCTGAATCAGTATGGTGCACATTTAAGTAATTTCTTGCTTACTGTTAGCTCTATAGCTTTGAGCAAAGCCGCAGATCATTAAATATATTTTGAGTTATTAGGCACTTCAGAGGCCAATCAGATTGTGCCCCGCCCCTGCTAAGTGAGAGCTGATCTGTCACTAAACCAGTTCATGCATCATGAAGATGACAGTTGTCTAATGTGCATGTTGTGTGTTTCTGGTGAGCCAAACATTTAGGATCTATCCACATTTGTTGGTGTTCAGACCTGTGTAGTGTTGTGTGGACTCACCTGGGCTGCCGATAATCGAGCTCTTGATGGTCAGCAAACACATCCAAAACACAGGCTGGATGTTCAAATATTTAATCTTAATACATACTCATATATAAGAATATGTGACAGGGTGGGGAGGCTCTGTATTTCTTCAAAGGCGCCGTAACTGAATGTGCACTGAGCAATGAGCTCTTATACCATTATACTTGAGGATATAACAGTTATTCATTATTAATGTGGAATTAGAAGTTTATTACATTTTTTTAAATTACACTACTAGTGACACAATTAAAGTTGTGCAGTTGTAAATAAACTACACTAAAAACAACAAAAAATATTTTTTTAACTGTCATTTTATTTATTTTCAAGTATTTACTTTCATGACATTCAGTTGACTATGTAATGTTAAAAAAGTTTTTCCCAAACCCAAAGATATTCATTGTAAAATGACAGGAAAGTGAGGAAAATGAGCATATTTGAGGAACAGAGGATGAATTTTTTTTTTCTCTAAAAAATTTTAAGAAATTATTTAACATATAGATTAATCGTTCAGCAAAAACCCAGTCAGCCTTATTTTTGCGAGATTTGTAGATTGAAAACAGACACATCTGAAAGGGACGTGGATATTTATATTCACATTCAACCATTTACATACATACTTATACGGCACTTTTCTATCAAACATCATTCACTTAATGGGATTCAGTGTCTTGACCCATTTTGTAGATCATGGACAAACTGCTCTACCTCCTGAGCCACATATTAATCTGAAAAATTGTTAAATTTGTTTAAAATGTATGTGAACAAATTTTGTGTTTGTGTAATAGTTGTAAGTTGAAGGTGCTCAGCAGTTGTAACAGTAACAAATGATAAGGATGATAAAGTGCATGTGCTTCACAGTGGAAAAGCTTCCTACTTCTTGTATTTACAGTTTGGATCTAAATAATTTAGTGTCCTGCGTGCGTTGTAGCCGGGCCCCCTGCTGAGATGTGCACACACACACACACACACACACACACACACACACACACACACACACACACACAATACTCTTTCCAATGCATACTGTACATACACACTCACACACATAATCACACACTCCTGCGCCATATAATGAAACAGTGATTCCACCACCCACCCTGCAGCCCAACACAAAGAGCTGACGACCCTCCCCCATCCTCACTCTGCCCTCTCATTGGCTGGGAGCCTCCAATGCTGGCAGTGTCTCGGACCAATAAGACATCTCCTAGGTGATGTCATGGAGGCAGCATTGATGCTGTTGCTGATGCGGTTGCCCGGCGCCTGTATCCGTGCAGCCAAACGGGGGTAACCGTAGCCACTGGTCCAGCAGCAGCAGCAGCAGCAGCAGCAGCAGAGAAGACAGGGACAGAAGGGGGGTAAGTGTGCACATCACAAAACAAACATTGCTGCATTCACCTTCTGTCACTAAGGCTCGTCCAGGTAAAGTCTCATTGCATCACTGCATGATGCCTGCATGTGTGTGTTTGCGAGCATGTCAGTGTGGGGTGTAATGGGGCGAGGGTGAGGATAATGGTGATGATGCAGTGGTTCCTGCTGAGAGGAGAAGGAGGATAAAGGAGAGAGGGAGAGAACTCGATGTACCCACAAATGGCATGATGTGTAGTCTCTGTCATTTATTATTGATCCCCCCATATGTGCAGATGCAGCTTTGTGTCTGCACAACTTCACTTTGGGAGAGAGAGTGGGGGAGGAAAATTTGGATGTGGCAAAAGGGTGTGTGAGAGGGTGAGGTGGGTACGAGAGAGACATGGAAAAGAAAAAGTGATAAATAGTTTATAAAAGTTTGACTCATTTATTTCGTTGTTTTTAATCAGTGTCTTGTTTATAGTCTGCAAATAGTTACATCTTTAGCTGTGTAATATGGCAGATTTATTATTGTTTGTGTACAGTTTAAAAATACAGGCAAATTATAGGCTGTCTGCAAACTTTTGTCAAAAACCATTACATCCACTTTTCCTGTGAGAAATCAGAATATAATTAGAAATCAGGAGTCTTTCTGGATCTGTGTTTTTAATGCAAAAATAAAAACATATGCATAGTATATTAAATACTGCTCTCGTTAAGAAAAAACTTCTTCTACTTCTTGGAAACTGAAGTTTTATTGAGGACGCTGACATTATCAGTCCTCTGTTTTGTATGTGAGAAACGAAAACCAGACATCCACTTTTAAGAAATTTAATATCTGATCAAGGAAAATGGCTGCTGGCACTGATTAGAATCAAACTACTGAGGGCATAGAACCATATTTAAGTTTTATTCCTGGTTCTTTGAAACTTTTACTGACCACACAGATCAGTAGATTTACAGAACGGATGCCCTAAAAGAAGAAAACAGAAAGAAAAATAGTTTTAAAACTTGGGTACAACCCATAGACTGTATATAGTACAACCAACCTACACATGTTGGCTTAGCTTAAAGTAGGGAAACAGCTGTGATGGAGCTATATAACGCAAGGCAAGTTTATTTATACAGCAGAGTTTAACAACTAGATCATTCAAAATACTTTACATAGAGAATGAATAAATAAATAAAAAATGATACGACTGTGTCTGAAACCCCCCTTTTCTCTACCTTTTTCACTTCTCCCTATAGAACAGCAACTATTATTTTCTCTACAGTGGAGATATAAACACTTTTTCTATGATGAGCGGTAAATTAACAACCGGTGTAAAGACGCACAGCAGTCATTTTGTTTGTGTTAAAAAGGTGGAGAATTGCAGTTGTGGGATTGTCAGCACAGGCGTGTTCATGCACAGACAGTAAATGAGACACTATGCAGTGGTCACATGTGTTTTTAAAGCTCAAATCAAATGCCAGACGGTAAATGTGCGGTGATATGAATACAGACTGATGTTAGACACGCCCTTTTCCTTGGCCTCAACCAGTAACAAGCCTCATCTAGTCGCCTGGCAACTGGCTTAACAATAAACAGCCCATATTAAATGACACTTTGTACACTTTGTTTTTTGTGCAACTGAAACAAACAAGATTAATTAGCAATTCTGTATGTTTTATTCCTTTTAGGCAAATCAAGACGAAAGACAGAGTCTGATGCTTGATGCTAAGCTAACAAGTTAATGGATGTAGCTACATGTTCAGCATGCAGATCATCAATCTCATGTATTTCTCATCCAAAAAAGCTTATTATCCAAGGTGATTTACGATGAGATGTATAAATCGTTTGCTATGCTTTTTATGATTTTGATAAACAAATTATTATTATTGACTTTTTAAAAAAATATATGTATTTTATAATGTATTTGCAAATGTTTTAGAGTTTTAGAGGTGAAATATTACCTTCAGCAGACCCTATAGGGACCAAAATTGCATACATAGCAGAAAACAGCATGATATCCATGGATGATATTTCCATCAACATGACCCAAATGTTCCCACTAAGTAATGGGAGCATTACACAGCTGCTCTCTCTCTCTTATCATTTGTAAATAAGGAGGAATGGAGCTGCAGCTCCTGCAGGATGGACCACATTGATCTGCAACCTGGGTGGTTTCTTGAGATGAGAAGCAGCTCTGTGTGTGTGTGTGTGTGTGTGTGTGTGTGTGTGTGGCTATTTTAGTGTCTGGACATGTGCTTTGCACTTTGTACATGTTTGTACATATGTCTCTGGAGGGATGGATGGATGGATGGATGAACGGATGGATAAATGGGTTGATATAGTTAATTTAGGACAGTCACAGCCCCAGGTGCTGTTTGGATGAACTCCTGTGTGGAATCTCTGCTTGGCAGATGAATGGGGAAGTGACAGGGTGCATTTGAGCACTCATCCCATCACAGATGCCTGATTAAATTGGGCCCACAACAGGTAACACACTCTCCCACACTGTGGTGGAGATTGGTTTTGCTAAGTCTTTCTCAACGATGTGAGTCTAATTCTGGTGGTTATATCCACATAATGAAAGTGCTCATGTTACTGGATCACAGAATTAAAGCAAACTTTAATTAGTGTGTGCACTGGGCTGTGAAAAGGTCAACACGTGCACAGGGATCTGTGGATTCTAACCTGACAAAGTGATGCAGTTAGCTGAGAGCAGGTGTTCAACTTTTAAAGACCTCTGAGAATTTGATAACATGTTGATTTTTTATCACTTATCTTATCAGTCGATATCCAGATCTCGGATCCATGTCTCTGATCATGTGACACTCTCTTTACAGTCCTCTTTAAAACACACCCTTCCAATGTGACAGTCTATTTAAGCGGCAAAGATTTCCCATCTCTGTGATAGCGTTTAGACAGAACACCCAAATGCAGGCCCTGCAGCTTGGTAGGTGAATGGATAATTCATTAGGAAAGTGAAATGAAACAGTCTTAGCGAGGCAGAAATCATTGGTGGTAATGCATCAGTGAAGAAACAAAACAGAAACACGAGGATCGGCAAGTGTCAACCGACCAAGACGAAGGGAAACACAGAGACTATATAAAGGAGGCGGGGATGATTGAACACAAGTGAAACCCATTAGGAACAGGTGAAGACATATTTTCATGGGCGGGAAAACATCCCAAAGACAGGAAATAAAGCTAGAAACACACAAGGGGCCAAATTTCAAAATAAAAGAGGAAATGGAGAACTCAGGGGGAACCACCAAACACAACACAAATCCAAACACAAGGTAAATGTCAATAAACTAAAAAGGCCATGCTAATGAAAACCAAAAAACAGTCTTTGAATAGTTAACAGAGTTCGGGGCCCAGAATCAGGACAATCTCTCCATTTGCTTGTCAGCAGTCGTCTCAGCATCCACCTGTAGGCTCCGTCAGTGGGGGCTTAAGATATTTGCTTATGACTTTCTATTAAATCTACATAATCATATCTGGGGAAGTCAGAGCCCAGACACCAAACTCTACCTATGTTCTGCTGCCGCAATAAACATTTCAAATGTGTGTCATCTGACAAAGCTATGAAGATAAATTGAGGTTCAGTTTATCTGCATCAAACCTTGACAGCTTATCTCCTCAGTTTGGAGGTTTCAAAAGTCTACTTAGCTGGAGAGTGAAAAATTCACTGCATCCTTCAGATGTCCATCAATTCAGTGTTGATGAGGCCATCTGACAGACAGGGGAGAGACAGACAGAGACGGAGTGATAGCAGGTGGTGAAAAGTCTGTTGCTGCTTCTGTACCTCAATCCAAATGGATCCCAATGTTACTAGAATTGTAGTTGAATTCTAATATGATTTATTGTGATTAGCAGGCCACAGCTACTGTATCACACAAACATCTTTGCTCTGATCACAACATATTGCGGCACAGTTTACAGATCTGAGGAACATTTCCAGCAGGTGGTGGAGCAGGCTGTTTTCGATGCTTTGTTATTTATACCGTCACTTCCCCTCTGGCATCTTCTCCGAGATTTACAGCCGCTCCTCCCACTTCAGTCACGGCTCTGATTCACTGCAACACAGACGACTGGGCCAAAAAACACATTTTTCAGGTCCTGTGGAAGACCGACGCTTTCTTAGTTCTTTGTTGGTTTTGACCATAGAATGTATATAAAGATGGCTGACGTCTCCACTTCCCCCCACTATCCAGAAATGAAGCCAAGATATCCCACCAATGCTGCCATCTTGTGCCGTTGACATCATTTGGAGTAGGGGTCACGCCAAATACACCTACATTGACAGACACCATCTTGAGAAAATAATTAGACATTTTTTCATTCGCTAACATAGGGGATGCAGAGTATATTACCCACACTGAAGCCAGCCTCCAAGGGGTATCACAAGTAGTTCTGCAAGAGTACAAAGCATAAGGAGTTTTTTCTAATTACAAAAAAGAACAGAAAAAGACAATAACCTAATAGAACAAACCCAAAGTCTACCCTCCCTAAAAAAATTATGAAATTAAATATAATGAAAATAAAATAACATCAAAATGCATGCCCTCTTCTAGTCACACTCTAAATACATGAATTGATCATTTCTGATTGAAAACACTCCAAATAAAACACAGCTCAGTTAATGCAGGCAGATATAATGTCCTACTTTCGGACAAAGGGAACACCACAAATGAGAGAGCTGTATTTTAAAATGTTACCTGAGTAAAACTTTTTATTAAATTGTATATTATACTGTATCACTGTCCACTACAGAACTATGATGTGGAAACTTGAAACATCCAGTGCTCGTTCATTGAAAATTGACTTTTCAGTGCATCTCCATTCAACTGCACATTTCTAATTTGCACATAAAAAATGGAAACAATCAGTGTATCTGTAAAAGTAAAGTGCGGAAAATGCAGTAACGGAAATAAAAAGGCCACTGATGAGAATAAGTGAAACTGTTTATCTTGCTGAATCAACAATTTTCCCATCGTAGCAGAAGATGAAAATTCTTCTTTTGTTTGTTTCCAATTAGATTTGGTTGGTTTGGTTTCCCAGTTTTCCCAGGTATTTGATGCAGCACAGTTTTCTCATTGGTTGAATTAAACCTTAATGGCATGGTATACACGTGTGCTGCAGTTTTCTGTCTTGCTAACTCTCTTTTCAGCCTCTTCTATGAAGCTTATCCATTGACCCCTGTGTATGTCTGTGTTTCTCTGACAGAGTGAGAAGGATAGTCAGCATCTCTGGGGAATTACATACACACACAGTGAGAAGATGACTCTGGCAGGTAAATGCAGCTGCAGCGGAAACCCGTGCACCTCACACCTCCATCTCCCTCTACTGTATATACTGCTAATGGTAGAGATAGTAACAATAGTGCAAATGCATTATATGGATCATGAATATTGTTATTATTTATAAGGCTGTTGTTATAAGAGCGACCAGTCACTGTCTGACATTGAAGAGAGGATTACATCATCAGTCCCGAAATGCTTGTTCATCATTTCATCATGATGTTAAGCATATGTGTGTGTGTGTGTGTGTGTGTGTGTGTGTGTGTGTGTGTGTGTGTGTGTGTGTGTCTGTCCTCAGCCTACAAGGAGAAGGTCAAAGAGCTCCCCCTGGTGTCTCTGTTCTGCGCCTGCCTGAATCCACAGACCTTGGAAAAACCTACATATAAGGCAGAAGGTAAAATATATGCAGATATGTGTAAATAAACCACAAACCACACGATGCATGCATCAGATATTACTGACTGATGACGTGTACATACAATTAGTGTATTAATCTAAACATGGCCACACTCCAACACCACAGATGCAGTGGACCTGGGCTGGTGCGCCATCAAAGATGTGGAGGTGATTGAATTGAATAAGCGAGCATCGGGCCAGGCCTTCGAGGTCATTCTCAAGCCCCCGTCCTTTGACGGCGTGCCAGATCTGAACACCTCCATGCCGCAGCGCCGTGACCCGTCCCTGGAGGAAATCCAGAAGAAACTTGAGGCTGCCGAGGAGAGGCGAAAGGTGAAGAGAGGGAGAAGTGGCTTTTTCTAAATCTGAGTTTGTGCATCATGACGCTCACGAGTAACCAAGCTGGACTCGCTCTGACCCGAAACTGTGACCCTGTGGGTATTTGTAGGCCCATTCAGGGATTGTCAAACGTCTGACAACACTCTTTGTGTGCGACGTGATTTATCAGCTCAGGAGGGAAAAGGGTGGAAATGGATGACAGGAAAGAGGGAGGTAGCGCTGGAGAGGATGGAAAGGATGGGAGGAAACATGAGCATGTTGAGGGAGGAAAGACGAAAGGAGGGACATGAAAGTACAAGGGCAATCATGCAAGGACACAAACACAATCATATTCATCAAGCCAAGAGGATGGTGGAGTGAGGAGGGGAAGGAGGGGAGAGGGGAAAGGTGAGGAGAGATAGAATGTAGCTGAGCTAGAGTTTAGGGTGTGTGCCAAAGCAGGGATCTACTGCTCAAGGTACATGCACCTATATGGGCCCAACCATCCAACCATAGGTCCCATTTAAATTTTTAAAAACACTAAAAGTGTCTGTATCCTCTTTGTAATGGAGAAACAGGTCTTCAGGGCCCAGACTCAATCCCACTCAAAGACAAAACAATGAAAGGTTATATAAGATTTAAAATAATAATATGGAAGCCAGCAAGTATTCCCCATGTAAAGATATAGTGGAGTAATGGTGTTCTGAGCAGAGAATCACAGAATGAAGTCACACTCCCCCTGCGTGTGGTTGTGATCCAAGCTCCGAGCTTGTGGTCCAGCCTCATCTTCATTGTTTTTGCTTGGGAGTTATGAAGTAGCTGCAGCGCGCTAATTTCCCCTACTGTCACTTGACCCTCCTGGGGTGCTGTTAAACCAGAAACACTGGGGCTACACTTCATCATCATACAGTCCGTTGGTGACACACAGCATGCTAACAGTGGAAGCCAGGCTAACGAGCTGCTGGCCTGCTGAATGTGTGCTGTGCTCAGGGCTCGATGAGTGTCCTTGAAGTAAGTTTTTAAACAATCAAATCCACTTGGCCAGTCTGCACAACAGCTGACTGGACTGTTCTTTGTTGGCTCTCTTCAGTTCACCCTCTGGTTGTTAGCTTAGGGACTATCACTGGGTTTGCAGCACCAATAAACTGTATAGACAAGACCTTGCTGTGAACACAGAGGGAGGCTAAAGGTGTGGATGACAAAGCATTTAATGTGTTCAGGGATTCTGGTGCTAGTGCGCCATCCACGTGGCAATGGATATCACATGTATAACCTTCAATCCTAAATACCCCTCTGTTATTATGGTGCAACCTTTGAGTGGCTGTGTTTTAACCTCGGCCAAAGTCGTTATGTTTTCGTCTGCGTTTGTGTGTTAGTGAGATTGCGCCAAAAAAGATTTCCATGGAATTTCGTGGAGGGGCATGGTCCTAAGGAGAAGCCATTAAATGTTGGTGCATATCCAGATCAGGGGCTGAATCCTGGAAAAAAATGGCACTTTCTTTAACATTGTGAGCTACGGTGTTTTCCTTGATTTCTCATAGAATAACTGATGGATCTTGATGAAACAAATCAGACATGTTTGGGGGACTGATATTTAGGAATTTGGTACGGATCCAAATAAAAATCTGGATTTAGTGAATTTAATTAGGGTTACATTAGGGGACCATAAGGCCTTATTGGTGGTATGTGCTCTACTTACTGCCTTTCTAATGCTGGAAATTTGCAGGCTAAAGATACAAAAGGCTTCATCGTCTAAGTTCAAGTCTCAGGTGTCTTTCTCCTTCTGCCTATTGTAATAACAATGCCCTTAAACTTTCTCAAAGGCATTTAATCATTTGTATTTTTTAGTTTTTTGAAAATAAGATCAAGTTTATCATTAATGATTTGTGTCTCCCTACAGTGCCAGGAGGCCGAGCTGCTGAAGCACCTGGCGGAGAAGAGGGAGCACGAGCGCGAGGTGATCCAGAAGGCCTTTGAGGAGAACAACAACTTCATCAAGAACGCAAAGGAGAAGCTGGAGCAGAAGATGGAGGCCAACAAGGAGAACAGGGAGGCCCTGCTGGCCGCCATGCTGGAGAGGCTGCAGGAGAAGGTACGGACTCCATAAGATTACCTTAAATCCAGTTGGTGAATGTTCTCAAACTCAGCCTCTCACATCTTAAGAAACACAAGCCTTTGTTATTGTAAAGGTGTATTTTAACATTATTCACAAGCTTGATCTGTAATCATGAATATTATATGAAGTGGAAAAGAGTTTTTAGTTCTCCCCACTCATGCATCATTCCTAATCTGAGCTGTTCCCTTGTTCCGCTGACCCCTCCCTCATTAATGCTAACTTATTCACGGATAACGACTCTAATGCTGCGGGTCTCTGTGTTTGTCTGGCAGGACAAGCACGCGGAAGAAGTGAGGAAGAACAAGGAGATGAAGGAGGAAGCCTGCCGGTAGACGAGTGGAGCGAGGGAGTTGAGAGAGAGAGAGAGAGAGAGAGAGAGAGAGAGAGAGAGAGAGAGAGAGAGAGAGAGAGAGGGTGGAAACTTGGAGCTTTTTGAGTTGATTTAAAAAAAGGAAATTAAAAAACAGTGCAGGAAAAAAAAGCAAGAACTCCAAAACAACTCGAACAAAGGGAAAAGGCAATTTTTCATATTTGATGTATGCTGTAACGATTCTGAACAAGCTGTACAAAGTTTAGCCGACACTTGATGTTGAAATTCACAAAGATATCTGTTGCTTCTTTTCTAACGGGGGGGGGGGGGGGGGGGGGGGGGGGGGGTGGCATCGAAACAAACATTTCACATATTCAAAAAGGGAATGTTGAGGTTGTTTGGTTTGGAATGAAAGCTGCATGGAAGCAGGAGGAGGTAAAAAAAATCTAAATCAAATACAGATCTGTCATTTCTGGACTTCCCTCAGTCAGAAAGTAGGTTATTATGATTCCCTGCTTTGTTAACTGAGCTGTGTTTTAGTTGTTTTATATCAAAGATAATCACTTAATGTCGCCAGTTTGGCTGCAACACTGCAAATGAGGCAATTCCTTTTACAATTAGACTGTAACGAGGAAAAAAGCGAGTTGTAATCTAAATTCTTACCTTAAGGATAAAACAATGATAGCTGTGTCTGAAATCACCCACTCATTCACCCCCCTTTCCCTATCCAGGAACTATCTCGAGGGCGATGAAAAAAAAAATTTTCCTCTGCGCCGGTAATAACGCATTGTCGCAGGATTATGTCATACAACAACAACAACAACAACATTGGCCGATGCAAAAAATAAAGGTTGTTTTAATCTTAGCATTATTAATATTAGGTAAAAAGTGTGTTTAATGACCATGGTTAGATAGAAATAAACCTGTTTATGGAAAAAAATACCCCAACAAACCCTGTCTGTCTTTATCCTCATGATGATTCAGCTATTTTTGGAGGAGTGGAATCACCAGAAAGAGAAGGCTGAGTTGTTCTGCCTTTTCTCCTCTGGTCTCTTCGCCAATTTTCTTCCTGAGCGCAATGAATGATGGTATACATTGCTCGTTTATTGATTGATTGTACAATACTTTTATTGATGCACTGAGGGATACAGTGAGTGCATTATAAAGGGTGTAAAAGAATTCACTAAACATTACAAAATGGAAAACTCACTATGAAGTGGACTTTAGTGGGTGATTACGGACACAGACACAAGGATCAAAACCAACACAAGTAAAAATCACGAGGCTCCTTCACTCTTTGATTATCAGAGTACTTACCCATCAGTGCAGAGAAACAGGACATAAAACACAAGCTTCTGCTGTTTCTGATTTAAAAATAAAAAGGATTTCCCTTGTTTCCTCCGCTTTCGTGCTAATTCTTTGCTGCACCGTTTTTTTGGAGCTTGTTCGGCCTCTCTGGGGACATCTGTGTGGAATCTCATGAAATGACTCATGAATATCAAATGAAGAATCTGGCTTCTGTTTCTCTCTGCAGTGCTCCAGGGGAGTGAAATTCCCAAAAACAAATGTTTAAAAAAAGCTTGAAAAGTGAAAAGAATGAGGACGCTCTGCTGTTATCTGCCATTCTCCAACTTTGTAAAAACTTTAGTGTGATTGTAGATCAGGAACATGCATTTGAGTCTCTTAGATTTAGACCACTGATTGCACTCTTATTTCATTAAGCACAACTCAAAAGCACAAATGCATACAAGAAGAAGACAGTGTGAAAACAACAGCAGCATCATCACAGGGAGGCAAAGTGACAGTAGGGACGGATTTGGACAAATTTGCTTTTAAAGTACAAGTTTGGGGATTTTCTGGCTAAACAGTAATGTCTGTTTGCTTTGGCATGTGTCACTGTGCTCTGAATGTTAGTTTATGATTTTCATGGGGATTTAAAAACCTAAAAGAGTAAAATAGAAAGATGAAATTTGCTCGAGTTGTTGAGTCATACTGACTTGATTGAAATGTCCAAAGTGTTTGCAGTGGGAGTCGTGACATAGGGTTTGTACTTGCTGTAACTTTGTGTCGCTGTATATCTTCGAGGCTGGACTGATTGTATCTATTTGGCATGGTCAGTAAAAACAGCTTGACTGAACTCAGGCTTTGCGCTTGTGCTCGTCCTTCCTCGCACTTGTACACACACACACACACACACACACACACACACATACACACAAACACAGGTTTGTGCAGCTATGCTTTTTAGGGCTTTGCGTTGACTTCCATTCAGTCAAACAAACACTTTACCCCTAACCTTAACCAGGACTTCAGAAATGATATTTGGCCTTGCCCTCAAGAAGAATCACAAATGACAAAAAACACACTTGTCTTTCTATTCTTGTTAGGACACTCATTCCCTAGCCCCTTACCCTATACCTTACTAAATCCCTAAAACCAAGACTTAACCCTCAAACCCTTTGAATTGTTGTATTGAACCAAAATTGGTCCTCATAACTATAGAAAGACAAGCACACACATGTTGATTGAAAATCAATTTGACTGAAACTTTGATCGACTTCACAGGTTGGAATAAAAAACTTTAATAAAAAATTTTACATTTAAATAAGAATAGGGTTATAATAAAATATGAGAAAAAACTGGTGCAAAACATTGACAAAAGACAAAATATGATTAAAACACACACATCAAAACCCAAAATTGTATCAAAATAGCACATAAAAATATACATTTTCCATACCCCTTTCGTGTTTAATTCTGCCTACAGTTCTGTGATATTATCAAGTGGCACAGTGATATTCATTTATACATCTTCATGAAAGAAATGCTGCCAGAGGCGAGCTAACAGCTAACATTAAGAGGGTCAGGAACATGACAGCACTAATTATTCATCAGCTAAAAAAGGCATTTCACATTGTACAGTCATTTGAAGCAGTGATAACATGAAGGTATCACTAGATTTAAGTTACACACTTCTGAAACATCAACAGCATACTGGAAGAACTGCTCCTGAGTCTTAGGGCTGTGATACGACACTGGGCCTCACACACGTACAACCCACTGAGACCACCTCCGTCCCCAGTCTGAATAAATACTTGTTCCTTGCTTTCCTTCCTTTTTTGTTTTTTCTCTTTTGCTGCCTTGAGACTCTGGAGTGGGTTGGAAAAATAAAGGACAACAGTAAATTATGTTTTGTTGAATTTGACTGCTGAGTCTATTTCAGTTCTGTGTATTTATATTCAGTTAAATACAATAAATGCAACACTGCATTCACTTTTTATTCAAATGTGGGGTGTTAATCAGAGAAAGATGCCACCACAGAAACAAATATTTCAAATTATATGATGTTTTTGTCGGGTTAAGGGAAAGTGCACTTTGAAGACTTGAGGCTGTGCAGAGTCTAACCTCACAGTCTGACACTCGATGATAAATATCAGATAATGTTTGGTTTCCATATTCTCACTACTTCAAGCCACACTGGAAAATTACAAGTTACATTTCCACACTTTCACACTAAATTTCTCAGTTCTTGTCATGTCAGTCGATTCTATGTGTTTACAAGGACAAACTCCATGAACTTTATGTATTTTTAAGTAAGCACACAAGGATGATTGTAGCACCAGAAACAAAAACCTTCTCAGCAGCTGCTTTAAACTGCAGTGGCTCACCTGTGGAGGACCAGGACCTGGTAGTGGATGGGTTTAGCCTCCAGGGCGGCATCCTCACCTCCTCCCTGCAGGTTCAGGCAGCCAGAGGTCAGGCACTGAGCATGGGAAATCCTCTTGGGCACCCGAGATTCTTCATAGGAGTCCCTGGAGAGACGTGGGTAAATAGTAAGAGGAGAAAAATGTATATGAATATATATATTTTTTTTGCACAAACCACTTATAAGAATGAAAAATAACATTATGGCCCCACAGACTTATTGCAATGCCTCACCTGTACGTCCATGGTGACAGAGACATGTTGGCGATGGACGAGTCGAAGGTGCTGACAATCTGAGGCAGCACTGATGGATCCAGGATCAGTCTCGCCATCTTGCCCTTCAGTCTAGTATCACTTCCAAAATTTATAGAGACACGCCGTCCTTTTCTGGAGGCGAGCAGCAGCGTTGCCAGACTCAGCATCAAGAAAACTCTCAGCAACTGAATACAAGACAGTGGGTAAGAGCTTTTTTCTGCTTATAAGTTAGAGAAAACATGAAATGCAGCAGCCAAAGACAAATCTAGGAAAGGATGGAGCAAACTGGGTTGGTCAACAAAAATGCATCAATACTTTTATCTGGCTTTTGTGTCTGTTTGAATTCTTAGGTAGTATTAATGTCCAAATATACTCAAATGACAAGAAGTAAAGTTTACTTCTCAATTCAGAATTGAAACATTTCCTACAGTGTGTTCCTGTCCTTTCAAACAGCTCACATTATGTCATATAAAGTATTTATATGATCATAGATGAGAGAAATTGGTGCAACTCACCAGCTGCATGGTCGCGTCGTCTGGCTTTTCCAGCCCAGTTTTCAGTGTGAGCCGCTCCTCTGCTCTTCTGTTGTGTCTACACTCTCTCTGGGTGTGTTTATATGCAGGCAGATGTGTTGGTGTGTGCTGACAACATGAGCAGAGCATTTCCGCTATGACTGTCACTGACTTTAAAGACACCCATGTTGACCTTTGAACACGATTCAGTTTAGTCTCTTTCTATCTTTTTTCCATCTAACATCTTCTTCACTTTTCATTCTCTTTGTGTAAAATAAGATAAGATAAGATAAGATAAGATAAGATAAGATAATTATTTATTAGTAGGAATATATTCATATTTCCTACTGTTTTGGATTCGGATATTAAATACATCCCACAGCATTTCCACAGCTACAGCTTTAACATGTTACACTCGGATAAACGGATGCACGGATAAACAAAATTTGTTAACTATAAAGATAATTTAGGCCTTTTGTTTCTTCTGGGCCGAGCAAGGGTATGTTTTTACCCTTGGTCTCATTCTTTGTGCTATGCTAAGCTAAAAAGCTAGCCTCATATTTGCAAGAGCAAAGACAAACATTCTTTGGAGGAAAAAAATGTAACGAGAAGGCCCCTTGATAACAATAGCTTGTGCCTCCTTTAATGATCAAAGTCTCTGAAGTGTTCTCTTAAACTAGCTTTGATCTTCCATTCTCAAGACCCAGTACGGGAAGAAAGTGATAATTCCCCTGTGAGTGACGAGCCACCTGCATCCTGTCAAATGGTGTGAAAACATTCCTTCACCCTAACACCTTTAATGTGGCTGTGAAAGCAGCGCACTCTTTTTCAACGCACAGAAATATATACGTTTTGGAGCTAAAAGAAACAAAAACAGCACTGATGTGAGGACTTGAAACACAAACTATTTAAACTTTTCCATATAATTATATAAAAGTTAATTTTATGTTTTTTCTCCCAGTGTCCAAACCAAAGCAGAGTGGATTTTGTCAATCCAAATTAACTAATTATTTATTTGCGATTTATTTTCGGATCTCATTAAAAAATGTTTTATCCTGAAAGCAGAAAAGAAAAGAAAATTTAATTCATTTTATTGCATTAACACATTAAAAAACCTTCAAAGACAACTGTGACTCCTATTTTTTTAGTTATATAAATCACCCTCACACTGACGGCCCACTCTAAACAATGTAGGTCAAGGAAATGCTGACAGCATAACTATTCTGCAAAGACAAACCGTGTGATAAGATCTTCTCCTTGTGCATCATATGAGCAAAGAGCTGACTAACTGGAGCATATCTGTGTAATCTTCAGTGGAGTGAAAGAAAATGGTTTGAGAGCCACTGTGACACCAGTAATCCTCCAAAAAGAATTGTTCTACAATTCATACCTCAACCAAAATCAGGCCAATAGATGTATAAAACAAACGGATAACAAAATGACAATAAACTGATCAAATCTTGCTCTCATATAAAGGGTGCAGCCTATGAAAAGCATTTATTTAAAGCTATTGTCATTGCAGTTTTTACAGTCTGTAGCTCTGCAAGTTGAGTGTACCGTTATAATCACTTACTTCAACAAAGTTAAATTATAATTATTAAATGTTTAAGTCGCAAAATAAATGTTACTTTTTCGTAATTTTATTATTCCATTTACAATAGATTTACATAACTGTAATTTACAGTAATAGTTTGAAATTTGGCAATGCAAATAATGAAATACATTTTTTTAAAGGGCACTTGATTATTAAAAGACGTGTCAGCAGTGGGTCACATAAAAGGTAAAAAAAGTCCAGTTGACTTAGGAGGACAAACTACCTGTGATGACAGTTTCTTTTCTTTTATTCCAGCAGCAGCTATTCATCCATCTTGCAGGTTTTACACGCTGGAGGTATTAAAGTGTATCATCATTACGACGATGTGAGACTTCACTTGTATACACTTTGGGATAATTGAGCATATGATTGCACAAGTTCTTTCCTTCTTTCATTTCTCTTTCTCCAAATAGCACTTCTTCTCTTGCACGTATTCCCAGTGAAGTGCTCAAACTACAAGCCAGCCATCCTTACAGTGTGAACAGTCAGCAGCTTTATTTCCCAAAGGTTCCCTTTGACATGAGTCATGTCCCAAATCAGTTATTTATATGGTCTCTCATTACGAGCACGGCTTAGAGGTTTTACATCTAACTAATCCATAATCAGTCACGAGTTTGAAATAATGCTGCATAATGCAACAGAAAGTCAGAGAGAGATCACCAATGCAGAACAGATGAACTGTCCTGTCAGGAACTTGCACAAACATTTTCAATTTAAGTTTTTATTGTTTGACATTTTGGGAAGCACAAGTACAAGAGTGTTTATCTGTACAATATATACAGTAAGAAGCAAGAAACATCTAGCCTGGCCCTGTCTGATAGCAAAATCAAGATTTTGAATATCCCTTATACGTTTGTAGGTCTTCTGCATAATTTAAGTTTGCAACTATCATTAGATGTTAGCAGTTGTTAGCAGCCACCAGCGGATGTCAGGGACATAACCTCAGTTGGGCTGTCTTCAAGTGTTTTGGACTTGCAATCAATGATACAGGCCGAACTTGAGGGTACACTGAGGCTAAAGGTAAATCTGACTAGCTACTGGCTTGTATGGCTGTACTATGACAGCCATGTGGCCGCTCAGTAGAACAGACATATTTACCTCTATGCCTTTTTAAACCAAACACTTTCCTATTTTAGAACATAGGGCGAGATGCAATCCAACCCCTGCAGCTAACTTCCACAGGGCGAATGGCTATGTTGCACTCGGTTACACTCAAACCTTTTGTGCATATTGAATAAAAGTTATATACTGTGTTCAATCGGTAAACTTTATACATGATGGGTTAGCATTTTGTTAGCTCTGAGCTGAGCCAGGGTAGCTTTTAACCCCCATGGTCTAGTTGCTAAGCTAGGTTTACTGGCTGCTGGCTGTAGCCTTATATTCACAACACATATTATATATATTAAGGATCTATATTGTCATCTATGCACATTTAATAAATGAGAAAATAATGCATGTTTTTAAATATAAAAAAAAACACAAGAAGGTCACTTGACGAGCACAACCGTCTGATTGGTCACTTGATCACCTAATTGCTGATATGTGTATTGAGATCAGATATAAATTCCATGTTCACAGACATTTTCTGCCAACATTACAATTTCAGGTGTTCGTATTAGCACGTGCATGATTCTTTTCAGAAAGATATCTGCGTTTTTTTTGGTGAGATATACTCCAAAATGGGGTAAAACACATTATCCCACTGTGCTTAAGAATCTGCCTGCATCTGACATGAGTCCCTCCAAAAGTTAACAAGTTCTTCAGCAGCCCATAGTCCACCCTTCCTCTCAAGAAGATCGCTCTAGTAGTGTTTTTTAACGCAATCCTGCTGAGGCAGACGAGTAACAAGACAATGATCTAAATCTCAGGTTCTCAAGTTTTTCCTCAGGCTTTGATTAAAGAAACATTCAAAAGCAAAGCTGAACTAAAGGTTTTGAGAGAGAGACGTAAGTCTGTTCGATATGAGTCAGCCGTGGGTGTTTCAAGCTTGAGGCTGGATGGCACCAGCGGTTTCTAGGACCGTTTTTTGCATGATTTGAATGTTTGTTGATCATATCTACCGACTGATCGGAGCCACAGTAGATTTACAGTACATTGATTTTAATGTGTGGGTGCAAAGATGCTGTGTTCCCCAACCACCTGAAATATCTGACTCAGTGTACAGCTGCTCTACTTATTTACACTTTCCGTTTAGAGTAAAGAACTGTGAGAAGGAAGGTGGTGGTTGAACAGTGAAGTACTAACCAGTCAAGAGGTGTATCACTATGGGGGCTACCTCCCACACACTGAGGTCCGGATATATTGCAGGTTTGCTATAAATTACTTCTTGTAAACACACTGTTGCACATACAGGAAGAGGTTGGATCATTTGGGTCTGATGGGAAATCAAAATGTTCCAGGCAGCTCCAGCATCCAAACAAATTTACGGTCACATAAATAATAGGTCAACAAGAATGCAGCCAGGGCCTGAGCAACCTTGGAGATCAAAGAACTGTATGTTTGTGGTTATCTTGCGTTAATGCTCTGGACTCCAGAATAATTCATCAAACTGTCACTTTTTAATGTGGGATGTTGTGTGCTGAGCATTTTATAACCAGGCTAGTTGCAGAGTGAGGTTATAAAACGGTGTTTATCCAACCTGGTTTATCTGCAGTGAAGCTTTTATATTCAATGTTTTTCATGAAGTGAAACTGAATAAGCTTTATCATTGTTCACATATATTGAATTATTGTGGTTATTTTTCCATATGTTGCATGTCAACTATCTCAGAGGTCTGTTAAGCAACAAACACAATTTTTAGACCCAAGTTCAAAACAAAAGCTCTGTACTAGAGTTTGGTATAAAGCATTGCAGCAACTAAAGGAATGTTGTGCTTTTACTTTGTAAAACAATTGATACAGAGATTATATGTTATTGCCATGACAGATATTAGCGATGTATGTCAGTTGAATATGGTTAAATAAAACAAATGTAATTATCAAAATGATTTGGTGCTAATATTGACCAGTGGTGTGAACGAGCTGCCAACCGCTGCTGTAGTTTATCAGAGGACGTAGAAAAAGACATGTTCAACAGCATGACATTTAATTTTTTTTGATTAACAACTACAGTTAATGAACAATTTCAAAACTTTTCTTCAACTATATACAAACCCAGCCAACTGGAGTGTTGGTAAAACTACTTAATAACGTGATTATTATGGCACAGTGAAAAAACCCTGTTCTCATGAACTGAAATGTTTGTTCATAACAATGTTAATAACGACATTATAAAGTAACATTACCTGGAAGGAAACAAGTGCATACATGAATAAAACTTGACAGATTAAGCTGCATCTTATGCTATACAAATTCCTTATATCATTTTTGCCCGATGTGGAATTACAGATAACAGGTCAGGTCTTGAATTCAACATTAGACTGAATTTTGGGGAAATGAGTAGAAAACACAGCCTGAAAGCAACGCGACGTCCAAAACCAGGTGAAACAAACAAAATGTACATGTTAATATGAATCACTGTTTCTTTCAAAGTTCATGTCATCCATTTCAGAAACAGTCCACCTCCTCCTACTCCTCGCTCAGATGAGGAAGATGATGTCATCAGCCATCATGACCTGGTTGTCGTCCTGCATGCGAGTCAAAGCGGCGCGAACCTCGGGCTCCGTGAAAAGTTTCTGGCGCTCCTTGTTGATGTCGTCCATCAAGCTCTTCATCTTCACAGACTGAGCGTGAGCGGACTGGAACACGGCGAACAGGGACGTCTTGAATTCTTTCAGTCTAGAGAGAAAAAGGAAAATAAGTCCATGTTTAACTAATATTTAAGTATGAATCAACAAACATACATCGTAGAAACAAGCTGTAATTTGTTCTAAAAGATCAATTTGAGTCGAGAGACTCCCCTTCACCCAAAAATATCATTGTAACTAATTTGTTCAAATAGAAATCAAGCAGACTCAGGATCGAATATTTAATATGATCTACATTGTTGAAATTCTGGCAGGAATCAGACACCCACCTTTCTGCAGACAGCTCAGCGTCTTTAGCCTGTGATGTGGCGTCCATGGGCTCCGCCTCCTCTTGCTGTGGCTTGGCTGGTTTCGGGGTTCCAGCCTGAACTAAAGAGCATAAGGAACAATGTGAGAACTCTTTCATACAGAAAGTGCCACATAACCTGTTTATGACAATGATGTGAAGATGTAAAGTATCCTCAAGTATTAATGTAATATATTGCTAACTGTGCAATATCATCATTTGCAATGTTACTTTGAGCAATATAACAGAATATGTGTATTTATCTCTTTGAATGATAAACGTTTACTTGTTGAATATTGATTAATAACAAAAACATTGAAAATACAATATACAAGTTTAAAAAACATCTTTGGATATAATTTATAACCCTCAACTTTCTTGCAGTGCTTCAAGTTCTCAGATCACTTACTGTAGTAAAAGTAGAAAAACAACAACTATACTTTAATATAAATATACTGTAAAATAAAATCCCTGTCTTACACTTAATTTCAAATCATGGTCAATTTCAACAACTTTAAATACTGTTAGGTGGGTTCATCTATCAGTAACATTATATTTAACTTGCTGACCATGTAAAAAAGGTTTATCTGCAAAAGTAACTAAAGATGTCAAATAGATGGGGAAAAAAAGTACATTTCCCTCTGTAATATGAATATAATATATAGTTATAAAAATACAAAAATGTCAATACTATACTTAGCAGTTCCCAAGCTGACTTTCAGAATGAGTTTGTAGCTTACACACTATTAAATAGCTTTAAATGACAAAACAATAAAATGTCACAAGATCATATACAAAAGTATTATTTTGCTTTAAAAAATATCTGTATATATATTTAGATTCATCTTTATAAAAATACAAGAATGGACAAAAAACTGTGAAACACTTACTCTCAGGGACGTTCTGCTCTTCACTGAAGTCATATGGGCTGTAGCCCTCACTGCCCTGAGAACCCTGGCGCCCCCTGCAGGACACAGGATATTATCACAGATTACCAACAGCAACAGGAGAGGAAGTAAAGCCAAGAGAAGGGTTTCTATGCTTGGAGAGTGTAAGAGTGTCACCGACTGTTTACCTCTTCTTCTGAGTTCTCTGGGAACGCTGAGTGGACGTCTCCTCCTCCTCCTCCTCCGAGTCGGAGTCTTGCTCCTTTCTCGAACGCTTCTTCTCCTTCTCCAGAACCTGACAGAAGGCAAAACAGAGGAGTTCACTGACATGTTACTGTAGAAATCTTCAGTCCCCTTGTGCTGTGTAAAAACTGATATTGCTGCATTGTTGAGGTCTACAGAGCAGTACACACCTTTTTAAAGTAGGCAAACTGGACGAGCTGAACAGCCACTTCTGAGTCCTCCATCTCTACCGCTTTGCTCATGCGGGACTTGGCGTGAGCTGTGGACAGACGGATCAGCGTCTCCAGCGTTCGGGCCGTCACCGGAGAAGTCTGAGGAAGAGAGGGACCGAGATCAGAGCCAGTTCTTATGAGTTAAGCTGCCACGAGTTGTTTGCATGACTTTAAAAAAGGCACAATGAAAATATTTAAGTACAATAAGTGGCAAACAATGAACTGCTACACGCCTAAGTACTGTATGGTACAGACCGGAGGTCAAACACTACATGTTTTCACCAGGAGAAACTCCAGACTGGTCCCCAACTAGATTTAAATCACGCTTTCACTCAGTCACAGTGGGAGAAGTAAATGTGTTTCTGGACACATTAACATTGGTATTTCAGTGTCTCAGTTATCCTGGGCTCTGACTATAAAATGTTGTTCATACGTTGCCATTAGCCAACCAAACAAAAGTGGCCATCTTTTATGAAGTGTGAGACGTCACCAGTAAGGAAGTGCTCGCCACTGACTTCCAGAGACAAGAACAGAAACAAAACATGCTGTCCAAAGCAATGCGTACGATACCAGCTCTCTTGTGCTAAGCAAAGCCTAAAAAGCACCTTTCATCTGAGACTCCACAGTGGTGCCTCCTCAACAACAAGTACACACAAAAGGTGAAGAACATTTAAGAGTAGCAATCCTGCTCCATTCACCCTGGCGATATCAGCAGCCATCTGCTCCTGGCTCCTCAGTCTGGAGTACTCCTCTGCGATGTGTTTGGCCGCCTCCTCTGTCAGCACAGGCGTCACACCCTTAGCGATGTGGATGTACTTCCTCATGAACTCCTTACTCACTATCTTGTCCCTGAAACAAAAAGAAAGATTAATTTAACCCAATTGTTATTTTCACCATAGCTCATGACGTCTACAGAGGAAAAAGGTTTGTGATGTTTCCATCATTTCAGGACAGAGGTGTGTGTGTGTGTGTGTGTGTGTGCGTACTTCTTCTTCTTGCTCCCATGCAGCAGGTTGTTGTGCTTCTCATAGATCTGCAGCTCCTCGTGCTCCTCTACTATAGCGTCTGGGTCCTCTGTAGCCAGGACGTCTACACTCCCGCCCATTGCCATGGCTAAAACAGCAAATCAACGAAATGCATCAATCGACATTTTTAAACAAGTATTGACTTGTTATACAGAAAAGCCCTGATTCACAGTACCTGTTCCCTCCTGCTCGCGGGGGTCCCGGTAGCGGTGCATCCTCAGCACGTGGTCGGAGATCTCGCGGTCCTGCTCGGCATCCATCTGATCCAGCATGATGAAGAGGAGGTCGAAACGTGACAGCAGGGAGTCCTGCAGGCCGATGTTGTCCATGGGGGTTTTGTACTGGTCGTACTGTGAACGAGGAGGATGGGAGAGTTTTACATGAGGAAAAACACAGGGCAGCTGCTGCATCACACATTAGCCGTTATGTGGTTACTTACCCTGCCATAGACCGGGTTGGCAGCTGCCAGCACAGAGCAGCGTGCATTGAGGCGGGCGTGGATACCAGCCTTGGCGATGGTGACGCGGCCCTGCTCCATCACCTCGTGGATGGCCGTGCGGTCCATGTCGGACATCTTGTCGAACTCGTCGATGCACACCACGCCCCGGTCGGCCAGCACCATGGCGCCTGCCTCCAGACGGCGTTCACCTAATGGAGAAAGGATGAGGTCACACGCTCTGATCAGTACAGAAACTTAAAAGAGCTACAGTATATTCATGTGCCAGTGGATGCATTTGTGCGCGTGTCGTACCGGTCTCCTGGTCGGTGGTGACGGCGGCGGTCAGACCCACACCAGAGGAGCCTCGTCCAGTGGTGGGGATGGCTCTGGGAGCTGTGTGGAGAACGTAACGCAGCAGCTGGGACTTGGCCACTGATGGATCACCTGATCAAAACAAAAGGACAATGCATGAAGACATTAGTCTGACCTTCAACTCAAGCTTCCTGACTGAACGAGAACATTAGCAGGGAAGGCACTGGTACCAATGAGGAGGACGTTGATGTCTCCTCTGATGCGCGAGCCATTTTCCAGCACCTTCTCCACGCCGCCGAGCAGCAGGCAGAGGATGGCCTTCTTGATGTACTCGTGCCCATGAATACTGGGAGCCAGGGAGCGAGACAGCGTATCGAACACATCCTGTGTGAAAGCAGAAAAAGGTTTTTAATCTTCTCACGTGAGACTTAGTTGCTTTTTTGTCCAAATGGGAGCATAAGGTCTTACTATGGAGCGACTCTGGCTGAAGTTTCTGATTTTGGCCACATCATCAGCAGAGAAGGACGGGGTCATCTCCTTGCTCATCTGTTTGACGTGGCAGGCGATCATGATGGTCCTGAGGAGGGGAAGGGTTGCAAAATTTGTGAGAACGCAGGGGGGTGAAATCTGCAGCTGTGACAGGTAACATACAAAGTGGTGTCTCACCGGAACGTGCCGGAGGTGAAACCTCCCTTCTTTCCTGGCAGACAGCGGTACGTCCCGATCACCTGCACTCGGTCTCCTGGTTTGACCACGTCCACCAGGTCGTTGTCCAGGATGATGTCCACGGAGCGGGGGAGCTGGCCAGCGGGAGCTTTCTCTGGCATCTCCTGCACCGTGATGGTCTGGTGGTCCTTGTAGATGGACAAACCGAACTCCGTCTCCAGCGGGTTGTTCTCCTCATCCTATTAGGAGAGGGAATCAAGTGAACATGGACCCTGAGACTTTTTGACATGTTTGTTAGAACCTTTTCTTCCGATTGATGCCACAGGGATCAGCCTGCATTTATGCTACGTTACCTTGGTGGGGTAGATGGCGCTGGACGGGAAAGCGTCTAGGGAGGTCATGTCTGTGTACTTCCTCTCCATTGTCTTCTTAGTGGTTGGGCAGTAGTGGACACTGCGCACCACTTTGGGACGCACCAGAGAACCTGAAGAAAAAGAAGGAAATTAATCTAGGAATCTCATTAGACAACTATTATTATGAGGCCCTCCTGAAACCAGTAGGGGATAATAATAGTATTTAACTGAATCACTACATTACTTCAGATGGTGTGAAAGAGGGTAGACTGTAGATCCCAAAAGAGGAGGGGGGGGTGGGGGGTGATCAATACAGAACTTACACTTGGTGATGATGCCCTCCACACAGACCATGCTGCCCAGCAGACGTGCGGTGAGGGTGCGGGGGGTGACGTGCATGGAGCCGAAGCTGCCCTCCAGGGCGATGAAGAACTCCTCATACTGCTTGGCGTAGGTGGCGTCCACCGAGGCCACCACGTCCCTCAGTGCCCGCTGGAAAGCGAGCAGCTCCTCAAAGGCGCTTTTCATCAGTCTGGTGGAGGACAACGAATATTTGGGTCATGGACTCAAGAGAGAAATGTTTGATGACAGCAAAGCACAGGAATCTGTCTCTATGGCTTTCATAGTGAACACTGTATTGACTAGTTAGCTTCTATGTAAGGCCCACCTGAGGCCCCAAAGTCCCTAGAAACGCTCCTGTATGCAACAAATTCTATGGGGACTCACAAAAAACTACTGACAATATGGATCCATCAGAACAGCTCTTTGTGCCAAGTTGCTTAACTTAATCCAACTAATCAGTCCGCTCCCCCCCCACCCCACACCCACCGACTTACTTTGCGGCTCGGGTCTCGTTGCGTCTCCTCAGGTCGTTGATGTTGACGATGAGTCGAGCTTTATTCTCACTGATCATGTCCCGGACTTTACTCTGGTAAACGCCCTGGTCTTGCTGCAGGATGGAGAAAAGAAAAACAGACAGATGCTTGATGTTCGCTCACTTTGGATCAAACTCTTCTTGGTGACAATGAGTCTCTGATCTCAGGGAGACAAGACGCCTCGAATCTGACACAACATCAAGACTCGAACTGAATCATAGCAACGTGCAGCATCTGGAAACTGTTTCCAAAACCATCAGTGAAACATGTGATTAAACGAGATCTTCTTCTTTTGTGGTGCCCGCATGGTTTCACGACACTTCAACTGTTTGACCGGACCAAAGTCAGACTTACATCATCATCCAGGAAGTCCAGGTAATCCCTCTGAGCCTCCCTCATCTCCAGGTCATCTACCACGTCGGTCGCCATTATGTTCGATTATTGATTCCGCTTGTAAACTCACTAATATATTGTACAGAGCTCGACGCTGTTTCCTCCGCCGCCGTCAACCACGCAACTGATCAGGGTTTCGCGCCACAACGTGCCGGGCACGAGCAAAACGTAAATGCGCGATTGGTCAAGTCCACCAGCGCTGCTTTGCATAGTCGGCGCGGAAACGTGCAGCTGTCCAATAGAATCTTCGGTGTCACCGCGTGACCCCGCCTACTCTGAGAACTCCCGCGAAAATAGAGCAGGAAGAGGAGGGCTGTAAAAAAAAAAAAAGGAGAAAGGGCGACGAAATAAAGCGTTTGCGCATTTGTCCAGAGGATGGCGACATTTCTAAGAAACCCCAACAACACTGATTACTGTTTACAATGGTATTTCCGAAACCATTAACTCCCACAGCAACAACACACATGTAAACAAACATTCGCTCCGGATCATCTACCAGTGTCTGCCAGAACTACATTTCTTCTCATGCAAACTATTATACTTTACAAGCAATGCCTAAATAATAAACTGCACGCAACTGCCAGTTAATTAAAATAATGATAAAATATTGTATAATCAATGATAATGATGAGGAAAAGATAGATAACATATTGATCTCATGCTGCGGAAATCCACCTGTCACAGCAGCCAATTGTCAGAATGAGGCAGAAAAGAGAACATGTAACAGTATAACAATTTAATTAAATACAATATAAAATCAAATTTTAAAATACAGAGAATATGTACATCCATACGCCTTTCATCCCCTATCTAGAAGGTCTGTAGTTTAATCCCAGTCTCCCCCATTCCACGTGTCCAAGTGTCCTTGGGTGAGATACTGAGCCCCAGAAAGTGAACTGATAGTGTGTGATAGAGTGATGTGTGATAGAGAAAGTGCTGCCCATAGATGCACTGTATGAATGTGTGTAAACAGCTTTGAGTGATCATCAAGATGAGAAAAGCTCTATTTAAGTAGCAACTATTTACAGCTTTAATATAAAATGCCATCCTGCAGTAAATCTGTCATGAGGATGAACTGTATCATATACTTCAGAATCAGAATAAGAATCAAAATTGTGTTTATTTGGCCAAATAAAGTACTATATGTATTCATGATTTTTAAAAAGACTATCAAAGGCTCCAGTGGATTTGATATTTATTCTCCTCTCATATATTTTGTTTGAAAATAAATAAAAAGGCAAAACCTTCATTTTCAACTGACACGTACCAACAATGTGTTTTCAAACTACACATGCTGCTCAATTCCTACCTAATGTTCAAATCATTAACCATTGGAACCTCCATTAATATAAACAATATCTATTGTTTATCTATATCTAAAAATAATAACATAAATTCATTTTTGGGGCATTAATGAGTATAATAAAGAGTGGACTGTCTGTGGCCTCTATAATGATTAGGCTCATTTTAATTATGACAATACAATAATAATAATAATAAAAAATAACCTTGTCATCAGTTAGTCTTCATATTTATTTTAACTGTTTGCTGATGATTAATGTAAAAATCACAACATTAGGCAACCATCTGTTTTGTAACTCTTGAAGATTTCACAGCATCTTTTGTGTAACAATGTCTATTTTAAGTTGTTCTCTTGTTTACAAATGATACAAAGCTTTGTTGGAACCATTTTGAAACAAATTAATAAGTGGAGCTGTAATTCACTATGATCGAATGACCAGAGGTAATAGAACCACAACTGATGTAATGATTTATTTACTAATTCATATTTTTTTCGCAAAAGTAAATGAATAAACGCCTAATATATTTTTTTCCACAGTTCAAGTTGATTCATATTATTTATACCCTGAGCCTCAGTTTATTAGAAAGTTTATTTTATTTCATGTGTCATGTAAATCTGAATATAAGTAGACATTTCAATAGATTAGTAAACAGCAGGTAGTTACTAAATAGACACTTTGAGATTCAGTCCTTCTCCATTATTATTCAGTTTGTTTTTTTATTGTGTTGTTTGCGACTTTTTTACTCACACTTTTTTTTGTTAGCACTGTGGAGTGAAGCCAGACAATGTTTGTAAAACATGGCTTCTTCCTGACTTTTTGTTTATCCTTACACACACAGTATATAACCACCAGCCATTTGGGATAACATTAGGGTTACATAGTTAAATTATAATATGGAGGTCAACACTACTGGAGTTTTAGAGCAGCTACAACAGAAAAGCTTGAAAATGGTGCGGGGCCTGTTTTGCCTTTTAAAACTGAACAGGTAGGAATGGAGACATTTGTTTGCTGATCTTTTTTCTGGTCACCTTCGCTGTTTCCACAAGCTCCTCTCACAGGACCCCCCTGCAGAAGAAGAGGAAACAGCATCGGCCTCAGCTACTTGTAGAAAGACATGGATCAATAATTACAAGTGTTTTCCAATCTGTTGTTAGTGCCAACAGCTGTTGCAGCAGTTAAATTCTGTATTTTAAAACAAAACTGTTTACATGTGTAGATGAGGAGCTGTTATTCAAGCAATCTGGGGTGGATTGCATTTACTCTGTTACATGTACTTGGTTAGTTATTTAACTAAATTGTACTTCTGAGAGTAGTTTTCTTTTGCAGAATTTGCAGATTTACTCATTTGTGCTCTTCACCTGTTTATCTTACAACCTAGTTTGGAAGATTTATATTACATGGCATAGAATATTTGTTATTATTATTATTATGAGTATCATTTTTATTTTTTGAATGTCTGCATCGTCCTATCTTGTTAATTAGGTTAACATTTTTAAGTTAAACTTCAGTTTGTGTTCAAAACTGAATATCTGCACACACAATGCTGGCTGCAACCAAGCCTTGAGGATTCAGTGAAGGTTTGAAAGCAAACAGTGCTTTACAGCTTGTATTTAGGCATTTGCCTAGTTTTGAATATGTCACTTTATTAATTACGATCAATGTGACTTTACATTGTTATTACCTCATAATATCCTTGTCAGAGTTGGTGAGGCAGTTGGACCCGGACGCAGAGTTTAAACTAAACAGTCTTTTTAATGAAAAGTCTTTAACAGAAAAAATAACAAAAAACTGAATCTCAAAAGTCAAAACTGAAAAAACAAAAGCACACGAGAGAAAACACAGGAGGCTTACACATGAGATCAGGACGGGAGCTCAGGAGACACAGGATACATAAAAAACACTGGAGAACAGGACAGGACATAACATAACCACGGAAAGACAACGACGCTTAGACAAGAGAACACCACTACATACGACAACGGTCCGACAAGGACAAAGGGGAGCACAGAGACTTATATCCACACACAGGGAAGGCAGGGCCAATTGCATACAGGTGAAACACATGAGGACTGGTGCAGACAATAACAGACAGGAAGTAAAGAAAGAAAACACACAAGGAGCAGAGACTACAAAATAAAGCAGGAAACAGAACACGGAGTGTGAAAACATGAAACACTGACACAACTCACCAACAAACAAACAGGGATAAACATGACAAGAGGCAGTAATAATAATTAAACTGAAAACACTCTTAAGTGGCAAAAATCAAACTAGAGCAAACCGTGACAATCCTGTTTGAACACAATACATTCTAATGAAGTTACTCACTACTTGAGCAGGTTTTTTACCTTTACTCAAGCACATATTTAGTTACTTCTACTTGAGTCATTATAAATATAAAGTAAAAATACTTTTACTTGAGTACTGTCTCTGTTTACTTTACTCACCACTGCAGGATGCACGTGCCCAGTGTACGTGAATGCTCATGTGATATAGGTTTTCAGGTGTGTTTGTACTGATGGGGACTAAAACTCATATGGAGCCAAAACACTTGTGTGGACTCAGATTGTTTTAGTTTGAAAACACAGTAGTTTGTAGCTACATCCATACCACTGTGTTTTCAATGTATGTAGCCACATCCATACTACTAACTGGGCTTGTTGCAGTGTGTCAGGACAGTTCTTGTTCATTAATCTGTCTGTAGAAAAATGTCCCAGCATGTTTCTAACTGCTTTGTGTGGAGTTTTATTACTTTTTGTCTCCAGTTTTAATCTCCCTCACCTTGTATTAAGCACTGACTGACTTTTCCTTTTTTGTGTTCCTACCGTCCACTTTTGTCTGTGGTCCATATCCTCCTTCTCTGCCACCTCCATCACTCAGCTATGTCGATGTGATATTCTGCAATGGGTCAGGACCCTTACCTTGAACATCAATTACTTCACCCACCTCCCTTGGCCATGGGACATCGTACCTACCTTCCTGCAGTTGCCGAGCCCCACGGTCAAGGCCTCACAGGTCCCCAGCCTGTTCCGAGAGCCCTACATCCTGTCAGGCTACCGTCCGGTCAAACAGAACTGGCACTGCTACCTCCTCAGTCTATTCCAGAAACACAACGAGTCACTGAATGTGTGGACTCATTTGCTCGCAGGTCCTGTGCTGCTGATCCGCTGGTGTGCCAATGCTGGCGCCCTGGGGTACACCTTGGATACAGCCTCTCTACCTCTGTGCCTCTTCATGGTGTCTTGTCTCACCTGTCTGTTCTGCAGTGCGACAGCTCACCTCCTGCAGTCTCACTCTGAACATGCACACTACTTCTTCTTCTGCATGGACTATGTTGGTATAGCCATGTATCAGTATGGGTGCTCACTTGGACATTATTTCTATGGGTCAGAGACAACATGGAGGGAGAGCTGCGTTGGGCCATTGTTTCTACCTGGAGCTGCTTTCTGTGCATGGCTCTTCTGTGCTTGCTGCTGTTTCGCCAAGTTCAGGTACAGGCGGCCATATCCGCTGCAGCGCAAAAGGGGATACGTTGGTGGAGGTATTTGGGATACGTTGGTGGAGGTATTTGGAGGGAGGCAGCTGTGGTGGGCTTGTGTATCCTTCCCCGCCCTGTTTCTGTGTTGCGTCCTGACAGCAGTCATCACAATGATGCATGTGAATGAGCAACTGCAGCCTGTGTTTACATGCATGTGGGTGTGTGTGTGTGTGTGTGTGTGTGTGTCTTTGGGACCTTTTCCAGCATAAACACAGATCTAGTAAGGACAAGTGGACCTTGTGGGGACCAAAACCCAGTAATAATATGGCTAAACATCATCTCTGAAGATTAGTAACATGTGAAGGGTGGTTATATGTTAAGGTTTGGGTTAGGTTTGGACAAACAATATTTTACATCTTTATTTGCCACAGAGTGCACAGTGAGGCCTGAGGTAAGCAGCAGTGTCACTATTGAGAAATACGAAGAGAAAGAGAGAGAGTGCAGCTCTGTTTTATTGCGTTCACTGAGGTGGACAAGTCAAATGGTGGGATTTACATGAGGTGAACAAAGAGGCCAGTTTAACGCTGAGGCAGAAGGAGAGACCGCATGCAAACAAATTAGCAGGACAGTCCTGCAAATGGATAAAGTCCCTCAGAAAATCCAGTTACAGTGCAGTGTGTGTGTGTGTGTGTGTGTGTGTGTGTGTGTGTGTGTGTGTGTGTGTGTGTGTGTGTGTGTGTGTGTGTGTGTGTACATATATAATTGTGAGCACCAGTTTGAGCGTAGAACTTCTGGAGGACATTTTGACTGTTTTAAAGTCTGAGGGTTAAGCTGTGCTTTTCAGTGATGTGGAATTTGCGAGCGATCCGATTCTTTTGAACAGCTCTTTGGTAAGAACCAAGGGAACTGAGATGTTGGCCACTTCAGCCATTCCTGTAATAATGGTGCCCAAACCTTGCTGCTCTAAAGCCACGCCACTCCCTCTCATGTGAAGAATGAGAACACTAGATTTCATTCATTTGACCCATTGTGCAAATGCTGATTGTTTCCATTCCCAAGGCAGTCAAAAGCCAGATGTTAGTAGGAGTAATGCTTTTTTTTTACCAGTGTAAAAGCAGCTCAAGGTAAATCTAACCCTCTCATATCATCATCCAAGAGATTATTTCACACATAAACATGGTAACCCCCGCCCCTTAAAAAAAGAACGATGACCATCTTTTCTTGGAAAAGTAAAGAAGTTATAAGATCCGAGAATTCCCATCTCTAGTGCTTTTAGGGTTAGTGTGGAAGGACACGTGAGGTGCACTGTCCTTTTCTCAGGATGCTCCCCTTGGTCCAGGTTATGTATTATTGAGTGTTATATGCACGTGGTGGCTCATGTTATATATAAATAAAACTAATGATGAATTACTTTTTTAAATGTTTTTAAAATGATCTTTAATAAAATGTATCTCTACCTCCAGAGCATTGTGTGTGTGGTTTTTTTGTGAGCCGACAGAAGACAACACTGCCCTGCAGGGGCAAAAGGCAACAACTACAGGCCCGACAGGATCAGCGGTGACAAGATCCTGATTCACTCACGATGATCTCATCTGTTTCATTATTGTGGTTCACAAAAGAATAAATCCTGTTTGTGCCTAATTTAAAGGATTGAATGAGTTTGATAGAGCAGATGAAAAACTGGTTTATCTCAGCGAAACAAGCACTTTGTTACATGTGACATATCGGCACAGACTATTTAGAACAGAACCTCTTAAACAAATACATGGTGTTAGGACACTAATGTCAACATCATATAAGTCCATACAGAGGAAAACCGGTTATTGTTATTGTCAGAGTGCCATTTTTTTGTCGGGCCATGCACGTTGTATCTCAGTCATATTCGGCTGGTGGCCACACCTGTAGACTTTTTAAAGTGTAAATTCCCACAGGATGACTCTATCACCAGTATCACCGAGTGACTCAGAGCTCAGGCAACCTTTGAAAGGACAAATGCGACATCAGAGCTTTGTTTACCAACCAGAAGGAAACAGGGAGTTTAGAAAATCCACCTGCCAGCATCTCTTGAGATTATTAATTGATATGTTTCCGCAAGTTTCTTTTAACCTTTAGAAAAATAGAAAATGTGGTTTTACATATAGTTATGTTCTGGAGCAGTGTTTACTGTTTGTTGTATCATGTTAAATAGTGGGTTTATTTTCTGTTTGGCTTTAATTATTTATTGTATGTTAATTTGACTGTTGGCCTATATGTGCAGTCTGTATTCATGAACCATGTTTACCTGTTAGCCAGCCAGCATTAGCACCATGTGTGGTAATAAGCCTGTTTGTGTTTGTTTTCAACTGTCTCTGGGATTATCTCCCTCCTCTTTCCTCTTGTCTCTGTGTAGGAAGTGCATCCATAATAATAATAATTATTATTATTATTTCTCGGAGAAAGCGCATCTATTGATTTTTGTGCCACCAAGTAAAACTGATAACTCCGTTGGAGAGAGGGAGTGAGTCTAAATGACTACAGAGAGCTAAAGATGACTTGTTCTGCAGGGCATCAGAAGATGATTATGACAGTAAAGGGTTGTTAAACAAGTAGTAGGTGTGGGTGAGGGTGCGGGTGTAAACTTTGTGTTGATACCATTGCAAACAAAGAGGAGTTTAGTGTGGGTGTGTGTATGAGCTTCTGAATGTATTAATTACCTCAAGACTCTGCATCTACATCATAGCAAGTATTGGAATAATTTCAATCTGTTTATTAATAAGCTCAAGCAAAGTGCTGAAAAGCATATAGATTATTTCATACCTTCAGACAGAGTGAGGTTTGTTGAAGCTAAGCTAACAGTCTCCATAGCTCTGAACTGAACAGACAGATGTGACAGTGCTACTTCTTCTTATGTAATCCTCAGAGAGAAAGTGAATAAGAGTATAATTCAAAATGTGGCAAGTTTCCTAAAAAGACTGAAGGTTTTGGTTTAAGTGAAATCTCAACACTGAAATCAATACAAAGTTCATTTCACAGTCAACAACAAAATGTAAGAACAGGGAATGTGTTCTGTTTTAACATGGCATGAGGCCAGAGTTACATCTCGGTACTCGACTTTAATTCCCTGATAGTCTGATAAGAATGTCTGACAGGATCGAGGACAGGAAACTTGCTCGTAATGTTTTTTAACTTATAGATACAAAAAGACTTGCTGTCAACTGTCTTATATGTGCAACCATCTCTCCCAACTTGAGACGTCCAGCCCCTGCAAGGCAAACTTTAATGATTATCATGATCACATTATCCCTGAAGTTCATGACTCCAGCCCAGACCTTGTCACAATGATCCAGCACAATGTCCTCTCTTCCATGTGAACAACTCAAACTGCACCTCTGAAACATAATAATACAATTCATCCAAGCCCTGTTCCGCATTAGAACAATGATCCTTTTTTCTGTAATACCTCCCTTGTTAGTACTATCTCAGAAGTTCCACCCAATCAGGGCACTGTACAGATTTCAGGAAACAGAGACTAAAAATGTGTATCGAAAGAGTAGTGTGTCTTGTTTTACGTATTTACAGCAGATCTATACAAGCTGAGGCAATAAATAACTATAAATACATATGGCAATGTGGGACCACAGAAGCAATGCCATATCAAAAGTTTAGGTGAGAATGTGATGTAAAAATGGAAATGTGTGAATATAACACAACAAAGATGATGGCATATTTAAAATGTGAAAAGAACAGAGTATAAAATTGACTCTGTGACTGAGTTGTAGTCTGTAGTAATGTAAACTGCTGCCAGAGTGTGTGTGCATGTGTATGTGTGTATGTGTTTGTGTGTATATATACACTCTTTTATGTAACCTCTTTAGTACCTTTTCCGGCATCAACACTGTCCTCATCAGGATCTTGTCCCCATCAGACCTTATGGGGACAAGAGCCTGGTCCTCCTCATGCAAAATGTAATTTCTGAGGTCATGGTTAAAGGTTCAGTGTTTAGAATTTAGTGATATCTAGTGGTGAAGTTTCATGTTGCAGCTGAATACTCATCACCTCACCCTACCCTTCCAAACATGAAAGAGAACCTGTGGTAACCTTCAGTTGACGTTAAAACACAAAAGGTGTTTAGTTTGTCCAGTCTGAGCTACTGTAGAAAACATGGCGGCCTCCGTAGAGAGGACCCGCTCCGGATGTAAAAATAAAGTACATAAATAACAAGGGCCCATTCTAGGGTGAAGAAAACAACAATTGGTACAATTTAGATGAAACACACTAGTAAAAACATCACTAGGATTATTTTATAGAACATTTCTGCCAATAGATCCCTTTCACCTAAATCTTACACACTGGACCTTTAAGGTTCGAGGTAAGATTTGCATTGTAGTCTGGTTAAGGTTAGGTTTAGGCATTAATTTTTTGGTTAGGCTGTACACAATGATTGGAACATATTACACACTAATAAAGATAGCTGCGCATACCTGGGTGTGTGTGTTGTGGACCTTAAATCTGTTCACCCAGTCACATTATAGGGAGTTGTCATCCTTAAGGGGGCCCCATTTTGTTACACTTTAACTTTTAAGGTGACTAAATGTTTAAAGGTTAAGTTTAGGTTATTATACAGACATTTCCTCATGTCTGTATCTAGCAACCATTATATAATTAGCTTTGAATTGAACAGACAGACGTGAGAGTTGTACCAGTCTTCTTATGTAACTCTCAAGTTCCCCCCCTCATCCACAGTCAGTGTGAACACTTCCTCATATCCATTTATCCTGTTCTCTGTTGGTTGTTTTAAAGGTTACTGTGCCAGAGTTTTGGAAGCCTGCATGTGGCATGTCAAGCTGCTCGGGTGTGGATGGGGTTTAGTGATGAATAGCACACACACACACACACACACACACATACAAAGAAACACACAGACACACTTTGACGTTAATGGTCTTTTGTAAGCACCTCCTTCATAACAGAGAGAAAGAATCCCTCCCAAAGTCACCTGTCTATTGTGAGTCATATAAAGCAGAGGCAGCTGAATGACTGGGAGCAGTTGGTGGCAGAGCTACAGCGGAATCACACACTATCACAAGTAAGTTATAAACTGTTGTTTTATATTTCACATAGATTAAGTCTCCCAGTGGTTCATCTGTTTACCTGCTGGATCTCAACATGTGAAATGCTGTATGTTTACAAAGACATCATGGAGACACGGATTTGATCATGGTATGGCTCATACCAAAACCTACTGTGGTTGCTCTTGATTTTTGGTCTTGCCATTCTTTATAGAGCACCAGGACAATGGCTCCAGTGGGTATGATTGGCACGTTGGGTTGGTTTTCATCCCCAGAGGTGGGCATCATCTCACTTGTCGCCTTCCTCGTCCTCAGCGCTACTCTCCTCGTCCTTTGTGCCAGGTGTTACAGGTGAGGGAAACGTTACATAGATTTAAGTATATTTGAGTTAAGTCATGTGCTCCGGTTTTCTGTAAATATGAGCTGCTTTTGACCCTTTTAACCCCTTAATGCTGTCACTAAAAGGGAGTTAAAGGAATTCACTTTCACCTAATGTATGAGTGACTGTGACTAAGCCAGTTCAAAACAAGTCTGTTGAAATGGCTGTTCATTTTTCTCTCTGCACTTCCGAGGCTTTAATTCCTATTCATCACGTTCCAGCAGCAGAACAGAGACTTGTTTGACTTGATCATTTTTTTATGAAGGGTGTCGCCTGTTGCCTGGGCTTGAGTCATTAAGCGAAATGCATGTGTGTTTGGGTGGGTGTGTCCGTGAAACACATATGCGGTCGTCACCACTCCCACCTGTGCGTGCACGTGTGTTTTGGCACGCCAATTACTGCTGTTGTCATGCCAAACATAGCAGTGACATGAGACAATAGTCTTATCTTGTGCACTGTTTCTGTACATTCCAGGACTTGCTTTTTCACCCAATGGAATGAGATCAGAATGGCAACATTGTGATAGATAGGAGTCATCAACTCTGAAGATTGTGTATTTAATAGAGCCACTAGAGCCAATGTTTGTTGATTGAGACAACAAGCAGACAGGAATGCTGTGAGGAAGAAAGAATTTGATAGAACTGCAGACTGATATGTTATCTCACAAGTTCAACTGAAAACTATGTACATTATATCCTCAACTGTACTTGATCATTGACTGTAGCAGTGAAGCAGGACATGAGAGGGAAGGTTGATGACCATTATAGACACAAAGACTGGGACCACAAGACCCGGTTCACTTGCCTGAGATGATTAGAAAGTAAAACATGGAGTAAACTGGCAGAGTTTTAAATCTTTAGAGCCATAAATCAAACCTACATGTAAACAGGACTGTAGCATAAACAGATATGACTGACACCATCATGACGTTTTTGAATCATTCATTTTCTTTGTTCTCATCTGCAGGAAACCTACCAATGCATACGATGTGAATGGAACAATGGTATGAGCTGCCTCTCCCTCACATTTTATTTTTCTCCCCTTCTCTTTCTGTCACTCTGTCACTAAACACCTCACTCCATTCACGCAGCAGAACCTTCGATATTTAAATGTAGCGTGCTGTATCTATTGCAGCTCATTAGGTGCCTATCCGGAGCAGGAACTGATTATCAGCAATCAGCAGGAGAATGGTAGAGGCTGTGTAGCTGCTATTGGCCTTATTAGATTGAAACCTTTGAGACAAATTAAAACAGATTAGAGTTATCAATAAAAATGTCTTATTATGCAGTTTTGCTCAGATTTGTCAGGATGTTATAAGTGCTTCATGAGCAGGATTTATTGAATGTGATTAATACCAATAAGAACAAACGATTTGTTTGTGGAGTACTGAGCCAGTAATAATTCCATTTTGTAATTTTCAATGCTTCATCCCAAAATTCATATCAATCAAAATGACGAGCTTAATAACACACTTACACTTAAATTACAGCTAATGCATTTTAATAAGTTAAAGCAACATCCAGCTGTAGCTTGATGAAGAGCAACAGAACTATCAGAGCTAAAGCGATAATCAATATTCATTTTCAGGGCGCTGGTAGAACATGTGCCAAACCACAGAGGAAGACAAATGCATCAAATATTCATCACTTTCGTCACACAGCTGTTCCAATTAAACAGTGCATGTAAACACTGAACGCTAGACAGTATTAAATTACATCACAGGTAAACAGTTGACCCAAATCTTCACTTGAAATGATTTCAATCAGAATGAAAAAGGTGCATAAAACTGCAGATTTTGATGGCTTTGCACTCTGTGATGAGCCTGAGAGAAAAGTATAAACCTATGTTTATTCAGGCACCTGGCCAATCTATCAGAAAGTTATTTGTCAGACACAACCTCCACTGATTCCATTGTCAGGACGGTTCCACACAAATCAACAAGCATTTCTTTTTATATTTATCTTGAGTTAGTTGTCTGTTACTGACATTTTAAATGTAAAAAAGAGGACCAATTATTGTGGCTGACTTTTATCAAGACGCTAAATTAGTGGTGAACTTAATCAATTACGGAGGATAATATTGTCTGATTCACATCAGTGCACTGACATAAAAGTCCACAAACTACTCAGCAGCTGCAGCTTCAAATTTTTAACATGATGACATACATACATACTGTACATATACGTACATCTTTTGATATTTTCTCTTTCTCTCCACAGAATGTTAGATCAGGTGGAGCCAACGGGACCAACGGGGTTGCCAGCCCAAACTTGGGGGGAAACACCAGTGAGTTCTCTATAAACAGTTATTATTATATTATATATTGTAATATATATATATATATTATATTATATAATTCAATTCAATTTTCATTTCGCTTACTTTTTCTTTTCTAACTTTCCAGACCAAGACTACTCATGGAGGGACCACAAAAACATGCCTGTCAACACTCTAGAAAAATAACTAACTAACCAGCCAGTTCCAGTCCTGAACACTAACCCCACAGCCACATCACAAGCACACTACAGAAAACGAAAAGAAGCAGGAAGAACAAACCACCATCAACATGCCGTTGAACCCCACTCTTCCACCACTGACAGTGTCCCAAATGGACAAACGGACAGAAAAAGAGCTGAATGAGGGGAAGTTGGCCTCGTCCTCTGCCAGCTCCTGCCACCATCCGCACCTCGTCTTCATCACGTCAGGCCGTCCCTCATTTGGATGGAAGCCATTTTTTATGTCATCTCTCAATTATGGGCTCTGAATTTCATCAAAAGACTTTCTGTCGACTGTTGCTGACTCCTCTGAGTTTGTATTCTGCGTGTTTTTAATTGTGTCTTTCTATCATTACCTACACAGCTACCATACGATCACAAAATATACACAATCGTCTGTGTTGATTTAACTCTGAGTGTAATACTCAGCAGTTATAAGAAAAAAAAACTGTTGCAATCCCAAATTGTAGCTTAATTACCAGAGTTAATCTGTGTAGTTTTTTTTCAATCCAACTGATGTTGATTTATGATTTATTGGCTTTAATATCTCTCATCGGCGATTATCTATACTGATTTTTGACCCTGGCTGTAATCAACCACGAAGCTGACGGCACAGACTTCCTAACAGGTGACTGTTATAAGAAATTATTCTTCCTGTGTACAAAGCTGATCCAACTATATATTTTTCATGAAGCTCTTTACTGAGTATGACGCAGGGAAGTTTAAGGATCATAACTGTGAAAGTTGTATCTTGATTACAGCAGATCATGTGAATGGGTTTGACATTTTGATAAATAAACTTTCTTGGTGGGAGTCAGAAAAGAAGATCAGTGCCTTTTCTCATGTGAGCTTGTAAAAAATACAAAGCTACAGCTCAGAGACACTTGGCTTTGAAAAGAGAAAAACTCTCCTAGTGACACAAAAGCAAATTCATTAACCATTTTAACTAAAACACGCATTGATATTCTCATCTACTAATTCTTTGCATTTAAATCAAATGAACGTCAAATGATATGAATAATATGAATAATGTCAAAGTATCGCTTTAACTTTATGTGGTAGCTATATGATCTTTGGATGTATCACTCCTAGCAGCCAATGGCATTACTCATATCTGTATTGTATGGCAATCAGTGAGCAGACTCTTGGTGTTTGTATAGAATGAGAGTTTAGTGTCTTGGGATAAAACATGCTAAAACACTAGCTTGGCCCTTGGATCTTACTGTTTTACCAACACTGTTTCCTCTGCTGGGCTGGATAGGGTTCTAGAAAACCACAAGGGGGTTTCTTAACATGTACTGCATGTGATGATACTGTATCATCATGATACTGTATCATCACATGCAGTGTATATTAATTGTGGTAAAAGGGGATTTTCTTTAATCGTTAGTGCGCGTTCTTTATCAATGACGTGATCAACTCTCTGTCTGTGTTTGTCTATTTGAATTCCTCTCTGTCTGTTCTTCGAGTTTCTCAGTCAGCTGGTGATCAGTCCCTGGATCTGCTCTTGCAAGTCCAGGCTGTAGAATTATCTTCACTGTGAACAGTGAATGATATTTGCGGTCCTTGTGTCTGTTTGTGCCGGAAACAAAGACAGTTTCAGTGCCACCTGCCTTGATGATAGCGTTCAGATAGGAGTGGCACCTGAGTTGACTGAGAATTCAAAGTGAACCAAAGAGTCCTCAGGGCAGGGTGGAGTTGTCGTTCTTGTCATACCAGTTGTCATGCCATGCATTGCCAATTTAGTCTGTCGAGCTGTCCAAATAAAACACACCCAAGTGGGACTACACAGATGCAGTGGTACTGCTTCTCTAGTCACTGTACTTTGAGGGCCCTGAAAACATTCTGATTCCCATGTGAACACAACATTTAGCTGGTTTCAAGAATAGAGTGTAAATGAAGTTGGACAACATGTTACCATTTCCTCCCATTTTGCAAAACTGGTGCTAAAATATCCCAGAAATGTGTGCTGGAGCTATCAGTTTTTCCCAATATCAAGTTTGAACGAATTTGACATGACACACAATTTAATTTAATGTATTTTAATACCCCACCCTGCGCGCACTGAGGCAGTTGAACACTCGACGTTGCTCGGCTGCTTCTCGTGGGTGGAAGGCAAACAGGTGAGCCAGCAGATTTGTTGTCATTGAAGAGTAAACCAGCTGCGACTATGCATCTACGTTGTAGAGTTTTTTAGTGTAAACTCCAAATAAAGGATATCTAATGAGTCCTTTTTTCAAACAAACTACTAATTGTGGTTGTTGCATGTTATAGTCGGCAACATTTCCTTTCAACCTTATTTTTTGTTTTCTGCAAAATAAAATACTCATCAGATTTAGGACAAAATATGCAAATGTTTCAACAGCCAATATTTTCTAGCCAGCAGGCCCTCAGTCATCTTCTCTTAAAGATAGGATGAAATGGCACAAAGTTGCAAGGTGATTTGAAATGCATCAATCGTCAAATACTTTGTTTTATGACCAAATATGTGCATCCTCTGATCAGAACCAACTGTTCTGTGTGTTATTGCTAGTTAGCAAATGTTAGCATGTTAAAATGCCAAGCTAAGATGATGAACATGGAAAATGTTAGCCCCGCTAAACATAAGCATTGTCAGCATTATCATTTGCTGATTTGGTTGTAAACTCAAGTGTTGTTTAAAAACAATTTTTCAACAAAAACAGCAGGTACATGCAGGTCCTTGAATGCGTGGAAACCTGCTAAAAAGGCTATCGACTCCTTTCCCACTGCCAGAAGAGGATTTTTCCTTTTTTATCCCTGGGCTTTTTTGACGTAACGAATGCGCAAAAAACTGAAGCGCTCTCCCACCTCGCTGTCTTGCCAAATTATTGCATTCAACTGAGTGTCATGATTCCATCACTGCTGATCGGAGCTAGAACTGATTAAAACCTGTGTCATTTGACCCAGGAGTGAATGTCGACTTTATCCATTCCCATTGCAGATGAAAGCCAGATGTTATTTGGTTTTTTGACCAGTGGTAAAGGGGCTTAAGAGAAGATGCCAGTGTTTCAAATGGAGGATATCTAATGTTATAATGACCTAAAACCCAGGCTGTCGAAGCTTTGCCCACAGACCATCGCCCTTTAAATCATTATTCCTATTGCGCAATGACACTTATTGTCTTTCTAAAAACAACTGCATTCTATTTTCTATAAAGGTTTACCTCCCGCTATGTAAATCCCTTATCTGTTCACGACATCAATCTCAATCTGTCGAACCAGTCAAGGCAGTTGGGTTGTCAAGGTTACATGACATGTCATCAGTAAAAGAAGTAGAGAGGGCAGGAATTCGGTCTGCTTTAGGAACAGGATTGGGACTAGGATTGAGTTTCTGTGTGTGTGTGTGTGTGTGTGTGTGTGTGTCCCTCTCTCTCCCTCTCCCTCTCTGTGACTGTGTCGGGGCTCAGACCCTAAAATCCCTGCTGACTGGATGTCTGGTGGAAAGGGTGCAGACAGTCAACACTAATCCCGTCTGTGAAACACACACATAAAAGTCGTCTTTCATCTCAGTGTGGGTAATGTTGCATGTGATGTCGGGGGGTTGATGTGGAATGAGCAGTTTTATTAGAGTTATTTGCATTTGATTCTAACAGTTAATGGAGCCTGAATCTTTCCAATCACCGACCTGCATTTTATTTTTGTAATAAATTAACAGTTTATGTTCCTGTATCAGATTAATATTCAGGCTCAGATAAGATTTTAAAAACTGTGGTTTGATGCTATTACATCTATATTGCATATTATACAGTTTATTTGCATTGATACGTGTTACCTCCACCAAGGTTACATTTTTGTCTGCAGTTGTTTGTTACTGAGCATGATTATGCAAAAACTACTCAACCAATTTCCAATAAACTTAGTGGCGGGGTGGGTCATGCCCCAAGGAAGACCCCATAAAATGTTTGTGCAGATCTACATCGGGGGTTGGAGCAGATTTCAACCTTGATTTCTCACAGATTGATTCATAGGGGGACTGTTGGGCCTTGGTGGAGGTCTGCACCAGCGCAAGTATTGGACACATTTAAATTTTGAAATTAAATGACTCTATGCGAAAGGTTAAGGCTCCAGCAAAGGTACTGCAACTCCTAAATTGATCAAAAAATAATAATGACAACTCCTCAGTAGCTGTTGGACTTGTAATAATATAAAGACCATAAGTGCTTAAATTCAACACTGCAAATATGCTGCAAATACTCTCTAAACCTAAGTCATATTGTTACTTTTATTTATATTACATATTACTATCTATTACATGAGTGCATATTTTCTCATTTGAGGTTTGGCAATTTGTTCCTATAATAATGTATATAATGTTTTTACATAAATCTCCTAAATAAAAATGTTTGCTTCAGTTTTCCAAATCCTCAACAACTCTAATTCAGCCGTTGATAAAATCCATCATCATGATGTAGCAGCTAATGAACAACTTTTGCAGGTTTGCATCCCTGCATGTGCTCCTGAGTGTCATTGTAGTTTGTGTGATAACATGAAAAGACAACCATATAATAATAATAAACTTAACTTATATGGCACTTATACAGAAACAATATAAGTTAAAGCAGGACAATGGGTGAAATAAAGCAACTAATAAACACAACAAATACGCTTTTAAAACAGTTTTAAAAGAGTATACTAAGGTGATGTAATATTACACATTATTCATCTTATTAGCATTGATTGGCATGTGAATTTAAAAAAATGTAGAAAACCATAATGTCCTTTTATGTTTATGTTATCTCAAAAGCAACCACAACACTTCTGATGTCCATGTCACTCAGATGAATAATCATGCAGATGTGAGTGACAGACAAACAGACATCAGACAGATACAGACAGATAGATACAGACAGACAGATACACAGACAGACAGATGCAGACAGACAGACATATACAGAGGGAGGATGCTGCTGCTGCTGCTCTGGTAACCTCTCACCTACATCATCCTCTTGCGCACGGCGGACGCGCTGCAGCCTGATATCCGTGCGCTCGCTGCTCTGCCCAGCTGTCACCCCCGGCATTGGTCCAGCGAGCAGACACACGTAGGCCCGTATCCGACCGAGCGACCAACCCCCTTCTTCTCCCCCCGGCGGCAGACTGAGGAGCCGGCGAGCGGAGCGGCGGGACGGGACAGCCTCGGAGACTCAGACCCACGCTGCTGCAGCTCGGACGGGACAGGAGCAGGGAGGAGGTCTCCGCCGATCGAGTGAGTAACAGGGGGAAACGCAGGTTGCTTGTTTTGTTGTTGTTGTGCTTAGCGTGTACATGTACGTGTGTGCGCGCGTGCAGCGAGTGCAGGGAGACAAATGTTGTTTTCCTTCAGCTGAAGGGGGGAGGGGGGGGGGGGGTTCCTCCTGGTCTCTATCGGCGTTGCCGGGTGGAGATCACTGACAGACTCCATAAACACTGAGCCATCAATAGTATTATTACTCTTATGAATATACACATAAACAACAGTAGATGAATCTGAAGGAGCGTGTCCCGGCTTCACCAGAGGCTCAGTCGTCGCGCGTAAGTCCCACAATAACTGTGCAGTCGCTTTATTTATAGGACTGATATCCATGTTACCATCTTGTATTGAAATGCGTGTATTTCCGTGCACAGATGTGTGGACGTGATGGTCTCGGGGCTGCAGCTCTGCTCCGTCAGTGGGTGGGTGACGTGATCGTTGCCGTGACTCGTGAATGCTTGTATCTCCGCTGTTTGATCTCACTACAGTTGGTTTTCTGCTCATGGCTCCTGCTCGATGCGTCGTTAATGTCGCTCTGACGTTAGAACGCGTTGTAAACAGCGGGTTCTTTTCTGCAGCTTCCCCCTCGGCCGGCTCGCTCCCTCCCGGCGAGACTCGTGCCCGAACACGTTGTCAGGAGGGAGGTGTGTGCTTGAAAATAAGGGCTCGGCCAATCGGCGGCGGCGCCCCGCCCACTCCGCGCCGCTTGTTTACTACCGATCCTCGCCGCTGATTGGTGGAGAGGTGGGTAAATCTGGTTTTATGCTGCGTTCATGAGTCGGAGGAGAGGGTCGGAGATTACTGCTGCTCTGGTGGAAATGCTGTCTGGCGAGGGTTGTCAAGAAGTAAACGCGTCGAGAATTTGGCACCGGACTCCCATTTTACTACAGTAATACAAGTTATTTACTTTGATAATACCTTAGGCATTGTGTGTGTTTAGTCCTGATTTGTGTGACAGATCAACATATTTTGTGTGCTGTTGTTTAGAGATAAATAAAGATAATAATAATTTATTTGTGTTATGTTATGTTGTTAACAATAATAAGGAGACATTAACAAGTCACAAGGAGGATTCTATCTATCTATCTATCTATCTATCTATCTATCTATCTATCTATCTATCTATCTATCTATCTATTTTCTTCTGAAAATATTAAAAAGTGCCTAATACCAGTCTAGAATGTTAAACATTGTGTCCACAACAAATTAAAAGCAGTCCTCAAATTTGAGAATCTGACCACTAAACGTTTTTGTTTGTATTTTTGCCTTTTTTTCCCCGCCTCAAATTTTTGTTGAAAGTGAAAGTGTTTGTTTTGCTGTAATGTGAACTCAAATGTAATCATTTAGTTCATGTGACTCATGTAATCATGCAGATTCAGTTTGAAGCAGCTGATTAGAACAGAGACGATTCTTCTGGAACCTCTCTTAAATGGGACCCGACAGCCTTATTTTACTAAACGTGGGTGGTGAAAACTAGAAAATCCCTGCTGCGCAATATCATCAGGATTATTCCAACGCGCCCTGAAAGCAGCATTGGCCCCATTTTACCTCTGTGGGTGACAGGCCACAGTGAATCCACCCAAACGTCAGATTATGTCTGCAGGACACGTTATCAGCCTGAATCAGAGGAGGATGCAACAGAACTACAGCAAGACTTGGGTTCAGCCTCAGTTTAAGTCCACACTGGTGGAGCTCACTTCAGATTCCTGCAGTAAATCTCCTATGTGGTGTTTGTGATCTGTTTGTCAGACAGAGAGATGTCACATGCAGCGAGTGAACGAATGCACATACAAACATATTTATACATCCTAGCAAGCATTGGATTCATTTGATGTCACTGCATATTCAAAGCATATTCCCTCTATATACATTACCAGTTAACTTTGTAAAATTAACTGTACTTAAGGACAGTTACCGGTATGTGAAATATTGTAAAATTGATGAGTTGATTTTCCCACATGAAGGTCAGGTGACTCAACATACTGGGAGAACAACCCAGATGATGTCATCAGGGTTCATTTTAATTCATCTCGATGATATTTTTAGGTTTATCCTGGTTTTAGCTTTAAACTTTCATTTTTAACAGAAGGTGTGTGTTGAATTTTGTTTGTGAATTTTGCTGAGTAAGTGTTTAGGCTGCAAAAAGAGTCGGACAGACACCATTAAGTTGCATTGTGGGAAATGTAGGATTCACTGCCCATCTCCACTCATACCAGAGGCTAAATGTAAGATAACTTGTCATTGGTTGTTTTTATTTCAATTTGATAAAAGTTCAACACCAAAATCGCTGGGGTCTCCCCTTAATGGGCCATTTTGGGAACATTCCATTGTCGCAGAAAGGAAGTCAGGTTTGGATTGGTTCGCTCCTCATGATATCCTTGCTGTGTTTCCCTCAGGGAGGTGTGACACTGTGCTGAGTCCCCTCACTGTATGCAGCAGCACCATGGCAGCTATGGGACCTGAGTTCGGAGCTGGAGCAGGGCCAGCAGGGACGGCATCACGTCTGCCGGGGCTACAGGCCTGCATCTCTACGACAGCACACAACATCAACGGGCCTGAAAGGCACCAGACTCTGGTGAGCTGACCGAGAGGGACGAGTCTGCTATTCACCCAACATGTATTTGTTCATTGTAGCCTTCCATCCAATCTTTATTGTACTGATTCCGACATTAAAAACTTGTTTATACACCTTTCACTGGTCATTGGAGGTTGGCAGCCACTTCCTTCTCACACTGATTCAGTAGCAGATTGTGCTGTTGCCGGGCAGGACTCCACAGATGGACAGGAAATATTTTGTTAAGTGTTTTTGTCTGCCCATATCAACCTCCACTGATCTACTGGCTGAAAGGCCCCTGCTGAAGTGAACCCAGAGCAAGGCACCAAAAACATACATTGAGCTGATTTTGACCAGAAGATCATTATTTTACTTCTTCCATTTAAAGGTAAGCACACAGAGCTGTGTCCAGGCGGAGAAAGCAGTTCATAGAGAGTGGCCATCACAAGAACAAAACATCAGCCCACCTGCAGAGGGAGGCTGAGCGAGGCTGGAGCAACCTGACCACTCCCCTTCAAACTGTTGGACCCACAACGCACCTGAAAAACTTGTCGTCTCCTAGAGAGGCACCATACAGGTGAGGGGGAGCTCACAGTTTAAGAGCGTGTGTGTGGATTTTATCACCTCAGTCTAATGGTGTTTATGTTGTTTGTTGTCTCCAGCTTCCGCAGCCCAGAGTCAGTGGAGATGGACGAGATCATGGCCGCCATGGTTCTGACCAGCCTGTCCTGCAGCCCCGCGGTCCAGAGTCCTCCACAGATGGATCCTGGACCAGGTATGTCTCCTCTCACTGTCTCTGCTGTTTTCAGTACCACATAACATCCATTACAAAGAGCGTATAAGTTGTGACTTATATCTTTATTTATGGTTAAACCAACATTTACCACTGCTTTATAGATCCTTTAAACAACATTATTCCTAATAAACTTCAAAGACAGTAGTTGTAAATGTTAATAGTCATTAATAAATAGATTTTTAACATGAAATCTGCCGTTTTAATGGTTAATAACTTATTCGTGCATGTATTCATTTCGAGGAAGTGGTCAGTCATCTTACTCGTCAAAGTTTTCCGAACCATAAAAGTTGCTCACTTTAATGGCTAACTATGAATATTTTGCAAATGATTAAGTACCCACCTATAAGGCTGAAGTTGCAAATTAAACCCATTTATTAAGGGTCTCCTGTTAGAAACAGATCAGTCTGCAGTAGCAGATTCAGTTTAATGAGCAATGTTCGCAAAGCAGGATTTATGGAATGCTTTTTTTAAGGTATTCAAGTCACAATATGCAGGAAGTAACAGAAGCTAATAATTTACATAAAGGAATGTTTGTGAAGCAAACTTATAATTATGGAGCGTCCACAGCAAATTCCACCTGAGAATCAGTTGTCTGCTTAATTAGAACATGAGTAACTACAGTTGTCCTGTCACGTCATTGCAAAAGGCTGTGTATCATATTGGTGTAGGCATCATTTTTCAAGGCTTATTTTAAAGTTTGACAATGTAAGTTTAGCTGAATAATATAAATGTGGCATTTGTAAGCGTAAAGTCAAACGTTAACATGCAACATAGATGTAGCATATGTAGAAAAAAGTAGTGTCAGGTATCACAGCTTTATAACAACAACAACAACAACAATAATAATAATAATAATCATATATAGAGCACTTTTGTAAAAACACAGTTACAAAGTGCTTCACAGACAGCACGTTATCACAGACTGCCGTTTATCTGTCTAAAGTTTGCTAACATGAGCATCACCAGTTAACAGTAGGTGCTATGAGCTATGACTGAGTCTTTACTTGCTGCGGCTCACTTCGTGAAAGTCCCATTTTCACTTTCAGAAAGAAACCTGCAACCAGCATTACCACAGGCCAAGTAAACATATCAAACTGCCATGTTTAAAACAGACACTGCACTAGGAGAGAGAAAGTGGCAGGAGTGAAATAGAAGCTGTAACTGTAGTCAATGGAAAAGATGCCCTTTTTTTATTGAGTAGTCAGAAGCTCTTATTGCAAACTCGGTCAATATATCAATATTAAATCAGTCATTACAGTTCTATCCACATGTATTTACAATAACATTCATCCTTTAACTCGTGTTTTCCTTGTTTAATTTGGATTAATCTAAGTATATTTCGCTGATTAAAAATAGATCATTTGCAAAAGCAAGTTGATATTATAAATGTTTTTTTGGAGAGGTGATATGGAACGGAGCATTAAGGGAGTAAAGAGAGGCTAAAATTATGGTAAAACAGTCTCAGAAAGTAGAAAGCGTTACAGGCCTGGCACCAGTGTGGGACACCTGCTGTTCTCTGTAGGATGGGCAGAGAGCAGTCCCGAATGCACAGTAGCTATTTCCATCACAAAGAAACAGGGAATGTTTGAATCTAAGCTATAAGGTATATTCTCACAGCTCAACTCCAATGGGTGAGTTTGTGTTTGATCCAGCATCACCAACTCCTTGCTAAGTTTCCTATCAGGGGGAAGGAGCAGCATGTTTATATTTTAACAATATTGAGAGAAAAGAGCTGATTGAGAGGCAAAGAGGACAAGAGCCACTTTAAAAAACAACTCTCGGTGAATCCTCCCGTCTTCCAGCTGGCTCGTCATCGTCAGCTGACATGGAGTGTGGCGGCGGCGAGCTCTCTGACAGCGGCAGCAGCGGCTACTGGAGCTGGGACCATGGCAACTCCAGCCCCACCCCGTCACCGTTTGTCACTGAGATGGACAGCAGCCCCGACGAAGGCCTGCACATGGAGCTGGAGCAAGGAGAGGAGCTTAACGCCAAAAAGCCAAAGGTGCACAGCAGTACATGTTCCCTTAAAACGTTTTTTACTGACTAGGTTGTAGCACCAGATGGTGGAAGCCGTTGCCTCTCCAAGCAGCAAAGCCAGTGAGCTGTAATGTCTTTATAGACTGATGCTGCTTTCTGCTTTCTCTGTTTCTTTCCTGTACTAAACATCTGCTCCGTTCTCTCTGTCACACAGAGCTCTTTCCGAGGTGTGTACAAGTGTCTGTGGCCCAGTTGTGGCAAAGTGCTCACGTCTTCAGTCGGAATAAAGCGACACATCCGTGTGCTGCATCTGGGGTGAGCTGTCGTCTTTGTTTCATGCTTTTTAAGGATATGTAAACATACAAAAAATATTGCCTGAATGGGTTTATACTCGTGTTGCAATTGTTTTAGGTGTAAATATCACAATATAACTTTTTACATACTTACAGTCATTTCTCTAGGCCACTAAACTGGCTAAGCTTATCTTGAGAGACCCTGCTCAGGAAAACCACCACAGTCCCTCTTTAATATCATAGAATTATAAAGAAAGTTTACCATTATTAACTAAAAGGAGAAAACAAAGAAAAAAAGATATATATATTTATAACACATTTAAATTCACCGGATCTGGATTTGTATTTGGCTCTGCATCAAATTGCAAACACAAATCAACCTCACATTGTTAAGGGAAGTGAAAAAGAATCCTGGATCCGCCCCTAGATCTGGTTCAGCACTAAAAATTGAATGATGACTTCTTTTGTGACCCAGATTGCATTCCTCCAGCAAGTTTTGTGGTAATCTGTCCAGTAGATTTTTTTGTAATCCTGCTAACAAACAAACCCAGATGAAAACCCAACTTTAGCTATGAAATGTAAGGCCACCAATTGTCTGTCTTTAGGTTTACATATTGCAAGGGAGATATATTTTATATCTGCAAAAGACTACATTTATTTCCTTATAGTACATGGTGTTAACTGCAATTTATTCAGTTTTGTTATTCTGTAATATAATAAAGTTTAACAGCTCTATTAAAAAGAAGGAAAGTTAAGTAAATATATAAATAGATTGTTTGTGGAATTATATCAAGCGATCACTCAGGGGACATGTTGTTTTATAACATTGTAAGTTTTCAGCTTCATGCTGACATTGTTTTGCCAATCTCCATTGTAGTGGAGGGTGAAGTGGAAACCAGACAGTTTAGTGCTGTCGGAATATTCTGAGCAGGAAAGCAGCATTAAAAAAACAAGAGGGAGTGAAATTTTTACTCGCTGACTTAGTTAGAGTAAGAGATGGAATCATTTTTGAGATTTTACATCTGGGCCACAGTGAAGTGCTACTTTCAGTAACACACCCAGACAAGCAAGTCACTCTTTCTGTCTGTGTCCACTGGTCTGTCCCCATCACACACACACACACACAGGAGTGGATCGGATCAGTCCCAGAGAGAGGAGGACTTCTACTACACCAAGATCTCCTGTGAGAGTGTGGATGCCAGCGCCGCTCCAGCTCCTTCCCAGCAGCCTGTGGGCCAGACCTCGTCCCCTCATCTCAGCTGGGCCTCCTGTGGTTCTCCTCCGTGCTCCGAGCTCCAGTTCCCCCAGGCTCACAGGCCCAGGTCCAACTCCAGCTCTGGGGTGGTCCTGAGCAGGCCCAGCTCACTCAGCCAGTCGGCACCGAGCAGCTTCTGGCAGATCCACTCAGAGCATCTCTATCAGGTGGGTACAGCAGCATTGCTACATTCACCCAATGTTTTCTTTTAAATGTGCACATGAACAGTATTTTAGACGTTTCTGTTTTGAATGGGCTGTTTCTTTAGCCTGTGGTAATGCTGGTTGCATCTTTCTGTCTGGAACTGTACAAGGGACCTGCAGTCATTGAGCTGTGGGAAGTAAAGACTAAATAACTTTATTTAGAGTTCGGTGAAGCTAGACTCAGTACACAGAAATCCAAACTGGAGAATCAGTTGTTGTTGCTGTGAACACGCTGGACTCCAAAAGGTTATTTAATATTGAAGGTATCACATGGCCATTGCACTTCCTTGGGCCCTAAACAATACACTCGCCAAGTATGAAGTTGATAAGATGAATGGTTCTTCGAGATATTCGAGCCACATACATACAGACAGACAGACAGACAGACAGACAGACAGACAGAGATTTCTGGAATTATTCGATAATAAAATGAAATAAATTGTTTAATATTTTTGGGGAAATGTGCTAATTCACTTTCTTGCTCAGGATTAGACAAGAAGGTTGACAGCACTCTCGTGAAGCTGCAGTCTAGTTGCCACCCTGAGGTGATTCAGGCCCAGAGAAAATAACGCCACACAATCACCTCCTTAGAACCACAAGGTGAACCATGGAAATGAACAAAACCCATTTTCTGCTGATAGAACACATTGATTATTTAACTTCTAAAGTATTTTATGCTAAGCTAATCATGGGTAATGGATGGATATAGCCTGAGTTTTAATGAACAGATTTGAGAATAACATCAATTCAAGTTTTCATTATTCCATTATTATTAGAATAGTTTCATTATTATTACTTTCAGTTTCATATGACTGACCCAGGTGATTAGTGAGTGTGTGTGTGGGTGGGTGGATGTACATGTGTTCAACCAGCTGGAAAAGCTGGAATGACACTCGCCCACCTAAAATAATTTCATCTGTCCCAGTTTGAATGAATTTGTATTCCTGTGCTTTGTCACTGTCTGGATGTTGAATTCAGTCTGTTCGGAAAAGACCCTCAATCTGTCATTTGACATTAAATTGAAATAAACAAACGTTTACTCCCCAGAATTCAAGTTCTCGTGAAGATGAGGTTCGTGAATGTTTTTGGGGACTGCTACTTTTTTTTTAAGAGAGATGAAAGGAGACAGTGTAGTCCTTGTTCGCATGAATTATTAAATGTCCGGTGTCGATTTTTAGCATATGACTGCTGGAATTTATCTCCCAAACATCAGTGTTCCCAATTACCCAGACTTTATCATATTTTCCATGAAATCAGGCTGTAAATGAAAACAAAAACAACACAGATGGTTTAATTTTCTTTTCACTGGGGTTTCTGTGCGGGAGACTGGTGTTACGCGGCCGTGGTGTCGTTCCAGAGGTCCTCCCTACCCAGCGCACCCCATGCAGATACCCCTCTAACAGGCCAATGAGCTACAACTTTGTTTATGCATCACAAAACAGCACATTTAACTGGTGACCTGCATTTACCCTGTACCACTGAGCATGTAAATGGATGCTTTGTGACAGTGAGAGACTAAGCTGGCGGCTTGCTCGCTCCCCCAAGGAGACGGGACTCAGAGCAGCCTGTAAAAGGCAGAATAACACTGCATGAGCAGTCAGGACACAATGTACATGTATCCATGCACACGTAGGACCGATTTATCCTACACATAAAACCGCAAAGATATGATATAATTACATGTATTATGTATAATATGCATATTTCTTACATCTTTTTAATATATTGTACATAACATCTGTATCGTGTGGTGCAGATTTGAGAAAATAAGACATTTGTCTTATAATTTCCTCATGCATGCAGAAATGTGTTTGGGTTGAATTGTGGGTCAGCGCCTCTGCTTGTTCGTGTGTGTGTCATGGCTGCTTGAGGCTTTTGGCTTGAAAGGCTTGGCCACAGTGTTGAACTCAAATTTGTTTGGCCCCTGACATTTGTCGACAGATTCACTGTTACTTCCAAAGTTAACACAGTGCGCACTTAGATTCATTGTGTTTTGCTTTGTGGACGTTACATCGCACTTTCCACAGATTTTCTCCATCCACTTCTGTCTACGCTGTGGTGTGGGGTGTTAGGTGTGTAGACATGTGCCGTGTTGAGTGAGCTCAGGGTTGCACAGGGAGCAGAACTAGGGCAGAGGGAACAGGAAGAGATGTGATGTGTAGTATATTTACTACAGCAGATGGAATCACAAACCATGAATGGATCATTTGTAAGCGTGTGATATAGGTTTATCATGCAGAACAGATGTATGTAACAAAATATTGTTGTATCAACAATGTGCCGCTCGTACACAAACCCACATCATCCCTATTCATTAACAATTCATCAGGTTCCCTCTGCTCTCTATTGCATTTTACCATCTTTTAGCCTTTTCTAGGTTGGTTCAACATCAACATTCAGCCATCACTGTCATTTTCAGCAGCAGTCAATAACTGTTAAAGTGAAAACGCTCTTTAAAGATACTTGTCAGGGTCGTGCAGACACTAAGAGTCATGTGTTGTCTTTTTTTCCTTGTTCCTTGCAGGCCTGCAGCCCCGTCCAGGTACTTGTGGCCCCCAGGAGCCCCGCCTGCCAGGGGTGGACGCCCATTGCCCCTGTCTCTGGCCACAGTAACACTCCAGTAAGTCCACCACTGATATAAATCTGCTTTCTGTGTTAAATTTACTTCAACAATATTTGATTTAATTTTACTTAATTCTCTGATATCACCATGGCAGCATCTAATTCTCAGTGTGCTTCTGACCAGTCTATTTGATTTTTTTAAATCCAGAAGTTTCCTAATAAAGGTTAGATTACAGATAGTGACCACGTCTCCCAGTGACATAATGTATGAGTCGGCCACACTCGCTGACGCTGTAACTCTGTGGTGGTCTGTCTCCTCAGATGGTGAAACCTCGCTGCCGGTCTGTGAGCGTTGGGGAACAGTGGCTCCAACAGAACAGGCTGCAGCCGATGAGCGCGTCGCCCTCCCGCACTCACTGCTCCTTCAGGTGACACAACACTTACTGTACTGTTGAGTGATGGCTAACTAGCAGAGGTGGCAAAAGTACACACATTCTTTACTCAAGTAGAAGTACAGATACGTGTGCTAAAAATGACTAAAGTTAATGTATAAGTACTGACTCAGCCTATTTTAATTATGTAAAAGTATAAAAGTACAGGCTCTAAATGTTCTCAAAGTATGTGTATAAAAGTAAAAAGTTTTCATCTGGCTGTACCTGTGCAAAGTCGATAGAGACTCATGTCACATTTATATAGTTCCAAGACTTAAACCACTCTTACCTCAATAAAAACAATTTACTAAAACAGGGTTAGAGCAAGAAAAGATTTGTGAGCATGAAAAACTGTCCAGAAGGAAATGTACACAATGTGTTGAATGAAGGCCAGGGATGGTACTTTACTTTATTCTAAAAAAACTTTATACTATTACTCCTTATAAAATAAATAGTGCAGTACAGATACCTGAAAAAAGACCATAAATTCTTGAAGGTAACATGTAAATATATACGACCACTACACTCTAAACTAAAGTCTCTTTGATACTTTTATTTCTCTGATGTTAGTGGGCATTTCAAACATTATTTGAGGTTTTGCATATTTATCCTCTCTCATTAATGTTCACAATTTCCTCACATATCTCATAAATGAATGCATTTAGCTTCAGTTTATGAAACCTCAACGACTCTGGAAACAACTCTACTTTTATTCATAGATAATATAGTTTAACATAGTTTATTGTGTAATAATATCATATAGATGGTTGTAGCTAATGGACATATTTTGCTGTTTTTTATCATCAGATACTAAAGTTTTCATCTAAACATTATTAGTCTGACTCAGCAGATGTAGACTACTACTGTTTTCAAAATGGGATTGATCAGATGAAAATTTGAAATGAGCAATCACACAGTCGATTTATGTCATGAGGCGTTTTCTTTGCGGGGAATTTGAAATGACAGTGCTCACCTCTTCACATGCAAACGTTCCATCAAAACAAGGCCCCCCCCCGACAATGGTTAGAGCTGGTGCGTTTTCCCAGCAGAATGAAAATGGTTCCAGCCAGACATGATGACACAGTGCTGTGGAAACCGCTCTGGTTATGTGAGACAAATTAATTAATAAATAATCATATTTTAAAATATATCGCCGCTCAGCCTCACGCTTTGTGTCTCTCCTTCTGCAGGAAGGGTCGCGGCGAGGCCAAAAAGTGCCGCAAGGTGTACGGAGTGGAGCGAAAGGATCAGTGGTGCACAGCCTGCCGCTGGAAAAAAGCCTGCCAGCGCTTCCCAGACTAAAAACAGATCTGTGTGATGAAGAGAGAGAGTGAGACACAGAGCGGTGGATGGACGGATGAGTGAGAGAGAGACTTTTATCAAAGAGGATACAAATCGGGGCCTGAGCGCCATCGAGAAAAACAACTCTTCTTTTATTACATGTTTTCAGATTTTTTTTTTACTTTCAGCCTCTTTTGTTTCTTTCCTAAAAGAATGCAAATTCAGTTTTATGTATCTTTGTAAGTTGATCCTGAGACGTGAAGTCTGCGGTGGCGCTAACTGTTGACTGACTTTGACCATGTGATGTGCTAAGCGTACAGTACTTTATCCAAAGGTCATATTACTGCCCCCTTTAGCTCCACGTTGTTAGACCGCTACTTGGCTGTTTTCTTCGTTCCGACCCTCTCTTCCAGTGGTTACACAGTGGTTATGCTGTACATTATATTGTATGTTTTGAGTTACATACAAGTATTTTATACATTTTTTTTAATTGTCTTGTTCAGCCCGTGTATTGGGCAAATTTTTTGCCACTTTGTTGGTATATAAACTCACAGGAATAAGCTAAATTTGGTTTGACTCAACCAAGCTCCTTCCATGAAATGGATTTCCTTCCTGCCCATGTTGTCGGCACATGACCAGTGTTGTGAGGTTTTACCATAGACTGTATATATGGGTTTTACCCGTGAAGCTATGGAGTCAGGGGGTAATGGGACTAGCATTAGGAGAATGAGTTTGTAATAGCAATAAAAGAAAAAAAAAGGAAATATCTTGTCAAACACATTAAAAAGCACTGAGAATTTGAAACTTGTGTTGTTTTTCTTCTGCATGACAGTCCACAAAAGAAATAGCAAACTATTTTATTGTAGTTTTCTCTATACACACTTTGTATGAAGACTCAGAACAATGGTAAATGTTATAAATGTGGTCTGAAATGTACACTGTATTCACAAAGTCAGTTTCTGTATGTGGAGTTTGACAGAGAGCCAGCGCATACATGCACGTGCACACTCGCACACTCACACACACACTCTCTGCACTCACCCACACACACATACATTATTACATCTCTTAATCCAACACGAGTAAGCACTATTAAGATGCAAAAGAATGGATGTGACTTGCTTGTGGAGGAAAAACATCTTGATGGCAGAACAAGACCATATCTTTTTTTTAATCACCCGAGCAGAAACAATCTTTTTCTGAACAATAATGATCATCGTTGACATGCACAGTTCATCCTGCTCCTCTGTTGTTAAATTGAGATGGTTGTTGTCATTTAGACGAACATTTCCCATCCTGCGCTGCAGTCCACAGCCAATGACCCCGGAAATTTACAAGAACAAAGTGACAATAACAGCTCGTCAAAAAGCCCCAGGAGGAGGAATGTTTGAGGACTGACTGGAAATTAGTTTGTTTTTCCTCCCAAATTTGAATTACTGCTCCTTCATTTCCATAATTACAGAGTAACTTAGGGACATTGTGAAAATTCTTAGAAGGGAAGTCAGGAATTGTCTATTGAATTCGTTTTTTGTGCCCATACTTGCCAGTTTCACGTAATTTTACAAAAGAAAAAAGATCAAACTTCTGTTTGCTCTTCTAGCTGTACCTAATTCATTTTTTAATGCTTTCGTTATTTCAATTATTAGCAGTAAGCTAAATTGTAACAATTTATATTTATTAATATTTATTTTTATTATTTGTCTGTGAATGTTGTCGTTTCCTTAAGGGGAGGGTCCAAATATAATAGTATTAACACAGGGAATGGTATTTCTATTTTTTCTTTAATAGGAAAAGTAAAACATAAAGTTTAACTAAAAAATGTCTGCACAGTTCCTTCAATGGTAAATATGATATATCAACCACGAATCAGCCTCATTTTTGCGTTTGTTATCTTCTAATTTATGATTTCACCCAAACAGTAGAAAGGGGGAGTCTATCCAATCCAAAGAATTCCATTAAATATCACCGAGGACATTGACAGAAATTGATCCAAGAACATGTTTGCTCCTGAAACACTAGAGGTCAGTATTGTTCCACTGACAGGAAGCCTGCAAACCTACAGCTCATTTCCTCAGCTTGATGACCAAAATCAGAAACAGGAGAACGACACGACTTGGAATGAAACAATGGCTGCCAGGTTTCTTTTTTTAATAGGATGCAGAGTTTTGATGAGTTTGAAAGCTCAGTGTTATTTTTACATCCATTGTTTTCAATAAGTTAAGTTCCTTCAGCAGAATATTGGACTCTTATACCAATAGAGAACAGTTTGTGCTGCAGCAATTTCACTGGTCTGACCATATTTACAACGGACTCAAGCTCACTGTTGGTCTAGCTCCGGTTTTCTGATTTGCTGCTTCTATCTGAGTCTGCTGAACAGGATTTGTTTGGTGCCAGATTGTAAACTCGCCATATTAAAAATGGGAAACCTATCTATTCAAACACAAGTCCATTTAATGTGAGCTGGACATCAGTTTATAGTTCCCATAACCACAGAGTGCAAAGACACGGCCCATCCACACATGCATGAAAGTGCATTCAACATGATTTCAAATGTCACATCTGACAAACCTTGCACTGAACCAGTTTTCCAATCTCATTTGGGCCCTTTTATTATACAAACACACAAAAATATATTCAATTGCACTTCTCTTATTCTTTTATTTGACAGGATGGCATGTGAATATGCTCAGTAAGAAGGACATCACGGTCAAAACATTCCATGTTATTCAGAGACACAAAAAGAGGTGGAGCGAGATGGCGAAGTCTGTTCTTCCTCTGATGATGATGATGATGATGATGGTGGTGGTGATGATGTCACAGTTCAAACTGGAGGGAGCTGCTGGAAACATGATTGATTGGTTGAGGTAACTGGGGCCGGATCCTGTGAGAGCAACAGAAACCCATCACAGTTTGTTTTGCCTCCAGACCCGAGTTACAGGGACGTTGTTGAACCTGCCGCTGCGGCTGCTCCTCATGCCCAGGTACTGTCTGAGCAGCTGGTTCACTCGCTTCTGACTGTTCCATTTGCGGGCAGATTTCCGGACGCCTATGAACCCGCCATAGCGCTTCTGTAGGGGCCTTATGGGGGAGCCAATGAGCTTCCTGTATCCGTGGCGCCCTCTCTGAAAGCCACCAAAGCGCTTGGATAAGGTGACGGCGGCCTCTGAGCTGTCATCCTCATCCACCTCTAGCTGGCTGTCGCTCTCGACGTTCCTCTCTTCCCTCAACTTCATCTCTTCATCCACCAGACTGAGATCCAGCCCCTGCAGGCCCTCCCCGTCCTCAGAGGATTCCAGCAGCGATGAGTCATAGTGGACACTGCGCTGCTCGAGTGGTATCTCGTCCTGCAGCAGTTCACTGTCCGAGTTCAGGTCAAGAGGGGTCAACTCCAGCTCCTCCCCTGTTCGCTTGAACAGAGCGCCCCCCTCAGGAAACAGAGGATGCTGTGACAGTTTGACAGCACGTTTACACACCTCCCATGTGAACGAGGCAGAGACGTGACCCTCACACTCCAACAAACACATCTGCAGGCAGATAAGAAAGAGTGATGTGTTAATGAAGAGCATATGACAGTTAATTGATTATTTTAACCAAGGAGTGATTTGAAATTCTAAATCCTGCCCATAGGTTGGGTTTGCTTGGGGTGATGTTGACACAGTAGCAAACTGAGATAAGTAGCAAATGGATGGATGAATGGACGGATGGACGGATGGACGGATGTATGGATGGACAGATGGATTGGTGGACGGATGGACGGATGTATGGATGGACAGATGGATTGATGGACTGATGGATATGCTATTTGATTGGAAATTGAAACAACATCTTAATTGTGTTGTTACATAGACTACCAGCATATTGCTGATCAGTTGCAGTTAATCAGAAATCATATTTATACATTTTACCACCATAAATACTGATACTCATGCTAGTAGCTGCATGTTAGCAGCCGCGCAGCCACATTAAAATTACAGTTAAATACGTAGTAGATGCTTAACACTGCATAAGTAATTTTTCATGGCCACTTACAAACAAATTTGACTGATTATGGGCACAGAACATCAGCATTAGCTTTCATTTTAGAGTCATGTCTCTGTCAGCCTGATGAACATAAGTCAAATATTCATTCTCTTTTTAGCTTTGTTTTGGTCTTCACCATCTTTTCAGCTGTATTGTTAAATGCTCCACTGTGTTCAGCATCTAGTTGCAAAGGTTTTTACTGAAAACAGCTGCCTGCTACAGCTGTGAACAAGGTCGCTACTGACAGCGAGAGTGAATCTTAATGATGAAGTTGGCAATAAAGCCCAAAACTTAGCTTGAAAATGCAGAGGTTCATAATGTTCTGTGGATTTATTACAATGAACGACTCCTTTTACATTACTTGAAGTCATTTGACCCATTACGTTTTTAAAAGTACTTCCGAAGCATGGGTAGGGAAGGGAAACAACTGAGTCACAGTGGTTCCAGATATAAGGATAAAAGATGACTGCGTCAAGAATTGGAGTGCCTGTTTAATAATACAAATGTATATATTGCCCACGGTCAGCATAAAAGTTAGGGGACTCAATCACACTTTTTTTTTTCAACCAGACACCGGGCTGAGAAAACAGTCTGTTGACCTGGAGGGCATGTGTGTCATGGAAGTTAATGGGACTTGTTCCTGCTGTGTTCAGCGTATATAGAAGGTTATGTGCTGATATGAAATGTCCATCATTTGATACATTTGACATCCACTTCTGCAAAATGACTGACAGCAACAAATTGGAAGAAATTACGAATCAGTTTGAGGGATAGCAGGTAAATTATGTCCTTTGCTGACGATATGATTTAAAACTTTGAACTTGCGGGTAATGATGTCTTTGCTGTTAAATTGATATTGATTTATTTATAGTGTTTTGGAAAATAAGTTATTATATAGAATTAATTTAGTGCAGCTTTAATGGCCGTCTTTTCTTATTATCATCACACTTGACGGTTTGACCTCACACTTGAACACTGATGGACAAACCACAACTTGACTATTATAGGACATATAAGGATTATACATTTTAGTATGGATCTAAGAACATACTAGTGTGGAGGTAAGGAGGTAAATACACATTAGTATAGAGGTAATGAGGTAAGGACATATTAGTATATATGTAATGAGGTAAGGACATAATAGTATAGAGGTAAGGAGGTAGTAACATATTAGTATAGAGGTTATGAGGTAAGGACATGCTAGTATAGAGGTAAGGAGGTAAGGACATATTAGTATAGAGGTAAGGAGGTAGTGACATATTAGTATGTAGAGAAGGACATTCTTCTGTGTATTTTCAGTCTGTCATCAAAGATCAATATATTTTAGATCACACATTTAACCTACTGACTTACTCAAAGATCCAGTTTATCATTTATACCCTCAAATGCAGAAAATTCTATACATTCTTTTTCTCTGACATAGTACTTTATATGTGTAAAACTAGGCGAAATCTGCCACACTATACAAATGTATGCCTCCGTACCTCTCATCTTTCCTCTTTTTCAACTCGGGAGCCCTCTAAGTGAAATTTTTGTTTGAGGTAAGAAGCAAATCCCATTTACTCGTTAAATCACGCTCAAATAAGATAAATTGCATTGTTATCGGAAAACCTGCTCACATCAAAGGGATGAGAGGACAGGGAGCGCTGCTGCAAATTTATCAACGGAAATTAATTATCCATCGTAAATGAAATGAGCACATTAGGGGATTCTCCACGTCAGATCAATGGAGCAATCTAAAGGAGTTATGAGTGAGAGGAGACGTGTGTGTGTGTGTATGTGTGTGTGTGGGAAAGTGTGGGAAAGTGTGCACACACGCAGTCATGTATTTATATACTGATGAGGACCACAGGATAAAAAGGTTATGTAAATCCTCTAAAGTGAAGTTGTTTCTAAAGCTCTATCTTTTATAGAGAAGAGGAAGTTTGGGTTTGGCCTTTAAATAAAACGTTAGGGTTTGAATTAGTTGGAGCTTGTTGTTAGGTGGAGGTCAGGAATACTTCTCACTTTTATATCTGTAGACGGACTGATCAGGGGAGTTAATGACTACCACTGGAATCTATCAAGCAACTGTTAATTTAGTTTATTTGTTGTGAGCATATTTTCTAAGTAACCTTAATGTCATTGATGTGGGCAGATCTAGAATAAATCAGGAATTTTGACAATGTTGATAAAATGCAGAACTTACAGCATGGAGGCATTTCCAGGAAAGTTGATGAAAGGATGCAGTATGGGTCCGGGAAGAACCCATTACCCCCAGATCACTGATTTTTTTCCCCGCACTTTCTTTAATATTGCAAGGTAGTGTATTTTATGTTTTCGTTGTTTTGCAGGGAATAATTCACTGATCTTGATAAAACAAACCAAATCAGGCACATTTAGGGAACTGATATCTATGCGTGAGTACAATTTGGCGCAGCTTGATTGAGGGCTATTCTAAATCATAGTATTCTTACCTCCAGTACTAGGAAGAGCACTGGAGGTTAGACCTGCTCTATATGAAAAATGATTTGGTGAAATATAAATAAAAATGACCTGACTTGACTTTACTTCCACACATGTGGAAAAAAAGAAAATACACAGGAGTAGCCACAAGTATAGATAATTAGCACAAATGCAAACAAAAGTTCCCATTTACCTCCAAGAATAACATTATGTCATGAATGTAGTCAGAGGAAGGTGTGCTTTATTTGTGTGTGTGTGTGTGAGTGGATGCATGCACACATATACACAAGTCTGTAGCCTCGCATGAATAAATCAATGGGTCCTGACATTATAGCAAACACCGGCGGTTCCACACACACTCTTTCAGTCTAGAGTGGCAACAATGGAATTGCTCAGTGGATTCCATCTGTGGCTCAATAGGAAGGCGGCTAACACAATGAGGAGCTGATAAAATGTGTCAGTCACCGGTGTAAGCCGCGGCTGATGATACTGAGCAGCAGTCAATTACATAGTTCTATTACAACTTCCCAAAAGGTCCCAGCTGCCTTTCTCTGCATCATTATCAGCTAAATTAGCCGTCCTGCAGTTATTCATGGACGCCCACAGACTATTTTTACCCACTGATGTGTTTTGGACTGTTTGGAAATGAGATTGTCTGTGCTGTGCTGAAATTTGGAATTCTGGGAGCAATTCCTTCATATTACATGTTGGTTATTAAGCGTTTCGCACAGATACATGTACCTGCAAATATTCCCCAAAATGAGGCAGAAGCAATACTACTTATGTCTAGTTACCACATGCCACCTGTTGAGGAACTCATAGAAAGCTCTATACCTTTTGTTGTTGTTTGTTTTAGCTCAACTTGTTGTCCTGTTGCTTAGCTCAAATTCCTTTAGCCGTTAAGAGTAATACCAAATGTGTACATTTCACCCCCCCCACCTTCAAATTCTCATTTTATGTCAAATTTCATGAAGAATTATTCTGATATATTTCTGACAATGAAAAGACACCTAAAATGGTGTAGTGTAGCATTGTACATTAAATTTATTCAATGATGTGAGAGAAATAATGTATTCAGTGAATAATCTGAATACTATAGCGAGCAACAAGCAAGCAAGCCCACAGGGCTGTTGCTGAGTCGGTCTATGGTTATATTAATTTCCCTTTAGAAATAATAAACAATGCGTTTGAGCCAAGCTGTATGGCTCCAGAATGGTCAACTGAAAACTAGTCAACACATTTGGTTGACGTGAAATTATGAACAAACATTCATTGTTCCCAAGTGGATTAAGCTTGGTGACTTTGTTGATCCTCCCTGAATTTTTTCCCCTAATTTTAGCTTTTTAGTAAAATATCTCATGAGATGGATTTGCACAAAATTTCAGAGACCTTGGGATTATTTGTAATACGCCCTCACTTTTCTTCTACGACATCAATTGGTCAGTTTTAATTTGTCTTCAAATGTTAGCTTGTTATTTGGCTAAACCAAGATGGTGTAAGCATCACACCTGCTACCAGCGTGTTAGCATTACAACTGTTAGCATGTTAGCTTGACGACATTGGCATTTAGCTCAAAGCACCTCTGTGCAGCCTCAACTGTTTTCTAATATAAGTCTGCGATCAACATGCATTATGTACCACAGTAAATTGTGTCTTTTAATGTTTTCTCATCCTCAGTTTAGAATTAGAAAATTGAAAAGTATTTCCTCGAGAGTGCACAGATTGGATTTACTCTGTGGCCATTAGACTACCATGATATATATATATTTTAATAACTTAATACAAATTTGTAAAAGCTTTTGGGAGACTGCTATAAAAAAAAGCAAGAGAAATATGCAAAAAATCCCATTGCCCTCTAACTCATTTAAACCTATATACATAACCGGGGAAAAAGTGGACACAGCACTATCACACTGAACACAACACAATACATAGATGCTCTTATCCAGCTTGAAAACAACCTATTCACAAAATCACAATCAGACCTCTATAAAGGTGTTGAAAGCTTATTGCATCTGAGCCCACACTGACACACACTCAGCAGGTGCTCTTATCAACGGTGGGTCGTGATGACTTAGCAGTGTAGACACACGTACACACGTACACACAAACACACACACACACTCACCATGGTGTTGAAGGCTTGTTGCAGCTGTTGGTGCTGCTGCAGGAGAAGACTGCAGGCTGCACATTGGCCCTGGCAGTCACTGCGTCCAGGGGTGAAGAGACATGCCAAGAGCACCACCAGGCACCACAGAGGGATCTTCATCGCTCAGCACACCCAGACAAGCAGCGGCAAACAGGAGCCCAGCAGGTAGAAAACTGGAGTCGGGGTTCAACAGTGGGAGAATCTGAGAAATGAAGCCTACGGGACTTGGCTCCAGTCTACAGGGAGAAAGCAGATAGAGTGACAGGAATATTGCATCAATCTCAATGTTTAAGGATCATTAGCTGGATTTAGGCGGTCAGTCAAAGCGTTGGTGTTAGAGTGTTCAGCCAACACCAGGAGATGGACAGCGTAGGTGGCACGGAGCGAGAGCACAACCTGAGGCAATAAACGAAAAAATTGGGCATTTTCCAGTGGGCAGGAAACGGCCACTGTAGGCCCCTGGCTAGAATCACTGATGAAATCATACAGCAAGAGTTAGAGATTTGAAAGAATTGATCTGTGGTTGTAGAGATTAGCTTTAACCATTACATGGGTAATAGCCTGTGGCTGCTAGAACCCACAAGCAACAATTTTAAACAGGAAAAGGACAAAAACAAATGTGAGAAGACAGAAGCATTGGTGTAAGAGAGTTGAATTGAAACATGTTTTGATCTTAACACCTGGAAATGTAAGAAATATGTGTGTGTGTGTGTGTGAGCTTAAGGAAGATAAACTGTAGGAATGAATCAACTCCAGAGGATGCTGGTGCCTCTGGCTCCAGCAACCAGATTGTGAGCCAGGTGCACAGTGTTTGTTGCTTGACCTCCACTCCCTGACCCCATCTATCCTGTCACCCATCACTGTATCATCCAATAACAGAGATAACAAAGAAAAAACAGCTACTCACAACATCATAGATTGCTTCTGCTCATAGGCTGCCGCCACACCAGACACATTATCTGCGGCTCCCCAAGGTGTCTTAACCGAGACCAAGGTCACCTGGCTCTTTAGCAGCAAAATGCTGCACAGCGTTCACCTGCTTTGTCTGGCTGTTGTTTCGTGCTGGTAAACATATGATGTGTCTGAAGAGTGAACCAGAACATTGACGTTGCAGGATGTAAATCTAAAACAATTAGCAGAATGAGGCTTTAATGCTCTGTATAGCTGAAGAGGACAGTCGATTTGTGTGGAAATTCACTATAAATCCCCCCTTCCAATTATTAATATGAATATAATCATGGTCCAGATACTTAACCCCTAATAGCCCCCGATGGCTGCCTGCAGTGTATGAGCTATGTGAGAGTAAAGAGCTTTGAGTTTTCATCAAGACTAGAAAATCCCTATATAAATATAGAGCATTTACCATGTATTAGCATAATGAAAGTTTTATGATAGCAGCCTTAAAGAGTTCCACAACAGAACTTTCTCTAACAGTACACAATAGTACAATGCTGTGCAGGAACATAGCCATTCCCATTCATGGTGAAAGAAATATTGTATTTCAGGAGCAGCATTGGTCTCATGGCCTCATCTGGTTTTAGTTTTTAATGTTACTGGTCTTGATGACTTGCTCTAAGGAGCTGATGCAGGAAATCCAGGTTTCTCCATTTGGTAACACTACCTGTTACTAGAAAGGAACTGATAATAAAATCTTAAAGCATGGGACAGTGCAAAAAGTCAGTGTTCAGTAGCTACACTTCCAAATAATAAACTAATTATCAGTGTAACCTGGAGTCTTTAGATGTTGTACAAGGGGCAACTGGACTTGCTTGACTTACTTCACAAGCAAGTCCAGTTGCCTATGTCCACGTGTTCAACGTCTGAAGATATTAGGACCTGGAAGACTGCGAATGTTCACAGATGACCGTGCACAGCATTTCAGATGAGCAAAGAAAATGTGAACCAGTATCTGCAATTATCAATAGTTCACAGATTTAAATCAACCGTAAGATTTCCAGCGGCTGATTTCTGAAGGAGCTGTCACTGGAATTAACCAATCAGCTTAACTCTATGAGACCATTGTCTCCATTGTTCCTGTGATTAGCACCAAATGACATAAGCCTCTAAGTTCTTTTCAAGAAACTTACAGAAATATTATTATGGAATATTGGGACCCATAAAACAAGGCAGGGACTTTTACCCTGTATGCAGCTGACGGATCAGCACTGTTGGGGCATTGTGTAGTGAACATACTGCATGTTACTGTATGTTACTGCTCATGTTTATTATTGAAGCTGTTTTAATTTGAATGGATTACATTGTCTATAATTTATAATTTGTATTATTTTTCAATCTTTTTGATTGTGAACCTGTTGAGATGACCTGCACAGTCATGTCTTCTACAGATATAGAGATATTTAGCATATTAGTAATAATCTATCCATTAGCTATACCTCTTATCCTTTGGGGGTCACTGTGGGAGCTGGAGAAGCAGGGTACGCCCAGGACAGGTCACAATACCGCAGGGCCAACACACAGAGACAAACAACCATTCACTCGCACATTCACACCTAGAATCGCAAGTTCATTTAACCCCAATCCGCAGATCTTTGTATTGTGGAGGGAAGCTGGAGTTCCTGGAGAAAGCCCACTTAGAGAACGGGGAGTACATGCTAACTCCACACAGAAAAACCACATTAGCAATAATATTACTATAAATATTAGCCTTATAAAACTACATAACATGCTATCAATAGCAGATTACAGATGCTCTCAGTGCCTTGTTGGCTCACACTTGGTCTAAGTGGAATTCACATCACAATGTTTTCACAGGTTTGATGAAGACAGAGACGATTGGCAGAAGTCACAGCTCGGTAACGACACAACAATAAAAACCACAATGAGGACGTCGCACTTGATGGAAGTCAATAGAGATCTTGGAACATACAAGGAGTTGGAGTCGTACTGACGGGTGCACTGGAGCAGAAAAATAAATGAATACGCGAAAACTGGCACATTGTGACCATTCCCACTTTGGCACATTACCACTCGCAGTCAATAGCATATGGTTCAAGTCGAGTGTGACTCTGGCCCATTGAAAAATATATAAATGGCTTTATGGGAAATCATTAGAGAGGACATGTTTGTTTGCTTCACTGAGATGTTTTGTACCATGATCGTTTGATAGTCCATTTGATATTATGTTCTCCCTTAAGTGGCCCTCACTACGTAAGTTGAACAAATGAGTGAACTGGCAGCGTGTAATGGCGTAGTAGGCCCGTGGATATGCTCCAGTATCACAGAAATAAGGCTTTCACACATTAATAATGTGTATTAATAAAAACATGCTTTTGGAGCCATTATTATTAATGCTCCATGTTTTGCAATCTCGAGTTTTCAGAGATTTATTCTGGGGCAACGGACGTCCATTTGTTCACTTTGACACATTCAGATGTTTTGTGAATATTGTGATTTAGGCTTTTAGCTGAACAACATGGAGACAGTATCAGGTCATCTGAGGTAAAACATATTAAGGCTTCCACAACAGGCTTTGAAAAGTTTGTACTTTTATTTCCCATCATGACAAAACTGTTAATCTGTATTATTAATAATATATTTTCTATTGTGACAACCATACATCAGAAAAAGCTGCCTCTGAGTGCAATTCTTCATTCTTTTTAAGGCCATGGCTCATTAAAATCTATCCAGGATATGTTTAACTATCACCAAATATTCCATGGCCAGTTGATTTATTAATTCATTCATTCATCGGCTTTAATTAGCCTGTTGATTCGCCGAACAGAGACGTGTGGAGCTGCCGCCGTCAGTTGATGAAGTGGATAAATAGCAATTTATATCTGTCTCAATGCTCGGGGAATGAGTTGCAATGAGTGGAAGCCATTACAGTCGGTAAGAAACAATTGACAAGGATATTACAGATTAATGGGCTACGTTGTCATCAATCTGCAGCCTGGAGATGTTTGAAGATAGTGAGCTGGTTGTAATGATTTGCATTGGTCAGCCCACTGACATGGGATGGGTTGAAGTGTCTCCAGTCACTCATTGGTTATTTATTACATACCCACTCACATCTGTTTGCACAGCTGGTGTCCCCACACAGCACCGCACACTTAACCCATTAGAGCCTGGTAATTTACCCCATTAACCAGAGCGCTGCCTGCTCTGGCTTCACTACACTGAACATGTATGCAGAGCAATGTATGGGGTTATTTTGTTAGGTAGCTCGTGTAGAATGGTTGTAGTAGCGAGGTCTGTAGCTGTCATCAGGACATGGAATTGAAAATTCATAGAGACCAACCAAAGATCAGTGTAGGTGAAAGAATCATTTTCTTCCACAGAGAATAAATTACATTTTAGATGTTAAGGGGATACTGCAGTGATTTTACATATTAACGTTAGTTTATTCATTATGAGAAGCACTACTGAACCTGTGAAAACAGATAATATGGTCTTTGACACTGGAGGAGCTTTTCCAAAGTTTGAAGCAAAAAAACCCTGATGATGTGACCGGGGTTATCTCAGCTGGGGCTTGACACTCAAGAGAGAAATCCTACGTCACAAACTGGGGTTGTGGGTTTTGAAAGAAGCACATTAGACAGGGAGCATCTTTTTAATAGATGCTTTCTAGTTTTGTGTTTTTAAAGCTTTACCAATACACAGAAACAAGAATCTGAATATCTCACCCTCTGCTGCTTCAGTTTTTAAAGCTCCTTTTCCAACCTGTCCTTATTGAGTCCCCAAACCTTTTGGTGTATCAGTAAATTGAAACTTTGATTGTGTTGGAGTGGATTGTTTTTTATCTGTGATGGGCTTTAATAATATCAGGGGAGGAAATATTGGAGTTGGTGCAATAGCGTTTTAGGGATGGAGCCATAGCATTAAATAGCTAATTAAAACCAAACTTATCTGAAACATTTGATATACATCCGCGTTATAAGAACTACCTAAAACAACAGAAACCATCTTTAAGAAATGTTCATTTGATGTGTTCTTTGACTTTTTAGTTTGGCCGGCCACCAGGAGGCGATCATGACACTTTGGCTTCATTTCTGGGGGGCAATCATGTCATCCATCTTTATGGTCTATGGATGACAGTGTTAGTCCCCCTCTTGTCTGCACTAACTTTTTTCAAAACCTATAGGATGGATTTCCATGCAATTTTTATACCGACAGTCATGGTCCCCAGATGATATATCCTAATAGCTTTGGTCATCATCTGACTCCTGCCAACCATGAGGTTTGTCTCACTAGCTATTTGATGGACCGTCTTAAAATTGGTAAAAACATCCATGTCACACACTAGCACACAATGTAAAAAATGGTAAACATACATGATTGACATCAGGAAATTAAAACCGTGTACATGTAGCTCAAAGCTTAAGTACAGAGTCACAAGTGGCTATAGGCTGTCAACTGTTAAAACCAAATACTTTGATAATCCACAATCCTTAAGGAGCTCTCTTAATGCTCATGGAAGCAGAATAAAAGAAGAAGCTTTACACAAAATGGAAATTTTACTGGTTTCTGACTTTTTGAAGTAATCAGTGAAGTATAGTGTGAAAATGTAAAAATATGACTAAACTAAAACATCATGATCTGAAGGGCAGGGACAGATACAAGCTGTTATTTCACAAAAACAGTTCTTCTACAGCCAAGATGAGATGATGCACATAAGTGGTAGTCTGTAATAGTTGACTTTACAAAAAAAAAGAAAAGACAATTGCTTTTATCAGACAAGTGAGCCTGTCACCACACCCGGGACCTGTTCACATCCAGGGGCCACAAAGAGTCACAACTTTCCCATGTCTCAATAACTTTAAATTGAAAGTGTGTGACACTTAGAGTCATGAACGTACACCCTCATCTCTCTGCTCCATTTCAGCAATGAATCCATTCTTGGTCTCCATTTTAGCCACACTTGCCTATGAATTTGCATACAGCTATATAAAATGTTTCATATCATTTGCATAATCTGACAGAGCAGGCAGTTGACTGGGTGCAGGGGAGTGATATATGATGTACTGTACATGGATAAAATGGTGATTTGGACGCCCCTTCGCACAAGACTTTTCCCCTGGGGCACCAAAACAACATAATTCTTGCAGGATGCTGGGACCTTATTACAGGAAGAGTGGCGTTTGAAAACATTCATCATCATCTTCATCATCATCTGTAAATAGCTTGCTTTTCAAAATGAACGCTGGCATGAATAGAAAATGGAATATAGCAAATGACCTGATGTCCCTCCGTAAATAAGTTTTTCCATCTTACACAGATGAAGGGTTTTACCTTCTTCTTTCTGAAAAAAAAAGATACTACTTTGTGCTCCTATAAGAGTTAGGTAAGACCCTGAAAATGTTTTCAAGGGGACACATCAAACAGGAAGCATTCAGAGTATTCATAAAAGAGCCACTGGTCTCAGGTTTTGTTGAGTACATCTCTTGCTGGAGCCTCAGAGCAAAATAATCATGAGTATTGTTCCACCTGTCTACTGTTTGCGTAAGGGTTTCTATGAAAATGATCAGAGGTGATGAGGGGGAGTTCAGAAAGAGTTTTCTATTTTTAATTTTTTCAAAGGGAGGTTAGTCTATAGCAATATCTTTTACAAGGAACAGGTTCTCAATTGAATTCTCTCAGTCATGGGTTTTTGTTTACAGTCTTTAGACCGCGGTGGAAAACACAAGTAAACACAAGTAAACAACAGCTTGAATTATAGTTCCTTGAAAAAAGTTCCTGAGACTTTTGGTCGGATTAAAAAGCTGCGGAGAGCACAGGAGGATTTGATAACTTGTTTCCATCCTGGCTAATCTTTCCTTGTTTCAGTCTTTTCTTGTGAGATCAGATTTACTGTGAAACAAACAGCACTTTACTTGAGAACTTTGTCATAAATATATAATTTTTAGGTATGAAGGGGAGGAACTTGTTTGGTCATTGGGGAGACTACATAGAATATATTAATCACACAAGTGAGGCTCTTGCTATTTATGAAAATGAAATATTGGAATCGAAGACTTTTTGTACAGTCCTGGGGGGGAAAAATACATTTTTGTTTTTCAAGCAAACAAATGAATGGACGAGAGCGGGATTTGAGAAGCCTGTGCGAAGCTGCAAAGGTAATGGTGGATAAATTAGCATTAGTGGGTTTAATGAAGGGTGGAGAACGGGCCAAGGTGTCGTGAATGTAAGCGCGGGAGAAGAAAAGCTCTGTACACGTCCCTGACAAAGCTGTGACTCACTCTGTCTCATCCATTAGTCGTCTGCATGAAGCTGAAAAGCACAAAGGAGTCTGCTAATGCATAGATAACCTAGAGGTCTCTCTCTGTCTATTCTCTCCGTTTCGTTCTTGGTCCATCTTACGCATCCTCTCTCCCATTCCTGTTGCTCCATTATTGGAACACTCAAAGCTCTTCCTCCACTCCTCTCCTCTCTCCACCCTCCATGTTTCTCCCTCTCGCTCCACACATCTGTGAATCATGGCTGAGATCTTTTGTCTTTGATTACATATCACAGAGGTTTCCAGACGCTTCCAGTGGTGAGTAGATCTTAACTCCCCTTCATTATGGCTGAGATGGAGCGGTGGAAGCTACCAAAGATGGATGGCATGAAAATGTGGCCACTTTGGTAGGAGGGAAAGTGATTAAAATTCATATTATACCTATTGCATCTCACCCATTAATGGTCCTTGACTCATTTCTCATAACCTGAGAAGATTCATGAGTGTTTCATCACTTAACACTGATTGCTTGTTTAAAATGCGTTGATCTGGTATAATGGGCCAACACTAAAGTGTGGTTTAGTGGAGAGAGAAGAGAGGCATCATAATATCCATTCACAATTCAAAGTATTCCCACTCTGGTTCTGTAAAAGAGCTTATTTTCTTACTTATGTATTCTGGTTTCCAGCCATGCACACATGCTTGTACTGCACAAGTTTGTAAATCCAGTCCATGCAATGCAGTGCTCGCAGGATCCAGGATCATCTACAGAATGATCCAGCATAAACAGATGTAGTTCTTTTGGTGAAGACTGATGTGCTGACTATCCACAGTAACATGAACTGTTTCTCTTGACTCACTGTTATTGGTAAACCACTAATTTGTAATGTTTTGAAGGAAAAATATGCTGCCGGTTACATTTTTATCAAGATAACTATGGTAAATTAATATCAGATATTAAATCTGTCAAGTCACAAAACTGTTGATATTGAACATATTCTACCTACATTTATTTGCATCTGTTTGAAGGTCCTCCACACCACTTTGATGATAAATTGCCAATCACCAGCAGATATAAGTGATCACCAGAAGATGTTAGGTACATGTCATAAGCTGTGTACTCAGTGTCATCGGGCGCTTCAGCTATTTAATAACATGACACCCTCTGATAAGTCAGGCCCACCACTGGCTGATCAGACCTGTTGGGCTTGTTCCTCCTGATCCAGAGCCATTGGCTGCAGCATTCTGCAGTCTGTGATGTTCTATTCTGGTCTGGCACAGGGCACGCAACAAAAGCAAAGATGTACTGAATCCTAATGAATGTATTTGTGAATGGATGAATGGCAAAATCTGTACTTTGAAGCACCTTTAGTGGTCCTCCAGACTATAAAAGCTCTATATACTGTACATACAGACCATTTAGCATCAGACCATTTACTTGTACAGAGTAATTCAACCATATTTTCCATTAACATCTGTTTTCAAAGACACAATCAAAAGTGTTCTGTTTAATATCCAACATAATGGAGACAATGTGTCTGGTGAGGTATGTTTTTTTAAATGACATTTTTCTAAAATGACAATTTGATGAGAAGTTGAAAAAATAAAAGGCTCAAGGCGGCCCTCTCAGAAGAAATCAATGTGATTCTTAATTTGAATCAAACCAGTGATTTGCTCTGTGAACTGAGAAAACTCCATTGTCTGTAGTGTTCTTTTGAGATTTTCTCAAAAATGACTTTAGCAATAAATCATGTTGGTGCCCATCTATATCTGCTGTATAGCCCCATCTTCCACAGGTAACATTATTATCATGTACTATTAGCACTCAGTTGGAGTTCCGCTCACAACTGCACCATTAAAGTGAAATAATTTATTCATTTTGGTTCTTCTAAAATCTGTTACAGACTTTCAGCCTGTCTCTATACTGCTCGAGCTCCTCTCTTCCCTCATCGGAGTGGTTTGTTTAGAGAATCGATGGATTTGTGGACGCATGAATAGTTAATTTAGATACAATGGCACAAAGAAGCAAGAATTCAAATCACTTTTATCACTGCAATAATTACTATTACCGTATTAAAAGAATCAACATTGTAAATGGCTGTTGTTATTATAGTTGAGCTATGCAAGAGCGACTGTACTTATGTGTGTTTCACCACTGAGTCTTATAAATCAGGTTCGCTGCTCATCATGTGGTGACTCATCAGACCAGCCACTCGACATGAGATACTGTATCTCATAGGTCACTGTTTGCCTGCAATCAAACTGTACTCAATACGCTTGTTTAAAACTCCAGTTCAAATGGAATTCCTTCTTCTGTATTTTTTATTCTGCTTCTAAAAGTGTTTTGAGAACAATTTATGTGTATAGTGCTTTAATGCACCATCCTGCAATCACAGCCTCGAGTTGTATTCAACAGGTCTTTTCTTTTCACCAGCTTTGTTATTTTTTTCGATCAAGAGATGATTTGATTTGTTGAGAAAAGTGAAAAGGACAATTTCCTGAGGCTCAAAGAGATGTTTTTAAATTGCTGGTCCAAAAGCCGGGAAACCTTGGTATTTAAGAACCCGACAACAACAAGTGTTTCGAAATCTTGCTTGATAAATTCCTTTTACCAAAATTGATGTCACCCCTTGGTTACTTTGTCATTCCACTGGTTCAACTCACATAAAAGCCCCAAAGAAAACCACAAGAAACATTCACCACTACTGGAATCGTCATCAAGTATGACCATGGTTGCCCAGTCAAACCACAGATAACAAGTCACTCCCACAAACACCCTTGGTTTGTGGAGGATTTGCACGCACGCAGCCACAGGATCATCTGCCACACAGCAGCTTTAAATCCTGCCTGCGCAGCTACAGATAAACGGCATGCGACTCGGCGGAAAGTTTAGGCGGCCAGGAGCAGCGGAAGGTGCACTTGCAGTGGTCGCCTTTCCTTGCAGGAAGGTTCCTGAAATGACTAATGTGAGAGCGTGCGCTTAATCCGATTTTAGAGGCGTCTGCCAAAGCTGCATCAGATTTCATGATTGGGCCTGTTTACACGTCGCTGCATTCGAGTCCAGTTACTGTCACACACAAGCAGGACTGATAAATTATGAGGATCATGAAGGGAAAGAGATCAAGATTAAAGCTGACTGAGGGAATGGTGACGCTGTGCAAGCATCAAGCGAATTAATACAAGTGTGATAACATGCGATTATATCGATTCCTCTTATCATCTTTGCTCTTTTTGTCTTAATTTCTGCGTCTCCGTATCTATCACAGTAATCTCAATTCCTGCTGCTGTCCTTTTATCTTGCATTGCTTTTTATCTCCTCTTATCTCGTGTAGACTGCAGAGAACACAAATTGAGTGAGAATAAGGTAAAGTGCAGCGATTCTTATTCTCTCCCCATATCCCGCGTAGACTCACATCATACATATTTAGCACAAATATTAGAGGAGATAGGATCCTCTTTATGTTTGTTTCAAGGCACCATCATATCAGATCAATTGAGCGAATCATTACTATTGTGTCCCTCTATTGTATTTGCAGGGTTCCTCTTAATTGGGAACATATTAGCACCTGCAGGCAATGCTGCTCTGCAATCATTCCCAGCATCAGGTACGTCCTTCATTGGAAAGCACACCAACAATCATCTCATTTAGCCCGCACGACGCTGCGTTAATTGCCCCCCAAATAATACCCTCACAGCGCACGCTCGTACGTGCTGGTGGCACCACCAGGAGAGAGCAGAGCAGCAGCACAGACACGTCGGCTGATAAACAGGATTAGGTGTGTGTGAGAGTCTGAGGAAAATGGATGTGTTAGAAGACGGGGAAAATAAAGGGTTGACGCTGAGATTGCAGAGAGGTGCATTCATGTGGAGCTTTGCATTCCTCCAAAGTTATTGATGGAGTTGAGATTATTTAGATTCTCTTCAAGACCAGAAAGAGGCAGTGAGACACAAAGTAATATCGATGCTGAAATAAAACCAAACTGTTGATAATGCACCGTAAAAAAGTTGGGTGAAAAATATCATGTATCAAACCCAAATCAGCTCCTGATAATTGGAAAAAACATAATATGGACATTAAGCCCTCGGTCCTGCAGCGTTTTCTCCCGCCAGCCTCAGACTGTACGGCGCGGAAATTCTGCAGTGTTAGGCAGCTGACGTGGTGTCATCATTGATCTGGTCACCGTTAAGCTGCGTTGACACCTGCACAAATCCATTGGACATGGAGCCGGGCGAAAGGAATCTAGCACGGCCACACGAGCCCCCAACTTTTACACCGGTGAGAACAGTGAGGCTGGAAAAGACGTGACGAACCGATGAAGTGCAGGATCTCTGTGCAGGGAGGGGTGGGTGGGAGAGAAATCCACCCTTTTTCTCTATAAGGGAACTTTGCTGCTCTTACTCCTCAGTAAACCGTGAATCACTGAAGGAATGATCACAAGGACGATACAAAGCCGTCTAAATTAATATTGGCAGAGAGGCCTGTAAACACAGTGTAATCACTTCAGTCAAGCTTTTGTAGCTGATTAGAGAGAGAATACGTGTGATGATCTGGCAAGGAAACATGTTCCTTTTTTTTTTTACAAGACAGAATCAATAAATGTAAATGAAATGTTGTGCCTATAATGCGAGAAACGATTTAATTAAACCTTTTTAGATTTAAAGGAAATGTGGAATTGGATTTACAAAAATTGTATTAATTTAGCATGAGTTTTTTTGTATTTTTAAAACAACCAGATATTGGAAGGAAGAGTATAATAATAATAATAATGATTTTGAGGTATTTTCAATAAAAAAGCAGATGCTCAAACGCAAAAAAGGATTCCTATGTGCATGAATGGACTTGCTCTTATATGCTCTGCATTTTGAATACATTTGTGAAATTGTTTTTTCTATTTTATTCTCACACTATGCATTTAATTTGACTGCATAGTGTGATAAACCTCCAAAATATTGTGTCTCACTCCATCCTGTAAACATATTCCATTCTTCAGTGCACAGTCCCCCACTATGGAGTCATTTATCTGTGAACGGAACATTAACCACCCATTTTCTCCCCGGTCTACGCGGGTATCGTCTTTACTGATAATGGGAAAAGATTATGCACATTCATTACCATTATCATTAAAATCATCATCATCATACGCTTAGCATAATAACAACGTTCAAGCGATTCGCTTCTCAAGTCTTTTCTCTCTACTTGTTGAGGTTGACATTGGGGCTGCTTTAAAAAGAATAGAAAATATTTTGCCAGATTAAAGATTTCAAGATTCCATGTGATACATGATACCATAAATAAGCAGCATTCAGAATAAATACTGGAAATGGTTTAAATAACATCCATGTATATCTGTGTATACACTGCAGTATTTATAGTGTCACTAATCTACATTCCATTCATCTTAAACTTATTTATACATTTTATATATTTTACTTGTGTTACATTAAAGTAAAATATATTTTAGCCCAATACAAAGTACAGCTGAGTGACTGACTGCTTGCTCAGCACATTCTTGGACTTTCTCTCTTGTTAATATGACAGTTATCAAGTGCGATGTGGGTAATGCTGACCGTGACTGTGGTACCTTTAGAGCCGCTGAGAGATGAGAGAGATGGAAATAAAAAAAAATCTACTCCAGTTGAGGAAAGGGTTATTTACACTAGATCCATTTGTTGAGTCAAAACCCCAAATCACAGCATCAGAAACAGATAAAGCAGAAATTAGAGACTCAGTAAAATGGAAGAGGAAAGAAAGAGGAAGAGTCCTCACAGTGGTTGTCTTCAAACAACAACATTCCCCCAGGATCTATTAGTCATTAGTTTGTGCATACAAGAATCCTTTCCTAATGAACTACTTTCATATCTCTAAGCATTCACATCTTTTTCATACGACCACACAGGCAGGATCACACTCAGATACAAAAAGGTCATACTTGCTTACCTGTATTGGTGACGTAAAGATATTCTCTCAGAGTTCTCCTCTTGTCAGAGAGTTTGGTGCTTCAGCTCGTATCCTTAGGCTAAGGGTTTCAACAACTGAACAAATGCCTCCTCTGAGGCTTCTTATAATTGCACACCCCTTCCCTCCTGGCTCAGCCCTCCACCCCCCTCCTCCCTTCCCCTGTATATCACCATTCACACCAGCAGAGAGGAGAGTAAGAGAGAGAGAGAGAGAGAGAGAGAGAGAGAGGGGTGGATTCCCCCATTCTGTTACGCACAACCCAGGGACAGACACACACAACCCGTTGCCCCGTGCTGACGTAGGAGGCGTTTGCCTACGCCACTGGTTTCGTCTTCATTGAGCCAACTAATGGGGCTCTAAAAATACGCATCATCCACCCTGAGATTGATCCAGAAGCCCCATGTCTAAGGTGTCCATAAAACTCACAGCCTCAATGCCAACCTGCTGCCAAGGTCATGGAAACAATGGCACACTTCAGGTGTTGAATCCAGAAATGCTAGTTGAGCGCTGGTGAGAAGAGCGATGCCATGGAGATGACGATGGGTCGATGAGGTTGTTTGTGCTGGTGTTGGTGGTGATGGGTCACCTCAATAGGACACTACATTCTCCCCGTAGGTAAAAGAATAGACAATACAGGGCAGGGCAGTCAATGGACAGAGCATGCAGCCAGCCAGAGTCTGCAGACGGGAGGTTTGTATGAGTCATGCAGGAAATTTGGGGATGAAAAAAAATAATAAAACCTGTCCGAAAGGTCCTGTGGGGTTTTCACTGTAGGCTACAGCCCATAATACTTGTTGAGTGTTTGGTTAAGGTGATGATGATTATATCAACCACAAGAACAATGGAGCCGGAAAAATGTGAAGACAGAAACAAGTGGGGGTTTAAAATGAGGCTGATGAGGAAGCAGGAGAAGTGAAATGAAGATAAGAAAAACCGGATTAGGCAGGAATATACACCAAAAAACAGCCTGTGTGGTTTTAACTCAGGTGCTGCAGTGGCTGGAGCAGTACTTACAAGGTATGGTGAGATAGTGAGATAGGAACCAGGAAGTCCAGTTGGAGGAACAGGTGGCAGGGTGGCAGTGGTGGTGCAGTGGTTAGCACTGTCGTCTCACAGGAGAAAGCCTGGGTTTTTCTCGGCGTACTCTGGCTTCCTATACCTTCCTTTCTGATCTGGAGTTAGGTTTCTGATCTGGAGTTAGGTTAATTGGTGACTCTAAAATGACTCTAAAATGACCAATGTGAGGGTTATTTTTCAAAATCTCTTGCTTTAAAAGGGGCCACAAGTTACACAGAGGGGCCAATTACATGCCCAACGTCCATGCACAATTCCTGATTCATTCATTCCTTGTTTCCTCTGAGCTTTGAGCATGGTTGTTTTTTCTTCATATGTTGGCGATACACTGTCCGCGACCTGTCCAAATGTACCTTACCTCTGGCCCAGTGTCAACTGGGATTGGCTCCACTTCCCCTTGCAAACCTCAAAGATTCAAATGAATCTGAGGCTGTACTTGAGCTAAATACTGATATCAGCAACATAACAAGCTCGCAGTGACAATACTAATGTGCTAATGTTGAGAGGTCACTAATTACTATTTTTTCTATCTTATTTGTACTTTCTAAGCATGCTAACATTTCAGTGGCGAATCGAGGATTTTTCTAAATCCGGAGCCACAAAGGGGCCGCAATTTACACAGAAGGGCCAATTATATGTTCAACATCCATCCACAATTCCTGATTTAGTAACATGCACATTTAAGGTATTCATTGTTTAATGATAGCTCTATAGCTTAAGCATCAGGCAAAGTGTGTACTTAAAGCTTAGAAAATAAAATATCTTAACAAATTGTCATATTTATTATTGATAGTAAGTGACCAGCTTATAAAAGACTACTGACAGGACAGGGGCACTTCAAGGGCTCATCAGATTTCAGCCGGGGGCCAATGTCCCCCCTGGCCCACCCTTAGCAATAAACAAAAGTAGAGCTGAGGTTGATGAGGCTATCATTAGTTTTGCAGATAATTGGTCATGAACTAAACAAATTGAAAATTTGACCTTTTAATGTCACAATAGAAGAAAGTTTCAAAGTTCCATAAAGTTATTACAGGGTTGTCCTGTTAGGGATGCGATACTACATTTCATGGTCCATCCAACATTTCTTGAGACATTGTACTCCGAACCATAAATGCCAATCTCATGGTGGTGCTGTAGAAAAGGTCAGGTTATCAGCAACTTCATTAGAATTCATTATCTGGGAACCATGACTGTGTGTTCCACATTTTGTGCCATCGCATCTCGCCGATGTAGAGATAAAGTGATATAAGCGATTTTTTTCTATCTGCAGGTGGCACTTGAAGAAAAGTCAGCGGATCAGTTATTAGGATTCTACCTCTCAGGTTCATGTATGTCTGTATGCTAGTGTGGGTAAAAACCTGAGGCTCCGTAGCCATTGACTGTACATGTGAAAGAGATAGCAATGCTTATGTCTCAAAAAACGACTTTTTTGGTCTTGAAGTTACACACCAGGATCAACTCCCTTGTGATCAGGAGCTGGCGTTAGCATTTGCCTCCCTGTGCAAGTGTGAATGCCGGCCCTGAACCTGTGTGAGGTCTGATAGTGATAGATGAATTGGGTACATAGACAGAGCCCTCGGTGCAGCTGAGATAAGGAGCCCTGAGGAACAAGCAGCCATTGGGAGGCCTGTCTGTCATTGATATCGCTGCTATCCAGTGGCTGTCCAGTGTGCATAAATGCTTCCAAGAGGCTGAGCAAGAGGCCGAGATTACCTTGATGACACAGGAAGCCATGCTTAACTTGGCACAACATCACATTAAAACCCCAGAAGTCTAGATTTGGTATTGACGTTTTATAAAAAATTATTGTCAAGTCTGTGAAACCTTGTGAAATTGGAACTCTCCATGGCCAACAATGGTCATACTGTACATACACTCAATTGCACATCTGTAATGTTCATATTGCACATATCTCTTTCTCATTTTTATAACTTATATATAATGTTCTACATTTTTTATTTCTATATATATGCTAATTATGCAAATCCCCTGTACGTGTATATCTACTTAGCAATAAAGACTCATTTAGATTATTCATAACTAGCAGTGATATAGTACCCTGCACATGTTTCTCTTTTGCATCCGTTAATTTCTAAAATGAACTCAGGTATAATTTTAAATGGGGAATACTATAATTTCTAAGAACAAAATTGTATTTCTGTATTTAAATAAAGCTCAAGCAGTCCCAGTTTTGACAAAAAAAGTGTTTCTTATTGGCTGAAGCATTCCTCATTCACCAATTCTTCTAAACAGCCATACAACATTTAACTACAGAATATCTCAGCAGAGCGTCCAAAGATGTTTAATTAATTCTGAAAAAACATATTGATTTATATCAATAGAAAATTGAGCACTTAAATCAAAGAAAAAACTATGCTTTTCTCAAAAATCTGAGAATGTCGGATATTAAGAAAGAAATTCTTTTACCAGGTTGAGAGGATGTATAGCTTATATAAAAGCAGAATGTATTATCCAATCAGAATAAATGTATTATATGTCCCAAGACAGACACCTATAATGAGTTCAATTTTGAATTTCAATTTCAACTCAAAGACATGTAAGCAAATGGGAAATCTGCATGCACTCTACATTCCACTTTTTTTGATTCATCACCTGAAAATATAACTTTATTTCTTGCACTAACAGCTGGATTCAGAGGACTTTTAGAGATGCAAAAAATGCTGACTGATGACTCAGGGGCCCCCCGCCAAAAGCAGTACATAAAACACACAGGCATCTGCAACCAAACCTGAGCGGCGTTTGGCCCGTGTCGCCGAGCTCACTCGTCTCCTCTCCATCTCACCCAGCTGAGGTGTTTTACCGTTATCCTCCACAATGAAACCCAACGATGTGGAACAGGGTGGAAAGGGAGGGCGGGGGAAGTCTCTGCGGTGGTTTATGGCAGCTCAGGACTTTCACCTGTCAAGACACAATTGATTGTTATTAACAGCAGGGCCGGAAAATGAATTCTTGCCGGGAAAAACGAATGCATTTTCCTCCCCAAAGGCTGCCTTAATTTTGCAATAGAGGAAGAATTACGCCGCCGCTCAGAAAATCTGCAGCGTCAACCAACCCCCCCCCCCCAAAAAAAGTCAGGGATATTTGATATCAGAGCCAACGCATTGTCCTGGAAGTATTTCATATGTTTGTATATATATCGATCTTATTGCATAAGTCTCTCAAGATATTTTCTTTTTGGTGCCAGCTGCAGTTACCAGTAGGGTGCCTGAAGCCAGAGGGGGCCTTTTTTCCCCTCATTGTTAAGAGTGAACAGGATGGAATCAATCCAGTGTATTAATGTAAAGACACTGGGTGTGCACAATATAAAGAAACCATGAGTGCAGTTGCAGACAATGTGGCAGAATGTCTAATGAAACGTGGATTTACTGAAGAGTGAAATGATCTTTTATAAAAGAGTGTCTGCTGTGAAATTGAGAAGGTGTGATGCTGGGAAGGTGTTTACTGACGTTTACTCTGTGTGTGAGGGGAGCTCAGGATAGACCTCGGGATTAAATGCAAGGGTTTTGACCTCAATCAGGGAAATAATTACTGTTGCCCCTCCTGTTGGTGGACTCCATAATTAGCAAGCAAAGCCCTGACAGAAAACACGATTAGTCTGAAAACAGAGGTGATTAAAACTATAATTGTTATTTGACTCATTGAAATCTTTTGTGATTGGCTCTATAGCTTAATTGAATTTGTCGGTATTTCCTAATAAATTCTCCAGCCAGGAAGCCTTTCATATTATGCCCAATGTCTGCACCCAGATATCTGTCAAAGCCAGTGAGGGGGGGATAATTGAATAGAGGACATTTGCTTCAAGATAAAAACAAGTCAAGTGTGACTGACTCCATCTTCCTCAAGTAATGAAGAGTATTCATGATTGGCACCACTGATAAAAAGCTATGGATCTCTCACACACACACACACACACACACACACACACACACACACACACACACACACACACACACACACACACACTTCAAAGCTCTTTTCTTTCAGTGTGATTCAATGCAATGAATCACGATGTTTCCTATTATATTCTCTCAGAAGAACAAACACACACACACAGCTTTTATCTGTCATCACCACTGTAACCACTCCTCCAACAGTCGATATGATACCGATGCAGGACCCACTCATTTTATGTGTGTGTGTGTGTGTGAGTGTGTGCATGTGTATGTGTATGTATGTGTGTGTGTGTGTGGGTGTGCTCGCTTTGTTCAGACTGTGATTAAACTGGACTGCATACAATGATGGAAGTTTGGTGTTTTTCCCCCATAAAGACATGATTACAAAACCTTTTAACAGACCAGGGATTCAGATTAGTATCTGAACTGAGACACTCTCAGGGATGATCACTGAAGCAGTGAATGATCACTGAAGATCGTGTCCATTGCTTAAAGGGATAGTTCATTCAAAAAGGAAAATTCACCCATTATCTACTCCCCATTTTGCCTATGGAGGGGTGGGTGAGGTGTTTGAGTCCAGTTTCAGGGTTAAACAGACCTCTGAAATATCAGACACAAAATGTATGACAAAAATAACAACAGTTAAGTAAATCATCCAAACCCTGCATGTGAACAGTAAATCAAATACATTTTGAATTTGTGAATTGTATGAATATCAACTATAACATTTTAATTGCAGATAACCCAGGTGGGATGAACACAACGTTTGTTACTTCACTCTGCGCCATAGACTGTTTATATCTGCACACATCATCCACCACAGTAAATTAAACTATATTGTAGAAGTGTTTGAGGAGGACTCACAAACAGGCAGATTCAGGTGTTCAGCACTGCACTCGTCTAACTAATGAGAAACATCATTAACTTTGCTAATTGTCACTACGGTGCATGTAAATTCAACTGTTAGCATTCGGGTTTAACCATAGACTGTATATAAAGATTATTTCATATCAGGGTTTAACCTGAGAAAGCCTACTGCTTTAGAAAACTGTATCATTTAGCATAGTAGCTGTCTTAATATAACAATTGTTTAAAATAAAAGCTTCATGGACTACTTTCATTTATTTTTTAAATCAGTAGAAAGTGTCCTTACATTTAAAACCCCTCACCAACATGGCAGCACCTTCCAACTTCCTCATAAACACCACCAACCTGGACTGGCGTCTGTCTGCGAACAACCAATCACAATGCGCGACGCGATTCAATTTGGAGCCAATCACGATGCACGTCTGCCCAGAGCGGAACGTTACAAAAGTAGACCCGGAAGTTTTCCTCTTCCTTTTTTTTTATTTGCGTAGTTTAATAACAATTCCAAGAAAAGCTATATTCGTAGGACATGGCGCCGAGCGGCTCGTCAGACGTGTAGATCACAGATTCACGTCGAGTTATCGCTCGTGAAACCAGCCGCAGAATCTTGGGTAAGTTTATTTAAAATAACAAGAGTTTATCTGAAGCGAGAGCCTTTTTTGTTCCTCTTTCCTTTTAAACCAGCGGCGACAGACAGCGACATGTTGAAATCACAAGATTGTGTGTTAAAACATTTAAAAAGAGTTGTTTTGAGACCTAGCAATCAGTAACGTTAGCTTTAGCGCATACGATGGTTGTGAATATAACTTTGGCGTTGATAATCCCAGATGATCCTGTTATAACACACTTCAAATCACAAGGACAGTCTGGTTAAGTGTTGTGAGCTGTTTCAATGTTAGTACTCAACACTTATCACACTAACCCGAGTTATTTTCCTCCTCTCAGGTCCAGCTCCTGTAAAACATGGAGGAGCTCTATACTTTAGAGAAGGAGGTTGGACGAGGCAGCTATGGCGTGGTCTTTGAGGGACATATGGTCAAAACAGGACAGAAGGTGGCCATTAAGCGGCTGCCCTGCAGCAACCCGGAGTGCATCGAGCTCTACCTACAAGAGCTGTGGGCCATGAGAGCCACAGCCAAGAACCACATCAACGTCATTGTACTCCACAGCTGCCTCCTGCAGACAGGCCCCAGAAGCTTGAAGCCCCTGAAACCAGGGAAACTGCCTCTACGTCTAGTTGAGAGCGTGCTGAAGGGCACTGTGGTGAGAGCACCACAAAGTCAGGAAAGGATTCATGCCCAGTCAACCGCCATGAAGAGGACGTATTCTCTCTCCAGGCTTCAGGACAGGACCAACACTGTCCAGGTCAGGGCTAAGCTCCAGGACACAACAAAATCAAATACATCTGATGCTACAACCCCACAACGGCCTCAAATCAGAGCCAGAAAGAGACGGGCCCAGAGCGAGGGGGAGCAGCCGGGACCCCTGCGCTGCTTGGCCCTGTGGCTCGTGATGGAGTACTGTGACGGGGGCGACTTGAATCAGTACCTGCTCTCCAGGCCGCCAGATGCCCAGCGTAACCACAGTGTGGTGCGACAGCTTTGTAGAGCTGTGGCCTTCCTGCATAGCCTTGGCATCACCCACCGAGACCTGAAGCCCGACAATGTGCTGGTCTGTGTCACATCAAGAGGCCCTGTCGTCAAGGTAGGCAGATGCTGACGTGTGACAGTTATTATATCAGATTAGGTGACACGGATGCATTGGAACAAGCATGTCTGTGATGTCAGCATTATTTAGCTCTTTTCTATCAAAATCTAAATGTAGTACCACACTCTATGTAGGCGATGGAACCTTGACACCACCAACTAATTGCCACCTCTGTAGAGATCTCATTAGTTAACGAATGTAACAATCAACACAGTGACACATTTAAATAAAAAGTTTTTTGTGCTAATTAGAGTTAGAGCAAGCTGTGCATAATGTTGATATCACACATCACACCCATTTTACTGTCTTCCAGCTGCATGTGTCATGTGATTATTGAGGGTGCAATCTGGCCTGTCATCAGATTTATTTAACTCAAGATGGTTGCTCAGATACACACACAGACACGTTCACATTAGCATTGGTACATTTTGGTAAAAACATGTCTAGGCTATAAATCAACCCATGAATTTGGAGAACTGTTATTTACATATTGTCTGAAAAACTGATTTAGAAAACATTGTTTTATAATTTAAATCATAAAACAAATCAAATACCAGACTGTCACTTTTTTGCTGTATATTTTATCTTTATATCTTAATTTTATCTTGAGTAAAGGCCTGAAATTGAAAAACAATATTTATACCCCTTATGTCTATATCAATGAACTTCAGCTGTGTCAAGACAAATTTCCCTGTCCAACCTCTAGGTGGCAGACTTTGGTCTGAGCAAGATGAGTGAAGGTCTGGTGGACGGGGATGAAAACATGCAGCACTTCTCATCCACCTGTGGCTCCGACTTTTACATGGCTCCAGAGGTGTGGGGTGGACTGACCTACACGGCCCAGGCGGACATCTTCTCGCTAGGTGTGATGTTCTGGGCGGTTCTGGAAAGAATCACCTTTCTGCAAGAAGGGACCGCACAGGAACAGCTGGGTAAGAAAATGAATCAACAGAGTAGACCAGAGAGGAAGAATACCTGGCGCTTCTTTTACTGAAACGAAACAGAATGATAACGTAAACCAACACTACCCCAACAACTAGACCACGATAGTTAAGATTTACAGGGAAGTGGTCTCAGACCACCTTAGTCGTAAATAAATGAGAATCCAGAATTTGTCGGTTAACATTTAGGGTAACATTTGAGTATAAGGCTGTCATGTGATATGCTGCTCACCAGTCAGATGGCTCTCAGAAAGGTTGTGTGTGTGTGTGGCCAGGCAGCTTGATGACGCATCGCACCGAATCGAGTTTGACTTAATTAACTGGCACATATTAAAAATGTCACATGCTATACATCATACATTCATCAGCCATGGACAGAACAATCTTGAATCTAAATGGCAAAGATATGAAGTATAATTTATGCAACGTAAGTTTGGCTACGGATCTTAGTAGCTCTATTTCTTATAATAAAATCTGACACTATGTGATTAAGCATTCCTTACACCTGGAAGTGTTGTTGGCAGCAGGTGCGATACCAGCTCGTTCAGAATAATATGTTATTCTAAGTATGTTTATATATTTATTTTATCGTATTTCCTTTTGGTTCCTGTTCAAGTTGTATTGATAACATCAACCTACATTAATGAAGATCAATCACATTCTCATGGTAAAGCAAAGATGAAAATTAGTTGCGTTGTGTCAATTAATTTTCTGTCTTTGTTCTAAATTAAGCTTGTCATCACATAGAAGGTCGGTGTAGGGAAATGAACTCATAAACACGAGCCGGCAGAGGCAATGTGCCCAGCTCTCCAGGAGAGCTTTGGGATTTTAATCTATTTGTTTAATGTCCTTTTTTTCTCCCCTGTCATAATCCTGAGTGGCCATAAGATGAGAAAGTGTCTTAATGTTCAGGAGTACAGGCCCCTGTCCTGCACTCCACTATCAGATAGTAATGAAATGGCTGTAATACAGACGTCTCCTTTTATTCACAAAAATGGCTCTGATCAGCAGCGACCTGGCGTCAGGGGAATATGAACCATTATCCCAAAGTGTAGTGCGTGAGAAGCTCCCTGAGTCATTGATGCTCCCATTAAGCTGAATGAAATGGTTATTTTTTTAACTGGGGGTGTTTCAGTGGATTAAAAAAAACAAAATGGCATTTAGCAGCTCCGATCACAATCCTCTTTGTCAGTGAGAAAATGGGGAGAGGCAGCTGGAGGCTTTTCACAGACGGATAAAATGGTCTATTATTTTTACTTTATCCCCTCTCAAGACCCATACACCCACACAGTTATTTGACCAGGCAGGGGAGCGGGGAGAAATCGTAAGGGAGGGAGATGCACTCTCTCCTGTTTGTCCTCTAGGCCTGGAAGTCTGGAGCTTTCGGGGTTTTTTTGAGGTAGTTGAGGAAATCGTGACTTGCTTTCACCAGGACAGACCTGGACTTGACTATAAACTTCACCCGCAGTGTTTAAATCAGGCTTTACTGATGGGAATCGTCAGAAAGAGACGACTTGATGATAGATGTGTTTCTATCAGGTTTTCATTAAAGTTAATTTATACTCAAACAAGAGAAGGCCTCAAGGAACCTTGAGTTTAATTTGAATTGATGCATTTTTAACCACTTTCATAGATACTCCTTGTTAATCTTTAGGTTTACCACCTTTAATGGGATTTTCTTCTTCATTAATCTACAAATTCAATTGATCATGTCGTATAGAAAATGTCAAATAAAGACAAATGACCAATTGAGGTTGTTGAGCACAAAATTTTACCTTCCTAATTATTCTGATAAGCAGCCAAGAAATCGAAGGTATTAAAGGAAGAAGAGGGAGCTCATCTTGGTACTTGATCGATTTCAAATGAGTGTGGGTTGTTGGGTGGTGGGTGAGTTACACTAACCTTAGTGGACTGGGACCCGTCCAGGGTGCATCCTGTTGGTCACCCGATGTCTGCTCGGAATTGCTCCCCCTCAAAAGGATGAGCACTAGACATAATGGATAGATGGAAATGGTACTTAAAGAGTTTTGTTGTCTCACATCAGCCCATTTTCTGACATGGGGATGGAGGATGTTTCACCAACTTCTACAGTTTGATTTAATTTTATTTTTCGCATCTGTGAGCAGCTCCTCCAGTTCTTATTCTGACTGTGTGTATTTCATGTCGCTTTTCCAGTGTTAACACATTCTCAAAACCTGCTAAGATTAGCCGAAGTAATTAGCAGGAATATAGAATTAGGACAGTCCTGAGGAGGCACTATAAGTGTGTGTGTGTGTGTGGGTATGCTAATGGTCTGTCGGGGCTTTAACAGAACTTTGTCAGTGTTTTTTCATAAAAATGTGCTTTTCAAGAAAAGGTTTTCAAACCTGTTAACATTCAGGTTTACTTGCTATCACGCTTCTTCGTGTTTCTTCATGTCTGCCACCTGTAGTTCACAGTGTAATATTAGGATTGTGCATCATGGCACATGCATATTGTGCTTGTGCTTGAGAATAAGCAAAACAAGGACACACTGATGAACACATTGCTCCATTGTGCTGCTGTTTTTTTTAACAGTTAAAGGAATTGTGTATTAACTATTGTAGCACAGAGATGCAGAGTGTCCGTCTGACTGCTGCATCTGTTTGAGTTTAGCTGGTAAAGTATTAGTTTGACAAACTATGCGAATGAGTCCCTTTAACTGTCCGTTGGTCGCAGCTAATCACAAAGCACTGTTGCTTATTGTTGCAACAATGACAAATTCAATTGATCATGTGAGCACTTCATTGTATGTTAACTTGTATTTAGGCAAGTGATCTTGTTGCTTTCAGCCTGATGACTTACCTCATCATCCTTTTGTATTTTCTCCTGTTAGGCGCCTACGTGTGTAAGGGTCGCTCGGGCTGGTTGATGCCGCTGGGGGAAGCCTTGTGGGAGAACGCCGACCTCCAGCTGTGTATCCCAATGAAGTTTAAGAGAGCGCCCCCGCTGCCACCCCCTCCCGGTCCATCTACGTGCACTCTGCTTTTAGACATGCTCGCCTCAAACCCGGATGCCCGGCCCCCGGCAGACCAGCTGGAGGCCAGAGTGCGATCCGCTCTCAAAGAGGACTCCCACTGACACAAAGTGCGCTTAAACGACCATTATGGCTCTTACCACTGTAACCGCTACACGGAAATATTGACTGTGCGCCCCCTGACCACAGTGCTTCCTATGTGTGTCAACAGGAACCACTTTGCTGCCACAGGGAAGTGGGGATAACAAATATGTATGATTATACGGAATTGAAGGTGCTATTTCTGTCACTGAAACAGCAGCGCAGTTTACAAACCGTGTAGAAAAACCAGAAAAAGGGAAAATGGGGTTGAAATAGAAGAGGTCCTTCTGACCCTCGAGAGCCTCTTGAGGAAATCAGTCTATTGGCCTTGGACCCCTGTAATGCACTGCAGACTAAACACGCAATGATACTCAAGCAAGTCTTTATCGAGATCCAGTGGGACTCGCTGAGTTTCCAGTAAGCACCGTGCTGTTTAGGCACATAGACGTTTGACAGAGAAAATCAATTTTGGTAAGTATAGAGCTGAAATTAATAAAATGGTTTGATGTTAGTGCTTGTAAACAGACCAGTGTTTGACTGACTCCACATTCTGCTGTATTTCAGTTACTGAATTTGACTTTGATTTTTGGACATTGATGTTTTAACTTAATTTGTACTGACCTTCCTAGCCGAGGTATTTTCACCTCACACTGATGTAGCATGGATTGAACGGTCCGCTGGGATTCCAGATGTATTAAATACGTAAAGTCCATTGTAATGCAAGAATAGAGTCCTATAATAAACACTGTATGTGTAACACAACTTATGTAAGTCTTTATGTGTGAGAGTTGTATTTATTGCAGGGCTTTAATGTTCTAATGTTAATTAGACATGCTTCATGCTGGAGCTGAGCGATGAGGCCAAAAATTATTTAAAGTGTACATCAGTTGATATCAAAAATGAACAATAAACACATTATTTCTTAAGTTTAAGGACATTTTTGCTCCTGAGTGAAGGTTGTGGTTTTAAACTCTTCTATATGGGTGGAGAGTGACAAACACTAGATAAACAACAGAACATTTAAACATCTGAAAACAATCAATTATTTGTTGTACCTCCTCACTGTATCTTCACAATGCATAAACATATCTGTATATTGCTTTTTAACTGCTATTGATAATACAAATTTTATGTCCCAGCCTTACTTTATACATAATTTTAAGTATAGATTGTAAAGGTCTTACAATCTATTTCCCCAGTTTTTCTTTGGTTCAGGGACATTCTCTGCTGCTGCTTTTTAAAAGTAAAAGTTGACTCCAACTGTGTGACTGATCATTTCTGTGACATGTGCGATTGGCACAAGACTTGACAATGAAAGTCGCTAATATACCATCCTCTCACGAACAGGAAATTAAATGAGGATTGTTGCTGATCATATCAAAGTCATTAATTACTGGCCATCAATCTCAGTCTCTGATCGTCCAAATGTTTGTGCCCACGTGTCTGAAGAAATGGATATGCATTCCAACATAAATGCTTTATATGTCTCAGTGCCAGACCCTTTAAAATTGTCTGTCCCGTTCACTTGATCGTGATGTTTCAGAATCATCCCGTGGAAATTTGGCAAAAACGATCCCTTGACTTGAAGCATGAAGTGAATTTGGTGGTTAAAGGTCACACACTTTTGGCCAGAAATCAGAATTGACCTAATTATTATACACTTACAAAATACCCATAAATCTTCATTATGTGTAGTATGTTCTACAGAATAGCTGCTTTCAGACACGCACTGTAGTCAAAACTCAGTAGAATGTCCGAATAATGCGATGTGAGAAAACAGTCTAACAGAAAATAACGTGTCTAACATGCGAAAGATGAAAAAATAAAAAAAAGGAAATTTAACATCTCATTTAATTCTACTCAAATGTAATTTATCTCAAATAAATGAATGAGAGTAATGAATTTGTTATTCATGTTTTCCAGTTTTGCAGGAAGTCGACCTCCAGGGGACAGCGTTGTAGTAAAGAAATGACTAAAAGCAGCAGTGATGTGACAGTAACCACCTGTTCTGTCACTCTGCCTGTGATAAGGCTCCTGAGCTCAATGTCTGTGATGTAGAGATTTAAACCAGTGAGCCCGGCTTCCTCTCTTCCCCTCTGGCTCAGTGAGGTGGTCTCTGACTGATCTGTGTCCGTCCGTCCGTCTGCCCCCCCCCCCCCTACACAAACACACACACTCTGCTGGCCAGACCTTCCTGCATGCCTCGTCATTTTACTGAACAGGAGTGGAAGGTTCTTTCTAAGTTCAAGTTTGAATGTGTTCAGTGTATAAAGTCACTGGAACATTTGTCCTGTCCACACTGGCTTTCAAGTGATGCCCTCTTCGCAGGACTTCAGTATAAAAGATGTTAACAAAAACCACTGCAATTTTCTCTCTGAGCTCCATGGTGGGGTGGTGACATAAAGGAGGGTTCTGTACTGGCAGAAGGTCTTTTTCATGTCAGATACATTGTACACAGGAGTCAATGAGGGCTGTCGTCCCCCCTTTCTCAGAATAGGAATAATATTATCAAGGAATCAATTTTCCAGCCAGAGTGGACAGGATGAATGATTGCTGTGATTAAAATGTTCAATGTTCTGATGGACATGTGAAATAATGTAGAGTTGTCCTCAAGCATAATCAATCAATCAATCAATCAAATTTTATTTGTATAGCCCATATTCACAAATCACAGTTTGTCTCATAGGGCTTTAACATGGTGTGACATCGTCTGCCCTTAACCCTCAACAAGAGTAAGGAAAAACTACAAAAAAAAACCTTTTAACAGGTAAAAAGAACGTAGAAACCTCAGAGAGAGCCACATGTGAGGGATCCCTCTCCCAGGACGGACAGAAGTGCAATAGATGTCAAGATATATATGTATAATAAATACATCACCACCACTGATGCTTGGTGCTTCAAGTGGTTCACACGATGGAATTTCAGATCACAATTTCTTTTTAATCTTTCTTAAAGGTCTAGTGTGTTGGAATGAGGAGGATCTAATTGCAGAGTTGATGTAATATTCATAATTATGATTCCATTAGTGTATAATCACCTGAAACTATCTTTACCTTCGAATGAGCCTTTTATATTTCCATCAGGAGCAGATCCTCCTCCACAAAATCTGTCAATGTGTTTCACTTGAATGTTTTCTTGGTTTAATGTCAATCTACACTCACTATCTTGATACACTTGTGACCTGTCCCGGGTGATAAGAGGTATATATAAAAGATGGATGGATTGATTTTGCTGCACCTTATTAAAACGTTCTCATTATTACTCTGTCCTCCGGTTCATGTTGTTCTAGTGTCGCTGAATTAGCACACACATGGAAGAGATGAGTAAAAGATATATTTTAAAAACACCAAAACATTCTACTGCTCACCTTTAAAGCCCTTCATAACCTGGCTCTCTTTCTACCTGCTGGACCTTCTTCATCCTTACAGCCCTCCCCGAGCCCTACACTCTTCCTCAGCTGCTCTTCCCTTGGCCCCACAATGGAGCCTTCAGCTGCTCTGCACCGCGACTCTGGAACCCTCCGTCACCTCACATCCGCCTGCTGGACTGTTCAATTCAAAACATGTTCCCAAGCTCCACCTGGGAACATGTTTGTGTTCATGTTAATCAGGATGTCCTGCTCCGGGTCCTCGTAGGAGAGGAAGGTCTCCCAGTTGTTGTTAGCCACGTAGTCCCTCCGCACAAGCTTCACCTGAGAACATGTTTGTGTTCATGTTAATCTGAAAGGGGATTTCTGATATTTTTCAACCTGGGCCATTTGTTTATTAATGCGGATGAGTAAATGAATGGTTAAAAAGACTGTCTGCCAGTGGCCACAACACAGTGGCAGTGGATGTAATGTAATCTTATGGGGCAACCGCGTCAGTCCACGAAAGTTCCATTTAAAGTGCTTTTCTCACCAATACAAGGCTCAAATTGTTATTCTGGGTCTTTGCTGTGATTCTGGCAATATTACAAGTCTCACACAACTAGAAGTCTCACTCGCAACCGTGCAGCAGCTCGTTGTCCCTCCTGCATGTTGCCTCTCTCATAAACCTCTCTTTTCGCAGCTCGAAAAGTGAAGTCAAATGCTACATAAACATTGTCCACATCAGAAAAAGACATTTCAGCCATAATAGATTGGCTCCATAAAAAATCCAATCTCCTCTCTCTTACTTACATTTCCACTTCTGTCTTCTTGCAATAACCAGAGTCTCACGAGACATAACTATTCTTGTGTTAAATGTGGTAGTGATGTGTATTTTTGTGTCAATCAGATTTTAACATTTGGTTTTACTTTTACTCTTCCTGGGATTATTTGACATATTGTAAGGTGTCTAGAAAGGCACCAAATTCGAATTATTCCTATTGTTATTATAGCCCCAAAGTTGTCAAACTGTACATTGTATAACTTCAGTGATGTGAAAAAAACCCCGTAATTATGGGCCTTTAATGAGCTATTATATTATATATAAGGATTAATGAGGCATTTCATACAGTGGGTGGAGAAGTGAAATACAGACATCAGCAGCCCCAGACCCTTTTCTACTCATTTTACACTGGTAATTGTAGTAAACAAGTTCTGTAACCTTCACTTCAGCAGAGTTTAACTGAACCTGCTACTCCTCTGCTCATGTTGCAGTGAAGATTAGACCAAAGTCTGCCTCCTCCTACAGCACCAATCAGCTCAGCACAGACTCAGCGAGTCTGAGCGGAAGGAAAGTCCTTTCAGATTTCACAGCTGATTGCAGGAGTGAGCAAGCGTGGAGAGCAAACGTGGAGAGCAAGCACCCCTCCCCACCCAAAATATGGCCTTATCCCTCACTGCGTCAGGACTGCAACACACACACAGCACAGCGCAGTCACGACACAGTGGCCGCATCCGGGAAATTACGCATGGCCGTTCAGCTTCAGTCGCCCCCGGTGCAGTCGGGATCTCTATGAGACATAGGTCGGCGCATGAGCCTCTCGTGCTTTATTGGTAGCTATTTTTCAAATGACAAACACTTTTCAGTAGGAGTGCGGCTGAACGCAGCATTCAGTCAGTGTTCACTAGACAGGTAACGGATGGAAATGTAATTGGAAAGGCTGTGTCAAATGAGCCAATGAAACCCTCTCATAGGGCAATCATCAGGGGCACACACCCTTGACACTGGGGAACACATTATAGGCACCACTCTTACGATGTGACCTTTCTTTGGAAGCTAAAACCTCTTTTGCCATTAAAGTTTAATTATTATTAAAATGTCTTAGAGACAACGAGCAGGACACAAAACGGTAACTGAAATATACTTTATTCTCTGAGAGCAAAAAAAACCCCAAAAGACGGTCAAGTGATGTGTCAACATCTGGAATTAACCAGAATACATGTAGCCCAAGAACACATGAAAGTAAAAACAAAAAACAGGATTAACTGTGGAGCTTTAAAAAGCTATTTATGTAATATTGAATTTCCTGCCCTATAAATCAAAATTGTGCAATTACACAACGGCTGCCCAGTGAGAACACTTCCCACTGTTCATTCATCCACTGCCAACCGTTAATGAACGCTTGACTCATAATGGGTTTTCCATTTAGTTGCAACATAAACATGATTAACTCAAACTGTGATGCTTAACACATCTCTCGTCCTAAATCAACACCAAAACGTAACATTTCAGTGGCAGTAAAAAAAAATGCCTCGGCAGCCTTATTGTCATTTCTCGTCAGTGACTCGATGCTGCTCGCTGAAACTGAGGTCATCCACGCGACAGTGGCGGCAAATGTTAATTTCAATGTGTAAAGCTAAAAATACCAACACTGTTTGTCTTATTTTGGTGCATGTTTAGAAAAGAAACAGCTTAAATGTAACATTTAAAATGTCAAATGTCCACATCCACCTGATGGCATCTCAGCCTGAACTCCAAACCTCATTCCCAAGATGCTCGTATTAACGTTCTTTCACTCCCGACGTCGTCACACTGTCTCCTTATCTAAATAAAACAGAAGAAGTGCAACAGCGTTCTCGAGTGTGTCCCAGATAAAAAGCAGATGCCTGAGCTGAGAAAAAAATAATAAAAAACACCCAACCACTATCTCCTCTGACGCTTGGAAAACAGAGAACTAAAAATACCACAGGAGGAATATTGTCCTGATAAATAACACGATTTGTGCGTGTACGTGTGTCTTTTTTGTTTGCACTTGTCCAGATAAAAACATTGTCTAGCTTCAGTCCATTCCAGGTTCATACAGGTCCTTCACCATGTAGGGTCCCTCCAGCTCGTAGCCCATCTTCCTGTAGTAGTTCCTTGTTCCTACGCCTGCAGAACAAACCAGGGACAGAGGACAACAAACAACTTAATGTATAAGCATCACACAAATGGTGAATGAAAAATTACTTTCTTGTAGGATATTGCTAAATATAGAAACATCTCTTTTTTACTTAGGAGCACAAAGTTGCTAAAGCCCAACCAATACTCTAACATGGCTTATCTCATATCTGCACTAGTCTTTAGAGCTGCAGTGACAGGACGTTAGAGGACATTATAGAGATACTGCACATTTAATCATATGACACATTATTGGTGGTTTTAAAATCCCATTTATTATCAAGTTCGTTCATTTATAATTCAATGTTGATTCTAAACCTCTAAACCACCCCACTGTCGAAAAACTGTGTGTGCTGCTACTGTAGTCATTGCTCATAGCTAGACAACCTAGATAACTTTGCAATTGGTATTTTGTGTGTGTGTCTTAGCCCTGCATTCCAGCTCAGCGTTTTCAAGGGACAATTTTCAATTTCAATTCATTCCAGGGGTGAAGTTACACTTGAAGAAACATGCTATTCACGATATAATCCACTATATTCACCTTCCATCATTTTAACATACAACTGTTAATAATGATGCAAAATGAAAATTGTTCATGTGTGTCTGAAATGGCCTTCTATTAAACAATTTGTTTTGCAATTGGTCTAAATGAATCCAACTGAATTAATAATTAATTGAACCTAACTTTTGAACCTGAAATGGAAATATTGTGAAATTTTTTAAAATGCATCTCAAATATTGAACACATCAAGAGAATGCATGAAGGAATTAAAAAACATAAAGCTGCTGTGTGGCATTATACTCACATATTAAAATCATATATGGGCTAAGTACTGTTTGTGTTCTGATGTCTTTGGAAAGGATAAGCGATGCCCTGATGCGCTGTTGTGTTTCTTACCGGAGATGACGGCCAGTTTTCCAGAGCCATGTTCATCTCTGGCAATTCTTTCTGCCTCCTCCATCAGCATCATACCGAAGCCCTACACAAGGAGGAGAAATGACAACAGACACAGAAGAATAAATTGTAAAACCAGTATTTCCACGACATCTGACCTACTTATCCCTGATTTTGAGCTTAATCTCAGTGTTTAACTTTTCCCGTCCAACACGGGGATGGAAAGTACAGACCAGGAGAGATGCCTCACAGTGTTGGGAGGGAAAACAATCAGATTCACAGCTGGTGGAAAAACCAAGGTGTTTGGGGGGGATCTACTTTGTATGTGGAGTCAGGTGTGAAATCATAACCACCTGATGCTGGAACTTGCTGGGGTCTCGGCTGCTGACGGGGACGACGCTGCCGTAAACATGCAGCTCACGCACGATGGACACGCCTCCTTTCAGCTCGGGACGGAAGGACTGTGGGGAGCAGCGGCGCAGACGCAGCAAGCCAATCAGGATGTCCTGCTCTGGGTCCTCGTAGGAGAGGAAGGTCTCCCAGTTGCCGTTAGCCACGTAGTCCCTCCGCACAAGCTCCACCTGGGAACATGTTTGTGTTCATGTTAAACTTAAAGAGGAATTATGATACCTTTCAACATGGGCCATTTGTTTATTAATGCGGTTGAGTAAATGAATGGTACTTAATTTTGGGGGGGAATCTGTTAAAAAGACTGTCTCCACCGACAGCCGCAGCATGGCGGCAGTGGATGTAATGAAAACTTATGGGGCAACCGCGTCAGTCCACGAAAGTTCCATTTAAAGTGCTTTTCTCACCAACACAAGGCTCAAATGGTTATTCTGGGTCTTTGCTATGATTCTGGCAATATTACAAGTCTCACACAAATAGAAGTCTCACTCGCAACCGTGCAGCAGCTCGTTGTCCCTCCTCTGCATGTTGCCTCTCTCTCCAAGTGGTAGGAGCTCTTTGGCTGTGTACTGCAGCTCGAACAAAGTGAAGTCAAACATTGTGTTGTGGCCACCGGCAGACATAAACATTTTCCACATCAGAAAAAGACATGTCAGACTCTTAGCAAAGACCCAGAACCACAGTTTGAGCCTTTTATTAGGTGAAAAAAAATACTTTAGTGTACATTTATTAGACGTCACAGTTGCCCCATAAAGTTACATTGTAGCCACTGTTGCTGGGATCGTAGCTGCCAGCAGAGGCGCTCAACTGGACTGATTCCAAAAGTTTTTGTACCATTTATTTACGCACCCACACTTATTAGGAAAGAGCCATGGTTATAAATACTGCCTACAGAAATCTGTGTGTTATTGGTCATCAGTCTTGAATGATGCAACACTGTACTGGTGCTGCCCGTTACCTGGTAAGGTCTGACTTTGTGGTGGATCTCCTGAATGCCCACTTCTCGGGTTCTCACATCCCGACACTGCAAATACAGAAAAATGTAAATGTGTCAAACCAGTTTAGAAGCTCTGGGGACTCATACATCAGGTTGAATTTCACTATAAAAGACTCAAAACTATAAAACGTGCACAAATCAAGCTTTATTTTAATTTTATATAATATATAAATATATATATTTTTATATATCTATTATAATATATGTTTGAAATGTGTCAGAGAGGTAAAAAAGAAAAGTAGAAGCAGTCACAGTGAGCCGTTGAAGATGAAGACCTGCACGTAAAACTCAGCCGACCTCTGAACTCTGCAGCAAGTTAACTAACATGAAATCAGATTGAGTTACTAAAAACACTGAGTAGATTTGGCTGCTCTGTTCTTCAGTCCTGAAGGTTTGTTCGCTGTAGTATTAAAACACTCTTGCTGTTACCATCAGTAACCATGAGTGTCAAATTAACCGAAACTTACATTTTAATGATCACAACCTTTTCAGTAACTTGGATGAGCCTCAATATATCTACTAATTCAAGAAATCCCTGTCTGTCTGTATTTGGAACACATGTCTCCAGAATCATTCATAGTATCACCTTCACACTTGGCATGTGTATTATTAAAGCCCAACGGAAATGTATTGTTAAATTTGGTGCCATTTGGACTAATATTAATAAACTTAGAATAAACAGAAGACCAGCAGCAGTGTAAGTGATGTCGTGGGGTTCTGCGTACTAAGTGGACCTTCAAAGGACTTTCAATAAACATGGGGAACAGGTCTTTGTGCTGCAGCAGTGGAGCAGCTTCAGGGTTTTGTGGACTGAGTCAGCAGCAGGTCTTTACTTGCTGCATCTGTTATTGCAGGTCACTTTTACAGTGTCAAAAAGAAAGGTGCAACTAGCATAACCACAGGCCAAGTAAACAGTCCATTCAAAACAGGCAGGTTTACAACGGGGATGGCAACAGTTACACAGTTTTGGACACGACAGATCTCTTTAAACACTTTAAATGACACAGAACATTTGTTGCATAAAGCTGAAAGCAGATGTAATTTAATTCAAGTTAATGGAAACTAGGTCAAAGTTTTAACTTTCATAGTTGCAGTTATATGTGATGTAAAATGAAAAACTTCTCTGAGTTAGTAACAAACCACTAAGAAATTATATTTGTGACGTAAAAACTGTAAAATGTTTGACTTAGGAGTGGAGGAGTGTGGGGTGGTATTCCAGTTTCATGGTCAATAAATGCCTTGGTTGTTTCTAATTGAAGCAAACAGGAGGCTCTTCACCCCATAGGTGTTGTCTGAGTCTTTTAATGGAAGTTAGTGAGGGGTCGTCTGCCTGGTGTGCCTAGTTGGCAATTCTGTTAGATGAACCCTGGCCTGGTGTTTTCAGCCTGAATGAGCTCAACATCTACTAAAGTTGTCAAATTCAATATATGTGCAGGTTGTGATGAGGGGGGTGCTTCAGTTCCATGCTCCAAAAGCTCTAAACTTTACCAGAGAGGTTTTTTAATCTGTCAATTTACCCTATAACAGCAATGCATGGAAATTACTCCGACAGTCAGCATTTGTCTGTTGGCAACTTCCACCACCTAAGTACAGCTGTGACCATTTGGATCGCATCCCAGCTGGGAAAGTCTATTAGCTCCCTTGCTCAGAAGAAGGCTGACACAGACTCTTTCAGTTTAATATGTGAGGCCTTTGCGTCTCACCTCAGTGCCCATGTCCTTCATCCTGGCCAGTGCCAGCTCTCTCAGGTTTCCATGCTCCACTCCGGAGCTCACCAGCGGCATGGGGATGTCCCTGGTGAGGTGTGCGAGCGCAGAAATGATGGGAGTAAAGCTTTAGAATTTGAGATTATAGAAACAGCCACACAAATACATCTATAACAGATCATTTATGTACAAAATATGCAGCTAATGTTACTATATGTATCTGGTCACTGATTATTATTTTATCTATACTTTGGGATGGTACGGAGGTAGCCAATTATTATACGGTAATAATGGTAATGATAAGGTAAGGAGGTATGAGGTGTGTTCTGCTGTTGGGCAAACAATGGACATCGTCAAATGAGACAGTTGTATCAATGTTTATGTCATCAATATTGACTAATGGAGTTTTAAACTATAGTCTCCTGTGCATTTCCATCTCCTCAAGCCCATTTATTCTCCTACCTCTGTACCCTGTAGACTCGTGTCCAGGGCGGCACCAGCGCCAGAATTCGGGCCACGAGGTCCACGAGGGCGCTGGGCGTGTAGCTCTTGTAGCGGCCCGTTTTCCACAACTCATACAGCCCCGTGCCCCGGATCACCAGGGTCGGGTACAGCTTCAAACCATCTGGCCTGAAAGCTGGATTCTCAAAAAACTCCTGCAAAGAAACACACAGATGCATGTGGCACATTAAAGCATATATTAGGCGAAGAAAATGAAAACGGGACAGCTGAATAACACTGAGCGATTCTCCAGCTCACAAAGTCAAAGCCTCCATTACAGCTTGTTTCTCATTAGTCTCCTGAAATTGTTCCGACACGATTTGAATTCAACGCACTTATGTATTTCAAAATGACTCGACAGTATCTCTTTTACCACAAGTCGTCATGTTGTCATATCACTATGTAATAAACTTTATGGACTAAAACTGATTATACACTGCTATATTTGCAGTGTTAACACTCACATATGGACATGTAGTGTTTTAAAAATGAGAAAATAAAGCAGGCAAAGAAGAAATACACACGTTTCTTTTCACTCAAATCATCCAGCTTTTTCTACCCAGCAAAGAAAAGTGTCTGAACATTCAATAAAACTTCGACGGCACTGAGGAAACATAAAAGACATCGCCTCAGCGTATAGAAAGCAGATATCACAGAGAACAGCGCAGCAGAGCTCAGTTATTCAATTGAAGGAAACAAATCTCGCTGTACAGTTCAGTGCATTGAGGGGCATCAGTGGGATTTCCAGTCATTCTCTTCCCTCTGTACTGACTATCACATGATCACAACCATGAAGATCTGGAATTGAGGCCCGTTTTATCATCATTTCTCTCTCGTCACAGCCTTTTAATCACATGAGGACAAGGGACGACTTCACTAAACCTAAAGGAAGGGAGGGGGATGCAATCTGATAAATAACAATCCTTCAGTAGCGTAAAAATAGAGGAGTCTGGAGACTATTTTAGAGATTTTGCACCTGCTACCATCATAGACAATTCTCCCGGTCGTTGGAGAGGAACAGGGAGCATCTGTGCACAAGAGATAAGTGAGAGAGGATCTCAGGCCGGAGGGGGAAGTTGTAATCGAATTTCATTATCAGGGCCGTCACAATAGACGCAAGGAGGATGCAAAGTTCTCCTACTGCCCTCTGCGGCTCCTCAACTGGTCTGTGACCCAGGCTGACACAAGAAACTCAGTGGGTTTTGGTGCGGGAAAAAAAAAACATACTAGCAACACAATCGACACACAAGAGCTAGAAAAGGATGAACGCTTGAATGGGAGATCCCTGCTTCCTTGAACTGGCATTCAGTGGGGAAGAGCTCTGTATCGAGCAGGCCTGCATGTCATTATGAGGATTATTAATTAACCAAATTTCATGGAGGTTCTCCAAGTAAACATCCCTCCACTGAAATCTCAGCTGTTGTTTGCATCAGAGTTGCAGCATTTGCCTCCCAATAAGGACACTGCAGGCAGACAAAGATGTCTGGAATTTCCCTTGATGCCATCCATTCATTTTCTTAATCCTTTTTAAGGGTTACCAGGCAGTTGCAGTCTTAGCGTAGGATAGGCTGCATCATTAAAACTAAAATTAATAAATACTCATCTTTTTGCCCCAGAATTATTTATTTTCCTCTTTCCTCAGCTAATATCCACATTTCTCTAAAAATAACTGCAAACGGCAATGTGAAAACAATGTTAACATGAGGTTTGGTGTTGCTTGAGGTGATGAATCACCAGAACAGAGCTCTATAGGGAGTAACAGCTCGTCATTAATCTGTCTGACCCTCAGCTTAACTGTTCACGTCACTGTGTTCGGTCGCCGCAGGCAGCTGTTTCCAGCAAAAAAAACTCTGTCCCCGCTCATGCACCTAACAGCAAGTATTTGTTGCCCATGACTGTTTGTTAGTCAGCAGGATTTCACAGAAGCTACTTGGTGCACGGAAGCTGTATAGGTCAAGGAAGAAGCCATTGGGGATGGAACCAGGAACATTTCTGTTCACTTTTATAGCCTGTAAGCATTTTCACGGTTTTCCCAGGGAATAATTCATGGATCTTGATGTAAAATCTGGCACATTAAGGGGACTAATACCTACGACTGTGTGAAATGTGGTGCAGCTTGATTGAATTGAAGGGGACTGTCGGCCTTGGTGAAGGAATGAGCTCTACTGAGGGACATTCTAATATTGTGTTAAGCAGGTGAACACAGTGGAGCATTAACATCTAAAGTGGCAGATTTTTCTCTTATAAAAGGAGGAAATACAGTAAACTATGATACAGTCTGTGTTCCCTTTAATTCTCAAGTCATACTATTTACTCAGTCGAGACCTTTTTATATACAGTCTATTCTCGAGACCTGCTCGTAAAAAACATTGCTTTATAGCCTTAACAGTGGTCAAAACTCAACAGGTTACCTTTATTTAAGGAAAAGTTATGAAGTCAATCTTATAACTAGAATGTCAAACAATAGAGTGCCTACCTTTGCCTACCTCTTCATTCGTTGAGTCAGAAACTACAGCCATGTTAATTTGGGTAATACATTTTAGGCGTTCTTGCTCCAAAGATGTGAGAGTGGAAGAGGAGAAGGCACACTACATTAAAACAATGCGAGTTTAGTAAGCACACATTTGTTGGAATAACAGTCATATGAGTGATTAGGGTGGTACAAGGCCACCACTTACTTATGAGTAATACATCAATTTAATTTTGGGTTAAAAAAAAAAATACGTGCCCATCTTACGAAAAAACTATTCATATACGTTATATTTGACCACCAGAACAGCATAATAACCTCCACCTCCAGCCGTACCTCCACCGAGGCAGAACAGTGCCCTTAAATTCAATCAAGCTGCACCAAATTTCAAACACTCATATATATCACTTCTCTCAATGTGCCAGATTCTTTTTTATCAAGACCCATGAATTATTCCCTGGGAAGTCAGTGAAAATGTCAAAGAATTAGCTATTTCACATCGTCAAAGACATTTAAAGAATCTTGCACCAAAATGTACAGTTTTTCTTCTTAGCCAATGTCCCATCATCCTTCCACCAAGTTTTGCGGAAATCCCATTAAATTGTTTTCGCATAATCCTGCTGATAAACAAACAGACAGGGGTGTAAAGATAAGGTCCTCGTGGAGGTATTACATTTGTAAAGATTATGTGTCCAGATGAAAAACTCAATGCATGATTGGTAGCAGGATGCAAACTAAGCAATTTGGGATTTTTCCCTGAGATGCCATTTTGGATCCTGGAGTGAAGATGTTCAAAAGCCTGCATTTTTCCCCACTTGCTAGCAGGAAACGTGTCATGGAAGATTAGACATGATGAGGAGGAGCAAAGGGGAGCCACACAAAACTCGCATAATCTGGAAGTGTGATAAGATAAGAGGGCAGAAAGGCAGATACGTAGACAGAGTGATTGGAAGAGGACCGAGATGAGAGTGGGCAGATAGATGACGTGAGCGCAGATGAGAAGACAGAAAGTTTAAAACTAGAGAGGAGAGAGAAGGAAAAGATAAAGTGAGCGACAATGGAAAGGAAAAAAACTGCTGGGGAAAAGAGACAGACAAGGAGACAGGAGAGAGAAAACGCTGTTCTCCCAAAAGACAGAGACGAAGGGAGAAATTAAGTGCAGGGAGGAGAAAAGTGACAGAAGAAATGTTACAAGAAAGGAGAGGAGGAGACTGTGAGGGCTGAGGACACATTTAATCTGCTTCCCCTCACTGTGTCGACCTGCTGCTGCCCTCCTTATTACCATCAAACACACAAATCCACACACACTAGTGGCTCAGGAAACACATACACCCACACAGAGAGAGGGGTAATGTAACAAATCTGCGGGAGGACACGGACTCTTCTCCCCGACTTAAATCTCCTGTGAAAAATGAAGCACTCAGAGTTGTTGATGCTGAGGAGATTGGAGGGGATGTCCTCACTGCCTTCATTGCTACACATTCCCATTTTACAGACTCAGCACTGACAACCCTCAAATAACACCCGGATCCAACGTTTTCAGGAAAAAGAACAAGACAAAAGTTACATTTCTTGTTGGAAACGGTACATCTGGTCAGCTGAGGGACAGACATGTGGGTTCATCTGCTGAGTCTCAGCTCATTAAACTTCCAATCTACTCCTATCCTCTGTGGGATTGGATCTACACTATATTGTGATTTCATTACAGCCCAGCCAATACATATCAACCGATGTTAGCTAACTGTATATCAGCATCTTCACACATGCGGCTGATACGTAGGAAACTGCAACTGCAGATGTCATCTAAGATGTTTTTTTGATTCTTGAGTTTGTCAACCAAAGTGAATATAAATATACATGATTATCTATTCTATATAATATTGCTATTTGCTTTGAAAGACCACTGCTAGTTGGTCTAGGAAAATCAACACTGCAGCAACAGTATATCCGAGTGCAGACGCAGAGGAATGTGCATGTGATCAGTCACTATTTAACAGAGAGGGCAGGGGTCTGAGGGAAAGCGTTACAAAATCTGAGCGTGAAATGAAGAAATAATGCTGTGGGAAAAAAAGACCATACCATTGCCTATAAAAAATAAAAAAAGACAGCTGTATCGATCTTCTCATCTTACTCGGCACAAACAAAATAAAGCATTTTTCTTAAAGTCAAACTCATTAAAGGTGTGACTGGCTGTTACGAGGTAACTACACCACAGGTGAGCAGATTTAAAAAAATCTCGAGAGAGCTGGAGCCAATCCCAACTCTCTCGACCGGGTTCGGTCACCAGCGGTCACCAGCGTGTCGCAAGGTCAACGTAAGGAGACAAGCAACCATTGCACACTTTCCCCCCTAAAGTCAATTTAGAGTCTCCATTTAACCTGCGGAAGCTGGAGCACCCAGAGAAATCCCACTCAGACATGGGGGGGACGTGCAAACTCCACACAGGAAGAACAGGAACCTTCTTGAAGTGAGGCAACAGTGCTAACCAGCGCACCACTGTAATACCCTAACATTAATAAATAATAATATTTTGGATTTGCGGGTTTGATGTGGTTCTACTCTGAAAATCCCTCAGCAGAATACAACTCTTTTTGCATCACATGTGAGGGTTCCATCTCTCTGTGTTGTCTCCTCATGTTTAATTAGGATCTCATTACACAGGGAACATTGAGAGTTTGAACTTCTTCACCTCTGTAGAAGACTGAAGACTGTTCCTTTGTAATGCAACACGCAGTGAGTTACCCCACCGCGACTGATCACACACAGTTGAATTAATTGTGACGTAAGCGAGAGCGCAAGAGAAATTTCACTGTTGCAGGTTCTGACACAGTGAGTGACACACTCTCTCACAACTTCAGATACTTACCTGCACATATTAGTAATACACCCTTTTCTTTCATTGTCTTCTTAATCGCTTGATTTCTGTGTCACATAAATGAGTCGAGCTTCAAACAGAGTCTTCATTTGCGTCCCACAGTCAGTCGTGTTGGGAGGCAGCACCCTCTGATTCTGCACATTCATATTAGAGCTGTGCTTCCAATCAGAGCTCTAAAGTGAGCCTGCTGTTGAGACACATCTGACAGGAGTTTCACATCACAGTTGGGACTGTGAGTCGACTGTCACCGCTACGCCGATTCTATTTTTAGACGCTACACGTAGGACTTACTTGCTACATACCACTGCGAGATAAATAGTAATGATGCACTCTGATGCCGAGAGAAAGAGAAAAGACGTGATCACTAATGTCACAAACAATAAAACTAATGATCAGCCTGCTGCATAAAGTTACTCGTGTTATTTTTAGACTTTAAAATATCTCATATGTTACTTTACGCAACTTCGTCCACATGAAACTCTCCTACAAATATTTTAATATTTTAACTGATGTGTCATTAAAAGTGGACTGAATATTATAATGTAGGTTGACATTTTGGGGACTGATGCCGACACCAATGTTAGGGATTTAAAAATGCCAAATACCAATATATTGGCTAATATATATATATATATATATATATATATATATATATATATATATATATATATATATATATATATATATATATATATATATATATATAAATAAATTTGGGAGATGACAAATACAACAAAATATACAGAACTTTGACTAGGAAAATATCTTTTCTACACTGTTTTTACAGTTTATTCTGCAAAATAAAAGAGCTCATATTGACATATGTAAGAAATGATAAACTTAGATACCAATGTCTGGAAAAGGCTCAGATTGGTGGATTTTTATTGATCGACTGATAGTTGGTGATGCTCGAATATGTAGACAATTAAAATATGCAGTGACACACAGTCATTTAAAATCTAACTAAGCCCAAACCAAACATGTCTGAGAGTAAGAAAATTGTTTTTTAAAAGTGAAATTTAATTGGCATCCTGGTGATGTAGTGGTTTAACCAGCATGTTGCCAGTTCGACTCGAGCCATTTGCACTTCCACAGTTAACCATAAATGGATGAGAAACTCCCAATCAAACATGTGCATATTGATACCTCTGTCACTTTGATCACTCTATTGACCTCTCAATGAGAAGAACAGTGAAGAAGTACAGGTTGTATTTTGTGCCGCACCAGTGAGGTTCTCCAACAACAACTCATTATGCCGTAAAAGCTATAAATCAAGCTTTTGAATTGGGACCGACCGGTCACGCCGCTGTGAAGCAATCAGTCTACGAATGCAGCCCAAGAAGGATGCAGCTGATGTTTGCTCTCACAGGCAACAGATTGTGTAACAGGTACACAGACTAAAGAGTTAAAGACAAGTTCTCAGATGAGAGAGAACTCTACGGCATGCCAATTGCAACTACACATATTACTGCAGCTGAAAGTATGAGTGGACGGTAAAAATGCTATGGACTGTGGACCATAGCGTTTTTTTAAATAGTTAAAAATAACGTCAGTGCTTACAATGAACTGCTCCACATCCCTCTCCATCCCCACGTTGGGCAGGTCTGGCATCATGTGGGCGACCACTTTGAAGCCGGCGTCCTTTGCCAGGTGGAAAGACTCACACACAGCTCGCACCGTGTGGCCTCTGCAAGAATCACAATTGTCACAGGAGTCATATAAAAAGCCTGCAGGTAAACTACACACGCCATCAGACCAGCTGATGTTACATTATGTCTGCTTTCTTATCTGCATCTGTCCATTCATTCCCTCCCTCACCCACTGACCTGTTGGTGTCTCGGGCCACGTCTTCGTAGACACTCTGGACTCCTATCTCCAGCCGGGTGCAGCCGTAGCCCAGCATGTCACTGAGGTGTCGCTTCAGGCAGTAGTCCGGCCGTGTCTCAATAGTGATTCCCACACACTTGGTGTTACTGCGCTCAGAGTACCTGCAAAAGGAAACAGTCATTTCCGTTGAGCATTATTTCTGCTCATACTATGTATCTTATAGCATATAATACAGCTCATGCTTATCATAATATGTTTTTTTAATTAGACTATTTAGTCAGAGCCCTCACTCAGTGTTGGAGGGCTCTATATACATGCTGGGATCATTTAGCAACATCAATTTACATGCTGCGAGTTTGCACAGCTCATTATCCAAACATTTAACACTAACCTCACATTAAAGACACACTAAAGCAATAAAGAACACTGATGACAGCAGAAGGAAAATGTTTATAGTGCAAACAAAATTGTTAAATGAGTCATTACTGAGTGTTTGCTTTGCGTCAAAAGCAAGTTAAATACTTGAATTGCTCACTCACTTATAAGTCATGGCAGTGGTGGGATGTAGATGATTAAGAAGATGAACAGTTTTTATCTGATCTACAGTTCAGCATTACTCTTGAAATTGCTGGGCCTGATTGCAAGTTTAAGCTGCGACTAGCAGTCACACTCACTCACAGGAGATCGTACCTGCTCACCAAAGTTACATAAAAGGTACAAATTGTTGTATAGTTGCAAATAGTCCACACTTGGTTTTGTTGTCTTGCTTAATCCCACTGCTTTCATTAGTCCAATTTCCAGCAGCAGGCAGCTGAAAGCTCCAAAAAAAACCCTACTGTGCATCAACAGTTGACAACGTTAAGTTTAACAGGCATCGCACTAACATAGAGGCTTTTAGATGCTAAAGAGCAGGAGTCAGCTATGAAAAATAATTTATTCCCATGTTACCAGACAAATTCACTTCAATAATGTTCAATTTCAACCTCATATTCAGACACTTTGCAAGGAAGAAAACATTCAAAATACAAACTAAATTATTTACCCCAATCAATTTTACCCATGCGACGCAATTTTATCTGTAAATCTATCTAATATAATATATTGAACTAGTGTTCACTTATTTCCTTTGTGATCCAGGGATGTTTTTCTCTCTCCTTCACTGAAGGAAAGCATGTTACTTTATGTACATCCCAATGAGCACAACTCAGAATGTGAAGTGGTGATAGTCAGATGTGTTTCTGGGACCAGACGCTTAATCCTATTTAAAACTACTCCCTCACAATAAATGAAACCGTCGTAGATTGTTATTCACAGTAAGGACATCTGGATATGCCAATCTGTTTTAAGATATGCAAAGACAACGTTAGTGATGACATTCGTACCCGCCTCTCATCATTCAACCACTGGCCGTCGAGGTGGTGTTCAGCCAATAACATGAGCTTAGTAGATAGGACAACAAAGTTTCTGGTCTTATTATGAGCAACGGCATTTATCCCACACTGGAATGGAGCAGCTCCCATATCTGGAAATCTGACCGTCACCAGGAGACAAGCGTAGCAGTCTTACACGCTTCCCTGCGCTTCCATTAGAGCAGTCACCCACCCAAAACCCCACAGAGACCGTGTCTGCCCCCCCGACCTCCTAAATTAATCTTGTCAAAAGTAAGCCCAAGATTAGCTTCATACTTAAAAAAAACAAATAAAAGTAACATCACCACTATCGGAGAATGAAAAGTGGCCACTTCAACGTGAGACCTCAGTCACCGAAAGCAACACAAGTAAACAATCTAATATCAGATTATCTTATATAGATTTATTTTGTCTTTTAGAAAGTTGCCTGTGTCATGATGGATATGTTAGTCCAAATGAATCCACATTTGGTTGGGTTTTATACACATATATTAATACTCACATTCCTCAAAGCAGGGGCCTCGGAGGTGGAGTTGAAGCCATTTTCAACTCAAGCCTATTAAACCAAAACTAAACTCAGTCATAACTCGTTTGAAAGCCTGGAAAACACTAAAGTTCTATTTGTTATTGCTGACCCACTGGTCTGAATATTTATCTGAACTGCCTGAGGTTTTATCAAGTACAGCTAAAGTAAACAGAGTAGGTGATTTCCTGTGGACGTCGGCAATGATAGCCTGACCTTAAACCTCTGTAACTAATTATCAGATGAGTTTTGAACTGCACGTAGCGTGACAGGGACTTATTAAAAACTATTTTGCCCACACAGCAGTAGGTCTGCTGATTAAAGAAGCACTAAGGCGTGAAAAGAAGCAGCCAGATGCAGGAGGAGATGAGACAGTGCTATACATCGCCTTCTTTAAATGTTATTACTTCTCAACACAGGTATTTTCAGAGCTTCGTGTAGCCTGATCCAGACTCCTGAGCAGTGGTGAGGTCTAATATACATTTAGTTTGTTACTGTACTTAAGTAGATTTGTTTTGGGGTATTGTTCACTTTTACTCCACAAAATATCTGTACTTTCTACATGCATTGTGTTCACATTGTTTTTTATAATTTTCTAGTAGGCAATAATGAGGGGGGAACTGGTCCACTGATCCAAACAGAGAGGGAAGGTAACTGAGGGTAATCCCAACTACAAATACCCTTTCAAATAATTATTATGACAATACTTTAATGTTTTCAGTAGCATCATCTGTGGCATTTTTTATTAATATGACAGAGTCTGTACTGTTCTTATATTTAACTAAATATATAGTATTGTCTCAGTTAATGATGTAATAGATCCCTAGTTGCATTACGGGATACACTACACTCATACATGCACCAATATTGTGTTTTCTTTCTCCATCTTTATTCAAGAGAAGGTTCTTTCAATTTGAGAGCAGGACAGTGTTGATTTCACTTTCAGATTCAGTAATGCTCTGACTCAAAATATCAGAGCAGAAGAAAAAATCCAAGAGCAGAGGAGAAATCCAAGAGCAGACAAGGCTTGCCACACACACAGAAGTAGCGTGAGTGAGGAGAAGAGCTGAAGCTGGAGTGAAGGGAATCTAAGCACAAGCAGGGTATATTTGAGTCCAAGTGCAGGGTTTTGAGTGAGAGCATTTCAAAATCTGAACGTAAAATCAATAAGATCTGTACTAAGACCACGCTCTATTAAAACATAATGTGAAAAATAAAAATAACAAGCAAGTACTTACTTTTACTAAAGAAGAAAAGTTAATGTGGTACTTTTAAGTCAAATGTTTGTGTACTTCCCACTACTCCTGTTTGAAACTTATTTGAGATGAAAATCTCACAAACAGCACAAACAGACATCTCAATCTGTCACACGGTTCAGCCGTTATTTTCACTCCTGCTGCTCCAGTGACCATTAGCTCTCCACATGCCAGCTCATGTTCCTTCTGATTCTGTCTCTGCTAGCAATAAAAGTCCATCTTTTACAGTCTGCTGGCTGATTTACACCAATTACACAAGTTTATGCTCCACAGAGGATGATCAGATTGTATGAGATGAATCAATAAAAAGTCTATTATCTCAGGCGATTATCTCAAGGTATCTGGCTGCTGTGATCACATCAGGTGCCGGGTGAGCGTGGGGAGTGGCAGAGAAGTGAGTGTGTTTGTTAAAGACACATCACAAATACCACACAAAAACACACACGCATTGGCAGAGATACGGCCTGTTCCTACCCAGACCAAGAGCCTCCTCCTTCCCAAACTCAGCAGCCGCCGCCAAAATTACTGCAATCACAGTATCTTAACGAAGAATGCTGATAACAGTGCAGAAGCAAATTCAGGCCCACACACACCTACCAGCTTACTGACACACACACACACACACACAAAAAAACACACGCACCCTCACACAATCACACACCTTTTGAGTCTTATCGGAGTTTAGGAAAGTAAATAGCCCCTGCTGACAACCAGCCTCAGTCCTGTGAAAAAGCCATTATTTGCTCCAATCATCTGTATGACGTCTTCAACAAATGGGTATTTGTACTTTGACTTTGAATCTTCTCCAAGTCATCTAGAAAGTTGCACCTAATCCATACTGAGCAGACGTGTGCCCAATTCCACCGACAGCTGGTCTAACTCCGTAATTTAGAAATCGATAAATGCAAGTGTGGAGGACTTATTCAAAGCGCCCTAACTTTATCTTGCTCTTGAATTCTGAATGTGTTCATTCAACGGCCTAATATGTGCAGATCTTAGCTTCCTGAAGGATGTTTAGTGTTTAGCTGTGCTAAGTTCAATGGAGAGGGGGAGGGGTACAGTCAAGTGAGAACACACAAGTGCTAATAAAAATATAGCACAATACTTCACATGCTGCACAGAAGACACAGAAATAACATTGAAAATGGTTGAAAAGGGTGACGACAAGGGAAGAATTTATAGTCTGGCTGAAATAATTAGAAGAAGAGTAGAGTAGTTCATATACAGAAACTAAATTGATACAAATTATGATTTTCTACTTGATTCAGTTTTATCCTACAAAACAAGAAACTTGTCAATATCTCTCTAGACTCAGGGAAATTCTGAGGAGCATTTTCTTTAGTTTCTAAAAATGTATTAACTAAAAAGACTGAAAAGACTAATCAATAAACTCACAGCTTAACTGAAAATGAAAATAATTGTGAGACTAAAATTTGTGAAGAAAAACTTTGGGAAAAAATAATCCATCTGAAGAGGAAGGCTAAATGGAAAGAATGTAATGGAGTAGCTGCTAAAAGAATAGTGGAATAGCTCCCTCTGGTGGATATAATACTTGTTATCTACGGCACATAGAAACAGTTAATGGGGTTTATACAGATGAATATATATATATCAATATGCCATCAAAATACTTGGTTTTAAGACTAGTGGTACCAAGACTAATGGACAGATGAACAAAAAACATAGTTAGAACCGATCACATGACTAAAAGGTATGAAATCTGCAGCGACTACGCCCACTCCTTGGGGGTCTGGGGGTTATTTTTAAAAATTTCCCAACAGTCAAGCCTCCTTCAAATGGTCTGGGTGCTTCCTACATTGGAGACACCTGCACCCAAAGTCTCTCAAAAAGGGTAATAACACCTTGACTGAACTCTTGCTCCCCACATCACCTTTACTCATGTTCCATTTATTGAGGTAGTGGTAAACCCTGGCAGCCATCACTTCTAACAAAAACTCAATCTCCCTTCTACCCCACTACAACTAGTGATACAAATTTATTCACCCCAAATACTCTACACCAGCACATCTACTTCTATAAATTCTATGTCCATTTCTAAGTCTCCTCCTATAGCCTCTCCTTGGTAAAGGTTGACATAGACTGTATTTCTGTAGCCTTTTTTCCAGTTTTATCAACCTTTAAAATTCCTTTCACAACCACACAACGCTTCAATATGCAGCACCTTTTCTATCACACACCAGTTCACAGACTGTTGGTTGTCATCAGGGGCAATTTGGGGCTCAGTTTCTTGCCCATGGACACTTCTGAATGCTGGAAGAGGCAGGGATCAAACCACCAACCTTTCTGATTAGCTGTCCCACATAAAGGAGAACACAGACCCTTGAGTAACTAAGTACCTGACAGCTTCGGCCACGTTGTTGGAGGTGTGTCCCGACAGGGCATCGTGTAGGTTCCTGATAAAATAGTCTCTGTACTCTTCAGGCAAAGCCATGAAGGTGCCGCCCATCACAATGAACTCCACCTTGTCGACACTAGTGTCCCAGCTGCTTCAGCTAAACATCACACAGAGAACACACAAAGTTTTGTACAACTACGACAATAAAATGTGTACCACTGCCACATTTTATAGGTTGTAATTGGGAGTAGAGAAACATGCAGTGAAGCACAGTAAAATAATGCTGTTCTCTAGAATAATGGTTATTAAGAATAATCATAAAATCTTATGAAATAGATTGGAATTATAACTTGTGCAGCAGTTGTACATAAAACTGATTTCCAACAAGCATGAATAAAATGAGAGCTGTGGCAAATTAACACTTCAACATAAACTGTTGCTCTAATACATAGTTTTGCTCTTTTGAATTAAACTAATGTGGCCATAAATTTAAATAACAGCATAACAGGGGATAGGTCTTGGCAGGAAAGTAAGCGCCATGAGTTATCATAACTTCATACTAACACAATGCTGTCAGCCATCAGCAATGGACAACCCAATCAAGCAGTTAAATTAAATGATGCAGAGCCACTGAAGAAAAATATTACATGAATACACTGACCTGCTCCACCCGATGTCTAGTCTGGAGGTAGGGGTCGTAGCGGGCTCGGATGGCTCTCATGGATGTTGGCTGTCGGGAGAAGAACAAAAATGATCACAGCTATGGCAAATATGAACAGCTTAAAGGTAAGATCACCGCAAAACAAAATTAGTTTGAGCATGATAGGGCTTGAGCAGTAGAACCAGCAACTACTAAAACAAGACTCCATTAATGACATAGAAAAAGACAAAAATAAAAGCTGCTATAATAATACATATAAGACATCAACAAACTATCATGAAAATATGGTAATTAATGCAATAATAAGACAACTTATCTTTTTCCACAGACAAATGAAACCAGAATATGTGTATTTCAGCAGATTACTGTGTGAATGCAAACTAACAGAAACCCTTCCTTGTTGAGATATCTACTTACCTCATAACCAGTGTAAGACTGTGTAGAGTACTCAAAGTCTGAGTCCGGTCCACCAGGACAGTAGCTGCCAGAGAAGAGATTGATTTAAGAGCTACATTGAATGTATCAATGATGACTCTGTTAACATGTAAAAAACATTGTCTCAAATAAGCAATTAAACTGATCCTCCTGTCTTACAGTCCTCAAATTAAAATCAACATAATAATGATCTGACCATATCTGCAGTGACCATTATCCAAGTGACTCAAACATATTACAATATAATTAATACTACATAATAAAGCTATTCTTATCTGAAACAAAACTGAGTAAGTTTAAACAACACAGAAATCCATACACGCAGATGTTGCCTGTAAAGCTGATGTGTGGACATCGGTGAGGTTTGCACATCACAGCCACAACTGCAATCTGTGAAAGAGAGAAGCATTAAATATATTATAACATCAGTACTCTTCTGTAAATTAATTAGGTGTCTCCTTGCTTTCATACTTTCTTGAATATAATCAGTCCTGAAAAAATCATAACAGTCTTCCTGTTAATCATATCTATATTTAAAAGTGATGCACAACACAAAATATTTACATTTTAACACTCTATATATTAGCTCATAAGAGAACACTCACAGATCACACAATTTAAATGCCGAGGCCCATCACCGCGTAAACTATATGTCTCGTCTTGGCTAAAATTAATAAATCCTCTGAAAGAGACATATGAAGTCTACTGTGAAGTTTAATAATAGAATTGAGTCAATCACACTATATGTATATGCGTATGTGTCCTTCTCTATAAACATATGATTTCATCTAATAGTCTGAACTTACTTCACTCTTGAGATAACTGGCAAATAATTTTAACTGGGTACAACCACTCAGTGTTCAGAGTGAAATCTCTAATTCCAGTTAAAGTCAGGAGAATGAGGGCTACATACCCCGCTGGCAGTGCGGACAGGTTTGGCCTTTAGTTTGGGAACAAGAGCACGACGGTATTGTTGTGGAACAGCAGCAATGATATCAACCAATCGGGGCTGAGATTCAAGTCCATATTTAGCTGAGGTCTTAGTCTTCACTCTGTTTGAAAACAGAATATGAGGATATGAGTAGAGGATAGAGGACAGAGAAGAGAACTGCGATGAGGAGCCAAAAAACTATCTTATAAAATGTATTATATACACTACTATACCAAAGGCCAATACTGAGCCAAACATTCATTTTACACGTGCAAAACCATGGAAGTATACAGCTTAAATACACATGTACTGCAAAATTACCAGTGACATATATGCCAAGATATTAAACCTTTATAGAAAATAAAAGCTTTCCTTTCCTAGATACAATAGAGAACCATGAATACCTATGTAAAAGTGTCTGTATGTTTGTACAGGGTAAGACTTACTTATTGAGATTGATGTCTTTGCCCTCCTCATGGGCTTCAAGAAGCTGGTTAATGACGTCAGCAATGGTCATCATCATCAGCTCGGCTCGACTGAGGTCACCTGACAAAGACCAATGATCAATAAAGTCAGATTTAATATATTTGAAATAAATATGGAAATAAAAAATCTGAGTGCATAAGTAAAGATAAGATAAGATAGTCCTCTCTTAGTGTTGCTGTGGGGATTTTTACCATGTTACAGCAAAAAAGGGGATAGTGATTTATATTGAGTAAAAGCAATAAATACGTACAAAATACATGATGAACGGTAAATTTGAAAGGTAATATGTACAATGTAAACTGAATAAATACACTGCAATAGTAGTAACTGTACATGAGTAGCAAACAGCAAGGTTAGTTTATACTGGTCATTACTCAGCAGCTCACTATCCTTAACCTGACGTTAATAACTACATGAAATAAGGCTGTAGTGTGTTTTCTTTGCATTAGTGACTCACATTTAACGTCACAAAACAGAGTTAAGTCACTGACAAGCTAGAAAACACAGGCAAAGTAAACTTACAGCTAGCATTAGCATCAAGCTACAGCCAGCTCGTGGCAGTTTATAAAGACGTTCCGGACATTCCAACCATTTTGTCACACACTCACTCTTTTTCTTTGGCTTCCCCATGTCTTCCTTGACACAAACAGTCCAATTTCAAACGAGTGTCGATGGGTCAGAGGCTCAACGTGAACTCAATAGTCCAGAGAGAGCTATCAGAGATGGTAAACAACTCCACGCTGCGCCCGAACACGGCTTGAGTCGTAAGGCGACGGCTTGTGTCGCCAAGTGTCGTAAAGGCCCGTTAAGACCCGCAGCTTCATTAAGTTTCTAATAAAGATTCAACGGCACAGTTTGATGTCTGTGATACAAAGTGCGAGTAACTTTAATCAAAGTCTGTGTGTGTGTGTGTGCGCGTGTGTGTGAGGGTGTGTGTGTGTGTGTTTATGTGTGTGCGTGCGTGTTCGCGTGTGTGTAGGTGCGTGCGTGTGAACCTGAAGCTCAGTTAAATCTCAAATCCCTTGAGCTGTGAGTCGACATGGGTTGACTGGTCTCTGCGGGAAGTTTCAGGAAATGCAACAGGTGGAGTCGGGAAAATGAGCCGAGCACTGCCGTAAGAGTGTCATTTCATTTCAAGTTCAATTTCAGATAGACGCCATGGTTTCTGCAGTCCACTGTCCTGCGGTATGTTTCATTTACGAGCGGTCATTTTGAAGGTGTTTGAACGTCTTCTCCGTGTCGGGCTCTGTAGCGTCCCATGCTAGCTGCTGCTGCCGCTGTGTGCGCACTCGAAGGAGCCTGCGGGACAGAAGCTACAGCGCACTGCTCAACACGGTCAGTTCACTGCTCCTACTGCATTCACACTGTATGTCTGCGTGTGTGTGTGTGTTCCATGAGCTGCTTTTAAAGTTGGGCTTGAATAGAAATGTCATTGAATTAAGCAGCGGTCGCTCGCTCGGGGGGGTTATTTATAGAGACGTCGTATCTCAAGCAAAGAAGTTTCAGGAGCTAAATAACTGCAGGATGCGTTCAGGTGTAATTCAGGGAAACTTGTGAAAGAAACAATCAGATCCTTTGCTCAAATAAAGGAATAATAAGTACACACTATACACATATTAGTCTTGCATTCGAAACCCTACTTAAGTAAAAGTATGTGTCAGCAAACTGTAAAAGGTGTCACGGTGCAGTAAAATGTTTTACCATTCTGTCTGATGCTTTCGTTTTATATCCATGCTGCATTCATTCAGATGTTTAAAGTTGAGCTCATTTGAACTACTTTACATACTGTTAGTTCGTTTAATCTACTGCAATGCGTCATGTTCTATATAAGATCCTCATCAGAAGATCATCAAATTTCTGTGAGAACAATGTTTCTCTAAAAAGTCTTGTTTTCATGAGCTCAGGAAAGCAGCCTGATTACATAATTGTGATGATGCACTTTCCAGCAAATGAAAGAGGCTTTTTAGTGGGTTGATTTTTTTCTCAACACGTAAAGGAACACTTCATTCTTTGGTTTATCAGAAACACTGAACATGAAGACATCTGGTGGTTTACACTGTCATCTGAAAAGTTACCAAAGCTGTTGGACAAATGCCGTGGAGTGAAAAGTAAAGGATTTCCTTCTGAGATTTCAAGAACTAGAAAGTTGCATCGATGCCACTACGTATGTAAAGTACAAGTACCTTAAATGGGAACTTCATCAATTTAAACCCGCTTTGTATTGTTGCAATATCGATTGTTTATGAATATGATGAATGTTTAATTTCCCACGTACTGCCTGGACTGAGATATACACGATCTTTTGTTGTTAAATATCACGATTTTTGCATCACTGGCGGACCTTGCCCCCTTCCTGGCCGTGTGCTAGAACTACAACATGCACTTCCACATTTTTTGCGGAATCAAAACATCCTTGTTGAAATCAACCGGTTAGAACAACAACTAGGAGACAATAATCCAATATATATTGAAGAAAACTGTATCAAAAGTGTACTTTTACGGAGGACCTCTGGCAAATGAAGGAGGACAAGAGTAAAGCGGCACCAGGTCATGAGGATAGTGGTGCAGAGCTGCCTCGTACCAGGGACAACTGGTGGTGTCCTTGTGTAAAATATGCAGAGATGGAAACAGAAGAAGAGTTGCTCTGCTGCAGCGAATTTCCAACTCCGGCATGTGTAACGTTACACAAAAGCTTTGAGCCAGATATGAACAGAGGACTGTTGGAGACGTAGTTCAGGATTAAATGAACTTAGTAACTGTCCATTACTGTAAAAAAAAAAACTGCATCTAACCGTACTTTAAGAGTTTGTTATACGTACATACAGTACATACTGTAACTGGTTTCACTTGTGTCCATTCATTCAAATACCACAGGTCCAGTGGCATCATGGATGACAACAGCCTCAGTGACTCCAATGTAAAGGTCGCTGTTCGTGTGCGACCCATGAACAGGAGAGGTGAGTGTAATAATGTCCGAGAAACCATGTGTGACACTTTTTCTGTTATGAGTCCATACAGCAACACATTCATGTCTTTTTCCATGAGTCAAACACCATGTCCACCTCTCTGACGGAACTTTATCAGCTCTGCAGTGCACCATATCTGTTTTGGTGTTTGCTCTCTCTCTGAGTTTGCGAGGCCATGGCTAATTTAGTTAGTTTAGTTAGTCTTGGACAAACATGTGGCTCCATTCCTCTGTTTTACAGAGTTCCTCCTTTTTCTCTGTCAGGCTCTGAAAAGGTCTATTTCGCCCCTTCTTTTGGGAAAGTTTTGGCAGGAGTGCCATGGGAGTGAAAGTGGAAAATTTAGAGGAGACACTGACATCACATCCTGACAGAAAATGGACTGTAGTGTCTACTGAGGGACATGTTAAATGCACTGTCACTGGCCTAAATAACTCTGACAACAGCTGAGCAGGACCAAGGCTTCAGCTTACAGACGTTTGTGTTCCTGAACAACAGTAACATGATTCACTACCCTTTACTGTCATTTGACATTTGCAATTAGATTTACAACAGGTTTTCTTTTTTTACAGAAAAATAAATATCCCTTTCCAAGATTAACCATAACCTCACAAGAATGCATGACACATATGCCTTGTCTCCAGCTCTGATTGGAAGCTCCAGTGCTCTCCTCACCTTTTAAAACCTTCCACTGCAGTACAGGAATGAGGAAGAGGAGTGACAATGCTTTCCCTTATTGTCTGAGTAGTAAACTGGTCGTAATGTTTACACAGATGAGTCCTGGAAGAATCGTCGTCAATAAAAGTATTTCCTGCCTCTCCTCGTTGGCCTGTTTGCATTTCGATCACGAGTACAACTGACACACGCACATACACACATGCCACCTGTTATTCTGCAGTGAGAGTTGTGTCAGGGACGACTGAGGATATATACAACCAATGCTGTTTAAACTATTTTACTATGTGCCTTTATTAAGATTAGAGAATGTGTTTTTACTGCACATTTCACATCTATATTTTAGGTCCAAAAATTACTATGTTGTACCTGGTTCACCTGTAAACATTATATCAATGATTGTTTGAGGTTGTTTATGTTTTCATTTTATCATTAAATGTGCATTATTTTTCTTCTGGTCTTCTGTTTAAATCCAGAAAAAGACCTAAAAACAAAATGTGTGGTGGAGATGGAGGGGAACCAGACAGTTCTGCACCCAGCCCTCACCAACATGAACAAAGGAGACCCTCGGTAAGAAGCAGCTTTTTAGATGCTACCTTATCATTTGTTCATTAGTGCAGTTATTGAAAGTTATTGTCATTGTACATTTTACAGCTTTTTGTCTTCCTTTGTTGCTCAATTCATAAACCTGATGATTATATATCTGATTTGACAGAATAAAAAAAAAAACTACCATCTGCAACCCAAGTCTAACACTAATAACTCAACTTTAAAGTTACATTAATTCTGTTGAGGGGCACATAGGAAACAAAACACACAAGTTTAAAACTTAGGCTCCACCCAGGTCTTGTCTTGGGACTTGAAACAAGACTTGTGAGTCTTGATTTGGTGCTTGAATTTGGACTTGTCTCTGGACTTGTTGTAATTGACTTGGGACTCACTTGTTTCCACCTGGCGCTGCAATTGGGTCTTGATGTTTTTCACCTGGGATTTGTCGATCCCAGTCTTGATAACCACTCTGTACAAAAATGTATAACCCTTCACAGTCTTCCTGCCTTAACAGAATCTGAACACAAAAAACATTTTATAAGAATGATTTTTCTCCGTTTTGTCCACAATTTGGAATGGATAATTTTACTGGACAAATGCCAGCATTCCCTTTGCGTTAGGATGGCAACAGCAGGGTGTCACTACCTGGATCCGAGCTCAGTTTGGCCCTGTTCAAGTGTGCCCACATTATACAGGATATAAAGTTCACGAGTTCCATTGATTTATTTCCCTCAGGATTACCGGCAGAGGAGTTTGCACAGACTCGCACTAGTTAGCACACAGTTGTTTGGAAGAAGCTCTGATCTAAAGGCTCACCCCGCCCAACCTCCTTCTATTACTCCTTCCCTACATCATTCCTCTCTTTACAAAGGGTGTGACTGTTCCAGCTCAGTCCTGCTCCGTCGAGCCCTGATTAAAAGCAATAAGAACAAAAGAGAGGAGGACAGTATCAGGAGTCACATACAGGATTCAGAATGGAATTACTTTGTCTTTGGTTTGCTGGTACGATACAGCGTATAAAAAAAGCAACAAAATAATAGATACATTAGGCTACAAAATGTGCATTGATCGTGTTGCATCCCTCCTCGTATGCTTGCTGTTGACAAAGCAGCCCAGACTTCCTCCACTCCTCCTGTAGCAGTGAGTCAGAGCACTGCAGGTACATGCTCCATGGAGGCTTTCTCAGGTTACGTTGTTCAGTAAAAATGTCTTTTGGCAACCCTCCACTCACTTGATGTTATGAATCAGTGTCTTTGTAGACAGACATAGGCTCGTATTTCATAGTTATCCTATGCGTTTTTTTTTTTGTTTTTTTTTCAAATGTGTGTAAATGAGTGCATTTTCTGCCCTGACACGCTTCAGCTGTGGTATGTTTCTTCGTTGGGGCTTAAAAAACAGGTTTTACAGGATTGGCTGCAAAACAGACAAGCACTTCCATGAGTCTAGAACAGCACAGTTTTTTACCATCTCACTAATATTGCCAAATTGAGATAGAGTACAAAAATGTAGATATGCAGAAATGATCTTACATGATTTTATCACCTCATGCCTTAATGACTGCAAACAGCCTTTTCTCTGGTCTTAATCAGTAAACCCTGAACCTATTGCAGTCATAATTCAGCAGCTATAGGCTTCTAACTATAGAACTAAGAGATATTAACACATCACACCTGTTTTATTGTTTTTACGGCGATATAATTTATGTACTTCCTCCTGTATTTTAACCATTTGCTCTCTTGTTGTGCAGCACATTTTACTTTGTGTTAATGGATAAAGTTATTGTTATTCAAGTGATTACCAAGTTCGTATGGTAGCAGAAGTGTAAGAATGAACCATTAAGCAACTATTTAACAAGCATTTGAACTGGATGGTGTTGGTTTCTACTTGGTTGATTCGTTTCCCAGTAGACTCTATTCTATTATGAGCATCTGTGCTCAGAAAAGCTTTGTTTGCTGGGCGAGTCACATGCAGTGCTACACACTTTTTGCTTAAGTCAGCTCACTGCCTGACAGGTTTAACTGAACGGCTATGCTCAGCCTCAGGGGGTGTTAATATATTACTACACCCTTGGTACCTGCAAACAGGCACATGCAGCGGGGGCTGTCAGACCCTGTGGTGGAGATTAATGAAGCCTTGTTGCCGCTTTCATAACTTGAGGGCTCCCAAATAGTTGGCAAACCTGTAACACAAGTTAAAAGCACATTTTCATTAATCCCAGTTTCCCACTCATGCTGCAAACTATGCCTCGAATTGTTGCAGGGATGTTTATCAGGGTAATGAAACTAAAATTGCGTGACTTTCTTATCTGGGCTTGGCTCTGATAAGAACCCCACTTTTTTGGATCTGTCTGTAGCATTGCAAATGTGTTTGTTTCATATCCTTACTTGGAGAACTGGTATGTACAGTATTTGCAATATCCACCCAGAGGGGATGTGTGTTATCCAACGACTCAGATCTGTGATTGTGTAGTTTTGTCGGCCTGTTGGTCAGAGACTGCCTGACCCACCGTCCTCCTCCCTCTCTTTTAGTGACTCCTTGGAGTTGCGAGGCTCTGCCAGTTATCTCAGGAATGTCCCTGCCAGTCAAGCAGAGGACAGGACTTAATGTTACTCTTTCATGCACCAGCCAAGGCTCACATAGGGAGGCCTTGTTTCCAAACAGCCCCCTCATGTGTGTGGCCATGACTATGTTTGCAGCCTTTTTTAACCCCAAACCGATATTTCTGCCTAAGCAAAGAATCTGTGTTGTGTGCGTTTTAAGTTATGTGTGGTACCATGGTACCATGGTGCAAATGGGGCTTCCCTGGAGACTGGGTACTAATGTTAAAAGAAGATTTATTTCACCCCAAGAAACACAACTATGGTACCACAGTTTCACTCTCTTGAAAACACACTTTTTGTAGCCTAGCCCAAAGTGATTTTTTGTTGTTATTGTTTCTTCCTTTTAAATAATTGCGTAGAAACATGTTATGTTGGAATAGTTTATTCATGTGTTATTCATATTCTCAGCATGTTGCAAAACATATCAACCAAGGAAATTTGTAATCAGTTTTCTTTTTATCTGTCTTTATTCTCTGTGGTTTTCAGCTCATTTCTTTGGAGCAGCCTTTTTTCCTACATCATGGTTAAATGTCCTTGTTCTAGGACAGTGTCAGTACACTGACCATCACCCTGACTCGAGTACAACAAGGAGTTCTTGTTATTGATTTAGTTGCTGATGTAACTGATTGTGACACAGCAGCTCTTTTTATATGGCAAAATGTAAGCAAAACAGAGTCATGTTTCTGGCCACGTGACAAATGTACAATGTTACCTGTCCGAGTCGTGAGCTGATAAATACCTGACTGTGTTCACAGGCTAACTCAGCTACTTATAGTTATCTTAGTCTTTTAGCCATATGGTGCTGTGCTTTGTTTTTGGGTAACAACAGCTACCTACTGTTCCCCCGGTGCGTGATGTTCAACATCACGATCGCACCAAAACCGAGGCGCAATTAGCAGGGTCACCTGGTGTCACAGTTCCAACAGTGCGCATTGCATTGAAATATAGGGCGTTTTACATTTACACTAATTTCCAAGAAAATAATTAATGGATCTTGATGACAAAAATAATCTGTCATGCTTAAACAACAAAAACAAAAAAAATCCGGACCGCGCAGATTTACATGTGATTTCATAACGGGAGCCTTGGAGGTAAACACTGACATTCTAGTTCAGTTTGTTTGTGACCAGCCGCCACTTACACACTCGTGTGATCTAGCGGATTGTGAATAGTTCTGCTTTGTGTTGTGTTGTATACAGAATGAGCAATTTGTTAATCAAAATGAATGGAGAAGGATGAATGTTCAATATGATGATAGAACCACATAATTCATGGGTTAAACCAAACTTAAACAGACTCCCGACTCTGTCTAATACAAATGCGTGATGTGATGGACATCACCATGGAGCTGCACTGGAGCATAGACCATGTTTGACAATTAAGTTTGACATTTGCTTGCTGGAATGTGGTGATCTGTGAGCTGACTGATGCGTGGGATACTATTGTTGTCTGCTCTGGGATGAATCTAAAACAAAGTGACAACTATGTTTTTAAAATGTTCTGGTATGAATGCAGAGATTAAGGCCTGACCTGTGACACTGGGAGACACTGAGCTTGATTCACAGCGAACCAAGAGGATTAGTCAATCGACAGATTCTCAGGCTTCACTACACTCACAACTCCTTTGATTCCTTATCCTTGAAACTCTCCCTTCTTACTCCGCCGACTTTGACCTGCAATTGCGTCACATTTTTTTTGCTAGCACTGCTGTTCCTGCTCTGCAGCGTCGTCTGTTGTACTGTTCTTAACAAATAGTGAACAAGTATCTGCTTGGCAACGTCGAGTCACAGCATTGGCACGTCACTCATTTAAATGAGTCACTCCTCAAGCAGAGAGACATGCAGCACGTGAGCAGGCTGGAGCAAATTCAGATAAGCATGGACGATTTTAAGACAATGGGACCCCCTAAAACAAACACACACACACACACACACACACACACACACACACACACACACACACACACACACACACACACACACACATTATGGTACTTCTATCTTAGTGACCTTGACATAATGCATTCTCCAGCCCCTTAACCTTATCTTAACCAGCATGCCTAAATACCTAAAACTAACCTAAATCTAATTCTAACCCCCTTAACCCTCAAACAAGCCTTTGAAAAAGTGAGGACCAGGCAAAATGTCCTCACTTTTTTGTCCTCACCTAAGAGAATGCCCTAAGGTAGAAAACTAAAATTAATTAAATAACGTATTTCATAAGAAAAAAAGCACTTTTTTGTTTTGAAAAATACATTTATTTGGGTGGTTTGTTGATTTGCCCAAACATTTGAACAAGACATCACAATGAAGTCTCGGAAATTACAAGACATTACATAGACATTTTAGAATTTCCCATAACTGATAATTTAAATAATGAATTGAAACAACTTTTTTTGCAGATAAATAGACAGAATTCTTTAACATGCCGCTGCACATCATATCAGAGCCTTGTAACCGACTAAAATTAGCTTGTGACCCCACCTAAAAAACGACTGACCGACTGGTTAGAGATGGAGTCTTGTGACTAAAGGGTCAGTGATTCAGGGCTCCCCAGACTGGCTGAGAAAATGTCAGTGTGAAAATAAAGAAATAGAATACTCTCCAGCTGTGAGTGTGTGATTCTGAATAAAAGTGAAGTGAGAGGTCTGCTGTATCTATGATAATTTATCACATTCGGCAAAATTCCCTTTGCTTTGTTCAGACTCAGCTGGACCACAGTGCCGTTATTGTTAGTGTTGCCTCTGTTGCCATGTGATAAATATTTTCATGTTGTTATTATCTTGGCACCTTCCAAGCTCGCTATGTTTCCTCTGGTGTGTGAGTCCACATGGCTCCGATAGAGTCACAGTCAAATTATAAACCGCTTAGTTTGTTTACAAGTTAATTTTTATTTTAGCACCAGTAATTTATTGTGATATTTTTATTTTTTCTCTCTTCTGTCCCCAGGAATCAGCCAAAGGTAAGTGTTTAATTTTGAACAACATTAAATATGCTGATTTGATGCCCTCTCTGACTAATAATGGTGTATGTGTGTGTGTCATGTGTTTTTTGTCCTCAGGCTTTTGCCTATGATTACTGCTTCTGGTCCATGGATGAATCTCAAAAGGACAAGTTTGAAGGTCTGTTACAGTTCCACAGTGACACTGAGTTTCATACTCTGCTTGATTCGTGTTCTGTTTTTAGCTCATGTGTAACTTCACTTGCTCGGTGACTCATTCTTCCAACTTATCTCCTGACAGTGTGATAAGTCCTGAGTGTTTCCTGATATTCAGAACTATTTATGGAGTGTAAGAAAGGGACTGGATGGAGAGTTACAAACCATTTACTGTTTGATTAGTTCTGTGGGCCTGTAGACTGTAATGGTCTCGAACAAAACAATTGTCAGGGGGTTTCTAAACAGTAATATTTCATCAGCCAAAGTCAGATGGATTTAATGTCAATAAAATTCCACCATGTCTATTCTGAGATTAGAGTCTTCTATTGAAAATGAGAGACCAGTAAGTCCCACACTTATCTGTCCAGCTTTTTTACTTGTTTTGATGTATTAAAGTGATAGTTTTCTGATTTATGTGCAGGTCAGGATGTAGTGTTCCAGTGCCTTGGAGAGAGCCTGCTGGACAACGCCTTCATGGGCTACAATGCCTGCATCTTTGCCTATGGACAGACAGGTAAATGTGCAAACATCCAAAAACTATTGTACAAGACCTATGATAGTGACACTGTTTCTGTTACACCTACAGAATATTTAATCTTCAGTAAAGGTGTTATCGCATCCAGTGAGCTTTAGGGCCTTAAGTAATTTTTCAAATTACAGTGGTAATTTCGTGGTTGGCACTATTGCCTATTGGCAAGAAGGTTCTTGATTGGAATCCCAGCTTGACCGAGGTGTTCCTGTGTTGAGTTTGCACGTTCTCCCTGTGTCTGTGTGGGTTTTCTCCAGGGCCTCCCACTTCCTGCCACAGTCCAAAGAAATGTGGATTGGGGTTAAGTTGATTGGAGACTTTAAATCATCCTTAGCAAATGTTTGTCTCTATATAGCCGTTTTTAGACCTGTCCTGCTGAGGATCTCTGGAGAATTGTGTCCAGACCTTCTCCACAGTTTGTCTTTCACACATGCACAACACAGAGGGAGGTTCTCTGCTCAGATATGTTCACAACAGCAACAAATCCTCCGCAGGATTCAGATCAGATTCAAGATCTCGCTGAATCCTGCTAACAGACAAACAAAAAGGGTAATATGTATTGCGGTATAGTTTCATAAATAGGACCAAAAGAGGCATGAGACACATCATTGTTTTGATGTTTGAATGATGCACTGTAATCATCCAAACTGCTGTTCACCTGGAAGAGTCAGAGTCCTCTCTTCACATTTCCAGACACATTTTTTTGTCTCAACAAGCCATTTAATTAGCTTTTTATTCAAGGGTGTCTCACTTTGCACCACATCTGATTTGTTGCCTCTCAGACACTGTTAATTTATTCTCATCACATTTTCATGATAGCTGAAGAAGTGTTGTGTTGTTTATTTATAGTCATACAGATGTTTCTCTGCTAGAATCATTCATTCATTCATTCAATCATTCAATCATTAACAGTACTCCCCAGAATATATTCATTTACAAGTTGGCCTGTTTAAGTTTGCACTTGCTTATATGCACCAAATCCCTGAAGTCTGTCAGGTTCCCACAGACAACCCATGTTGATTTGCTTACAAAGCTTCATTCATTGTAGATATTTGGAGTTATATGCAGTAACTGTGTTTTTTGTATCTCCAGGCTCTGGGAAGTCGTACACCATGATGGGCTCGGCGGAGCAGCCTGGTCTGATCCCTCGGCTCTGCAGCTCCCTGTTCAGCAGGACTGTGCAGGAGGCCCGAGAGGGAGAAAGCTTCACTGTGGAGGTCTCATACATGGAGATTTACAACGAGAAGGTCCGGGACCTGCTCGACCCCAAAGGGTGAGAAACATGTTTTTTTTTGTACAGCTGACTTTAAAACGTCGCTAAAATATTTGAATTGCCTGACCCTGCATATATAATCTGTGAACCCTGCTGTGGCTCTGTTTTGAGATCAGCAGGTCCTCCTAGTCCTCCTCATTTATTTTTCAACTTGTCTAATACAAAAACAACTTCTCAAACAGAGACGTTAGACCTTCTTGTCAGTTTAGTCCTCCCATGAATTAGTGCAAACTGTTCTTTAGTTAAAATACTCACTCTATTTACTGTATATATTTCAGTTCATATATGTGGATAATTAGATGAAAGTACATCTATCTCCTGGTTGTAGTGTTTTTAATTTCTTTCTTCTAAGATATTATATTTTGTTCTGTTGTATAGGGCTGCTGTAAAAAAAACAACTGTATTATTTGATTTTCTTTTGCAGGGAGTGACAAACACATTTAAATGTATCACTTTTGTTACATACGTGTCTTCTGTCTTCCTCTTTCCTTAGAAGTCGACAAGCGCTGAGAGTAAGAGAGCACAAAGTTTTAGGGCCTTACGTTGACGGCCTGTCCCGGTTGGCTGTGGCCTGCTACAAGGTACTGCAGGATTTTCTGGGAAAACACTTTATGAACTCTATCTAATTTCTTTTCTTTCTTTTGCTTTCAATACATTGGGAGAAATTTTTTATTTCTTAATGGTGGATACGGACCAGACATGTTTGTTTGTGTTGTCTCCATCTCTGACAGGACATTGAGTCCCTCATGTCAGAGGGAAATAAATCTCGCACAGTGGCGGCCACAAACATGAACGAAGAGAGCAGCAGATCACACGCCGTGTTCAACATCATCCTCACACACACACTCATGGACATGCACTCTGGAGTAAGACACACACACTCTCTGACACCACATGTTCATAACAATCCGTACACTAATAATCTTTTTACTGGTAAAAAAATAATGATTAATCACGATCATGATTCTTTATCTATAATAGTTTAATATAATAGGAACAAAGAATTGTAGAAAGTTAAAAAGCTGCTACAAGGAAAACTGAGAAACAAACTCCAACGCTGGCAAAGAACCAATGGCTGAATATACTCTTAATGGCAAAAGATACAGTGTACATATTGTGAGAAGAAGTACAGCTGGACAAAAAATGGATGATCTAAAAGACCCCAAACTGTCACCATCACAACAGAGCTACAAATGAATCCATTAACAGAATGACATGAATTATAGTTACTGGTGTTATTTACAGTAATGTTGCGAATCATTCAGACGAGTACAGATTTAGGTTTTACATAAAATATTCACTGTTAAACATTAATTTGATTTAAAACTGTGATAACATTTCCATCAGTTTCCCAGAGCCCGAGTTGATGTCTTCAAAGTGCTTGTTTTGTCTGACCAACAGTCCAAACCACACATATATTTACTTTCCACTGATATAAAAGAGAGGAAAGCGGCAGATGTTCACATCCGACATGCTGAAAACAAATCATGTTTTTGTAGTTTACGTAATGGATAGCTATTAAATGTTTATGCTGTATGGGTTCAACTTGATATAATCTTATATTGTCTCAGTCATTTAGTGTTATGAATTTTAAATATGATGAGCAGCATTTTGCCAATATGTCTGCAGCATGGCTCCATCAATTTAAAAGACAGAATTGGTAACAGTGGATTTGATGGACTGAGGGATTTTAGAAGTAAATTTGAATGAGTCAATGAACATTTGTTTGACTGTATGTTCCGGTTTTCGCTAGACAACTGGCGAGAAAGTGAGCAAGCTGAGTCTGGTGGATCTGGCAGGCAGTGAGCGGGCAGCGAAGACTGGAGCAGCAGGGGAACGACTGAAAGAAGGAAGCAACATCAATAAGTAAGACAACCACATATTTTCTGGATTTGATTAAGATGCTCAGCTGTATTCCTCATCATTGTATGAATGGATGGAATCATGTTTGTTTGGATTTTGAATCAATGGTTTTACAATACTCACTGGTTTGGGTCTTTCTGAAACTTTGTTGATCTCAGGCTATGTCCACACTGCTACGTTTTTGTTTGAAAACGGCATTTTCAATCTAAAACCATCTCTGTTCGCACAGGCTGAGTATAATCCCCATCTTTAACACGCATGATAACTTAGACCACGTGACCACTCATGTACACTAGTCACAGGAAGGCATGTGTGACCTGCTGGATGTGGGAATTGTTGCAGATCGCTCGTAACAGCTCGACTCCTACACATGTAAACAGTTGTGTTATTGTAAAATGCAGAATTTAACTGCACAATAGCTGTCGGCAAAGACAACAGGGTCAGCAACACTTGTTAATTGAATATCCATGTTGTGTTCCACACTGGTAGCTGAGCCTAATGCTAGTTATTTTTTTCTGGAAGGGGTCATGTGATAGGAGCCTGACGAATCACAATGTCGTGACTGAAAAGACCCAATCAGCAAGTGGTTGTGAGTGTCTATGTCATCGTTTCCAAACATCTCTGTTTCTGCCCATTTAGGCTCAAACATAGCCCTGGAGTTTTCAAACTAAAACAGGATCAGCAGCGTTTCCAAACTGCTATGTTTCAGCGGCTCTAATAGTCCTAAATAGTGCGGACGCCAGGTATATCCGTAGAAGAGTTGATGCATTTCCCCCCCCAAAAAAACGTAGTAATATGGATGTAGCCTCGATGGCTTGGTAGGAGACTGTGTACCACACTTTTAACTAACATAAAGAGTATTTCACAGTCTTTCAGGCTAATATTGCCTGAAAGACTGTGAAATAATATTAAATAATATTGATGAATTAGAGTCTCTGACCTTCCTCCGTTTTCTTCTGTCCCCATTACCCTTCTCTGCCCCCCCCCTTAACCCCCTCCCCTCACTGCGTCCCCTTCTCCAGGTCTCTCAGCACTCTAGGGTTAGTTATCTCTGCCTTGGCTGACCAGGGAGCAGGGAAGAACAGGAGCAAGTTTGTTCCCTACAGAGACTCTGTGCTCACCTGGCTGCTCAAGGTACACAGAGAAAATGACAGACCTTGTTAATATGGATTCCACCACAGGAGAATGTTTTCTGTGCGTGTCAATCTTGTTGTTGTTGATTAATTCATGCTCTTCTGTTTTCCTTCTTACCTTTGCCATATTTCCCACACTGAACAGTATTCAGGTATTTAGAGAATAACCAGTTCCTGCTCTCCATGCCTTTTTGAATACACAACAGGGTAGTCTACAATATGTTTTTCTTTTAATCTGGTGTGCTTCTTTGTTATTTTGTCTTTTAAACTTCAAGTGGAAAAAGGCTCCTTTGCCTCTTTTGTCTTCATCTTTAATTTCCAACTCCAGATGACATGATAATAGTATTTATATGTTGTTTATAAAACCCTGATCTCCTCCAAACTCACCGTGCTCATAAATCATAAGCCTTTTACATATGGATAATTGTTTCTCCATACCAAACCGGTGGACTTTGTTGTGTCACTCAAAACAGTCACAAACATTTATTTAGTAATTTTCATTATTGTCCCTGAGGTTATGGGTTATTTCTGAATGCAGGACAGCCTGGGAGGGAACAGCCGCACAGCCATGGTCGCCACCATCAGCCCATCAGCGGACAATTACGATGAGACGCTGTCGACCCTGCGGTACGCGGACAGGGCAAAGAGCATCATCAACCACGCTGTGGTCAACGAAGACCCCAATGCCAGGATCATCCGAGAGCTGCGCGAGGAAGTGGAGAAACTGAGGGAGCAGCTCACAGAGGCTGAGGTGCAGATGGATTCACCTTTTGTTCAGCCTGTACAAGTATTGTGATTATTGAATACTGTGAAAAACACAGCGGAGTATGAAACTCTTTCTGTCCCTCTCAGTCTATGAAGGCTCCAGAGCTGAAGGAACGACTGGAGGAATCAGAGAAACTGATCCAGGAAATGACCGTGACATGGGAGCAGAAACTCAGGAAGACTGAGGCTGTCGCGCAGGTAACATACACACACACACACATGCACAGACACTTTCTCTCTTGTGCTCTCTTTCTTGTCAATTTTTTGTACTCGAAGTGCAGCAGATGCATTAATCAAGCTGAATAGATTAACAGCCACAGAATAGAATAATTACCTATTGAAGTAATCAGTTGATAAATAAATTAAATATTAAATATTGAGCATGTGTTTCCTTTAGGAGCGTCAGAAGCAGCTGGAGAGTCTGGGAATTTCTCTGCAGTCTTCTGGAATCAGATTGGTGGATGACAAGTGTTTCCTTGTCAACCTTAATGCTGACCCTGCTCTCAACGAGCTCCTGGTCTACTACCTGAAGGTACACACACACACACACACACACACACACACACACACACACACACACACACACACACACACACACACAGACACAGACACAGACAGTGCGGCTCTCTTTACTGGGCCTTATTTTAAGAGGCTGACTGACATACACAGATTGTTTGAAAACACACCGGTGGTCTGACAGTCCCCTCTGTGTCTCATGTCCAGGAGCACACTTGTGTGGGCTCAGCCAACTCCCAGGACATCCAGTTGTGTGGGATGGCCATCCAAACTGAGCACTGTGTGATCGACATCACTGAAAACAACAGCGTGGTGCTCACTCCTCACCGCAGCGCTCGGTAAGTAGTCAAGCCGAGGAAATATAAGTCCTCTTTGGTTCATGGTCATAGAGGCTGTGATGTCCGGGAAAAAAGTTCAAAGTTGTTCACAAGATTGTTCATCAATTAATTAATTAATAAATTAATTATTGACAATGGGTCAGAAATGACAAACTATAATATGAAAGTGGTTGCTGATAGTGACCAACACATGCTTCACATGCTTTTTCTCATTTATCTCTGTCTAAAGGACATTAAAATAAGTTTAGTTTATTCATTTCAGTGTCCAAGACAACTTGGAAAAAAAAATTCATATATATATATATATATATATATATACTTCTTCCTACACATTCCATGCATGAAAAAAGTAGCAAGAAGAAAAATCTTATATAAACCTGCCCCTTTCATATAAATAATATATCTTAATACATATGAGGTTCTGAACGTGAACAGCCATCCTCACATTGCTCATCAAGATTTAGTGTGAAATGGTCATTTGTTTTTTTTTAAAGTTGTTTTTTAAAGCAGGAATTATGTGATTGAGGTAAATCTATCATCGATGGTAGACAATTATCTGAGCGTCCATGGTCAATTTTCAGTGGAAACATTTTGAATGAGCACAAACTATAGATTCAAATTTCAGTAATTATTAAGTTACAGCAACACACACATACAAACCTGATGTTTAGTAGAGGCAGGATTGCAAAAATCATGTGTGTATGTACATATTTAATAGTGGAACTTTCAAATAAATAAACTGTCAGTCGAGTATATTTTGTGTCTCATGATGTGTAATGCTTGTTGTTTCCTCTTGGTAGAACATGTGTTAATGGTGCTGTAGTCACCAGTCCAGTGCAGCTGCATCATGGTGACAGAATTCTATGGGGAAATAACCATTTCTTCAGGTATGTATCAGCTGCACAGTGTTGAGTTTGATTTCATGCAGTTTGATTTTTCATAAACATATATTTGCATGTTACATAACAAACTCTGTCATTGTGCCTCTTCCTGTTTTTCACTGTATGGTTCTTCCTATTTCTCTCACTCGCTCTTCCTCACCTGCATCGATATGCAACCACCACCTATTCGTCGATCATACACACACAGGATCAACTTGCCCAGGCATATGGTTCATGCAGGGGATGAGGAGGACGGTGCTGGGAGGAAGGCATGTTTGGGCACCGACCGGGTAGAGTTGGAATTCGATGCGTCCAGCGACGTGTCAAGCGAGCTGAGCTTCAGTTATGAGTTGGCCCAGACCGAGGTCATGATGAAAGGCATGGGCAGCAACGGTGAGTCTGACTGAGCAGGGAACAAGGTACATACTTGATCAATTTAGGTTCTATTAAAGTCAACAATATGGTATGAATAATAAATACTATTTATGTTTAGATTTGGTTTGGTTGTTCTAGTTAATGGTTGTCGAAAAGTCTGTAAACTATGGAGCCCCTCTGGTGACACTTTGGGGAAAAATAATATAACACATGGGAACGATTTAATAGCTCTTGACCACAAGTTATTGCATTTCCCACGACTTATTATCTTGTTCCCATGTGTTATTATTTTGTGTCTTGTCAACTTGCTGCAAATCATAGATGCCATTTTTTGTTTGATAAGAATAGAGACTTTTTTACACTCAATCTTCCTGTTTTCCCTCCGGCTCCTCCTCCTTCCTCAGACCCACTACAGTCAGTATTGCAGACACTGGAGAGGCAGCATGAGGAGGAGAAGCGTTGTGCCCTGGAGCGTCAGAGGCAGATGTATGAGCAGGAGCTGGAGCAGCTCCGCCAGAGACTGGACGCATCAGGTCTCCCGGTCAGTGCTGGTGCTGCTGTAACATCGCCCGGCTACCACAAACGCTTGCGGCGCTGGAGTGAGGACAGGTGAGACTGGACTGGACAGATTTCCACTGAACAGTATAGTGCTTGAAAGAGAAGGGAAGAAATATCCAGATACATTGTAAATCCTGCATGGTTGTGTCTGATTGTGGTGCAGGGAGGCGATGATGACTCGCACCCTGCGGCGCCTGAGGGAGCAGATAGTTCGGTCCAACCTGCTGGCTCAGGAGGCCAGCTTGATCGCAGAGGAACTCAACAAGAGAACCGAGTACCTGGTCACTCTTCAGATACCTGCCTCTAACCTGGATGCCAACAGGAAGGTAGAGTGGTGTCTGAAAATAAAGAGAAGAAGAATAAAAATACACCGTCTGACACACAGGAGGTGGTGATGAGTTTGAGGCCCACATGAATCTACAAATGCATTTTCCCCTACCTCTCTGTCTTCATAGCGTGACGTGGTGCTGAGCGAGCCAGCCATCCAGGTCCGTCGTAAAGGTAAAGGGAAGCAGATCTGGGCTCTGGAGAAGATGGAGAACAGGCTGGTGGACATGAGGGAGCTTTACCAGGAGTGGAAGGACTTTGATGAAGACAACGATGTGAGTGGAGAGCAACAGATTAGTACTTCCAAAGGCCCCTGAAGTCAAACATGAGGTTTATTCACCAGTTTCACACCATCCTGACCTCTCTTCTTTTACTCTGATGCAGGTGATGCGGTCCTATTTCAAACGTGCAGACCCGTTCTTCGATGAGCAGGAGAACCACAGTCTGATCGGTGTGGCCAATGTCTTCCTGGCCTGCCTGTTCTACGACGTCAAGCTGCAGTATGCAGTTCCCATCATCAACCAGAAGGGAGAGGTAGGAGCTGACTGTGTACAATGGATAGTTAAACATGGTTTATTTCAGAAGTTTGTATTGTAGAACACTCCCTGAAACCTGTTATGTCCATTCACTTAAATACACCTGTTCTTTTGAATCACAAAGGGCTACCGGTAATAATAGTTTGTATTGAACACTAGCAACTGTTAAGTGTGCACAAACCACCAAGTCCCAACTGTACAAACTTTAAGTATTAAGGTTAGCCAGTTAGGAAAAAGGTGAATATGCTAATCAAGCTAACCAGGCACGTCAGAGGAAATCAATAATACTGAAATCAATTTTTTCATGAAGTCTTTTTTTGATAACTTTAATAGTGTGGCCTAAAGTATGACGACGACATGAGTCTGCCTCTATGGGTAATATAAACCTCTGTGACCACAAGAATGAATGTAGAGACCCAACTGAAAAAAAAGATAAAGTTAAGAAAGATGTGCTGAGGGAAGAAATAGAAACTAGACTCCAGCCATTTGTTGTTTGTCTGTGTGTTTGTGTAATGTGTGTGTGATGTGTGTATCAGGTGGCAGGTCGGCTGCACGTGGAGTTGTGTCGGGGGACAGAGGGCTCTGAGGAGGAGAGTCCAAATCAGCCTGACGCTCAGGAGATCCACAACACAGACGGAGATCCAATGGAGCGTAAACTGGATTGTGTGGTGAGAACATGTAGTTTCATTAACCGCTCGGATTATCCTGACGTTCAAGATAAACAAATCAAATCCAGGAAGACATCTGATGAAGTATATATTTCTTCTCATTGACATATGAATCTTAAGCTGAGGATAGCTTCAGTTAGAGGTGATGCCAGTGGTAAAATAGTCTCTGATTAATAATGGATCTGGCAGAGAGGCTCTGTATCTTGTCTTCCTCCAGTTCACTGCTCTGTGAAACGTTTAATTAACTCTGAGTCGACCCATCGTGGTTATGTGGTAATGAAATAAAAACAAAGTCATTCATCTTTGCCTCGAATTCTTTCATATTGACCTAAAGAACTAATAAAATGGTTTCTTGAGAGAGCCAAACAAAAGATTTTAACAGTCCACCTTGGACTTTGCAGATTCAAACAAACTGAAAAATCTATGGAGAAACTGTGGTATTTGTATTCTGTCTCTGTAATTAAGTTTTTTCCTCCTTCTCTTTCTCTCAGGTGAAAATCCTCCAGGCCACTGGTCTTCCTCGCCATCTGTCCAACTTTGTCTTCTGCCAGTACCACTTCTGGGGGCAGGAGGAGCCTGTGTTCATCGCTCCAGAGGTGGCGCCGTCCAGCACGTCATCAGCCTTTAGAGACTCTCAGTGCACTGTGGTCTTTGACAGTGCCAAGGTAAACACTCTGGTGGTAAACAACAATAAAAGTGATGATAAAATATCAGCAATTGACAGTAACAGAAGATGTAAATTCCTGTCTCTGCAGGAGTTGTCTGTGTCAGTATCAGATGACCTTGTGGAGTTTCTGGCCGAGGGAGCTGTGGCCATTGAAGTGTACGGCCACAAACAGGCCAACCACCGCAGAAACCTGGCTCTGTGGGACCTCGGAGTAATTCAAGCCAAGACCAGATCCCTCAGAGAGAGGTAGTGTATCACAAAAGCTCATAAAAACGCCATAATTTCCAAGTTGGCACAAATGTTCACTTGCACTCAAAGATTCACTAATTACATCTGGGTGGTGAAAGGTCACACCGACTTCATGTCAGTCATGGAAAAAAATGATGTAGACTAAAACTGCAACTGGTTGGCACAGGAATGCAACCACAGGGCAGACGTTTCCAGTTTACGGTATACTGTACTCCTCACAGTTTTCTAAACAGTTGCAGCTTAAAATTAGCAATTGTAGTTTTCCTCATCTTTCATAACTAGGAATAGTGTCAGCTAGAATGGCACTCATTTCGTCCAGGCATTTTTGTACAATCTACTAATTAACAAACACAAATAAAACACAAAAAACACAAGTTCCTTGGCGGAGGTAGAAATCAACCATGGTCAGCTTTAATGATGAATATGTTTACTTACTCTGTATGACTTTGCTTCATTAGATAGTGGCAGCAGCCATCACAGGAAATGAAGCGCAGATATGTCTGCTGGACTCTGGCTTGTCTTACTGGTCATGATCAGTGTCTGAATCCCACAAGAGCGTCCCAGTTAGTCTTACTTTAGCTGAGTTCAGTCATGCATTATCTCTCAACATGGTGAAAGTATTAAGGGTAAAATTGTCCAAAAACATCAAAGCATGCTAAACGGAATACCTTAATATGTGTCATAACATGATGAATGGAGGTATTAGTTAGTGCTACATTTGGCTCAGTTGTGACCGGTGTAGTGTTTCCTCGTCCTACCTGCAGATGGAGTGAGGTGACTCGTCGACTGGAGCTGTGGGTGCAGCTGATGGAGCTGAATGAGGCTGGACAGTTCACAGCTGTGGAGGTTCTTCCTGCCAAAGACATAGGCACTGGAGGAATCTTCCAGCTTAAACAGGTTAAAATACTATTTCAGTGATTACTATTTGGATATGTGTTTCATGTATTCATTATCTTTATTATTATAATCGTCCTACTGACTATTTGAGCTGGAGAATGAATATAAACTGAGAATTAAATGTAACGTAAATGTAAATCTGTACCTCCAGGGTCAGTCCCGTCGTGTTCAGGTGGAGGTGCGCTCGGTGACTGATTCAGGCACCATGCCCCTTATCGCCGCCTCCATCCTCTCTGTGTCCATCGGAGACGTCCAGGTCCGACAGACGCATGTCTCCAGAGGCAGCGAATCACAATGGGTGAGGAGGGAATGTTGATAGTAGTCATTCAATTACACATTTTTAGACAGTCACTCTTGAACAGTTTCTCTCTCTTTTTATATTTCAGGCTGGTGATGAAGACATGGACAGTTACCAAGTAAGTAGATGATCATTAAAAAAATCTGCATAATGGGCTGATAAAATGTGTTTCTCTTGTGTGAACAGTAAAATAAAAAATTCTGGTTCAGCTGAACTGAATGTGTATCTCTGCCTGTGTGTATTTGTGTTTGTGTTTGTGTGTATGTGTGTGTTCATAGGAAGTGGACCTGGAGAGGATGAGGGAGCAGTGGCTGTTCACACTCACTCAGAGGCAGGAGTATTTGGACCAGCAGCTGCAGAAGGTCGTCTCCAAACCAGGTGAAGCTGCAAAACACATTCAGCCTGAAAACAAATGAGAATTTGTGAACACAGCTCTGATGTGGAGACAAAGTAACAACAGCAACATTTCCAGTCATTCATTAATCTACTCTGTATCCCCTTTTTTTATGGTAACATGTCATTTCCTGCCAACGCACAGTGTGATTCAGCTCTAAAAGATTGACTCAGACTTAATTTTACCTTCTCATTTTCCTTTGTGAAAATGTATTCGTCAGTGTATAATTTTGCAGCACAAGTGTTGCCTTTGCTGATTCTTTTCTCACAACCAACTGACAGTGATCTAGAGCTCAGCAGCGAAGAAAAAAATCTAATTTATTATATGAATACAGATTTTGATTATCAGCCATAATATCATAACCATCCAATCAAGACTTACCACAAGCTACAGGACTGTGAAACAATGTTATGTGCTCCGGTAGAAGCCACAACGCCACATGATATCAACAGCAATTTAAGAAAAACGTGTTGGATTTGCGATGTCACGGAGAAGTAAGAGCAACGTCTCTGATTTGTGGAACTAAGCTTTTACCATGGAATTGTACATCACAGTTGCGGAAATCATGTCGGCTACGATTGGATGGTACAGAGTAACATTATGTTGACCACCATGTGATCATGCTTTCGTTTTTTTAACATACTCTGGTTTTTTTGAGGTGAGGTGAAGAGCCTAAAGGTGAAAATCACTACAACAAGGTTAAATTCAAGAAGAAGCAGCTGGAAGTCCAATATCATATTTGCTCAGAATCAAATGTTTTGTGGTTAAGATTCATCTCGTAGCTGGTCGACCTGGTGCCAGGCTTAAAACTCTTTAAATAGGGATTTTCTGAAACGTAAAATGGAAGAAAAGGAATGCACTTTGAAGATTTTTTAATGTCCCTCTGTTTTTGCCTCTTTTCCACCATGTGCATGTACTGTAGATAAGTCCGAGGATGATGTTGAAAGGGAGTCTCAGTTGCTGGAGTGTCGTCTGACTCTCACAGAAGAAAGAAATGCCGTCCTAGTGCCCTCAGCCGGCAGCGGCATCCCTGGAGCACCAGCAGAAAGGTGGGTGTTGGTAAAGGAATAACTGAGTTTTACGCCATTTCTTTATCCCATTCACTTTGTCCCATGATGCTTTAGTGTGCTGGTCATATTTATACTCCACTGACACCCACACCCAGATTGGCCTTGGGCTTTAGTCTTTCCTGTAGCAGCTCAAATTACAGCTAAAGAGTTCACAGTTCTAAGCATCTTCAGTGTGAAACCATGGCAACTCACTCATTTGATCTAATGGCCCTACACACCGCTAATCATCAGATAGTTGGATATTAAATGCTTCCTGTCGCTCGATGACAACTGAGGTGTCAGCCTCCCTGTGTCATGGACTGGGTGTTTAGTTGCTTTAATGATGGTCCTGTTTCTCTGCAGGGTTCCTGTCTCTGGAATGGAAACACACATTCCCGTCCTGTTCCTGGATCTCAGTGGTATGTTGTTCTCACAGTCTTCAGTCATCCTTTTTATCTTTTAACTAACAAGCCACTCACGTTCTGTCTTTCTTCTTCCGCCAGCTGATGATTTCCAGTCCAATCTTTCAGCCCCATTATCTGGGGGTCTGGACGCGTTGCTGAGTGGGGAGGATGAAGACGAATTCTTCGACCTTCATATTGTTAAACACTATGATCCAGAGGTATTGAGACTTGCATGCAGAGTGTGTATTTGTATCTGTCTCAAGTTTCCAATTGAAATAGTTGGTCTCACAGACACAAGGTGGAGGGAATTCTTAAGCCATTTATTTTCTGTGTTCCAGGTCAAGGTGGAGGCTTCCTGGGACTCGACGGTTCATGACTGCCCCCAGCTGAGTCGAGTGACGTCGGCCGACCAGAGGGTCTACCTGACGGTCCGCGCAGTGGTTCAGCTGAGCCACCCGGCCCACATGCAGCTGATCGTCAGAAAACGCATCTGCGTTAATGTCACTGGAAGACAGGTGGGTGATGCCCCAGGAGGCATATTGGGAAGGAGTGCACTGACACAACCACATCTTTGCCTTCTCCTTTCAATAATTCCATGTACACTAATTAGATGAGTAGATATGAGAAATGATATTGTGTGTTTGTGTGGCAGGGTTTTGCACAGAGTCTGCTGAAGAGGATGTCCCAGCGCAGCACCATCCCCGGCTGTGGGGTCACATTCGAAATCGTCTCTAACATCCCAGGGGTAAGAACCAATACATCTTTTACCTTTTTTTTTTTTATAAATAAACAATAATATCAAGATTCATGAGCAATTGCATATTCATCCAAGAAAAATCTAGAAAACAAATAAACAGGGAGAGCAGTTTTCTCAATAAGAGACCACAGCCTTATCTTCTGCTGCCAAGTCTGCTGGTTAAAGGCTGGATGCTAGTGCAATGCTTCTATAACTACATTTCTGCTTAAGTTCAGCCTGTAGATACTATCTGCGTTTAGTTATTAATATTGATTTGTTGAAGACTTGTAACAAAACATTGCTGTACTTTCTGAGGGATGCTTTACATTTAGGTAAGTGGTCAAGTGATAAACTGGTTAATATAAATCCCATTACCATAAATGAAATCCAAACCAGAGTGAAAAGACTTTGATCACATTGATCACACACTAGCCCTAACGCTCTGTACCCCTGCTCTCACAGGACATCCATGGTCCAGAGGACAGGGAGATGTTGGCGCGGCTCGCTGCCAGCGCTGAGGACGACCAGTCAGCCGACAGTGAGGCGGCCATAGAGAAATACCTCCGTAGCGTCCTGGCTGTGGAGAACATCCTCACTCTGGACCGTCTCAGACAGGTCAGGAAATATACTTCACAGACACTGAGATGGATTAGATAAATAATTTTGTATTTAAACATCATTTAGCTCGTTCAGAATACCAAGACGTCACTAATCACTTATTAAACATGAGCACATCCTCTGTCTTTTTTCCACTCTTCATGTAGTTCATTATATTTTCACAGTAAAAACACAAAGTTGCAGTCTCTATAAATCATACAAATACATATTCTCATACAATTTCAAATTTATTTGGTGTGTGTGCGTGTATAGGAGGTGGCTGTAAAGGAACAGATGGGCGTCAGAGGGAAACCTCCCAGACGCTGCCTGAGCTCTCCAAACATCAACCGGGTACGAGAGTTCAAGTTTGATGTCTTTTGTAATTATTCAGATCTCAACATTAAAAGGTTGGTTCAGGTTTATTTTCAAACAGGATGGTTGTGAAATATCTACATCTTCAGACCTGGTATTAACATCGGTCCTGAGAGATCTGATCACAAGCGGAGCGTGTGAAGTTCCTCTGTTCTCACCTGGTATTCAATTTCGTCCCGAGTGTGTCTCCTGTGACCACTTGTGATCAGATCTCACTTCCCCACTCTATATCCAAATAATCACGTATGTCATTTCTATTTGCCGTAACCAAATGTTGTTTTTACCCAGTTTGAGTTTACAAAAGTGTCCAATCTCACTGTGTTTGTGTGTGAGAGTGTTAGTGTCTGTCTGTGTGTTGGCACAAGAAAAAGAGAGAGGAGTCAGGAGGGGTTGAATGAGTTTGGTGCAGCTCTGCTGTGAAGAAGGATTTTTCCAAATTTAATCATAATTAATAATATATTTTAAATATCAGTCATTTATGTGGTGATCAGTGTTGATATTGTGTCTCTGGCCCTGAACAAATCAACATGTGGACACTGAGAAGTGTAAAAATATGTTTGGTTAAGGTCAGAGTATGTCCGCCGAGCAGGTGGTCCTTCATATGTGCCCCAGGACTGTTTGTGTCCACACAGGTTATGTTTAGATGTCACAGAAATATAGAGTTAGGTCGGCTTAATGGTAATGATTACAGAAAATGATTGGTCAGAGTTACAAGTAGAAATCAGAGGAAACAATGGAGAAACAGGCCGTGACACAACACGTAACTGCTGCTCACCATAACTTGCTTCTATTCTGGAGTGAAAGTGTTTTGTTTAGTTTTTTACTTGACTCCTTACTGTGCTGTTAACCTGTCTGCCCGCTGTTAACCTGTCTGCCCACTGTTAACCTGTCTACCCGCTGTTAACCTGTCTACCCGCTGTTAACCTGTCTGCCCACTGTTAACCTGTCTACCCGCTGTTAACCTGTCTACCCACTGTTAACCTGTCTACCCGCTGTTAACCTGTCTGCCCACTGTTAACCTGTCTACCCGCTGTTAACCTGTCTACCCGCTGTTAACCTGCCTTACTCACACCTTAGCTCTGAACCTCTCTCTAACCAGCTGACAGCCAGTACTCTGGATCTCTACTCCTCTTCTCATCAGCTCAATGACTTCAATGTGAGTCATGTCTACTAATCCTCCTACATTTCTTATAGTATTAACACTGTTTTCCATCTTTTGTCAGAAATACTGGAAGGTTTAACCTTTCCAGGCTAAGAACACTAAAGACTAAGGAGGGAATATAACATTTCTCACTGAGATTTCTCATCTCTTAGATTGCTCATTGTTCTGAGACATTTCTAAATGATAATAACCATCATTCATATATTCACACAACACCTGCACATACAAGCAATTTATGCTTGTGTTGTCCTGCAAAGATACTTTTAATGTTTCAATTGTGTATCACAAGCGTGGAGTTGAGGATGACTACAAAAACAAGAGCTATTCTGCCTCTATAGGTTGATAGATAAAGGGATATATGGAGATAGATAGATAGATAGATAGATAGATAGATAGATAGATAGATAGATAGATAGATAGATAGATAGATAGATGGATGGATAGATAAACATATGTAGTGATAGATGGATATAGCTATAGATAGAGGGATAGATATAGATATATAGATTGATAGATGGATATAGATGTGTAGGTAAGTGAAAAAATAAGCTAAAATGAATGGGTATTGGGTTGAAAAATAAAGTTAGAAAAATAGACAGATAGATATTAGATATATAGTAATTCATGAATTCATATAGTAGATAAGTGGTTAAAATCAATAACTAAATGGTGACTAAATTACAAAACATATAAAGGTCATGCACGACTAATTTAAGTAAGTAGCTGAAACTAATGGATAAAATGGTCCATAACTGGAAAATGTCCCGTCAGTGTTGTTGCAATTATTTTTGCAACCAATAGAGTCTGCTAAAGGTCACAGATTATTGAAATGCTGCTTTCAGCTGTGTGTGTGTGTTTGTGGGTATGTATGTGTGTGTGTGTGTCCTCTCTCATGTGTTTTCCTTGTGTGTGTGTGTGTGTGTGTGCAGAGCTGGAAGAGCCACCAGGATCTTTGTGTGGTTCCTCCTCCGTCCAGACGCACACTGCCCAGTTCCATTTCCCAGAGCCTGAACCCAGAAGCAGGTACGCCTCATAAAACCTTCATCTTCTAACCCATTCTTTCTGTGGCTTTTAATCATTTTTCTCCTTTTTTGCTGCCTTCAATGTCATTAGGGCTTTTTTTTATGCTTTAGCCTGTGGACAACTATATCTTTGCCTTTGCTCTGAATCTTAATTCAGCACTTGTTTCACTCTTTGCTCACACATTTCTTTGTTTAAAAAACTTTTATCTTTTATCTGTCCTTTTTTCCTCCACTTCTGCTCCTGTAACCTCCTCTATCAGTGCACTCAGGCTTCGCTGCATCTTATCTCCCCCCAGTGAAGGCCATGCCCAAGCTGCTGAAGTCACTGCTTCCTGGTGGGAAGGAAGATAGCGGCACCCAGACAGTTGTCCATCAGCAGGTACATTCATTCAGTCCGCTCATCATGCTTTGAAATTTATGCTCGTATTCTGCTTGCTTTTCTTATCTGGGATTTAAAGTTTATATGCGTCACTGCAGCCTGAATCTAAATATACCCTGTACTCATCATCAGCAAGTCCTCTTTCTTCCGTTGCCATGGAAACAGGGCTTATGTAGATGGAAACACAGATGATAAACAGATAAAGTGTAAATGCCTCAGTGCCCAAGATAAGTGGTTTTCAGAAGTTTGCGAAAATAAAGCTGATAAACTTCATCATAAACAAGGAATACAAAAACTGTGATTTGTGTCGACCTTAAATCATCTTTTAAAGGTTGTGAGGCAGAAACTTTTTTTTTTTTCAAGTACACTAGTATATCGAATGGCTTCAGTAAATATCCAGACTCCTCCACACTTAGCACACTTTAATGTGTTATGGATTTAATTGTAAACGGATGAAATTGTTGCCCATCCATCTGTACTTCAGCTCCCATAATGACCAAGTCAATACATGAAGAAAAAAAGCCGGATGTCTGAATGAAATGATTTACTGATGTACCTGTCTGTCACTACTGACCTGCCTGCACTGTACATGACTATCGAGACTATAGTCAGAAGTTGTGAAGCAAGGGAGTCACAGAAAAGTTGGCTTCTTAGCAGTTGTCTATCAGTGCACATTCGTTTGTTTTGGGGTTGTAGCTTCGACAAGAGGGCTGATGGGAGAGGGTGGGATGTATCTCTTGTTAGTTTTTCCTGGATTACCAACCCTAGCTTTAATTCAGTGGTTTGTAGAAGCCTCTGAAGTATAGATTCCAGCTTCCAGTCGTGTTGGGTGAGTCTCTACAAACTTTGAACTCCTGGATCATCCTCTCAGATCCTCTTAAGCTCTGTCAGATTGGATGGGAAGTGTCTGTGAACTATTATCTTCAGGTTTTTCCACAGATGTTCTATGGAGACTTTAGCAAGAACACTCCAGGACACTTTGAACCTCGTCCCAAAGTCATTCAAGCATTTACTTGCTGTCTCTAGTCTCAGGTTGTGTTCCCTCTAGAGCAGGTGTTCTTTTGTATTTGGCTCAATTACTCCCTCCCTATATTCTGACCAGTTGACCAGTCTCCCTGTCCCTGCCACTTATTAGAAGCCCCCCACAGCATGCACAGATGCTGCCATCACCATGCTTCACAGCAGGAATGGTATTACTCATAGAGTTTGGATTTCTGCTCAATAAACCCGTGTCTCATCAGATCAGACCATTGTTTCCCTCATGCTCTCGGAGTGCATAAAATGCCATTTTGCAAACTCCAATCAGGCTGTCATATAGCTTTTACTTAAAGAGGTTTCTGTCTCGCTGCTCTACCATTAAAAACCTGATTGATGAAGTGCTGCAGAGATGGTAGTTTAAACACGTTTCTCCCATCTCTGCAGAGCAACTTCTGAAGCTCTGGTAGTGACTGGTGGCTTCCTGGTCACCTCCCTGACCAAGAACCTTCTTGCTCAGTTACTGGTTACTCAGTTCGGCTAATTGTCAAACTCTAAGAAGAGTCGTGATGGTTCCAAAGAACACTCAGAACTTTAGACTTTATATGAGCTATGCCTCATCACAGTGTTACCTCAGACGTCTACAGAGAATTCCTGAGACTTCATAGCTCAAATCAAGTTTATGACAAGGATATCAAAGGCAAACAGGATGACCACAGTTTGATGTGACACAGCAAGCGGTCTGAATACTTTTGTAAATCAGAGATTTTTAAGAACATTTCTGAAAGCACTTAATTTCACTTTGTCTTTATGGGATTGGTGGACAATTTTCCATTTGAAATCCACAACATAGCACAGTGTGCAAAAGATGAATGGTTCTGAATACTTTCTGAAGCCTCTGGATATCTACCAAACATTTTCATATACGTTTTCCTCAGTCCAAGTAGCGGAGGTAATTTCTGGTTTCATTACATTTTCAATGGTTTCATTTCTGGTCAATGCAAAAGTCAATGAACCAATCTTTTCTAAAAATAGAAAACATTACCATCATCTTCACATTTATAAAGCCTGGGAGCATAGTTGAAAAATTGGTAGACAGATTTTTGTGACGTACTTTAATGTCACAAGACGGCTCGAGACGGTCATAAAGTGAAAATGTCTCAGTCTTTGCTGCTTCACCTTTGACCATTCGGTTTAAAATCGGCCCCTTGCGTCCACAAGCTTCGTGGAAGTTCACTTCTAAATTGCTGGAGTACTCTTTACTACTTAGGTGGTGGACATGAACTTTTTGAAACCTCTCAACTCAATCAAATATTCCTGCAGCGTCTCATCTTATCTTACAAATACAATAATCAGCAAAAAATATGAAAATCCTACTTTCATCTTACTGCAAATAAAAAGACAGTTATTAGAAATAGCATCATGTCATTAACAGTAGTATTTGCTACCAGTCACTGTTGTGTGGTTTCAGTGTCTGTTTTATACAGAAATCACAATAAATTTTAAAATAATACACTGACAAATGTATCAAGAACGAACGTGACTTTTTGAGTCGTTACATTTGTTGAATCAAAACCATCAGTTCACACAGATCAAATTGGGTTCCTGTGAGTGATTGACATGCTTGTAAAATGTTTGTGATCAGAGCAGACTCTCTGCAAACATCCCCCGCCGTGACTGGCAGCGCACTGTGTATAGAGGAGGGTTCATTAGGAGCAGGTGAACTTCACCACCCTCCACCCATAACACTCCTTCACCTCCTCCTCATGTGCTGATCTCCAATCATATGCCACAGAGACTCCGGAGTCGGCAGCTTTGTCATCGCAGCCAAACACTGCAGCATTTGATTTGGCTGATTAGAAGCAGTGAGTCGCCGGGGGAAGCTAATCTCGGAAATCACATGCCGCGGTGTTTGGTTGGAAGGGAAACAAATCGGTCCTCGATGGTTCATTGTTTGAGGTCCTAAGCCTGTCTCACTGCAGTATTGTGAACTTAAAATGGATGAGCAATTGATTGTAGCCGTGATCCTAAAATCGGGATCAGTATAGTGAACAGATTAATGTTAGACATCCCACATTGAAAGATTTAACATGTCTGGTGATGTAAGACTGTATTTATTTACACCTGATACTACTTCCTATTAACTATTGCCATGTTAGAAAACCCAGCGACTGTGTGTAAGCTGGGAGTCAAAGTCACTTCACTCACAAAAATAAGAATTTGAGACGTGACTCACTTGAAGTCTCAGTTAGATGAGGTTTGTGTTATTCTTTATTTTTCATGTTAAGAACCAAAACCAACAGGGCTTTACCATCACAGTACTTTTTTTATTGCATAAACATATATTATTGTGTATGTATATATTTATGTATTTCATATTTTGAAAGGACTCAGTCATTTCCCATAACATATTGTCGCTGTATAAGATGTTGCTTGAACAGGAGTAAGGAGGACTTCAGTTGCCTCCACCAAGAAGGAAATGCTTTCATCTGCATTTGTCTGTTAGTCACAAAAACCACTGAACAGATGAAGTACCATGAAGTACTAAATGTAAACGAGACATTTGAACAAATCTTGAGAATTGTTAATTCCTTCAGCATGCGAATGATGTCAGGGCTGCATCAGAGTTAAACACTCATCCTGATTAATATTCTGTGTCTGTTAAGCACACAGACAAACAATCGTCTGAATTTATTAAATATCTTAAAATATCTTCACATATTTGTTTTTTTAATTACCATCGTCAAAACTAAAAGAAACCTCGAGAAGCAAATCACACAGTATTTAATCAGCTGACAGATCATATTGAGTGAGAAAGAGCTAACTTGAATACTGAATAGGGATAAATGATAATGGTGCAATTATAATTATGGATGCAATTATCCTGATTGTTTTACCAGTTTATCCTGATTATCTGTCTGAGTGATCTGATGAGCAAATATTTTCATTACACTTTCTGCATCACATATCAACATCTTCGCTGCTGATTACTGAAATAAATGAACTATTTGAACCCTTCTTTAATATATTAGATATTAGTTATATATAACAAACTGATTATTCACATTCATAAAACATGTCTGGGCAGCAGCAATACAGTAGATGACCACCAGGGATGGATACGTAATGTAGATTAGTATTCATTAAAGCAGTACAGTTTGATGATCAGCCCCCAGTATCTGCTGTCTAGTTAACTCTGAGATTAACTTCTTTCCTCCACTGACTCTATTTCTGTTCCACTGTCACACTGAAGCCTGATTCATAATTCTCCCTGAGCAGCTAAACCTCACCTGACGCGCACACACACACACACACACACACACGGAACACACACAGTCAGGTTAATGACTGGGTTTGGAGACCTACAGGCTCATATTAACATCTAATCTTCAGGTGGAGCCAAACCAAAATGATGCCGACTCGCTCACGGTTCCATCTTGAAATCTGCTCGACAGCCTCTCAGTGCAAATGTACAGATTGTTTTGATCTGAAGTGACATTAATTTCTTTTGAACTCACTTCCAGGCGCAGAACTTGCCGCGCATCATCGTGCAGTCAGCCAGCGTTGAAGAGGGCTTGAGCAAACATCAGCAGCTGGTAAATTCTGGGGCCATTTGTTCTGTTGTAGGTGTCAGTTTGTGCCGGGAGTGAGGGCCCTGAACTCTTATCGGCTGGGTGTGGCCCCCGCTCTGCTCCCTCTCAGTGTTGGACTGTAAATAAAGATGGATTACGTGTCTCCACTTCCTCCCATTGTACAATGGTGAAGCAAAAATATCCCATATGCGGGTGCCGCCATCTTGGATTTTTTTACATCATTTTTTGCCAGAGTCTGCGCTGTACTCATCCTGGTGTCAAGATGCCGTATCAAGGTCCCGCCTATACATGCATAACCAATCGTGTGCCAGTCTCATCTGTCAATCATGTTATGTCATCCTGTTTTTATAGCATCAGCGAGTCAATTAAAGCCAAACTAATATCAGATTTGCTAATATATCAGTGTGATAAGAACTACCTGAAATGAAAAAAAATAACATCTTTAAGAAAAATGTATATCAGGTGTACTTTCACTTTATAGTTTGGTCCCTGTCCCATCCTCTAACATGGAGGAGGCAGATTAGGGGGTATAAGGATAAGGATATGTTTGTAGTCTAGTAGAGATTGAGTCTATTGCAGTGTTGATTTTGGTAAGTGTCAATGTTTCAAGCAGGAAGTCAGCTTCTGGGTTACTAATACAATTGTTTTGCCTAAATCCACCCCCAGGTTCCCATTGAAGAAATCATTCCTGCCGACATCCAAGCAGAGATGCCCCGATCCGTACCTCTCCCACCGCCCATCATCCCAGAACAGACGGAAGAATCCACCCATAGCCCAGTGAGCGAAGCCTCCAGTGGATACATGTCGACCAGCATATCTACAGTAACACTATCAGACGTCTACACATTGAGCTGGGACCTGCCCCAGATGGTGCCTGATGAAGAGGAAGAGGACACTAAAGTGGAAGAGGACACTAAAGTGACACAATCTGTAATTCACCCAGAATCCCTCCTTGTGGAACACCCAGAGCCTCAGGAGGAATCGCAGGGTTTGAACGCCGAAGCAGCTGCAGACAAGATTGACTTGCCGACGTCCGAATTACACAATACTCCATCAGATTCAAATCTGAGTCTTGAAGAACCCAATCAGTTTCCATCAGTTAGTTTGAAGGAGGAAGGAATGCCAGATCCCGCAGAAGAACCAGATCTACCAGACCAGGCCGAACAATCTCAAGACTCAACTGCTGACCAGATTGGATTAGACCATTCGGAGCCTCTCAGCGATTCAGTGGAAGTCGAGCAGAATGAAACCAAACAGCCAGAATTGTTGCAAACACCCGTCTCAAAATCGGGAACCCCACAGGACACAGAAGAATTCAAGCTACCTGCTACAGATGAGACAGAAGCAGAAATGCCACTGCTTGATGAAACACAACCGTCAGGGCAAGAAGATCAAAGTCAGCCTCAGCAACCCGAAGACGAGGCAACCTTTGACAGGCTTCAAGATCCAGCTCCAAACCTGATCCCAGTTTTGTCAACAGTTGACTCAGTTCTTCAAGATCCATCAGAGCAACAATCAAACGCTGAGGCCTCAGACCCTATCGACACCTCAATCCTGACCTCAACCTCAGCAACAGATGAAGTGCAACAAGAATCGCCTGCTGATGAATCTATGACAGCTCCAACAGCTCCCACTCCTCTGTCCAGCATTCAACCTTCCAAATCTGCTGCCTCAGCGGCCAACCCCTTCAAGATCCAGAAAGTAAAGTCTTCGGACCTCAAGTCCTTTCACGTTATTATGGATGAGGAGACGAGCGAGCACGGGGATAAGCCCAGCAGCCTTGGAAGTGGACCCCACCTCTCTGTGCCAATGGAAAACCTGGAGATCATCTCTGATTCTGAGGAAGGAGATGTAACTTCAATAGTTATCCCTGACTGGTTGAAAGAAGGGGAGTTTGTAACTGTGGGGTCCAATAAGAGTGGAACCGTGCGATATGTGGGACCCACTGATTTTGCGCAGGGTACCTGGGTGGGAGTGGAACTGGAGGTACCAGCAGGTGAGGGCAACAGACTTAAGTCTAAGTTTTTCTGACAAATTAAACATCTAACACACTTTTCTTGACCTTTCTCTAGGAAAGAACGACGGCTCAGTGGCCGGCAAGCAGTACTTCCAATGCAACCCCGGCTATGGGGTGTTGGTACGGCCCGACAGAGTGTCCCGCGGTGGTGCCAAACGCCATCGCCAACAGAAAAAGCGCCGCAGTGCCAACCTGTCGGGATCGAGCCCTAACCTCGCGGCCCTCACCGCTCTGGCCAAAGGCGAACCCGGCGGGGCCGCGGGCAGCCGCAGCAGAGGGGAGAACCGCAAGTCCTGGAACACTTGAGGCTTCATGTCTGCAGAACAGCTGATCAGACATCACGTAAGTTTTCAGACGCCACAGTGTTTTATTTGAGCAGATTTACCACAGAATTCACTCTCTTCTGTTGGAAGCCCTGTTCAAGCTGTATTGCTATTATTTTACTACCAGATGTACCAAGTGATGGAAAACTTCAGAGAACTGTTGAATGTCTTATTGGAAAATGTGAATGTTTTACATATGCAAATTTCTCTTTAGTTAATTTAACTTTTAATGGTGGATGTTTCATTTTTGTATGTATTTATTCGAGACACGTTAGACAAAACACTGCCTCAAGATCATCAAATTTCTTTTTATCTTTTAACATGTTAATGTCTTCCTGCCAGGAAAAAGTATCTTTGTGTAAGGGTCAGTTATTAAAAGTAGTTTCAACACACTGGATTATGACTCTAAGGCTGCACAACACCTTCATGTGCTCATATTTCTACTGTTCAAAAGATAATATGCAGCTTGTTGTTTGGATGGACTTCACTTTTCTCTTGTGCCTTGAAATACGACTACTACTCAGCAAATGTGCCTCAGTGCCACACCCCCACATTCTTTTGTCGACACGTTGAAAAATAAACCTGTTTTAGCTTTTGAATGTGTTTTTCTACAGTTTTACAAACTTGCACTCTTTGCTGACAGATGCTACTGAAATGTTGCAACATGTTTTTAAATCCACTTTGTCCATCCAAGTGTGTGCGTGTGATGATTGATTGGAAGTGACTTCATTTTTAAGACAGGAGTTAGATTTTTTTTGTTAATTAATTCAATTACATTGTGTTGGAGCCTTGTGATTTGTGCATGAGGACATTTGAGGGATTTTGTTTGTCGTAGTGAATTTGGTGAATCATTTTATGTATATGCATTCGAGCTGATCATTCTGTCCACCTTAATGCTTATTTATTTAAAAATGAAGACACTATTGTTTATCAAAAGCAAAAATCATATTTTTTAATGTTTGAATAAATAAAAACAGTAAATTTCAGTGTGCTCCTCAGCTTGTGTTTCAAGTTTATTTGTATATAGATTTGAATATTAAAAAACCAGAAACAGTCTCGTTGATATAGCTTTATTCTCTTGTACATTATATATATCATACTAAAATAAACACAAGTTAAAAAAATGAACAAAGAAACTGTACAAAAAAATGTTTATATACTACATCTTAATTACAGAACAGTCTACTGTCCAAAAAAGGCACTAAATTCTGAAATGGGCAATACAGTAATTTTGAACATAACTAGATTGAAGATTGATACAACAGCATTCAGTCTTTCTCAGAGCTATATCGGGATGAAGTGGATGGTGTTTCACCGGGGACACAGACGGACATGGAGACGTGTTGACCCTGACACACCACAAGAGGACGCCCCTTCAGAGTAAGCACCGCTGATGGAGAAGAACCCGTTTTAAGGTTTCTTTTTCCCTGTTTTCTCCTGGAAAAGCACAGAATCTTCACTTCCTGAGCACCTCAGGGTTCTTTCTTCCATCCCATGAACATTTCTGTTAAGCTCGAACACTCTCATAAAATACTGCTGGATTAGAACTTGTACTTGCTAAATGGGCCGTAATGGCATCTCTCAAACATGAAGGCAATTAATAGAAGCTTTTGATACCGAGAGAATAATCTCTAAATGCACTCTTCTGATTTGTTTTCCTTCCACACAAGATTTATTTGACTATTTCTAACACACAATATTCTTTATTATTGTCACACCAAACCCTTCAAGGAGAAAAAAAGAAAATCCCACATTCTGGGGCTTTTATTTCACATGATGTCAGAAGCAACTGTGCTGAACTGTTTGACACCAGCCCCTTTATCGTATGTTGGACGTTTTGTCTTTTCAAAGTGAGGCTTGCGGGAAGGAAGGTTAAATGTCAAGCTTAGTCTCAATTTTCATAAGGTGCATCGTTTTTTCTTTAAATCTTTCACAAAATAGCTTACTAGCTCGGACACAAACGGGGGGGGGGGGACTGTTGTTCAGCCAAACAAAGGGTGACCCAAAAGAAAAAGAAAAGGTTTTAAATGATGATAGAACAATAAGTCAGGAGAAATTAAAAAGCAAGAAAAACAATAAAAGCATGTTTCATTTCAAAAACATATGTCACTTTTTTTTGTACATTACCATAAAAACTGAGTATAAATACATATTGTTTTTTATCTTTCAACCCTTTCTTTTTGAAACAAAAGGTCCCAGTCACTATCGCAGCTTTGTATATATGGAAGAAGTAGAATTAAATAGTTCACTAGACTATAGCGCAGAGCTGGAAGATATTGTACTCGCAGGATCCTCACACGAGATTATTTGATAGGCCGCTTTCTGTCTCACACTTCCTGGTTGACCGCTTTGTTGAAATCCTGCTTTGTAGAATATTTTCCCACTTATCCAAAACCATCACTAAGGCAGCGGTTCCTTTAAAGAAATAGCTCAACATTCAGGGAAATGTGCTTCTCTGCTTAATTTTTTTTGTTGCCAAATCAACAACGCGCTCATGCCGCTACGCTAAATATGAAACTAAAGCTATGAGTGTGTTAGCTTAGTAAAGATTGGAAGCAGAGGGGGACGGTAGGCTTGGCTAAAGGTAAAAATAAGTCCATCTACTTACAGCTCATTACTTGGCACTTATTTCTGGTATGTTGAATCCATACAAACACATGAACTATAAAAGAAACAACTTTTGATGTTTTTTTGGCAGGTGAAACTAAACGTGACGCTAAAGCTAAGGTTAGCATAAAGACTGGAAGCAAGAGAAAACATTTTTCTTCCTGATTCTGTCCTAAACTTTTTATTTGCTAGCACCTCTTTGTTTAAAAGTCTGAAATAGGGAACAGGAAGTCGCTGTATATGGCCATAATAAAATCAAACAACGTCTTATTTTTACCCTTCATTCTTTGCATGACTAACTACCGCATGCTAATAAGTGAGCTTTAGATATGCTAATAGGTTTACCTTGAATGAAACAAACTTGCCGTTTCCCAGTCTTTGTGCTAAGCTAAGCTAACAGCTACCGCTCTAGTTTCATATTTAGCACACGGACATGAGTGATAATCACAATTTCCCAAAAGATTCAAACTATTATTAAATCTTCCTCACCCTAAGGTAAAATCTGAAATATCAGTCGCAGACTGACAAAGTGCTAATACTTGACAAACACGGGTCTTAATACTCTAAAAGGAACATTTCATCTCTGCACATGACTTTACAATGACCTTCAGTCAAAGATGGTTTTGGAAAATTTCCACACGGGGCAAATAAAAACTAAAAGAATACATGGCCAATAATTATTTTCAAAATCACCACTTTAAGTATCTTCATTCTGATTCCCTTCAAAGTGCTGCTTCAACCATTAGAGATGTAAAAAAATTTAAAAAAAAGTTTAAAAAAAACGCATAACAAGTCCTTCTGATGAAGTCTAAACCATTTCCAGAGTGAATTTAGTCTAATTTCGATACCACCGATGGGAATAAAAAATCTTCTCAAAACACATTTCTTTAGGCGATTATAAAGAGGCAGCGTCACAGAACGAGTAACGAGTAGTAAATAGCTTAGGGGTATTTTATCATTATGTCTGGCTGCTAATACCCATCTTTACTGACACAGGCCTGCTGTAGGGTGAAGCCCACATGAGGCTTCACTGAACATGAGAAAACTACTACGTACACCAAAGGAGTTAGTAGAAATCGCTTTGGATCGACATGAACACCATTTTTAGATTAGTCTTAGCTTTGCCTCTTAGCTTTTTGCTCCAAGCATCTTTTCCTTTGGCATGGATGACATTTAAAACAAAGCACAGTTCCCCTTATTAGATTAGCTTAAGTTTGCTTGATTATCACATTGACCCTAAATTGATTCTCATAGCCTCAGGTATTCAACAACAGTATCACTGGGAAGCTAAATACCAAGGCAAAATGACTGTATATCCAGTCACCAGTTGGGCTAAAAACAACAGGGAAATGCAAAAAAAGAAGTAAAAACACTGCTGCTGTTGGATATAAACCTTCACATTAACATGTGCACTAAAAAGGTTATTATTGTTCCCTGTCAGGAAATAAACCTGCTGTATACGGCAAAAAGATAATGTGAGGTTGTCTGTATGGAATTAAGGCTACGTCTTTTTATAGGTTTTCATCCAAGAGCAGCTCTACAGTAGGAAAACAAAGCCATTCCACAGAGGAATGTTAACTATAGAGGATGAGGACAGTGACGGGACAGTTCTGTCTGCCAATATGAGCCTTTCTGACAGCCTTGGTGCCAGAGAGCGAGAGAAGGAAACACCCTCCATCCATCTTTCCCAAGACGATGGCTGGAGGCTGCTCTTTCCATGAATTGCACAATGAAGAAGGTGACATTTTGAGGGGTAGGTAGGTAGGTACCACACCATGAGGTGAGTGTGACTGAGAACCATATATATATATATATATTATATATACAGTACATGTTATTACTGAGGTTGACGTTGAGGTGAGATAGACAGAGGATCGGCTCAGACAACCAGGCTGGAGAGAGAAAGAGAGAGAGGAAAGAGAAGAGGTATCCTGTGAGGAGTGTGTCTATTGAGGGAGGAGAGGGGTGAGTTCCTGGGAGACACAATCCCAGAAGAGAGCCAGCGTTTTGGGGGGTTAAAGGCCTGGATGCCACCTTTTCTCCTTTCCATGGAACATTTTCACAGAAATCAGAGGACATAGAGTGACCAATCTCTGCAAGCTGTGTCAATATATTGTGGAGGGTAGGGGGGGTAATTACTGTTTACATGGCATGTGGGAGGAGGGAAGTGGAGGAGGGAGGCTGAGACAGGCAGCAGTTGGCTGAGGGACCGATTCATGAGGTTTACTAAGTACAATTAGTTCAGTCTGTTTTTTAAAGCCCTCCCTCGTTTCCAAACTTTTCTACTCCTCCCTCCATCCCGGGTCCCGTGCAGTTCATTCGTCCTCCAGGGACTCCGTCTTGATGTCATTGGGGACCCCTCCGGTTCTGGACAGGGCGAGGATGGTGTGGTTGACGGCAGCCATCTCTACAGCGAGAGAGATGGGGTCCTGGTGCTCGCTGTGTGCTGCGCTGTCATCCTGACACAGGGAGGACACAAAACACAGCGGGGGTTCACAATGGGTCCGGAAAAAATCTGCCTCTAGTAGATCGGACCAATATTATACCTGGGTTTTCATTTACTGCTTCGTTTTTTGCCATCACATTGATGATCTGATGATTTGTTTGAGGTATCGTAGGTTAGCAAGTGTAAATCTTTGGCTCTTGTGGCGAGGCAGTGTGTAGTAAGAAAGGTACAATGCATTTAAAGGGTAGTAAGGTTAGTGTTTTTTTTTTTAACCTTTCTAAAACAAAAATGCAAAAGTGAACAGATAAGCTGCTATCATTAGCATGTCCTGCTAACTACGCTACTGCCTACAATAGTAACTGAGACCCTCACACCTGGCATTAACATCCGTCCTGAGAGACCCGATCACAAGTGGCCAGCGCTGAGTAAGTGTGTTCACACCTGGCATTAAAATGTGTCCTGAATGTGTCTCCTGTGACCACTTGTGATCGGATCTCACTTCCCCGCTCTACATTAACACGTACGTCATTTGTGTTAGTTAGGACCAAATTATGTTGTTTTGACCCAGTCCAAGATTTCCTGACTAATATGGACGTTCTCATCCTACAGGCCATTTCTCCTGTTACATTAGCAGTGAAAATATATGTAAGGTAAGCAGCCAAACAAGGTTATATTAGAATGCAATAATTATATACACATTTAGTTCTCACACTTGTAGCTCTAAGTTAGCTAAAAGCCCTTTTTTTTTATTTTGTATGAGTATGTGAGGATATTGACAAAGGGGTCATACTAAGGTAAGGTACATGCAGATTTATACCTCTGACATTATATCATACATTCAACAATCAAGGGAATATTTAAGACCCTCCGACAGGGTTCTTTTAAAAACAAGGCAGCAGGATTAATGTTAGCTTAATTAGCTAGCTAATAAAATTTTCCCTCAAAAGTTGTCATTTCAGCCTGTAGCCTGATGTTCAGTATGTTATTCTAACCAGCTCTTGTTTGCGTGTCTATACAGGATGACAGAATCCTGTTTTGTCGAGTGGATCAAGATATTAAACAAACCACACAATATCTGCTGTGGTCCAGTTTAACTTTGTGAAATGAAATCACATTTCCATGCTGAGGGAGCCAGAAAAACAGGTGAGCAACGACATTAAGCATCAAACCAACTTCCAAATGACGTGACATCTGATTGCTGTTTAGTGGAAGCTATTTAAAGACATGCAATCACAGTATTATTGTGGTGAATGGACCTTTTTGAGTGGATTTGAGTTTCTCTTGGCCTCGTTTTGGACTCTGGCTGAGAGCGGTGCTCCCTGCAGCCACAGACACTAAGACATTCAGTCACACGTGGTGCAACAAGTAGTCCCAGATTATAAGAATGAAGCGTTCTGGCACATATGTTTCTGTATGTGTGGGGTACCTGTGTTGGTGAGGTGGGCTCCAGTCGGTAAAGGCCAAACGGTCGGCTGAGAGGTCTCTTGTCGAAATAGGGAAGGTCACAGGCCTGGAGGTTGATAGAACAACATAATTACTCAGTTAGTCACATAGCATCTGAAAGTGTGAAGTCAAGTTTCATTCAGGAAATAATTCAAAGTATTCTGGTTCACAGTACTGCTTGACAAGATTAAATACTGCCCGTGTTCATCATTAGCTGCACTAGTTAAATGAAACTGGCTATTTATTTTTACTTCCAGCTGCCGTCAGGTACAGTTTAGCATGTTGCGAAATCAAGACTAAAGCTAGAGGGCTCAAACTTAAACAGTCCTCATCCGTGGGTTTCTACAATAATACAGAGCATTACTTATTTCCACTGCTGCAGCTTAGTTTCCATTGGCTACAGGAACAAAAAGAATAGAATGAGCTTTTGTTAATTAATGTTCCTCACATAAAAATAAAGAACTTAATGTTCTTTCAGGATTTGGGGAAAATGTATTCAGTTGATCTGAAGAAAGAGCAGCAGTTTGAAAGGTTTGTTATAAATTTTTATGTGAATGATGTATTTGTGAACAGTTGCTGGTTTCAATTAACATGACCTGAACCACGAAAAGGGAAACTAATCAGTCAACTGATGTATTGTTTGGTCCAAGGAAAATGAGTCTATCAGCACATGAGGAATGTGAATGGCTGGCAATGAGATGGCCGATAAATCAAAGAATCAAAAAATATACATAGATACATAAACCTTTAAACATAACGTTGGGATACAGAGGAAAGGGACCTTAGATGAGTGGTTTAAAGAAAGAAAAAAAACTCTTTTTGGGACATTTAATCCCTCTGTACCTGCTCTGTGAAGTCATTCCCATCGATGTCGTCGCTGTTGGAGTGTCCTCCAGGACTCTGGACATCTATACCATGACTCTCCAGGATTGTGGCTTCTTGGAGGAAGACGATGGATCGTTAGATTTATGATGGATCACTGATAATATCATTAATAACAGACTGTGCAATGTATTAGTTTAAAATGAAATGAACAAAATTAATATATATATATATATATATATATATATATATATATATATATAACCGGCTATTTTTACTCCCTAGCAATAGTATCAGCATCATTACAAATTAATGTAGTGTCTGGTGTCTAAGTCTCTAGTAATTATAGAAGTACTTGTGGGGTACAATATATATATATATATATATATATATATATATATATATATATATACACATACACACACACACATCAATAATTGTAAAATACAAAGTTTTCATATTGGCTAACAAAGATACGTCTGTGAAAGGCTGGTATCAACCAATATATCGGTCGTGCTCTAATATAAAAACTACGTTGCAATGGAAAAGTAGTGGCTTAAATATTTAGCTAAATGTTATGCGTGAATGGCAAAAACAAATTGATTGAAAGTTACACTGTGACAGTTTAACTAAATTGAACCAAATATCACAGTTAATTTTGAGATAAATTAAAATGAACACATCTGGACCATGGCTGATACCAACATACAACAGCACATTAGCATAGAGTTTGTTTTCCATGAGCACCTGAGTCAGCACATAACAGAGGATTTACTTTATAAACCTTTTCGACATCTATGTAAATGCAAGCAGCATTCATTTCACAGCACTTATGGGGACACATCAGCAAAGGTCATTACAGACATTAGGTGACTGATGAACAATCATTACTATAATTATTATAGTAGGGTGATAAATTAACAGCGAGCCATTCAGTGCAAAAGAAAATTTTATAATTAATGTTATTAAATATGAAAAAGTCCCATTAACATAAAGGAGATAATTAAGAGGGGGGTACATTCTAATCAAAAGTCTTAGTGGTCCCTCCCCAAAGCCACATTACCAATGTTGGCCCGTCTCTTGATCTCTTTGCGACGGTTGGCGAACCAGTTGTAAACTTTCAGCGAGGTGACCCGCTCCAGATCGGACAGCTTCTTCCCTGAAACAAATCGCAAGACGCAAGAAGTCTCATCACTCAGTGCATCATGTAACGGTTCTTGGGGGCTGTCACAAGGTAAATCCATCTTTCCCCCAAACTACTAATAGGTAAGGATGAAAGTATAAAGCTATGTCTGGTTATCCTGACACTAAACACACCAAGTACATCAATATCAGTAACTCCCACGAGCAAAAGAACGTTGATCAATGCAGACAGTCTGTGTTACTGTGAGCTCACTGCTCCTACGTGTCAGGCTGGTAATGTTCGGCTCCAGCAGCTGACAATGGTTTATTATTCTTGCAGAGATTCTAACAATCCCAACCAAGCTCCACTGGATCCTTTTTTTTTTTTGCTCAACAGGATCCTCTAAGAACAGTGATGTGCTGTTTCAAAGGAATTGATCAGATTTTATACTGGTTGATCTCTTATCTCGAACTTAACCTGCTCTTGACCATATAAACCATTTAGCATAAGTTACAGTACCATGGTGATATACCCCGATAAGAGGTGGATGAACTTAGTAGGACTGAAAACCTTGAAGTAAACCTGAAGTTACCCCGATACCCACAAATCCTGCTTCGTAGTACAGGGCCCAGGTCCCGAATAACCTGGTTTGTGTGATGTACCTGGTTTCTGAATCACAGCGTTGCAGGCGTTTGCAATCTCCTCCCGTTTGGCCTCATCTGGGTACTGGTTGTCGTTGAAGTAGCTATAAATAGCAGAAGAGCCACACTGATTAAATTCATTTCCCTACACAAGGACAATGTCAACAGAGCAGAGTTACTGCTGTCTGTAACGTACTGTGTGCACAACAACCAAGCCAATAATCTGAGTGTAAGACAAGTCACAGGCTTTGTTTTGTCATTGTCTGGCCATTTTCTCAGACAGGTTGCCATGTTTCCTCAATTCCACGAGGAAATAAGGGACAGGTTATAAAACATTCGCCAATTTATCATTTCGAATCTATTGCTTTTCCTTGTCCCTCCCCCTTCGCTCACCTCTCCATCACGGCCAGGCACTCTTTCCTCCAAGTGAAGCGACTTCCCCGACGCAGCCGGAAGGTGCCGGGGGCAGTGGTGAGGGGGGGCGGGGTTTGCCTCCACTCCATCTCCTCCAGAGGCAACGGAGCCGGCCGCATGTTGAGGGTGGCACCTATGGGCGGGACGCAGCACAGACACTGGTGAGTTACAACCTGAGACGGTGCATCAGTCAGGAAGAGTCAGTCTGCAGGTGTGTTTGTGATTTGGAAACACAAAACTGCAAAAGTCTGAAATCTGAACTGAGAATATGTAGAGGTTGTGTCAGATGAACTGAGCCCAACACACAAACAGCCAGAAAGCCCAACCCTCATGAAAATGTGTGCGAGAACGCACGTCGCCTTATGCAAATCTCACAATATATTCTGATTATAAACTCCAGTGAATAGTGCTGACAAAGACGCTGCTGCCTCATCTCAAATCATGACCACAGCAGAAAGGAAAACCACACAAAAGCCTTGATTTGCACTCACAACTCATAAAACTGGAAGCATAAAAACTAAAAGCCTGGGTATAGAATGCGGTGCGCAGCTCACCTGCATCGTCATAACCTAACCTGACACACACATTGTCAACGTTGCCTAACTGGGTCACCCTGCAACAGTCCAGGTTATCGGAACAGGCGTGAATAGGGCATCTCTTTTCTCTGCAGCAGTGACGGAGGCATGTGCACGGAGCTGGGCTGGGCTGAGCCGAGCCGGGCCGGGCCCAGTCTGGCCATAAATAGCATAAAGCAGTTTCTAGTGCTGACAGTGTTGGCAGGGCTCCACCGAGGAACATGCCGCAGAGGACAAGGCGTGGGATGGCTGCTGCCTGGCCATAGGTTGAAACATCATGTCCACATATATATATGCACGTGCGCACGTTTGTGCCAATCAGGATCCAAAGACAACAGGAGGCCCATTGTTTTTGTTAAGTGTGAGTTTAAAGTTGGATGCGAGACAACAGAAAGACATCTTTAGACTGTGACTCTTCTCTACAGCGGCAAACTAAAATATAACCAACTAACATCCAAGTTTCCTTTTGGTCACATATGTAATCTTTGGTTTCTCTTGAAAACAGGTTTGAGAAGACTTGAATCTAAGTTGTGTCATTAAAGTGAGAAATTGCGACATTAGTCTTTAAAAACAGATTTAAAACTTCTCAACGTCTCAAAGTTAATGATGAGACAAGTTTTGAAAAGATTCTATGCATATTCAATGATTCGGTCTTTGGCCTTAACTATGAACAAATCATAATGAACAAATAAATCATTCAAATGAATGTGAACAGACCCACGTAGCAGCATAATAAACATTATAAAACTGATGCTGTTCAGCCAAAGTGTTTCCTCATATCAGCTCTGAGAAAGTTTGAGGTCATGTTCATCTGTTTATCGATTGTTTCTTTGCTAGTTTCCATGATTTAGTATATCAACAACAAGAACAACAGTGGCCTTGTTTCGGATTTGGCAAAAAACCCAGCTTATAGCGTTTATGCACAATAAATTCAAAATTTATATTTAACCTTTTCTAATCTTCCAAGGCTGGTTCATTTTCTTATGAAGATGATACTCTTATAAACTCTTATCTTACAAACTTTAAACTTACTTGCTATGTATTAAGATACAGTCAGTAGCAGATCAAAATAAAATTTTAATTATGCATATTAAGTCAATAATTGCATGCACTACATTCTCAAATGAATTCCTTGCTTCAGATACGTGAGCCGGTCCAGCAAAAATAAACCTGGCATGAAAAGAGCCAGGCTCATACAAGGCACATGGATCTGAGGGACACACAGTCACACCAGCGAGTGGATGATGTCCAGCTGCTGGAATGTGAAACAGATGGACAGCTCATCTGCTAAGAGTGACGCTTTTGTTGAGCAGGCATACGGAGAGCTGAGATGCAGGGTTTGATTGACAGAGGGAGAAGGAACTGCTTTAAATTGAGGAGTCACTTGTGCTGATTAACTGCATCATGGGTTAGTGTTAAGTCTTTTGATTGTATGCAGACCCCCTCAAAAAAAATATTGGAAGAGCAAGGCTGTTTCTTTTGTTTTCACATGGACGATGAATAAGATGAATATGAGAAAAAAATGAATTAATGGTATTTACATCTAGATGTGTTAAATAACTTAAGTAGCATATTTTGTCTGATCTGACCCATTTGTCAAAGGAACAAAAATACTGGGACATGTCACGGACAGGTTTTTCTTGTTGTCCAGGTGTTGCCTTTTAGGTTGACTGTTTAAACATTGAATAGCTCTGAATGTTTGCTCTTGGTTTTAGGCTTAAGATTTGCCCGTGAAGACTGTTTATTGTGAAAGACCATAAAACAACATTGGGCAGATGTGAAGGAAAAACACAAAAAGACAATGCCCACAGAACTTTATGAGGGGAAAAATGAGACATCTTAACTTGACCAAGTCCATTCACTGGGCTTCACTTCATGAAGATGAGTGCAGAAAGAAGCAATAAGCCTGAAACAACAAGAGGCTGCAGGAAAAGGTTGGAAAAGCTTAACAAAAGTTTGGTAATGTTAGTGAGTTGCAGGCTTAATGCAGTTATTACAAGCAAGAGTTATGCAACCAAATATGAAATGTTCTTTACTTTAAGACTACAGCTAATTTAAGACATGCAATGAATGCCGCACATTTTCCTAAAATTTCCCAGAGCGGCTGTATGTGAGAAGGCAAATGTCAGAGGCTCCAGACTTTCTCCAGAGCAATGTCTGAAAACATCCTTACATTCTGCTCACCTAAAATTAGGGTGGTCTAATAAGAAAAAGGTGCTCTGTCCTAGGTTGTTTCACACATCTAGACATAAATAACAACAGGAATCTTTTGTCTCATATTTATCTCATCTTAACACAGGAACAGGCTTTAGCCATTCAAATACTTTTTGAGAGAAATGTAGTAGACTGTCCCACTTCTCTGACCCAACTTTATCATTACTGGAAATAAGTTGCACAAGTGTCCACTTAATAACTTGCAAGTCCCACTGGTGTGTTTATTGGAACACACTTGCTGACTTGTCTTGACCTTAGATGGCTTCATGTATGTCTGTATACAGTTTCTATTAGCAGAATCTTGTTTGTTGAGCTACTGCAACTATTACTTTACACAACTAAAACAGAGGAACTGGTTCTTTAGGTGGTTGACCAGGATGCTGCTCTCTTGCTATTATACTACGTCCCCTCATATTCTCTGATGATATTTCTTACACCGCAGTAGCAGTAGTCAGCTCCTACTATCTGTGGCTCTTACAATCCTACTCCACTCTGTCTCCATCAGCCTCCACTTTATTACACAACTCAAGCTGCTTGCGTTCACGTATAAGATATCACATGGAAGGGAGCCATCATATACATCACACCGCACCACATGTACCACAGTATGCTAACTACTTCTACTTACATCATTAACAGCCCAACAGGAAACTGCTGGTAGCTGAACGTTTTCCCGCTGTGCTTTCTCTCTTTGGAGCCGTTTCCCTGCTACCACAACTTAGTATTCACACCAACTCCATGAACTTAGTTTATTTGGCCCTGTTCAGAGCTGGTATTACCGTCCGTCCTGAGTAATCCGATCACAAGTGGATAGCGTTAAGTTGGTGTTTGTGCAAATAATCATGATCATGACATTTGTGTTTGTGAAGACCAAAGATGTGGATTTTACTCAGTCTGAGTTTACAGATGTGTACGATGACAATGTTTGTGTGTGTTGGTGCAAGTGAGAGAGAGAGAGAGAGAGAGATGGAGAGAGATAAAGAGCGAACGGATACAGAAGAGAATTCATGAATGAATGCATGCATGCAGCTATGAAGCAAGATTTGAACAATTTAAGAAAAAGTATCGCGGCCCCTCATGTTTGGCCCATGATGCATTTGCGTTCACACAGTGAGAAGAATGTGGCGACATATGGTTCTCAGGACGCATTTGGGTGCCTTCAGACCTGAAGTTTGCGCTGTCCACTCGGATCACTCAGGATGGATGTTAATACCCGTTCTGAACGAGGCCTTGGATAACCCTGACGATGACACTGACAATGTTGGCCCTGTTTGCGAGATTCACACGTCTTCATCTTATGTTTACTTTGAATATTTATTTTTGTTGCCCTTTGCATACCACTCCATCCTGGAATGGGAGGAGAGGAATCTTCTCTGATCCCGTCCAAATTTTGCTTCCATTTTAAACCACATACCTTTAATAAGCTACACAAATAAGAGAGAATGTATGTACCTGGTGTGGTTTTCTCCAGCGTGTACCAGCGGTAGAAGGCCCTCTTCTTCTGCTCGCTTAGGTCAGAGCCATGCTGCAGCAGCCAATGGGAGATCCTGCTCTGGCTGATGCCTGGAAAGCAGCCAGACATCGAATTACAACAGAGTGTTTTGCATCAACCGCCGGCACAGTCTCTAGACAACCCTTAGAATAAGTCAAGAGAGACAGAGTGGAATACTAGAGGAGAAAACTCTTTTCTCTCTCCTTAGCTCCGACTTTATTTCTTCCCCAATCACTTGTCTCTCTCTCAGGCTGCAGACGCACAAGCACTGCTGGGCACTTGCATTTGTTTGTACTGATTACCTCTTAAACTCAACATTAGAGTTTGAATGATGTGGGGTTGTCACTAGAACATTACAAAGATCCAGTCCAACTCACCTACCCAGCCTTATTATTCATCTTTGAAAACATCTAATACAACTTCTTCAGATGCAACAACAATCCTTTTATTACATTATTGAAAGGCAAATAATCTCATTTATCAGCAAGGTGCTATATTAGCCTAACTGGTCCTGGTCAATGTAGTATCTTCCAAGTCAAGTTGCGTTTAAATTTTAAACTTCATTTCTATGTTCAATTTGTTATGTGCTTGTGGGTCCTCCTTTTTCTTACAAATAGATTTTGGGGATTTTTATAAATACTCGATATTATATCCCTAATGTTTTTCATCTGTGTATTTCATCTATGATTAGGAGAAATGTGTTTAATTTCACCTTGCCCAAGTCAAATTACAGTCCATTGTTCAACACTAAAACTCTAACTCAGTTTCAGTGCATCCTGTTTGTAGGTCAGATATAAAATCATATCCTATTGTACCAAAGAAAGCCTTTCTTGAATGGCTCACAACTCTGACTACTAAGGAGTCGATCAGATTTAGACGCAGTAGAGGAGGTTAATGCTGGTAGTTTAGCCATCTTTGACATTCAGCTCTGAAACAGAGAACAGGAACTAACTGCACTGCTCTGCCCTTCATATTCCCACTACACATACTCAGGTCATTTGAAGCAAAGCAGCGTTTGTGAAAGTTAACAACATCCTTTCATGATGTTAACCTTCTTGGCTCTCTGTACAAATAAATAGAAGTGATTGACTGATAAAATGATATTCAACTTAAGAGGCTTCTCGACTGCTGATTTGAATCATCACTGTTTGAGTGGAAACTCAGCAAATGATTATAGGAATCCACAAAGGAATGGAGCATTTTAGATTTCCACCTGTGCCAATATAAAATGCTAAACACACACATGCAAATTAAATTGAAAAGGACATGAATACATGTGCATGACTGGCAGTTTTATTGCAACAGAAAACATCTAAAATGAATCAAATTGTTCCAGAGTGTGTCAGTATGTGTATACATTACTCACCGGTAACTTGTGCCACGACTGCCTGAGAGATCCTCCTGTTCCCCAGGAACGCTTTGATCTCCTCCTTCACCATACTGCTGTCCCTCCTGCAGACACACAACACGAACGAGAACACAGCCGTGCCATTTAATACACTGTCAGCAGCAAGACCCTGAGCACCAATGTTTTCATTTACATGAGCCCACATACAAAGAATCACCTAAAATGTTTTATGAATCTGACAAATTATACAAAAGTATTCTCTACTTCCTTCTTTTGTTATGGTTTGAGGTGGACTTGCATGTTTAATTCTGGTGAAAGCTGCTCTATCATCATCGACCCAGCGCTGTTGATGCTGCGCTCCTTTACATCAGACTTAGAAGAGCTGTTTACGCTGCAATGACTGATGCCTTTGTTTTTATTTTTTACATTGTACCTATTTATGGGAGAACTATTAAAACAAGGCTCCATTTTAGTCTGAGCTGCATGTTGACAGCATTATTGCTGTAGTGTTCTCTGGTTTTATGGCTCCCACATAATCAATGCTGCATTTCAGAGGAATACAAACGGGCTCTGAGAATTAAAATGAACTGAAGCACAATCAAGTTATCTGTATTTTCCAAATGTATGTGCTGGACAGGTTTCCACTATCTTAGTCGTCAGTGGGGAGAAAATAAAACATGCAGAGACATGCAAGATTGGAGGGTGCTGAGTGAACATGTGCAGTCGCACAATGTACCCACCCTGCTTTTTGGCATCAAGCCCATTCCCCTCCCTATACATACACAATAACACACACAGACACACACACACATATACACAGGCACGCACCGAGCTTATGAATGTCTCGGCTTTAATTCCTCATCCTGGTACAGATTGTGAACACCTGTCTCATCCTGACTTATCCATACTAATACTGCACACTCTTCTTTTTTTCTTTTCCAAACACAGGAAGGCATTTCCAGGGAGCGCCTTCACCACCCAACTTTAACAGCCCTGCTTCTCAAACCATACAATCACAGCATCCTTTGAACCAGTCAGTATCCCAGACTCACACAGTCAAAATGGAGAACGCATCAAAGTCATGAGAGCTCCATATTTCTGAAATGAAAATGCGTCACGACTCTTGACATCCTGCATCAATATCCTCCACACCATCCTCCTGCGGATCAGGCTAAAATTAGAGCTCAAAACGCTGCTTGTATCGACACCAGCGAATCAATGTGGCACAAGCTGCTGTACAAGACTGAGGGAGAGTGGGAAGTGGGAGTGTGGGAAGTGGAGGATGGAGAAGGGCGGAGGTGGAGCGCGGGGTGGGTTGACAAACTCAAAAGGCCGAACCCCTGCAGAGACTGAAATGTGCACTTAAAAGTGAGGAAAGTCAGGAGGGGCGCTGTGGGATTGTTGACAAGCTGAAACCTCGTGTCACGCCCCCGCAGCCCTGCTGAGCGAGACGCTGGAGAGTCCTACGTGCGGCGAGGACGAGGGCTTTTGAACGCTTCTCAACTTCTCGGCTGTCTAAAGAGGACATGTAATTTAATGCAGAGGCAGCATGAATGAGCAGTGGGACAACCAGAGCAGCGTCGAGGATACTGCCTTAGCTCTAAATGTCATTCTTATTCTGACTGGGCAGCTGGAAGGCAGCAGGAGCCCACAGCAGCGGGAGCAGATGACAAACGTGTTAAGTGCAAGGGAGGAGAAGAAGAGAGGAGGTGGCTAACATGACTGTGATGGTGGCTCACATGACTGTGATGGAATATGATCACTGAAACTGCCAGAGTAACGAGCTGTAACTAATTACTGACATCAGTGGTTACTGGACGTTAAACATCATTGGATGTTCCTGTATGCAATTTGATGTAGTTTGCAGAGGTGACCCTACCCACTTCGTAGTCACACTCTCAGCTCAATGAAGGAACCTTCTTAAAGCGTATAGTTTAGTACAAATAAAGTAACAAGCTTCAGGATGAACTTCCTCTCCTCTCTACGGCAGAAACACTCCCATATAAAACTTGCTCCCAAGATTTTTGAGAGAAATGTGTTTGTAAGCTGCTTAGTTTTTTTTTTCAATGTTTGTACAGGTAGCCGCACTGACATTTGCACAGAGCTCCTTTACCGATGAACTCAACTCAGTGTTCTCAGTCTTTGCATGTTTTTGTAAACGCGAGTAAAACTGCTAAAAAAGAAGATTTGACTCCTTTCCCAGAGGAGGAGTTAGCCTATTTCCCCCCCAAATGTGTCACGCTTGATGTCACCGACTGCCGGAAGCCAAGAAGCTCTCTCACCCTGCTATCTTGCCAGTGTTGCATTTTGCATATTATGAAGGGGGAAAAAATACTGTAACACATTGTTCCCAAAACAATAAGTACACAAACATTCATGGCTATTTTAGCACAAATGTTCAGAAGTTCAATGCACATCATAATGTTGCGCAGAAAATGTGCAGCGTCTAGACTGAAAATTAACGTGGTCCCTCTGTTGTCATGTTTCCATCCCTACCGATTGGAGACGGCGCTGATAATGTGTGTCTAAAAGTCATTTGAACCGGGAATGAATGACGATTGCGTCCATTCACATTGCAGACTAGTGGAAAATGGATTAAAGTCAGCATTGATGCAGACTTGCTGTTGTAGGGTTCTACTCCCCACTATTTGGAATGGGACAGTAATGTGACAGACCCTCCACGCAAACATGCAAACCGAGTGGAAGAGGATAGGGAGACGGTGTAGGATGTAGAATGTGGTCTGAAAAAGGGCCTGAGTCACCAAGTCTTTTGCATGCACAGATGCCAGTTATTGACTTGTTCCAGGTTTTCCACTGTGAGGATCTGCAGCTTTTTTTGCCTTATGTGTTATTGTGTTAATCTTTGGGGTTTGATTTAATTGTTTGACAAAAGAACATGTGAAGATGTCACATTACGCTTCAGGAAAATGTGATGGGAGAATTGCCTATTTTCTGTCTGTTTTCTATACACCAAAGATCAAAATCAAACCATGTTAATTACATTGATCCATTGAGAAAATAATTAGAGAATTTATTGACAATAACAACAATTATTTGTACTACTAAAGTGAAGGCGTGGTGCTGAATACTGCACGTGTAAAGGGCCAGCTCTCTGCACTGCACTCAAAGATGCAACTGTACATCATGGCATCATGACAAGCTTCCTTATCATGAACAAAACAAATAGTTGGTTCAAGAGAACAGAATTTGAACAGTCACCCGGCAAACACACTTCAAGTGCAAAACTTTGCTTTGCAGAGATACCACTGAGATAATGAAAAATGTACGACACTGCAAAGTCTTAATTTCCCGCTGCACTGATATTAGTGGCATTGGTTTAACTACACAAATAATGATGGCATGGAACTCACCAATGATCCGTTCTTTTTGTCACATCACCGAGCGTTAGTTTGGTTATAAAAACTTTTCAGCCTTTCCAAATGATGACAAAGAATAACAAGAAAATGATGTGATGGCAAAAACATTTTCACATGCCTGGTGAACAGAATCTGTAGCCATATCAAAGTAGCTCAGCAGGTACCTCAGCCATTTTTATTTCTCAGATCAGCAGCTTAACTCTGGTGAGTAATGTTTTCTCTGCTGTTTTCATGATATGAACTTTGAACCTCTGCTTTAAAGCCTGCATGGACAAAACGTACTCCGAAAAAAGAAAACAACAATTCCATGGCAAGTGGGAAAACTTCATCTGCTCATGAAGTTCGTGTTATAAGCTCAAGAAGTAAATGTGGTCTCACTTATTTGTAGCAAATTTGTTTACTAAATGTCAATTTCCAAGGTCAAGAATAAACTTTGAAGCTCAATTTTCAACAGATTAACACAATGGAGCTCCAGTGGAGTTTCCAGTTGGTACCATTTAATCAAGCCTGATATAAACTGTGCTTTGTTGTCTCCTCACTGTGAGCATTACTGCCAATAATGAAGAATCCCTGACTCCAACCAAGTGGCCACTGCAACACTCAGGCAGTTCCAAGTAACAATGCATCATTCAGAAAGGACGGATTTCAGATGTCAATATAGCTTTTAAAGGACCTTTAGTAATTTCTGTCCAGTGTCCTTTATACACAAGAACATTTTGCGAAAGGGTAACACAATGTAGTAAAAAAGATAACTCATGAAATACTTGAGAACCACGATCTCAGATGATACACTCTCAGAAGGTTACATACATGTTGTCCAGTTCTGCAAGTGCCCAACTAAATTTGGACAATTTGCTCAAAGGAAAAAGTTACCAACAACAAGTTATAGAGCTCACGTTGCCCTGACACTACTGACCTCATCAGTTCCTCCACCTTGTCGTCAATGTCCAGGTCTTCCTCTGTGGCTTCGAACCCAAAAGCCCTCGCTCCGGCCGCGCTGTTCACTGGATACCGTGGAGGAGACAGCTTCCCATTGGGTGTAGCAGCTAAGCTATCACGCCCGTTCTGTGACAGCGCCACCAAGCTGACTGGTGATGGCAGGATTGCAGAGGGCGGTGGCGGCCCTGGAGGCGGGGAGGTGTCGTAACTGTTGCTAGGAGACAGCGAGAGTCCTCCGCCGCTGCCGAACTGCGTCTGTGTGGCGGTGGAGATTTTGGAGGTTGTAGAAGAGGCGGCGGCCGCAGAGTGATTGCTAGCGCTTCTTTCGACGTTGCTGATGGCGCTGCTGTTGCCAGTTGCATGTCACGGGAGAGGTGGTTGTTGCCGAGGCAGTGTTGTTATTGTTGAATGTGGTAGTTGTATTCGAGGCAGAATTGTTGTTGCAGCTGCTTGCCCCGCCTACACCGTAAGAGGATGAGGAAGATGAGGAAGAAGAGGTGCGGCGACCAAACTTGTCGCCATGCTCCCGGTCCAGCCGGTCCAGAGTGTCGAGCGCATGCAGGATCTCCTGCTTGGTCATCCCGGAGCGCCGCAGCCGCTGCAGCAGATCTATCTGCTCAATAGTGAAGCGCGGCTCCTCGCTAAACTCAGACATCCTGCTGCTGGATGAGAGACAAGACAGACAGGTTGTGAGACAGAGGAGGAATAAGATGAGGGGAAAGGAAACAGGAAATGCAGGGGGGAAGTTTAGGAAAGGAAGTGGATGCTCAAGATGTAGAGGGGAAAACTGGAGAGAAAAGAGAGATGGAGAAAAGGAGGAGCAAGGAGGAAAGTCAGGCTGAAATGAGACAGATGAAGGGATGGAGAAGGCAAGGAGGAAATGAGGGGATTAAGTAGGAAAGACAGAAAAGGAACAGTTGCATAAAATGAGAAAGATGGGAGAAGGGAAGTGAGGCAGAGAAAGGTAGTAAAGTAGAAAGAGACGGGTGGGAGAGGAGAAAAACTGCAAGAGGAAAATAAAGAGCCGGCAGATAAGAAAAGGAAGACAAGAGCGAGAGATAGAAGTGTGAAAGAAAAAGGGAGGGAGGGGCAGGGTATAAAAATCTGCTATTTTTGGGAACCAGCAGGCAACACACGCAGAGTGCCAGAGTCACCTTGACAGCTGATGCTATCTTAACATTCTGACTGCTGTTCTTTAAGAGCTACAATACATCCCCGGCTCGGCACACCACCCACGCTGTATGTTTTTCATAAGCAATTTGCTGTGCTCAAAATCAATGCAACTGGAATCAGACTGCGGCAGATTTTCCATCGTCTGTGCCGGCCCGACCTTATGCTGATATGATAAATGGTTTGAAAGGGGGTCACCTGCATCCTTGTACATCCATGTTAGACGAAACAGCACAGAAGACAGGGAATAAAAGACTGTATGACCTGAGAGTGCATACAGTCTTTTAGGGTTATCGTGTAGGAAAGTAATACAAGTGTGGCGAATAGAAGCTTGAGAGGCTTTTAAAGAAGAACATTTTTTCAGACAGATAGAGGGAGAGTCACTTTGGGTCAACACTGAAATACTTCCATACCATCGGCCAGCTTCCTAGCAAAGGTGAACGTTAACTAGTCTCTTAAGTTGTCATTTATATGGAACACTACTTGGGTGTCAATCATTATCAAGCACAGTTGCACTGCAAAGCCCGTCACATTGCACACAGAGATCAGACACAGGAAACTGTCCCTGTCTGACTGCTTTACACCAGAACACCACTGCTTTCGTCACGTACACGCAAACGCACAAAGGACGTCAATACTGGGATTATGTGCTATTCCAATGCAGTCACATTTTGTGTGGTAAAGCCATGGGTGACTAGATCATTTTCCATTCTGTTCTATTCACCAGTTAACTATTCACTTTGGCCTCAAGCTGGAGCGGAGGAGCAAAAACTCAACCAGAAACAGCACAGGGTGGACAGGTGCTAACCAAGAAGAAGAAGTAAGTAGTTTAGGACTGATTCTTCATTCTAACAGAATGTGAGCAGATGCTAAGGCAAACTTTCCTTTATCCACATTCTTAGCAGGTTTGATAATGAATTCAAAACGAGTGAAACAAAGTTCAAGACCTCAGAGATGAATAGAAAAAAGAAAACAAACAAAAAATCACAGTTTCATCGTTTGATTCTTCACCATGCAACCAGCACTTAAATACAGGCTGCGTGCATCACATGGTCCCACCGCAAACCAAACTCCTGTCCCGGTCCTAAATGTGACCCTGGTCCCTGCTAACTCTCCCCCCCTCCATGTGTTTCTGTGTTGCTGTCTCTGGGGCCTGCAGCAGAGGGGGGGGAGCACCAAACATCGGCCGCTGGAGTCAGCGCAGCGGGCGAGCCGCCGGTGCTGATGCCAGCTTTCACGCCCTTTGCCCGAAAGCTAACGTTAGCGAAATGTTTTCTGTGGCACACGGACGATGTCCGGCAACGTCAAAGCAGCCGGAGTCAAAGCTCTCTAACCCTAACTAAGTATCACTTTACCTTCATCAGCACCAGTGTCCACTGACACCATCCCGGAAGCATCACAGAGCACGATAACCACTTCAACACGGGGGTATTTTGGTAGCATCGGGGCTGATTAGCATAACTTGCTAGCCGTGCCAGCGCCGACAGTAGCTGCAGTTAGCCGCCGACTGTCGCGGGGCTAGCGGGCGTTTGATATTAATAACATCACTTTGAGCGGTGCACGCAGCTAAGTACAAGACTTACCTCGGTTCAAATCGTCCACTCAACCATTTAACTTTGCAACTAGAGCGAAGAGCCGCTGCGTCTTCCACCGCAGCCGAGACGTCAAGCTGTCTGACGAACGGTGCCCCGTCCGACCCTCTTCCAAGGATTTCTAATCAGAGGCGAATTATTTGCCTCTCCGCTTTGTCTGTCTGACAACAGCCATATTGACAACTAACACCTCCGAGCAGCTCTGAGGGAACTGTAGTCTCACACTCGGCCGGGCCTCCACCACGCGGCGGCGCCCACCGCACCGAAGACTACAAGTCCCAGAGAGCAAAGCGAGCGGGGAGCTGATGGCTCACTGATCTACAGTTGTCACGAAAGACGATGCAGTTTTTAATGTGGCCACAGAGGCAGAGGATGGCTGCTCCTCTTCACCCTGACACTGCTGCTGCTGTCAACCAGTCAGGGTGTCTGACACCAATCCACCAACACTCTGAGGTAACTGATCTGTTCACACATGTTTTTACAGCTTGGCAAGTAAGTTGTTGCTCAATTAAAGCAAGTAAAGGAATGTATGCTTTTACTCAAATGAAAGGATGCTGATTAAATTGAAAGTGTAGTAATCAAGCCAACCATAGGGATTAAAAGAATGCCCGAGGGAGAGCCTCTGGAGTTTCAGCTGGTCTCTCTCCACTTGGCCCCCTAGTATAAATTCTGAAGGAAACTCCAGAGGAGCCAATGTGAACACACAGCAGGAGGTCCTCTGCAGGATTCACTGCAAGCAAGGTTTTTTGGGGGGAGTGCTGACGCTTCAAACACGTAAAATGAAACAAAAAATCCAGAATGAAAAAGCAGCAGCCATACATGTAGAGGACCAGGATATCCAGAGAGCTATTGGTGGTAAGAACCGACGTCAGCCTCAAGTACACAAAAAACACGTGATCTCCGCAGCAGAATTAATATGCTTGATCCTGCCTCTGTCTGCTGCTCCTCCTCTCACCTGAATCCTCGGGAGAATTTGTTTTCTTTGCGAACGTGTCTGAGCGGAGATGCGTTGTTTGTGTGTGACAGTTAAAGTCTGCAGAAAGTTTGGGCCCAAATCTGCGAACATTCTCGGGAGTTAATTGTTAAAAATGGCTTGTGTAAATTGAGGCCCCTTTATTGCCATCAATTTAGAAAAAGCCTTGATCCGCCACTGCCACAACATTATTAACTACACAGTCAATGCATGTTTGTTAGGACTGACTCATAATGTAGAAAGTAATGGATATTATGTGGAGAATTTTCTAGAGACTAGACCCACCTAAATTACAATCCTTGCAAACAGACCATTTACATATTTTATTTTAATTCTTAAACTTTCCGATGTGCTGAGCCAGGCTGTGTATACTCAGCTGGGTATAGCAGGAAGAGGGACAACAATAAGGAGAAATGAAAAAGTGCTTAATTCTGCAGAGTTAATGGATGCAGGTGGCTTATTTAGCATGCGCAACAATCAGACATTTCAACTGAAAACCACAGCCCGTTTAAGTTAACCCCTTCTATTTAGTTTTTTCTGTACTGTTTCTGCCTCCGCAGAGTTGTTGCAATTATGATCAATCTCCAGAAAAACCAGTGAGGTGACACCATGTTGCCTGTTTTGCACCTTAAATACACAGTTTTATTCTTAACCTCACTGTTGTGAGATGAGCTAATAAGCATTTTTTTGTGTGTCAGGTAAATTTCTATAAATTATCATTATTTCTAAATGCACAGTTTGATCCAGAGGTCATGCTGGGTAAATCAGAGCAGGGCAGAAGTGAGTGACAAGTGCTCTGCTCTCATTTGACTACACAAAGAGCATTTGAACAAGATGGTCTTCCCCATTATCTGCCACAGCGACAGTGGTCAGACGCATTGGAAAACATTTGTATTGCAAAGTAGAATACGATTAATATTAATGCTGTTAGAGCAGCCGTCTGTGACCTAACTGTCATGCATAATGCATAATGGACTCGTATAAAGGTGCTTATGATGCCATATTTACAGTCTGCTGTATGAGAGGCACTATAGCTTCCACTCAGAATGGAACACCACACATTCTGTAAGCGAGGTGTGAATGCTGCTATGCAGAATCTGTGCGATTTTCTGTACAGCCTAGCAGCCATACTGCCCCCATGTGACAACTATTGTCCCAAAAAAATTATCAGAGGAGAATGAATGAATCAGTTTGTATATTTGGCATCGTGTGCTGTAAAGACATATACCCCCTGGGGTTATCATTTATGGATTTTAACAGTTAAATAACTATATGTCAGTGTAGATGTGGTGCAGAAATGTAGTTAAAGGCTCTATGTGCAGTAGAAGGGTGTTTATGTGGATTTTGTATGTTCTTTATACAGTTTGTTTCTCCACTACAATCAAAGCTGTGGATGACTTCAACTCAAAATATATATATGTATATTTTTATAATAATGATAATACATTCTATTTGCATCGCGCTATAAGGAAATCAAATGCACTCTACATAGAGTTAAAAGAAAGACACACTAAACATAAAAACATGACATCATTACACACTGATTGATTGAATGGGGTCAGAGTGAGGGGGCCGCTATTGAGAAGGCCTCTGTCAACCTGATTATATCTAAATGCCATCAATGATAACTAGCTGTGCTTTCAACTCTTTATTTTGAGAAACATTAATGTGTGTATGCTGTGATGTTTGTTTGATGATAATTGTGATATCTGTCCATGAAACACTTGCTCTTCCTGAATAAAGTAACAAACTGTTATGTCCCTGTTGACATGTGACTCTTTTCAATAACAAGAAAATAGTGGAATTGTTATTTTGTCAGAAAAAAAACCCATTTATATATGTGAAGGTTTTGCTCTTAGCACTGGATGTTTTAAAACAAAACTAGATTGCCACCGATATGATGTGAAACTTTGATGATTGGGGGGGGTTTCAGGAATATTGTTGGTTAGAGGAGTTTTTATTTCTTTCTTTTCTCCTGCAGGCCTACGGGTGGATGATACGCTTCAAATGAATATCATTGTTCATTCTCTGAACCTGAGTTCAATGTGAAGCTTTTATGTGGTTTCATATATGCAAACATTATTGCTGCAGTGTGATGTATTATATTGGTTTCTTTGGCCTTGGGCTGGTAGAGTGAGTCTCTAAAGTCTCACAGGAATACAGAGCTCTCCTCTATGTTATAGAGAGAAACCATGATGACAGAATACGTGCACGTGCAGCAGCACAGAGCTGAGCAGCTTGAGCGGAATGCTGCTGCTCGCATTTTATCCAACACTAAGTTAAATTTTGAATTGATTTTGATTTGATCCTTTCAATAAACTTTTAAAGCTCAGCACGGTCTGGCCCCCAGTTATATCATGGCGCTACTAACTGTCATCAGGGCCCTGAGGCTCTGGAGCTCCTTGCCAGATGGGATTAGATTAGTCAGAACTGTTACCTGTTTTTAAATCATTGATCTTTAAGTGGTTTTAAAGCTAGGGTTGGTAATCCTGGAAAATTTAGCAAGAGACCCTATAAAAATATGCAGCCGATACATCCCACCCCCTCCCATCAGCTCTTTCGTCAAAGCTACGCCCCCAAAACACATGAACGTGCACTGCCTGACAACTGCTGAAAGCCGACTTGTCTGTGACTTGTTCGCTTACTACATGGCTATCGTTTCTGCTTCAATGAATGTAACATTGTAGCTCCCGGTTCACTTCCAATCAAAATGAACGAGGAGGCAAATAAAACATTCACTCTCCGTGGCAAAGCAAATGCTTAGCGTAGCTTTGTGTGGAGTTCAACTTTGGGGAACTTTGACTTACAATGTTCGTTTTGCATTTATGTGTCAGGGCACATAAATAAGAAATTGCAATGTGAATATCTTGGGTCTCACCTATGCCTCTCTGGCTGAAGACTCCGGTCATAAGCAGTGAGAGCACAGGCAGGTCGGTTCTTGACAGACAGAAACGTTGACCAATCATTTCATTTGGACCCAGTGAAATTGGGTTTATTACGATGCTCTGAGGACCACAGACGGTGGCTTTTTTGTTTTTTCCCAAGACAATTTTATTTATTGATGTTAATCAGGATATGAAGAGGATTTTAACAAAAAAGATAGGTGTTTCAGAAACAAATGACCCACCCTAGCGGATGTTATTTGTTTTAATAGTTATTTAATGAAAAAAAAGAAAAACCTACTGGAATAATATAAAATTACTGTATCACTACACAGACTAAAAGGAGTTAAGATTCTAGGGAACACTGTCCCTCTATAGTGCCCTTCTAAGTTCCTTACAAATTTCCAGATACCTCCTACCAACAACAGACAGGTTCAGGAAAAAAACGACCGTCCCTTCCTTTCACGGATGTTGTTTGATTTGAATAGTTTCTTTAATTTTATATTTCTTATTTTTGTTTTGTTCTGTGTTGTTTTTATTCCCATGTATTATTAAATGTATATTATTAATATTATTATTATTATTACATATACCTGACAAAAATAACGTGCTAACTTTTTTTTCAAATGTACCCAGAGTACATTATAATAATAAAAAAATATATAAACTACTTTATCACTACACAGACTAAAAGAAGATAGGAGTCGAATGGATGTTGTTTATTTTTAATAGTAATACAAACAAATATTTTGTTGTTGTTTTATTACTGTATTCTCTAAAGAACTTTGTATTCACCTAACCCAAAAAATAACTTAGCCTTGTTTTCATTTGAAGGTGTATTCAGGACACTTAATAAAACAAGAGTCAGGGTTATTTGAGTCATCATAATGGAAACCACTAGAATAACATGAACATACTTCACCACTGATCAGAGTACAGGAGGGGATGAGAGGTTAGGGCACACTGTTCCCTCCTAGGGCCCTTCCAAGTTCCCTACGTTTTCCCAGAAAGTCGTCAGTGCGCAGCTGCCCACTCAACATGGTTTGATGCTTGTGTAGTGGATACATCAGCATCCGGCAAGAAGGAAAACCACAGCGGAGCAGCAGGGATACGTGTGTGTTCTTCTGGAAGTTCTCACCGTGTGTCGTATCGCCTTCATAGCGGCTCTGGGCTCATGTGAGTATCCGCACAGAAATCAGCGAGCGGGCGCTATTGTTTAAGCCAGCTGTTTTGGCCGGGAGGGGAGGTTAGCTTAGCAGCGTCCGCCGGCTAACGCCAACTTAGCTGCAGCTCGGCCAGAGCACACCGCAGAGTGTGGGGTTGTTCGGCTGCTAAACATGTCAGGAGGGAGGAGGCTTCGTCTTCTTACAGATACACGCATAGCCTCAGTATTATAAAGGTTTACGCTAGCGGGGGAAGTGAGGGGGTCAGCTGTGATTTGACGTAAGGCCGAAGCTGGGGTGATAACGCCATCTTCCGCTGCAAAACACGCTCCAGAACCAAACTCACAGTAAAAAGTCAGAAGAAACAGCTGCATTTAACACGCACGCTAGTTTGTAGTGGCTCTTTTAGCTGTGGCTGCGTTAACTCTGCAAATTTGCATGTGTGTCAGTTTTTAATTTGTTAGTTTGCTCAAAGTTGTCTCAAACATCACCTAATGGACAGATTTGGTCCTCTGAACTCTGGATCATCTCCGGAGTTCATGAATGAAAACGGCTTCTCTCCATGTGTTGATCCTGTAGTTTTGTCTTATTTGTCCTGGGTTTTAAAAGAGACGTTGCTGAACTCGTGTATTTGAACACCTGCCCGTGGGAGTCGTGTTTGCGTGTTTGCAGGGGAGGGAAGTGTCAGACAACTCTTTATTACTGAAGCAAATATCTGTACAACAACTCCATTTCCCAACATATAGCCATTTCTTTAAACCCTTGCTGTTTAATCCTCATGTTATTCTATTCCCAATCTTTGGCTTCTTTGACCTCATGTTTTTCACCTTTTTGAAAAAGTTATAATCATCAATGATGAAGAAAAATCAACACAGATGTCTGATGAAAGATGGCTGAATTTCTAATTAGTGATCACAGTGGTGAATACGCCTCTGTTGCCCTTACTTGAATACTGTATATGAGTTTATTACAACAGGAATCTGTAGATGGAGAAGATTCTTGGTCTATTGTACATGTGGACGATCAAACCTAAAAACTTACAGCAGAAGCATCTCAGTATTAAACCGTATGGGAAAGAACAGATAGCAGTCCAAGTCATGTCAATTTATGCCAAAGTTTCACCTTATAACAACATCAGGAACAGGATGACAACTTCCAAAACAAAAGCATCCAGCCTAAAGCACTCCTGCAGAGGCCTTCAGACCTTTCAGGTCAACCACCTGGGTCAGGCATAATGTAAGTCATACACAATAGTATAGGTGTTAGAATGTGTACAAGTAGCACATCCTTGACAAATATAGTCTTTATTTTCATTCTAGAATTACAAAACAAAATCACATCCCTGAAATGTCCCTCAAAATGCTAATTCTGTCAATTCTTTTGATTTTAAAGCCTCTGTCAGATGTTCAGAGGCCTCCTGACGGGCGACATTGCAAATATTGAAGTCAGTGTTAGTGGTCTGACCTCTCTGAACCTGATATGATATGATTGGTTAGAAATTCTGTGACCATTACCAAGCCAGACCTAACCATTGACTTTCACTTGTTAATGCTGTGATGTACGGCACCGTGACACAAATCCTTCACTCCATTCAAGCACACAACAACATTACAGTAGTGTCAGTCAAAGTGGTTTTAGGAGCAATGACTTGTTTATGGAAAAAGTAAGGAGATCTTAAATTCCCGGCGCGTTTGGACTTTGCACATGGTGTCGTTGCTTTGTCGTGTAAGTGTTTCTCTCACGAGCATTAGCAAACTAATCCGCTACTTATAGCCTCTCAACATCATATGAACGTGACCAGCAGCTTTCGAGCCAATAAAACTGTTTAGAAACAGAGGTGGAAAATGAAAAGCCAAAGAGCACGAGGTCAATGGGTACAGAAAGAAAACTTTATTAAACTGTGTGTCGATGTCTTTCACTTTTCTTTTAATTTGTTGATTAATATTTTTTAGTTTTTAACATTATAAAGGTCTGTTCCCATCCCTGACAATTTCCCTCATCAAGTTTTATTCTGAAGGTCCACCTATATGTTGTATAATCGAGGCTTGCGCAATGTGATTTCTAAATATCTTTCCTCTTATCAGAGTTTCTCGGAGGCTGTCGGGTGTGTTCGTCACGTTGCTGCTGGAAACGCTTGGAAACACAGATAACTCATCTCAAGAATTTACAGTAAGCATCTGGAGCTAAACATTTCCCACACCTCAAATCCATACATCCACGACCATGAAGGATGCTTCCCATATAATGTTCCAAAACTGAGTGTATAAGCATTGGAGCAGCATACATTAACAAATTATACACAATCCGCCTTTAGCCATATGTTGGGAGCACCATGGTTGGCCTGTCCATATGTGAAATTTGAAAGTGTGTTATCTGGGTTTTTACTGATTTTACTGTTTTTTACAGATCAGCAGTGGCAAACCATTGAGTGCATTTGTATAGCCTGCAGCTAGGCTTTGCTCACTTTATGATACTTCTCTATCCTCTTGGAGGTTGCTTGTCTACTCAAGGAAAGGCCACCAGGGGGCACCATTAGTCTTGATATTATAACATCAGCCCCAGTGGTCCAAAATGTCCTGAGGCTTTTCCTGTGGGACGCCCCTCTTGAGATTTCATGTTGGATGTTGAGAAAAAAAGTTCTCCATTGCACTGTTAACAATTCTGTCCAGCTCAGTGCTAACTTAAACTCAACATGGTGGCTAATTTGTTTGTCAATAATCTTTGATTAGTTGGATGCCCATATGAACTACCTGCATGTCATTATGCAAGGTTTAATGTTACATTTAATACTGCATTAAAGTCTGAAGTGGCTGTAAATCCTTTTTTTATCCTGTGATTACAGAAAAGAGAGGAGTCAAGCATGGTAATACCTCCAATTAATATGCTGCCATGTACTATCAGCAGTATTAGACTCCTGATCACTAATGGGCCACCGGAGTGATGAAGGCTTTCATGCAGCAATTAGCCAGCACTGTGTATATTTAGACATACTTATACAGATTGAGAGGAGAATAAAGGCTTGATAATAAATCTAATCTAATCAATAGACTAATTTGGTCTGTTAGCCATGAAAGTGTTATTACTTAGATAGCAATGGCTTGTACAACATACTATTTTAGTGCAATAATTATTCTACTGCTGCTCAAGGAAATGGATACGTTGTTTATGTAAAATTGATCTGCTGTGATTTGTTGTTTTTTTTAATGCAACAGCAAGGAAGTGGAGATTATTCACACAGCAGCCATTTGTCCACATTCTGCAAGTTTAAAAAAGCTGCAACGTAGAACACAGCCAAGTCTGGGCCTTGTGATGTCTACAGATGAATGTGTCGCACTCTAAAATCTATTGTGCCCCACTGAACACACACCTTTTCCTTTTAAATCAAACCGGGTTATTCCACTTTTCCTCCCTCCCTGTCATCCCTCATTGTTATATCCATGCCCACTCCCATCCCAAATGTCTCTGAATCCCTCCATCCTGGCCTCCCAGCTCTTCTGAACAACTGGCCAGGACAGCTGGCTTCAACAGCTGCCTGCCATCTCATTTTTGGCCCATCTCCCTCTGGACAACTTTTCCCATAGAGCTAGCGTTTTCGTAAGCCGGTCATTTTGTTTCTATATCAGTCTTTGTTCTATCTTTGTGTCAGCATTCATCAAAAAGTATGCTAAAACCAAACTCCAGTTCTTTCTTTTATTATTATACGTTTTGATGTTGGAAGCTTTTATGATGCTTCCTCTTGCTCATGTGGCCTAGATGTGTCTGTAAAATCTGCTACCTTCAGCAGAATACATACTCATGGAAGAAAATGAGAGTTCACAAAATTGCTATTGTCTGCATCAGCCTCTATTGTGTTATCATTCTTTCTTTGTTTCCTTTTACTCCATTTACCACTCCTGCCTTTTACTGACGACATCAGTATTCGTTCCTGCTGCCTCAGGATGAATCCCATGTGTCATCTGCGCTCTGACCCCTAGTCTGAATCGTCTTTTGTCCATCTGCTGATAATATGGTGTAATCTTTCCTGGTTGTAACTGCTGGTGTTTAGTCAAGGGGATATGTTCCCCTGAGCAGTGGCAGTAAAGGAAAAGTGAGGGACTGCACGAACAATCTGAAAATAAATTTCTTGTTTGGAAATAAGTTGGGACTCATACCTGTAAGTGATGGGGTTAGGGTGAGATCACAACAATGGGCCCCTTCAGGACAACAGCTACAACAACTTAACTTGCTGCAGCTCAATTACTGTTGGTCACTTTGACAGTTTTAAGCTGCTTTCAGACATGCACTGAAATCCGGAGAGCGTCCACAGTTTCTGCGGACTTTCTCTGCCTGGCCCCCTAGTATACAGTCAGCCGAAGGTCCACAGAATCTGATGTGAGAACACGGGGGATCCCCTGCTGAGTTCATCGTGAGGGGCCGGACCCAATTATCTTGAGTTCCTTCACGGGACTTCACATGTCTGAAAAGGGCTTCAGAAAGAAAACTGCAACATGCATTATCACAGGCCAAGCAAATAGTCCATTCAAACAGGCAGAGGTCAAACCTTGTGTAACTTTGGCTGTGAATTGCCTCAAACTGGAGGTGAGGAATTGAGCCATCAAATTGCTGCAGGACCTCAGTGACTCTTTGTGTCTGATGTGCAGTTGTTGGTACTGTAATTTATCTTGCCCTGCTACGAGCTGTATCCTCTGCTCTCCCTCCTCGGGGTGGCACCGAGGTTAATCGGGCCGGGACTTGTTGCCACTGGAGGCATGACTGCACACTTGCTGTCTATAATTCAAACTGTTGCACCGCACTCTTTGATGTTGAGCTGGGGCATGGAGACGCTGGTGGATCTTGTGGACCATGGCACCGTCATGCCTAATCTCTGTCTGTCTTCGTAGAGACTTCAAACTGCTACACAGTTTGGATTTGTGTCTGTTTGGTGCTGACAGGCCAGCAGCTCACATCCACTGAAAGACAGAGGGAGCGATGTTCTCCCGGCTCTGAGCAGACAAAGCCTTTCACTATCAGGCCTGTCAAAGACATGGATTTAGATCATTCTGAGATAAATATTTAGATCTCAGTATGAATAAAATCCAATCCAGGACTCAAATTTCAAAGTTGTAGACCTGGCCTGGCAGGATTCTCCAACCCTGTGAGAAGATTTGCTGTATAGAAAATAGGTTTAGCCAAACAGTTTGATGTATACATATTTAAAGTAATAAAGCTTATTAAAATGTGGACATGGGCTTTTTTTTTTTTCATTTAAACTTAATTCACCTCTAGGTGATATATATGAACAAAAAAAAAGCCTATGTGCACATTTCAATACGCTTTTATTTATTGTGCCTCATCCTCAGCTGCCCGGGTTCGATTCCAACCCGCTGCCCTTTGCTGGGTCTCTGCCCCATTTCACAGTTAGCTACATGCTTCTTTCTGTAATTTTAAGGAGAGCAATCAGATATTTGTGTTGTGATCAGGTTTTCTGGTTTTGGTTATGATCTATTGATAGAGGACTGTTTGGCCGGAGAGGAGGAAAATGTGCTAATCAAGTCCGGCTGAGATGTGAGCAAATGAATGAGATAAACAGGCAGATTCTGGCTATGATGTAGAGGTGGTGAAAAGCTGACATTTTGACTTGATGTGAGATTCAAGTAACAAGGATGGATCACTTATAAGATGAGACACCACAACCTGTTAACTGTTTCGTTCTGAGATTACACAATCATTGAAATTGACAAGGAAGTGGTTAATGGTCACAATGCCGCCATGAATAATAATTTAATTTTATTTATTTACTCCCAGAAATGTAACTAGCTTGCTCATGGTTGTAGTTTGCTTTTAATCTCATCATCCATGTAGTATTTAATAAGGAATTCATTGTGATTTATAGAAAGTTGTAAACTCAACTTTTATTAAAATTACACACACAGCTTGTGACACAGCAGCTGATTTTACCCTGTATTTGACTGTAGCTTTACATGCACATTTAACATAGACGTTCAGTGCACATAAAATATAAATTATTAAATTTATGACATAAGAAATCCAACATAATAACCAAAATACACTGACATTCAATTTCATGAGGAATAAGATATCATAGCTCAAATGTTGTTATTGCAGTTTAAATTTAGTGCAGCTTGTCCTGTTTTGAGTTAAATTATCAAGTCAGTTAGTGAAGGATAAACAGCCTTAGTGGAGTTTTGGTCGAGATGCCAAAAACAGTTAATATAAAAAGAAGTGAAAAGGAACTGATCTTATCGACACGTCCTCCGCATTTCATGTCTGTCTTAAAACCCAGTAGATAGCAAGGACAAATAAAGGGATGACTAACTAAAATAATGTGGTGTATTAGTGAGTTTCATGTTCCCTGTGAGCTGAAAATAGATGTTTTTATTCCAAACTAAGTGTCTGAACCGCAAGATGACTTCTGACTCACACACTCACACATGCATACTGTGTAATTTACTGGAAATTATTTAGGCGAAGTTCAGGCTCCAGCCGCCACACCCTTCATTTTTTATCTCTTCTCATTGAAGAATTAAACCCTTGATCAGAAGTACAGCCACAGGTCTCTCTTGTTCACTCCATCTTTTCTCGTCCTCGTTTATCCCTTAAAACCATCGTGTTTTGGGTATCACTTCCCCACCCATTTTTTTTATGTGATTGTCAGTTCTGATTATCTCACTGACAAGACATTTTAAATGACACTCAGCTGTAAAGATGCATACGGGCAAATCCTCGATACTCAAGCCTAATCCTTCTACTTTTTGATTACACCCCTGGATTTAAGGTTGGGGCGTGTCTCTGTCAAGTAGATGGTCCCACAAGGCAGGCTGGAGCCTAAGCAGACGGAGGCATGGTCCCCATCATGGCATCTCACCGACCATCCATCACATCAGCCCCTATCTCAATGTCTTTACGGACCTCGTAATTGAAAGCAGGCGGCCCCCATAGGCCCTTTTTCCTGTCGGGGTCCCGGCTTTAGATTAAAGAAATCGATAGCGCCTGCTGCTCCTCAGAAACCACATGTGAAATTTTACAGGCTCTGGCCGCTGCACTCTGCTTTCAGCTATCTGACCCAGAGAGGGTCTCACCACCCTGTGTGAATACAAGTGCTTGAAGAAACGACCCCTGGCTCGTTCTGTTGCATCGGCCAGGCCCACAGCCTCACCATATCCCCACAGCTGTCATTGTTTGTATATTTGATATAGTGATGGATGCCGACAAGGAACAGGTGCTGCGCATTAGTGCCACTATTTTATTTCACCTCCAAACCCCCCCCCACCGGAAAAAGAAGTGGACTGCGGCCAATGGAGTTGTCAGAGTGTATCATAGTAACATATGGCAATGTGACTTTTAAACTGAGCTTTGCTACAAAGCATTACCTCTACAGATTTCCTAAGGAAAAGGAAGAGGCACAGAGAGAGAACACAAATTAATGTGGTTCAGGTGGACTGACCCCAAAGACGGATCAGAAACACGGGAATGTCTTTGAACATCGACCCTTTTCTCTCCTGCTGTCTCCTCTCAGTACGTTACGTCGGCCTGTATTGAGTTTGTAGGAATACCAACCACAGATGGAAACTTTTCCATATTTGGTTTTGACATTTATGTCCAGTATACTTGAATATTATTCCACAGGCCTATCTGATAATTTCAGTGTTAAACTCGTTTAATGTCACAGCTATAAAACCCAACTCATGAACTGAACAAACTGAGGACTTACTATCATGCTCTCACCATACTGAGTCTCCCCATACTGCAAGCAGCTTAACCAAATATGCACTGTATTTTGTCAAGGGGCCATCATTCTGCTTGATTTTTTTTTTTTTTTAGCCTTGATTCGTTGCGTGAAGACATTTTTAATCCCCTGCCTTGCACCGGCCTGCAGAACAGTTTGGCTTCCCTCACCTCATTAGTCTTGGTTTGTGTGTGTACGAAACAGAGAGTGAGAGTGTGAGCGAGCACGTCGCTTCACTGCATCTCTCCTTGGTTGTTTAGCTCTGCAGACAAATCTCCTCAGACAGGAGCCTGGCTCCCCCCACAGAGGATAGCCTCATTAGGATTTGTTGCACAAACTGGAAAATGTTGACTGGCTGAGGGAGCAACAAGGCCTTCACTCGCAGGGACACATGTTCCTCACTGCGGCATGACCCCGGAGTTCTAGGCCTTGTCGAATCACATTTGGCTCAGATGCCTCCCAGCCAGGGGCTCGGTTACCCTGGGATCAACCTTTCTGCTCCTTCACTGAGGCCTGTATGCAAAACTGAGCTTACGGTTTTAATACACAGGGAAACTTGTTGAGGCAACACTGAGAGCTGATGTTGCGATCACGAGATGTGAAGTTGAGTGATTATTGCACCCTGTGCTGTTACTCTTAGGGTGTTATTTTAAATCAAGGTGTAGTGAAAGAGAACTGCAGTGTATACGAGTCAGGTGGTACATTTAGTGGGATGATGTGGCTGGAGGTGCACTGAGTACCCATCCTCTTATAGTAATCATTACTATAGTAATAATCATGACTAATTGCATTTGCTTCTCCTTTTTTAAAGAAGTTCATTTCTCTTTATTACATATAGTACTGATAAATTGTGAAGTTGTTAGGAGGGACCTTAGACTTTATGATGAGATGGACAACATGACAGCTCCCCACAAATGAAGCCAAATCAACTTGATCAGCCCCTAGTGGCTGGTAAATTGTTATTTGATGCTATATAAACAGGGTGAAACCAAGTGATTGAAAGCTGAGACCGACTCGCGATTAGTCAAGGTCGCGCCAATTCAGGCGCTTGGCCTATTGCAATACAGTCTCAAGGAGGAATTCAAGGTGCGTCATCCAACTTCATATCCAGTCCATGAGAGGGACAGACATTTCTTTACACATATTCTTATCCAGCATTTCCATCCATCCATTATCATTATCGATTATCCTTTTGAGGGTCACAGGGGAGCTGGAGCCATTCCTAGCTGACATCAGGCGAGAGGTGGGGTACACACTGGACAAGTTTCCAGCATAAAATAAGATAGTCCTTTATTAATCCCACAAAAGGGAAATTTGCAATATTACAGCAGCAAGAGTCAAAAATAGGCATCATTAAGTAATAATAATATGTGATACTTAAGTGTAAGGAAATATAAAACTTATAGAAAAATATGAATGGAATAAAAAAGAATAAAGTATGAGAATATGTACATTGAATAGATTGCACATGAACCAATGTATTGCACAGACATAATGAATATAGCAAAGTTAAGCGAGTTAAACCAGAGTTAAAGTGCAGTCCATAATGGGTGCGTGTAGTTCTACTGGGAGCAAAGCATGTATCATATACCGGCGTATAAAGACCATTCGCACTCATGTTCACATCTACGGTAAATGTAGAGTGTCAAATTGACCTAACCTCAACCTGTATAGACTGTGGGAGGAAGCTGGAGTACCCAGATACGACCCATACTCCACATGGAAAGACTTCGGCTGAACCAGGATTCCAACTGGGAGGCAACAGTGCTAACCACTGCACCACCATGCTGCACTATCCTGGATGTGCAGGGTTAAATATACTATACCTGAAACAAACTGCCAAAAGCTAATGCTTTTTTTTTTTCTTTTAAATTTTAAGGAATATTGCACATTTTTATTTCACACTTTCTTAGTGACTTTATCAACAACATTTTGGCCCCCAGAGCCTCATCAGATAATATTCAGTGTGACTTCATGAACAACACATTTTCTGTTAATAATCACACAGATGATACACAAAATGGCAAATTTGACCCTGTTCATATTTAGAATCAACTAGAAAAGGGTTTCATCTTTACTTTTTTCTATTGTAAATAGTTATTGAGGTAGTTTGCTTAATTCACAGTACATAAAACAATTCCGTCAGTACTGATAACTGGGATGAAACGCGTCTTTTACATCCTTTACGTGGAAGAGTAAGAATGAAAGAAGAAGCTCTCAGAGAAACATCCCGTCTCTGTCTTCTTCATCAGCCAGGCCCAGAGCCTTACTGTATCACCACAGCTATTTGATACTGCCGAAAAATAACAGGATGGAAAAACATGTCTGCTGAGGACTTTACGTGGTTACATAAACCGAACTGTACCGAAATAATTGTGTTTTATGACCACTCTGGATTCTGGTTTACTATTGTATATCATGTTGTTATTGCAGCTGTTTGTCTAAGTCTGTTGCATACGTTTTGAAGAGATTGCCATTTCCCCCCTGGTTGACTTGCGTTTCGTAACTTTGTGTTGGCACGAGAGCACATTTCACCATTTACGCGATATTAAAGGATAAGAAAAGACGGCTTTACATTGCACTATTTCTGCATTGCACGTTTTGAAGGTTAGATTGCAGATGTGCGAGTCATGTCATGATGATGTCATTGACAGACAGAGGTAGAGCACACAGGTCACCTCTGTCTCTTCTCAACCATCTCAGCTTGATAATATCACTGTCAGTCATGTGTGGCATTGACAGTCAGAGCTCTGATTAAAAGGGGCGGGTAGTTCTCCCTGGGCGGTGTAGATGGACAGTGTCACCTTCACCTTGGATAAGCAAATGGAGAAAATCAAAGACTTATGTGGAGGAATTCCATGAAAAACAATATCAAGAAAGAATCTGTTTTAGTGCATTAAATGTTTTGCATAATATGGGGATGAAGGAACAGAGATGTTGATTGTCTCCTCTTCTCAGCACTGTTGAATCATTCCCACCTCTGCCAGTCTCTACTCCCACCACCTTCCTGTTTCTCACACCACACAGACGATACAGCAAAGGTGCCCTGAAGTCTTGCTCTCTTTCAGCCCATTAGCGTGGAATGGTTGAAAGGGCTCCCTCCCACAGGAACCGCTGCTAGCCAATGTTGAGCAACACCGGGCATATGGAAGATGTAACTCGCCACTGAGTCTCAGGAACTCTTCAACACATAACCTCTGGTTTCCACCAGACTTTTGTCTCGGCCACTTAACGTAGCACAGATTTCCTCCAAAGAATGACCAAGTTAAAAACCTTTAACTACCCTTTTCCCTTTTTATGAAGAAAAGTAATTTCCTGTTGGACAAACCAGAGACACCATGCAAATCAATAACCTGGAGAGCCTTGTTCTTGTCCAGTTGGCACGGTTCAAACACTGCAAGATGCATGAAAAGGTAGGGGAAAAAGATGTCACAGAGAATTCAAGTGATGACAGGTTTTACTCGCTGCACCTAGAGGTAGTTGACTTTGGCATATAAAATTGGATCAATGTCACTAGTTCATTTTCTTTTATTCTTGGTTTTACCATGCAGGCCAGACCTTGTCTGAGCATCTCTGAATCCGCCTGGTGGAGTATTGGAGGAGATTTCTTTTCAGGGTGTGTTCAACTGCTTCAACATGTTTTGTTTTTTTTAGTCTATAACTAGTAGACGTAATTGTGTTTTTTGCCTGTAATTTGAGGTGAAGGAAACATGGCTTCTCTTTCTGAATTTATCTGTTTCTCATTAATGGTTCAGTTTTCCTTTTCTTAGCTGAGATTAAAAAGTAACAGTGAAGGTGCTCAAACAGTGTTCTCTTATATTTAATAATTCTGTGGCCAGAAACATGCAACAGAAATGTGTAACTGTTGGCGGTTGGGTGGGATTACATGAGTGCTTTATGAGTGGGTGTGGTGATGGAGTGGCAGTGTTCATGACCAATCAAATTGTGACATCCTTTCCTATAGCTTGAACTACATTGTGGTGGTCCAGAAACTTGTCCCACATGAATTATTCACATAAATAATCAACGAAAAGAAAATATACATGTTAAGCTGCTTTCAGACATGCACTGAACTCTAATTGCCTTAAATTAACAGGAGGGGCTGTATGTGAGAACGCAAATGTCCATGTTTCTCCTACCAGCTGCCTAATAAAAACTCTGGAAGTCTGGAGCAGGAGATTGAACAGCAAGCAAGTCGGTGTGTTGATATTTTGAACAATGCAAAACTGGGGGAAAGAATAAACTAAAATACAAATATCCAGGATGAAAAAGAAGAGCCCTACGCGAAGATGTCAACTTGGGAGTGATGAGACTCGAGAGCTTTTGGTAATAAGGGCCGATGCTGGTGTCGATGTGCTGTAGACAAAAAAAAAAAAAACGTTACGTCCTGCCTCCTGCAGGCTCTACAAAAGCGCCTAAATGGTCTGGAGACTTCTGGGTTGTTGTGAGCGCATCTGACCAATCTTCAAATGTCAAAGTTATACTTGGGATCCAATTACTTGAGTTCATGTCTGAAAATGGGTTTCGACTAAGGATCCAAACATTTCCTTTGGTACTAAGATATCTGCTACCAACTGCTGCTAAGTGTTCAGTAAGGATTGGCACTGAAGTTGGCAAGAAGCTCATGGATTCACCAGCAAGTGTCTGAAATCTAAATGGGATTTGTCTGAATCCACAAGTCTCCATTCTTTCTATTGTTACCCTACCTGAAAGAGTGGTGTTAAATTATTGTCTTTCACACCACATTTATTTGCAGTCAGTATAATTACCTTTTTGTTTTTCATGCTTGTCTTACCTGATATATTTCTCACACATAATCCCATTAACAACTGGACCTTCTCAATGGTTCTCCTGATGTAGAGGACAAGTTCAAATTCTGTTAATAATTCACACCAAATCGACCCCCAAACCATTTAATCATTATAGACGTGACCCTGACTGTGGTGGCCCACCCACTTAAAAGTCATTGCAGTGAACCAAAATATTGAATTGATGCAGGTGAAGGACAAAAAAGAGTGAATGTGTTACTTCCCTACAGTATAGTCCCAAATACTGAAGGAAATCAATGCTGGAAAATAAGGAATTTTAAAGATCAGCCTCTCCTCTGTGCCCTTCTTGCTTTTACGGCCAATTGGCACAATGATGGAACTTTGAATTTGACATTTTTACTCTTTTAAAAGTCTCTATTCTATGAAGCTCTTGTCATTACTCAGTCAACTCACACAATGCCTGCATTATATGACTGAAGCCTTTGCTCTGAGCCCCTAAGTTAAAATTGGTGACTCTTGGATGCTGTAGAAACTTATAATACCTGAGAGTGTGCCCCTGTGACAGAGCTGAGAGGCAGCTTGGATGGAAAACTGGACCATAATGATCACAGATGGAGAACTGGCTTATCCTAACCCCTACAGAACAAACTATTTTTCCTCCTCTGGCTTCTTTCACCACAGCCGGAACATTGGTACATTCAACAAGTGCTTTGCCACAAACTGGGTTTGCTTGAGTGGTCCATGGCACTACTTCCACAGGAAAGTTATGGACTTCATGACAATTTATAAAGAGATGGCCCTGTGTGCTTCTTATTCTACTTTTCTTTTTACTTGTGTATAAAATTACTTAAATCCAAATTACTTATATCATAGTTGATTCTAGTATTTATAATATAAATGCGGTTCCTCTGAAACCACTAGCAGGGTCACAGTTAAAAACTTTCCTTTCACATCAATTCAGATGTTAGATGATGGGATCACCAACCCCCATTCCCCCATCCCTTGTTATATTATGCAGAAAAGGGCTGTTCTCTTTAGAGGTCTTCAGACAATGACAATATCACGAAACATAGAAATTCTCCCTCGCAACTAATAATAAATAAAAATAAAAAATCTTATAAGAGAGTTGCATGGTACAAAGGCAACAAATAGCCTCACCTGTGATTGTTAGCTATCTACGGTGTAGAATCCAAAACACTGCTCTGGTATCATTATTGTCCCTTCAGGACAGCTTTGCTTGCTAGTGTCCTCCATTTTTTTTTATAGCAAAACAACGAAATATTACTCACTTACTTTACTGATAGGTCAAGAGGGAATGCAATAGGTCAAGCTGAAAGTGATAACCCTCTGCTGGATCAGGAGACAACCTACTTCAGACAGACTGATGCATTCTAGACTTTAAATTACTGGTCACATACAAGATTTTCCCCCCACATTTGAATGAAAATTTTATTTTCCAATAAAAAGCAACTGCCCTAGAGGCCTCATGTCTGTGTTTTGCCTATAGGGCCCCCAATCACTAAATTCACCCCTGGTAATTTTCATGATCCCATCTCTTGGGGAGGCCCCCCTGTTCCCTCCCTGTGTATCGGACCACTGGGATAAAACGAGGTCAGCACTGAATTATAAATATAAATTATTTGTTGATGAAAACCTCATGGAAACATAAGTTAAACTTTCCCTGTTGGCTGAAGTTGGCAGTTATTGTATCATGAAGCATGAAGATTAAATGGGGGTCTCAGTGTGACTGCATCCTCAGAGTAGGCCGTGCTCCCACCACCGCCACTATCATCATCATCATCTATTACCCATCATTCTTACGATGAAGCTGTTTCAGGAGGAATAGCACAGATTTAGTGCTACTTCTGACACGCATAGCTCTCTCTCACTTTGTCTTTCTCTTCTTTTTCTGGTATATTCTCCTTAAAGGCGTCCAGCAGTCTGAGGCCTTAATTCAATAAGAGATAAATTGGAAAAATGTGCAAATGTGAGGCATATTTTTGGTTCCCCGGTCAGAACATTTTGAGAGTGCTTTTTTGAACTCCCCTTTGCAACTTAACTGCGCTCTTCCCTCCTCCATCTTCTCACTCCTGCGTGCTGTGCCGTAAATCGTCGCAGAGATCCATCTGCACCCTTGCTGGACTGCAGTTAGGAGTCTGATCATTAGACTGACACAAACCAGGGAGGGTTTGTGAGGTTGGGAAGGTGCTCCCAGGGAGGGGCGGTGGAAGGCTGGGACGGATAAATCTTGGCCCAGGCCCAAGCCGCTGACCCTGGGGGGCTTGTTGTTTGGGTCACCGTACAGAGGTGGATGGTTATGTACATATGGCGTGATGGAGAGGCAGAGGGGCCTCGTCCATCTCTTTTGTTTCACTTGTTGAAGTTCTTGGGGGAAGCTTGAGCCCAATCGCAAACTGGACATAAAGAGCTGCTGCCAAACATGCAAGCATTTCAACATGACTCCCTCCTTTTCTTTGTCCCTCCATCCCTCTCTGTCAGATTTTCCCCTTCTTATCTCTATCCTGTATAGCTCTCTCTTCTTCTCTCTGTCATTCTCGTCAACCTTCTTATCTTCATGTTATCTTGCTCTGCACTGAGTGCTCTCCTTTCCCCTTTCCTCCCCCTGTAGAGAGCGGCAGGCATTACTTTAACAAAAATGTAATTGCGTAAATCATGATTTAATTACGGTATGTTAAAAGTTGTTCACATCAAGTTTCATTTGTTTTCATACTTTTGCATTTTTAGCCTCCTACTGAGGAACCAGATATTTTACTTTCTCAGCCAACAGCTTTCCCTTGTGTTATGTGGATTGTAGTTGATAAAGAGCATGCTCACTCTCCTGCATGCCTATTTGAGAAAGTTATATGGACACACCTGCATGCAGACAATCACATATGGTACCCACACTCACACACACACGGATGTACACACACGGATGTACACACTCATACACACACCCAAACATGTCATTAACTACAGCTACATTTGGCCTGCATTTCCATGGCGGAGTCCTTTGTAGCGGTGGGGTGGTGTAGATTGAATAGGAACCCATAAGGGACACAGCACTTCAAAGCACTCTGTTTTTAGTAGCGTTCCTCTAATGCTTTTTTTTGTTTTGGATTCCTGGTGAACACAGCAGCTCTATGAGCAGAGCTCTGAGTGGCTGTCTGTGACCCTGGCCAGTCTCAGGCTCACGGCTGTGGTGAGCCGAGGGTTCTGGCAGAGTCGCTCAGGGCTGGCTTCAGGGTATATTTACTAATGGCGCTCACTCAGGGTTCTTGGCAACTCCTCAATCCCCTCTATATGGTCTCTGTGGTCCATGCTGCATGATTGTGTAGAGGCAAGATATACAGAGCTGTTTTTTAACACAGGATTGACCTCCAAGTACACAACTGAGCAGCACCTTTTTTAATCATCTTCACTTAATTTCCCCTCCATCCTTTATTTTTGTAGTAGATCTGTAACTAATGATGATCTTAATCATTGATAAAATGTTCCAGTTTTTTTAGCCAATAGTCTAAACACAACTCAATTCACCTTCAGACAAAAAAAAGACAACAAATATGTCAAGGCAGACATCTCCTTGGCAGAGGTAATAACTTTAAAAATGCCACATTATCTTGGAGACTTCAAAGTTCTGCTTTGAATATAACTGAGGTTGTTATTATTAAAGTAACTTTTGAAACTGGACCTGTTTCAATGCCAGGAAGCTTTGCTTAAGATATGTGGTTAGTGTTTGGATTGAAGTCTTGGCAAAAGTATGTTATCGACGCTGCAGAAATCTCAATATTTATTATGTGTTGCTGTTCGAATGTTATACCTGTGTCAGTTACTGTAGCTTCTGTAGGTTTTAGTGGTCTTTAATGGTGATTTCTCTGCTCATAAATACCCGATACAAAACAAGCTGTTTTTACTGGAAAACTTTTTTTTTTCCTTTTGTGCTGGAAAGTTTTTACAGAAAGACCTACTTGACAAATATAATGTTTGGATCACAATTATATTTTCTTTTTTATGAAGTTGGCATGTTCTTGTTTCATTGTTTTGGTGTCATTTGGTTTTAGAGAGTAACTTAACACACCCTTACTTTTACAATACTTTTAAAATAACAGTATAACAAGAATCACTTCTGGTGTTCAATGATTCATACTAATTGGACATGTATTGCACATTGCGCAATTTCGAGTTGATTAAAACAATGCCTCTTTATAGTGGCTTTGGACCAGTCAGTTGTTTCCTGTCTTATTTAGACAGCAAGGCCTATAAGGACATGGGGATTGAAGCCAGATAACTCTCTCCCCAAAAGCATCGAAGCCCATACATGTGCAGATGAATGCACACAACTCTTGGCGAGGATGTCCAAGTCTCACGTCACTGTGGGACTCTACATCATATCTGGCTGCCAGCAGCAGACTTTGAGCCCTCTTACAGGACGTCGTCAGCTGTCAAGGCCAGCTGAAGTGTGTGTGTGTGTGTGTGTGTGTGTGTGTGTGTGTGTGTGTGTGTGTGTGTGTGTGTGTGTGTGTGTGTGTGTGTGTGTGTGTGTGTGTGTGTGTGTGTGTGTGTGTGGGGGGGGGGGGGGGGGTTGTAGGTTTGTGATATGCTAGTGTTCCTCAACATATCTGTCAAAACATTTCTGGGTTCATCTTTCCAAATTTGGTTATGAAAACGAGTGACTTTTTGACATCTTTTTAGCTTTCTTTGTACCTTCTCAGATATTTAAATTTGAGAACTTAACTTCCAGCTAATAGAAGTGAATATTCCGTGATTTGTGGCTTCTTTATTTCTATTTTATTATCATGTCTCATAGGACAGTGCTTTATATCAACAACGTCAATAGTATTTTCACCAATCCATGTACTGTAATGTACATTTAAATATATAATTCATACCATTAAAACATGGTTATATTCAGCATGCGATACAATATGTAAAAGTTACACACTGTAAGAGTATCATAGCAGCCGCAGACCCAGTGGCCCAAAGTGGTCTGACTGACTGATTGACTTAACATAACAGTGGCTTTAATAGCTGTGCCAAAAACTTTATATTGAAGTTACATATGCACAAAAAGAAAAGGTCTGTGCACCTATTTTCATTATAACTACCATTATTATTATATTAATATTATTATATTGTGGATTGAGGTGGAAAATACAAAATTAAAAGTCTAGAGAAATGTGCTGCTATATATCTTGTCGCCTGGTTTATATGTTACCAGAGAAGAATCGATAAGAAAAACTAATTGACTGCAGGGGTCTAAAAGTAGTAGTGTAGTCATACTGCCAGATTATATGTTGAAATACTGGTTGCACTCTTGCAAGTCCCAGTGCGCACTTAGGTCTGGTCTCTGTCAGCTGTCAACAATACTTTGGCAGCTTTGACCTGAGCTGTGCCATCCCTTCTGTTACGTAAGCACAGCAGGTTTATAGACCTCTGTTGATGGCGTCCTTCTGTCAGGTCTGCTGCTTCATTTGGTGAACTTAATTGTGATTTGTGGAGTTTTTGTGTCTGGGTTCAATCACCTTCTCATTTGGTGACTCACTGTGGTTCAGGTTAATGTTGTGATTACCCCAGCATGTCATGGATGGGTGGATTTTTCAGTAACTGATTTAAAAACGTAAAACCCCCTTTCCCATCTTTGCTGCCACTTTTTTGGAGATGCAGTCCAGTGGGAGATGCTTTGAAAACATGATAAATGGGTCGGTGCAGATTTTGATTTCAGAGCAATAACAGACGCTACAAATGCAGTTTGCACATCATCTATATGACAACATTGGCTTAGCTCCCGTATAAACATCTGTGTCTTGTTTTGGTGCGTGTGGCTAATTAGTTGAGGTTTACTAAATAGCTTTAATAACCAGGAGTTATTTCTCCTAATTCTCTGGAATCCCTCAAATAATGGCTTATTATTGCAAACCTGCTGTCACGCTCACATCCATCACACCCTTCTTTCTTCCTGCGTCTCTAATAAGAGAAACAGAGCTAGCTTTGTTTTTGTAAAAATCACTTGGGCCTAAATTACATTTCCGAAGCTCGGAGGTCACAACAACTTCCCCTTTGGGGTTTGATTTAAGTGGCACTTAGGCCTGCTACTGTAGCTAATCACAAGGATTTATCGTGTATCACCAAGAGGCCAGAGGACTAGGAATATTTGCTGGCACCCTGCTGCAGGTGTTACAAACCTCTTTTCTTTCGTCTCTTACTTTCCCCCTGTCTGCTATAGCTGCTGATGGAAGGCAGCTGGAAGACCTTGCTTGTTCTCCACTTGTTGTGTTAAAATGGGTCTCTGTTGGTGGAGCACAATGCTGGCAGCACCCTCCTCCTGTCGCCGGTCGCTACCCAGTCCGTAAAGTCCTCAGTGTAAAGCTTTCATAATTACATTGATCTAAAGGGGATGGGGGCTTTTACAACCTGCTGACGCATTCAATCACATTTCAACATTGCCCTTGGTGAGGGCTCCCGCAGTATAGCATATTCCAACTTCATGTTCAGTCGTTAGCAGTTCTCGTGTTTCTGATAATTGGGAGTTTTCACATGGCCCTGAAGGTGAGGAGTAAAGGATGGAGGAAAAGGAAGACGCAAACTAGAAGGGGAGGGAGCAGCTTCGATGTACCGGGGGGGGGGGGGGGGGTTTCTCATGTGAGAGGACGACTGTCAGAAACTCCAGAGGCATGCACTATGAGATCCAGATGTTGTAACCTCCAACATTCACCGACCCTGTCATCCTCATGTCTACTGTATGTAACCATAACGATGGATTATGTTGTGTCCTTTTGAATAGCACTTGGGTTCGCACCATTGTCCATGGTGCCCCTCTGTTTTGTTTTCCACGCTAAACACAGGAAGTAATTTTAAGGCTCTGCCTTATCCAAGGAAACATATCTTTATGCCCCCTCCCCCTCCTTCCTCTGGCCCTCTTTGAATTTCCACCCGATCACAGTCTTTGGTCTGGTTTGAGTGAAAGCAACAGCGGGCCAGAGCTAATGAGCTTGCTGTGATCTAAGAGCAAGCAATGCCATCTATAGGCATTTACCTCAGCCTGCGTCAAATGCCGAACACTTAACCTAGAACCAGGAGGAAGTGATAGAAGAGAACCCTAGCATTAGAGCCCTGAAGAGGCCTCATTTGCAGAATTAAGATCTGATTGTTTGTTAGGATTGACCTCCAGAAAGTCACACAAAAGTGAGAATCCAGGAACAACTAGTTCCAAGCTGGATGATGAAGTTAAATTAATGTGAGGGGTGAGGTAGGGAGAATTGTTCTTGGATTTAACTCTAGATCATCTTCCCCACACCTCTCTTTCCTCCTAATCCCACCCTCCTCTTCCCCAACCTCTTCTTCTTCAAGTAACCTTTGGCATGAGAGGTCAGCATTGTGTTCCAGCAGGCTGACCTTTGGTAATGAGAAGGCAGGTTAGCGGGCGACCTGGAAGCGCTTTGTCCACCTCTCCTGGGAACACAAACAGTGATAGTAAGGCACACAGGAACAGCTGCAAGGCTGCCGGCTTGTGTGCTCTGGCCTGCTCTGATGCCCATTTGTCATTTCACACACAAAAAAACTGAAATATAAACAAAAGAAATCTTCTTAACTGGGTCTCTCCAGGTGTCAGAACACTATCTTCTGAACTATGCAAATTCTGTGTGACTTTTGTGAAGGTACTGCTGTTTGGAAATGTATTTAAGTTAAGGAAATTTATTGTTTACTTAAGAAATAGTTGCATGTTAATAATTAATTTATTGATAATATCAGATGATTAATTTCCTTCTGGCTAAGGCCTCAAGCCAGTGTATTGTTGGGCTACCACCAGTTTTTAAAAAACTATTTCTTTTGTGATCTCTGAAAAACTGTTTCTACCTGCTCTCTTAAAATGGTAAAATGTTGAAGTATTGAGTGGGTTATTCACACACAGAAGAAATAGGTGACAGGTGGATGTGTGGGTGGATGTACACTTGCCTGCAGATGTAGGTATTTTGTCATCTGCATTCTTTTGGTTAAAATATGATATATATATTATTGTTATTATTTTATTACTATATTTTAAAGGTAGGTTCAGTCAGGCACCTTATATAATCTGTAATTGGATTAACTCTGAGGGCTGACTTTACTTTTTAAGTTCATTCATCCCTTTTAACCCCAACTCCTTCATCCAATGATTATTTAGTTTGTTTAGTCCACATTAACATAGCCTATTTTCGTCTTGCTGTTGCCTCTTCTGACTTACTCTCCCCACTGCTTTCATCACTGGAGATTTTTTATGTTGATATCCCCATGTCATCTGATACAGGTTTAATTTATTTAGTTTTTGCTTTTAAATTCTGACTTCCCCCGTATAAGCTCCTGTGTACTTTACATATCTGGCATGAAATCGCAGAGCGGAAAAAAGAAACAAGTGGAGAGAGGAGCAGGGTACATACTTCTTGGCCGGCCTCCATGAAGCGCAAAGATTGCTAATCTGCGTGCACAGTCCATTCCATTTATCTTTTCCTTGACTTTGGAGCACTTGAGAAAAAGGGCATCCTTCAGTGCCTTTTTAAACTACACGTGGCATTCTACTAGCATGTAAATTCATGACATGTCATTGACCTGCCAGTGGAAAATATGATGGAAAACCAAAGGGAGAATGAATGTTAATGGCAAAGCACTGCAATCCTTGGCATTGATCCCCTATTGAACAAGCACAGTTTTCTCAAGGCTGCTTGAGTTTGAGTTGATTTTTGTCAGAGAGATTGTGCTCTTTGCTTTTCACATTCTCATTGTCTACTTGAAAGTGGTGCACTTATGAGGCTACTTTGATCCCTTACAATTTGATGAGCTTTTCATTTGTACAGTCGGAAGATGGTAAGCCTTTTGGATTCCTATAGGTAATTAGCTGTTTCTTTGAGGTGCAACTAAAAATAATAAGAGGGATTTGAGTGTGCTCAAAGATAGTTAGTGTCTTCCTCCAGAGCCAGTCAGGTACGTTTATCGTCTTTATAGATAATGGTTGGGTTCCACTTATCATTCAGTAAAAAAAATAAGTGATGAGTGAACGCCTTTTATCCTTGTTGAATCTAATGAGGTCACTGGGAAAAAAAATCTTTTATGACTGATTCAGAGTGTTTCTGTCTTTGAGTGCATCATGGAACTACATGTTTGCTACTGGTTATGAATAATAGAATGAATGCATCTTTAGCCTAGCTGTATATGTGAGAGAATGCATACAACAGAGTGCCCCATGACAGAGACATCAGTGTGTAACATGTCTGGACACTTGCTAACCTGGAGCCAGGGGCCCAGGAATAAACCAGACTTCAGTGATGTCTTTTCTGTCTGGAGATGGCTCTCACTCAGAGGAAATGAGTCTATGTTACACAGGCATTGCTCAAATTCCTCCTCTTGTGTCATCGCAGCTAAAGCAAATAGCGGCTTAAGGAAAAGGATTCTACCACTGAATCAACAGATTGTTTGTGTCTTCACAGGCTCAAAGGGAACATTTTACAGAATTGTGGAAAGATAGGAATTTGGGGAGTAGTTTCTTTTAGCTTAACCCTCTTCTTGTGAAACCAGCGACTTGAGTTAGCCATGTATAGTGTGATTGCTAAGGTTTAGTGTCTTGAAGGGAGTTTGGCATTGGGAGGCAGATTCCTCGACTTGACTCCAGAATTTGACTGACTACTTTGGAAATGAGAACCGACTGGGACTCGAGCCATTGGATTAATTGGTGCTCGCTTATTTGGCCTGGGCCTACCACTGACCTGGAGTTGATTGGAATTGTCTGCAAGATCATTGCATGCCAAATAATTAGGGTCAGTCTGGGACGAAATCAGCATGGAGGCTTTTCCACTGCAACAAACTATTTTCACATTTTTGTAGAACACAACACTTAAGATGTTTGAGGGATTAAGAAAATAATCCTTTGTGGCACTTCTACATGATCAAGAACCTTGATAACAAATTTGATGGCCCTCTTCTTCATTTTTGAATTTATGCCCTTTTGTTTTCCTTGTCCTACCTACCTACATTTTAAGATGCTTACAGACATGCACTGAACTTAGATCCTCTGTATTTTCTCCTAGAGGAGTGTGAATGCAAAAGTCCAAGCGAGAGGCTCCAGATTATCTGCCTGGCCTCCTAGTATAAAGTCTATAGAAAGTCATGAGAATTCGATTTGAGAACACAACAGGAGATCCCGGCTGGATTCACCGCAAACAAGTGGGGGAGTTGATTCTCACACGTGTAAGATGCAAAAATAAAGAAAACAAATACCTCCCTGTCAAAAAGCGGGGACACACACATGGAAGACACAGACGAAGATGTCTGTTTGTGCCGATTAGTCGACACCGTTGTGAAAATCATGCTGTGGGCTTAATACTCCACTTCCTGCCTCCGCTTGCTGCACCCGGCTGCACCACCTCTCGCCTGAATAATGCGTATTGATGCTGTTGTGAATGTGTCTGTGCAGAAAAACTCCTGCTGGGTCGTGCATGTGTGAAAAGCAAACTGGATAAAGTCTGGAGAATTGGACACAGACTTTACCCGCAGGTCATGTCTGAAAACGCCTAATTTATTTTTGCCCCCTCTTCATCGTCAAACCTTCATATGGGTTATGCTTTTGTCCTATTTTCCTCAACAGGGACCATTATCTTATGTACTCAACTCAACTTTCTGCTGTTTTCTTTTCTAGAAGGTCCCATGCAAACCTAAAGTAAAACACAGAAAATATCTTGGAAGAAGCAGCAGTTAGCAGATGAATAGTCGAGGCTCATTTATGTTTTTTTTATATCTTAATGTCTGCTTCAGTGACATCAAACTTGATTTATGACCCTGTGAGAAATTGATTCCTTTACATTTGTTTGACTACATGGGACACATAGTCAATATGCATGGAGCAGAAAGTAATATTTGAAAAAAAAGGCAATATGCTCTTGATTTAAAAAGTAATTAAAAAACACGATTGCATCACATGCTTACACTCTGTATGCCAAGATGTGAAAATTGTGAGTATTTGAGCAGTTGTTTCCCAGCTGCTACACTATTGCTGATATAATAATACTTTTTATTTATTTAATACAATTTTGTTTTGACACTGTTCGAGACAGAAACTGTAGAGCAACATTGAACCATTGTGCTAGCTTAAAAACGTTCCTTTGACTTGAGGTTGTTAAACGTCCCCCTCTCATCTGTCCGTATTTAAACTCCCTCTGTGGCTACCACTCTCTTCATCTTCTCCCTATCGACACACACCTTGGTAATTGGTGATGTGGACCATATGTTGGGTTTGAATGGTCTCTTGTTCGGCAGGGACTTCTGACACACTCAAGGTCATATCAGAACCTTGTCGTTAGGCTACCTGTTCTTTCCTGGATTGGCATCAAAGGCAAGGGATATAGTTTCTCAGTCTTATCCCCTCCTGTCAAACCTTATCTTCTCATCACCTGTCAAATCATCCCCTACAGCCTGTAGTATGTGTGACTGGGTTTTGTTCTGTCATTATGTGTAATCCTCATCATTAAGTGACTTTTGAAATGTTCTTAAAATGATAAAGGTGCTGTTTTTGCGAGACCCCTGCCCGCACAGATCTTTAAAATTAAAGTCAAAAGTCACCTTAAGCTTTCTCGCTACTTGGCTTGGTTTGAGTCCCAGTGTATTAAGTCTGAAGTCTGGTTTGTCTCTCTGACCATTTGAACCATTGATTGATCAGTATTTCTTTTTAATCCTTATTAGCTGCAAAAGTCGATGAAATCCGGGCGTTTTTAATACAGATAACAAACGAGTCAGCCGGCCACATAGACATAGCCACATACTTCAGGGGGTAGTGTAATGTTTTTTGACATGTACTTAGGGAACAAAATTTGAATATTAAGACTATATGATACAATCAAATCCAAGATGTATCCATGTTTGTGAGTTGTTATGTTGAGATGCTGTCTAAAAGACAAACATTCAAGTAATTCCAAATTCAAACTCTTTGACTCTGGTATGTGCCTGATTATTTTTTCCAAAAATCCCTAATAAAAGTTATCATGGTGGGTATAACTGACTGATTGTTGGTTTGAATTCATTTAAAAAAGCTTACGTGAAGATTATTGTGTAAGAAAAGTAGGCTGAGAATTTAAGCCCTTCAGAGTGTCTGTATGATTTGCAGCCAGTCCCCAACCTCTCTATCACTCCTGGACGAACAGGAAAAGGTAATTAATACAAAGGGACTTTTCTGATCATTACAAATTTGATTTTGTCTTCGATGATAAATAAGGGACATATCTGTTTTATATAATCTGTTCTATATTGAGTGTCTGAGAGTCTCAGTGGGTAAGTGCAGTCAATCATGTTTAAATACAGTAGTTGGCCCCAAAGAAGGTCACTTATGTATACAAGGGACCTTGTATTGATCATGCCTTTTCAGCTCAGACTAAATTTTTCTGTGCCCCTTTTTGAAAGTTGGAATGGATCCCTAGACTTCAAGGATTTTTACAGTTCTTTTACAGTATTTCCCAAGTACTGTTGCAAACTGTGAGTTCTGGGGAAACGGTGGACATTGGACAGCTGCAAACCTGAATGGTGGTGCTGCCTCATGACACTCGGGATGGATCTGGATTTATCACCATGGACGGTTATTCTAGCCTTAGCTTTGAATGAGGTTTTAGTGGGTGGAGGATTTCCCTCTGGTTTTCCCACTTGCCTTTGTCGCCGATCCTTTTCCACTGCGGCTCCTTCAGGCATGGTGTGGAACAGGAGCCTGCTGAGCATCTTGTAGCTTGAGCTGCAGCATCAGAGGTCAGGGTTGGAAAGTGCTCCTCAGCTAGTGTTTCCACACATTGTCCTGGGACTGAAAGAGTTGATGCAATGATTGCTGACTTTTCCCATGCCAGCTGCTGAAGTCAAAACTGTAGACTTGATAGTCTCCTGAAGTTTCTTTTTCCTCTTTTTAAAATAGCATGTATTTCTATCATTTTGACAGTCTTTTACAGTTCTTTTATTATGTTCCACCTGGCTCAGATTAAATATTCATCAAACCTCCATGGCTATGACTCCATTACATAAGAATAGTCCAGAGAAAGTTTTTTTCTTTCCAGGGTACAATCCTTTCCATCATTTCAGCATGCTTCACCCCAGGCACAACAATAATGTTGTATAAAGCAACAGGTTGTCCCACCTAGTCCACAGAACATCTTAATTATCTGAAGTCTCTTAAGTCTCTATTTTATAAAACACTGACGTTGAAGAGTCAAACTAACTCTGGAAGAAGGAGGCTGACATGTTAACGTCAGTGAATAAGTCTGTTTGCCTGGGTTTTGCAGGCACCGTGCTCTGTGGTCTTGTGGGGCTCCTTGTCTTGTCCGTCTTTCTCCTGTGTTTTTCTTCCATCCCTTGTTTTGCAGAGCATTCTCTGTAGCTGGAACATTTTAGAATTGCTTGTTTCCAATAAGTTTTTTTTCTTTTCAAGGTACAGATAGAACAATACTAGAAACATGGTGAGGCTTGGTCTTAATTGTGATACTAATGTATCCTTAAAAAAAGAACAATGACTGATTAATATTTTCTTTTTGTCCACAGATTTACTTGTTTCTCTGAGGACTTCAAGTGCCTGAACGCATGACTAGATGCAGAGCATGCTACATTGTCATCCTACAGGTAAGACATGTACACAATACACATCAGATGTCTCGTAACTGAGCAAAGCAGAACATCATATAGTTTATACTACTATATAGTACATATTTCAACTGCCTTGACATGTCAGTAGTGTTTTTTTTTATTAATAAAGAAAGAATTTTATAAAGTATACATATATCCCACTTTTGGATAGATTATTGTTATTTTATTGACGGACAAATGCTGAAGTATAATAGTTGTGGAGATCAGTCTGAGATGTGTTGTATTTTAATTTTTTTGATTTGTGAGTGCAGTTAAGGGAACTGTACATCAACTCCCTATCAACAATTATATTAACAAACTTGCTCATGTATAACCCACTTCAGTTGCAAGAGAATATCCAGTAGCCACACAACTGGCAGCATCTCTTTGCTCACTTTTCATCTAAAACCATCATCAGTTCCAAATGTTCACTTTGTGCAGTACTTTGGTTTATGCCTCAATACCTGGATTTGTGACATTCCCATCGGTCTCTGCTGTACTTTGCATCTTATGCTAATTAGCAAATGTTAGCATGTTAACACACAAAACTAAGATGAAGAACATGATAAACATTACTTGAATCAGAATGATGCTAATGTTAGCATTTGGCTCAAAGCACAGCACACCAAGCAGCTAGCAACGCCCTAGTCTTGTGATTTTGAGGGCTGCTCATTTGGAATCATTGACTTACTGTTTAACAGATCATGTATGAACAGTAGTCACTCAACACTCAAAATGTGAGACAAAGTAAATGGTTCTACTTGCAACACCTGACTTTTGTGACCTTCCTAGTACCTCAGCGATACATTGCACAGACTCATTTAGAGCATCCTAGTGGAAAATTTCTATCCCTCAATCAGTATCATAATCACAAGCAGCCAGACAAAGAAAAAGGGTGTTTGTATATAAGAGTAAAGCACCTACTGCCTGTCTTCTTCCTTTCACCCTGTCCCTCTCTCTGGCGAGCCCAGACAAGCCTCAGGTAAAAGGTGAGGATGTTTGTTCTTCACGTTGCTACAACGGGGTCAGTGAGCAGGGTAAAGGTGTTTACCTCAGACTCATAACTCACAGTTCCCCTCGCACCCTCACAGACCTTTTAAATTGGATTCATATTCTGGGAAGAAATATCAGGAAAATGTATCTCTCAACCACTTTTTCAATATGTGCATTGGTTTAATTAAATTCTGCTCATTTAAATTTAAGGGTAATTTTTCTTTTGAAGCAGAATTATTGGATTTTTTGTGGTTACAGCAGAGTGCTAAGGCTTTTGACTGTTCTCAGTATTCCCACCAAGAAAAACAATATCAACAGTTCAGGGTCTAGTGTGTCCTCTTACTTTGTCCAACACCTTTGTTGAAGTGTATATGTCTTAAGTCAGACAGCAGAGCAGCCTTACATTGACATGCAATCACCAGCACAAACACACTTCTCTCAGTTACCCAATTCTTCTGGACTTCCTACAGACACACACACACACACACACACACACTCGTCTCTCACACTCACTCATTCGTTCTGACCTGCTGAAAGCCTTTCAGGGCTGTGTCCGTCAGCCAACAACTCTCTCCGTTCAGAGTCTCAGCAGGTTCAAGTTGGACGCCAGCCTGTCCTCCCTCCTCATTCTTCCACATTGGATGCTTTGTGGAGTTAAGGGAACTTAAACTGGTGTGTGTGCCTATGCATTAAATGGATGCTTTAGCGAAAGAGTTCAGTGTTGGCGAGGTGCATGCAAAGGGGTGTGTGTGTGTGTGTGTGTGTGTGTGTGTGTGTGTGTGTGTGTGTGTGTGTGTGTGTGTGTGTGTGTGTGTGTGTGTGTGTGTGTGTGTGTGTACATTGAATTCATGAATTAAAAGAACAGTTTGGAAAAAAAGCAGCTGAGGCTGTTTTGAAACATGGACAGCGTCTGTTGTTGATTGTGCAGGACTGGAGGTTTCAGCCATGCCAGGCCCAACTTCTTCCTGCCTGCAGCAGCTTGGACTCTCCCTTCAATAGATTCCATAGCCTGGGAAAAGCTCTGTAGAGCCCGAGAGAAAGAAAACACTGACCTTCTTTATCAAGTTATATAGCGAAAATCTGCAAATAATAATTGTTATTTATTTAATTTTTTGTTGTTGACATGTGTTCAGCAGTTTTTTGGCAGTGTTTATTCTGTTACATCAACTTGAATCATTTCCCTCCGCATGTGTTCTCCCAGTTTGAGAGTCAGCAAATTGGGAAGTAAATTGTGGTCATAATTAAGTAAACCAAAATTACAGCGAATGAGGTAGTGGTGGTTGCATGAGGGAAGTAAATTGGAGTAGCTGGGGAAGGAGCTAAAAATAAATGTGATCAACAAATTATACGGATATTAGTTGTGGTAGTAGAATCATCAATTAACTTAATCATTAAATAACTCAATGCAATGAAATGTAAAATGCACACGATGTGACTGCAATGCTTTTAACTCTGTACATTGGCTGTACAGCGGTAGATCATCAAACTTCACACTATTGTAACATCTGCTAAATCAGACATATCTGACACAGCTCCTGTTCAGTTCAGCTCCTAGATGAAGTTCTAAATATAGCTCCTTATCCAAATGCACTTGATATTCTCCTGAGAATGTCCAATGTTTTTCATATGTGAAAGGCAAAGTTTGTATAATATCCGGGCCCAAATGTCTGGACATTTTCCAGCGTTCATGTCTGAAGAGGGCTTACGTTTCTCATTAGGTGGTGTTTCAAATGTGTATTTCATTTCTTATGCACATCTGGCGTGAAGTCCAGACATTGCGAGAGGCTGTTGCCCATGGCACAACATCTGGCAAAGAATCACGAAGATGGAAGGAGATGACAGCCGGCGTTTAAACTTCCCGTCTGCAATGACATGGCCACAATTTGCATGGTCAGACCTATGTATGAGTTATGAGTAATGAAATCTATCGTTACCTGCTGAAATATCCACTTTCAGCATTTTAGATTGTGATCATATTGCAAAGCCCCAATATGTAGTGTGAAAATATTCACAGCTGGATTCATTAAATCATTAAATAATAGCCTGGCCTAATATACACAAGAAACATGCCAAGAGAGTGATTGAAAAACCGCAGGAAGGTGGTTAGAGGGAAAGTTAAAAAGGTTTTCGTGATTCACTCTGTCTCCTAGCTTGCTGACTCAAACAAATCTGCCGGTAACCAGCGATTGATCCACCCTCTCTGCTCTCCACAGCTGTGTTGACTGTCTCGTGCATGGGAACCCTTGATTACTAGGTTGGGTGTACATTTGGGCTGAACCTGGCAGCCAGCTTATTGTGCCTCCCTCTCCAACACACATGCACACACACATGCACACACACTTTGAAACTTTGATCCTGGAGAGTTGTAAATGACTGCTGCGTCATCATCCAGTGCCCCAGGTTGTCCACCAGACTTTATTGGCCTCATGAATGGTTTTGGATGTTTATCTACTACAGTACGTCTGTCTGAAGATCCCTCCGGCGGCTATTTCATGTCCAATTAGCTTATGTTGGCAGATAGTTGTGTGTTTTTTGCTTCATTAGAACCCTCAGCTGTGATGGCCCGGGATGATGCCATCATTAAAGTTTATGATTTGTTGATTTTAATAATCTGTTGTGTTCCTTGGTGTGATTGTTGAAGGGGCATTTGGAAAACACGACTCCTCAATATAACAAGGCGCAGGTGTCATGAAATGACATCAGCGTGAAAGCTGAGGTGGAGGTGGCTCTGCAGCCAAATTATGATTTTACTTGGAGCGTGTCCACAGTTTATGACAAAACTAAAAATTTCTGGCATAATGAAGCCACGTAATGTCAAGGGACAATAAATGTGATGGAAAAACTGGAGTGTTGGTTAGTTATCAATAACAGATGCTAAGGCATGATTGTCCCAATATTTAGAACTTGTTTAAAGGATTTTAAGAAAAGTTTTAACATTAGGGTTAGGCTTATACATCCGGCAACAAGGAATCTATTTAACAATTTAAATCCACAAATAATTTTAGTATTTCTGCCTTTTCAGTGTTTGAGGCATCAAATGTAGCAAAAGATTGTCCTCTAAAGCACAATTCACATGCATTCAGTTGTTGCAATAGATGGGTGACTGGCCAAAAAGAAAATGACCAAACCTTAATTACCAGCTCCGTATTACAGGCATACCAGAGCACTTCCTGCAGGTTATATAATAAAATTTAAAATATGAGACATGAGCCATCTGGCATGAGTCTCATGAGGTTATAAGAGGAAAAATATACAGTATGCTTAGTGAAAGTCACTAAGCATATTGGAGACAAATCATCTGTGTCTCCAATACAGATGCTCATTCTGTTATTGGATGTCGTACTCATACCAGATGTTGTGTCCAGCCATGTTGTTTGGTTAAGTTATTATGCACAATAATGGTTATATAATACACATTGTAATGCAGTTGTTTTTTGCTTCTCTCTCTGTGACATAGTCTCATTGCGACATGTGCGGGGGGGGGGTCCCTCTACAAACTCAACGTCCCCTCCATTGAACTGAACACTTCCATTACAGCTCTTCATCTGAAGTGTTGCTATTGACAACGTTAGCATAGAAGTGACCATATAAGTAGCATGAATTCTGATGCATCTATTCAACCCGTTTGTATTGCCACAAAGCCAGTAATGTACATTATAGTGTGAGATTTTAAGCACATGTGAACAGGGTTCCACATTTTTGGAATGTTGCCGTCAATTAAACACTCAGTTTGAGTGAAAACACATAATGCTCTGAACTCTGCAGCTCTACCTTATTTTCTCCGGTGGATGTACATGTGTGAACGCAAGTGTCTGAGTGAGAGGCTCCGGATTATCTGCGGACTTTCTCTGCCTGGCCTCCTTGTATAAAGTCCTGTAGATATTCAGGAGAATTCAATGTGAGAACACAGCGGGGAATCACCGTGAACGAGAGGGAGGGTAGATGATGCTTCTAAGGAGTGACAATTTGAAAAATAATAAAACAAAAAGAAAACAAATATCTCTGTGAAAAAGCAGTGTCATTCATGTAGACGACACCGACAAAGATGTCTAGAGAGTTGTCTGTGTGTTGTAAAGAAATTCCCATGATCTCCGCATCAGACTTAATACGTCACTTCCCTTCCTCTGTCAGTGGCCCAAATCGGTATTGAAAATGGCAAATTCACGTTGGAATTATTTTCTTTGGTTTATAAAGGTTGAACTAGTGCAGTTATTGGTTGACTGAAAATTCATTCAACTTGAATTTTTCGTCATTACTTAAATCCAGAATATTCTTTCGAGGTTTACGAATTTAATGCTGTCAATTGTTCCATTTCGGCCACTAGGCCACCACAGTACAAGTAATTTGAATGTATGAACTCCAAATTCCAAAGTCATATGACATTTTACTAAAAGCCTTTTGATAGAGTAGCGCAAAAGCACACATTCCCTCCCCCACAGTTCACCAAGAGTGTGAACACTAATTGTATCTATGTGATGTAGTGTCTGCTGGACTTTCTTCTGTCATAGATACACAGTATGTAGTTTCACTAGTCTCATGTATAATTCAACTCTTAGTCTGAGAAGTGTTTGCTTTGAATTCACTGACCTTGTACTTATATACAAGCCTCTCTCAGACAGGAAACAACTGTTATAACCAGGGAATGGGACAGGAAATGATAAATGAAGGAAAGGCACGGATACACTGCTTCACATCAATGCAAATCCGAGCTCTGTTTATTGTTGTAGGTGCTGAGGTTTTGTTAGAGAAAAACTGTCTTTGATCACAGTAGTAGGAAGCTTGACCTGTACATGTGTGTTTGACACCTAGTTGACTTGCTGGTTATGTGCGTGCACGTAAAAGATCATTCTTTCAGTAACAGATAATTACACACATTTATTACCCTGTTATTGAAATTAACTGTTTCTGTTCTTCAACTCTTAATGGGGAAACTATTGAAGGAAACTTGGGGGGGGGGGGGGGTACATCTGAATATGTTGGTGAGTTTTCAAAACACCCTCAGGCATTTAGTGAGAGGATTCAGCACACTATGAACAGTAAACTAAAGGAAGTGAAAATATTTGCTACACCCTTCAGTAAAGAACCAGCTGATGTGCCCGACAAACTACGACACAAAATCATTGACCTACCAAGCACCCACGTGCACTGAACTTTGCATTTCTGTTTGCGACAACCTATGGCTGTGAGAAGTTCTTTTCAAGACTGAAGCTTGAAAAGACTTGATTCAGCTCAAGGCTGACTGACCCAAACCTGGAAAACCAGCTGTGAGTAGCCCCGTCAAGACTACCCTTTGACATCAGATACTTTGCCAAAGATAAGCAGTTCCAACCATCACATTAGAGGTTAGTCAATATGTCTTTAATATGGCCTTCAAATTATGTTATAAAAACTTAAATGACCCTTTTTAAAGGAAAATCATTCCCTACACCTGATCTAGAGGTTTGACCTGAATGCTCAGGCTAGTGAGGAGATAAGTAATCTCCCTTCTCACATCCCCACAGACCATTACCAACAGCCACTCTTTTTGTTTTTCATTTCGTAAAAGGAACAAAAACTAAACAGCTATTGATACTTTGAAATAGACAATTAAAAATTGGATGCCCCTGGATAGCCCTGTTTTGTTCAGCCTTAGAAAAATGACTATTGGGTTTCCTTTGTCGAGGAGTGGGTAAGTGGGGAGATGAAGCCTGGAGGGACATGTGTATTCATAACACCAGAGCCTCTTTCTCTCTGTCTGTATTGTCTGGTGTTGTGGATCCCCCTTTGCTCTATTGTTTTGTGAGTTCTGCTGGTGGTCTGTCAGCTCTCAGAGGGGAGCCTTCTTTACTCTTATATTTCAAAAGCACTTTTTTTTTTATCTGGGCCTGCGCCTTTTTGACTGCTTGTCTATGTCTCTTTTCCCCATCCCATTCTGATCCTCCATCACCATCACACACCCACTCACACAAACATCCCAGCTCGAACCATTACTGGCAGTGGATCTTAGACTGAAAAGTGTATTGGGGTTTTGATTGCCAGTGGGGAAGGAAGGACCCTGCTGGCTTGTCAGCATCTCTGACCCCTCTGTCACAATGGGTCCCTCTCCCCTCCCACTCATTTCCCTGCCAAGCTGGGAAGAGTAAATATTTATCAGCCCTCACAACAATGGCCAGCTCGGAGGAGAAAGAGACTTTGACCAGAGCTCATGCAAGGCCTGTATAGGCAACACTTGTGTCCGTTGGGGCCTAAAGATGGCTGGCAGAAAGATTAAAATGGAGCCTTTGAATCATTTTAATTAAAATAAATTCCTTAAGTTTGTGGTTATGTTACTCAGCTTGAATTGTTCTGATGCTAAAGGCTGAATCTAAGACTGGGTGAGTTGGTATAAAGCAGAACAAGCTTTACACAGAAGATTATACAAATCTACTTCTTGAGTGACTGTCAGTTCAACCCTGCTTCTTGATGTTGGGACCAATAATTGCATAATGATTTATCTTAAATGATATTTAGTATTTTAATTTAGCCAAACTACTAGCATGCCTCCAGGGGTGGCAATATTGGTCAGATGGTTGGTCCACCACTTTAATCCACGCTGTAATATGTCAACAACAATCGGATGGATTGCCATGAAATGTGATGCAGTTTTTCATGGTTCCCAGATGATGTGTCCTAAAGAAGTTGGCTAGACCCATGGCTTCCCTCTTGTGCCACCATGTGGTTGACATTTGTTTTTTCTCATAATTCTTCCACACCAATTGGATGGCTCTCAAATTTGTAACCTACAGATATTGTGGGTTCTGAGAGGACAGATCCTTATGAGTGTAGTGATCCCCTGACTTTTTATCTTGTGCCACAAGCTGTTTAATATATTTACTTATCCAGTTCAGTATTGCAACATCTCTGAGAAGAGGTTAACATTTGTAGTTTTCAGCAACATTTTTTACAAGTATTTAAGCGGTTGTCATGAAGTTGGTCCAGATGTAGATTTTTCCATTTGTCTATTCCTTTTCATCTATGCAATCATAAGGTAAAGATTTTCATTTGTCCAGTTTGTGAATGACCAAAACCCTCAACTGTACTTTTGGTTTAGTACCCATTAGCAAATGCTAGCATGTTAGCTTGCTATACTAAGACAATGCACATGGAAAACATTATACCTGTTAAACATTAGCTTTTTGGCATTGCCATCGTAAGCTAACAGGACGTTAGCATCAGTGTTAGTACAAATGTTTATAATACGTTCAACTCTACTTCTTTTTGTATACAGGTTTTCCAGTCTGCACATTTGCAATCAAAACAAAATAATTGAATTCTGTTTTGTTTTTTAATTATGGAGTATATAGAGTCAGAATCCATGCTCAATATATTGTTGTTTGCCCTATTCTAAAAAGATAATAATAATAAAAATAATGATAATAATTTATATTTCGATTTGTGAGTTTACATGTAAAATAAACATTAGCATTCAATGGTTTGTATATATAAATACAAACCATTTAATGATGGTAATGTGTATTTCGATTTGTTGGTGTATATGTAAAATGTTTGGAGAGATTGAAAACAGGGATCATCTGTTTTCGCAGCCCTTATGACGCATTTAATGTATTTTCCTCCCCTCGTCTCATCTGAGATTATTGTCCATTAAACCTCACTACAATTCATTACAATCAATAGCTACACGTTGAAGACAGAGCCTGGCTGTAGCTGTATGGACACTGACCGTGTTGAAGGGGGTCTTTGTTCTCTGTGTCATGTTCTACTCTTTGAGTGACATTATTGGTCATTTAGTCTGCCGTGGATCCTGTAAAATATTTGGACCCTACCTTGTTGTAAGGTACAAGGCAAAATTATTTGGCTTTAGTTGTTGTGTTTTTCAAGTGAAGCCATTTCTTTTATGAATGAGAAATGTATTGTCCATCAAGAGATGGCTTATCATTCACTGCAAGTGGACACAGTAAGATTTAACATAGAAACAATATTGCAGAACCGTACATGTTTTAAGCCAGCAGTATTATTGCAGATGTATGGAGATAATAAGCACAAAATCCTTGAATATATTCAGCACAAAATGGCATGTAATACACAATGAAGGAAACACCTGCTTAAATGACTAATATTGAGCATATTACAAGCAGGTGCTTTAACACATGTTCAGTATGAGGGATAATTAGGTAGTTAAACCTTTCTTATGGTCGCGTGTATAAATGTTGGACTCACTCAGTTGCTAAATATTTAGGATTTTATGGTTTGAAGACAACTTTGCTCAACTTTCTGATGTTGCATTCACAACAAAGACTAAGGTAATGATACCTTTTGTGTACAACTCAACATTTTAAATCCACTTGAAATAAAACAAAACAATGCATGTCAATTTAATTGAGAAGCACAAAGGCATTCAAGGGATATTGTAGTCACATTGCATAAATCTGCCCATTATAATAAAATGCGTGTCAACAGTCAAACCAGATGGAGGACATAAGTAGCTAATTTGCTTCATAGATAGATTTGCAATGAGACGCATATATTTAAGATGTGGTGTGAAATAACAGGGGGTGGAGGGTTTGCTGGTGCCGGCCAGAAAACGTTGTTTTCAAGACATTTGACTTAGGTTCTGTGGTTTTAAGGGTCTACGTGTTGGATCGTACATGTGGTTGGATTTTTCTGTATATTTTACAGTTCTTTGAATGCACATGTTAGCCATAAACAGAATGACTTGATACATGCAACATTTAGGCAGTATAGAGATGCATTGATACTTTTTTTTTTAACAATAGTTTTTCTGGTCGAATCTCGGGAGAGGTTTTGTCCTAAATCATATCAGAAGTTGGAATGGAAATCTACAGTATACCAGGTGCTTTCTTTTTTTGTTCAAGACTTAGTAAGTGGAGGTACAGACATGATAAATCAGGGGGAAATGCGTGAGAAGTCGTCCTTCTAGTTGCATGTACCTTTGTAGAAGATTGAGTGTAATTAGCAGGGAAACTGCAGCTGTACAATGTGGAAAACATCAACAGTCTTGGCAGATGCCTGTGCATGCAGAGATCCGGAAGAAGAACTTCTTTCCAAGTATTGATTCATCTCTTTGTCACTGTAGGTCTGGCTTCCTAATGTGGAAATAATATATAGAACAGCTAAACTGCAAATATGCATCCAAAGGCCACATTTGAAAATCACAAAGCATGATCTTGGTAACCAAACGCAGGCAATGGTGCATTTGAGGGCATTATTCTAACTTCTTTCTGATAGCAAACATGCCAAATTTTCTGTGAAACCACTAATTTCAACTTCGGTTGCACTATATTGAGTAGCGCGTGTTACTCAACAACACCTGGATGGTTTTTCAAGATCAAAGATAAGATTGGTCGAGACACAATTTAAAGCTCATAGCGATCAGAATAGTATTTATTGTGATACAATGTGTTATGATTAGTGATGAAGTCAGAAGATGAAGTTCAAAAATGTTATTTTTCCTGGTATCGTTCAACCCCATCGGACTACAGACACAACCTCAGGTTATATAAAATGATCGATTGATTGATTGATCATATGGAATACTGTCATTATAACATCTCCACTATGCAACCAATAAGATTGGAGACTCTACATCTTATTTAGATTAACCAATCATTTGTTTTCATTTGGTATAAATGATTCAATATAAAACAGCATTATTACAAGATTAAAAAAAATAAGCTTTGCCTGATTGAGGTACAGAGCGTGTGCAGGGTAATCATCGCCCCTCCGATGCTTTTCATTATACCTTTGGGGGGAGGCCCATTGGCCCTAAGCATGATGTAATTTCATAAGCCTGTCACTAATAATTTCCCACTCATTTTTAATGACTGAGATTAATGCCAGACCAGACTGGGCCTCCGTCACTTTCAGGGTGTGGAATGTTTTTTTTACTCCCCTGCTTTTATATTAATTTTATACTGTTTATAAATATTTATGGACATATACAGACAGCTAATAAAGTCAGCATTGGCTAAAGGAAACTGGACAACTTTCCACTTATTTTCATTTTTGGAGCATTACTGGTCCTCTCTGCCGCCCTGCTTCACGGTGCCAAAAAGCTCTACCCCCCATTTGAATTGTAATAATAAAAACTTGTTTTCTCACATAAGAAGAAAAAAACAAAAAGGAAATATTGAAAACAGACCTTCGGTTCCATAAGTATGCATCTACATGCATGGTGGAGACAAACATACCCTCATGTGTTAACGTCTGCATGGACGGATGGGCTGAGGGAAACATACACCCACCTGCACTTGCCCGCACATTTTCACACAGCCCCTGTGCATACTGTGTAACACACACACACACACACACACCTGTACTCACACACAGACACCTGTAACCCCTCTCTGCCCTTGTTTTACAGTATCAGTTTTCTGTTTGATGTCGAATTTGTTTTTGGTTGTCGGGGCTCAGTGCCCACAGGGGAGTCAGATGTTGTGTGAAGCAGATGAGCTGTTAGGAGGAGAAAGGAGGCACCATTATTGTCATAGTACAGTTTGTTTATTCTTAAACATGCCATCTTTGACGATTTCTTCCGGTGGAGTTTAGAAAAGAGAAAACATCCACCATTCATCTTTTCTTTCTACACACACTGTATTAAATGCACTCTGTCCACTGTATTGAAGCCACCTTTGCGTGCATGTGTGTGTATTTATGTAAAAAAGTAGCCATGCGTATATAGGATTATTTCAAGGGTCCATTTGGCAAAGTACACATTTATCATGGAGCCCACTGATGTCAGACCTGCTGCATTCCCACCACGTCTCCATTACGCGCTGCTGGTACTCACTTAGACACTCTACACCTGACTGGACACACACAGTCATACTCATACACAAACACTTCTCCTCAGAAAAATGCATGCAAACACACATCTGCACACCATAACTCCACTAGACCCAGGCTAGAGAAGATGAAAGAAAAGAAAAGAAGCTGAAGATAAATGATTTCAGAAAAATAACCCCATTCTGAAAATTTAACATAATTTAATAAAACCCCTTTTTTCCCCCAAAAAGTAAGTTTCCTCATTTCCTTTTTCTTCTTTCCCTTCATTTACTTCAATCTGATTCAGTGAAGTTCTCCTGGAGTCTAAATGCATCGCAGGCTTGTTTTTGCATTCGGTCCCTGCAGTGTATTTCAGTAATCAGACTGGATTCCACCCTGATTATTTTTACCATTCATGTTGTGCTGAAATTTCCGTGAACTGGAACCATGAACTCGCAGAGCATCCTTCAGCTGCTTCTCAAACAGAGGGTCTGGCAGCTGGTGGCTGGCAGCTGTCCTGACAGCGGCATCTGCTCTGCGTAAGTGTCTTTGAGCAACAAACTGTCCCTGCAGAGCTGTAAAAAGATCATGTCTCTAACCTGCCAGAAAGTACCATATTCTGTTGTATTTCGGTCGCATACTTATTTCAATAAGTTTGCCAATTAGTTTCTTAATAATTAAATAATTTCCTGCACTCTTGACAGTTTGTTAAATACATTAATAAAAGATACAGATGTTTAGGAAGCTGGTTGATGCCAAATACTAAAGTGAAACTGTCTTTTAGAATAATTAGACAAGTCCTAAAACTGTAGTATATTATCACTTAAGCAGTCAATTAGTAGTGTTTCAGGTAAATGAGAACCTCATTTCCTGAGCCAGATTTCTCCTGGAAGCAAGTACTAGCTAGACTTGAAAAAATTGTATTTCACTGACTGAGGTGCTCTTAAAATAATTATATCCAAATTTAGACTAAAACTAAAACAGAATTCTCCAAATATGTTGGATTCCATCGCTGAATAATTTGTTCAAGTTTAACTGGGTGTATTCAGGACAGCTGAATACTCTCCTCAAAGATACCACCTCACTTATTCACATGAAAGTTTCTTGGTCACAAACCCTCCTCGTTCCTGCACATTTTTGGGTGTTAATCAAGTATTGACTAGAATCCTTCAGCCCTCCTGTTCAGAGCATGCACATCTGAGACTTGTGGTCAGACTCCCTGATGGCTTCCTGCACACATGCATAAGACAAAATAGTTGAATATAGTTCTTTTATACTCTCCAAATCTTAAACTGATGAAATTCTGAGAGTAAAAAACAAAGAATCATTCTGGGCGTTTGAGACACTCAAAGAATGTAGTCACCGTTTTACAATGCTCCTTTTCCAGTGATTGCATGTGAGGAAAAAAGCTTTTTGAGCCAGTGTGCGTCATATGATGAACAGGAAAGTTGCAATAACCTGTGGTGCCAAAATCACTTCACTGTACTGGAGGTTTGGGAAGAGCTCAGTTCTAAACCTGCCTTTGCACCTGAGTCCCAGTCCTGATGTTTTCTTCAGTTCTTTTGTATTTCGTTTGTCTATGTGCAACTTATCACTGTAATTCTGTTATGTTGTTACTTATTCAATGCACCCTGTGACACAACTTCTGTTTTATTTTATTTTGTCGGCTCAGATTTGAAAAAATGAAGAGATAGAGAATGTGTGAGAAAGACGCAGAGACACAGAGGAGGCAATAAGAGAGATCTAAAAGTGTGTGTGTGTGTGAGCGAGCAGCTGCAGAGGCCCTGGTTCCCTTCTTGCTGGCGCACACCTCTCCACAGGGAGTAAGCAGGGCTCCAAGTGCCCTGAGCTCAGCTCTAACCGCCTCCAGAAGCGGAGACAACCCTCACACACACACAACCTACAACCACCCACGCATGCTTACATACTCTACATTACGAGCACATATACTTCCCCACTAGTTTTCTACCTTATTTCCTCTGTAATTTAGTATTTTTGGCCCTCTGTATCATTTTCAGTTCAGCAAACCTTACTAGAATTAATTATATTTCAACAGCACCCAGGAACAATAGCCTAAAGAGGCAAGATTTAGTCTAACAATAGAATGTATGCTGTGATATACTGTATATTCTCTCTATCTCTTGCATGCAGAGCAGTTTTCTGGAGCCAGAAAGCCATTTTAGTAAATCTAATTCAGCTCCCTCTGCCCGGCTCTGCACCCCATGAACCCTCAGAGGGCCCTCCGAGAGTCCACTTGTCCTTCAGTGAGATGACACAGGATGAAGTCACTCCATTTGCTTTGGCACCGGCATCTTTGTTTCAGGCACTGTGGTGATGTGCCAAGGGCTATGTTCCCACAGCACAGTGTTCTGCCCAGTTCCCCGTGAGAGGGGCAAGGCCATAAAACCTGAAGTATCGTCTGTGCAGCACAAGAAATTGCGGCGTAGGATGGAGCGTGCCAAGCTCAAGCGTGGCAGGAACATATTTTTGTGTGTCTTGTCATCCAAAGAGTTCACTTCCTTGTTCAAATCAACTATATTACTATTTTACCCGCCAAACACATACGAACAAAAAAGATTATGGTTGACAACTGATTGTTGATTAGATGTAGATTACTGCAGGTAATATGTTCCCCCTTTTTCTGTCAGCCAAGAGTAATGCACAAAACATGCAGGCAGTCTGTAGCTCAATACTAAGATAAGATGAGATAAGGTAAGATAAGCTTTGATCCCTTGCCAGGGAAATTCACATGTTCACATCACAGCAGAAGGTAGTCAGAATGAGGTAGACAAGAGAATCAAATAGGCCAAAAATAAAACAGGGATAAAACTAGATAAAAATGCATAGAATATGTACATAATATACACGGTAATTATTATTATACTAAAATAATTATTTGTTGAGAAATGTACTATTCTATGTTAAGTTTGTATATAGTAATGACTTCAGAGTTTCACGCAATATTTGAGATGTGTCCGGCCTCACGTGAAAGTGACTGATTACATGAGAAGAAGTTTTAAATGTTTAATAAAATCTATTATCTTTAGCTTCAGGGAATTTTGTGATGCTTCATTAAACAGCAATGGATGGGATCAATATAGCTGCTTTCAGACATGCAATGGACTCTGCCAACTGTCTGTATTTTCTACGGAAAAGGTGCAGGTGTGGACGCAAATGTCAGAGTGAGACGCTCCACAGCTTCTACAGACTTTATCCGCCTGACCCCCTAATATTGAGTCTGTAGAAATCCAGGAGAAGTCGATGTGTGAACACAGCAGGGGATCCCCTGGATAATAAAATAGAGGATACCTGGATGTCATTCTAGTTCTGAGGTCATGTGCAGCCTTTTAGCAGGTTTTGCAGAGGTGGTGCATGTACAATCAATTAGAATGCATTGTTGGTGTTTACTAGATTGCATTATATTGAGAGGAGTTGCTAATATTCTGGCCTCCTGATGGGGACGGAAGGATGAAAAAATCTAAACATCTAAATTTAATGTTGTTCTGTGTAACATCACTTTTAACTGTCTTCAATAGTAAACATAAATATTAATGCTAAAGGAATTTACACATTATGTGCAATCTCTTCAAAAATTGTATGAAATGCTTTTTAAAGCTTGACACTATGGCATAGCTGTTGAATTGAGTTACAATGGATTGTAAAGGTGTATAAACTAGAATGTATTTGAGTTTTGCTCTCAAATATTGGGTTTAATGATGATTTATGTTAGTGAAAAGTTTTTGAAAGCTGAATCTAAATACATTCTGTAAAAGTTGGAAACGATTCAGATCTGATTATCAGATTCATTACTGGATTCCCATTCAATGAAATGCTGTTGAGCTTGAACACTGTGCCGATTCACCTTGAACTCAAACAGTCCCTGAGAGATTGCTCAGCAATAAATGAGCAGCCATTCGTTATACTGCATGCTGGTGATTTTCCTAATGTAATATTATTAGCTGGAAACTCTAAGCTCTTGCTCTAACAGTGTCTTGGCTTTGTTGGAGAAACAATGGAGAATAGAGGAAAACAGAAATGCTGTGACTTGTCTTAACAGCGTGAAATCTTGCAGTGACACAGGTCTTTGGGTCATTTCGTGGTGGCTGCATCTGGGAAGAATAAGACACCAAATGCAACAAAACAGACAGTCAGTATTAGAAATGTGTTTTGTGGCAACCTTTTTGTCACATTTGGTGGTCGGTCACAAATAACATTCTAGTTTTTGAAAAACACTGTGTTGGATAAGATCTGGCCATGTGATGGAAACCAGAGGAAAACTGAGCGTGTTATGAACATCCTGTCAAATAAAGTTTACCTCGTATATCAAGCTCATCTGTCCACAATAAAGTTGGCCATGCGAGAATCCTTGGAGAGCAGATGATGATTCAGATGCAGAGATTGTTTTGAAGTGGCCTGGAAGTCTAGGAGAAGTTTCTACACTGACCTTGTCTGCATGAGTGTGGTGACACTTCAGTGACACTTCAGCATTTTCAGTATGTCTGTACTGTATGTAGTTTGTCTCTCTCACCGCCAGCTCCCTTCCTCTCACCCTTATGCCCTTTCCATCCTTCTTTCTCTGCCCCTTCAAATAAACCCGCCTTCGTTTCATCCACTCACTGCCTCTCCTGCACATGTTCGCCTCTGCCTCTGCGTCTCGGAAAAGGGTTTATGACAGCAGGATGTGATCTCACACCTCCTTCTGCTTCTTCAACCACACAAAAAATCTCATGATTTTCTTTACGTATTTTCCGCGGTGAGGCCTTCCAGTCCCCCACCCTCTCAGAGACTGTGGCCCCCAGAGAAATTTGACACATGGATGCGATCTGTCAAGTTTTATCAGTTTTTTTTCACCAGAGTCCGGTTCTGCTTTAGATTCTCTGTGTCAGACGTTAAGAGCTCCACTGTTCAGGGCTTTGTCTGCTGCCTGAAAATGCCTCAAATATCTTTGTCAGTTGCAATAAATTTATTGTGGTCACTGTTTTCTTACACTATTGTCATTTTCGTAGTGTAATCTTTCTGTACATTCTTTCTCGGGCCAGCCAAAGTAAGTCAGTGGTTCTTGAATAAGACTAAACGCAATAGAAATATTCACTTATACCAGCTCCTCAAATCTATGTGAAATATTCTTCAGTTCAGAGGGCTAGTCAGACCAGACAAGCAATTTAAATCAGCATCACCTTGTGATCTCTTAAATTATGACAGGTAATTTTCACTCTAATCAATATATCGGAGATGTCATCAGTTTATTGTAGTGGCAGCTAGTGATACAGTTTATTGGAGGGGTGCCGTGTTGGGGGGGGGGCAGACAAACAAACTGAAGCCAGACTTAACAAAAACAACACAATATGCCAATCCTGTAGCCTTCATCGAGCTGCTGAGCAATGCTAAGCCTGCCACAAAAATGTCGCCTCATTGTGTTGTCTAAGTGACTGAGGCAACTTTCATGCCGTTTGCATTTTTCAGAGAGATGTTTTAGGTCTCACACCCACATCGTTGTCCACAGTACCTCCGTGTTGACTTTAAAACAGCAAACAGGGAAAGTAGTAAAAGACATTACTTATTACTTACACCACATCCAGTTAGCCAACTCTGTTTCTCATAACAAGAGAGGGAGAAGCCCCGAGGTGTTAGCTCGTCCTCATCACTTGTTGCTGAATCTGTAAAACGTAAATAACATATTTTTGTTGGAGTGACCGTCTTGTTAAAAGATTGTTTTTGTAAATATATTAACAGTGGAAGTAACTCTGCTGACGGCGGATGTACCTGAGACGGCGTCGAGGGTTGACCAATCACATTAGATAGAAAAGTAAATCAATACCAATTTGCTGTAAATAAAAGACAGAGTGTCTGGACAAGGAGAGCTGTGTCCCGTGGAATATCTGCAACAACCAATTAAAGAGCAGCCTCAGGTCCTGTGGTTGCCAAAAGTTTAAGTATTTAAATTCACTATCATTTGGCCCGGAAGTATTTAGACAGAAATTAACCAAATACAATTTGAAAACTATTTATATTGCTCACAGGCGCTGATGGTCTATCAGGTGCATGGTGCAAGTATCTATTATCTAATAAAACATTATTTGGCTTTTTCTCAGGATGTTGGAGACAATCTCTGCTTAAAATCATACCATTGAAGCAGAGACTGACATTAGATGATATTAAATAAAAAATGTACTGTATTTATAACTATATTAAATAAATATACCTTTATATATACATCTGTATAGTAATATATATTATAGTATATTTATTTACATGTATGTATATATTTATATATGCATGTTTATATGGGACCAATAAACTTAATATTATCTTAATTTTTATCCACAACCAAATAAAACAGTTGCGTGCCCAGAGAGTTAAATTTGAAATATAGTTTTTAAACTATGAATAAATTAGCTGATGACTATGGAGCTCAAACATGGAGTTTCTGGACAGGGAAATACACGTGTTGGCATAAACACGTGGACACAGTTGCGCAAAAAATACCCCTGCTCCTTTCCCAAAGGGTGGACAACACACTCAAAGACACACACTTTGTGTTTGTTGAGTGGAGGCTGGGGGGGATGTTGAGTGTAAAAAGGCTGCTGGCCGTGTGTGTGTTTGGGCAATTCCTCAAAGACTGTTGTCCTTTTGATGAGCAAACGCTAACTTCGCTCCCCTCAAAGCCTCTCATCCCTCTCTCCTTCCGACTTTCCCTCTCTCCACTCCACATAACTTCCCTGTTGTACTGTTTGTGTCCGAGATCAAACCAGGGCTCCGTTCAAACAAATCGAGATCTCTTCTGTGCTTTGCAGACTCTCCTCATTTGCTGGACTCTTCTGTGCTTCCTCTCTTCAACTGGATAAGAACCTGTGTTTGCATACCATCCCTCTCCCTTCTTTACTTTCCCCTCTCTTGGTCCGTCCCTCCCCTCCCCACTTTTGTCCCTCTCAAAGACAGAAGAAAGAAGAGTTTTGATGGAGTTGTGTCTTTTCCCAGACTAGAAAAGTTGCTCAGGAACTTGGAAAAAGGGGAAGAGGGAGAGGTAGCAAGGAGTGGCGGGAAGAAAGGCAATCCGTGTTAAAGAACAACAAAGGCCTGGTTGAGCCGCTCTAAAGCCCATGACTACATGTGAAATCCTTAGGAAAAACAGATGTAATTAGAAGGCTGAGCCTAGTTTTGTGCCAAAATTGTGCATATTTTAAGGCGTTAAAGCAACAGCAGTAAAACAACAGGCCTCTGTTTCTAATTTCTTAATACCGTCGTGTTCGTCTGCCAAATAATAGCAGCTTGCCAGTATTGATTCTTCATGCAATTCAAAAACCTTATTTTATTTCCTGGATTTGTCATCAAAGTGAGGTCTGTTTCTTTCCAGTTATTCTTTGTCAAGAATCGTGACGGAATTCTCTTGTTTTATTTTTATTAGTTATTATTACTGATTTTTAACTTTGAACAAAATCTTTGCTCCCCCATTCAAACACCAAACTGCTACCTTGTAAGGGTGGTGATTTTGAAAAAAGCAGATGTGAAAATAATTTTAAGATTTAATAAAAAATCCCTTTTGTCTTTTTGATTATCTCATAACCCCTCAAATATTTCTGGTGACCCTTGGGAAGGGTCATTTAGCCAATCTGCACAACCGGCTAGTGCACAATCATTCTCGAATTGTGAACATGAGGTGGATCGATGTTATTAAGGTAGATTTAAAAAGGTTTGCTTGCAAAGTAGATCATGGATGTTTTCAAGCTCAATCATGATATGAAATCACCCAAGCTTTGTTTGTCTTTAATTTCTTTGTGTTCTGTTTGCAATTCAGTTACATTGTCATTTGCACAAATTTTTTATTTGTTGTGATCACAATAATATTAACTAATATATAAAATGAAGGAAAAGTGAGGCATAGTAGAATCTCTCTGATGAAAAGCTCCATATTTAAGACAGAATAAAAAACTTTATTAAGGAAATTTGAATACATTCTCAAGATGTTTGATTTTTGTCTTTCTTTAATCGGATCATTATTGTACTTTTGGGCTTTTTCTCTCCTAATGCTGTGTTTGAGCAAAAATAGTTTTAGCTCATTGGAGAAGAGTCGAGCAGCTCTGTCAGTTCTGTTAATAAACTGTGAGTTGAGTGATGGAAGGGACAGCATTTTGGCTGCGGTTCATTAATCTCAAATTGCTCTAAAATCATAGCACATTAAAATAATTTTATCATCCACAAATCAACAAGTATTATTGCCTTTGGGTTTTGCACCTGCCAACCCTTGTGAGTTAAACATGTGCAAATTATGTCTTCCGCACCTTCGAGTTGCCAACACCTCGGAGAAGAATGATGACTAGAAGTGGAGATAAAATGTGCTGCCAATCTCTAAAAGTTCTAGCCAACTGCTTTCCCTTTTTTTCTGCTTTCCTCTCACCCTTGTATCTGTCATTTTATTTTATCTCTGTGCTGTGTATGAAAGGAAATGATCAGAAGCAGACAGATGGGTCATCTGGATGCAGCATGTCTCTGCACAAGCACAACCACATGGCTGCCCCACTCACTCGTTCTGCACCTGCCCTACAAAGTGTCACCAAGTCCAGATACCCTCGGTTTGTCACAGGTCAGGTGTCAACCTACAGAAGGCGCATTTACGCATCATGTCACTGAGCTGCAACTAATTTATCATCAGAAATCTATACTGTGCAGCTCTATAATGCAGCTGTGTCATAAACCTGAACAACCTGTATCATAAACCAGACCAAAGGCCTCATCAACATATGTAAAAGCAAAGTTTCAAACAAAATATGTTCTTTTTAATGTACTCACTGGATTGACTTTTCCAAAATAAAGTAAAATAAATCTACCTTATGTACAATATATCTCTTGAGACCTTTGGGACTTTGGGAACCTATGTTGTTTCCAAACCATCTTCACAGTGCTGGCCTTAGAGGTGACTTCCAAACTACTTTGTTTTAGTTTTATAATACGTCACTGTAGCTTTAGTTTAAAGGCTAAGTTTTATGTCTCTGGGGCACATTGTATGACCTTGCATAAACGGAGACGTTGTTAAAACTGCTTGTGATTGGTCCACAACTCAAATTCATACATCAGTGTTTACCTAAGGTTAAACTTGACATGGAACATTTTCTCAGATTGACTGTTAATCCAAACAGATTGCAGAAATTATTTTGAAATTAATTTAATTTATTTTATATAGTTATATAGTTGCGACATCTACCCAAACTTGAAAAAAGGTCCCAAATCAAACCAACCACATGTTTACCTAACGCTGACGTCAAAACATAAAGACGGTTATCGTCAGGCTTACTCCACAGCTCCGCAATATGTCTTTATCTCAAGCACCATACATATAGATATACAGACAGGCCCTCAGTGGCAGCTCTACAAAGAAACATACGATAGTTTGCCAAAGAAAAGTGAATCCATCACATCATCTCTTCACAACAAAGTAAAGCAAATGTACATGGGAGACACATGGTTCAAAGATTTGAAATACTTTAACTTCCCCCATGGGCTTTTCAGGCAGTGATCCAAGAAAAACTTACAAAAGAGGGACTAAATGTTCACACATCCAGGAATTATACATGTGCAGGACAAAACGCCATCCACCACAGGATAAAAGAGGAAGTCTGCACACTGTTAAGCTCCCAACTGATATTATTATCTAGTTTAACAGCAGCATTCTATCTACAGCTTAAAGTAAAAGATGCAATACCAAAAACGTTATCGATATGATGGATGTGTCCTCACCTACAGTGAAAGGACCCATTCCTGTCTAAAAACTGCAAATAACTAAATGAAAACTATGGAATTCCACCCTGGTAATGAAAACTGGTTGAGGTTTGCGTGTTATTGATATTGAGTGTTTTGTGGCTGTTCATATTTGAATTTAACTCTGAGGCATTTTGTCTGTGGAATTCATTGATAACATTGAACATCGATAATAGATTCCAAAAACACTAGCATAGCATAGTGGGGGGATTAAAACTCACTCAATGATCTTGACAGTCCCAAACAATAGTCTTTTCCCTTGAGATAAAGCCTTGGTTCATACAGGTGCTGGAGGTCATTAAGGAGAGCATTAGTCATCTTATGGCACAGCTTGAGTCCTGAGTCAGTTATTTCTCATACATTTTATGTATAATAAATGTTTATGTACAATTACCTTTTTTATGGGATTCACATTTTTAAGCAGGGGGAAACCAAACTATACACATAAGGCCTCCTGTCGCTAAAATGCAGTGTAACTCAAACATAAGCTCTCATTCATGTTGCAGCCATTCCTCAGCCCCCTTGGGTCCTTCTGGGCAGGCATCAGGGAGCTCAGCACTAATTGGGTCGGAGATGTCCGTCCTCACTGCCAAGGTGTCGAAGGGATTGGGTTTCCCTGTTTTCCGAATCTCTGACCTACAGAAGCCAGAGAGCAGTGTGATCAGTGCTGCCAGGCAGCGGCTGTCTGCTTTTTGTCTCAGTCTCGTATTCATCCAGTCAATTACAGTTGCACCTTTTTTCTTTTTTCTCTTTGTTCAGTCAACAATCCACAATCACCCAAACAACACCTTCTTAATGCAGTCTATCGGCTCTCACTTCTTCCTTGATTGCCTCCCTCTCTCCTTTCCTTTCACGGGCAGACATTATCACATGCAGGGGTGGGTGAAAGGCTCAGAGGGCTTCTAGGATTACCTGCTGCTTTCCTGCCTATGTCAAAGCACATGACAATCCAGCACCTGAATGCTCAGCCATTAGAGGACTGTTAACATGCTTTTAAAGCACACAATGAGTTGGGTCATTAAACTTACAGGATGAAGGAGATTTTGTTTTTTTTCCTGTTTTTCTTTTTTGCAGATGTATAAAGTGTTTTGTTGGGCATACAGAGAAATCAACAATAGTTGTTTGGGCTGCTTGTCTGCTTCATTCAAATCCCCAAATAAAAGGGACTGATAGCTATTCTAACCCCAGATTTTTGAATTGGCCCTGTAAAAATGATGTGAAACCATGATGGACCAAGTTGAGCATTTACATGTCAATGATTCAAAAACATCTTGTCGTCCCCCCCACCTCCTCCTTTTAAGTTGTCCACTAAACCTGTCACTTTGAGGAGTTGTGGGCAATCATCACAGAGGCCGCTGGGCTTCCACCAGGGCCTCTGTCCTTCCTGGTACAGTGTGGCCTTTGATGTGGTTCCTTCTTTAGCATGCAGACCTTGGCCCAGGCTGGCAAAACCCAAACTCAGTTTCTCTAATGTTTCACCCCACAATTCAACTCAGTGTTAATCCTAGTGGAGGTATGACGCTGGACACTGTTGGTAGCGCTGAAATACTTTGGTGCTGTGATTTCAAAGGACTACCCTGAGCTGACAGGCCGCGTGACCACCATCAGTGGGCCGGGGATGGGCAGTGTAATAATTCACAAACTGCTCTGTCACTGCTTCACCCACAGGGAGCTGGCTCTGAGCCTCACCAGCATGATATGAAGCATGTTTGGGAGCTGAAAATATGTTTCTAAAAGGCTGTAGAATGGGAACAAAACTGTGTTGTTCATTCTTGGATAATGGCAATGATATAAATCTAAGTGGTAACCAACCTTTTCAAGCCCAAATGTAAGCTGAGATCTACCACCCCGATATCTTCCAAAAAAAACCACTAAGGATGGTCATATTTATTATTTTTGCGATGTCTGTTCAATTTACACAAAGAAAGACAGTCATGCAACTTTATCTATTAAATGCATAATATTTGCTTTGATATCTGTTCAATACAAACTACTGTAGCTTCTCAGTTCAACAATAAGTTCTGCAATGGAGCTAACTACTGTATTTTTCTTGTATCAAAGTAGTCCTTGTGTACTCAAATAAATACCAGTACTATAAAGTATGAAGCCTTGTATCTTCTGCTTCTGCACATATTTCACAACAAATCCATGGATTGAGTCCACAGAAATGAGTGCTTTTATTTTGAAACGGGTACAGGAAGTATTGCAAATATGTATGTTTGTGACATATTCAAAAGATAGACACCCAATACTTCCTGTACCCGTTTCAAATTAAAAGCATTCAAGCGTTTCTGTTGACTCAATCCATTCGTTTTTAACAAGGCTTTGATTGTTATTGCAAGACGGGAAGATGCACAGCTTCATACCGTAGTGTTCTGGCATTTAGTTGAGTAAAGAACCCGACTTTTATTCAAGGTAAATACAGAATTTTTACCAGCAGCAACGCAGCAGACACGCTGCCAGTGTGGATAACACACAACCGCGGCATGTAGCAGATCCACAGCGAAACCACAGCCAGTGTGTCCCGAGCAATGAGGGGATTGACAGTGAAGGCTTTCCAGATCGAACTGTTGCTCGCGATCAACCTGCTGGTTACCTCTGATCTAAAATATGTGTCTCAACATCAAGTGATGAAAAACTACCAAAAGGTATCTCTTGGTATCTATATGCACAAAATCTAAATGTTATTTCTTGTCAGATAAAAGAGAATCGCAGTACAACACAACAAGTTTTACACAACTTATCAATACGGGGCTATTATCATTAGAGAAAACTACAAAGCACTAAATGGCTTAGGCTTTGACTGGGCCTTGGGGCCATCTGCGAGTACCTCACCACTGCAGATGATTACAGCTGGCTATATGAACCATGTCCTAATCCTGGTGGACAGCTGAAATTAAAGCCAGGTATGGCCCTCTGCTTTCTCAGCATTCCCTGTGGTGAACCTCCTCCCCTGCTGAGAGGAATCAGTTGTTTGTGAGCAAAAAAAAAAATTCCAGAAGAGTCTTTAGTCTGTAAATATGAGGCACGTCTTAAAGCAAATCAGGGGCCACCGATGGAACTGCCAGATCAAAATGATTAATTTCCATTTGGCTCCTGCTTTGTTTCCTGCCTGAGATCACAATTTGTGTGTGAAACTTCCATCTTTGCAGACCTTATGTAGACTCTACATGTTTATCTTCAGAGCTATTTCCTGTTCATAATCTGTTAATCAAGGACATAAGTAATTTTGCTCTATATGGTTTGACATAATAGACAACAGCAGCAACAGGACATAAAATGAACACACACCTATCTGACCTCATTTATCACTTGAAATATTTTCTTTACGGTAAACTGGTGTCTATATTCATATGTTCTGAAGGAGGGTTGAACTTCCTGAAACTCTTTAAAAAACAGCATCATTGTTCATGAACTGTCACAACTCTTGACTCGAGTGTGAACTGTGGCCTGAACCTGGATAATGACGATAGTTAAATGAAAACGTATTAAATTCAGGATTTATTGACTCGGACAGTTCCACCCTCTCTGAGGTTTGAATGAACACAGTTATCCAGAGCTTTTGTTGCCTTGGGTGGGGATGGAGAGATGAAAGAGAGCATCAAGTTCAAGTAGTTATTAAACTAAACCTAGAAGAGGAGCCAACACATCTGAACAGTAATCTATAATTTAAGTAAACTGTGTGTGTGAAGAACGGGTGCAGCCATATTAAGGAATTATGTGGTCGAATGTCAGATAATTAAAGGATGTTTACTTTGTCTTTAAGTAGGGTTGTTGCAAGCCTACTGTGGTCATTTTGTTAACATCTACTGAATAGAATTAATGTTATCTGATACTCCTGTTTGATCTACTGTGGTGTTTGTCTCGCAAATAAAATTATCTTATCTTGGGTGTGATTTTGTCTCCTATACTGGGGACTGTAATTAGCAAACTACAAGGTTTAGGGGTTTCATTCAGGACACTGCTTCTTCAAGTCAAAATGTTGAACCTTAGTAAGAATACCCTAAATTATTCAGGTAAGATAAAGATTTAAATTTGCTGTATTGACCAGCCTGTCCATTTTGATTAGACCGTAAGCCATCTGCAATATTAGTAAGTTTAATGAACTTAAAATGGGACATTTGGAGGAATAGAGTTTGCTGTGGATGATGATTTTCTTTGCTACCTGGAAATTAGCACCACCCTATAGTTTCCAAGACAAAAAGCCAATGGAAGTGTTTTTCAAGGCTTTTGGATAATTGCAGGAAATATATATCACGATAATTACTTCCATGTTTGGTTCAAGAAGCTAATCTTTGCACATGAACACTTAAATGTTTTTTGAAGCCTAAAAACAATCACCAGAATTACATTGGCAATGTTAGGCTACAAACAAACTACATCACAGTCACATGACCTCAACGTCACCACTTCCAACTTATAATTTGATATTGAATGCTTGCATTTTGTGCAAAAGCCTTTCCCTTTTAGAAAGTTAGTTTTTAAGAGCGGGAGTATAAACACAACAAGGCTGTGAAGGTGGACTAGTGAATATATTAGTTTGAATGTATAGCCACTCGTTGTCAAACTGCTTTTTTACAGACACATAAAAATATAAGAAAGCCACAGGTGGGGTTGTTACCAATGTTTTTCATGTTGTAGAATAAAATGTGACAATAACAAGAAGAATTTAGTGTTGGGATCGTACTTGGCCGATACCTATCGGACCGAACCACAACACAGATTTCAGTGCCTGAGCTCTGTTCTGAAATAGTTTCCCCTGCTTTCAGTCAACATAAATATCACTGCACGTGCCCAGTTAACATTACACATAACTGTGGTGGCAACACGCTCTCTGCATGGCTCTGGCAGCAAGAACCATTATTCTACAGTTAGCTAGTAGCTCAAACAGTCAAAAGACTGGATGTATTTCACACAAAAGGATCCTGACACCCAGGACATGCAAGAAGTGTTTCAAAGCATCTCCGTGTAAAGGGAGGAATGCGACAAACTTAATTGGCGACGCACAGGACACACTTGAAAGTAAAGGGATGCTCCTTATTTGACTGCTTGCATGAATCCTGTATTAAGCGCTGAAACTGTTATTTAGTGTTAAATGATAGTAGTTGGATTAGCTTTCATTTATAATGTAATTACAACAACTAACTAACTGATCACGCTGCTCTCTAAAACTATTTGATAGCTGTTAACAGTAAATTTGTTAAATTAATGCCCTTTTAAGAAAAAGGGTATTGCTACTGGCATTGTTTAGGGGAACGGTTCAGGCTAAAAAACCTGATACCCAACCCTCAGACTCTTTTAGCCCTATGTTATCCAGCCTCTTATTTAAGATATGTAAAAATATGTAAAAAAAAATGGGAAAATAAACACAGACCTTATTTCAGGCATCTAAACAGTAGCCTAAACAATAAAAAAAAAATCCAAACTTGTTGCCAAGTTTTGTTACGTATTTGTGCAGCATGAACGGTGTGTTGAAACCATATAGTTGAAACTAAATGGAAACCTCTTCACCTGTTCATTCACTTATGCACATGTGGGACTGTCCACATCTGTAAATCTGATATTTTGGAAATGTGAATAGCTTCATTTCCACACTCCTGATATCAGATATTAACAGTGTATATTAATAGTGGACTTTTGTGATTGTATATTTATCTTTATATATTCATGTATACCGGTAGTTGTTATCACTCTGGTGTTTTCTTGAAGCTTGTTGTAGATGCTTTTTGGGGGGTTTTTTCGTGGAAGTTTTTTATAAGCTGTGGCAGCGAGCGGGTTAAAGCTCACCGTGTGACCGTCCTATCAGTGCTGCTCCTCGGTGCAGTCCCAGCCCACCGCCTCCTCCGTCCCTCCGGAGAGAGCCGCGGTCTGTGTGTGTGTGTGTCTGTGTGTGTGTCTGTGTGTGTATGTGTGTTTGTCATCCTGGCAGGACACACTCCATGAGAAGCAGCTCTCTCTCTTTCTCAGAGACGTGTAGCTGCCTTCTCCCCGGGCTGCGCTGTTTGTTTAAGAGCCTCGTGGATATTTTAACCCAAAGTGGAGGAGTCCTGTCCGTGTGTGTGTGTGTCCGTGTGTGTGTGTCAGTCAGTGAGTTTTTCCTCTTGGTGGATACGAAGCGCCGCGTGTTGCAGATCGCCCGGCGACAAGAAGCGCGCAGGAGAAGCAGAAAACACGGTAGGATATGGTGTGAATCCCGGCTGCTCTTTCTACGTGTCCATGTTCTCCGGGCTGTTTTTAAAAGGCGTGGGAGTGGGTGAGTGGGGATCACGGTGCGGGTTAGTGTGTTGGGAAGTTGCGGGGACAGGAAGGATCGGGAGTTGTGTGCGCTCCGGCTCCATGCGTCTCCTCTTGAGGAGTTTGGATGTGAAGCTAGAATATGTTAAGCTCTTATAGAGCTGATGTTATTACACTTAAAAAGTAGCAGGACCACAGAGTTAAATGAATACAAATATATTTATCATCTGAAGGGACTCATCAGGAGACTGTATAAGAACTTACTCTTTGAAAAACATAAATTTTTATTCAAAAGAACAGCTGTTGTGAACTTCTTTGTGCTCATCTTTACCAATTAACCTTGATCCATTGACTAACCCAACCCTAACTTAGTTCAGTATGAGGGCGTAGGAGGTAGAGCGGGTTGTCCACAACCCATCCCAGTCTTCTTCATTCTGCCTGCCGAAGTGTCTTTGGGCTTGATACTGAATCCCCCTGTGCCAGCAGTGTGTGGGTGATAAAGTGCTGCACATAGATGCATTGTATGTGTGTGAATGGGTAATTGGCAAAATTTTAGTGGTCATCAAGACTAGAAAAGTGGTATATAAATACAGACCATTTATTACATAGTTACTATTATGACGTACTCATCGAGAATCATGTCCGTTCTTAAAAATCAGCCAAACTTAAGTTAAGTGAGAGTTTATCACTTTATTCCAGAATCCGATGCTGTTATTACGTTTTCATGATTTCTTTAGTCTGAATGACGCTGATGTAAATATTAGGCAGGGAAGGTTTTTGTTTTTCACTTGCTTGGACATGTTTCTTCTACTATTATTACTATGTCTTCTTCTACTATCTTTTGTAGTAACAGTCTTAAATCAATCAATCATTTTATTTTAACAGCCCATATTCACAAATCAGAATTTCCCTCATTGGGCCTCACAAGGTTCAACATCCTCTACCCTTAACCCTAGAGAAGAGACAAAAAAAACGTATCAGGGAAAAAATCCTCGATCATAAACTTTTAAAGTGTGTTAGGTACATTTGCAGCATGCAATGTGCATGCAAGGTGTTTTAACATAGTTATAAGGAAGAAATAAATCCCTCTAATTCTTACTTTTATGATCCAAATGTCATTGTATTTGACATCTTTGGGTTGATGATGATACGAACGGCAGGTTGACTCAGTGCGTTCCCCTCATTTACTCGGAGACTCTGCGCTGTAGCCTTGAGCCAGCACCACCAAATTGGTATGTGTAACATGCCAGCTGTGAAAAAGAAGCACCCTCAGGGGGTCAAATCTGCACAATATCTCTCCTGACAACCAGAAAGTTGTCCAAAGAATACATGTCCTAAAGACACGTCAAGCGTGCGCGTACCTCGCAGGGACGACTGCCTGCTGTTGTGTATGTTGTTATTATTATTATTATTAGAAGCAGCGTGTGGTTATTAACCATCTCTTGACTGATTCCTGGTAATTGCCACCTATTAGTTTTAATTAAAGGGATGCAGGATGCCTCGTCTTATGTTGCGTATAGCTGCCTGTCGCCTGAGGTCTCTCCATCTCTCTCACACCCCATAATCATAAAGTTCACATGAAAGACGGTAGAAGAAGCGCTTCATCATCACCTGCACTCAACCAAACCTGGAATCATTACAAAAATGGGTTTTTAGTCCACATTTTGGGGTTATTTGAGTTTAATGGACCTTTTAAAAATTGATTATATCAAGACACGTGACGTTTTTTTTATGACTAAATGCAGCCTCATCCCTTTACTGGAACAAATTTTTTTAAAGCTACAGGTTTCGTTCTGAAAATAAGACACGCTTGCACATTTGGAGGTCAAGACAAGAGTTTGAACTGTCCGATTAACTGCGAGTGATGATGTGGGAAGACAACTGCGACAGTGAGGTAAAGAAATTCAAGGGAGGAAATCTTGCTTCCACTTAATATCCCTCCCTTGCTAGCCAGCTTTACCTTTCTCTTTTGTTGCCGTTAATTACTACCAGGCTACACACGCTGAAGAGTTAAGGTACTTTAATTCAGTTATTCTGGCTCTGTAATCAAGCTACATTTGCATCCTGCATAAATAGATGGAGCTGTGGACGGTGCCGTCTTTGAACCTCGGTTCCAGTCGTCTGTGGTGTCAGCTTTTATTTTGAAGAGAGACACACAAGAGTCTGCCTGTGTCTACACAGACCATCCTAGATGTCTCACCTGCCTGTCAGCGCTCTGCCGCGGTGTACGCAGACACACAGTGTTGAGGCTGAATTCCTTTACCAGCCAGACATCAGAAACACTTGGTTGCACATGTATGATGCAAACCTTATTCTTCTCCTATTGTTTTTATACTTAATCTCCATGAAGCCTTCCTGGTTGCTTCCAGCCTCCTTCAGTCACTACAGGCTCTTGACAGCTGTGGGAGCCACACTAATGACTTCATCTGGACTTCCCTCAGCACTCCACTATTCTGAGCACTCGGAGCTCCAGAGTTATTCTTCCTCTCCTCCCCTTTTTTCAGCCCTTCACCCCCCAGGCACCTCTGACCCGACGGGGCTGTCATGCTCATGTTTCACCGCTCACTCATGTGGAGGTGTCAGAGAGCGCATTGGTCGCATACGCTTGAGGTCGGATGGGAAAAACAGGCCAGTGTGATGTATCGCTTGGTGCTCAAATGCAAGCACATCCATTTTGCGGCAAAATATTTTTCAGGGGTCCCGACATATAGGTGAAATGAAAACCTGTGTTTGTGTGTGTGCATAGGTTTCTTGGAAGAGTAGCTAAGGTTAAACTCAAGGTGCTTATCTTACTTTAGAATCAAAGCTACTTCAATCAAAATAAAATAATTGAATCCATCCATTTTCCAGTTTATCTGAGGTCAGGTCAGGAGTCAGTAGTCTAACCAAGGTATTCAAGATGTCCTTCCCTCCAGCAAAGCTTCCTAGCTCCTCCTGGGGGAACATAAGAATCCAAGTTCTTCAACAAGACAAGGTCAAAACCATGAATCTGGCTGGACCATGTATGTTCATTCCATGTTTTCCCCATATACACATAAAGTTATATACATTGCGTATCTCTCCTGCTGGGTTGCTGACAGTGTGGTCAGCTGGTGTTAATTTGGCACAACAACGGTAGTTGCTGCTTTAGCTGTGTGCGTTCCCACAACTGGGATGCAGAACTCTGCATAACACCTGACATTTGATCTGAGAGTATTGGAGCTGCTAACAGTGAGGAGTCCCACACTATGATGATGCAGAAATAATCATTTGTGCCAAATCTTTTGAAAGAGCAACTGCCAATGGGAAAAGTCCTACACCAACTTTCTCTCAATCATGCACATTCACGTTTGTAGGGGTGGCCAACATATTGTTTAGTTTACATGTTGTTGCAGATGAACAAATAAGATACATGACCTCTAATTCATTCTGAAGTGGCTTCAGTGACGGTGACTGAGTGGATATTGTGATGGTACAAAGAAATCAGTCTTTACAGGATATGGGTGCAATGGACCACTGTAATCCGTTTAGGTCTGCAGCATCTGAAACATTATCCACGTCATCAGCCTCCAGTTCAGGGTCTTATCTCTTGATGGCATCACAGATAGTGGAGTCTCGGCTCTGTCTTCACGCATCAGAAGTGAGTGATTCACAATAAACCTAGAGGCAAACTCAAATATATGACGTTTTTAAGTTCTACACTGTGGAAATGTCAAATGTATTACATATTCATAATGTCAAATAGTAGCAGTCGCAGATGTGATTCTCTGCTCACTTCAAACATCTTGACATTTTCTTTATTAACTGTTCAGTGGTTAGAGCTTTCAAGCCAAAACCATTGTTCAAATGTGTAAGTAAGTGCATTTAATTTGTTTTTAAATCACAATTTACATGACTTTTTGTTCTTTAATTCACCAACAATTATGATTGCTTAATCTGCCTTCCAGTGTGATCCTTTGCCGTTTTCCTCAGTTTTACATCATTTTATATAAAAAAAATCTTTGGGTTTAGAACTGCTGATTAGACTGAACAAGGCATTTGAAGATTTCCCCTAGCAATCTTATAACTTATAAATATTTATTTTACAGTAATTTATATGCTCTCTAATAAAAATAAGGAACATATTTAGTGATAATGAAAACAGTCTTAAACACAGTGGCCTTAAACACAGAGAAATGAACTGTCATGCCCATATCAGGTGATGTGTTATTAGACAATAGACATCCATAACATTAACATTTCTCCAGAAATTGTCATCATTAAAGATGATTTTTAGATTCTATTGATTGTATTGATATTGATAAAACAAAGCAAGAGTGGAGAGTTTGAACAAAAGGCCATCGCTGGAATCTGGTCAAGGATGTTGCGTTTGTCTGCTGTTTACAGCTTAACCACTTTTCCACCGCGGTTATCCGATCACGCATTTCTCAAAATGTTCACCCAGCCTACTCCATCTTGAGCTTGCATATTTTAGAGGCTTAACAGCTGATTATTTTCATTAGTGTTTACTCTACTAATTATTTTTGTCAAATAGCGAGTTATTTTCACAAGTGGTGACAAAATATTAAATGTTTCATTTATCCAACCATGAGTTTAACACTGAAACATATATAGGTTAGTGTCATATAGGAGATTTGAATCCACATTTGTGGACGTTTTTTTTCCTCTGTCGGTGCCATGACTTGTTGTGTTGACATTTCTTTGTGGTTAGACTGTATCCACTTTGAATCGCTCACAGTTTTTATTCATGGTTTGAGTCCAGATGGAAGTTACGTTACAGTTGTGATTTGGTTTCGTCCAGTGTTCCAGATTTTCTTCTTTTGTTGGTGTAATTATTAGGTTTGCTCTGGTCAGTGGTTAGAAAGTGGCACTGGTAAATCTGTTGACAGACTTTTTTTTAGGGTTCAGTTCTTGGGTTCGTTGTTCCTGAAATGTCTGTGTCTTCGGAGCTCAGTCTGAGAGGTAACCAAGAATTAAGTGATCTGTTTTCTGGTTAATGGCCTAGTTCTCTATTGACTGTTGTTTTTTCTTGGATGTTTAATGTGGATTTACAGACTTCTGCGGGGCCTCTATGCAGTGCGTGTCCTCTCTCGTGTGTTCCACCCTGTGCATCTGTAGGTCATGGGCTCTGCTCTAGCCCACCCCACCTCAACCCCACATTACCTGTGAAACACAACTCAGCTGCTTTTGAAATGCATCAAGCGCATCACAGCACAAAGCTGCACATACAGTTTTTTTCTCTCTCCGCTTTCTCCCCAGCTTCACTAGACTAGCCCACAGAATCGCATTTTGTAGTTAGCATAACAAGTTTTGTTATTTATTATAGTGAATTACCAGATGAACAGATCCCACATGAACACAGCATTTTACCTACACTTCATCTTGGTGTTTCAGTCCAGTCATCATCTGTCCTCTTCTCATACATAATACTTTCTTCTCATCTTTTGGGGGATTGTGAGGAACATCTTTTCATATCCTCCTTTATGAATTTGATGTTTGTGTATTGTATCAGTATCGAGGATATGTGTGTGAATAAGCTGTTCTTTTCATTTAATAGATATTGATCTGAAAAGAATGTATCCAAAAGATATATTTGACATTAAGAATTTAATTAAAATATTGTAAAACTGTTTAAAGTAATACACTAATCCTTTAAGTTTTCACTTTCTTCGTGAGAAGATTCATACAAACATGTCTGCTAAGATGAAGCTACCACCAGTAGCCACTTTCTTTAGATTAACATGGCATTAAGACTGGAAATGGGGGGTCATAGCAACATAAGCTTTGCCTAATGGTGTTTCTCTTCACTTTTCTTCTTCCCTCCCAGAGGAGTGACAGTGTCCCTGCCAGGCCCGCTGGGAGAGGACCATGGCCCTGAGTGATGCGAGCGGAGACTCTCTGGCCTTCAGCAATGGAGGGCACCATCCTCTCAGCTCCAATGGCAATGCCCCTTCAAACACCAGTACACTTATCAGCGACTGCCAGGACCCTCTCACAGCTGCCTGTAGTAGTGACTGTCTCTCCGCAGATGGAGATGAAGACGTTACAGTAAAGGACGTAGCATCTAAAGTGCAGCAGAGATCAGTAGCTGTCCAGAGAGCAAATAGGCTGAGCCAAAACGGCGGGACGGTCAAACAGAACGGCTCCCTGAAGAACCTTCAACCCTCCTCCACTGCCTCCTCTTCCTCCTCCTCCGCCACCGTAACAGACTCCCAGAAGCTGGCCAGCCGCCACCTTCCCTCCACCCATTCCTCGTCCTCCTCCTCTCCTCCTCTCCAGCCCCCACCACTCTGCTGCCAGCACTGTCACTTCCATTCCGCCTTATGCTGCCCCTGCGGACAGCAAGAGTGCCCGCTCTTTCAGAATCCAAGCACAGGCACCATCCCCGGCTCGGTTCCCCAACCCGGGACCACTTCATCCTGCCCGTGCTGCGCCTCTGCCTGCACATACTCCCACCCCCACTCCCATCCTCCTCACTCATCCTCCCCTCTCTGTCTTCATCACCACCATCACCAGCGCTGGCAGGAGCACCTCCAGAGTCATTCACATGCAACTGGAATCAGGTATTGGGAAGGGGAAGGAAGAGTCTTTGTGATGCGTGTGTCTGTGTATGTGTGGATGATTGTCTATTAAGCGCAAACACATCCCCAGTTTGGGCACCAGGGTCTCTCCCACAACCTGCTCCCCTGAGGGATCATGTTGGGCCTGGGAGGAAGTGGTAACAGCTCAGGACACAATGTTTTGGTTTTATTTGAGTTATTTTACCAACGGTTTTTCCCAGATAGAGGTCCAATGCATAATTTAACCACTAGTGGATTACATGGTTTTCACTGCCATGTTAAAGGGATAACACCAAGTGATTATTGGAATATTAATGCTCATATACATCTTAATGTCTTGACCTAAGGGTTTTAACTTATATACATTTTATGTCAACTTTAGTCTGAGCAAGTTTTTCTCTGTTTTAAGTTAAAGTGTGTTTGATTTTTGTGCTTCAAATTGCAGTAGCAGTTTTTTGGTTGAATCTCAAGCTGAAGCTCTAAATTAACTAATCAAGTGTTAATCTCTTGATTTTTTTGGGGGGGGGATAAATAATTAATAATTCATGTTTAAGCAAAAAAAGCCAATGATGAAAAAAGCAAGTTATGACAGAGATTCAGATTTTTGGATGGTTTGTAGACCATTGAAAGGGTCAGTGGAGCTCTTCCTCTTCACCTTGTTTAGTCTTTGATCCAGATTATTTCTGTTTTTCAAATGAAGCCTGCGTCCTGAATGTTCCAATGTTGAACACAGGCTTCTCGAATCATGTATATTCCACTAACTGTGTGTGGAGATAGGAAGTAGGTAGGAGTTCAAGTTTTGACCTATGTGGTTGACAATGAGGACCCTGGTGTTGTTATACTGACGTTTTTGGGGACTTTTTACGGCTTGTGTGCTCAAACCTCCCTGCTGTCGGGATACAAACCGCCAAAGCAAAGTTTATCCACCAGATGAGAAAGGAGTTTTCCAAGTTTTTCTTCAAATTATGTGAAACCTGCAAGCAAAGCACACACACACACACACACACACACACACACACACACACACACACACACACACACACACACACGTATACACATGTGGCGACCATCCCTTCTCCGGTCGAAAGAGAATGTTAGCATTGAACTCACTGGTTGGCTAACTCCTCTTTCTTTCCTCAACTGATCCATATTTAGTGAGTTTCTCTTTTACTCCAAAACCGCAGGCCTTCCACCGCATTTGAAACTGGAACCATTTAATGCCTTGCATAACCATTTGCATAATCCCTTATTTACCATCTTCACGGAGCAGGGGTGCAGGAGGTGAAAGCTTTGCAGCAGTAATTATTTACTCATGTCAGCTCCTTTTTTAACGGTAGCGGCGCGTTGTGGGGAATCTGAGAGATGAGACTTTATTTCTTCTCATTTACCCGACGTGGAATTTTCCTGAGTCAAATTAAGTCGGATCTCCCCTCATAACCATTTCATTAGACAGAGGGGCATTGTGGGTGGCGCTGAAAGATGAGGTTTGTGTAGCCACAGTGGGTATGTTCACCAAACCTGGTGTGCACACATTAAACCCTGGGTGGGCAGAGAGAGGCAAAACAGTATTGTGTTCCAGGCATCTTCTCCTGGCCCTCCACTACTCAGTTTTTTTTTTTCTTTCTCAGATTTTCCTCTTACTCTATTAACACTCATTCTTTCTTAATTTCCCCCTCTCTCTCAGTCTGTCCCTCCTTCCTCCGTCTCTTGTTCCACATGAGAATGGAGAGCAGATGTGGTGTGGGATGTATGCGTCTCTAATGTTGAACTGCTCTCTTATTTACCAAACAGGTCGCTCTTGTTCAGCAATGACAGGTTTGAATTACAGGACCTGGGTTTGCTCCAAGACTACCCCAACTCCCCCCTTTCCTGTTCTCTGTGTGTGTGTGTGTGTGTGTGTGTGTGTGTGTGTGTGTGTGTGTGTGTGTGTGTGTGTGTGTGTGTGTGTGTGTGTGTGTGTGTGTGTGTGTGTGTGTGTGTGTGTGTGTGTGTGTCAGATGCTGAGATTAGACATATAGGAAACAATATACCTGCCTCGGTTGTGTAGTTTTGCCCTGAACCCAGGCATGAACAAAAAAACCTTCAGACCTCGTCTCCTTTTTTTTCCAGTCCACCGCCCCTGAGCTGACGGCTGCTGGAGTTTGCTATTTAAATATACCTTACACAGACTCACACACACACAAACCATGGTTTTCTATATTCCTAATACCCCTGATAATTTGAGGGTATAGAGTCAGACAAGATGGTGTCAGATATCGGTTTGATCTGCCTCAGGGCTGTGATTTGCCAGATTAGCCGTAGGATTACTTCTGTGATCACAGCACACTTATGTCTCATGCACACACACACACACACACACACACACACAGTAGTAAGTTGGAACATTAGCTCTTCGGGGAGACCTTTTTATGTGTGTTTCACAACAGGGGGATTTTTATGCCTCTGTTCTCAGCTTCGCAAAACATTAATCCATTTACCAAGATTAGCTCATTCTTTAGCTTCCTTGATTTTCTATTTTGAGAACGATCAAAAGCCTTCAAGCCTCAAGAAAAGGGAGGAACAACTCAGCAGTTTTTGTTAAGTGTCTAAAAAAACAGATTCAGCGATCCATCGTATATGCGTCGCTCTTTTTCTCCCTCTCTCTCTCTCTCTCTCTCACTGGGTCTGTTAAATGCATTAGGAACATGTCTGTGTCTCTGCTGTAAGATTAGCTCTCACAGCCATTTCATGTGTATTATTTAAGATTGGAAGGGGGATGTCCTTGACATGTCAGCTGTCTGGGTCAGGTCAGTGAGCCGTCAGGTTTTAAAGGCCTCAGGTGAAAGCCTTTAAGCCAGTCTGGAAATGGCTGGACCCCAGTTGTGCCACTGAATGTGTTGCCACTCATAAGCTCTGAGTTTCAACACTCGTTGGAGTAAAAGTAAAATTTTGCACCCAGCTATTTAGGGGTTAGTTTTCTGATTCAACTTTTTGGAAGTCAACCAGTCGCTGCTGTTGAGCAAAAGCTCAGAGTGTGCAATCCAGACTTATTAATCTGGAGTTAAGTACACACACTTAGACCAGAGCTACAGTTTCAAGACTGTACATGGGGATTAAAGTGCACACTTTTCAAAATGTAATTATGCGTAGCTTCAGGGCACGTGAGGTTCAGCTAACCTGCTTCTACCTGCACTGATGACCCCACAACAGCCACCAAACAGCTCACTGCCACTCAACCATCCAGGGTCACGTCGAATATTTAACCTCACTCATTGCTCTCCTGGAGCGAAATGGTTCTGCCCTCCTCACCAATACCTCTTGCTGCGCCTCTAGTTGTTTATGGCAACCACAAAGTTTGGTTTATATTCATGTCTTGTCAGATAGTGAGAATTCCTATGTCTCACTCCCTCCGACGCTGCCTCAGGAAAGGTCAGCTTTTATTATCTTGAGCAAGTTAGAGTGGTGCATTTGTAGGCTGCAGGTGGTTTGGTTGCTATGACACATGGGAGAAACTGTATGAAAACATGACAAGTCCAAAGTGCTGAGCAGTTCATCATGTGTAATTTAGCAACTTTTTATCATCTGGATGGGGCCAAATACGTTTGGTGGACCATGTGTCTGCACCTCCCTGAGCTCCAGGTACTGCAAAGCCTTTTATCGTTTATTTCTTTGTTGTTTACACCAAAACACGAATCTCTAGATTTTTCTTTACATACTGTTTGTCTTATATTCTTTCTTTCTTTCTACCCTTACCACCCGTCTTCTCTGTGCCTCAATCCTTTGCTCTCTGTCAGACAACCAGTATCTGAAAGTGATCTGCGTGCTCTGTATTTTAGGGTGTCAACTTGACAAGGCTTTGCACATTATCAAGAATAACAACTGTATGCAAGGCCTTTGAGGCAGTGCATTGTCTGGTATTTCGGTCGTCTGGACGAAATAAGGCCTTCTGGTTCTTCTTGATGAGATTTACATTGCTTCTCTTCAGAGCTACATTTCCATTGAAAAACCTATGTGAGTGCTGTGGGTCTCCCTTTATGTGAGTCCACTGTTGAGGTTCATGGTGTTATTTTACCACAATTTCCATTAGGATTTATTAATAATAATAACAATCCTTACAATTTCAATAGGGCCTCCCACTGTTCGGTGTTCGGGCCCAAATAATAACTTTGTACATTTCAACACAAAGTAGAAAGTGCCTCAGAACAGAAAACAAATGATTAGAGTGCCTCGAGAATAATGGTAATAGCAATACTAATAAAAAATAAAAGAACAGAAATAACCTGGCACCCAAGGAAATTCAAGAACATGCCTCCTGAAAAAGTTTTTAGCTGAGACTTAAAAGAAGACTACATCTCAGACAGCCTCATTTCCTTGCAAAATCATGTTATTTTGCAATAATCTGTTAGATTGAAGTGTTATTATTTGATTCAAGTGCAGCAATATCTAGTTTTGTTTATATATACTAGGTTATGTTTGTAACTGCAATATGAATTTCAGTAGTTTTTAATGTAAGCACACAGAAAACATATCGTTTTTTTGAAGCTCGTATAAAGGCTAATTCTGAAAATCTGCAATAATGTGAGTGAGTGTTGACACACAAATTGGTGTAGTTAATCAGACATATGAGCAGACAAACCTGCAGGCTTTGTGAAGGGCAACACTCTAAGTGTGGAGTTCTAAGATTAGTTTTTTTTTTACAAATGCAGTATACACACATACAAACAAACTCCCACTCTGTTTGGAATTCCCTCTGACACTGAAACTATTCTGTGTTGAACAGGGATTTCGCTTCATGCATTCCTCTACACAGGACCCACAGAAGCAGGTCAGAAAGAGCTTTTTCTTCCCTCAGGGAACCGTTCATCACCAGCTTTGACAGTTAAAGACTTTAACATGAATATTTTAAGCATTTAGCTCAGTTTCTGCTTCAGAGCAGGTAATAATGAGTGTAGCAGTAACATAAGCTGCTGTACTCGTCATTATTTGTCTGTCACTGCAGGGAGATCCCAGAACAGCATAAATTACAAGAAAAGGGGACATTTAAAACAAAAATAATAATGTGAAATCACAGGAAAAGTATATGTCAGAGCAGGTGATTGGGGGGGTGCATCTCAAAGAGACACCTCTGCTGGTTGTAAAATAGGGGATAATATGTGACCCTGAGGGCCCCTTCACCTTCACAGTTAATCTGCAAGGAGAGAAACGAGCAATCTGGGTGTCTTAAAAGCTTGTTTCTTGTCCTTTTACTCTTGTTTGTTGCCTCTTTATATGCAGAAAATAGTCTGCCTATGTGTCAAGTTACACTTTCTTAAACTCAGATGAGAAGATGAGATTGTGTTTGGAAAGAGTGTGTATGCACAGTTTATATTGTGTGGCCCCTGGGGTTTGTGTGAATGCTCTGTGATAAATAGTTTACTGACATCCTGTGTCTAATCCTGTGCTGCAGCAGAACACAGACAGCTACAAGGTTAGGGCAGGATAAATGTGTGATGCATACAAACAGTCGGTACAAAACAAAGATACACAGCACAGGGATGATTGTACTTTCCATATTTTATAATTAAATTGAATAATTGAAGACTACCCACCAGTCTACACCCAATAACCCTTAATGACAAAGTGAAAAGTGATTTTTGCAAATATGATAAAAAATATAAAATGTATATAATTACTATTTACCAAAGTATTCTGTCCCTTGTCTATAGCACTATAAGTAGTGGTCAGTTGTATCCTGTTAGCCTTAAAATTATTGAGATGTATCCAGGACAGTGGGTGAACAGTGATAGGTGGGTCTCTTTCTCATGTCAACTGTCTGCTAAAACTGAGTTAATGAAAACCCAATGGTTACTCTACATGCACACTAATGTGTTTAACTTTTAAAATGCTGCACTTTTTAATGTTTATGCTTCATCAATACTCCAGAGTTTTGGAACCCCACAGTCACTTCCTGATTGGGTTTTATCAGTCACAACATATCCTTACCTAATTTGTCACATTCCTACGACATGACCCTTTTCCATAAGAAATGGCATCAATCTAACTGACCAACAGTGGTGAATGCAACATGGTTAAAACGTGTGACCAACCTTGTTGCTAGCAACTGTTGTGAAGGTAAATCCAGCATATTTCTATAGCACACACATGTCCAGTGTATGTGAATGGCAATAATAACAATAATAATAAATTAGATTTATACAACACCTTTTAAGGATACTTTACAGAGTTTATACATTTATAAAACAAATAAATAAAATGTATGAATTTATAATATACTAAGGGTATAAATGAGAAATATCAGTTTTAGATTTTTTTTTAAATATGCAGAAACCTCTTAAACATGTTTTCACTTTGTCACAAAGGGGTTTTCGAGCAAAGATAAATATTAATTAAAATTGAATTTACAACATGAGAGAATGCATAACACGTGACGTCTAAATACTAAAATAGTAATTTTCATCTGTGTGTAGCTCTCCTACGCCTCGCTCAGTCGTACGCTACAGTTCCTGTGTATGAGGCAAAGCCCATAAAGATAGCCGGCGCAGATCAAAGTCCCATGCTCTCCCATAAAGAATGATCAAAGCCCCTATTGAGCACAGCGTTGTCATAACTTCTCATAAGCTGGCCGAGCAGCTCGCCAGGCCTCAGCTGGATAAAGATGACTTGTTGCTGCTGCCTGGTTAAGATTATTATCACACTGTGAAGGGGATAAACCACTACATGTGTCCAGACTGGCAACATGTAGTAGACTTTGCATGGGCTATACAGAGAAGTGTAGCTCGATTAAATAACTAACTGTTTGTGCTGAGCTGTACTAAATTGTAACTCAGGGACATTATACGTAATATACAGTAAAACGAATATATATTTAGGTTAAAATATTGTGTCAAATAGTATAGGTGATTGTCTGAGACCTCTCTAACTGCTTGATTAGCAATGGTCATTTTACTGTTGATGAGTTGTTCAGTAACAGAACCAAAGTCCAATAGTAAAATAATATTTCAAGTGTTCATTGTAACTCCTGAAGTGTTGTGCTTTCCCTTTTAAAAACAGCAAGGTTCGGTGCGTTTGTCCTAAACAGGAGCTGTTTGTCGCTGTGGCGGCAGAAGGCTCACAGATAAAAAGAGCAGTGGCCACTTGGGGGGGAAAAAAGTGGCCTGGTGCAAACAAGCCTTTACTCTTCTTCCAAATCAACCGACCGAAAAACATCGTCACCACTCACCAAAATATCTGAACCCGCGGTGCCACATGTAAATCATTTAGTGAGTGTAATAGCAGCATAGTCAGTGAATGACTGCTTCTCAAAATGCTGCAGTAGGAATCCAAAGATGTTTCAGAGCATCTTGGAGGGTGTTAACCTGCTTTTTTATTTAATTGTTACTACTATTTTTTCTTTCAGATTTACAAGTTATCCATTCAGTTATTTTGCTATGCTATGAATATATATATATTATAAATAGTGTTAATGAGAAACAGAATAAATTGTAGGCATACTTAGCAATTGTGCTAACAGATGAAAGTTTGTGGATAAAACATTCGGACTCTGAAAAAGTGAAATAAAATTAATTGTATGACTAAATACCAAATACAATATATTTAAGCACAATATTGGATACAGTCTCTATTGAAATTATTTATTTTCCTCTATAAGTGACTGTAGTTTCTTGGACCCTAAATTAAAAAGCAGTGCTTGGATTTCTTCTTTGTTTTGATTTCCTTTTGCTTAAAATAATGTTTATTTTCATGTGGGACAGTTTGGCGTTGGTAGTATTACTGTAGGTCTGTACAGGACTCCTAATAAGCCGTTTTAAGACATGAACTCCACACAGTGTTCCCAGAAAGGGGTCCGGACAATCTCCGGAGTTTGCCACTCAGCTTTTCTGCTCAGACACGTTCACAACTACACAAATCTCTGGAGCGTACAGGTGAGGGGGTGGTGCAGCAGGCAGAGACAGGGTGATAATATTAATTCTGCTGCAGATATCACATGTTTTTGTTTACAGCACATTGACACCAGCATCGGCCCTTATCACCTAAAGCACTCTTGACATCTTTGTCACATGTTTGTGTCTGTTGTGTAAAAAGAAACACCTTTTCAAAATAGGCTCATTCTGATATTCTGTGGAGTTTTTCACTAGAGGGCTGGGCGGAGAGAAAGTCCGGTAAAAGTCTGGAGCCTCTCACTCCGACATTTGTTTTCTCACATACAGCCCCTCCGGAGAATGTCTGGAGATTATCCAGAGTTCAGTGCATGTGCATTGGCAAATAATACATTGTTTTGAAAGCTGCAAGTCTTCTGATTCTGTCTGTGCAAAATGTTTTAACATCCCTGTATCACTGTAACAGCTGTTGGCATAGAATTAGTTCAGACTTGTGGCTGCGGCTCCAAACTGTTTTCCACACAAAAGGTTCAACTTCAGGCTTTATGTTTCCTTTTTATGCCAAGAAAAATGGGTGAGGCAAAACAAACCTGTCATGTTTGTGACTCTAGATTTGTTTCATTATCTTTCTCTAACTCTTAACTTTTTGGTTGTAAAATTTACTGACTTTTCAAAGGAGAGCAGAATTGTATTTTAGGTACTTTAGTTTCTGGCTTTGCACAAAACTGTGGGTGTGTTTAAGGGTTGAAACAAACTGAGGGGGGTGATTATAGACCAGCACAACATTTAAAGTGGTTCAGAGTGACATATTGCTTCAAAGGGAACATAAGGTTCAGTTCAAGTTCAGCTTAAATTCACTTAACAAAAGTTTGGCTTTTAATATTTAGGTAAAACGTGTTCTAAATCAACATTGTATCACTTGGACTTCACTCTAATGTAGCACATGCAGCAGATTGGAGCTGCCGTTTTTCAAAAACAAAAGTCATGTTTGAATAAATGAGAACTGGCACTTTATTCATTCAAACTCATTTGATTGCAGTCCATAGACCATACCACAGGCGGTCAGACAGAGTTTTAAAGGCTAATTATGCTCACACGGGACTTTTCACATTTGTTGTCACAGACTAAGGCAACACTTTGTTGACAAAAGTTCATTAACAGTCTCATGGTTTTCTGTCATTTTTCTGACTATGACAAATCCCCAAAACTCCACATGATGATCTTTTGTAGCCATAATTATAAGATCAGCATGGCTTTGTTCTCAAGTGTCCCCCTTGATTCATATTAACGAGTGATAATTTTTACAATGCCCTCTGCTAGACCTTAACACAAACTACTTTAAATTATCTAATTTGTTCTTAAAGGGATAATTTACAGAAAGATAAAAATTCACTCATTATCTTCACACCACTGTGCCGATGAAGGGGTGGGTGAAGTGTCACTTCAAACTTAAAATTTCAAAAGGTAAATAAATTTTGAAATGTTTCAAATGTATCCAATAAACAAATTGAATTTTAGTTGTAAAAGGCCACTTGAGCAGTTTTTGCTTAATCCTGCTCACAATCAACCAAACGCAGACAAAATCAAAGACCCTTTGGCAGAGGTAGATTAATAGTTGTCATTGAATTTGTTACCAGAATTATTTGGGCATATTTATTCCTTCCTAATGGAATATAAAGTATATACTATCAATAATATACAGTATATTAGTATTTATATAATAAGATTTATTTATGACCATTATGGGACAACACAATTTTTTTACTCTTTTACTTGGAATTTTCCAGACACCTCCATTACCAACACAGACACACACCTTCCTAACAAACACATACACAGAGTCTATCCCTACTCACAGGAGTAGGGATGACAGGTTTTGACTCAACCATCATCATTAAGTCTTCTGGCCTCTGGGCCTCAGCTGTCGCCAGGTCTCCTGAAATCATCTTGGTCAAAATAGTGTCTAATATCATCTTTGTTCCATTTCATCTTCATGAGATACAGTTGATCTTTAAGTTGCTATTGATAAATGAGGCTGGAGCGACCGACACAGCTGCACCAGGCGTCTTTTTATCATCAGACAAGTCTGAGATGTCACAGCTCCAAAAACAGAAAAGCAAACAACATAAAATCCTACCATACAAAAGGTTAGCAAATGATCGAAGAGGGAGTGCCAGAGAAAAGGAAAGAGAAGAAGCGTTGACCCCTGCAGCTATAACGCCCTCAGATGGCCCATAGTCAGACAAAGCAAGGACAAGTAAAAGCACAGAGGAAAAGAGATTGATGGTGTGCGATGAGGTAATATTAGAGGAAGAAAAGCGGTGCAGAAAAATCTGCCTTTTCTTTCCCTACTTTGTTAATGAATGACATCAAAAGAAGCGTCAGACTGAAGCTACAGGCTGCCATTGAGTGAACATGAGATCATATGTCAACACAGGAAGGTGGAATTAGCGATTGAAGGGAATTTGTGGCAACACAATCCAAGTATGATGACAGTAATGTGTTTGTTATTATGGCTCCTATGGACTTTATTTTAATTAAGACAGTGACTGTGACAGTGAGGTTCAAGTGATGATTTTTAGCTTTGAAGTTGTGATAGTGTGTTGGTTGTGTGGCCAAGGACTCATATCCTGTTTTGCCTTAGGAACAGTGTATTCAAAGTACTACAGGGTTCATTGCTTTTTGTCTATTTTTTTTATATTGTGACGTAAAATTCAACTCATGCTGAACAAGTAAGTTGCCAAAGCTCAAAATTTATGTGCTCAAATTGTATGGTCCGATCATCAAGCCAAGCTCCTTGACCCATCGACTCCTCCATACTGCCAATTGTCAAGGAAAAAGAGGTTGATTTGCTTTCAAAACTATGGGAAAAACCTGCTGGCTTGTCCATATGTGCCATTCTGTGTGCCAAAATGTAAATATAGATTTAAAAAAGATTTTTCATTTCTCTCTGGCATGTCTGTCGTGATAGGAGGAGGAAACATCAAACAGGCAGGAATGATGTTGCCACCTCTCAACCAAGCTGGCTTTTCTGTCTATATGACGCAGCATGTCGCTATGTCCCAAAAGGCACTGAGTTTGAGGGATCGTGAGAAATTCAACTAACTGTCCTGCGGCTGGTCAGGCGCTGGTGATCGCCCCTCCGGTTCCCCTGTGCACTGCACAAAACACAACACACAACAAACTCACGCGTCTCAGAAATGGGGCCAAAAACATGCTTAAATTGTATTCAGCTTAAGACTTGTTACTTACACAGGTCATTGTCTGAATTGTCTCTCAGATGAGACATGGTGACTTTGCCTAGACGCGTGTCTTTGTCTTTTATGCATCGTAAACACTGTTTAATTAAGTGAAATGACTCATCTTGTTTTAATACAGTGTCTTGGCTTCAACAGGGGAACAAACTGCCTCAAATAAATGGGCTTTTTTATCAGTGCAAGACATTTCTCTTGCACTGATGCAAGTCATGTCGGTCATGTAGTTCTTTGGTTTTTGTTCCTGTCACTGTGACCATGTTCAATCAGATCTCCTGCTCTATGGTCACTGCTCTGCAGGTCTTGTTGCACTTCTTTTTTGCCCCGTTGGAGGAAGCTAAAGGGTCGTCGGTGCAGCGGCAGGTGTAAAGCATTGGTTCCACCTCTGGAGATCTTCTAAGAAAGCCTGCTGCTCTCACTGACCACACATAACCATTTCTGGCTGACATGCTTACAGTTGCACTGAACCATGCAGCGTGAGGTTGGCAGGTTAAGAAGGATTTCTCGATTCAGATTTTCTGCACACGCACTTCCATTCTTCTGGAACGAAGATTCTTTCTGCCACTTTTCTCCTTTTACAGATGGTCTTTTTTTCTTCTTTTCTGCTGTAATTATGGATTTTGATAGCACAGGATCCAGGATTACCCCCCTTTCTAATCCTTGCCTGAGCACAATGCTGGATCTGTGAGCTCTCGTAAAGATGAGACTTGGAAGAGCCTTAATATAGACGTCATGCTGACTGACAGCTTGTAACTATTGGCTACAGTGCTCAAGTCCTGCCTGTATGTCTGGAATTTGTGCGCACCCGTATTTCATCTCCAAGAATTCAGGGGAATGGCAGGTGCAACCAGAAAAGGCCATGCTCACCACCTATGCAGCCATTGGAAAAAAAAAAACTCTTCCCACACATGTAGACGCGTAGACAACCATTTCTCACTGCTGCAAAATATAAATATGAGTATGAGTAGATTAGATTGATAACTGTAAAATGTATTAGCAACTGCTTTTTCACACAGAAACACAAAGTTTCAGCTACAGATATCCTCTTTTTTCTGAAGTGCTCATAATGTGACCGTCCAAGGTGAGCCCCGCCTCTCGCCCAGTGTCAGCTGGGATCGGCTCCAGCCCCCCCACAATCTTTGAAAACGATAAGACGTTCTATTTTTGACATTTTATAGATTAACTCACTAATTGTTAAAAAAAAATCTGGGAGCATCAAATGACTTTCCTGCCTGAGAAATGACTCCAACATTTACATTTTCAGGCCATACATCCTCTGTGGCAGCCGGACATAAAATCTTTGTGTTTTCATCATATCTTCACAAATGGCATGACACATGCATACCACATTAGGCATGTGTTTGATTATGGGAACCTATATAGAAGCTTGTGGTTTCTCCTCACAGTCACATGCAGCATCTAGACACGGCTGGTGTATGAAAATGTACCCATGCTCATACATGTACACGTGGATGAGCAACAGAATCTCCTCTACTCACTGGTTATTGCACTTTAGCTCTGGTTGTGTTTCCCTCCATGTGATAATGAGTGTCCCCAGCTGACCTCCATTTAAACTCTTGTGTTTGAACAGCACTGGCCTGATCCAGTGTTTATTGGAGGCCTGTTGGAAACACGATGCCCTGTGAATCACACTGCTGCTGAAGCTAATGTGTCAGGTCCTCCTGTAACTTATTACCAACACTGATCCCTGATTCATGATGCAATAGTGGCCTTACGTTTTGAGATATTTGATTTAAGATTTCTTTCCTTTTTTTTTTATTTTAAGGTTTTGGGGAGGTTTATTAGAGAAAATATTAAAGGCTTATTTGTATTTGTGATATATATAAATTGAATGTGCAAGACTGTGTACATAATTACTAAGAGTGATGGAACTACATATCCAAGAAAACATTGTGAATGACCCCTTTCCAATGACTCAAATTAGTTTAGTGTTCCAATATATTATGGTCTGTATCTTGTATGTAGGTATATAGCGTTTAGTAACCTACCGATCGTATAGCCGGCATCACTTTCCCAGTTGTTGTTAACATTTCCATGTTAACAACGAGCTCCACCAATCAAACGCGTCACTATTACACCTAAGATTAGGTATATATATATAAAAACTTTAACTTGTCTCATTCAGACATTAGGTTTAATTATTGAACTGCTTGTTTCACACATCATTAGCTCTGCTGTGGTTTAATCCTTTACCCCTGTGGGTCTATTTAATATTTACAGTCTTATTAATGTCATCCTGCTGCACACACAGGCTCACTTTGGGGGATTGTTAATATCCCTCTCAGTATCTGCTTTTTCCACAAGAGACTTTGTGTAAGCACACACACACACACACACACACACACACACACACACACACACACACACAGGCCTACTTTTCAGGCACAGTCCAGTGTTTTTCTGCCCTAACTAGTCTCATGATGTCATTTGTACGGGAGCGCTGGTAGCCCGGGCCTATTTCACGGCTAGGTCGAGCCTCTAATTGTGTGCAGCGTTCCAGCGAGGCACTAATCAGGGCGAGGCAGACCCAGCAGCCTGACGCTTGACACTAATTGCTCCTACTCAGACCTGAAGGCCTTGTTCATGAAATATTTACCCACCCATCTGTTGACAGTTAACCCCCGCCTCGTCTCTGATCCTTCACCCGCACCCCCCCGGTACAGATACAGACGCTCATGTTCAATAACAAGCACACACACACACACAAAGACAGCCAAGTATGGTCACGTTTATTTGCATCACAGACACAGATCTACATCAATATCTTATGTTAACTGAAAACATCACATACTTATACATACACTTATACTGCTACTACACTGTGTGTGTACAAGCATCCCACCTCCTATATCACACATACAGTAAATAATCTTCTCTCACACATCTATTTGCACACATATCCTTGGTCCCTATACTCAATTTTTTATATGTCATGCACAGTAATCCTGCCATTAGTTCCATGAGCTCGGTCTATTGGTGTCCGGGTCACAAGGTTTGTTTCTGACTGTACAATGTCAGTGTTGTGTCAGTTCAGAATGAACGATGAAGATCTGTTTAACCAAAACACAACAGAGTGAATAAGCAGAAACAATTCAAGCAGATACCGCTGCTTTAAAAAAAAATTGTGACTGGGCCAAACACCTTCAGCTTCAGGTTTTTCTTCTTTCTTCTGTTAGAATTTCACAGACTTCAAATCGGGTTGTCTTGTACAGCTAAAGACTTAAACATGCTTCAAGCTAAGTGCTTTTTATATTTTTGAACAGGGTCTCAGGAAGTATTCACACCTGTTACATTGTTTAACATGGTTTCACATTGTAGTTTAGGGAGCAAACCATGGTAGTTTGATCTGGACTGAGACCACCTCTGAGACCACCAACTACATATTGTCATTTTGCTTTTATAGAACCCGGTACAACCGTGTGAAACTGTGAGAGGAGACCCCCATGTGTTAGATTCATCAAGTATCCCCTCTCTCTATAGTCATGTCGTTCAAGTCTGGCTACTCAAAACAGCTATAAACACTATTGCCTCTAGAGACTAAGAAAATACCAATGCCAAAACCATTCTCTGGCTCATTAATGTACTGTACATCTCCCACAACATTTTGGAATTGACCAAAGATTTCACCACATCTTTCCCCAGCACTGCACTGTAGGGCCCGTAAGCTGACACACATACACATGGTTTACTCTCAATCACACTCAGTCCCAAGTGCTTTTCTGTTTCTCTCCTCTGTCAGCGCAGCGCTGAGTGAGCGGCTGGTGGTCTGTGTTTACCTTATTAATTAGCCCAGTGATCCAGAAACACTCTCCCTCTGGTAAATAGAATAACACTGAAAGGTTAGTCTGGGCCCGGAGGAGAGGGTAAAGAAAATAAGAGAGGACAGGAGGCGGGGAAAGGAAGAGAGAGAGCGAGGTAGAGAGACTTGGTTAGAGAGAGAGAGGGAGGGAGTGTGCCGGGATTTTAAGTTTGCTTTTGAGCCGTCATGAGTAGAAGTGATCAGAGTCGGGGAGGAAACCTGACGCGCTGGGTTGTCATGTTGCAGAATTTAGAGCCTCTGTGATCATCAGTCAACACCTTTCTTCTTCAACCACACTACCACCTGGCCTTTTCTTTACACCCTTCATTTATATTTGAATCTTGGATGCGCTGTAATGGCGAATCCTTTCTTTCCTGCTTTTTGTAGACAACCGACAGATTAAGGCTAAAATCAAAATCTGAGGAACAGAGGTTGATCTCAGCTTGATAAATCCCCTAAAATTGCTACGAAAAGATCATCTGAGTTTTGTGAGGAACAGGATAAATTATTACTGTTGACTGGACGGATTCTTGATCCGTCTCATCTTTGTCGTTTTGAGAGTCTGGGCCCTAATGGTGGGCTCAGGCATGCTACGCATCTTTCCAGTTGGCTGAAGTGGATGCAAATGAGAGCAGCGCAGACCAAAATTTAAAACAGGCCTTTAGTAGACAAATAGATATGCCTTAGAGCACTGTTATGAATCCATTCCAACTATTTCCAATAACTCGGCTCCTCCATTTCGGGCCACATAACTGTCCGGAGGTTCAAGGCCATACATGGAAAGCAGAGAGAGAGAGAGAGAGAGAGAGAGAGAGAGAGAGTGTGCAGTGAAAAGAATTACATTAGCAATACAGAGTTTTTCCTTGGTTACTAGTTCAAAGAAGGGCGGAGGAAATGTGTTTTTGATTTAGCATTGTTGGTTTAAACCAGGTTAAAGGTCACTTTAAAAGTCCGCCTTACAGAAAAACAGTTTTTTTAAACTCATGAATAATTTATTGTGTTGTAGCACACAAGTCTCCCAAAGCTAGAATCCAAAAAAGCATGATTAAATAACTCTTGGTTTTCACATATGTATCCAGATGCCCGTGTGTGTGTGTTGTGTGTGTGTGTGTGTGTGTGTGTGTGTGTGTGTGTGTGTGTGTGTGTGTGTGTGTGTGTGTGTGTGTGTGTGTGTGTGTGTGTGTGTGTGTGTGTGTGTGTATTTTAAGACTGTGCTGCTCTAAAGTGGTGCCACTTGACATCTGGCTGTCATGTTAATGTGTCCAGTGAAACTTGAAGGGATTTACTGCCATCCTCCCCCATGGAGTGAAATTCCTTGCCAATAGTTCGAGTTAATTTGCGCTTTCCCATTACCACTAATTACAGCATTCTGAAGATTTTACTCTGATGGCAAAACAGGCTAAAATATGACAACAATCTTTTTGCCTCTCGGACCAGACTGCTTAAATCGCAGTTGCAAATGTCTTTAGTGCTAATGACCCAATTGGCTGTGGCAGAGAGCGACCTCTGCGCTCACTTCCTGGTCCTTGGTGCCATTTGTGGGATAAATTAAGGCCGCTTTCTTTATAGTAGGGATGTAAATCCAGCCTGTGGTGCACAGGGAAATGTTTTTAAATCATTTTAGCGTTTGATTAAGTCCATTAAAGCTGAACATTTATCTTTTACGAATGAGGTTTATCTGAAATTTTAATTCAAGGGGTGGTCCATCTGCTCTGCCCCCTCTACTCTGTGTCTGTGGTGGAGTCTGGTTATTATTGACATCACAGTGAAGTGACAACTCTACTCTCCCTCAAACCTCCGCCACTGAATATGCCCACAATGAGCATCAGGGCAGAGGATATCCAACATAGAAATATTTTTTCCTCTTGTGCTAAATTCAGTCACTAGATATTAAAAATAGCCACACTTATTTTAAACAAAGATATATGGTGTGTGCTGTGTAAAATATAACATCTGTCCATTTCCCCCAATCTTTTGTATGGTTAAGAGACAAGTATATTAAGTAAATGTTTATGCCCTTTGGAAAACTTTTACTTTTAGGAGTTCTGCAGATTTAAGGATATCCGAGGATCTCCTGACTTTTTGACCTTCCTCCTCCTCACATACACCAGTGTCTCCCCCATTTAGCCTGTATCATTTATCTCCCGCAGCCCTGCTGTGATCACATGGCCATATCTGATTCTCCTACTTCCTCTTCTTCCCCCCTCCTCACCTCCACCCGGCATGTGTCCGCTGCTCACAGCATACCAGACGCTACTGCATGGCTCCCAGGAGGAGCTAACGAGAAGTCCAGATAGATGTTAAGCAGCTGAAGTGTGTGTGTGTGTGTGTGTGTGTGTGTGTGTGTGTGTGTGTGTGTGTGTGTGTGTGTGTGTGTGTGTGTGTGTGTGTGTGTGTGTGTGTGTGTGTGTGTGTGTGTGTGTGTGTGTGTGTGTGTGTGTGCGCTTTAAACTGTAAACCATTTTAAGCATATACCATACAGAGTGAGGACATTTTGACTGGTCCCCACTTCTTCAAAGGGCTGTTTGAGGGTTAAGGTTTGGGTTAGGTATTTAGTTTGGAAGTTAAGGGGCTATGGAATGCATTATGCCGATGAGTGTCCTCACTAAAATAGAAGTACAAATGTGTGTGTTGGTGCGTGATTCAAAGCTGTCAATATCAGGAGGCTTGATCAAGCGACATTATTCAGAGTGTATGGTAGTGTTAATGGAATCATAGCTGGTGGAATCAAAGCTGGTGCTTTGCTCTTTTTTAATTGATCAGATTTATCAATGTATTTTGTATTATGGTGAGATCACTGAAAAGTGAAAAACAGTTTTCATGTCTTGAGTGGTCCAGTACACAAAGGTGTGTGCTGCAGAAGGCAGATCATGAAGAGAGGATCTTGCTGAGAAGTCTCAGAAAGTCTCTTTTGGGTTGGCTATTGCTTTGACTTGAAAATATAAACCTGATTTATCTCCCTCTTTTTGTTTTTCAGCCCTGCAAGGCCCTTTCGATTCCCCAAAAGGTAAGACCTGCCAAAAACGGTTTCTCCTCTGTTGATGTCCTGGATTGCAATCCTCCTCCTCCTCCTCCCTTTATTCCTGACATCCATCCATCACTGCTCCTGTGGAGCTATGATTCCTTAGTAGTGAGTCATGAGAGTTATCGATGGGAGTTGTGAGACTCTGTCTCTGTGTACCTGGCCTTTGTTAGTCATGGGCCTAGATCTCCTCATCCATTCATTATGCAACATTAAATGCTGCTGCCTCAACTTTAATCAAGGATAACGTTTGATAGAGGCTTAAAGCTTTTCCAGGGTTTTGGATTACAAAATCACAAATACGTTGAGTTTTGCATACAGATGAAGACTACAACCTGAGACTGCCTTTAATACTTACAATGCATTTAAACAAACAAAATCCTGAAGCAAAAAGTAGATGTAATAAACTATATTTGATATTTTACATCTTCTTTTCTCCTTACTGCCTTGTCATCAGTGTGTTGACTAACTCCAAGTCTCCTCTTTGTTCCAGCTATGCTGAGCTGATAGCTGATTGGCCAGTGGTGGTGCTGGGGGTGTGCACAGTGCTCATTGTGGTGTGCGCCCTAGTGGGCGTCCTGGTGCCTGACCTCCCTGATTTCTCTGACCCACTGCTGGTGAGTATAGACCTACAAGGCTCTCATGTCTGGATAAATGTAATCGAGCCTCCTGCAACACAAAGCTTACAAATAACCAGCCTCATCGTAGAGATGTAACATTGACAAGTCAGTACAGAAGAAAGTGCTGCTGTTGCAGGAGGCATGTATGATAACCTCCCTGATGGTCTGATATTAATACTGGATAGTACACGCAAACGTCAAATTACAAACAAGTAAGATATTGCAGTGTAATGAATGAATTCTCTTTTAAACACCTTGTATCCTTCTCTGTCTTCCCAAAGGGTTTTGAGCCACGGGGAACAGCCATTGGCCAGCGACTGGTCACATGGAACAACATGGTGAAGAACACAGGCTACAAAGCCACACTGGCCAACTACCCCTTCAAATATGCTGACGAGCAGGCCAAAAAGTAACTTCATACACATCTCTTACATTACCCACACAATGAAGGAAGAGCAACTGTTGTTCTTGTAGTATAGGAAAAACTAAATATTTTTCTGTTTATCAATTGAAGGGGTTTTATCCCAAAATTTGATTTTTTAAAAAAATCTTTTTTTAAAGCTCTTACTACCAACTCAGAATGTCTGTTCTTCTACAGAGGACTTGTGGACGATGGTGGGAGACAGGGTTGGTGGGGTAGGAGAGTGTGAGAAGGATGAGAAGGGAGGAGGGGGCCAGAGGAGTTGAAGGATGCTGTTGATAGACACACTGAAAAGTCTGAATCTCCTCCTGAAAGGAAAGGGGCGCGATGTAGAGATATGTCCGTCTGCAAGGTCGTCCTCTGTCCTGTCAGGGGGAGTCTGTTCACTAATCAAGGGCAGGTATTTGCGTGTTTGTCTGTCTCTGTGTCTGACTGTTCATGCTCAATTGTAAATAATTGCTCAGAACTGATATTTTAATAAATATATAAACATAAACACAATCTTTATTGAAACCAGAATATTTTGGTTATTTTGTGTCGCTGAGCTGAGACTGAATCAATTCATCTCCTCCACTATGACATTGCAGTTTGAATGACATTGACAGGAGGTCACATTGTTCTGAATCCGATTTTCTATCCACGTGGCTAAGATTAGAAATTCTAAAAATGCGGCTCCACTCTGCTGATTAAAGAATTGATCCTTTCAGCAGCAGCCCGGATCTTCCCGTCTCTTGTCTCCTGCCGTCTTTGTCTTCCTCTCGGTCGTGCTCCACATGTCTGTCTGCAGATGTAATTGTGTACTTATACATGTGCGGCGTACCAGAGGCCTCTGCTGCTGTCAGCAAGCTTCCCCCTGCCTCATCCCCTTTATCTGTCAACCACTCTGTCTCTCTCTCTGACAGTCACCTGATTGCTCTGCCTTTCCTGTTTGTAGCTCAGGATGTGCCCGAAAAAATGTGCGCACGTACACACACACACACAAACACAGAGAGGCTGAGCCATAATCCTCGGTTGAAATATGCACTCACAAAACACAACACTACTTGGCTGCAGTATTATTCTTGCAAGATCACATATTTCACGCACGCACACACACACACACACACACACACACACACACACACACACACACACACACACACACACACACACACTCTAGGCCTCCATGCTCAATCAGAGCCACCATTATGATTATTATAATAATGACAGGAGTATCCCAGAATTGTCTGATTTTGGAGGGACGAGCAATTACTGCTGCTTATTTCATGACAAGCTTCAAATCCGCTTCCTTCGTTTTGTCTCATGCTGAGTTTTGGACATGTCAACGTCTCTGTTCACTGTTTGCATGAGTTCATAAAAGACCAAACAGGCTCCACCGGGGTGGGGAATGATGAGATGCTTAGGTTTTTTTCCCTCTTGTAGGGGGTGTTTTCATCTAAAAATTCTCAAAAGCACACACAGAACACTGGGTGCTGGACAGAATTAACGAATATCAGACGACAAGAATGACTGCACACCAATGAATTCTTCCATGAACGTTTTTGTTTAGCCTCCCAGGTAGGGAACATTTCGGACACAGGCCTTTCCTCAGGTCTCAACTGCCGTGCTGGTGTTCTCGTCCTCTGATTTTTTTTCATCTCAAGCCTTTTTTACATTGTATAGTTTATGGTAATTTATCTTAAATATACTCCATCAATGTGAAAAGAACAATAAATGCATTGTTACCAAAGATTTGCTTTGGAAGGACTCAAGGCTCTTATCTACTGTTATTTTAATTAGCTGGTAAACTGAAGATTATTTCTCCACCAACCACCAACAATGTTGCCATTGAGGCATAGCTAATAAAGTTTACATCGAAGTAATGTTCACATTGCCAAACTTTGCTGTCTTGCAGTCACCAGGAGCCCCGGTGGCCAGAGGACCACTTTGACAGAGACAAACGACAAGCAGAGTGGGACTTCAGTAAAGAGTTTTTCTGTGATGTGCCAGGTACGTTTCTTAAATACACCAACATACAGCAAACCAGGTTACGGGTAAAGCTGAAGCAAAAAAAATTATGAATTTCACGCAACTTCCAAAGGAAGAACATTGTTTTCTTTGTAAAAGCTTAGAACATATATATTTTAAGCAAATTGTCATATTTATTGTTAGTATTGTTAATGAGTTTGCATGTATTTTTAAAGACTACTGACAGGACAGTGGCCCGTCAGATTTCACTGGCCCTGCCCTTGGATTTTCCTCTGTCTTATTGGACATGTACTTTGGAAATAAGAGAAGAGAAGAAAACTATTGAAAAACTTCATACTAATTCCGCCCAAATGAGTCACATTAGTATGGGCTAGTGTTCTGCCACTCGTTCTTTTCCGGTCTGATTGTTTGTCTCTTATTTCCAAGCTATTAAAGTTTCAGGGAAACGTTTTCTTTCCTTAAACTAATAAAACTTTCTTTAATGCAGGTGACAGTTACTCTCGATTGGTGTTCACATCAGCTGAGGGGAAGAACCTGTGGAATATTCAGGCCATCAAATCAATGTGCAACCTGGACAACACAAGGGTAAGTACATGAAACAGCACAAACCTTGGTTATGGCCAGTACTGAGTGATGCAGAAGAAGTCATCATTAGTTTCTATATTTCTTTTAACCCGCTTGTGTATTATTGTTTGTCCTCAGTCTCAGGTACGTTCTCACCGGGACTATTGGAGTCTTTGTCAGCGCACCAATGACGCCTCCTGTTGCCCCAGCTGGACGCTTGGTAACTACATTGCGGTCCTCACCAACAGGTCGTCCTGCCAGAAGATCACTGAGCGCGATGTATCGCACACGCTCAAGATCCTACGCTCGTGCGCCAAGTACTACCACAATGGCACACTGGCTTCAGACTGCTGGGACATGGCCCTGCGGCGAAAAGACCAGCTAAAGTGTGCCAGTGTTCCCCGGAAGTGCACCAAGTACAACGCCGTCTACCAAATCCTTCACTTCCTGGTGGACAAGGACTTCCTCAGTCCCAAGAGCTTGGAGTATCCTCCGCCTGTGCTCAAGTACAGCATGCTCTTCTCCCCCACAGAGAAAGGAGAGTCCATGATGAACATTTACTTAGACAATTTTGAGAACTGGAACTCGTCAGATGGCGTCACCACGGTCACAGGGATCGAGTTTGGCATCAAACACGACCTCTTTCAGGACTACCTCCTCACAGACACAGTGTACCCTGCCATAGCCATAGTGATCGTCCTGCTGGTCATGTGTGTGTACACACGCTCAGTTTTCATCACACTAATGACAATAATTGCCATCATCAGCTCGCTGATTGTGTCTTACTTTCTTTACCGAATGGTCTTCAACTTTGAGTTCTTCCCCTTCATGAACCTGACGGCTCTCATCATCCTGGTAGGCATTGGTGCAGACGACGCCTTTGTGCTTTGTGATGTGTGGAACTACACCAAGTTTGACAAGCCCCATGCTGAGCTGGCAGAGACCGTCAGTGTGACCCTGCAACATGCCGCCCTCTCTATGTTTGTCACCAGCTTCACCACTGCTGCAGCATTTTATGCCAACTATGTCAGCAACATCACCGCCATACGCTGTTTTGGTGTCTACGCTGGGACTGCCATTTTGGTCAACTATATCCTCATGGTGACATGGCTCCCAGCTGTGGTTGTGCTACATGAGCGCTACCTGCCCAACATGTTCACCTGCACCAAGCCTCCGCACCCGCAAACAGGTTATTGCACCCGCACATTTTGGGCAGGACTCTGTCAGAAGGCCAACAAATGCCTGTTCACTGTCTCTGAAGCATCCAGGATCTTTTTTGAGAAAGTGCTGCCCTGCATTGTCATCAAGCTGCGCTACCTCTGGCTCTTCTGGTTCCTCGCCATCACCGTGGGCGGGGCCTACGTAGTCTGTGTCAACCCAAAAATGAAGCTGCCGTCTCTGGAGCTGGCAGAGTTTCAGGTGTTCCGATCTTCGCACCCGTTTGAGCGCTACGACGCAGAGTACAAGAAGCTCTTCATGTTCGAGAGGGTTCACCATGGCGAGGACCTTCACATGCCAATAACCATCATCTGGGGGGTGACCCCTTTGGATAATGGCGACAACCTGAACCCCAAAAACAAGGGGAAGCTGATGCTGGATAACACCTTCAACATTTCCAGTCCAGCGTCTCAGCTGTGGATCCTCAACTTCTGCCAGAGGCTGAGGAACCAGACTTTTATCTTTCAGTCAGAGGAGCAGGACTTTACCAGTTGCTTCATTGAGACTTTCAAACAGGTCAGTGCTGCATGTGCACTAAATATCCACAAGTATTAAAGTAGTTAGTTCAGTGCCAGTTCTAATCCTGGCTGTTCTCTTGTCCTGTGTTAAAGCTCTGTAGCTGCTTAAGAATTATTCCTTGTCATTAGTGACACCTCCTCAAACAGTTCTACAATATGCTGTCACTTTTAATGTCTGTGTGCTGGGTGTTGTGTACACTTTAAGGAGCAGAGTGATTAGTTTGAATGATTTACTGAACTGCTTTAATGTACGTACATTGGCTATTGGCTATTTCAGACGTCTGTTAAAAAATCAACAAAATCTTCAGTCCCAAGCTCTCAACTTTTCCAAATAAAAGCCCTGTAATTCAGCGGATTAACAGCAGTACAGCAATTGAATTGATGTTGTGCTTATACTTAGTAGACAAATTACTTAAGAGGAAGTGATTCAATGAATGTTGTTACCATGACGCAGATCAGCACCTGACAATGTCTGTCAGTCCGATATGGTGAAATATAAATAGCTAATTATATATTATTATTATTATCATCTAAAAATGATCTGGAGGCAATCTTGACAATTGTAGAAGTAGTCAGTATATGTTTTCAATATGAATGGATGTTGAAGGGCATCTTACAGACTCAACCCCAGTATAAAGCAAATTCCTGAATGTGACCTGATAAATTTACTCGTGTTTGAATATCTGAAGTTTTTAAAATCTTAAAATTTAAGTGTCAGTGGAAATAATAAACTTTTTTTAATTTGTTCCCGATTTGAACAGTGGATGGAGAACCAGGACTGCACAGAGGGCTCTGTGTACCCCTGCTGCAGTCAGTCCACCTTCCCCTACAGGCCTGATGTCTTTGAGTTGTGCATCAAGAGAGCTATCATGGAGCTGGACCGCAGCACGAACTACCATCTGGACAGCAAGACCCCCGGGCCTCGATTTGATATCAATGACACCATCAGAGCCATAGTGTTGGAGTTCCAGAGTACCTATCTCTTCACACTGGCCTATGAGAAGATGTACCAGTTCTACCTCGAGGTAAGGCCCATAATATTTCATGTTCAATTATCTGCACCCTGTCAGCATCATCTGCACACAAACTCTCCATTTGTTGCAGCGACTTCGTAAATGTTTGGGTTGACTTGTTCAGTACAAACATGAGTTTTCAGACGTGAATGCTTTGTGGTTTAGGTCGATGCCTGGATCACAGAGGAGCTACGCTACGCCCCTGCAGGCCTGAGTCACGGCTGGTTTATCAGCAACCTGGAGTTCTTTGACCTGCAGGACAGCCTGTCAGATGGCACCCTGGTTGCCATGGCGCTGTCTGTGGCTGTGGCTTTCAGTGTCATGCTCTTGACCACCTGGAACGTCATCATCAGTCTATATGCCATCCTGTCGATTGCTGGCACCATATTTGTCACAGTGGGCTCCCTGGTGCTACTGGGCTGGGAGCTGAACGTCTTGGAGTCTGTGACCATTTCTGTGGCAGTGGGGCTGTCGGTGGACTTTGCGGTCCACTACGGCGTGGCCTACCGCCTCGCTCCAGAGCCCGACCGTGAGGGTAAGGTGATTTTCTCCCTCAGCCGCATGGGCTCTGCAATCGCCATGGCTGCACTGACCACCTTTGTTGCCGGGGCCATGATGATGCCCTCGACCGTGTTAGCCTACACCCAGCTGGGCACGTTCATGATGCTGATCATGTGCATCAGCTGGGCCTTTGCTACCTTCTTCTTTCAGTGCATGTGCCGCTGCCTGGGACCTCAGGGCACCTGTGGGCAGATACCCCTGCCCAAAAACATGCAGTGTCAGGCCTTCACTGAGGCCACATCCACAAACCCCTCAGCTCAGGGGAAAGGCTCTGGCCAGGCCAAGTACCAGCTGGACAGCAGAGATGGGCAGGTGGAGCATTATGAGTTGGAGCCACTGGCGTCCAGTCAGAAAACTGAAGACAAACCTAGAGAGGAGGATGAGGTCTGTACTAAGCTTTATAATGGAGTCCCGCCACACCACCACACAACCCCTTATTCACACATTCATTATAAGAGCAAAACTGAGTCTGGGAGAGCTGGCACTGAGAACGGGTTTGTAGCCACACTGAGCGCACCTACCAGGTGCCAGTATTCTCAAAACACTCCCTGCACCTGTGGGGACCCCACTACTCCTCACCCGTCTCAGCAGTTGAGTCCTCCATCCTGCGCTCAGCCTCCCCAGGACTCGCACCAAGGAAACACACCATGCAAACAAAATACTTCTATCTTACCTGCAAATGTGGACCCAGTCTACACACACATCGAGTGTCGCATGCACTATATACACTGTCACCCCACCCACTTCCACCACTGTTCCCAGGGAAGAGTGGCCCCCAGACAAGGACCTGTGCACAGCTGCCATCTCAGGAAGTACTGCATCCACGCTGCCAACATGCAGGCTGGTTCAGCCAGAGAACAGAGGTCCACAGGCCCAGCCTCTGGCTCAGACTCTGCAGGACAGGACGAGTATCAGAGACCTGAAATAAGTCAGTCAAGTCTTGACAGTAGCCAAAATAGCAGCGACAAAGCCCCAACACAACCTCACGCTCAGTGCCCCTCCCCCTCACTGGACTCATCGCACACAGCCTGTCACGAAAGACAGAAGACGAGGGACAGAGTCCATTGTTGTGGTGATAACCACGTATCCACCACGACCGCAGAAACAACAATGCAATTGGATGCTTGTTGTCAAATCCCTGGCAACCAGGAGAAGCTCGAAAATATTCCCGTCACACGGGAGCAAAGTGTCAAAAAGTGCAAGCGGAGCTCCAAGAGTGAGCGGGCGTCCTCTGCCTCTCCAAAGAAGCTCTACTGTTTTAACAGGACGTTGAAAGTGAAGTGCAATTCAGCTTCAGAGTTTAACGTGCCAAAAAGTGAAACCAGCGTGCCTCCTATTGCAATAAACACGAATCCCTCATCTGAGAGCTTATGTTGATGATGAGCGGATATTTTGATCATACTCGATCCAGGTCAAATGGTGAATGTCCAGAAGGAGAAACAACCTACTCAGTGTTTCTGTGCAATGAAACAGTGTTCGGGATGTGTTTGCTGATCAAGTGCCTCAATGTGTTTTATCAAACAGCACGGACCCACTTAACATAATCTGTTTACATTCTTTATTTTTTGTACTCACCTTTTCTTCACATGACAGATTCTGTGCTTGATTTTACAGTGAAACACACACCATCGATATAAAGCTATATCACGGTGGGAAACAAATGTTCACTTTTTCTTCATAAAGACAACTCCATTTAAGTAAAGTGTTCAGTGTGGAGCAGCCATTTGCACCGACAGGAAATCGTACAGTAAATGTTGTGATATTGTGTAATTATAGATATATACGTTGTCAGATACGATCGCACCAACTTCAACAAAAAACGTGGCAGATTTTACAAGCTGATTAAAAAAATTAAAAAATAAAAAAGTAATTGCCGGACACTTTTTGTATTTTGTGGGAGCAAGTGTTGAAATCTCTATGTTGTGTTCAAGTCTCCACATGCCTCAGATAAAAGATGTACTTTATGATTAAAATGTCTTTTTTATCACTTTTGTCCTGCAGTCTGCTTTTGTCTGCTCTTTCTGGCTTGTCTACACACACACACACACACACACACACACACACACACACACACACAGGCCATGAAATGAGATGAGGCTCATTTCAAAGCAGGAATATCTTTAATCATAACAGTGTACACCCGTTTCATTGTCTCATAACTGCTGGCGCCTCCAGTGATATCTGTTACATCTGGCCTGAGGTCAGTGCCTGGATTTAAACGGGTCTGCCTGCTCTCTGGGCTCATGTCGGCTTCATTTACACAAGACTAATGGATCATATTTTATTACTGGTTGTGATACAGATCTCATCTCCTCAAGCCTGCGAGTCAGAGAACATCATCAGGGTTCCTACTCAGGAGCTGTTGACGTTTGAAAATGGGTTTGGGAATTTCCCTTTTAAAAAAAACAATGGTTAAATTATTTTGGGAAAAGTTTCATAGATTGTTACAGAGAAAGCTTCTGTGTTGTGAGGCTCATTCAATGTATTGTATAAAGTAAAAGTAGTTCTGTGACAGCAGTCGTCAGCAATGGTTTAGCTTGTATGAAAAACTGGAATTTGAAATGAGTTGTGTAACATCAGAACAAACCCTCACATTGAAATAAACCTTTTTCATATCCAAATGAGTTTTCACATTCAGTGAAACAGCTATAACTAACATTTTTACAATGAAAATAGAGCAAATTATTTAAGTGTGTGAAAGGTGTCTAAAAATTACTGAAAATGATCACCTGAATCTCCACCTCCTTATCCATGTGTACTGAGCTTTAGTGTCTCTCAGCCTGTTTTGGTTTTTGGACCTCCATAAATATCAGTTCCCAAATTTGATTACAATTTTTTTTTTTATTAAGATCCCACCGTGATATTTTACAAAATTTATACAATTACCAGAAAAAGCCCTGTCTCTCAATGTAATCGTTTAGGTTTGGCTCGCCTCTCCAGCTATAGAGAATGTTTAAGGTAAGACAAGGCAGCTTTACTCCTAAAGCACCTTTCATACACAAGTAGATTCAAGGTGCTGTACAGGGACATTAAAAACATCACAGAGACATAATTGAAGGAAAACCAGTAAAATCTAGAAGCAAAGTTCCAAAAAAAATTTCAAGCTAAATAAAAGATTAAAAAGGGCAGAATAGAAGCAGTAAAAAGATTAAAAGAGGTAAAAGGATGAATGTATGAGGAAAAAAAGGAATAAAAAGGAACTGTAGGATAATAAACTAAAAACAGAATGAAATTCAATGACGGTGTGACCTTATAAATTAGCTTTGTTAAATGCACTTGTGAGTAAAAAAAAAAAGTATAAACCTGGTTTTAAACTTTTAAATGAAAGGAGCATTCCTCAGATCATCAGGCAGCTGGTTCCAGTGCTGGGCTCCATAGTGACTTACAGCTGCTTCTCCATGTGTAGATTCTACCCAGGGTACCACTAGCAGACCACTACTCACTGATGTCGGGTCCCGCAGGTTTATATTGGACTAACATGTCTGCTCTGTATTTGGAAGCAGCTCCATTCAGAGATTTAGAACTGAGCAGTAAAACTTCCAAATCAGTCCTATGGCTTCCTGACAGCCAGTGTAGAGATGACCTACGGTGCCTGATTGTCAGTTTATGATGGTAAATGAAAAGACTGAAAGTGTTCAAATAATGAAAACATTACAATTATTAATTTTATTTATTATTAATCCTATTATTATGATGATGTAAAGCAAGATATATCTTTCTACTTATCACAGATATGTGTGAGATCGGACAAGAGTTTGAACAAGGGAACTGTCTACGAGGCAAAGCTTTTTTTTGTATAATAATGTAGTATAATTAGTATAAGGTTAAGAATACCATTGCTGGACCAGCACCAAAACAACAGACCAGTCAAATTAGCAACTAGCTGCGGAAGTGTTTGCAGCTAAAGATTTAGATTTAGCTAAATGGTGAATCAGTATTGGACTGTGATCATTTATCATTCATTAACTTCAGACGAACGTTAGCAACTGAAAAGAAATGATTGTCTGGTTTTTAGGTAAATTACGCTGCCCCCAAGTGGCCAAAAAAGCTCAACTCGTGCAACTGGAGAAAGTAATTTGCTCAGAAGCCACAAATGTTCATTTTCTGTCTTTCCACACAATCACCACCGAGCTAACACACACAAGTGCTGCGTGTTAAGAAGTGTCCCTGATTGAGTCGTCTCTCTTAACAGCTGACAGATGTAGACATAACATCACTCCTTTTTCATCCCTCTCTTCCTCCTCCTGACCCCCCCCCCCCCCCCCCCCTCACCCTTCTCCCTTTCTTTTCTGTTACCAAACCCCTTCCAACCGACGTGCACAAAACACCTGTTTCCTACGAGGTCAGCTGGGACATGAAGCAGCCGTCCTCCCTGCTCGTCTCTCTGTCCCCTGTCCGTCCTCCGCTGTGGAATGTGAAGGCCAATCTGCTCCCCCACTGTAAGTTTATGGTGAGCTCCACACTGGGTTCAGGGTGTTTTTGTCATGGAGGGTGGAATGAATAAATACACTCACTGGGACGTCAAGTTTGAGTTAGTCATCTCTGTTTTCTTCATCTTCTTCAAGCTTCAGATCCAAATCAAGTAGCCAATTACTCCATTGATCCCACGTTCCACTGTTTGTCTCTTGATGTGGAACCTCACACCAGTCGTCTGACTATATCCAAGGCCTGCTTTGAATTCTCTAATGTGGAGTTTCATCCTGCGGCACAGACACTTCTCCCACTGAGGGGGATTTCTGTGGAAACGTAATTAACCCATCAAAAGGCATTAGTTTTAACACGAACTGCCGCTTTCTACCACAAGTCTGGCTCAGAGCTGCAGTTGGAAAACGGAGGGATGATGCTCCAAAGGCTCAGTTTAGGCCGATGGAGCCAGGGGAGGGAGGAAAAGTACCGTGGGGCCTCTGCTGCTGCGTCCCTCCAACGCCCAACGCCAAACATCAAACTCCCACAAACAAACAAGTCGTATAAAGCCATTACATAAGACAACCACCCACACTGGGCAAGCTTGATGCTCCTGTGTGGAAGGAAAGATTTTATTTTGGCTCGTACCCCTCAGACTTGTGCCCCCCCCCCCCAGCCTCAGATCCCCCACGGCTGCGTTTGTTCTCCCCCCCCTCGGCCTGGGTCGCTGCAGTGAAGATGAGTCCGCTTCCCTCAGACGATCCCTCCTCAGGCTTGCGTGAGCATCCCTGTAATTATATTTACTTAAACAGAGGTCAAATATTAACTATGGCCGTGGGGCAGGGTTTATTACATTTCTCTTCAAGGGAGAATCTCAGAAGCATGTGTGTCTGTTCTAAGTATATTCCGCAGGCCTGAAATAACTGTGAAGAGGCCGCCGAGCTGGAGAGCTTGTTTACAAGGTAAACATTTGCTTCCACTTTTCAAATTAGATTTTGGTGGAGCTTGCTGCACAGGGGCAGATTCATGGGCCAGAGTTTTTTTCTTCTTTCTTTGTTGATCGGTGGAGGAGATGAGTTGTTTTTTAAAATCCATTTATTATTTTTGCTCCATTAAATCCCATTCTGAAAATAAAGAGTGCTCCTCATTAGTTTCTCATGTTTCACCTCTTTTTTGAATGCCTTCGGGGTCACTAAATGCAGAAGCTATTCCTGATAGTGGTGACAATTCCAGATACTGCAAAAAGAAAAAAGGGGAAAAAGAGAAGCACGCTGGACAGACATTAATGGACTGTCAGCAGTGCATAAGCAGCAGGGGCCTGAAGAGCGGCTGTAATGTTCTGAGCAGCTGGCTCATAAAGGCTGGGAGGATGGCGGCTGCTGGGGCCAACAGGACGGAAGCTTTCCTCTGCCCAGTAGCTTCCTGTTTTCAGACACACAGCTCAAATGAGAGGGAAGCCACTGACCTCGGCCTCACTCTCATCTTACAGGCCGACCAACCCCAGCGCTTTGGGACTGGATATCATGTGCAGTGGCTGTTGGAGAAGGAGCAGCGTCATTTTGCAACACACCCAGTGCAATTATAGACAGTCTCCATGTGTTTCTCTCAACAAGTAACACCGAGTTGTCCCTGATCACCCGAGGCTGACATGAAGAGTCGGTACACAAGGGCTGACTTGCGCCATCTAGTGGCGAAAGTGCTAAATTAAAATCCACATTCTGTTCTGAATAATAAAATTATTATAGTTTATATATTATATTAATCTACTCACACATCATTAGTTCTGTGTTTAGTTATTTTGTATTTGCACTATGTTGTGTTTAACAATAGACATAAGCACAGATAAAGACACATAAAATAGTGAAACGACATATATACATAAACAATTTGCTGTTTACTTATATATATATATATACTGCACACTTCTTTAGGAGCTGCTAATCAGACATTCATTGTTTTAAACAATGACAATAAAGAGCTATTCTATTGTAGTTTTAGAATAAAAAATCAGATGAATGTAAATTTTAATGATCAAATCAATCATACAAATCAAATATAAAGTAGATATTAAGAGAATATTTGTCAATTATTCATCAAACCACTGAAAAATGTATTCTATATCCCTCAGGAATCAAACAGCCCTCCAGCAGGAGCCACCTTTATTATTTTTTTAAAGGCTCATTCAAATAAATAATAAAAACACTACAGAGAAATGTAAAAAAAAAATCTAAAAAAATCATTTTTTTGTCACTATAAAAACAGACTAGTAAATGAAAACACTGTCATTACACCAATCACCCTAATAACATACAATTTTAATAATTTCAAATACATAGACAATCATGTGTTTGCACTGTGCATATGACTGGGCCTTGGAGTGTTGTAAATGCTTGAAATGCCTAAAATCTTTCTTCACCCTTATTCTAGTACCAGTTTACTGGTGACACTGCGGCAAGGTTTCAGTCTCGATTCTGTGACACAGAGTTCACATGGCAACAGCTCGGATGTCCTCCAGCTCGACTCTGTCCTCATTCTGAGGCTGCGCAGGCTGAGGTTTGTCCTCTGCAAACTTCTTAATCTTGGTGTTTCTGAGGATCTGTGAGATCAGTCGCTCATAAAACCAGTCCAGGTCCTGAGGGTCCTCTGGCCATGTCAGGTACTCTCTCTTCTTAACGAATTCTCTGATTGCATTGTACCTCATCAGGTTGTAGTGAGCCACCTTTGGTTGTATTTCATCAGGAAAGAGATTTCGGTCAGCAGTGAAAATCTTTTGTTTTAAATACGAGAACAAACAGCACAGCAACAGTTTTCTGGCCTGAGTGATGGAATGTTCATTTAAATGTGACTGAAGCCTGCCATCTACTGGCTCAAAGTAGGTATTGAAGCTGCAGACCTTAGGTTCTACATGTTCTGTGCAGTGAGTTAGGCCCCTGGCACGAGACACCAACATAGTTTGGTAGCTGTTTTCAGACATACAATTTGGAGTTAAACTTTGAATTTGGTTACTTTTTAAGTGCCTCTAACTAATGATTGTATATTAACAATGTATAACATGACTACTTGCATATGAATGAGGTCCCCTGTAGTGATAAAGGCACAGAGAAATAACTTCCGACCCTGCAGTTCCCTTTAGTTCTAAGAGAAGTTTTAGTGTGTGCAGGCTCAATAGTTTTACAACCCACAGCCATCATTGTTGTTGTTAGTGGCAGCAGATCAGCTAAAATTGTCTTTTAGCAGGGAAATGTCATGTACTTCTCTCAGGAGTGGGTCGAGACTAAAATAAGAAGCAGTGGCAGAGTGAATATTGGGCTCACATTTGTCAGGTTTTCAGAACAATCCCTCCAAACTGGTAATAATGGTGCTCATTAAGAGTTTGCACACATACTTTCCAAATTAATTTATAGGGGGATAATCTGTCAATGTTGTGTGTACAAGTAATGAAGCATGTTCAGTCACTAACTCAGCTGCCTCATACACACCTTCCCTATCACCAGCAGAATTAGGACATTTTTCAGCTCCTCCACCATCCGGCTTTGGGCCAAGGTAAACGCCTCCAGGCACCAGCCATCTAGACAGAGACACATACACACATTGTTTTTCTCAGGCTTTGATTTCTTTTATTTGGTACTTAATTTTGTAATTCAGAAGAGAAAGATGACGGAAACAGAGCCTTTGCTGGCCATAGTGTTAGCTAGCATGCCAGCTTTCAGAAATCAGGATTGCATTAAAGGTAGGTTTGGTTATTTGGTTCTGAAACACTTTCTATTTTATTTGTTGAAATCCTATTTACTTCATGATAGCCATCAATAAATATAATCATCTGAAATAAAACACTAAAAGCCGGTGTCTGTGGCCATCCCATGACTGACATAAACAAACCGGATCATCTCATTCAGTCCGACTAAAATGATTGGCTAGCGCACCTGTCTGTCACTGACCATCCTAGCCGCTGTTGCACCCTTACAGGATTACCAACCCTAGCTTCAAGGGTCTTTGTTTGACATTAGGGAAATATCAGTGTTCACAGCCTTAGATGAAACCACTTTCACATCTGTCTATTAAATATGAAGCCAGCAGCAGGGTAGTTAAGATTAAAGAAGTGATCGAAACAGCTAGCCTCGGCCTCGTCCAAAGAACACAAAGAAATATAGCTTGGTTGTTTAATCTATCCAGAAACCTGCAGACTTAATGCTAGGCTTAAATAAACTAAGCTAAGCTGTGGCTTCATATTTAATGGACATTTGGAAAAGCGCTATTAATCATCTCATCCAACACTTGGAAAGAAAGGGCATTTTTTTATTTCCTAAAATGTTGAACTATTCCTCGAAAGAAAGGCCAGAACTTAAACAGTCAGTGTAGCCGTGTGAAAATAAGATGAGCTGTACCTTTGAGGAACTCCTTGGAGATGACGCACACGGTCTTCCTGCTGCCCCAGATGGCATCTCTGATGTTTGTCAAGTGATCCTCACCGGGCAGGAAGTCTCTGGCCTCGAAACAACAATGTAAGACGTTCTCCTCTGAAAACTGGTTGTCAAGTTTATTCAGTAAAGCAGCCTCCACCCACTTATAGTCACTGTTGCTGAAGCAGAAGAAGACGTCGTACTGCATCTCTTCGAAAGGAGGTGCAACCTTCGCCCCCTCGAGAACCCTTCCGACGATCTTCTTGTAGATCACGAATATGTGCCCTCTGAGACGGGCGTAGACGACCCCACTCAGGGTGACAGTGATAATAAGGAGGGCAGAGAAGATGAAGAGGGCAAACTTAAGATCTTGGACGGCCTTTTCATCGTCCTTCTCACATGGTTCTACGATGGTGGCGTAGTCCAGCAGGGGAAGGTTATGGAGAGCAGCTGGAAACTCACATCTGTAACCCTCGGCTGGGCTCAGGAAGGTTACATTCGTCGCATTGAACCATTGCAAGAAACTCTCCAGATTACAATCACAGTAGAACCGATTCTCTGCCAGGCTGAGAAAGAGGAGAGACTGAAAAGTCATAGGATCCGGGTAGGCTAGGAAGTTGTTCGAGAGGTCAACTTGTTTCAGGCTGACCGGAAAGACATCCGGCTGCAGGAAGGTCAAGGAATTAGTCGAGAGGTCTAGTTCTATCATCGAGCTGAGGCCTCTGAAAATCCCTTGTGGGAGTGCGTTGAGCAAGTTAGAGCTTATACTGAGGCCAAGAAGATTATTAAGATGATCAAACAGGTCAAGGCATTTCCCCTGTGCCCAAATTATCTGCAGGGAACTGTCACTAAGATCTAACACTAGCAAAGTATTATTATAAGGTATTGTAATATTCTTGTTTAGTGTGCACTCCTTGATGAAGTTGCTGCTGTAGAAGAAATTCTTGAGATGCTTGAAATCAGTCACTATTGAATAAACATCCTCCAAGTTCGTTAATCGGTTTTCCCTAACATCCACATGGATGCTGTTCATACCCAAGTCAGCGATACTGTACAGTGACTTCAACTTGTTGTCACCCAAAAGGAGAAATTCTAGGTTTGGTAATGATGCCGGAAAACCCAGCTCTCGCAGCGAGTTCCCTGTCAGATATAACGCTCGTAATTTAGGAAGATCACTGAAGGCTCGGTGTCCCAACGCACCGATGTGGTTGTAAGACAAGTCCAGTACTCTTAAATCTTCCAGATTGGCGAACGTGTGGGAATATATTTCTCCAAGTAGGTTGGATGAAAGATTGAGCATCCTTAAATGTCCCTGAAGACCATTGAAGGCATTTCTGTTGATCTGATTGATTTTGTTTTTGGAAATGTCAATGATTATCGCAGTCTTCAGGGAACTGAAAATAGCCTTCTTCAAAATAAATATAAAGTTGCCAGACAGATTAAAGACGTTAACGGCACTGTTCAAGAGGCCTTTGAATGTGCTTTCATCTGGATCAGGTAAGTTCTCATATGAAAAGCCTTGACCTATGCTTCCAGACAATTTGAGATTAGCGATCGGAGTCCCCTGTATCGCATTGAAAAATCGTCTTGTTTGGTTGAAGTTGAAGCCGTTGGTTGATAAGTCCAAGGTATCAAAGGCCATATCTCTGAAAGGGTTTCCACAACTTCCCTCGTCAAAGTTGCCATCATACATTCTAGCCAAGTGGTTGGAGTTCAGGTTCAGGATTGTGAAGTATTTCCCCCTGAAGCCAACAAGATCCTCTTCACACAATCTTTTGATCGGATTCAATTTGAGGTTTAAGTGTGTGAAATTAGTGAGTCTTGAAAAGAACAGTCCAGGTTTGAGTCTTGTTATATTGTTCCCTAAGAGATCAAGCATTTCTAAGGAGAAAAGGCTCTGCAGGTAGCTGTCGGCCAGGATGGACTCATTCAAACTGCAAGAGTCCAAAAACAGCTGTTGCAATTTGAACAGTCCTGCAAATGCCCTCGGCTCCAGCTGAAGCTTAATGTTGAGGCCTAGAACCAACTTGGTCAGTTTTCTCTGTCTGACGAAAGTGTCGTTCCTGATGACGAGCTGCACTCTCTGCATGCCCAGATCTAATTCTTGCAGCTGCTCGTACTGTCTGAGCGAGGTGCTGTTGATCTCACTGATGTAGTTCATTGTCAGGTACAGGTGGGTGATGTTGGGAGGCAGAACAGGAACCCAGTAGTGACCCCCAAATTGGCAATCAGCTACAAGGCCATACAAAGTGCATGATGGGTAGCATGCGGTTACCTGCAGATTGGAAGATGACATTATGTCTGTGAATAGACACAAAAACCCTGAACTCTGCAGTTGATGGATTTGGGATATACCCCAGCTCACCTTCTTACTAAGAGTCTAATGAGATGGAAGGTGTAACTCTAATGTCTGCACAGAAACTTTGACGTTAAGAGGTCTATTTGTAGATGGGTTTAAAAAGGTAACTTATCTTCCCCTCCAACCCAACATAACCTAATTTAACCTGACCTGACCTAACCTAACCTAACCTCATCTAACCTAACTCAACCTCACTAACTAACCTAACCCAACCCAGCCTAACTAACCTAATCTAACCTAACCTAGCCCAACCTCACTACCTAATCTAACCTAACCTAACCTAAATAACTTAACTAAACTAACAAATTAGGTGGTGTAGTTTCATATTTACCCAAACAATATTAGAGTGCTATCAATCTTCTCATCTGACTCTTGGTAAGGAAGAGTGGGAGCATATTTTTAATTCAATAGACATTGTTCCAAAAACACTGAACTACCTCTTTCATTGTGTCAGGCGGGAATCTGAATGGTTTCAGCTTTTTGTCAGGTCACAATCCACCAACTGTTCAGTTAGTGGAAAATAAAGTATAACTAAAACTTTGTGAGCTCCGTGTTATACACACATACCTGTAAGTATAAACCAATGAAGGCCAACTGAGGGCCCAGTGTCCACATGCTGTCCTCGCCCTAAAGAGACGTCCACAGAGAAAAGTCAGAAATGAGCAAAGCTTAAAGGATGCGGTGTTGTTGCATTGGGCCAGCAATGCAAATATTAGTGAGGAGATTGCCAGGCTGTTTGCTTTAGCAGGTTCATAGATCACTGGTGCTGCAGCTCCGCCATCACACTGCTCAGTGCACAACCATTCACCAGTGATACATGAGCTTTGATAAGGAAATTGTTTGGCATGGTGCTTGTAGGTTACACTGTGGGAAACAGTTTTTTAATGTCCCCTAACTTTGTACATATAAATAATCTCTGGAGTTGGCTACTTCTTAAATAATGACACATGGGTGGTATGATTTGAAATCAAGACATATTGGCATGGCCCATAATTCCGAGTCAAGGTTTTATAGATCAGATTATTCTCCCAACAAACAGGTCAGCCTGCAGCGAAGTGTGGTCACCATGATATAACAGTATATTTAAAATATGTGCATTCTACATTGCAGCTGTGGTATTTTATTACACTGGCAGCCCACTATATAGACCAAAGCAGTAATTATTGTAATAATTTTCATCAATAACAATATAACAAAGGTTCAATATCACTACATTACTTATGGATTGTACAAGAATGGTGATGAGGAGTGACATATAATAGGTTGTAAGGTTCTTCCTCAGTAAAATGTGAATGTTTGTCATTCTCTGCCCATGAAGAAGAATTTAAAATCACCACCTTCGCTCAGGAGTCTTTAAAAGTATTGACATATATCGTGATATTAGCTTGTATTGCAGATGTATGGATCTTTTTTCATGAAGTTCACTTCAGTATGTCAGGCTACATGTTGCCTGCTCTCATGTTTCCAAGTCTTTCACACTCTCACCTTGTAAATGGGGATAATGAATCAATGATCCTCGAGCTGCAGCCGCTGAAATTCTCCAGCGTTCGTTGCACAATGTGGGAAGTTTGAAGACGCGTCAAGTCGGAAATAACACACAGCCGATTAATCACCAACTGTAAAGTACGCGTTCAGTGAGATAAAGTGAATCAGTGGATCAACACATTATAGTGAAGCAGGCAGTAAAGCAGAGATCTCACCCTCACTGGGAACCGTAGCGCTTCTTTCTCCGCCTGTACAAAAACACCGTGGTCAAACCAGCCGCCCCTACATTTGAAGTGCGCCCGTATCCACATCTTTACGGCAAATGAAGGTACGTCCCCCTTCATCTGAAGTCAGGCTATGAAATCGTTAATGTCCCAAACCACAAACAAGACCATTTTAATCAATAAGAAAAGTAAGCAAGTCATACTTCCGTTTTTTAAAAAAAAGTAATAACACAGAGTATACACATAATGAAATAAGATACGATTATACTCACATAAAGAATTAGAAAATATGTTACATTCAAACAGCATCTCTCTCTCTCTCTCTCTCTCTCTCTCTCCCTTCATTAGTGAGTCCTCCTCAAACACTTCTACAATATACTGACACTTGTTATTGTTTGTGTTCTGGAAGTTGTGTGCAGAGCCTTTTATAAACAGTGAAGTTAGCCTTTGTGTTCATCCAATCTGGTTTATCTGCAATGAAGATTTTTTGGTTGATGTTTTTCATAAAAACTGAATTTGCTTTATTACTCTTCACATATGTGGTTTATATGTAAGTTTGAATGATTCACTTAACCTGCTGTTAGTTTTTCATATGTTGCATTTTGACTATTCCAGATATCTGTTAAGCAAGTGGTATAATCTTCAAACCCAAATTCACACCTTTTCAAATTAAAAGCTCTGCAATTCATCTCATCATGTTGTGCTTTGGAAGACAACTTGCTAAAGAGAAAGTGATTCTATGAGTGTTGTTGCCACGATGGAGATCAGCACCCTGACTCTGAGGTTTGACCAACTTGGCAATCTTATTTATCAGATTATGTATATTATTATTTACTCTGTGTTAAGTTTTTATGAAATTTTGACATAATCACTTGCAAATTCTCATGCTCTGTATATATGGTTTAGACTTGGGGATCATAAAGATTTCATCCTCTCTCTGTGTCTTTAGGGAATTGTTCTTGTCAGTTCTCTCTTTTCCATTTCAATGTGCAATTAGGAGGTGGCTCATTTGACTGATACAAATGGCCACTGACTTGACCGCAGTGTTTTTCAGTTGCAAACTACTTCCACATACTTCAACCAATTTCAAACATCAAAGCATTCAGGGTATTGAGGACATTTCAGGTTGCATACAGCTTCTTTTTCTTCATTTTTTAGTTTATTGGCGGGTGGCATCCAACATCAAGGTGCATTACAGCCATCCACTGCATTGGTGCACCATAACTGGAGGTACTTCTTCTTAGCCGCAGAAATTAAGAAAATTTATTAAGAAAATAGATTTCTGATGTAATGTTGTGATCCTCACATTTTTTCTTACTAATTCTGTGATGAATGCATTCAATTATGATGCATTTTAGCTGTTCTCAGTCTAGAAGAGAGATCTCTCTCCAAGTCTGCCAGTGAGCTCACACACAAGAGTTAACTACAAACATGGGTTACATTGTTTTGGATGCATTCATAAATGACATCAGAAATGGTCAGGCCATTTTGAATAGGAAATTTAGTTTTGCATTTATGAGCTGTATATATTTTCTAAAAGAAATCTAGAGCTGACCAGGTTGTGGGTTGACTGTGTCATGGAGCCACTCATGAGTCTAGCACAATACACTCATGTGCTATGTGGCAGCTTTCCAGAACAGAGTTTGATGTGTACTAATAGTTTTTATAACAGTAAATGTTTTGCTGAAAAGCTGCCTTTTTTAAAAACATTGTATTATTATGTTTTGTTCCATTAAAAATGACTTGATATCCATTTCAACACTGCTCTGTCATGTACCTACACAACAATGTATTTTCTCTAATGTGATTTCAGAGTAGAAATAGTATCTAATTCTGTATGGAAGCCTACAGAAGATATTTTAACACACCAATAATTTTCTTGAAATGCTTCATATTTAGTAAGAAAGTGGCTACACCCTCACCTGCCAGGCCATATATTTACCTGTCAGCTGAATCACTTAAAAATGCAGTGATCAAACATCAGTATCAGCTCAACAGGAAGGAACAGAAACAGGGTGGTAGAAATATCCTGTCTTTTCGCCTCCTGTTTGGATCAACCTCCAAAATTCCTATTCCTACATTTCCCATAATGCAACGTTATAGCAAAAGTTGTGAACTTGGGTCTGAAGATTGTGTTGATTGCTTAACATGCCTTTGAAATAGCCGACCTGCAATGAATGAAAAATCAACATCATTTAAGAAAAGAATTCAAACCTATATATAAGCCACACACATGAACAGTAGTTAAACAATTTGTTGGATTTTATGAAAAACATTGACTCTAAATTCTTCACTGCAGATAAACCAGGTATGATGAAGACAACTCCTCTCTGTAGCATAGACTGATTATAAAAAAGCTCTGCACAACATCCAGCACATAAACATTAGAAAGTGACAGTAACTGTTTGAGAAGGAGTCACTAATGACAAGGAATATATCTGAAGTAGCTCCAGAGCTTTAACATGGGTGAAGAGAACGAAACATTACAAAAAGGGAGGGTTTACAATGGAAACTGTACTATTAATTGAATTGTCAACAGAACGGTGCTTTTATTCTGAAATCATAGCTGACCCGCTGTTACCGTAATACCTGGTGTATACACGTAACACTAAAACATGTGAGTTTGACAGTGTAAATATCTGCTACACTCAGTCCTACCTGATCTGCCTTCGACTCTGACAAGACAGAGGAATTTCACAACTTGGCCCTCTTCCTCTTTCACACACTCGTTTATCCTCCACTCACAGTTCTTGCTCAAACTCTGGCGACATCCACCACCTTCCAACTGTCTGACCACTTCTAAATCCCTGCTAACCCTAACCCTAACCTGCTTACGACCTCTAATATCACAGCTAAATACAACATGTAGTACTGCTACCCAGTGGTGAGAGGCAACCGACTACTTTTACTGTACTTTAAATGCCCATTTACTAATGTGATATATGATATATTTCAAGAGTGATGGTTATGTTGTTCCTTATGTTGCCTCTTAGATGATATATTATTTTCACACAGCTACATCTCATGGATATATGTAGATATACATTTATGCATAATACCAATTGTAAAATTAAATGAACTTATATTTAAATATCTACACAATACATCTTCTATATGAAATGATATGCTATGACCACGTATGTTATCGATAAATATTTAAATAATATAGTCAAGTTGACCAGCTCTATACATCCTGAGCCACAGCTGCCCAGTGTGCTACACTTTTTTAATTAATTAGGAGCTGTATTTCAGTGCAGTGCATTTTCTTCTTTGTTTTAGTGTTTCTATTTTTCTGCTACTTTATACATCTACAGTAATCCATTGCAGGGAGAAAAAAATTATCTGCTACACATATTTGACAACCAACAGGGTAATATTTTACATTAAAAAATCATCAATATTCCAATGTGTCCATAAGAAATATACATATATTTCTCTGTCACTGTTTTTGTGTTTTTCCTACTCCTTTAGAGAAGTCATGACCACCTGGATTTAACTTGTGGGCACCAAACAATCATTTGGGAAAACTCTTGAGTAAGCTCTATATTGAGTATATATATATACAGTATATGACACTGTATTGCAGAATAAGTACTTCTTCTTTGATACATTGTGTGTTAATATATTTTTATAACTTCTAAACTTTATAAGAAAACACTTCTTGTAGTGGAATAGGCTACTAGTTTTTCATATATCTGTATTGGTACTGTCACAATGCAATCACAACATGTGCAACCATTACTGCCTCAGTATATACTGTAAAATGGTACAGACCAAGCTTGTTTTATTGTGACATTAGTCTCCAAAACATTGTGAATATGTAGAATCAGGAATGAAATGCAGCCTCAGGTATCTAAGGGAGTTACTATTTTATTTATAAGTGATTATTGTATTGTTGTTTAGTATTTATATGTTTCCTTGTTTTGTGTGATGTGTTTAAGAGGCTACTGTTCAATACATTTTCACTTATCCCTGTCTCTTTATGACCTTGGCCTGCCTGCTGTGAGTTATAAGTGCAAAGAGTGCTGAAGTCATGGGTTTCATGTGGTTCATCATTGTGAAGGATTGTGTACATGTACCACTGTTCTTTTAAAACTTAAGTAATAATATATAAAACACATTTTGCAGCTGTTTATCTGCCCTGGTGACCTGTAACTCAAATGTTCCTCCACATGGTGGGGCACTCCGCCTGTGTCTGAAGGGACAGAGACAAAAAAAGAGAAACAGACTTTTCCTTCTTTCAGATTTTTCAAATTTTATAGTTTCAGCACAAAAAACAACAAAACTCTATGTATTTATTATCACAATGATTGTGTTCTGTGTGAGGTGAATTGAAGATATGTACCAGTCTTCAGGGAAGTGAATCCTTACTCCAAAAAAACTTCAGTTCGTGGAGAAATATTTGTTCTCGTGAGTTTAAAGTGACTTTTTGCTCCAATGACATAACAACACCCCTGTCCTCCATATCCTTTATAAGCTGTCCATGTCTCGGTGGCTCTGGTATGTAGCTTCGCATGTCTTCTCTCTCTCTCTCTCTCTCTCTCTCTCTCTCTCTCTCTCTCTCTCTCTCTCTCTCTCTCAGGTGTTTTTAGGTGTAATTGTTTAGGTGACGTAAACCGTGCGCCTCATCCTCGCGCGCCGTGAGCGCACTGTCAATCTTCCCTCTGCGGTTCAGGATGTGATGCGCCAGAAAAACCAGCGACACGATAAAAAAGACAGTACACAGTATTATCCCAACGAAAGCCCCCACTGACACCCCCGAGGGTCGTCTCGTTGGGTCGGGGTAGGGTAAATATGACGATGTAATTGGAGCTGTGGTCTCTGCTTCACCTGTGAAGCCTTCGATTTCTACGCACGTGTACTCGCCAAGCAGCTCATATCCTCGATAGCACGAGCACAAGTAGCCGCCGAATTTGTTTTCACAGCGTTGCTCACAATACTGATACTCACACTCGTCAATGTCAATGCAAACTGTCACGCCGTCTCTCTCCTCCGAGACGTAACCGTCGGGGCAGTAGCAGATGAGCGCGTCATTCGGGTCGCACTCCGCAGCGCACCGCTCCATCCCGCAGTGGAGCTTACACTTGTTCGGTGCCGCTGGATCCACTTCATATCCATCGTAACACGAGCACAAGTAGCTGCCGGGAGTGTTTTTGCACAAGTGCTCGCAAGGGGCGGACGCGCACTCGTCCTGGTCCAAGCACAGCCCGCCAGTCATCGCGTATCCAGCCTGGCAGACGCACTGGAACCCACCCACGGTGTTGACGCACATGAAATTCTCTCCGGGACACTGGCGCTGGTCCGTGCAGTCATTGAAGTCCACGCACGAACTACCGTCCGCAGCCAGTTTAAAGCCGTGGTCGCACAAGCACGCGTAGGAATCTCCGGTCGCGTAACAGGCGTGCGCGCAGCTCAGGGCTTGGCACGGGTCTTCTATGCCCACTTCGCATGTGACTTTATTTGCAGGGTTGACGGTTTGTCCCTGCGGACAGTAACAAGCGGGGACCTTGTTTGGGTCCGTTGCGCATTTGTGCTCACAGCCGCCCTCGCTGATCTCGCAGCTCCAGGGCGCCTGCAGCCACTTCTCGGAGAAGCAGACGTATTTAATCTCAGATGGCATGCGGGTGGCGGTGCTTCCAGGGGGCACAGACACCCAATCCTCGCCCCAAAACCCCATGGGGTGAATGTAGGAGACTGACTCGCCCTTTGCAAGCTTCAGATCAGTGCACGGGTTACTGAAGTCGATCTCACAGAGAAACCCGGCCGCCTGCTCGCCACATGTCTCCTGGACCCATGTAAAGTCGCCCGCTCTGGAAACTGAGACGCAGCGATGAGAAGAGCAGCTGTTGTCAAAACCCGGCGCCCAGTTGAAGAAGTCGCTCTGACTGTCCTTGGTCACCCACTGGAAGCCCTTCAGTGCTGCACCAACGTCAGGACAGCCGATGCTTAAATGCAAACCGATCCAGAACCGCCCCGTCGAATTCCCCAACAAGATAAAAAGAACATCATGTGATACAGATGAGCGCACTGTCATTAAGTGGCCACCTTTAGATCTACATTGCCTCTGCGCTGTCGTAAAATCGCTGGATTCTTGGGTCACCGTGAAACACTTGGTCCCAATACAGTATCCATTATTCTGCTCTATCCCGCCGGTTCTTCCCAGCAGGAAAACCAACACGGCAGCAAACAGTCCCGTTACATCCCTCATGTTTGAACCTCTGTTGTTGTTGGAGCTGTGGCGCGGTCCAGCGGTCCTGGACGAGACGTGTTTGTTTGACAAAGTGTTTAGCTCGCATTTATAAACCGGCTCCAGACCAGTGCCTGCGGAGGAAGGAAGTTCCTCTTAATCAGCCTGCCGGGGCCGCTCACTGTGTCTCTTCAAACTTTCTCCTCTGAACGGCGGACCACATCCCCAATTACTCACGGCTTTTACGCACGTACGTAACCAAGACGCGCGCACGCAAGAGGGGCATCTACACCAACGCCCCCTTCTCTTTTTACAGTTTAGCCCCTCCCAACTCCACTCAACACAAAATGTCTGAGTTAAGTTGTGTGTTTTTTGTTGAAAAGAGTTGAACGGGTGACGTCATGCAACTTTTCGTGCACAATTTCACTATCAAACTAGTGAAATTGTACGCAATTATATTGTAAAATAAGGAGCGCGAGGAACTGTAATTTATTGGACAGGGGGAACGTGCCCCCCCTACCATTCTCATCCATCTGACTATAAACCACAATATTCAAACTCTGAAAATAAACTCTTAATCAGTAAATTCAGATCATTATGAGTGGACATTGTGTAAATCATGGGAAGGAAAAAACTGTACATGTGAAAAACTAAAAGTTTTAAATTCACACTCTCAATCACAACATAAACGTGATGATAAAGGGCATAGGGCATTGCTTTGCATCTTTAGAAAAATCTTTTATGACTGGACAATATTGGGATTTAATTTGGTCAAACTTTAGCAACTGTTAAGCTGCTCATATTTAGGCAGCCACAATAATAAAAACAACTTTTATTTTCTCCCGACGGGCAGCTCAGCCAAAGAGGGGCAAACGGGCAGTTACCCAGGCATGCTTTGCACGCATAAGGTTATAATGTTGGTCATGAGTCTTAGTCAGCTAAATGTAGATATTAGAACAGTTGCTATTTATTTAAATAAATAGCAGCTATTTGTGGGTTAAATCTGAAGGGAGAGGTCAACAGAAGCCAGTGGAGCAAAAGGAACTGAAACAAAAGCTAGAAAGAAAACTTTTGGGTGTAGAACAAAGGAAAAACATGAATAATTCAATGAATAAATACCTCCCCTCCGACTATCACCCAAACAAAAACAGAACCCCTGGTACTGGAGAATAATCAGAATACAACCTTTAGCTTTTTTAATTTACAGTATCTTTAAGTGAAAAAAATCTTGCAGTAAGCCTGTTATACAGACAAAGAGACTTGGTGCATCAGGAGGTGCATGTGTGTTTTCTGTTACATATATAGACGTTAGCAGCACAGTTTTACATTCGTGTTTAGCAGATCCGTCAGCAGCAGCCGGGTACACAGTGAATAACATACAGCTTCATGATAATGTCAGTGGATGCAAAGTACAGCTTGTGCAGCACCTCCACATCATCAGTGTGATAGATTTGCAGAGTAGACTTACTTAACTATTCATGATACACTTCTTACAGGTCATTCTTACAGTCTTATTTGGGGGGGGATGTAAAATGAGGTATTTTCCCAAGTCATGACATGAAGAATCACAGTCTAATCTTCACTAAACATATCTGAAACAGAATTTGGGAATTTCAAATTTCAAATTTTTTATATATTCTACTTTTCTATTTCTCTTTGTGTAATATGATGATGAGAGGGAACCCAACCATTGGTTTCAAGGTTCTGATGTCAGTTATGATGAAATGCCAGAATGTGAATAAACCACAGGGCAAGAATGGTCCTGGGCTGTTTTGATAAAAACCTCAATGCATGCTGCCATGCATGCTTCACAAACAGAGCCTGTGGAAACCAGTTAACGCTATTAAAACTAATAGTGGTGGTCCAATGTCAGTGCTAACTAATGAGACTTTCTTCTTCTTTTTGGCTTTTTTTTTATCGATAATACGTCCAGTGTGACCTTATAAAAAGATGAAATACAGTATAACAGCTGATATGTGTAATAAAACATTAAATGCAAAGTAAAAATGTTGAGCAAAGACGAAGTCACATTTTGTGCTATAAAGAATTAAATATAAAAATCTTTGTGTGTCTACAGTGAACAAAATTAACTGAAATATAAATACATGATAATCCACACACTCCAGTGACCGTAACAAAACCTATGATTTACAATGATGGAGTTTTAACACTTTTAAGGGAACTGCAGTCAGTGTTGAGATGTAAGTATACATTCACTTTGTACATTTGTCATGTGACTTTACTTAGGTAGATACATTTACGGGTCATTTTAACTTTTATTCTGCTACACATATCAGCAAATATCTGTACTTTCTTATCTAATACATTTAAGGAGCTTATTGTGTTACGTGTGTGGTACTTTTACTTTTGAGTGAATTTAACATGTTTAAATTGACCCCTCTTACTTTTTAGTACCATTACTTGACACTTGTAACAGCATCTGGTTTGATCTATATTGCTCTGACTGCAGGAAATCCCAAAATGTTCCATCTTAGTAATATAATAGATGAACTTTTATAACCATGAGGCTAATTAACAGCCAATTCCATATATAAATCTGTTACATATCTAGGAAGCATGAAGCTGTTTCTCCTTAAAGTCTTATTTGACCTCATCCATCGCTGCTGTAAGAGATTCTTATGAACGCTTTCTGGATAAGTGTGAAAACTAAAAGTCCCATATGCCCGCTCCAGATCACAGTCTTTGCAAGTCACCTTTGAAGTGTTTGTCGAAGGACAGCCTCTTGTAGGTCTCCGTGGTCACCTGCTGCAGGTAGAAAACATTTATGTCTGGTCGTCTGAAGGAGGAGAGCTCGAACCTGCCGCAGCGTTTCACCATGGCGCGCACCACCAGACACAGCAGCGCCGCGCACAGTGCCAGGAACACGGTGATGCCCAGGACGCTGCCGGTCCTGATGTAGGAGGGCACCGCGGCTGGGTGAGCGGTGGGCGATGTGGGGTGTAGAGGAAGAACGCCTGACCCGCCCTCCTCCTCGGTCTGCCCACACGTGGAGTCATCCTGCATCGTGAAGCCCTCGAAGCACGAGCACCTGAAGCCACCGAACACGTTTTCACACTTATGGTCACACTGCCTGTTCGTCTCACACTCATCGATGTCAGTGCAAAGGGCCGTGCCGTTCCTGATGTCTGTTATGTAGCCGTCGGGGCATTCGCACTGGAGCATGTCCGGGCTCTGCACACCTGCGTTTTCTGTGCACACGGCCTCACAGTCTCTCTCAGTGCAGTGTCGCTTGCACTTGGTGGGGTCCATGGCTGACACCATGAACCCGTCCCTGCACGCACACTCGTACACCCCAGTGGGCTTCACGCACAACATGTGCTCGCACATTAGGCAGATCGCCATGTCTACGCACGCCCCGTCCTCCATTTCGAAGCCATCTCTGCACCTGCACTCGAACCCTCCCTCTGTGTTCAAACACTCCTGGCCCTCGGCTGTGCACGGGTCCTCCCCCTCCTGGCACTCGTCCACGTCCACGCAGCGTTTCCCGTCCAGCTTGTAGCCCCTGGCGCACTCGCCAGCGTAAGGAAAGCCATCCGACGGGTCCTTGGCGCAGGTGATGCTGTTGGGGTGGAGGGCTTGTCCCTCGGGGCAGACGCAGGTGCGTGTTGTTTGGTTGCAGCTGTGCTCGCACCCGCCCTTAAACACCTCACAGGCCCAGGGAGCGTGCGCCCACACCCCAGAGGCACACAGATGTTTCGAGTCCATATATTTTCCACCGACCTTGTCCACCACAGCGATGGTTCCTGGTGGAAACGCTTCAGAATCGTTGACGTCGAAACCCATATGAGTGGTATACCTCACCTGTGCGCCCCCGTCCGCCTTGATGCGACTGCAAGGATCCTCGAACGTGTACTGACACAGAAACCCGTCCAGTCGGTTGCGGCACTGCTTCCCGGACACCACGATGTTCCCTTCCCCCGACATGGAGACGGAGGAGCAGTTTCCAAGATCTGCCGGGGCTTCCTCTGGCTTCCTGCCGGTGCCCTGCAGCTCCAGCCAGTAACTCCCGCTATGTCCGCTCAGTGGACCCGTTAATGTCTCCTCTGCTTGTTCCGAGCTGATCGTGAGCAACTGTCCCTCCTTGCCACTGCAGCTTCTCTGCGCCCCCAAAAAGTCCTCGGATTCGCGTAAAAGCACAAAACACCGATTGTCGGCGCAGTGTCCGCGCAGGGCGAGCACCGCGTCCTCCAGCCCGCAGAGGAAAACCACGCAAATCAGCAGAGCTTGTGTTGTAGGACTCATGATGTCGATGTTAGAAAAACCCACGATGGTGTGAAACTCTGTGCTCGACGATCCAAGTCTGATCCAGTGACTGAGAGCTGAACATAGTCCCCATTTATAAAGGCCTCCAGATGAGTGTGTTTGGTTTTTTTTTGGACCAGGCGAGGAAGGAAGTTCCGTCCTGGTTTGTGGTTTGAGCCCTGGTCTGATTGCTCAACCCCCACTTATCAGAGAGAGACTAGCCCACCAACACACACACAGACACACCCACAGTAGAGGGACTTTAATAAGACGAGTATGCGCCCAATCCCATGAGATGAGTAAATCTTATAATCTAAAGACCTTCTTTATCTAGATGATAAATTGAAAGTTTAAGTCTCATGGGAAGAAAGATATTTGCCAAACATCCAGCTCTCACGGAGCTCATGCTCATGTATAATCTTTATTTTGCACAATCCTCATACACAATTAATTTTCTGTCAAAGTTGTTTCAGTATTTTAAGCTGATTATATATTAATTTTACACTTTCCATAATGTCATCATGTCACATTGTAATGCTTAAAAAGTGCGGCTCTGGATAAAGCTAAAGGAGAAAAATGTTTTTGAGGCAGAGCCCAGTGTATCATCAAAGGTAAATTAATATAATATTGTAAATAATACTGTGTACAGATGGTAAAATAATTCTAATAAAAATAATAATAGATCATACTCAGTAATGCAATACAAGAAATCAGATAAAAGAATCACAATAAAATAAAAACACATAGAAATTAAAAACTATAAATGCCATACAGGTGACTTTTAATTGCTGTTTTAAAATGAGCCACTGATTCACAAAACAGCATATGATTCTCTGTTCTCGGGGGTCTCGGAGCAGAGTCAGGGTTTAATTTCTGAAATAAAAAGCGGATGATTTAAGGCAGGGTTATTCGGATAGGACTGGTGTGATGTGTTCTCTACGCTTTTTGTAAGAGATCTTGCTGCTATATTCTGTACCAACTGTACTTGTGTAAATTATTAAGTATAAATCGACAGGCTGTTGAAAATTGTTGATTAGAGACTTATCTTATAATAGAAACAAGTCTTCAGGAGCAGGCACTGACTCACAGATTCTTGGAGTAGACAGACTTCCTTAAGGCACAATAATAGCTACAGAGGTAGAAAGTCAATTGTCTGACTTATGGTAAGTCTAAATCAATCATAGCTCTTCCTAAATTGTTCAATGTCTTCTCTTCATTAGCACGGCAGAGGAGGAAGAGAGCTGCCTTCCACTTTCCTCAGGGGGGGAAGTGACTGGACGTAGAGGAGGAAGTAGAAACAAGGGAGCTGGACGGACGTCCTATAGCCACAGGGCCAAAACATGACAACCACATTATGTAAAGCGGTTTTGTATGTTCTCCTTCCTTGAGCTGCTGGATTTCCAGGTGGAGTCTGGGTGAGTAGGTTTGAAGGAACGTGATCACATCCGACTGATTCCCTCCCAAAGTGACACAGAGTGACTCAGAAGCACATGTTTGTGTCGGGTAAGGTAGAATCATAAAGACGTTACTATGTAGCTGTAATTAAGCTAACTTTTTATTGGTAGAGATCAGAAAACAGACTTATCACTGTGATTATAGACGTTCATGACACAGTGAGGAACTGTAGATAATTCACAGAGGTGTTAGACTCAGTGCCTCCACATTTCCCCTATGAAAGGGGTGTGGTGCAATGGGATGGGGTGGACGGGATGTGAGCTTTGTTCGTGCTGCAGAAACAAAATAATCAGTTCACTGTTTTTATTCGGGTAGGGAATGTTGGATTTTTAGATTATAACCTTTGCCAGGATGCCCCCACCACTGGGTGGCATAGATGATGGATTTAGTCCAAAGCAGTGACACACACTTCTGTGTGACGGTAACACAAAGTCAGCTCAGTGACAAAAACCAGGCCGCTCGGCCTCAGTACACGTTTTTCTCTGATGTCTAACTTTAATGGCCCCGCTGAGTTTACTCTGTAGGATGTTGAAGACGTTCCTGAAGACTGTTTTCATTCATCTAAATCAAAGACTTCTTTCCAGTTGTTGCTTTCAATGTGTTTTCACAGTGAAACCATGTGATGCACTTGAACAAGGTTTGGTGTCAGTGCCACTGACAACATTCTCAGTGCAGCTATATTTTTAGTTGGATATTTGTGACATTGCTTCATTTTCTGTTTAAATTTGTAAGATCCATTACGCCTTGCCTGACCAACACTATGTGGGCTTTGACGGTTTCCTGCTCCCTGTGAAAGGCTAAATACGTCCAACTGAGGGTCAAATGTTAAGGTCCCCTTCTTTATCATATCGGTGAAGTGCAGTAAAAAGACGTCACAGGCCGATGAGTAATATGTGCTCCCTCTACTGCAGGGGCGTAACTCAAAGGTCTGGGCAGTCTCAGTGGGCCCCCCTTGCCTGTTCAATGATTCTTTGCCATGCCTGTACAACTTACAAAATTATTATTTGTAACCCCATGCATTTGTAGAAGATATCATGGTAAATATTAATAGAGTGTTTTAATCCATTAAGACCTGAGGCACCAAATATAAACCCACTCTACAAATAGAGTTGTATGAAAACGATCCCCTAAAACCGGAGGGTTTTCTGAAGAGCTGACAGATTTAACCGCTTTTGCAAAAACGTTTCTCAGCCTCTGAAGCAGATAAAGACATGAAATGAAAATATTTGATAGATTAAATATTTGGCTTTCATTGTACACTATTGTCGTTTCCCTAAACTTTGTGAACATTAAAAAACAAACAACTTCCTCCAGGTCCGAGGCCATGGCTCTCTGCTGGAAAATGGTGGATATCTCTCTCTAGGTTGGGAGTGAGTTGCAGCCCAAAGTGAAGGAGGTTAAGTATCTTGGGGTCTTTTTCATGAGTGAGGGGAAGATGGAGCATGAGATAGACAGGCAGCTCAGTGCAGCATCCAAGTAATGCAGACGTTGTATTGGACTGTTGTAGTGAAGGAGCTGAGCCACAGGTCAAAGCTTTCACTTTACCGGTCTATGTATGATTTAGGCTCTAACCCTCACCTATGGTCACAAGCTCTGTTTAGTGACTGAAAGATTGAGGTTGCAAATACCTGCAGCCAAAATACAGTTTCTGTATCAGGTTTCTGGGCTAAGCCTTAGAGATAGGGTGAGGACATCTGGAAGGACCTCGCAGTAGAACTGTTGAATCTTCACGTCAGTGGAGGTGGTTCAGGCATCTAGTCAGGATGTCTCCTGGGTGCCTTCCATTGGGGCTTTACTGGGCGTAGTAGTAGTATAAAACATGATGTACGTGACTGACAGTATTTTAGAGCTGCATTATACCCTGAGTGAAAGGTGGAAGGTCAGCTACATCCAGAGAGTATTACTCTTTACATATATGTAATCAAACAAAGATCTCTGTGTAGCCCAGTCGGTTGCAGTATAGAGTTAGCATAATAAAACATTGGAAACCTAAAGACACAATCCATAGATATATGAGAGAGGTATTCTGAGTATTAAACCTGAACCCTGCTGTTGCTCTCAAAGTGACTGGTGCTGATGCATTACTAAATAATAATAAAGTTGGAGCTATTCAACTCTTCTGGTGATTCTGAAGGTTTGCTTCCATCATCAACACTCATCAAAACATTATAGTGAAATGATGGTGTTTAAAAGGTTATTACTTCAAAACATGACAGGCATCTTAAAATGTTCATTTACATAATAGTTGAAAATGTCTGTTTGAAATAACATGTCTGCATAATAATACAATGGACCTGCTGCTGATTCATTCTGTGTGGCTGTTTTTTCAAACTTATGCCAGTGCTGCTTCATTATTTTATTAAATGAAGCAGAGTATTATAATATGAACTCAGCCAACAATAATAGTTTATTTGCCTGTTCATGCTAAAATGTTGAAATCATGGATGAAAACTAATTTAATTCATGTGTTTTTTTCAACAAAACCTCTGTGTCCTCATGATACCATGTGGAAGAAATTAAAACATAAAAAACCCCACTCTGACAGTGTTGAAGTAACAAGGAAAACACTCCCATATCATGTAACATATACAAATGAAAAAAAATAGAACAGTGCAACTGTGAGCTGGGCTTTTATACTGTATTTACGAGCCCTTATTGATAGAGACGGCAGGAAGTGATGTGGATGACATCACAAAAATGTCTTGTTTTCTTTTCACTGGTTGAGTTGAATTTTTGTGAAGCCACGTGTGCTTTTCTGTAAAGAAGTAAGTTGCTGAAATTATTTTAGACATCCAGGCAGGGGCTTTGCAACAGGGTTGGCAAAGCAAGTAATTGCCTGGGGCCCGACCTAAGAAGGGGGCCTCTGAGAATGGATGATCCATAGCAACAACAATGTGGTTACTCCCTTGAATTCTATGGTCGGCTATGCACAGGAGACTGCATGGTCGGAATCCCCCAAATGAGCCTGAATGCCACCAACTTTCTGCCATTCACTTTTATTCTATCTCGGGCGTTGTTAATACGGGCATGGAGAGTTGATGCTTTGTAAACAGAAACACTGGATTTCCTCAGTGGAATGAATCTGTTACGTCCTGCCTCCTGCCTCCTGCCTCCTGCCTCCTGCCTCCTGCATGCTGCTGCACCCCTCTGACCGCTCCGCAGATTTGTGTCTCAGCAGAGAATCTTCTTGCACGTTGTCCGTGTGTGAAAGGAAAACTGCAGGGTAAGTCCGGACCCAATTCTCCAGACATTCTCCCGAGTTCATGTCTGAAAACAGCTTTAGTTTCAGGTGGTTATATATGAAAAAAATATATATTATCAATATTATACTTACTTTTTGACAATAGTTCCCCCTTAATTCAACACACTGGAACATTATTAATAACAACTATTAGGCTCACTGAGATTATCTCTACCTCAAAATTAGTTTCTGTACTTGATGAGATTTTTCCACAGCAAATTCCCCTCACTGTGACTCTACCTGACCCTCTACATCCACAACAGCATGGACCCTGTCAGCTCCAACAAGCAAAACAAACGTTTCATGGCAGTTTAGCTACAGCCACGGACCACAGAGACTGGGAGAGAGCTTTCACCAGCCGAGGAGGAAAAGGGAGGTGTTTCCATGTCCTGGATGAGGATGAAAGGAATAGAGATGTTACTTCGCCACACACACACACTGCAGATTGTGGGTTTAATGTGAACACCATACACTGTGTATACGGAAGTACAACACGTCTCCACTTGGTATTGAGGTCCATTCGCTTGACCAATTGCGAATCAGTCCCAGCTGCCAAACCTGATATTTCAACAATTTTTTATAGCATCATATAAGTTATTTAAACCAAAGTTAAAAATGAAGACTTGAACATACATCAGTGTGATAAGAAATATCTTAAAGAACAGAAACCCTCTTGATCCGTGTCCCATCCACCACCATGGAGGTGACAGTTTATGACCTATACTGCAGCCAGCCATCAGGTGATCAAGACACTTTGGCCTCACTTTTGTGAGTCATGCTGTCCAACTTTATATATAATCTATGATAAAAAAACACACACACACACAAAGACAGTCTTCTTAATACAGAATTCCCTGTTTGTATAGCTCACCCCAGCAGCTCAACCAGGGATCCCATCTTAATGACACCTATCATTGGAGCAATGTACTGTATGATCACGTTTCAGTGAATATTTTGGCCGTCATTCAATCTCAGTCAGTCACCATTATGAAATTTGGCAGAGTCATGTTTCCTTCTCTGACCCTCGCTGACCTCCCAGGAACTTGCTCTGATATTGTGTTTCACTATCTGAGACACACAGATACATATTAATATTGTAAATCATGTCCTGTGTTGAGGTGCAGGGGTGGAAAGGCAGGTCCACTGCCTCAATGGCAGGAAATGCCCCCTGGGGACTCCTGTGTGAAGACTTCGGGTTAAAAAAGCAAACCATATTCCAGCTGTGTCATCTTTAATGTTCTTGTTTTCACCTGATTGACTCTGTGTGATAACTGACGCACAAAGAAAAAAAAGAAAAAGAGGAGTAAAATAACAAACTATGAATTCATTTATATTTGTAGTATACTAATAATCAAAATTTATTTTGATTATTTGTACATTCACAGTTAATTAAACTGGTGAAACAGAATACATCTAGGAATGTACATCTGTGTTCTTTGGAGCAGAAGCTCTACCAGAGGATATGGAAAATATTTTACATTGAACACAGGAAATTATTGGATAAAAATATGTGACTTGGGTTTTCCTTCTAAGGGATTGTGATAAATAATAAGATAAGGACCCAAAATATTTGTAAGTGTGACTGTGAGTAAATAATTACAGTTATTATAATTTTTTACAACATGTTGCCTTAGATTTGTTTGGTTTCAGCCCTAAATCCAAAATCAACCAAACCTGAAGTTGTCTCAACTTAAAGCTGCATTACTTGGTTCCAAGAACCACTAGATGGCAGCACTAATTGTAAACGCATAGCTATATTATCATCTCATGCAATGTAAGTCCAATCAGGAGCACTGGAAGTCAGTCAGAGTTGGGGGTGCTAAGAGAAAGCAGACATTTGTAATATGCATTTGTGATATAGTTTAAATGGCAATTAACATTTTGCTGCAGCACCTCTACTTCCATTCTCCTGGAGCACCTGCTGTCATTTTTGGTTTCCACAAACTCATGAGGAATATTGGTTTCTTTACCCACAAAATGAGTTTACCAGCCGTTCACTAACTGTCAGCAATTATTTTCTAGAAAATAAGTATAGATTTACTATGGTTTATTACATAGAACAATCCAAAAAGGTTTTGTTAGAAACTGTTGGGAAGACACTTTTAAAACAACCCTAGGTAAGTGTTTGCTGAACCATCTGTCCATCGCATCTGCTGAGGCTAGTGGGGTGAAGAACGTGGTCTACGCAGCCCGCAAAGGCAGCAGTCTTCATAGGCCAGGTGGAACACATCCTTTGAAGGATGCAGCTCCTGAATTGAGTTTAGTAGAGCTTACAGTAATTGATTAATACCTCATTCCTCCTGTGTCCTTTTTAGCCTCTGCTGTTTGTCGTACTTCCTGAACACACACAGGGCCTGAGGCTGCCTGAGTTGGATGATATTTCTCTATTGGTTTTGTAGATGAAGCATAGAGGGCAGATAGCTGGATGCTTAAGTCTGTCAGGTCAGAGCATCCACTACTCTTCTCTGTTGCCTGGAATCTTTGGAGATTCTCTCTTCATGCCCCAGTGAATCGGCAGAATCCACTGGCGTCATCTCACACAGCCAGATTATTCCCAGTATGTGCTTTTTTTGAGAGAATTAGATGACAAGCCAAATAGAGGAATGTGTTCTTCCAGAGAAACTGAGCCTTTTGTCCCAGTCCTGTCACTGTCTCCGTCCAACAGTGAAACATTGCACCTCTGCCTGTTATCCTTTTTGTCTTGGAAAACTGTGGACAGCAGTGTTCACACACAGTTGAATATATTGACTCGTCACTGTTTAGACCGTTTCTAATGTGTGTTTACATCAGAAAGGAAGAGAGTGAGTAAACACACTGTTAAACACGTGCTCTGCAACATACTGAAACATTTTACACACATTGTAAATTGGGACTGATCTAGTGTGATGACAAATACACACCAGCACTGATGATGGAGCGATCTGAGCTGTAGCTAAGACCTTACACTGGGGCTTCTACTCTTACTCAGTACTTAATCTATTTGTCGACAAAAATACCATATGCTCCTCAGCTCTGGAATAGTCTCCCGCCCATAAATCCTTAAAAGAAATTTTGAAGTGAAAATGATTCCCTGCAAAGATCGATAACTGTATTTTTTGTGAAATTACTGCAACATTTTATTTTACTACGCTGACTGCACCAGCTAAAATATTTCCACTAACTTGAATGGAATGGAATCAGGTTTGCAACGCTAGACAGATGTTGACGCTATTTATGAATGGAACTGTGGGCATGTATGTGTGACCAGAACGAGTACGTAACTCTCAGCGGACACAAAACACAGAGAGTATGGACAGCCCCTTACACAGCAACACTTAATGACTCTTTCTCCTCTCAGTTTGTGCTGGTTAAACTCACGTTTAGCATGTGACAGATACTTTTTTCAATGTTTTTATCACATACATGGAGGTAAACACACCGTACCTCATCTGCTTGTGGTCCCATTCTCTAAATCAGATCAGTAAAGCTGCACTAATCTCCATGTTGATATAACAAAATGAATAAAAACACTATATGTATTGTGAACACGGTCACTCTTGGTGATGAACTAACTGATAATTATCAGCTGTTCCGCTGTCACTTCCCTTCAGCTCAACAGTATGAAGCTGGCTCCTTGTTTTGGTTTTAAACAGGTTTGCTGGCATGTTCACAGCAGCAACTTAATAATGGAGGAATGTCAATGTTTTTTCACACATGCTGCACTTTTAACTAAAAGTCGCTGCTGTTCTGCAAAAATGACATCAAACTGTGTTTTTGTGCAGGAAAGTAATAATACTAAATGGTCTCAGCAAAGCACCTCTAAATACAGGATGACAGTAGCTCTGTGTTTTACAACCAATGCCCAAACATGCAGACTTTGACAGATTGATGCACGAAATATCGACTTCATTGTGTTTGCAGTGCCACAAACTCAGTTCCCCCGTGCCTCGTTACACCCAGTAACACCAGCATTTCCTCTCAGCTTTCCTCTTCGCTGTTCCCAGTCCCACCTGGACGCTGCTGCCTGGTAATGGATGTGTGCGTGGAGCGATGGACAGGAACACCCCTTCTCTCTACTTCTGGAGAAAATACCCCCCGAGGAGGCCACGTCGGCACACTGACAGAAATATTCTCAACTTCCTGTGACCCCAGTAAGAAGAACAAACACCCTGGACCTTTCTAAGGTAGCTGCTCCAGTCTCTCACTCCCTTTCTCACACACACACGCACACACACACATTTTATTACCCTGCTCGTCGCCATAGAAATTAGGGTATTGTTTTGCTCCCTGTTTGTGTGTGTGTACAAAATAACTCAATAACACGTGGATAGACTTTTTGTTTAACCATCTTTGGTAATTACTTTGGATGATGAACTTTTGGAGCTGATGAGTCAAATTTCAAGATCAAGGTAAACAAAAACATGGCCTGACAAACACATTTTCCAAGATATCTCAGTAAATAGAGAGACAATCTACAGCTTCTATTGGACACAAAATGATTCTCTGTCATAAAGTCAAAATTAATGTTGTAGACATAAGACGAACAGATTTGGTTTACTATTATTAAAAGGTAGGCCTATACTCATCGCTAGCTCCTTCATGTTCACCTGGTAACATGTAATTCAGTCCTGAAGTGTATGCAGTTTACTTGAATGATATATCTCACTCACATATGTGCTGGTAGACTATCTGACTAGGGAGATTACTCACACTGTTGGGCGTCCCCTTTAGTCACGCAGCTCAGCCATCTCAGTCCCTGTGCATGGTGAAGTAGCATTGTGGAAAACAGTCGGTTTGCCATGTCTTGAACAGTGGTTTGTGGGGTCACCACACGCCATCAGCTGCAGTTGCACTCCTCCGTCTCTCAAGTAGGTGTGTCGCCATAAGACCAAAATAAATAAATAAACAAACCTCTCAATGGGTCATTACAGATGTCATGAAGAAGTTACAAAGAAGTCAGGTATGATGTCATACATAGTACAAAAATGCATTTAAATTTTTGCATAATTTAGGACTATAGACATGACACGAAGCTTATATATATTGAAAAAACATTTATCATCATATATTAAGGATATCACCAAGACATCACTATGAAGACAGAATAGTCATATAGTGTAGTTAATGCATTAACTACAACCAATAACATTAGAGACATAATCTTATGTATTCTTTAGATTAGCAAGAAGTCTATAATCATATGATATAAATTACATCATTATTAAATAATAATAATAATAAACTTTATTTATATGGCACCTTTCCAAAACAAGGTATACAAGGTGCTTTACATGATAAAAACAACAGGAATCATAAACATGTAATCACAACAACAGTATCATTAGAGCACATCCTGATGCTCAGTCACCTTTATGTATAAGCCTGGACTTTGGAACAACCAGGAGGGCAGCATTTGAGGATCTCAGGGCTCATGGCAGTATATATGTTGTTAAAAGGTCAGCAATGTAGCCTGGAGCCAGACCATTCAGGGCTTAAAAAGTGCTAAGTAAAATTTAAAAATCCACTCTAAATCTAACAGGGAGCCAGTGCAAAGATACAAGAATGGGTGTGATATGTTCAGGTTTTTCGGGTATCTGTTAAAATCCTTGAGGCTGCATTTATGATGAGCTGAAGTGAGGAGAAAGATTTTGTGCTGCAGACTGAGAAAAGGGAGTTGCAATAATCTAACCATGTTGATATAAATGCATGAATGACTGTTTCGAGGTTTTTGGCACAGACAAAAGGCTTAATTTTAGAAATCTTCCAGAGTTGAAAGAAACATGACTGTGTGATAGATTTGATGTGGCTGTTCAAAGTGAGGTTGTTGTCAAATATAAAACCAAGGTTTGTACACTGAGGAGTAATGAGATGGGAGTAAAGACCTAGCATGTTTGTGAGTTCGGCAATCAGAAGTATTTCTGTCTCGTTTCGATTCAGTTGAAGGAAATTATGTGCCATCCAGTTTTGAATAGCTGTGGAACAGTTTAGAAGTGAAGAGATTTAATTTAAGTTATTGGAGTTACAACTGAAGTAGACTTGAGTAACATGTAGATGATGAACAGAATCGGACCGAGCACCAAGCCCTGAGGAACCCCACTATGCAGCTTAGAGGAGGAGGACCAAGCTTCCCCAATGCTGACACAGAAAGTCCTGTCTGTGAGGTAAGATTTAAGCCATTTCAGGGCCGTACCACTAATGCCCACCCACTCCTCTAAACGGGACAAGGAGATGGTGTGATTGACTGTATTCAATGCCGCACTAAGATCCAGGAGTATTCAAATGGAGGGGCGTCCAGCAGTCAGCAGCTAAAAGCAAGACTTTCAGAAGGGCAGTTTCGCTGCTGTGGTGGGCTCTAAAGCCAGACCGAAGGGATTCAAACTACGAGTTTTGTGATATAAAAGCTTAAAGTTGATTTGCAACGATCTTCTCCAGGACTTTTGTGAAAAACTGAAGTTTAGCGATGGGTCTAAAATTGTTAAAATCAATGGAGTTGAGCCCAGGTTTATTTAAAAGGGATTGGATAATAGTATTTTTAAAACTATTTGGCACAGTCCTCGTGGAGATGGAGCTATTTAAAAGGAGGTGTGTAAAAGGACACATTGTATACATTTGTTTTATTTTTTTTATGAAATCGAGGGGGAAGAGTGTCAAGGGGGCAGGAAGAGGGGTTCCTTTTTTGGAATGTATTGAACACTGTAGGCTTGGAGACTGGAGTAAACACAGTGAAGCAAATATTAGGCCTAGTTGGTACATAGGATTATTACCATATTAAAACTTGTATGGCTGTTTCCCCTTTCCCTGCTATGAAGACACTAGTGCACACACACAATATCTGACTCTTTACGCATCTTTTGTTCTACAGACAGGAAGACAAAAGTCAACACAGACCTGTGATAACAACTGAGCACTAGATTGTTTTCATGGTGCTTTGCTTTAGTTACAAGGCAACACAAAGTGGTCAGAGTGCAGTATGAGATTTAAACAAATCTGCTGTTTATCAAAATTATTTAAACACTTTTATTTGGACTCTTGCTATACAGCACTGCTGCCTGTGTAGCCTTTAACCTCCTGGTGTTCAGTCCTACAGTCCCATGCTTAGATATGTGCATACATCAAATCAAATCGGTGCGACATCCACTGCCCTTAACCCTCAACTAGAGAAAAGAAACCACCCCCGCCCCCCCAAATAAAATCAACCTTTTAGGGATCCCTCTCCCAGGATGGAAGTGCAACAGATGTTGCATTTAAAAGAGCACAAAAATGTACTATCTTCTTGTAATCATAATCCATGATAAATGTGTATGTGCATATACAGTATGTGGACATATGAATATCTGCAGAGAGGGATATTCCAAATTACAGTTTTGTACAGCAGACACATGGAAGCATCTGTCAATAAATGTATGTGTGTGTGTCGGAAATTGTGGGACTGACTATTTTGAGTTAATCGACTGAAATTCATATGAACTTTGCTTGACTTCAAAGGATCAACAGACCGTGTTAATGTCCACATCCAGGGGAACTATTCCTGCAGAATTCATGTGAACTTCCCATGACGTCAAAACATCTACAGTTCGTGTTCATGTCCACATGCAGGACAACTATTCCCACACATCCTGTGGTCTTGTCTCCATGGTTTTGCAGCATCAAATATGGTCATATTGTACGTACAGGTCTGGTAAGACAGCTCAACTAAATTTATGTCTTTGAACGGGAAATGACCCATCTGCATGGATTAGTCTCAAAACCAGTTCCCAAACATCCTAGCTGGAGATCAACAACCTGCGGGAAAGACAGCTCCCTGGGAGGGTTTTGTAATTTCATCTTGCGAGCATGAGCACTTGGCAGGGGTCAAACTTGCCGGTCTCCACTGCTTCAACACAATGTGTTTGAGAGTCTGAGACCATGGTTTTCCCACACAGCAAGGCCTCCCCATAAAGCCCCTGTGTAACCAAAATTTCTCCCTAATGCTCTGACCCATATGTAGTCACGGAGCATGTTGTATGTATATTTTGCTCATGGCAAGAAAACAGTCCCTGTTTGGAAACTTGTTTCCTTCCAGCTGGACACATCTGAGGAGTGAACAGCTAAAACACTGTGAACACACTGAATGTTGAGAATGAGAAGAAAGCCTTTATACACTTGCCATCCATTACAAATGTGACTTTGAGCTTACAAACATGTTGCTTTTGTGTTATCACTCACATGTTAATATGAGTCAAATTAATCATCTAATCATGTAATAACAAGGGTTGAATATGATAACTGGTGTTTGAACAGTTATGTCTTTACAAGGTGCAAAATGGTTTGGTCGGCTGTGGCTGACTAGAGCAGTTGTCTTCTAACCAGAAGGTTGGCGGCTCAGATCCCTGCCCATGCCCCTCATAGATGTTGAATGCATTAAATGTAAGTTGCTTTGGATAAAAGCGTCAGTTAAATGAAATGTAATGTTCTGAGACGTATGGTTGGAACTTCCAGGTTTGAAAGACTTCATTACTCAGATTTCAAGTTTTGAAACTGAACTCTGAATATCCAACTTTCTCTATACGTAAGTGAACATAATGGAAGTGAACGGTTCTCCACAGACCTTTACACATTTTATAACTCAAACTTTAACACTAAGATAGAGCATGTGAAGTGTCCACTTATGATTATAAGACTTAATAAATTATCATAATATTTATCAACAGAGAAATCATTAAACATGGGCAGCACAGTGATGCAGTGGTCCCCTCACACCAAGACGGTTTGAATCCCACTTTCAGTCTGTTCTCCATTTGCTCTGGGTAGTCCAGCTTCCTCCCACAGTCCTACGACATTGAAGATTAAAATTGACCATAGATGGGAATGTGAAGGAAAGATTGTTTGTCTCTTTATGTTGGCCCTGCGATATTCTGGTGAGCTGTCCAGGCTGTGCCCCACCTCTCGCCCAATGTCTGCCGGGATTTGCTCCAACTCCTCTGTCACGACCCTCAAAGGATAAGTAGTATAGATAAGGGATAGATGGATATAAAAATACTATATGTTCCATCTTGATACCAAATGATATTACAGGGGTACTAGTTAATGGTCTATGCAGCATGAACATATTTTAAATTACAAATACTGTAAGGAATAAGGCGTGGAAGAATAATAAGTGGGTTGCGAGACAACATAACTAAAACCGTTGTAGTCTTTTCGTATTCTGGCACTGTTTGTGTTTCAGGCTGATAAAATGGGAGTATTCTTGTATAAACATTGTGCCAGGTTCAAGGGTGGACATTCAGTGGACAATTTTGCCTGTTGTGTCCGTATCCATGCTATGAGGTTGGACCAAAAATTATGTAACACTAACAGGCTGCCACGTTATTTAGACCTTCGGTTCCTTTGCTGCTTGCCAACTATTGAGCCATTTGACAAGCTCTATCCTCTGGAAATACTTGGCATTTGTTTTAATATATGCTCCTTGTCTTGGCCTGCGCTCCTGTCTGGTAAACACAGTGGTTCCTGGTTGTGTTTCCTTCAACTTGTGTTCTCATGTCTATCTTACAGCTACAGGAGGCTGAAGTAGCTGTTTGGAAACGTTAATGGTAGATACACTACAAAACATTTGAACAGAGGAAGTGCCAACTGAAAAAGTTTATCTAACAAATTATGACTTGTGCTTTATTTTGTAACCTCACTGCAGGAACAGTAGAAGGAAGGAATAATACTAAAAATATTTGCAATAGCAAGTGCAGATAATGCTGCAAAATGTAGCTGTAACAGTTACAACATGATCAGCAAAGAAATCCGAAAAGAAAGAGAAGGCAGACATGTTGAGCCTGCTCGAAGCTTGACTATATAAATGGCATAAATTGACAATATTCAAGACTCAAACAAACACTGATGATGGATGGATTATTGAAAACCAAATCAAAAACTATCTTTCACTTTTTTGTATGTTTAAATCACAGACTGTATATAAAGATGAATGACAAGTCTCCACTTCCTCCCACTATCCAGAAATTAAGCAAAAACAACCAGGATATGAAAGCTGCTCTATCTCTTGCCAGTCTGTACAGATGTAATTGTGTTGTGGAGCAGCTGTAGCAAGGTCCCGCTGATACACATGCAAGATCAATCGCAAGTTTGTCTCAACTTTACCATCATTCAACTTTAAATCATGATGTTATTACAGAGTCAAATTGCCCTGATTTCATAGCTTCAAATAACTAATAAAATAAAGAATAAAAAACAAACTTACCGGCTAACAAACATACTGTAAGTCTGTGTGATGAGAACTATCTTAAATGACAGAAATCAGCTTTGAGAAAAAAATATTTTGTTGTGCTCTTTGAATTTTGTGTTTGGTCCAAGTCCCAATCATTAACATGGAGGAAGCAGACTCTTTGACCTATAATTTAGGTGGTGCTAGAGATGCTTTGGCTTAATGAAAGCTAAACTATGACAAGATCCCTGTGCACACTTTTAATGACAAGTGAGTTTGGCAGTCTCATTTGAATACAAATATATTTTAGGAACAGGAAACATATTAATCTGAACAAGCTCAGAGAATGTAATCATGTCTTTGTTTAAATAGAGGAAGCACATGTGGCAGCTGCATGCACTCACTGTTGTTAATATTTGTACATCAAGTCCAACCCTTTCTGTCATGTCATCAATCAGGAGTCTAAAGTGTAAGAACAGCTGCTGGTTTTACTTCCAGAAAAAAAAATACAAATGAAAATAGATTGTTTGTTAGCATTGTATTATAATTAATTTACAGTGTTGTAATAAAGCTAGGGTTGGTAATCCTGGAAAAAACTAGCAAGAGCAGGCTACACTTTGAAAAAATACAACACATGTATCCCATCCTCTCCCATCACACCCTCCAGTTAAAGCTACGCCCCCAAAACACATCGGCACCAGGGTTCGAATTACACAGCGGCTTTCTGGGGAGCCCTATTGTCCTGTGCGCACCACTCCAGTACTTAACATGTCAGATCAAGTGCAGGCAGTGCAGTCAATTGCAGGGTTAGTGTTAAAATCATCCTACTGTTATTACATCCTACTGCAGTTAATACCGTCGATAACATTTCAAACAGGCTAACCCAGGTTCACTGCTGCAGGTGGTGGCGGTGGTGTCTGAGGCAGGAGACTCCAGTCATTCGCTATGAGAGAAAAGGCAGATGGATCTTTGTTCTTTCAGGTAGTTATTATAACTCTGATGAATGTTTAATTGTTAATTTTTTAAGTATTAATTTCTAATAGTTAATTAATAATTAGTTATTAGTTATTTGATGCCAAAAAATGGGTGGAAATGTCTGATAGCTGAGGCTGACCCGCAATTATTCAGGTGGGACCTCATGACCATAGCACCATCACCGATCATTAATGCGCAGACTTTGGCTCCAAATGAGGTCATCTGCGCAAGATGGCAGCATCCAGGATATTTTGGCTTCATTCCTGGACACTGGGAGGATATCAACACTATGATTATAATTGATATTATTTAATATAACAGTTATTACAGTAAGATATGAAGATACCATTTTTTTGGTCCTTTAAGGTTTTAAATGCTTTAATAAAAATCATGTATCGTATTAAACTGAATACACCTAAATCTGTTGAAACTCCCATGTTGACCTTGGAAACTGACACTCAAATGTTCCAAATCATGTTGCAAAATCCAACAAATCATAATTCTGACATCACAAAGAACGTTATGGGTCTTTGTGGTTTATATGACATTGAATGATTAATGCCAGTCGGACGTCAAATCAAACGTTTTGTAACAACTCATTTGAAACTGTGACACTCAAATGTTCCAAATCATGTTGCAAAATCCAACAAATCAAAATTCTGACATCACAAAGAACGTTATGGGTGTTTGTGGTTTTAATGACATTTATTGATTAATGCCAGTCGGACGTCAAATCAAAAGTCTTGTAACAATTAATTGATCTGAGAGTCATACAGTAAAGCTCATAGTTATTATGGAAATTATAAGCAGTTAGTGATGGTCTCCCTAAATGTAACTCAGAATGTGACCACAGCACTTTCTTTCCAGGGTTCAGCGCCAATGCAACATGCGTTGTGTTCTGCCAATGACGTCCTGGACAGTGAGTCGTATCTGAGTTAGCAGCCCGAAAAGAAGAAATCTCTGGGAAGAAGAAAGTCCCTTGTGTGACAGCGTCACTAGCATTGCCTTGGCGTCATCCATGACCTGCTGTTTCTGTCTGGCCTGTGTCAATGAACGCTGGTCGAGTCTGCATGTGGAGAGATATTGAGGACTACCGCTGAGCATGAATAGGCAGCATGTGTGTCTGTGAGTGTGTGAGTGTGCAGCTCCTATGTCGGATTGGCTGTGATACAAAGAATAACAATGATTTATTAGTAATTCAGACAGAAAGAAGATTAGACGTCATGAACTCCATCATGATTTCCGGGACGCACTTCACTTTTACTCACAGGAAGCTGAGTCACTCCCACAGAAAACAAAATGGCCATTCCTTATTTCTTCCTCAAATTATACATTTTCCACTTCAGAAATGATGCTGAAAAAAACTAAAAATTTGCCACAAGGGAAATGCATGACCCTGGAATCAAGAAAGTCAATCTATAATATTAGTTGTGGAGCTTCTTCCTTCGTTGAAAACATGTCTTGGGAAACCAATCTCCTGGCAGCAAGCACAAGAGTTAAATTTGTCACCAAGTTACAGTTTGGAAATATTTTTTGTGTACTTCTGATAAGAGAGCCTCAATTTAACTACCAATAAATCAACTTAAAAATATGTTTGCTAACTTAAAAAGAGAACTTCAATCGGTAAAAAAATAATAATTTAAAGATGATGAAAATAAAGTTCACAAGTTAACTATTTCAAATATTTTTGTGTTGTCAACTTAAGCATTTTATACTTGTTCTTCGTAAAAAAAATGATTAAATACAATGAAAACTAAAACAAGGAAGCAGAATAACTGGGAAAAATTACAATATTACAACATTAGAACAAAGGCTGCTTGTTAATATGGAGCACTGAGGCGCCGCCCACTCCAACATCTTGAGACAAAAAAGCAGATATAAACATATTAATAACATAACATAATTTAATTGTATATAATATTTTACTCATACAATGCACCGGCTTCAATCTCCTTGTCCCCCTACAATAATTTGTATCACCAGCCACTACTGTATTAGAACAACGTGACACACACAACTGCAAACACATACTAAACTGAGATGTGAAGGTTAGTGTGGGCTCATTTTCAGTAGCCTTGCTAGTTTGTCTGGTTGTACTTTAAACATTTTCACATCCATAACGAATATTTCTGCAAACAACAAATCCTTTCAACTATAATGACTGACCTGTGATTCTACTGAAATCAGTGAAAAAATATGAAACAAGAAAATCTTTCTCTTGTATTGCATTAGCTTCAATGATTATCATATAGGCTACTTGATATAGTGGAGGACAGTGACTTGAAATGGGGGGTGTACCACTATTTTCCCCTTTGTTGTCCAGCACCAGACATCACCCGGCTCTGTGCAGTGGTCAGCTGACAGTCAAGGCGTGAGCAGATTAGCAGGTACACCCGTCAGTCACGAGGCACTTTCTGGTCTCCTGGTCTACGGCTTTGCAAGTTGTTGCAGTCCCCTGAATGTATGAAGTCTTTTTTGGATTAACAACACTTCACTTTGGCTTATAATTTTACTGTGGGAGTATATGGAATGTGACTTAAAAATTTAATGGGAACGGTCGTAAGCCTGAACGTAAAGAAGATGGGAAATCAGACCTTCCCATTTGAGTAACAGTAAGACGTTTGTAAGAACACTGTGTTTCTGCCAATATAAAAACCAACAAAAGTCATATTAAATAATGACTTCCTGTCATTTTACTCCTGAGCTGTCACAAAACAAATGCCATCCCCTGTTGATCCCAGCACACAATTCATTTCCATGGGTCAGAGTGAAAAGCACTTTTATTTTGCTGTTACATGTCATCACTCTTGGTGATTGTTCAAATACAGCCATTGAAAAATTACCTGTGTGACCTGTACATATTTTTAGAGGTTCTGGTTCCACCCTTTGTGCCTTTGTGGCCTTGAGCCTTTATTTAAGCGTGTGCCAGTTTTTGTTGCACAAAAAGTGACAATAGTTTTTCAACGTTCGTTAGTCAACATATTGAAGGTCAGGAAAATCAACCCTCCCTAGGTGAGGTCTCACAGGCCTGCTAACATACATTCCTTGGAAATGATTTTTATCAAGCGATGATGTGAGAGGAAAGTGTGTCTTTGTCCACACATCCCCTTTGGCAGCGATGTTTGTTCATGTCACTTTGGAAATAGTTTAATTGCAGCCACTCTATTATTATTCATTATAATAAAATACACCACTAATATGCGGGGTCATAAATCCAGTACGACAATAGCTTGCTGTAGTGCAATTTTTTTTCTTTTCCACCATGTGCCGATGTTCTCCAGAGCTACTGACTGTACAGTGATTTATGATTTTGTTCCACTGCTACCAAAACAGCACAGGCGGATCTTATTGTTTTTTCACAGGTTTCTTTAAGACTTCAAGCTCTCCATAATGCAAACCACAAAATAAATCAGCAATCATTGCAAAGGAAAGAAGTCTCACAAGCTGCTTCCAAAGAGCAGGGTTTGGTAAATTGGCATGGTGAGGCTCCTTATAAAACTTCCCTGTGACGCCACAGCTTTGGAAATGACTCTGATCACTCTCTGGACCAGTGTGAAGCTGCGGCAGACATGATTCAGTCCATCCACAAACAAAGAGCCCAGTCACAGGCCAGACTTAGGAAAACTTTTCAAAATTTCTTTTGAAACTACATCTCAGTAACATGACTTGGCTGTGATAAATTTCTAAACGTCTTTGTTCATGTCTGGACCACAAAACCCAAACATCAGCAGCCTGATACTTAAACTCAGTGTTAGTATCCTATTGACAGCTAAAACAGAGTGAACATTTAGAGACTGCTTCATTCAGTATAATTAGATTTTATTAGGTGAATATAGCAAATTCGTTTTAGTTCTAAAACTCCTCCTTGTCTAAGCTCATGTTCTCACGTAAAATGCTTCACTCTCACAGTGAAGACTGGGTTCATGTCCTGCCTCCCACAACCATCCCCTAACCTTATTTACCATAATCTATTTTGTTGTAGAATGAGAACTTGTTTTTGTTTCCCTTTTAAAACTGACAATGTCCAAAGTGAGATCCTGAAATTTTAACAGGAGACAAACACATTAAATTACTGGTTAATCACAGCAATGAAGCCGTCTGTACAGTTCCCCCGACCTTTAAATACTGTTTTAGCATTTTTAAGTGAATTGTTTTGGTTTTATTGCCGGCAGCTTTTCTGTTTTGGTTCACTGTCATCTGTCTGGTCAGCGTTATCTCCAGCAGAGACAGCAGACTGTTGTTACCTCTGCTAAGGAGGTTATGTTTTCTCCCCTGTCCATTTCGTTGCTTTTTTGTTTGTTGACAGGACAAAAGCTATTGAACAGATTTCCATGAAACTTGGGGTAAAAGTATGACAGTAATCGTACAATGCACCTGGTAGAATGCACCGCATACAATTAGAAATTGTTTTCTAATTGTATATGGTTCATTTACTTCCTGGTGTGGGGCGCCGGCCAAATGAGAGTGAATATGGGTCCTAAAAGTGATATTTCACCAAGAAATGTAAATTCACTCATCATCTACTCATCACTATGCCATGGAGGGGTGGGTGAAGTGTTTGAGTCCACAAAACACTTTAGGAATCTCAGAGGCAAACAGTGTTGCAGCTAAATCCATTACAATTGAAGTCAATGGGGTCCTCCTCTTCAGACGTAATAAAACAATTGAAAAAACTCTATACTGCTCGTGTGGTGTCATCCAAGTGTCCGCAAGCCCCGACATTCATAATCGACCGAAACAACTTCATTTACACCAAGTTTTTAGCATAAACGTCCTCTGTTAGCTTCCTCTGCAATGTGTTCACGGATCCTCTGGCACACCATTGTGTGGCTACATCCGCTAGCATCGCTACTTTTGGTAGTGGACATTTAGGCTAAAAACATGGTGTAAATTACATTGTTTCACGATGAATATGAATGGATGCTTGGATGCCACCACACAAGCAGTATGGAGGCATGCTAGGTTTTTTGTTTTATTATGTCTGAAGAAGTTGTTTACCCCTGAAACTCCTAAAGTGTTTTGTGGACTCAAACACTTCACCCACCCCTCCAACTGGCATAGTGGCAAGTAGGTAATGAGAGAATTTTCATTTTTCGGTGAACTATTCCTTTAAACTTTTGGCAACCACAGGACCTGAGGCTGCTATATAATTGGTTGTTGCAGATTTTCACACTTTTATTAACAGCCAATAGGTATATTAGGATTTTTGCGGCAGGTTTAGCATAGCTCAGCAGCTCGATGAAGGCTACAGGATTGACAACACTGAGCCCCCCCAATAAACGTTTTATCACCAGCCGCAACTTGTGTAACGTAAGATTTCAGGACCTAAAAAGCAGACACATGCTGAAGGCAGGCACGTATAGAAAAGATCATTTATGAAATAATCCCATTATAGGTAGATACAAAGAGAGAAATAAACTCCAAGAACAGTAAAGCAGCATGAAGGGATGAAACCACACGACTACAAGGAAGGCAGGGACCCTTATAAGACCCATGTGAAACACACCAGGGCAGAGTAGACAATCATAAATGTGGGAACACTCGACAAAGACAGGGGAAAAAACAGCAGACGCACAAGGAAAAAATATCCAAAATAAAACAGGATATGAGAAGAGTTCAAAAAGTCCCTTTAGAGTCATATCATGACAGATATTATGTGATAGTGTTTGTCGTGGATTTGAAAGGAGAAGAAAAAGCTGTGAGGATACATTTTTTTGTGTGTGTTGACATAGAAAAAAGTTGTTACATTTACAGGCATGTAGTCAAATATCTTGGAGAGACAGATGTTAAACTCCTGACACGATGACCACAGTGTGACTGAGGACGGGAACATTTTACTAATTCAGTTTTCCGATGCAGTGGCTGTCAAGTGCATGAAGACAGAGATTCATGTAAACAACTTAACCCAAATTAGACCTTGTGTGGCCCGTGGCCAGTGGCCCGGGTCAGTGCGTGCATGTGGCGTGAGTGTATATAAAAAAAGGCAGATTTCTAGAACGCTCAAGTAAATTTGTATTCAATCTTTCCTGCTGTTGTATGTTTATTTTCAATGATTTACTGAACATTCAGCCGCAGCTGTGGTCTCGCTCTGACATGATGAGAAAGAAGAGAAAAGGGAACATGAGGAATAAAATAGAAAGGAAGCTCAATTTTGCTGTAAACACCCATTTGACAAGCAAACCAGTCCTCTCCAAGTTTTTCTTTCTTTCAGAAGGATGCTGTGTTGTGTCTTTGTTTCTCGGGGTGACCTGACAACCACTGTGAAATTAACTACACTCAGTTAGAGTGAAACACATGACCTTGATGATCCAACATTACTCATAACTTAACTTCATCTGATTCAAACCATATGAGGAATCTCTGTCAGTGGGCTGAGAGTGTGAGACCTGATTAATAGGAACGAACCAGAGGAACCCCAGCATAACAATCAACGCTGTTATTGTTAATGTGCCAATTCTACTGTCCATAGTTATGCAACAGGCAGAGTATTACTCCATCCAGAAGAGGGGTTTCACCCGGCCATGCACATTTTAAAAGACCATATAAAATCCAGCCGTGTAGAATAACATCACAGCTGAACATTGCTGAAATCTGAAATGTTTTGCATGTTTCATACAGAGTAGAGGAACGTGCATACTTGAAAATCCAGTCTTTGGATTCAGGAGGAGGCTGAGAAAAGTGTTAAGTGCTCAGATGAAAACAACCAGCTTAATGTGAAAAACGTCTCCACATTTTTAGAATGAATTGCACCCAGAAAGCTTGTATAGTTTCTGTAATTCAATTAGACAGTGGGTAAAACAAACTTTAATTACTGTAAATGAATTCTATCTAATCTCTGTAACATTCCAGTCTCTGTCCCACTGTCATATAACCCAACACAATTATTCACGGAGAGATAATTAATCCCCGACCACACTTTGTAATAACTTTAAGCATTCCTTCATTTTGGCTATGCTTGCATGACCAGGAATGATTTTCAGGAGCTCTTCCAGTCCACAGAGTTCAGATCCTGCCGGTGGTTTGTAGCCTCCCAGTTGTTACTGGCAGTTCATCCTCTCAAGTTTTCCTCTCTGCCGTCTGATCGGATCCCATTATAATTCCCATTTAACCCTTCTGCTTGCCATGAAATTTAAAACTTCCAGTGTTCATCTTCAGTATTTTTATATACTGGGTCATTATTATTAAAAAGGCTGTAAATTTGGTTTAATTGCCTCAAACTATCTCAGCATCTTCCCTCTCGTTTAGTGCTTTCTCATCTCTCTCTCTCTCCTCGCTATTGCTGTTGGAATGATCCTGCTTAACGCCTACTGCTATACTAATAACTATAGTAATAGTAATAATAATAATAATAATATCAAATACAATGGACTTAGTAGTTGTTTTCTGTAATGTGCTAAAAATAAAAATCTTTTGTTATTTCTATTTATTTCCTTGTCTGTGACTATCAATCTTTATTTTATAATTCCAGTTTATTCTCTTCTGCCAAGTACCTGTGGTTAAGGCTAGAGTGAGTCTCAAGGAAATCAATGCAAGTCAATATATTGTCCTCTGAAGTGTGTTTGTTTGTGTGTGTGTGTGTGTGTGTGTGTGTGTTAGATCAATAACCTGGTGATTATAATGTAGGTCAAAACTTTAAAGGGGGAGGGTCTTTCAGTGTTGGTCTCCCTCTCCTCCTCCTGCCCCTCCACCAATCACACTCTATTAGCCATCAAACATTCCTCCCCTCTGTGACTCACAGTTCAACATCCCTCTGCCTCAGAGTTGTCAGGAGAACACTCCTAGCTTTAGCACTGGGCCATATCCACTCAGTGTGATCCAAGAGGCCTGAAACCAGATGTGGAGCTTCTGTTACACAGTGTGCCTTTTCACCATGCCAACAAATGCCGCTTAGACCATGAAGCACACTGTTCTCAACATATAAGTTCCCTAATTCATATACACTTATAAAAGACAGGGTGGATTCAGGAAATGCCTCTTGGAGAACACAATCTGGGTGTATAAAGCTGTTAGCTGTCTGTCAGACTCAATATCAATCACATGTAATACCATCACAGATACTATAATGCTCAAAACACTGCAGTTTGGCAGCAGTAAAGGGAGACACCCGGTAGTAAGTCAGCTTTGAATCATAGAACTGAAAAGATGTATTATTCACTCCTCTCTTTCCAACCCTCCTCTCTCTCCTCTCTCCCTCATTTTTCTCAGCTCACCCCAAACTGGTCGGGGCAGATGCCCGAGGTTTCTCCACATTAAAATGGTTTGTTTTTTTCCTCTCAACAGTTGCCAAGTGTTTGCTTGTTGTGTGAGTGGTTGGATTTCTCTATAGTGTAAAATTTCAACCTTGCTATGTAAAGTGCCTTAAGATAATGCATGTTGTGATTTGGCTCTATACAAATAAAATTGAATTGAACTGAATTGTCTTTGCTTACGGAAGAAAAGAGGAATTCAGAGGGGAGGCATTTGGAAGCTGAAATCATGAGAGATTTTAGAAAAAAGCAAAGGTTTGCCTCCTTAACTGATCCCCCTCCTGCACAGTCAGCAGTGATCAGCATATTCTTGGCAGTCGTGTTAGGAGTCTTCAGGCTGAATAATATATCAGTTGTTTTTGACACACACAGGCTTGGAAATGTCCCTAAATTCACAGATGTTCGGTTTTGAAATCCATCAGTGAGGGATCAGAGGAATCTCTGGAGCCGGATGTGTGAGGTCTTCTGTGTTATTTTTAACCAAAAAAAGTTTGGAATAAGAACGTTTTTTTATGCATGACAAGAGAGTTTATTATTGAAATAAAAAAGAATTAATATCAGTATAAATTGACTGGAAACAACTCACTTACATCTTACATTTCTGAGTCTGATAAGAGAAACACAACAGCACCTCCTCTGCTGATCCCTGCAGATCACGCCTACACACATGCACACAGATAAGCAAACATAACACTTCCAATGAACACACACACCTTCTCTTATTTCCTGTCATGAAAGATAAGCCAGGGGGTCAAATCAGGCATTCCCACATGTCTAGCGTGCCCTCATCTGCTTTTACTTACTTCTCATCATCCCATGTCGTGACCCTGGCACAAAGTACAACTGGCCCAGCCGCTCGCTGCATGGCTCAATCTATCTTTTTTCTACACTGGATCTCCTTGTTCTATTTGTCCCATGATTCTCTTTTTCAGATTTTTCTCTCTGTCACACACACACACACACACACAAAGTGTCCACGTTTAGAAGTGATTTATTGTAGTGTTCTTCCATGAAGATTAGGAACTTACAATAGAGACATAATAAAGTGTGAAGAAATCAAAGAAGCAGAGGCCAAACTATTCTGACTTTTAGTCCCTTTAGTCTCATAAAAGAGAGAAAAGGGGAAAGACATGCAACAAACGGTGCAAGCGGTGAACTGGGACCTCATACTGCAGCCATGTTTATGCCCCAAACATTCACCTATTCACTTGTTGGCATTTTTCAGCAAATTGAATTGCAGAAAAGTTCTCCCCACAAATAAGACAAAAACGATGGACAATTTATACAGGGCACTGATATAGGAGGAGATTTGTGATACAGCCGCTAAAATACATAACTAGACTTGTGTAGGCTGAACATACAGTCCTGCTCACCATTATTGGCACCCAAGAAGTTTAAGTACATAATGTGGAATAGCTCCTGAAAAAAAATGAATCAAGTGAAACAACTGTTTTCTATAGAGAATTTGTGTTTGATACAAAAGAGCAAATGATAAACAACAATTCAAAACAATAAACAATGGGGGGGGGGAATAGAAAAACGTAAAGCTTGCTGTGTCACTGATATTGGCACCTTTTGCTGTAAATCAGTATGGAAACACATTATGACTCACCTGTGGTAAATCACAAATGAGATTCACCTGTGATAAATTGTCTGTGCCCATGTGACATTAATTAGCCAATGAATGATGGCTTCCGTGTTTTAAAAAGCCACCTGTTATTCCCTGTTCCTTTGTCACAATGGTGAAGACAAAGGAGCTGTCTGAGGACATCAGAAGGGCTATTATTAGCATACACAAGACCTCCAAAGGGTATAAGGCCATCTCCAAAGACCTTGGTATCCCTGTTTCAACAGTGCTAATGTTATTAAGAAGTTTGACAAGCATGGAACTGTCAAGAACCTCCCTGGATGTGGGGCGAAGAGAAAAATTGATGAGAGGAGTCTTCGAAGGTTGGTGCGAATGGTGGAAAAAACACCACGTCAAACATCCAAAGACCTGAAGGCCAACCCGGAACAGTCTGGGGTCATGGTTTCAACAAGCACCATACGCTGCACACTAAACCAAACAGGGCTTTATGGGCGAAGGCCAAGGAAGACACCATTGCTGAGGAAAAGACATAAAAAGGAACGACTGATCTTTGCCAAAGAGTACCTGGACAAACCGCAGTCCTTCTGGGAAAATGTTCTGTGGACAGATGAAACAAACATAGCTTTTTGGCAATGCACACCAACAGTTTGTTTACAGACGGCGCAATGAAGCCTACACGGAAAAGAACACCCTACCAACAGTTAAGCATGGTGGAGGATCCATAATGCTGTGGGGCTGCTTTGCTGCATCTGGTACTGGAGGCCTTGACCGTATCACAGGAATCATGAAATCAGAGAATTATCAAGAGATTTTAGAGCGAAATGTCCTACCCAGTGTAAGAAAACTTGGTTTGAGTCGAAGATCATGGGTCCTCCAGCAAGACAAAGACCCAAAGCACACATCCAAAAGCACGCAGGAATGGTTGAAAAGGAAAAAATGGACTGTTTTAAAATGGCCAGCAATGAGTCCTGATCTCAATCCGATTGAAAATCTTTGGGGTGAGCTGAAATCTGCTATTGGGGAAAAGAACCCTGCAAACGTTCAAGAGCTTGAACAAATTGCAAAGGAAGAGTGGGAGAAAATACCAGCTGAGAAGTGCAAGAAGCTTATAGATGGCTACAAGAAATGTTTGGAGGCTGCCATCACTGCCAAAGGGTGTGCAACCAAATATTAAAGAGGGGTGCCGTTATTGCTGCACATGATGTTTTTTCTGTTTCTTCTTTGAAATTACAATATGCAAGTTGAAAAAACAATTTTCTTTGTTAAATTACTTTGGACCTCCAAGTAAAAGATCCTGATGATATAAATTTGGTACATTTCCATTTATTTCTGAAGATATTGTACAGGTTATGCAAAAAATTAAGGGGTGCCAATAATGGTGAGCAGGACTGTATGCACAAATCACCCTGATCCTGAAACAAATCAAATTTGTTTTTAAAATACTGAGCAGAACATTTTTCGCATTTACTTGATTCTCATTTACACACACTTACTGTCTGCGATACTGGATTACTGGATAATCCCAATGGTATGTGATGTTTGCAGTTAGTTTGTATTTTCTTGCTGAATGAAACAAACTGCTTTTAGCCCCTGCAGGGCTGAACTGCACTGTTGTGGGTTTGAGCACGATGAGGTCATCAGTGTTATTATCAGGCAACCATGCAAGGGATGTTTTCATTATTTGGACAATTGGCCGTTTCTCTCGGTGGGACTGGTCAAAAACACGTTCCAGTGCTTCAGTTAATTTTTAATTCCCCTGGCTGCTATGTCAACTGATCTGTATGCGGAGAGCCGGCTCCAAAAAATCATTCATTCAGTTTCTACTTTAAGCAAATCCTCTAAAACATCAGGACCAACTGTTAACAATTACAACAACCACAAATATTTGAAAAGCAAAAGTGGACTGTGGATCCACCCTCAACACGCAGTCATACTCTGGTGAACATGTCATGTTTTGGAACAACTTACTGAGCATGAAAATGAAATAAAAATTCCACTTGGGAGACTAAAATACCTAAACTGTAAAGTTCTGGACTATAAAACCAGCTAATTACTTAAGTAACAATTAGTTTATAGTCAAAAAAGCAATCTCTAAAACTAAGGGAGATTTCACTGGACCTTCTTACCTTTCAGCCTCTGCACTTTCCAGACCAACAGACCAAAATTGAGTCTGAACAGAGGTGGTCTCGGTCTGGATCAAACTGAATCATGGTTTTAGGCATCAACACAAAGGCATTGCACACTGCACAATGTTGATATGTCCTCCTCATGCTCCTCAGCCCTGGTCTCAGAATGTAACTTAACTCTGCAGTGCAAACAGTTCTGATGTAAGCACAGGGAGGCACATGCAGAGTTAAAGCAGAAAAACTCCTCTGTGAATGTTGCTACGTTGTTATCCTCCAGTGTCTGACACATCCATCAACTGCTTTTGAACAAATCTTTTTATAAACCAACTTGTGGAAAGAATTGGTCAAATATGATGAACTGCGAACAGCACCACCCCAGAAACACAACATGAGGCTGGGATTCATTGTTTTGGAGTTGGTTTTTGTAGAAAATGTCTCTACCTCAGTAAAACTGGCGGCTGGATCTTCTTTCTGGATGCTGCCTTGAACCATGAATCATGATGGGAAAATGTTTTAAATCACTGAAAGGATATCAAATCTGCTTGAATATGAAAATGATTTAATTAAATGCATCCATAACTAAACTACTTTTAAATATGGTGACCCCTGTTTAAATGATAAATGTATTAATAAACTCATACACATGTTCTGATTGTCTTCTATTGATACAAAAGTAAACTTTGTAAACCGACTACTGAGCAGCAGCAATCATCCCACTGTCAAATCAATTATATTTATTTTTTCATTGATGATTTCTGCATCAGCAATTCTACAGCTTTACGTATGGTTGCCTGCTGTAATGTTGGTTTATGGGTGTTTGATTATTGAGACCAAAGTAATTTCACAACCTCGTCCCAGATGTATTGGTGATCTGCTTCATCTGGAGTACACAGAGATGTGTTCATTCTGGGTTCAATAGAAAAGATCCTGTCCTCACGGGAAAAATCCATCATGACATTGTGACATTTTTATCATCTGTGTAATGTGTTTCGATGTTGTGTAAATTGGAGAAAAATTTTCATGTTTTTTCCTGCCAAGAAAAGAGGAAGACTTTTCATCTTCCATTCAAATGGAAAAATCAGAAAACAGGAAAACCTGTGGCTGCTGCTGGAGCAGAACTTGACATGTGAAATAAAATCAGCTTTAAAGCACAAAAATTAGCAAATGTAACAGAAATTACTGTCGACCTTTACTGACCTCAACATACTACACCATACATGCACGTACTGTACAGCATGTGTATGAGAAGGAAATACATTTAAAAGCATTATTACATTTAAAATGGAAATCTACTGGTGTGAAAAAAGTAATCATGTCATTGTTGCACATTCTAATATGACTGTATAGGATATTACAAAACTGAAATGCTGGATTATTCATTATTGCACATTCACTAACTACTAATAGAGTCAGTCCTCACTTCAATTATTACATCCTGAATCTAGTTCTTCTATTAAAGGAGCTATGTATTGCTACTGCTGCATAGCCAACATTAAGATTAACACAGAAATGTTGCAGATTCAGCATCAAACTTAATTTCTCCATTCATCTAGCTGTCTCCAGATTAAGAAAGAAACACAAATGTTGCTTCAGATTCTATAAAGTTACCATACTAGGCCTGGCTCATCATTTTCCGATAATGAGTCTGCTAACTTTCATCTATCACCACCATGCACCCAGCAATAAAACATGTTGTGCAAATAACTACTTAATTGGATTTGTAACCATGGAGATAAAATGAAAATAATAGTCAGCAACCAATCAATCAGAAATGGAACCATTTTCATTCATTTTAACGCCTCCCATCCGAGGTCAATACAGACCCGCTGACTGCAACAAACACCTTTACGTATGTCACCACACTCAGATTCATAGATCCCTGAGGCTTCTAAGTAACAATCGTTTTCCTAGGTGGAATTGTCTGTCCTCAAGCTTGTGTTCAAACCCAAAATATGTTTATAAATCAGAAAACAGCAAATCTATCATTTGATTCACACGTATCACTTAAAGTATATAAACTATGGGGCACAGTTGGTTTTACCAAAACAGAAACTGCAGGAAGCCTGTTTCCTTGATTTTGTATTTTGTATTCGTCTGCTTTTATTATAGATTTGTCATTAGCAGTGTGTAATAGTTTAATATAAGGTTTCTGTATTTGCTACTCTCATTGATCTGAACTCCCCTTTTCCTTACTTCTCTGAGCAGCATGAAGAGAATTATAACTTTATTTCCCAACAAACCAGCCAGAGGACATAGAGAAACAGGAATAGATCACTGGCTTCACAGCAGTCAGAATCAGAGTCTGGGATTATTGCCAAGTAGGTTTACTTGTACAATGAATTAGATGTGGTGTGTTTGTGCAAGCAAACACACCACATCGCAGTCTAAAAAAGTTATAAACACTAGAAAAAACATGTGAAATATGAACCATAGATATTTACAATTTGATGTGTTACTGGCCACAGAGAGCTCTGATTTCACAGCCACAGGTTTTTTAAAACATTTATGCAGTGCATTGATGGGGTCTCCGGTCCTTGCTGATGAGGCCGGCAGCAGTCTGAGAAAAAAACTGTTCTTATGGTGTGAAGTTGAATTTTTGTGTTGTGTAGAATGCTTGACCTAGACACACAATAATGTGTTTACCTTGGTCAATCTAGCTCTGACTTGCTATAGTCGTATCCACAACTGTTTAAAGAGGCATTTCGTCTTAGTTTGTGTTGAAATCACGATGTGATCATTCGTGCAAAATTGAGGAATTTATTATGTCATATTCAAAATGTTCATACAGAGCATGAACTCAACATGTTTTCATACTATAATTCACAGTACCACATTATGTGTGGCTGTGAAGTTAAGATACTCAGACTTTATGCCGGAGGAGTAAAAGAAAACAGTCGGCTCCACACATGGTGAGGGAGACTTTATGCTTTGATTGGTTCTGCACACAGAGGCCAACACGAGTGCATTATCCAAATATGATTTCCAAACACACATCCTGTTGTTTCTTTATTTGTCCCTCTGAAGTTTATTTCAGTCAAGTGGTAGAATTTCTCTCTGCAGCAGAAGGAAACGTGCAGCAGGATAAGTGTTCTCTTGTTCATGTGGGCATATGTCCAGTATACCTGAGTGCTTCTTGCAACAATTACAGAGGCCTGTGTCTTAAATAATGTGGAGGATGTATGGTAACTCTTCTAAGACTGTTGAAAATGCACATTGCTCAAACAGGCTGTCTTAACAAAATGATTTCTTATTTTGGGACGGCCTGTGAGAGGAAGCCTTCTCAGTTATCATTTTTCCTCCAGATGTGGGAACTGTTTTTTCTGGTGAACGTGTTTACATACAGCTGCATTATACATTTCGGCCAAAGGTTCGAAATCCTCAAATACAACAGTGCGTCTAAAGAGAGTCTTTTCAGCTGCCTCCTTCAGGAAAGTCAAGTGAAACACATGCAAAATTGTAAACACATCCTGGGTTTTCGGTCACATTGTCCTTATTCCACTCAGGATGATGCACATGTGGAGGATTTCAACAATGTCAAATGGTAAACCACACTTACATGTGGCAAAGGGGTAACATAAAGGGATAATCCACTAAATGTACAAATGGATATTGGTTTACACATCATGAGGAGCACCACCCAGCCTGTGTGACATCATCTGTGGCTCAGAAGGAAGCTTTCTGAAGAAGATAATCTCCCAACTACGTAATCCTTGTTTATACCTGACACCTGAACACAGACATGCAAGACCCTCACTCCTTCTGCTTATACAAGACAAGACACCTGCATGAGTTGAATTTCTTTAGTGCTTCTTCGTAGTCATTTTGTCTCCTGGTCAGATCAATTTTCTCACTTTGCTTCTCATTTTGAACAAATGTTATTTTCTTTTAATGTGTGCATTTGGTGTATCTATTTTGAAATTGTGCTGCACTGTAGTTGTTTTGCATATACACAGTGATTATGTCTCTCCTATTGGTTCTAATGAGTCTCTTTGGGCATTTTGTGGCTTTTTGTTGTTGTTTTGCTTCTCTTGTTAGTTCTTTCTGTCTGTTTTGGGTCACCTTATGTCTCTTTGTAGTTGTTTTTCAAATCTGAAGTAATTTCAGTAATTTTGTGTCTTTTTATATTGTTTTGCATCTATTATTAGTTGTAATGTGTCTATTTGTGGTTATTTTTTAATCTCCCTTTTAGTTATTTTGTAATTTTTTTCATAGTCATTTTTATCTTTTTTGTTTTTCATCTCTCTAAAGTTCTTTCAGTGACATTTTGCAGGTGAGGCTTGGAGCTGAATTGCAGAACTGTCTTTTGCTCACACTGGACATGAAGAGGATGTCTGAAGCCCACTAACTCTGTAGATCTACAATAGAACTCTTCCAGACTGTTTTGCGAATTTCACTGTATTTGAATGAAATGTAGTTTATATGCTGCAGCTGTAATATGAAGGAAACAAAAATGGGATTGGATTTGTTTGGCAGCTACTTTGGCAGCTAATATTAAAAGATACAAATAAGGACACTGTATTTCATTGTACTTACAATATATCTAGAAAGAAGCTACAAATAAACCTATATCTGATAATTGTACATTTTGTGTAATCTTGCTGACTAACAATCAAATGTGTACAAAAACACATAAACTCCTTGGCAGAGGGAACCATTTTGTGTATTGAGGGGTTTTATATGTTCTTGATCATCTTATACAAATGTGAGTGTTTACCCTCCAAACCCAGCTTCATGTAAATCATGGCCATTTTCTTTTCTTTTATGGAAGCAAAAGATAGAGGCCATCAACTGGGAGCACACCCCTGACTAAAGTAGTTTCACTGCGCAAACACGTGGTGGGGGATTGTGCTTTTGCCAAAAAATACACCACAGATCAAAGCAGAAAATTAGATGAAATTGTATTCACATGAATGAAACCATTTATTTTAGATAATCATAAAACAAAGGCATGACTTATAAAATAGCCTTTTGAGTCTAACCCATGACCAATGGCTCATTTCCTCACTTAACTGCACAGGAAGAAAACTGATGCCATCTATACTGCTGAGCTCCAGTCTCAGTTGTTGCGTGTGAGAACATAGTGTACTTTTTAAACATGCAGTATACAGATAGAGGGTTCTCTGTGCATTCGAAATATATTGATGATGTACTGTAGAGCCATTGGTATTGTCTATGCCCCTCCAGATATATTTTTTAAATGTACGCTAACTCTTGGCCTCATGCTGAGCCTCTTGAAATGCAGCCACCTGCAACTCACAAGGAAAAATATTTGTTCTGGGCTTGTTGGATGAGACTGCTCCAGAGTTTCAGACTGGAAAAAGCTGTTGCGTGAGGAATGTATTAGAGGCACACAGGGACCTTCAGTCTTTTTTAGTATCCTTGCCTGTGAGCAGCAGGCGAACTGTCAGTGTCCAAATGTGGACACAAAAACGAAGGAAAGTACATAAAGATGGATGAAGCCCAAATATAACGAATATGAACGCTGCCATCTTGCAGCGAAGACGTGATTTGGACTCTGCATAGCAGCGATTGGGGGAATGGAGCTGGGTGTGTTGTTACAACACCCTGTTGTTAAGGCATCAAATAACAAATTAAAACCAAGCTTCCTGAAAATATAAACACTTTTCAGTGATACGAACTACCAATATCTTTGAGACAAATTTCGAGTTGAATATGAATATTGGGGCTTGTGGTCACTTGGATGCCACCACACGAGCAGTATTGAGTAATGTCGTGTTTTTTTTCTGTTGTTTTATGTAGTCTGAAGAAGAGGTTACTTTGGCCGAAACACTGTTGACCCCTGAGACAAACACTCCACCCACCCCTTCATTGGCATAGTGGTGAGTAGATAATGGGTGAACTATCCCTTTAAGTCTTGGAATGATCAAGTGTTCTGTACTAGACTGCTACCATCTAGTGGCTACAATAAAAAACTGCAAATGGATGACTCATTCATTTGGAGCGTGTGACTCATGTCCACTTCCTCAGTTAATGGTGTTTATCTGCTTGTAATTTACATGTTTTATCCAAACAGCTTCTCACAATAAATGCAGTTCTCAGTTTTATATGAAGTGAAAGATACAAAGCTTTTATATCATGTCTCACCCTTTGCAGCTTCTGTCCTGTCAGAATAAGTTGGAGGGAGAAAGAGCTGAAGAATTCTGGCATATTTCTTCAGACAGATATAATCAACATGTGGAAGTAAGATGGAGTGTGGTAACATTTTCCACTGAACTGATCTGAGAATAATTAAACTGTGATCAGTGAGAGAAGACTGGTCAAAATACGCATGGGATTATAATATAATGATCAGTGCATAAACACGGAGCCTTTTGAAATGCGATTCTCAGCAGGGCTATGAGCTGATCCTCATGACAGAGATTTACCAATCCGAATGTATGCCTCCAAAAAAATAAAACTTAAAAACCGGAACATTGTTCACCATCATCTCAAGCAGAGGAATGGTCATTAATATGTCACACAAGTGTAAAATAGAATAAAGAATAAAACTCAAGTGGCTGCCTGACTCATTCTAACCAAGCTACAAAAACAGATAAACAAGATTCTCTCCTATATTTGAAATACTTATCAGTTGATATAGCAGTTGAGTAAATCCATAAAAAAAACACACGCCAAAGTGAAAAGTACAGCGCACGGTCTACTGTGTCATGGCATAGGTGTGGTTGATAATTTGAATATTCACACTCCCCTCATTCCATTTAGGTGAGTCAGCTCCAGCACTCCAGCTGGAGCATCAAGAAGAAGCATGAACCTGCTGAGGGAGTAAATGCACCAGACAACACACTCAATCACTGCTTAGGGCTTACCGTTTGAGTGTTGGTGGAAGATGACCCAGTACATCCTGCAAGAATGTCAACATGCAGCGTGTTGCTGTACAAACACGGACAGTTGTAGTATCTTATGCTTCTTAGATGCTATAAACAATTTTCACTGTTAAAAAGAAGGAGAAGAAACACAGAGTTCTTTTGAGACCCCAGCTGGAGAGGCAGAACAAGAAGTGCAAGCTGCATCTTACAGCAGGAACAGGGGGTAAGTGGATTTTAAAATGAAAGCAAATGAAGCATACTTAAGGCAAATAAGTTTATTTCTTGCTGACAACCTATAAATGATGTCATCAGTTGCTGATTTCAGTCAGCAGGCATCGATGATGTTTGAACAATGAAAACAACTGGCTGCAACTGGATCTGGAGACTTATGATTCTTACATATCACACACTGTACTATTTGCAGACTATCACCAAACTGAAACAGACATGATTTGGTCCCTACTGCACTGTGTGTGTTTGTGTGTGTTTGTGTTTAAACATTGTACATTCTCTTGAATGGTGAAGACACCCCACAGAATGTGTCACACCCCATTTGTGTCTGTGAATCACCACTGTGCACGTGTTTCATGCCCGCTCAGCTGTGACACAGTCTCCTCACTGTCCCCCATCATGTGGACCACAGATGAGAGCTGAACTTTACTTCTTGCAATAGCAGAAGCCTGACAGCATTTTATTTAACTGGAATCTGTGCAGGAGGAGGACATATCATGTGATTTACAAGATGAAGTAAAAAAACTAAATAGTGATCGAGTCCATAAATGTACAAGATATGCTAAAAGTCTTGTGGATCTGGCGGTTGTTGTGAGTAACTGGAAGGCAAAGGAGTGTGGGAAGTTTCCCTGGTGGAGGCTCAGCAGCCTGATGATGCTACACAAGGGGCTCACAACAAGACATGAGAAACCCAGTGGGACTGGAAAGAACTGAAGCCTGGGAAATACAGACATCGTGACAACAACGATTCATTTTCATTTAAAGTTGCATTATGTTCCATAGATTTATAGATTTAAAAAACACACAACTGATTTACTGTGTAATAGTCAAGGTGTTTAGTGGGGCTGCAGCAGGAAGGACGACACCATTCAAGTGAACTATATAATATGATATAATGTTGTTCCTTTCATAGGGAGTCACATATCAAACCTTCAAGAGGTACTTTGGTCATTTTACAAAAGACAGCAGAATATCACAGAACAGGCTTAGACATGCAGTGGAAATCACTCAGCAGAGATAACCATATACTCTCATTATGATTTATGTTATAAACATGAGAGGGAATTCTTTATAAACTTTATTTGAGTTCTGTTAGCACATAAGGGAATCATTGTTTTTTTCTTTGGTAAAGCAGGTTAAGAATTCATCTGAAGTTCCTCTTACTGTTGTGGTTGCAAATTTCTGGCTATTCATAAGAACCTTTTATACAGTGATGTGGCTGATATAACTTTTTTTAGATGGAGGTCTCCAGGTCTCCAAACACAGCATTGGGGTTATGAGGTCAGTGAAGCTGACTCATCATTGAGAAGGATTTGATTAACATAAATCTACCTACTAAATTCACAAACGTCTGTCTGTATGTGGAACGTATAAATGGTGAACTGTTCATCTTATCGACTTCTCACTTGGCCTGTGTCTTCTTAATGGTTCAGTGAATGAAGTGCAGCGTCACATTGAGTGCCAGTTTGGACACGTGATATGTTCAATATTAACACAATTTGAATAAGCAAACGACCAGTACTCTAGCAGTCAGTGGGGGATGGGCAGAGTGCCTGCAGTCTGTGAACCTAGTTCAACATGTCTTCTACTGCATTCTCAGATAGCAGTGGTTAACAACTGGGTCAAACCACAGGTCAAACTCACACCAGATCATTTTGATAATTATTTTTACTTCATATTAGACTGACACAGACATTCACAGGGGTCGCAGGTGCTGATATCAGTCATGAAAACACATTAATAGTTAATAGTCTCGTTAATAGTCTCTTCCACTTTTTCAATATCTCAACAAAGTCAATGATTGTGTCGGTCGCTAGCGCATACCTCTGAACTAGTCGACATGTAATGTATGAAAAAATAGCTGCAGTTAAGTCAATCATTCAAACTTATATATAAACCACACACATGAACACTAACAAAGAAACTTCTGTTTTATTTTATGAAAAACACTGACTATAAAATCTCTGCAAAAAGGAGAATCGGGTTGATCACAGGTCATTTTTACAGTTTCAGAAAGAAAGCTGCATCCAGCATCAGCACAGGCTAAACAAACAATACATTCAAAACATATGTGTTAAAACATGCACTACACCAGGTCATTCAATGCAATTTACTTGATAATATATTCTGGTCTATTTTAGCCTTTCATGATGATACATAATAGGAGGACAGGCAGGAAATGTACAGGACATGACATGGCAACAAAACTCCCCTAAGGATGTGTAGCAGTTTCAATGGAAGCCAGCCAGGAAGTGAACCCATTGAACATTTGTTTACTTCACTTCATAAAATATATGAAATATTTTTTTCTGAGAACCCTCTGAAGAATTTGGGGTTATGTGTCACTTCCTTTGCAGGAATTTATGAGGAAACAATGGGACTTATTGTAGTAATGTTGACAATTGTTTCTTATTTTCCTAGTGCATGCTTGGATAGACTTTAGACCCAGTGACTATACTTGGAAAAAACAAGTGTTGATTAAATATGGATTGATTTTAAAAAGTTGTGTACTTCAGTAAACATCAACACACTTACCATTTAAAAGACAGTAAAATGCTCTGAATTTATATAACACTTTTCTAGAAAATATCTCAAGATGGAAACACAGATGCACAGACACACAGTGAGCCATCTCACATTATCTTGATACAAATGTAAACATCTAAATCAAACACAAGCAACCAATTCATATCATACGTCTAAACAGATAGGAATTTAATGTATGTAATGTATTGCATATCTATTGCAGTATCGATAAATACCATGAGATTATAAAAGGTAATAAAAGTATCTTGATTTATCAGGTATTTACCTCCACTGGTTACATCAAAAACAGACCTTCCTTTCTAGTTCTTTTATTCCAACGTTTTATTCTCATTTGATTTCCCAAAGGATTTAATATTCGATTGGACAGAAGAATTGATCCATGTCAGCACGCTCTAAAATCTGTCTATCAAAAAGTAGAAAAAGGAATCCACTGACTCTTTTGTTTCATCATTTTTTATGTAATTTTGACTGACTCACTGTTTCCAAGTGTTTGCTCATGGTAGGAAGTGTTGTTTTTTTTTTTTTACATTTTTTCCAGGTCTTGACTTAAGTGCCTTGAGATAATATACTTTATGGTTTGAGGGTATATATATAAAATGTTACTGAAATTTAACTCTCCAACAATGCAATGTCCTGTTTAAGTATAATTTCCCAGTATCAGATATACCAGACCCAGTGTTTCTAGTTCCATGGCCTCTTGTAAAGTCCCCTCTATAGGGGTATCAGGTTTTCTAGCCTTGTGGTTTTTCAGGTATAATATCCCTCACCCTTTTGTTATGTGTCTGGGAGAGACCTTGAACAGCAGATCTGAGTCAGCCAGTCAAACCTAGGAAATAGGTTTACCTTCAGAGCTGAGCACTTCCTGGGCAGGACCAGTGAAAAATGTAATCCTCTACTTAGTTAGTTAGTGTGAAAAACCTATTATAAATAAATGTCCTCCATTTAAAATGCTACTTGAGTAAAACTATGTGTGATGTGTTAACGTTACTTAGCTCTAATTGTACATAATGTTTGAGAAATCATTATATCATATAATCTTTATGTGTCTCTCATGTCCTGCAAAGTAAGTAAAGCTGAATACAGTAATTGTAGTTACTTAAAACATGCAATAGTTTTCCTCTAAAATGTGGCAGAGTTGTATAAAAAAGTATAGAAACCCATGTAAAGTACGTCAAAGTATTTACTTATCTTCCACCACTGTCCAGTTTACAACAACAACAGTGTAGCTATAGGTCAAAGCTTTATATATCCTGTTGTACTCGCAGACCTAAAAGGTTACTATACATTCACTAATGATTTACAGGCTATGTTCCTTTATAACATATTGAATATAAAACTAAATACAACATAAAACAGTGCAATATAATATCAACAAATAAAATAGAATAAATAAAACAAAATTAAGAACAACATAACAGTGCAATGGATAATAAAATACAAAATAAAAAGTTTGTTGGGTTTATTGGCGGGTGGCAACCGATGTCAAGGTGCATTACCGAAAATATAAAACTATGCAGTATAAAATAAAATTGAATTAAATAAACTGTGCAACATATAATAAAATTAACATATATTAAAATGAAAAAAACAGAAGACAGCTATAATAGGTGCTGTACAAACACCTGACCTGAACACAGTCCAAGTTATGTATCGATAAATAATAAATAGATTAAAATCTGAATGTATTATAAGTAAATAATATTGATTATAAGGTTAAGGCCCACACATCAGTATATAAGTAATGTTTTATATAAGCCATGTTTTATATAAGTCATGATTTTGAAGGAAAGAAGTTTTCCAGTTGACACCTCATGCTGCCCTCTCGTGTTACGCAGCTGGAGGCGGCTCCGTGATTCGCTGAGCAGCAGCTCGCGCGCCCTCCCGTTGGCTGCACAGTACACGTCAGCGTTCAACAAGTTTCAGCCCAGATGTTGGAGCCTCTTCCTGGTGTGAGCGTGTTGACACATCGCTCCTCGTCCGGGTGAGTTCAGGTCCAAAATGAAGCCGACCGCTAACTGGACCTTTGTTTCAACGTCAAACCAGCACGTCAACCACTCACTTCGCTCTGTTCTTCCTGTTGTGCTCCACAGGTGCCGAGAACCAGCCGCGGAAGCTCCTTCCAATGACACGGTGTCCGAATGAGGAAGAGGACCCGCCGTCACAAACACAAACTTCTGCCATTCGGTTGAAGAAGCGGCTCACGTGACGTCGGACAGTCCCTAGGCGACGCTGTGATCTTCAGTGCACGAGGAAGTGACGTTGCCAACGAGCTCACAGCAAAGATAAAGGTGAATCAAAGCCACTGTCCCTCTGCCTTGCAAGTCTGTTTCCACCCGCAGAAAAATGAGGTCTCGGCTGTTCAGGAGGAACCTGCTGCCACTGCTGCTCCTCTTCTTCGTAGTTCTGTCTGTGATGGTTTTCTTATTACTCTTTGGCAATGATGAAAGTGGAACCGATCACGTGGCTCAGGGAAATGAGGAGGAAAAAGTGAAGTTTAACTTTGGTTCTCTGTCAGACTTGTCTCAGTCCGTTTACAACGCAAACTACAAGCAGTATATTCAGAATTCGGACAGGTTTGTTGGGGAGCCTCGGCTGGTGCTGGTCGTGCAGGTCCACAACAGGCCTGAATACCTCAAGCTGCTCATCAAGTCGCTGAAGGAAATCAAAGAGACTCACAGCTTCCTTTTGATCTTCAGTCATGACTATTTTACAGAGGAAATAAATACGATAGTGCAGGGGATAACTTTCTGCAGGGTACTGCAAATTTATTTCCCTTTCAGCACTCAGCTGTATCCCAATGAGTTTCCCGGGCAGGATCCACGAGACTGCCCCCGAGACATGTCCAAGGACAACGCTGTGAAAACAGGATGCCTCAACGCACAACACCCTGACTCCTATGGGCACTACAGGGAAGCCCTCATCACTCAAACCAAACACCACTGGTGGTGGAAAATGCACTTTGTGTGGGAGCGAGTGCAGGTGATGCAGGGCTACAGTGGGTTTGTAGTGTTTCTGGAGGAGGACAACTACATCTTACCTGACTTTTTCCACTTCTATAAGTCAATGGTAGAGTTCAGCAAGAACAGCTGCCCGGACTGTGACATGCTGGCTCTGGGTAACCACAATGGCGTGACTGATTTTGTTAAACTGTCCAATAAGGTTTTGACCACTGGGTGGATGTCCACGAAACACAACATAGGTATGGCCCTCTCCAGGGAGGTGTACTACAAACTGATGGGCTGCAGCCACTGAGTTCTGCACCTATGACGACTACAACTGGGACTGGACTTTGCAGCACTTGTCAGGAACATGCATACCAAAGCCCCTCAAAGTGCTTGTAGCGCAGGCCTCCCGGGTTCTTCACACAGGAGACTGTGGCCTTCACCAGAAGGACGAGTGCAGGCCAGAATTGGCTTCACAGAGGGCAGAGGAGGGGCTTCAGAGCGCCAAGCATGCCTTATTTCCTTCATCTCTTTTCCTTAATGGTGCAGAGGCAGTAGAGCACAAGGCACACATGAAGAATGGAGGATGGGGAGACACCCGTGACCATATTCTATGCAATAACTATGCCAAGCGACTTTGAACTGTACCTTTTTCTCAAAAGTAGAATTTGGTATTCTGCGAATGAGCAATCACACATAACTTGTCAGGGCTTTAAGGCTATAATGGTAAAATGCTATAAAGAAATAGAACTAGCCATGGTGCATGCACACAGCTAGTTTATTTTTTGTAATCACCAAAGCTGCACTAATGCCAAAGACATTCTGGATTTTGTGAGTTTTTAATGCATGCACATTCAGTCAAGCTGCTCTGTTTCATTTCATCATGTTTGTTTATCTCTGGGTGTCTCACAAGCCAAAACATCAGGTTAGATTTATTGCACAGCGATGGGGAATTAGAATAAACCACACACACACACACACACACACACACACACACACACACACACACACACACACACACACACACACACACACACACACACACACACACACACAGCATCACATCATGATGTTTATTCACAAGAGGTTCAGTTTGCTTGTGTGTTGCTTTTTATGGACCATTCAGTTGTAATGATTTTTACACCTTCATTTCATGGTACGGATTTTATATGCAACACCAAAAAGAATGTTCATGTAATGTACATACATAGAGGTGTAATCAAAATGTGCATGACTGTCTTCAATGTTAGAAGCTCAGATTAATTGAGCAGCTCTGTCTTGGGAGTTTAACTTTGTGTTACTTAATGTCTGTCTGCTCTTACCAGAGGGCTTTTTTCTGAGGGGAGGTCGACAGACACCACTTGACTAAATCTGTCTCATACTACCCAGTGTATTGATCCCATGTTACAACAGCGAGAGGTTGATATTGATTAATGTTTGGTTCTCTGTGTGCATTTGCTTTCTGATTGGAGCAAAGAGACCTTTTGGAGTCTGGTTCAAGATTTCTGATTCTGTATTTCCAGATTTGCACCTTCGTGGTCAGAATTAATGCTGGGAAATGAAAACAGAATGAATTGCATTGGGATTAGATGGAAAGAGAAAGACTGACTTTTTTCTTTACAGGCATTCGTTCAGTAGATACAAAATATTCCACTGGAGATAAACTTTTCTTTTTACATTATAAAAGAATGAGGAAACATAATCATAATGATGCTGTTGATGTCTTCAAGATCACCAAACATGCCTTTTTATAGTTCCTCTGTGCCCATGCCTGTTTTAAAGAGATTTTTAAAGGTGCACTGATAACATTGGAATTCACCTTGTACTTTGCATTGTATTTACCAATTCTTGGGACTCATAATTACTGATGGATATTTGTTCATTGTGTCTTTATTGACAAGATTTTTCGAAAAAAAAAGTGGATATTAATTTCACTAAAGAAATCCTTAGTATACAGTTAGGTAAAATGATGCCTCACTGTGGAATAGTGCTTGTACAGAAGACAGTTGTCCCAAATAAGCCCTAACCTGTTTAACCTTATATAAGGGCATCACAGTGTGCCTTCGGGAGATTCAAGAAATCTGTAATAAATGTGATAATGGATAGATTATCTTCTGTTCATGTTGAAAAGCACAATACATTATTAAGGACATAGAAAAGACACAAAGATATACATATGAGTTTCTGTGTATGTGGGTTATTTTTGTGTGTATGCAGACTGTTTTTGTGTGGATGTGGGATGTTTGATGATCCCTTAATCAGTGAGATGGTGTACAGTTTCATGAAATGAATCCAACCTTTTTTGTTGTCCTTTTTGCTTATTCTATTGTTCCTCTCTGACCATCACTTGAAATTGCTGTTTATTGTTCACTTAATGTTTTGCCAAATGGAAAATAAAAGACATTGAATGTTTGTCAGGTCATTGTTTTTTTTGAAATAAATAACACTTCAAGTTAATATCAATTGCTACCTTGAGTCATACAGTTGTGACACAGCAAGTTAAATGAGCATTAAAAAATGATGTTCAGCAGTTGCCAGAATTGAAGAACAGTTCTTTAAAGGAAATGTTTCTTATAGTCATCAATTGCTAATGTAATGTAATGCTAATTGCAATGTAATAATCTTTATTTACATAGCACTCTTATCAATGTTACAAAGAGCTTGTAAAATAAAATGGGAATTTGAACAGCAATAACAATAAAAAACATAAAACAATCAACTCATTTTAAATAATTTAGAAAACATTGTCTCTGTCTTGGCTATAATTACGTTAATAAAACATCTAGACTGAGCAACGGTGACAGCTTTGTTAAAAATAAAAAATATAAGTTCAAATCTCGTTGAGCAGCTGAGCCCTGAAAGAAAAGAGAAGCTGATGGGAACTCTGAGGTTCTTCCGGGTACACGTCACGTGATTGACGCGCCTGCTTTCATTGGCCGACTTCTGCTCCGTGTTTATTTCCGGAAGTAAGTTATCAGTGTCACACTTTCCATCAGGACTATCAAACATCTCCAACGACGCAACAACAGGTACAAGATAAATCCGCATTCAAACACGTGGAGTCCTTGTATTTAGCGGTTGAATTAATAAGTCAGTTGTCTCGTCGCTTCAGCGAATCATGTTTACATTTGTAGATGTAGCCAGTGTTAGCCGTTAGCTCCCCGTAGCGTAGCTTACGTAATGTACTTTGTCTTCAAAAGAGAGAAACACAAATAATCCAAAACAACATTCATGGCAGTCTGAAGTAATGTCCGAGGCTTTGTGTCATGATTTTACACACTTTGTCCTGTTAGTGAGTCAACACGGCCGCGGGCGAGGAGGTGAAGCGACCGTGTCGATAACCTGATGTTAGCCATGATTACACACTAGCTAGCTAGTTAATGATGCCCATTCTTTAAATGCCTCACCAACATGTACTGGCTATTCAGGAGAAGGTCGATTCTACTTTACCATAAGTGTGTTAACTCCAGAAATGGAAGTGGTTCATTAAGTGCCTGTCATGCTGTATGTTTCACCCTCTTTGTGTGTCCTCTTCCACAGGATGGCACATTGGTTTCACAGAAACCCACTGAAGGCAACAGCGCCTGTGTCCTTTAATTTTTATGGTGTGGCAGGAAGCCCCTCTGCCAATAAGATATGCAAGTATGTCTTGTCTCCACTTAATAAACTATCAAGGGTATTATTACAATGGACTTTGACTATGAAATAGATCATATACAGATATACTTTTACTTGTGTAAGTAAATATACTTGTGTGGTCCTCTTACCTGTCCTCATGATGATCTAGTGGCCATCAGTGTGATGCTACGTCACAGTCCTGGGATCAGTTGCTTTTCTTTAACTAATTGGGTATAATAGCCTTGTTGGATACAATCTGTATGAATGCTGTAATGATTATGATAGATGTTGGACATCAGTTGATGGCTGCTTTTATTTTGTGACATGTTCAGTGACCTGAGGACAACCAGGGCGAGACTGCTGGAGATGTTCACTGATGTCACCTGCAACCCAGAGATCATGAAAAATGCCACAGATGCATACTTCTCCCTCTTACAAGGTTTGTTTACACTGCAGAAAATGAATCTCCTCTCATCCACCTGTCCTGCTTACATCAGTGTTTTATCCGAGGAGTTTTGTCAGGAGCGGTGCTGTTCTGTACCAGCCTGTGAGCGTGTAAAACTGGACTGTTATTTATGTACAATGGTAGAGGAAGAATAAAGAATAGTCAGTATAAATCAGATTTTTCATGGTGACCTTGTTAGTGTGTTGATTTACTTGGGGAGTTTGAAACTTAGAAGGTTTCACAGGCCCAGATTATAGCCAGTAGTAATGAATGTTGAAGAATAAGGTTTTACTGAGAGGAGACAGGAGGAGGAATAGAGAGGAGATGACTCCTGTTGTATCTCTTTACAAACTAATGCTATACAGTATTATAGTGCTGCATATTCAGGTTAATTCACACACCACAGTGAGTTAAACCTATAAATGAGAAACTCAACACTTCCCTCAAAATGACAGATTATAACAAGCATTGAGTAGATGTCAACAGATATCAATTGCACATACACAATTGTTTTATTCTTCATTGAGGCAGATCTCATTTTGTGTGTGGGACACTGGCACGCAAGAGCTTTCAATCTCAAAGACAACTGGCGGATCCCTTTACAGAGACATTAACATGTTGTTACATACAACATGGATATAATTAAAAAATTGTAAATTAAAGTTATTTTATCATTGAAAATGTCTTCAAATTTAAATAAAAATGAATCATATTCTCAGAACCATTGTTGCGCTGCTTAACAGTGATGTCTGTGTATTCATATTCAAGTGTGTGTAGGGTACCCCTACTTTCATACCAGCACTGGTCAGCTGCGTGTAGTGTAGTAAGCACCAGTTGCAGGTTACATTTTGTAGCAAATATCAATGAACCAATGCGAAATTTCAGCAGTGATAATGCAGTGGGTCAGTCAGTATGAGCTCAGGCTGCTCAGTTAAAACCACTGTTCAAACTAACAGAACTATATCTTAATTCAAGTGGCAAATCCAAGTTTGACAGATGACATTTAAAGAAATGTTTGTAAAATGATCTATGAGACACCCAGCACTGTATGATGGAACTGTACAGGAGTTAAGTTTATATATTTCACTCAATAAAAACATTGCATTACCTCCATGCAGAACAAACAGATATATACAACACTGGATGTTAAATTGTCATAGAATGTGTTTCCAACTTCTAAGAAATCTGAATATTACCTTAATATACCAATAATTGCTTCTGAGCATGGTCTTTGCATCTTGTTGACTAAAAAAGTGTTTAAAAAAAAGAGTTTGCATTTTGAACATTTATGAGACCAGCACACTTCATGTCTTTTAACACCTTATATACATTGAAATGTGTTTTTTTTTTTTTTTTATGTCGCTTTGCACCTAACCAGCTGCTTCTCTGTTTTTAAACATCGGTTTAACACACAATAGGCTTCATCTTATCCTTGGATGGAACTACACAGGAGAACAAGATGAGGTTCATCCAAAACTTCAAGTGGACTGACACCTTACAAGGAAACACACCAAGGTAGAACGATAAGAGAAACTCGTACAACGAGTCTTGTAGTAGGTGGAGGGACTCACCTTCTTTTTCACAATTGAACGATGGCGTGATTCACTTGCCAAGACCTAGTTAGGATTGTTCTAAAAATAGTGTTAATATCTGTTAACAGTGGGTGCTGGAAGGTAAAGGAATTGTAAAATTAGCAATTATGGGCAGAATTGACCGTGACACACACACACACACACGCACACATTTATACACACAATTATTACATGGCAAAAGGTGTTGGTTCTTCCAGAGGTCAGCAGCTACAGTGAATTTCTGTTTGGTGCTCATTTTGAATGTTGGCAATATTGACTTGTTTGCATGTTTATTTGCATTATCATTATTGCATGTTACATTATTAGTTAATGGTATACAAAATACAACAGCTATGATTATATTATTCAGTTTTGTTGACAATCTCAAAAATATGTACATTCAATGATACAGTATGTTCAATATCATGATTAAAGATGTTGTCTTAGTGGACTGCAGTAAACTGGGGGGGTGGCTCTACTTAGTCATTTTCCTTACATTAGGGATCATAATAATAGAGACACCTCATAGTAATGCAGCTCAGCACAAAACCACCCTTAACTATTACGTCAGAGCTAAATTGTGCAATTTAATTAATACCTCAATGACAGAGGTGAAAGACACATACAAGTAGAACATACAGCAGAGCAGTTGTATTCAGGCTGTACAGGTGTGAGTGGACACAGACCTAGGTTAAGTGCACCCAAATCTGTCCTCAATGTGACCTGAGATCCCAGTACTGCGACCACATTTGGAGGTCATCTGGGATGCATGTGGCTACATTCTTTTTGCTGTGTGAGCAACATATGATGGACCACTAATTCAGCTGATGTCTCTGAACCGCTACAGTTTCACAATGAATCGGACCTATTTTACGCTTGAATACGTTGATGTGTTCGTGGCCACTGCCATAGTATCAGCACTACTCACCACATAATAATTGACACTTTTCTGAAATTGGTAAAGTCTTTCTTCTTAGTAGAGCTCTGCGTTCATTCAGTCACTCCTGACTCCACTCGCTATCTTTCTTGGAGGAAGGTTAAACAACATAATGGGTAACTTGGTAAAAACAACCTAATTTGGTCTTTGCAAAAACTTAAAGGAAGTACATGTTTATTTGAATATAGAGCGTGGAGGTGAGTTTCAATCACAAGTGCTCACAGTGGACACATTCAGGGCACATTTTCATGCCAGGTGTGAACAGGTGAACTTAATGCTGAACACTAGTGATCGGATCTTTCAGGGTGGATGTTAATGCATGGTCTGAGCAGAGCCTATATATGTAACCCACTGTCTCTGGTTTCTCTCCTCCCAGTGCCCAGCAGGATGCAGTGTTTGAAATGGTCTCCATGGCCTTCAATGTAGCCGTCTGGTACACCAAGTTTGCCTCACGACTAGCAGGCAAAGAAAAGTATGTGGTAATTTTGTTTATATTCGTGCATTTTTGTGAAATCAGTCATATACTAAATAACAAATCAAAGATTTTGAACATTTTCATTGGTTTGTTCCCATACTACACATTTTTACTGTCGTGATTGTGTCTATTTTATAGCATAACAGAGCCTGAGGCAAAAGACGTTCACCGGAGCCTGAAGGTTTCTGCTGGAATGTTCAAAAACCTCAAGGTGAGTCTCATTGACACACAAGTCTTCAGCCTAAATTACGGCAGAGCTGGGAAGCACTTTTTTTCTGGAGGGTTCCTCACAGTACTTTTTTTTTTTTTTAACTCCCCTCGTAACCACAATATTCTCATTTTACCGTTTTGTAAACAACATATTGTTCATAGGTGTAAAAACTTAGAACAATGGGATTTTGCCAAACACCCTGACACAACAGCACACCCTTTACTTTTCCCTGCATCACGCAAACCTTAGTCAGACTAATACACTTCCTCAACTACAAAGCAAAAGCAAATGATAGCATTGGTTAAGAATACATTCATAAATTAATATATTTGGGGGCGCGTGTGTGTGCGTGTGTGTGTGGTTTTTATATTTTTATTTTGATATTTTAGTAACTCATTATCTGGCACGTTTCCTGCAGGAGGTTCACATCCCTCGCCTCATCACCCCGGCTGAAAAGGGCAGAGACCTGGAGCCCCGAGTGATGGATGCATACATCATCCAGTGCCAAGCAGAAGCACAAGAAGGTACAGTAGCTACATTACAGCACTGCACTTGTCACAAACTCATTTCTAACCATTGCTGGAGCTAGCTGTGTGTCAGAACTCTTTTTCCTGCCTCCATGAACAGACAGAAATTATTTTTTAATCTAAAATTCTGTTGACATTTTTACAGGTGTCTAAAAAAAAAAGGCTTTATTGTCTTAACTTTTCTTGTCTTGCACATGACTTGACTCAAGAGGTGTATTTTTCTTTACTTTTACTTGCTATGTAACCATCATGAGCTGGGATGGTAAACTGAGCTCTGACATGACCGTTGTGATATCTGCATCTAATTTCTGTATAATTTGTATCGAATATGACTTGCATTTGTTGGTCAAAGTTTGTGAATGTTTAGTAGATCCTAATAAAGTCTTTTCCATTGTATCATAAGCTGAAATAATAGGAGGCGAAAGAACAAAAATAACAATTGTAATTATTCTTACTCTGTAATTAATGTGTTATTTAGAAACACACCTTTTCCTTAACTGAATAAATCAATAGATATACTGACAACATGAGAAAGGGTTTCAGATCAAGTCGTATGTTTATAGACAATTTGATGGAGGGGTCTTCCCAGACAAAGCTCAAAGTCTGGTGACAGCAGATATGAAGAAATGGGACTTATGAATATAACAATTATCTATTATAAAATTCATGTTATTTTCCATTTTGTTCATTATATTTGAGGTCCTTTATCATATAGCCACTTTTTTTTCCTACAGTGACAATTGCCAGGGCGATTGAACTGAAGCACAACGCCACTCTCATCGCAGCGCTGGCATTTGAAACAGCAAACTTCTATCAAAAAGCCGGTCAGTATGTTTCTGCATCTGGTTTAGAAAACACAAATCAACACAGTACAGCAACTATTAAAATGTTGATACGCAATGTTTGTTCATATATAATGTGAAATCTGTACCTGGTTAGTTGCGTAGACCCGGGTATTAAAGGTAAATTTTCCTTTTTGTAGACCACACACTGAACACATTGGAGCCAGAGTGCAGCAGCAAGTGGAGGAAGTATTTTCAGCTGAAGTGGCACTTTTACATGGCTTATGTGAGTTCATGCGTATTCTGATGTTCCCTGTGGATTTTAAAACCAAACTACCAACATGTCTTTAAACTTATATATACCTGTCTTTCATTGTGTTTTCAGGCATACTGCTATCATGGCCAGACACTGCTGGCAAGTGACAAGTGTGGTGAGGCCATAAGATCTCTCCAGGAAGCAGAAAAGTGTAAGTTTGTATTGAGCTGACGTGTAATCAACTAGTTGCACATGCAGTAGGTCATGACACAGGTGCTTCCTGTGTGTGTTTCCTGTGTTGCTGCTGTATTTTTGGGCACATGTGATAATGCCTGCTCCTTGGCAGGGGAGGTGAGCAAAAACACACATTCACTACATCAGAATCAGGTTTATTGCCAAGTAGGTTTACAGCAAATTCCATGTATGTGCAAACCTACTTGGCAATAAACCCCATTTTGATTCTGATTATAATATAGGCAATGTGGGTTTTTGTTCACCTCTCCTGCCAAAATTCCCAAACATTTGTTTTTGTATTAACACAAGGATGTCTCTGTTTAGGTTACTCCCGTGCTGAGGCGCTGTGTAAAGAGTATCGTCAGACCAAAGGCCCGGGCACCACAGCCAAACCATCAGAGCAACTGTTCTTCCTCAAACTGGGCGGCCTCATTAAAAACACACTGGAGAAGTGCCAGAGGGAAAATGGATTTATGTGAGTCTGTCAGGGTGTACACAATACACAATACATGCATACAACGCATATTACCATCCCCAAAAGAGTGTTACTGAGACAGTAACATGATTTATTTTTTTATTTTTTATTTATTAAAGTATATTAACTTATCAGAAAACCTTTACTGATGAGTATCTTATAATCACACTGTCCATACTTAAGTAACAGTTGCCAATAGTATCTCTTTGCAGTTTAAGCAGCTGCTTAGTTATTCCTGTTTATATCACATTTGGCTGGTAAATAGTGCACCACTCAAACCTAAACCGACAGTTTGAAATGATCATAAATTTAATACCTCAAATTTTTTTTACGCCTTTAAATTGTACCTCTGAACATATTCCCTCAGATACTTCCATAAGGTCCCAGCTGAGGCCCCCCTGCTGGAGCTGAAGGCGAGTTACGGCCTGGCTGAGCCGGTCACATTTGAGCTGCCGCCTCTCAGCGAGCTGTGCACTCCTGAGGTTTACGCCACCTTCGACCTGACTAAAGGAGCCAAAAATGGAAAGGTACTGCCGCTGGCAGCACACACAATCTCCAAATCAAAAAGCTTCCTACAAAAAGCCAACAGGGGTATGATTCTGAGCTCTGTTCTTTTTATTCTAACTTTAGGCAAAACCCAAGGAGGAGGAGGTGAAACCAGTGAAGGAGCCAGATTTGAAGCCTCAGACGGACACAGGCTGTGTCATCTCCTAAACCCCCCCCACACACTTCATTTACAGCATCATGCTTCACCTCCATCGACTGTACTGATGGCATCTATATTTCCTTCCAAGTATACATCCATAGGAAATGTATTTTTTAATTAATCCATGATGTTTTACATTTATGCTAAGACATGTGTATTGTATTTGGGTATGACTGCCGTTGTTGTTGCATTTAAACCAGAGCCACATCATAGCTCACGTGTTTGGAGTTTAATTAGGGCCCAAGCACCGACAGTGCGAAGGCCTCATTGCTTTCGTTTGATTGTTCAGGAAAAAGAGTCGCATTTTTGACGGCTTAAACATACTCAAAAACTCACGAAACTTTGCAGGCATGTCAGGCATGATGACAATGTGTGTATTCTGGAGTAATCTAAATGGGCGTGGCCAAATGTCTCAACCGCGCCCCCTAAAACGCAGCAATTCCGCCTGGTTTAACCGATCATCATGAAATTTGGTACACACGTGTATCATGACCGGACAAAAAAAAAGTCACTGGCACCAATTTGATTCATACAACAGGAAGTCGGCCATCTTTGATTTTGTGGTCATTTGGGCCGTGTGTATTTTAACAAACTCATCCTAGAGCTTTCATCAGATCAACTTTAAATTCAGTGAGTGTCATTTCAACTCTTAGGAGATGAAAGTTATTAAACGTTGAAGTGTACATCACACGCTGTGACCATGGCGTGGCGTCAAGTTTGATGATTGACAAAAAATAAGGATTTATTATAACTCCTCTGTGCATTGTCCAATCAGCCTCAAGCCTCTTTCACACAATCACAGTCCCGCCCTGAACAGATCCAATATGTCAATATTGACTCATCGTCACAGCGCCACCTACTGGGGACAGGAAGTGACATGTTTTATACTTTGATGCTCTGCTCTCCTGGCTGCTTTACAATATACAGCTCAAATGAGCTCAGACATGAGACCATGGCAAGAATTGTGACATTTCCTCAAACGGTAAACATTGAGCTGCGGCGAAAGTTGATCCTTCGCCAAAGGAGACAATGTTGTCATAACACAATTCAAAGAGCACCAGATTTAGATTCGCCACCCTTTTCTCATTTTTTACTTTCGCCACTTCCCCACTGGGCTCCTGATAGTCATCGTACATGATGAACATTTCGTTCACCCTCTGCAGTTCTTGTCTGCTCTTCTCTTCATTCTACTTTACCCTCGGTTCTGCAAGGTACGGCGGAAAATTGATCAGCTGTAGGCCACTCATCTCGTGTGCAATTATGGTCTTTTCCTTGATTAACTGCAATGTTGAGTTTAGTTGTTCAGATGATTACACAGAATATCTTAACCCTTTGATACACAAGCTATGCAAACCCCTTCTAATGCACAACATGGGTCAAAGATGACCCGTATTCATTTCCTGTGTTATTCATGAATGGCTGGTTGTTTCTTTGCTATATTCTTTTATAGCTTATATATTGAAGAAAGCTTCTTCATTTAGGAGAAGGCTGCTTTGATGACAACTTTGATAGCGACTAGCCATACTAACAATCTGGATAAAGAGAATCAAAAGCATATTTTCAAATGCATATGAATCAGTCTATTAAGTATATACTGTTATATTTCGATTTTTAGCTATGGTTTGGTAGCCAGAAAAGAAGCTAGCTAGCTAACCGCTAGTTAGTATTGTACATATTTCTCTTTTTCACTAGTAATGATTAGTGAGAAAGAAAAATAAGACTTACAAGCATCAGATGGGCAAAAGCATCTGTGTGAAATGAATGGTAGGTGTTCCGTAAAGGAAACATACTGTATGGGTCATTTTTGACCCATGTGTTTAAAAGTGATACACAGTGAATACAAAATGTTCTTTTGTTCATAAACATAGCAAAGAAACACTCATGCATGAAATAACACAGGAAGTGAATACGGGTCATTTTTTACCCATGTTGTGCATTAGAAGGGTATTTATACAAAAATACAAGGAAAGGAAACATTTAAATAAGGGTTAATATAAAGATTTGTGGTGATCTTTTGATTATCACAAATCCTTATTTACATTTTTCTCCAATCCAAGTTAATTGTGGAATACCGAATGATGAAGTTCGTTCACTGCAAAGATATAGAAAATAAAAACAGAGCTGGGTCACTTGTTTGTATATCAAAGGGTTACGCTGAAAGAATAACGCGTGTTTGTGACTTACTATTTAACCCAGGCTTTACAAAGAATTCCTTGTCAGTTTGCTTTGATGTCACAGTGTCAGTGGTCATAGATTCCTTTGATGTCTTAGACTGTTGCTAATGGAAATGTTTAATACGATCTGAAGAGAAACAAGTGTTTTTGCCCTCAACAGATTTATTAGTCTGTACGCAGTGACAGTGATATCACCACTTATTTACCAAAAGGAGGTAAGCCTCGTTTTACATTAATTTGATTTACATAAAATTTTCAACAATTGGTCTTCACTTGATGGCGTGGACCGTAATGCATGATTAGTGGCCGTGGTCCAGCGCCACAGGACGGACGCAGGAAGTGAAGTGTTTATCCTTCCAGCGACGCGAAAAAAAACACGCAACACGGAACCATTTCGCCTGGTCCATGTTCGCCCTCCCTGTAGCTGCATCAGGGCCTGAGATCACAAGTGCTCTGGCCCACACATTGCTGCTCGCAGCCCTAGTGCAAACTGAATTTCTATGAAGTAAACTGAAACACAAACAAATGGACAGGCCTTTTAGGCTGTGGTTAGGGATGACTTTTGAAAGATTTTCTTTAAATTAGGATATTTATACTGATAAAAAAGCCTTATGGGCAATGCAGTTATATGAATGGTGCCTTTGGCTGCATTAACCTGTTCACTGTTTCCTCTTATAAGTGTCTGGGTGTTGAACTCTTAACCGCTTTATTGCTCTGGCCTGGTGATAGACAATTTAAAAAAGGCACATCGGTTTATTAAACGTAATAAATGGTTATATATTGAATATAGATCCAAAGCTTTTAATGAAATATTTAACACTACATAGACTATGATGAAACAATCTGTAAAGAGTAAATGTAGGATTTGCATTCACACAACCACCCTGTAAACTAAACTACTTTTCAGATGACTAGAATACAATAATTCTATTCAGAACCTACACAGAGACAAAATTAACAACACTGCATGTGCTATTGCTTTGTTTAGCTGTAGCAGTTTACAATCACAACTTTTAATATAGATCACATGACGTATGTACTGTAGTTATTTTTTTGTACATTAGATTCCATAGCAGTTTTCTACTTTGACTGTTGATTTAAAGAAGCTTCATTACCACATATATTTGAATCATTAGTAATGGTGTCCTGTCAGGGAAATTATCCCTTATAGGTATTTAATTTATTTCTATTGTTATGTAATGATAGTTTAGTTGACAACATAACACACTTAACGACAGTATACAGTTATGTGCATCTGCTGAGTGCTGTTAATGTTTTTCATTTTAGGGCAAAGGTCAAACCATCGTAAGGGCTCGCTCACACATATGCGAATCTGAATAGAGTCTTGCGGGTCAGAGTTCACCAGAGTTGAGTTTCACACAGTCACTCTGGGATTGGCCCCGCCACAGGAAGTGAATGCATTCGCCTCCTCACTTGCACAGATTGAGGCGAAGGTTTGCCCCTGATATAATCCCATATGTGTGACCGGGCCTTAATGGTCAACACACTGGAGCTTGAGGATCACATGGACATTAGTGTCTAAGATTATTTTCTGTGCTAGTTCAGGAGCAGTACAGGAGCTGCTTCTGATGTCAAAAACTCTTCCAATTAATACGGCCGCATCTGATGAAACAAGATAATCAACTGCTAAAAACTTATATATAAATTATAATATACAGCCCACACGTACTCCATGTCCCTACTTGTATGTTAGCTTACATGAGCTAGACTGCTGCTGAAAAAGCAGACGAGATTCTCACTAAATTTCCTCATTGCACATTGTCATAGGTTGTGCAGGGATGCCTATTGGTTAAGACGCGTTTCTCCTTGTGGTCTGGTTTGGTTTGAATGGAAATGTTGGTTTTTTAAACTTGGATCAGTGGGTTTAACTGGGAAACATAAATCTGAGCAGAGCTGTTTATTAACAAAGAGTGTGTGGAATCATCATTACAGTGTAATACTCCTGTAGCCCTCTAATGGTGTCTTTCATGTAAAATATATTCCAGATGGTATTAATTCATTCATTGAACCACATTTGTCTGTGTCTGCTGTTTGTATACGACAACACTTTATTGAGTTGTGTCAGTTTAAGATACACTTGAGCATTATCCTGTCTGTTGTTATGCAGAATGAGCTCCACAGAGTTAACAATGGTCAGATTTGTCAGGGGCAAGAACAACTGAGATTGTAGAAACACTCAGGAGAAGTCACTCCTAAAGAAAACAGCCCCAGTGATGGCATCATCAAATGAGGATCTTACACATGTGTAACAAAGAGCTTATGTTGTTTGAGCACATCCAGAACCATCTCTACATCTTTGGGGCAAAAGTTTAAAGCACTGTCTAAATCTTTATAATTAAATCATACATATGATCAATTTCTTTAAACAATAAACATTTAATAATTTTTTGTCCTGTACTCACATGCAATGTAGATTGTGTTCAATTTTCACCATGATACCTTAGTGACAGGTGGGACCAACACATGTCATCAACTTTTCAAAAGTGCTTAATTTAAAAAGCAAACATTTTGTCGCTGGATATATTTCAATATATTTACATGAATTCACATTATCTTTTTCACCGTCAGACCTGGAAATAGTTCAGTCACTTAGGGAGGCTGCGTTACACACATACTAATGTCATTTTTTCCAGTTTTGGATCAAACCTACATACAGTGTAGAGTAAAGCATTAGCAACTCTAATTCAGTGAATGGTGACTTTGGGGGCCCCCTAGTGGCTGCAGAGTCCTTAGCAGCTGCCTAGTTGGCTCATAGGAAGGGCTGGCTCAGATCCATACGAGTGTATTTACCAAATCTAGTAGTCTACCTTACCACTTATATCCAATAAAACATACACACCCCACTGAGGTTACATGTTTCTGCTAAGCATTATTGCCACATCCTGATTTTCTAATTTACTTTTAAGTTCAATATTTCTCACAATCCTCTCAATAAAGTGTTATATTTTAACATGCCAGTTCTTCTTAACCAATTTGCCTTCATGTCTATCCAACTACAAGAACATTTAGTGTATATAAAGGTTCAAGGTTTAAATAAATCTTAAATTCTTCTAAAGGTTACATGGCACCAAATGTGTTTGAGTTTGAAGGAAACATCCATTAAATGGGGTTCCCTTTAATCCAGTATTTCACTTTGATATTCGGTCAAGTGCTGCAAGATGCAGATAAATGTATATGTAGATGTCAGATATTAAGCTGTGTGTAACAAATGATTTAAGTGATTTTCAGGTGAATTAAGGGACAAATATCCTGTAAACATTAAGGTTCATATATAATGAAATTGGCAATAAGCCATGACATTATACACACTGACTACTATAAGTCCAGCCCCTTTAGGACAAGAATGAAACTGATTGCATTACAGTGGCAGCTCTGTGTGATAAGGTCTGCACTGTTGTATTTGGCTTCTCAGATTTCACGGCAAATCCTGTATCCTGTAGCGTGTTTTTCTACAGGAGTAGAAAAACAAAGTCAGCACATTTGCAGCGGAGCACTGGAGAAAGAATTATAATTTCGGAAGAATGAACAACAGCCTCCAGCAGGAAGTAAGTGTTGTAACAATGGAGCAAGACAAACAGATATGTTAGCTTAGGTTGTGTTCAGTGACACTGTAACAGAGGTGTAAGTGTTGGCTTTCAGGAGCTGTTTGTGACCAGCCACAGGTGAATCTTCACTCTTAGATGCTCTAGTCAGTAGTAGAATATATAGTGACAACATGCTGTACATAAAGATAACAGACATAACAGGTATAAGTTTAGACCTGTCCGATCTTTCAGGTTATAGCCACCCAGGAAACAGAGTTTGTCGGTTCAACCCAGAGCAAACAGAAGATGATCATCCACTTCACCAGCGGTGAAACCATGGAGGTAGAAGACAGTGATAAGGAAGAGGAGCAGCCCTCGAACAGCCCTCCGTTCAGAAAACCCACGGAGAGGGTGAGAGACGGTTCCAAGCTACGTTCCTTTTTAATATGATTCTCAAAAAGTCCCAAGAACCATCAATAAATAAAGTCGTGAAAAAAAAGAAAGACAGCCAGTGTCTGTGGCACTCGCAGGACTGCAAAAAACACAATCATTTCATTTGTTCCAATCCTTTTCCAGGATTACCAACCCTAGCTTTAAGCTGGCCTTAGAATACTGCTGTTTTTAAAGTTTGAAATTTGGTTACATCACACACTACAGGAGAATCTTTGCAGAAATCCTTCTTGCTAATCTTAAATGCACCTCAAAATCACACTACACGATTTAAATATATCACACACTACAGGAAATGATTACGATTATGATGCACCACCTGAGTTCACCTGTGGTGGAACTGTGAACTGATAATAAGCGCTGGCAACACTTGTAATATCCTCGCAATTAGGAAGAGAATGTGGGTGTCTATGTTGCTGTGTCCAAAATGGCACAGTTTCTGCTCGTCCATGCTAAAACCCAACCCTGGAAACTAAAACTACACAAAAATATGTTTTTAAAGTTCTCTGTTACAGAGGCGTGTAAACTACAGAGTAGTGTGATTCCCAGGCGAAGCATCAGTGATCTGTTTTCAAACTAAAACATGTTCGTGTGGACGTAGCCAAAAGGAGAATATTTGTATTGCTTGTTAAGCATCATTCTGAACATTTAGTTTTTCTGTCTCCTTTATCTCAGAATTGGTTCTCATTCAAGAATGTGGCCATTCTAGTTGGGAGGATTTCACTGCATGGTATGTAACGTCACAATTAGACTTATTCAAAGTGGACTGAATAAACACTGCGGCTGATTTTAGTTCTGTATGAAAATCTCATTGAGTTTCGATATATTTTTGTGTCCAACATTAGCTTGTGATTTCCTTGGAGAAAGACTAGCCAGTGCACTTGGACTGAATGCACCCAAATACCAGTCTCTTATAGATCAATATCAGCATGATCACAAGGTAAAGTCAAATTCAAAACGTATGTGTGCAGATATGAAAACCTAATTAAAAAAAGAAAAATGCATTTATGAATTTTATGTTATTTCAAGCTCTATATATTTTTGTTTGTATTAGTTATTTATTTTTATTTCCATTTTTTTTAGAATAAAGTTTATATTTAAGCTGTAAAAAAAATCAAGCCTCAATTATATTTCATTTCTTTATCATATGGGTTTGATGACGACATGTTAGGAATCATTGACATTTTTTTATATATATATGTGTCTGTGTGTGTGTATGTATGCTGAGAAATTTTTTCAGCAACATTAACGACAACTTTATTATTATTAGCATTATTGTCAATGTACTACTACTACTACTACTACTACTACTACTACGACTACTAAAAATAAAAATAATACTAATAAACATCAGCTACCAAAATTCCATAATCCATATTGGCCAAGCTCTAATGACAGGTATATGCAGACACTTTTTGTGATATAAAAGTGTGACGTGTCCGGGCTGAGAACGTGATGAAACTGCAGTTAACAGTTAATTTGTAGGAACATGAGTGGTTTGTTCCTTGTGTTTGACTCTGTTTCCTCGGTCTTGCTCAGGAACCGAGCAGCCAGGCCTCCGGCGGCCACAAGCAGAGACAAGGAGAGATGACCCGCTTCTCTCAAATGGATGGGAGTCAATACGGAGCTGCAGGACATATAAGTAGGCCGGCTGATCTCCAGGGGAGCCATGATGAGAAACACATGAGCAGCAAAGATGGATACCACAACAAGCTACCAGGCAAATGAGGATTATTTGAAATAAAAGAAAAAGAAACAAAGAAGCAGTGAGAGTTATGATTTGATGTGCAAACAGTGATGACAGAGATGTATGGGGGGACTGTTTGTATAGTATGGTAATGTTACAAGATAACATGAAGGATAAAAACACTGACACAGTGAAGATGTCAGTGTGTGACTATCAGTGTAAAAATAATAATTATTCGCAAGATGAATTTAGTTCTCTTTCATGAATATATAAACTATATAAATTACTGGAATTTATATTTAAAGTCTTAAATTTCCCCACAATAACATCCACAAAAACACAGCCTGCTCAATTAGAGTTTATTTATGTAGGCACATTTAAAAACAACCAACTAAAGTGCTGTAAAACAAATGGAGACACACTGTGAAATACAAGAAAAGAATAAAATATAGACCAGCATAAAATAAAACAGGGATTAAATCAAATAGAATACCATGAAGTGGTTAAAATTAACTTAAACTCAAAAACCCCAGAGAACATGAGAGTCTGGTCTTAAATATGTGGACGGAGGAGAAGCTCATCGTGAACGGTTGACTGTTCCACAGCTTTGGGGCAGAGACAGAAAATTTATGATCATAGTATCATATCTTTAATATAAAATTTGATCTTTAAAGTGTAAAATATACAGAAAATACATGATTATAGTAAAACATACGGTGGCCCTGAGAGCTCAACGCACTACAACTTAAGAAAACACATGCAAGTGGACAAAACACAAGCAAAGTAAGAAAACATCTTCATCAATTTCACAACACAACACAACACATTACAGAAACGCGCTGCAAATCCAGAAAACGACAACGGAAGTGTTCCCAGAAGACACCTAAAAGTGATGGACACGTCCGCTTGTTGTTGTTGCCACAGTTTGGGGTTGTTAAAGTCGGTGTCCGTCAGTGATCTTGGAAAATGTGTTAAACTGTAAACTTTTTTGGTTTATTTTAATAAATAATAAACTGTATTACTGCAGATGTATCCTGTTAACCCTGTGAGACCCACTGGGCCATATACGATCTCAAATATCATGTCTTTAGAGCGTCATGACTCCTCAATGGTCTGAGCTGGAGACATGTCGTTTTCTCCTGTTAAACTGAATAAACAGCGCTAACAAGCAAGACCCTGTTTGTGAGACAATGTATTGTCCATATTGTGCAGGGGTAATTTTGCCCCCTCTTCTGAGCTCTGATGTCACTGTGCGTCTCCCCGAGCGAGCGAGTGAGCGGGGGCGGAGTCCCCGGGGCCAGTGTGTGTAACCGAATTAGTTTGATTTATTGGACGTTTTTGTGTCTCCTGTGGCAGCAGTGTCCATCCTCTGGAAACACTTCCGTTGTCGTTTTCTGCATCTGCTGCGCGTTTCTGTAATGTGTTGTGTTGTGAAATTGATGATGTTCTCTTACTTTGCTTGTGTTTTGTCCACTTGAATGTGTTTTCTTAGGTTGCAGTGTGTTGAGCTCTCAGGGCCACCGTAAAAACATCTTCAATATAAAATATATAATAAGTGTAAAAAAATTGTAAATTAATTCGACGAGGATGGGATTCGAACCCACGCGTGCAGAGCACAATGGATTAGCAGTCCATCGCCTTAACCACTCGGCCACCTCGTCGACATGGACCCAATGCTATATCACTGCCCTTTTATATGTTAAGACAGAACATAATAATTCATAATTAGCTACGTTTAGCTACATTTGGCCGACATATTGCAAACAGCTGGTCTTATGTTACACTTCATGTCTTTGAGAGGAACGGCCATAGCCAGCGAGCAACGCTAATGTGCTAACAAGATGAGCTAATCTTAGCAACGTGAAAGTTGTCGGCTGACTGCGGTCATGTGATCCGTGGGTTGTGAAAACCTGTCACCCTCACGGCACCTGTAGCTGGATTAATGACGTTTTTAGTGTTAAGGTAAAGGTGCGGCTCCTGCCAAATCTCTAAGGTCACCTGTTTGATAAACTCAAATCAGCATTGTCTCATTGCGTCACGTAAATTTGCATTAAAAACTACTTACTACTTTGAAGTGCAGATGACAAAGTATCCACTAGATGGCAACATAAGACAAGGATTGTTCTTTACGCTACATGTTTTACAGTATTTGTTGACAGTTACAAGCACTGTACCTCAGTAAAAATTGTAGGTACTTTTTTTACCTGATAATTTCCATTTCATGCTACTTTATACATCTACTGCAATACATCTCAGAGGAAATGTTGTACTTTTTACTTAATTTGATAACCTACTCAAGTTACTAGTTACATTTCAGATTCAGATTTTATAGAGAAACTGATCAGTTAAATACAATGCATTGTTATAGAATAAACCACTAACAGTATATAGATGAGTGAGCTCCACCTTGACAAACTATAATAGTAAAAATGCAACTCATCAATGCATCAAATGCCAATTTACTATGAAGACTGAGCGGTATTTCTTTGAGTGACACGATCGAGTTGCTCCTCTCATTAGCTATGTTGACAGTGACAAGATCATAGGCCTATGGTATTGGACTACCAAGGTGCAAGTGCAACAGGTTACATATGACGAAAACATGTTAGTGCGAGCACCGGAAGTCTTAGAGATTCCATTGCATTGCCTGCAGTGTGAAAAGAAACATCTTACAATGAAAGTCTATGAGAGCTTTGTGTGCGATTTTCAATCAGGCTGAAATCGCCCCGTGCTCTATTGAACACGGCTTGACGCTGCAGCTGATTGGACTATGATATTCAGACGCAGCAGGCAGGACAAAATGTCTTAAGAATTTGCATAATTTTATATATTTTAAATATAATATTGGAACTGCTTCCAGATCAATGCGGGGAAAACTGAAGAACTGGTGGTGGATTTCTGCAGGCGCAGACAATCCCCCCTGACACCGATGAACATCCAGGGAACATACAGTGACTTCTTATCAGTACCTGGGTGTTCACCTGCACAACACCCGGACTGGACTGATCATGCCAGTGCATTCTTTAAGTTTGGCAAGTTTCAAGAGATTTTACTCCAGAAATGTTGAGAAAATTAAAGGGAAAATTGACAATCTTCATTTTAGCACTCGTCACTTGCTCATAAAACATATTATTAGGGCAGAATGACAAAAAGTGTCTAACAGTTTCAGGGTTGTAGCTTAAGCATGCATGTATAAAATGTCACCATAATTGCCATCAGTGCAAATTCTCAACGTCATAGTTGTCAACGACATTGTTTTCAGTGTTTTATGATTTATTAATCAACGGTGTTTATCTGATGTCTCAGCAGAATCAGTTATAAGCCGATAGCAGATGTAGTGTAAAAATATAGTGCAGGTGCACTTGTACTAACATCTTAACAATTTGGAGTCAAAGTCCCTCGGTTACTCTTTATGACTGACATAAAACTCGGGCTCCAACGGTCATATTCCTTGTCAAGGAGGACTTTTAAACCAAAGCAGCAACATCTGCTTGTGACATTCAGCAGGATGGTGGACAGAGTGCTGTTATGGTTCGGACTGGTGGCTCTGGCCACCTCCTATACTGTAAGTTTTTATTCATCAGTTATTGATAGTGAGTGTGATGTTGTCGTTAATTTAGTGATAACTTGCACTTTGTTAAAATTTTTTGCAGATACCAGTTTCCCCTAAGGTACATGGTACGTACATTTATGATATTTAATACAATAAATAAAAGTTGTTGAACTGTAAAAAGTTGTTCAGAGTAACATGAGAAGACTGAACCATGTCTGTGTTTGTATTTACAGAGGTATATGAGAATGGTGAGGATGAGAACCCCATCTTAAACCTGGGTGAGCATCACGGTTGTTCTAAGGACCATAAGCCGTACATCAGTAAAGACCCTGAGTTTACAGGAATAATATGTAAAAACAATTGTGTATTTATGGATGTGTCGTTTGTGCCTGTGCTGTAGGTTCAGATGCTAACCTCTTTGAAGGCGACATTTTACTTCCAGTGAGTTGAATATTTTCCTAATTTTAAAATGATTTAAGAGAATTGCTGATTACTGCTCAACATTCCTTGATTGTTATTACTGTTGGTGTATGTGATCACATGATTGGCTGTTGGGACAGTTGGTCCTTTGGCTCTTGAGTAATTACAATGCAATATCAGATAACAAACATGGCATCTGAGAGGCCGTGTGTTTTTTTAATGTTTTTATTAGCCTCCATTAAGTTTATTGTCATAATATATATTTAAACACCTTGTTTATGCTGCAGGAAGGAAGAAATGCCCTGATTGACCAAAAATACAGATGGAAATTTCCAATCCCTTACATTCTGGGCGATGACTTAGGTGAGTCTTTTTTCAAATTTTAATTGTACTGATATTTTACCTGTTTTGTATACATATGGTCTGTAGAGTTGCAGTACTGTAGCTGCCCTATTGCTGAGGCAGCCAATAGGGCCAGTGACGAGTTATAGTATCAGGCAGAAAGGGGATATAAGGGATTGATAAAGTCTGTATAGGGGTTTATATTCCCATCTCCCATCTACCTGTGCATGTGTGGTCTGAGGATAAATTATAATTTGTCAATAAATCCATACAAATAGAATGGCAGACTCACACTTCCCTGGTTGTCTCCCTCCTCAGATCTGAATGCTAAGGGCTGCGTCCACCAGGCCTTTGAAATGTATCGGCTCAAGTCTTGCATTGACTTCAAGCCTTACGAAGGAGAGAAGACCTTTATCAAGTTTGAAAAGAGAGGGGGGTATGGCTCTGACTTTCTGACTTTTGTCAACTCTGTCCACTGAATTCATCTTTACTCAGGTGTTCAAGCTCAAGCGACTTGACTGGAGTTGATTTAAATTCACCCGTTTGCAAAGCTTTGCCTGAGCTAGAATTGAAAGTAGTGGCCACAGTTAAAGTGAGATAATAAACTTTGTGGGCACAGCTAGAACTGATATTCATCGGCTAGAAATGCTGAGCCACTGAAATTACAAATTAAAAAGATAAAGTCACCAAACTGACTCAGCAATGTCTGTTATTCAGCAATATTACATTATAACAACATATAACATTATAGCTAATAATAGCAGCTATGAGCTACTGACCATGTCACGATGTACATTTAAAACCAAAGGGGACTGAAATAAGAAACAGTTTTTTTTTTTTTTTTGCTATATGGTTTGTTAAATAAACATTGTATTAGGTTACCTTCATGTCTTTTAGACTACAAGAAGTACTACTCTGTACTACTGGAAATCAGTTGTGTAATGTCTCCTGTGGCTCTCCTGTCCTCCCTTTTGTTTCATTGAATTTAAAATTGTAATCATGGGATGTAGGGGATCTATACTAATTTAAAGTCAGGATAACTTGGCCTCTGCTCAATTCATTTGGTTTGTCACAGATGTTTCTCCAGTGTTGGTGACCAGCAGACTGGTCAGATTCTATCTTTGGGCTCAGGCTGTGACCACAAAGCAGTGATAGAACATGAGCTTCTCCATGCTCTGGGATTCTACCATGAACAGTCCCGTGGAGACAGGGACGACTATGTCGACATCTGGCTGAATCAGGTTCTACCAGGTATGGTTGCATTTTGTCATGGTCTTTATTCTATTTCTTCTATAATTCATGTTCTATTAAACCAATGTTGGTAAAACTAAGCACGTTAAATTCATTATTTAGACCTATAAAAAGGAATGAATTACTACAATTTGCAGTTTTCATTCTTTATTATGACATTTTGTGTGACTTAAAGAACTTTAAATTTCCTGCAGGACTTGAACACAACTTCAACAAATACAATGATGACTTCATAACCGATCAAAACACAGCATATGACTATGAATCCATCATGCACTACAGGCCCTTCTCCTTCAATAAGAACGACTCCATTCCCACCATCACCACCAAAATCCCAGAGTTCTACAACATTATAGGCCAGTACCTCGACTTCAGCAAGATGGACACTCTCAGGCTCAACAGGATGTACAACTGCTGTATGTTACAAAGGGGAATTTCTGATGTGATTTTCTTAGTTTCTTTAAGGTTGACAAAACTTTAAAAGTAAGTATACATGTCCTCTACCCTCCTCCTCCCCAGCTGGTCCTCTAACCCTGCTGGACCAGTGTGCATTTGAGTATGCCAGCATCTGTGGGATGATCCAGGCCTCCTCTGATGATGCAGACTGGGTTCATACCCAGAGCACAGTCGGGGCAGAGGACCACACACTCCTGGGAAAATGCAGAGGTCAGAAATCTGCATAATATTTATTTTTAAAATCTCAAACCCTGTTTATTGGCAGCTCAGACAACACGAAAGAAGTGAGTAAAATTTAATTGATGTGTACATTTTGTCTGATCTTATAGATAGTGGGTATTTCATGCACTTCAGCACAATGAGTGGGGCGCCTGAGGAGTCTGCCCTGCTGGAATCCAGAATCCTCTATCCCAAGAGGAAGCTCCAGTGTCTGCAGTTCTTCTACAAGATGACTGGAAGTCCAAAGGACAGGCTGGTGATCTGGGTCAAGATGGACGATGGCACGGGCACTGTTCGAAGAATTAAGAAGATACACACTTTTAATGGTATTTGATGATTTTTACATTATTATATTTTTCTGGCATGACCTTACATATCCATCAGTAGATAGAGCCTGGTTAGCTTTCTTTTCCTAAGTTAAGCTATCCACCCACTGGCTGTAGATGGTAATGTAAAGGGACAATTATGAGAGTGGTGTAAACCTTCTCTACCTCTTGGCAAGAAGGTAAAAGTTATTTTCCATAACTGTCAAGCTGTTCTTTTACAGTAAATACAGTAAAGGATAGAGACAAATGTTCAACATGATTTAACAACCTAACCACCCTATAACTTTATACATGAATATTACCACAAATAGTAAGATTTGCCATCTTGACCTTGTCCCTGTTACCCAGCGGATTCTGACCACACGTGGAAGATCGCCCACGTCCCTCTGGAGGTAGGTGAGAAATTCCGTTATGCCTTCCAGGCCATTCGTGGTGACCCCTCAGCGTCCTCCGGTGGCATCTACATCGACGACATAAGCCTGACGGAAACCCGCTGCCCCAATGCCGTGTGGAGAATCCAGAACTTCTCACAAATCATGGAGACGGCTGACACCAACACAGTAATCGACAGCCCTCGCTTCTACAGCCCTGAAGGCTATGGTTACGGTGTGCGCATCATTCCTCTGTCCAGTTACACTGATTACACAGGGAACTACGCTGGGCTGTACTTCCACCTGGCCAGCGGGGATAATGATGCGGTGATGCAGTGGCCAGCCATAAACAGACAGGCCACCTTGGTGGTGATGGACCAAGACCCTGACATTAAGATGAGGATGTCCTCTGCTCGCAGCCTCACTACTGACATGAGGACGAGTAAGTTCTCCCTATCTGGTGTCCTGTACTGCCACAATATTTTACACATGAACAGGAAGTACAGTAATAGTTATACACTTGCTTGTGGGGTGGTGCGTGTCACAGCTTTAGGAAACTGCAATTAGACAGAAAAACCTTACTTATTGATTTCTGCTATAAAAGTAAATATATATATATATATATATGTATATAATTATTTTAATCTTATAGTCAAGAAATCCCACGAACAAACCAAAAACATCACTGTATTTGTCTCGGTATTATCCGGCTTCCAAAGCCTGCTTGAAGCTGTCAGCCCTGAGCCCATTTGTTCCTATAAAATTAGACAATTAGAATTAAAATAACTTGATACTTTTCCAGATTTTCCAGATTAGCAGGTTGTTATTTATGGTAAAATACTGCAAACACACCTTGGTAACAGATTACCACCATTCAGTGAGTCCTCCCTGGAAATGACTTAACATTTATACAGTCCTACCAAACCCAATTTAGACCCTGGTTCCTCAGGTTCATCAAACTGTTCTTGGTCCCCCTGGGAGAGTTCCTGCAGTTCCTGCCCCTACATCACGCAGGTGATTCTGTGTTTTTCTGTCTCTTAGCATCAGATGGACAATTCTTCTGGGACAATCCATCCAAGGTGGGCAAGCCTGACTCTTCCTGTGGCTGCTTCAGAGGTGAATCATGGGGCTGGAGAAACTTTATCAAGCACTTTGACCTCCGGCGGCGTAGTTACCTCAAGAACGATGACCTCATCATCCTCATCAACTTTGACGGTTTGTGATCTGTGTTTAATATTCATGTATGGAAATGTCTCATACTGTGCACATTAAAAAACTATCCTAAAATCATTGCCATGTGTGATGTTCAGCATATCAAGAAGCAGAAATAATGAGTGTTTTTATCCACAGACATCACATCACTGATCAAAACAGAAGTTCCCATTGAGCCGAAGGAGTAAAGGCACGCATACTGTTTTAACACAATGAACTGAAGGTGAGATATTTTCATCTCACCTGTAAACGTTATATCACACTTGTATGTACTTATGATAATGAAAAAATACAATAATTATGTTTATTTGTATTTGAAATGACTGGAAATGATTGGAAGATTCCTGCTATGACACAATATCAGAATGTAATGGTCATATCTGGTATGTAATCTGTATGGAAACGTTCAAACACATATATAAAACAGGTTTTGAAGTGCATCATTATATAATTATGTTAAATAAGATTCTTGCTATGTTGAACTGTTGTCTTAATAAAAGCTATAAGAGAAACCCTGTGGTATGTTTATTTTAATTTGTGCCTTATTTATGAAAATAAGCCCATGAAAGTTTAGGAAATCACACATGAATCACTAACCTTGTATTTACATTTAAATCGAAATATAAAACAACAAAGGTCTATGTGCTCAGGAGCAGCCGTTTAATGTTGCTATTAATTTTCCACAGAAGTAGAGAACATCCTCCACAGTAGCAACAATAGAACACTGGTACAATAACTAGAATGGCACATACCTCCACTAAGGTCCAACAGACCCCATAAAATAAGATAATTCTTATTGATCCCCATCTGGTATGACAGCAGCCCAAATAGAGAATAATGACAGGTAAGAAGAATAGAATAGAACTACACAGGAACAATGACACAAAAAGAATTACACAGTAAACAAAAATTAAGACAGTCAGTATACCTACTAGTGATATGATTGAGCGAGTGGTGTAAACCATCTCAAAGTAGCAAAGTGAAGTTCAATCAAACTGCACCAAATATCACACACTCACCAGTCCCCTAATCATACCATTTAAAAAAAAATAAAAATCCATGAATTATTCTTTGGGAAAATGTTGAAAATGTCGAAAAACACGATCTTACAATATTGAAAAAAGTAAAAAACAATTCCTGGAATTTGCTCCCTCATTCAGATCCGAAGATTTGATGGGCTTCTGCTTGACCCATACCACATCCTTCCAAGTTTCATGGAAATCAATTCTGTTGTTTTGTGTAATCTTGCTAACACAAACCGAAACCAACCAACAAACAAACAGACATAAAGTCCTTAGCGAACGTAGTAATGATAAAACGTTAATTGAAAATAGAAACTATTTATCAGTTTTCTGAAACGACTGTGGACTATGTGGTATCAGATTTGAGAAGAGGTTTTGTTAAGTGGGGAGTTCAGTTGTTGTTCCATTGTTAGAAATGTTGTGTGTGTGTTTTCTTTCATATTTTGTCGTGTGAAGGATATTAAGGTATTTAAAAAATCCCAAATTCCAAACACTTGCCTGCAGTGAAGATACATTTCAAAGTTTTTTTTTCGTTCCATCTATACACTGTATTGGTAGCATCATAAGAACATATGGTTAGAATCTGATTCAGGAAACCCAAAATTCAAAAATATTGATTAATGAATTAATCAAATGTATTGTCCCCATTCATATTAATGGTTTTTACAAATGAATTTTACAAATTTACTCCTATTTACTCGTCCTATGGATGATGTTATTGCCTGTGATCCTTGACTATGTTCTTTGTATGTACGTGTCGTTTTGTTTGTCTTGTTATGTCTGCTGGGTGGATTGGTCTTGTGCACTCTGTGTGTACGTGTGTGTGTTTGTGTGTGTTTGTCTGCTGTTCTCAGGTCAGGTAAAACATTTTTTTATCTCACTTTAAGATGGGATAATACTCTGAGATTACAGATTTGTAACAGAAAGCCTGCATGTGCATTTACATGTGAGAATGTTACAAGAAGACGTGCACATTTTTTTACTTTGACCAATAGTAGTTTTTTTATTTGTGAGGGATAGTACAGACAAACAATGTCAGAAGCAGTGCACAACATACATGAGTATACAGCCAAAGCTCATTTCCAACACCAGTCTTTGAGGGGTCCAACATTAATAAGTGACAGTTAGAAGTAATTGAAAGTATTTGTTCATATAAAATGAATGCATACAGTAATAAAACAAGTGAGCCACCATTTACGACAACACACAGACAGACAGACAAAACAAAGCTACACAGACAGTTTTTAAAATCTGTCGCCTGTGAGTGCCTGGACTTTATGAAAGTACAATAATACATTGATAAAGTGATACCTTTGATATCAGTCATATCAGCTGTGTTGACATCTGGTATCTAATATGTCAATGTCAATTTCAATTTTATTTATATAGCACATATAAAACAACTTGGTTGACCAAAGTGCTTCACAAGTATAAGGTACAACAAGAAGACAGTAACACGCAATACATCAGAATACAAGTAGTCAAATAATATAAGATAGAAAGAAGAATAATTAAAATTAAACTAAAACAAAATACAATATAAGATATACAATAATAAAATAAAATCAGCTGGGATAAAAAAGTTCTCAACGCCAAGAGGAACAGATGTGTTTCTAGTAATAATTTGAAGTGTGCAAGAGAAGGGGCAGATCTAATGTGGAGTGGTAAGCTGTTCCACAAATTTGGGGCGGCTACTGCAAAGGAACGATCACCTCTGGTTATGAGCCTCGTTTTAGGTAAATCCAGGAGAAGTTCAGCTAAGTAAATCTATCCTGTGATGAACAGGAAGCAAGTGGAGGGAGTGCAACACGGGTGTAATATGGTCTCTCTTTTTCTTTCTAGTCAGGAGGCGAGCAGTAGGATTTGGACGAGCTGCTGGCATTTCATAGACAACTGGTCTAAGCCTACATACAGGGAATTGCAGTAGTCAAGACGAGAGGTTATAAAGGCATTGATCACCCTCTCTAGATCCTTTTGTGGGAGATAGGCCTTTAACTTGGTTATGAGACTCAGTTGAAAGAAGCTACACCTGACCACAGAGGAAATTTGCTTGTCGAATCCCCTGTCAAATTGAATCCCAAGACTCTTCACAGAGGGGTGAATATTAGCAGCTAAAGGGCCAAGGGTGCCCACATCCAGCAGGGTGTCCAAACACAATAACCTCAGTCTTATTTTTGTTGAGTTTGAGGAAGTTTAGGTTAATTCATGATTTGATGTCATTTAGGCAGTCAAACAGGGGCTGCAGTAAACTCTTAGTTTTAAGGTTCAGGGGCAAGTATATTTGAATATCATCCGCAAAGCACTGGAAAGAGACATCATATTTTTCAAAAATGTATGCTAGGGGCAGCATAAATAGAAGAATAGGATGGGGCCTAAAACGGATCCTTGAGGCACACCACATGTAAGTGGGGCCGTCCCAGAGGAGTAATCACTCAGGTGAACAGAGAAAATTCTATCTGTTAAGTATGACTGAAAGCACCTGAGTGCTGCACCTTTAATCCTTACAGAGTTCTCCAAACACGACAACAGGATTGCATGATCGACGGTGTCGATAGTGCAGTAACTTAAACATAAGGGCAATTTAGTAAACCATAAATGGCAAAACCACCTGTTTAATTGGCTGTAAAATCAGTCCGTATCAACATGTGGTGTAACCCGCTGCCTGTGTTCAGGGTCGTGGTTTAGTGCTGCCACTGCCTGAGCAACTGACAACAGATCCGCCGCACGAGCGACGACAAGGACACGTGTGAAACGCTTGTTACTCATTAAACACAATAATCCTGATCAAAGTTCCTCTGCAGCTGCTGTCTTCATGGACGTGTTGACATCAGAGAGACAAGCTGCTCTTCAGAAAACATAGACATGGCCTCTGGAGACAATTTGTGGACGATTGCTTTGCTGACCAGTATCTTGGCGGTTTTGATGGTAAAGAATTTTATAATTGTAATGCACCTACAAACAGAAATTGAACAGTTGTCTCTGTGGATGTTTAAAAGCAAGATGTATCTTTCTTTGACCGCTAGGTGCAAGCTGCTCCGACATTTACAGGTTAGCTCTAATTTATTTCATTGATCAAATACAGAAAGAAGCTCTTTGTTTATCTTTAGCTTTAACAAAAGAACATGCCAATTCCAGGTGATAATGCAGATGCAGGTGAACTGAGGGATGACATACCTGACATCAACAGAGGTATATATTCAAATTATATATTTATATATCCAGAAGTTCTGATCTCTGACAGTGGTTTTGTTCCATTTTTAGCATTAAAACACCTGTTTGAGGGAGACATCGCTGGTAATGTAAGTATACACACTGTGTGGAGATTATGTTTGACAAGAACATAAACGTGCACATCCTGAGAGTCTCCCGTGTGTCGTGCAGCCCAGCAGAAATGCAATCCTCGATGAAACAAGAAGATGGAAGTTTCCCATCCCTTACATCTTAACTGATTCTTTAGGTACACTATGCATCATTTCTATCAAGATGTAATCTGATGCAGAGGTAAAACATGTGCTGACTGGGAAATAAATTTCCATATCTTTAGATCTGAATGCCAAAGGTGTGATCCTCCAGGCGTTTGAGGAATACCGCTTGAGATCTTGTGTGGACTTCAAGCCATATGAGGGAGAGAGCAGCTACATCTCCTTCACCAAGCTGTCAGGGTGAGCTGCAGTGTGCTGGTTTGTTGCACAACTTTATGGGCCATGCTGTAAAGTCATCAAACTTTAGGAGGAATTAAGAACCAAAGATAAGAGACTGCTGATGTGACAAAATAATACTAAAAGCTCATGATACAGTAAGACAGCTGATTAATTCCATTTCTATCACTCCAGATGCTGGTCTTACGTTGGCGATGGTAAAAAAGGACAGAATGTGTCCATTGGAGCCAGATGTGACACTAAGGCCATTGTGCAGCATGAGCTCCTCCACGCTCTGGGATTTTACCACGAACAGTCTCGCTCGGACAGAGACAACTATGTTAAGATCTGGTGGGACCAGATTGAAGGAGGTGGGTGAAAAAGTACTTCATCCGTGTTTCATCTAGGGACACAGTTAGAGAGATACTCGGGTACACCCAGCAGAATCCTCACCCATCCGACAAAAAAAAAAGAAGCAAACTCTAAATCTAAACTCAATCTTTTTTATTTCATTTGAATGTGATTAAAATGATTGTTGTTATATTACACAATCTCCCTCTGTTGATGAAGCTGTTGTCTTAAATATTAATTTATAGATTCTATACATTTGGCTGAAAAATTGGAAATTTTGACTGTCTTATGTGAAAATTTCCAATTTCAAACATGATAGCAGCTACGCACCATAGACTTATATTAAATTATGCTGTATTGATGTTCTGCTGATACACATGCTCAACCAATCAGTCTCAGCTGTCAATCATGATTATAGCATCAGCTAACTCATTAAAACCAATCTTACTGGAAACATGAACACTTGAACAAAAATCACGAGTGATAAGAGCGACCTGAAATAACAGGAACCATCTTTGAGAAAAATGTATTGATCTACATTTGCTGACATTGAAGAAGTGTCCAAGTCAGACAGGTATGTTATCAGTTAATGGTTACATAGACAACATTCACTGCCATTAGATGTCGCACTGCCACAAGCTTCTCAGACCAAAACAACTGCTTCATCAGCCACACCTCCTCCCTCACTTTGTTTTCTATACAGTCTATGGGTGTTCCAGAGTCCAGTGAAATCAGTGCAATAGGCCTGTAGCCATCTTGCATTATAAATGTGGGTAGGGCCAAGGGTTACACAAAGAGGGACTCACAGGCATGCACAAACACATGCACTAACTATGTGCGGCCATGGCTATGTCTGATATCACCCACTCATTCACGACCCCCTACTTCACAACATAGAGACTTTTTTAAGTTCTATATAGTGAGCTCATCGGCAAAAGAAAAAATAATACTTTTAGACAAAACTGTACATTTTCTCTGCGCCTTTAATTATGTCATTGTCACAGGATCATGACGTTCAACAACAATGTAAGCCAGTGGAAAATTCCACAATACAATTTAAATGTTTATTTTACACGTAGTATTAATAATATTACGGTAAAAGCACATTGAATTACCATGTTTAAATTGCTAAATAAACTTGTGTGCCCTACTTCGTGCTGTGGTGCACTGCTCTTCTCTTATTACATATTTTACCACCACAATTCTTGTCTTGTGGAGGTCCTAAAGTCTATCTTTATCCTCATGATGTCTAAGATATTTTTGATAAGAATAAGTAGAATCCCCAGAGAGAGAAGGCTGAGACATGCGGCCCTCTCTCCTCTGGAGCACAACGCATGATGGTGTACATTGCTCGGTTACTGACCATTGGTTGTGCATTACAGACCATGCACTATGGGATAGAATGAGTGCACTATATAGGGTATACAATTATTCACAAAAAAACAATATATACATACAAAACTCTATAATGGACTTTTTAGTGATTATTGAGTGATTTCTGACACAGCCCATGTTTATGTTAGTGCAGAGAATGTGAGAACAGACTCAGAGACTTCAAAACTTACACTGAGGGAGTGACTTTGTCTCTCTGCTCAGGATGCCATTACTCCATAGAATATAGTTGTTGGCTGCTTTATTATTGTTAAAATCATGTATGTTTAACTTTGAGGTTGTCAGTGACAAGGTTACTCTCCCCTAACAGGGATGGAGCACAATTTCAAAAAGTACGAGGATGACATCATCACAGATCTGAACACGCCATACGATTATGAATCCATCATGCACTACAGGCCGCTGTCTTTCAACAAGAACGAGAGCGTACCCACCATCACCACCACCATACCGTACTTTAACGACGTCATTGGCCAACGGCTGGACTTCAGTGCTGTTGACATCACCAGGCTCAACCGCATGTACGACTGTGGTGAGTGTCTCCTCACTGCTGGTTCAAGTGTGTTTTAAAATATTTGCATCATTGCTTAAAAAAAAAAAATTTTAAGTCACATGATATTTACCCAGTGACCATGGATAAACTTTAGCCCTGTGGCTTCCTGGTTTGTATTGGTGCTGCTGGAACTAATTTACATTTACATTCTTATTTTGCACCAATCAACATTTTTGGATTAATGATCGATGAAATGTAAAATATGAAAAGGAGATCAGCACCTGCAACTCACCTGTGAATGTCTGTGTCACACTGCACTGCCCCGCCCCCCAATGACTGCTCCAGAGCACTGGTCACCTGATTAGTGGTATTTATATTGAATGTATGATAAAATACTGTAAAAAAACAATTCCAAACTATATTATCAATAAAGTACATCTAGTAAATTTGCATTGCTGATCATGATAGCCAATGTAGCCACATCACTCCACTTTTTATATTGAATAATAAGTTACTGGGATACTGTTGTTTTAATTTACAGCTAGATCCACAAATGTAAACAATGCTTTTACACACAGTGTGGAGGTTAATCTTAATCTGTCTTAATCACATTACTGTCTTTGCTAAGGTACATCCATATTTTCATAGATGGGTGGTGCTTAACCAGCGTAGGTTGACTGTTGATAATCTTTCTGTTGCAGCCAACACACACACCCTCCTGGACCAGTGCTCATTTGAGCTCATCAACATCTGTGGAATGATCCAGAATGAGGACGAGAACGCAGACTGGGTGCAGACGCTGAGCAGTCCAGCCGACACTGATCACACCCTGGCAGGGCGCTGCAGAGGTGCTAAGCATATTTACTGTCTCCTAAACAAAGTCATAACAGACATGAAGCTGAATGAACATAATGTAATGAAATAAACTGTGACAAACTGTGCCAGAATGTGTCCCACACATATGAATAGTAAACATTTTCTTATATGTGCAGGCACCTATATTCCGAAAAGCCCATATGTTAAAACTGAAAACATTTAATTTAAGTTCCCCAGTGAGCCATGCGATGTGAGGGCACAGCAGGGGATCCCTGTCCAGATGAAAAATGAAAAAAGGGCAAAAAGAAAACAAATATCTCCCGGTGAAAAAGCGATGTCATACACGTAGAAGACACTGATGATGTCAAGAGAGTTTGTGGTGATAAGAGTTGACGCTGTAAATCACGTAATCTCCACAGTGGAGGTAATATGTGACTTTCTGCCTCTGTCTGCTCCACCTCTCGCCTGAATAATGCAAAGGATTTGTTGCTGTTGTGAATGTGTCTGTGCAGAAAACCTCCCGCTGTGTTGTGCATGTGTGAAAGGCTCCATAGCCAATTCTCTGGCACAACTGATTAAACAGACATAACTAAAATAAAATAAACTAAATCAAACTAAACTAAACAGTCATTTAAAGAAACTTCAGCCCATTTTAAATCAGAAAAAACATCCAACTATAGTTCAGACCAACTATCATTGATAAACTGTATGAATGGAAAACTAGTAAATGAAAGTTGTATTATAATAATGTAAACTATGTCTTCATAGGATAACTTACAATTATATTATATTAGACTAATCTTCATGCACTGTCCCTAACTTGAAGGATTTATAGGACATTTAAGGCTCATTAACAAAACATGTACTGATAACCACTTCTTTCTTTTAGATTCTGGCTACTTCATGAAGTTTGACACAGCTTCAGGTGTGATTGGCAACAGTGCCTTGCTCGAGTCCCGTATCCTCTACCCCAAAAGAGACGAACAGTGCCTGCAGTTCTTCTACAAGATGAGCGGACGGGCTGGGGACATACTGGTGATATGGATCAGGACTGATGATGGGACAGGGAATGTGCACAGTGTCAGGAAAATCCACACCATCACTGGTATTTTTTCATCCATTTGCACACTTCCAAACACGTTTAAGGTTTCTTGCTTTTCTGTGTTGTGGTTGGGATATTGCACAAGTTTGTTTTTGTGCTTTTTGTCTCTCAGGTGATGGAAATGATGCTTGGAAAGTAGCCCATGTGACCCTCAAGGTGACAGAGAAGTTCCGTTATTTCTTCCAAGGCATCAGAGGTTCATCCAATTCATCAGGCGCCATCTTAATTGATGACATCACTCTCACAGAGACCACTTGCCCCAATGCTGTCTGGCAGATTCAGAATTTCACCGGGCTCCTCACCACCACTTCTCCTGGCAGCGTTGTCAAAAGCACTTGTTTCTACAACTCAGAGGGCTACTCATTCGGCGTCAGTGTTTATCCAAATGGAAGAGACCCTGCCTATCCAGACTATGTTGGCATGACCTTGCACCTCTGCAGCGGAGAAAATGATGGGGTGATGCAGTGGCCAGCAGCAAACAGGCAGGCGACCATCGTTGCCATGGATCAAGATCCTGATGTCAAACTGAGGATGTCTTCAACAAGAAGCTTCACCACAGGTAGGCCAACATCACAGGCAGCAGAGACACGGAAAGTTCACAAGCAGTGATAGTTTCGGCTCATGATTTTCTGCTTCATCCAAAAACAATGGAAGCGAATGGAATTCAGTTAGTTGAGTTCACAACATTTGAAAATGACAACATTTCTTTTCAACATTTCTTTTCTTTTTCTGTCAAATGTTTTGCAGGGACAATAGATACAAGTCCCAATGACAATAAGGTCTTTGAAATGACCTGTTCGGCCCACATGAGATTTTACATAAACTAATAATAACAACACTAATAATAGTAATAATAATAATGAAAGCCCTGGGACAAGTTCGTCAAAGTAAAAATGTGAAAAATGGCCACTAAATGCAAAATGGCGGGCTTCCTGTTGCGTTTTTCAAATTGCACCTACAGACTTTTTTGTTTGTCTGGTCATAATACACCTGTGTATCGATTTTTGTGAAGATCGGTCAATGTGAACTCAGGGGCTGCGTTCCAGGGGGCACTGTTGAGCCATTTTGTCACGCCCATTTAAAATGACTCCAGAATACGTACATTTTCACCACATTTTCTGCAAACTTTGGTTACAATTTCAGCATGTTAAAGCCCTCAAAAAGCCAATTCATTTGCCTGAAAAAAAAAAAAAATAATAATCCTTACAATTTCAATAGGGCCTCCCACTGTCTCCTACTGTTCGGTGCTCGGGCCCTAATAATAATAATAATAATAATAATAATAATAATAATAATAATAATAATAATAATAATAGTAATAATAATAATAATAGTTAAAGTACTGTAGTTGTCAATGGACTTGCTTGTGTTTCTTGAAGACATTTCACCTATCATCCAAAAAGGCTTCTTCAGTTCTAAGGTTTCAGAGCAAATCAAAATAAGCAGGTCGTATTATCAAGATTGTACTTGTACTCACTGGTCCTCACCTGTGGACACAAACAGCAGGGAATTTCCCCTCTTAATATTTAGTTCAGCTCCATCTCCATCTGTCAAATGACAAATCTCTAGTCAACCTAACGTAGTTGATCCAGATTCAGCTGGAGAGCAAAGACAAGGGACACTGAATATTGGACTCTAAGAAACATAACTACAAATCAAAGCAAATGTTGCTTATATGCTCAATGTAAACCGATAGTAAGATATGTTTAATAAGACAACTCCTACTTGAATATGTCTGCAACCCATCTTGAAGTACAGGCCATCGACAAGTGACCTACATGGATAAGGTGACTACATGTCAATGTTTATTATATTATATTATATTATATGATACTTTGCTGTATTGCTCACAAGTGCCTTCAAAATCAGTTTTACTTACTTTAAAATGCCTTGCAAACCCTACAGTAGTTTGTGTTGTGTTTTTTCATATGAAAATATAATTCCTTAATTAAATAAAATGATCTGTAAACATAGCACAAAAATATTGCTTTATAAAATATATATTGAATGAATTTGTCACTATGAATAACCGCTTTAATATACACAAAGTCACGTGATCCATCATTAATATAAAAATTGAAGTTACTGCTCAGTGTGAACAATTCAACTCTTGAATTCTCACTCACCCTGACATCTAGTTTCAACAACAAATATAAATTGAAAAGAAGTGCAGTTTCCTTGCGACATCCAATATGATGTTGAGGTGAACGAAGAATGATTGACGAACCTTTTTTTCTCGCCTTCTTTCTTCTGAGACTCCGATGCTCGCTGGAACAAGCCAACCAATGCTTCAGGGGCCGAGTGGGATGCCAGCTGCAGGTGCTACCGCGGTGCAGACGTTGGCTGGAGCACGTTCATGTCTCACGATCATCTGCACAGAAGGAGCTTCCTCAAGAACAATGACCTCATCATTACTGCTGATTTCAATGGTGAGAATGTAAAATATCAGCTCTTATATATATATATATAGATTCTACTAGTAAATAATGGTACAATGCACATAACTCAGAAATCTATTTTTTAATTACCAATTGAAATCTTGCCATACAGTTTGTATATGTTTTTTGTTATTGAGCATCATTAGTAAACTGTTGTTTTGATAGATTTGACCTACCTGATCAAGTCTGAGATGCCTGTCAAACCGGCTGCAGCAACTGACATTACAGATGAGAAGCCAATCGGTGACGTGGAAGTGAGAGCGCAGGCTCCAAAGCACAGAGAGGCACGTGCAGCCAACCCCTGTCATCCCAACCCGTGTTTTAATGGAGGTGTGTGTGTGGAGAGTGAAGGAAAAGCCTCATGCAGGTGTGTGTTTCTGATATTGATATTTATGAAGGTGTGACTATTTTTGAGAAAAACGTGGACAGTTTAGCTGGTGATCACTTGCAGGTTTAAATGTACATAAATATAATAATAATAACTAGGCCCAGACTAATGTGATGGAAATTTGACCTGGTGAGAGACTTCTGAAATAAAGAGACTAGAGAATCATAGTCTTTTAAGTATACGTTATTCCTTGCAAGGAAGGTCAGACAATCATACATCATGCAAAGAGCATTCTGCAGAGGGAATGACCAAGAAACAGTTGCAGGCGTGTGCTTTTTATGCAGATGCAGTGAAGAGATGTGTGTATGTGAAGAGTTGAACTGTGTGTGTGTGTGTGTGTGTGTGTGTGTGTGTGTGTGTGTGTGTGTTTGTGTGTGTGTTGTGTGTGTGTATCTACTATGTGAACTAAGTGTGTGAACAGTGAATAGTAAAATCTCAGGAGATAAGACCCAGACACAGGCTGAAGGCTTCTTCAAGGTCTTGATGGGGGGGGGGGGGGGGGGGGGTCTCAGATTTGTGGCCCTGATGTCATCTTGACAGTTACACAAGCAGAAATAGTATGCATAAGCAGAGATAATATATAGTGTGGTATAATGGTAAAATTTTCCATTACACTAATGATAGTCATCACTGACACCAGGCTGGTGCTCCTGTTTCCATTTTTGGGAAAAAACTTATATATAAACCTGGGAATCAATTAGCTAAGCTCACAATAAAGTGAGTGGTTGTTTCCCTCTGGACTTTCTCCGGTCAGCCCCCCCCCCCCATTAAAACTCCAGATAGTGTGGGTCTGTTGATGACGTGTCGAACACACGACAAATGGCAATGTGAAAAATACAAAACAAATACAAACATCTCAGGAGTAAAAAGTGGTGCCATACACGTTGAAGACACAGACGGAGATGTCATGAGAGCTTTTGGTGAAAAGGGCCGTCGCAGGTGTCGATGAGCTGTAAACAAAATGTGCACATTGCATCCTGCCTCTGTCTGCTGTGCTACCACTCACCTGATCGCTTCGGAGATTTCTGTGTTGTTGTGAATCCGTCTGAGGAAACAGTCTCCTGCTGTGTTGTTCCTGTGTTAGAGTGAGAAAATCCGGACCCAATTGTGCAGACATCTTCAGGAGTTCATGTCTGAAAGTGCCTCATGGTGGCCCTGCGATATGCTGGCAACCTTTCCAGGGTGTACTTCGCCTCTCACCCAATATCAGTTCAGATAATGGATGGATGGATTGAAAGATAGTTACTCTAAGAACAATTAAAAGTAACATTTTAAGGCATTTCTCAGCCCAAGCCTGGAAATGTTACATACTTATGTATTCTTCATGATTTTGTTTCTTGACATTTAACAAAGAGAGAGATGCTAATGCAGAGCAGGAGCCGGGAGGTGGTTGGATAAGAATCTTAAAACTACGACTGGAATCAAGTGAAACAGCTTTTGATGCCAGATCAAATTCCAAGCATTCAAAACAAGCTGGTATTCCAGTTTTTTGCACTGAGGTGTCAATAACCTTAGTCCTTTCTAGGTAGATAGACAACCTCTTTACCACGGCACCCAAGAAAAGATCTGACAGGCTGAAACTGTCCTACATCAGCAGAATCTTCCCTCTAGGAATTTACCCTATTAGAGTTTCACTGTTACTTATTTAAGCTGATGCCAGGAGACACGACTGGCTTCTAACTGCCTTCATCCTAACGTCTACCCTACTTCCACTGGAATAGTATTATACTGAGGGGCCCTATGAGTAAAATAATATTTCCAGCCACGCCCGTTCCTCCTCTCATGATTAGTGCACTTGGTAGGTGCTTGGAAAGTATTTAGTGGCTTTGTAAGCCCCAAGAATCTGTTGTAATATTTGACTAGAGTAACATTTAAGAATCAGTAAGTTGTTCTAAAACATAAAAGTTCCCAATGTGCTGTCACTCTGAAAGCATAAATCTAATGTCCACAACTTCTTAATTAAATCTGAATTTCTTATTTATTACATGTAATTAGCAAAAGTACATTTTTAATGAAAAGAGTAATAAGTAAAAATAATAAAAATGTAAAAATTAAGAGTAATAATAGAGTAATAAGTAGAAGAAGTAAAAGACAAAATTTATTAAAATGAGAAAAAAATTAATAAAAAGTGTAATAAGAGAGTAAAAAGTAAAGATTCACACAAGAAGTAAAACATACAAATTAATAAAAAGAGTGAATGTGATTTTATATATATATATATATATATATATATATATATATATATATATATATATATATATATACTGCAGCTTTCAGAGAACTAATATAAATTTTGTGAGAAGGAATGAATGCCAGCACCGCTTTTTTTTCCGCTCATTTCCTACCAGAAACTTGAATTATGTTAAAAATTCAAAACTCGTTACAAAGTCTAAAAATCTTTTTTAAAAAGTCTTTTAATGGCAGATTGGTCGCAGTGTTTCTTCAGAATTCAATTGCAATCTTCAGCTGGTTGGCTATTTCTCTATTTTAAAGGTTTCTTCTCCTCAGTGCATATTTTCCAAGTTGAATATTTCTTCTGTGGAAACTTTCTCTAAGTAGAGAAGTGTCCGTATTTCCCGTTCTTTTGATTCTAGGCTGAGGAGGGGTCTTTGTCCCGTTGTGTGGAAAGGTGCTGAAGAAGAACCTACCAACACCCTTCTCACATATTTTTATATTCTCTTGAACTCTAAAGCTTACAAACTCATGCATCATTATAAATGGCCAGTCTTGGGTCATGAACTTATATGGTATAAATCTAGCAACTTCTAGCATTTTTTATCATATATATTAAGTGTTGTGTCACGTTGCAAACATCGTGATACATTTCTGTGTGACTGCACCAGCTTTGCACAGCATGTTATCTTCCATCTAGCTTCTCATCCTGCACTTCATGGTTGAACACAAACCCATTAATTCTTCAACATGCATAATGCTTTCAACACAGTCAAAGAATGTTCAACTTAAAACCTTTACTCTTAAGAAAAGAAACACTTACAAAAAGGAAAAAAAAAGTATTTTAAACGTTATTGAAAAATATCCAACATCAACCCAAAAACTATAAAAGATTCTGATTACATTTCCAACTTTTTCATCTCTAACATGATACATTACTGTGTTAAACACATGTTACTTTAAACATTGTGGAGGTTATATATGCAAACCAGAGACATAATTCTACATGTTCCTTTACGCTCTTAGCTCATATTTCAGCGGTGAGATCTCGATTATTCTTGACATGATCTAACCTATAAAATAAATCAAGTGAGCATTTTTTAAATTGTCAAACTGTCCCATAAAACTCAATAATAAAAATCAATCAACCTACTCTTGCTAGCCTGGTGACACAGCTTAGTGCAAGCAAATACAAGCTTGGGACATGCATTCATGTGAAACCTGCAGTTCTTAGCAATTTTTGTTGTACATATTTTTTTTAATTGATTAAATCAGATGTATGTGACTGCTGCTTTTCAGGTGTGCAACAACCCAGGCCACCCACTACACCGGAAAAAGATGTGAGGAAGTGAACACACACAGCGGCATTCTGGGAGCTCTGATTGGTGGTGCAGCTGGGACGGTAGTTCTGACAATAGCCATCGTCACCGTCATCAGGAGAGTTCAGTGAAACACTCTGTGGAGGACGAACTCGTCCACTGCATCATTCAGCAGTGAAATCACAGTAAATGTAAAGTCAATATTGTGGGGAAATATGCAAATTTATCTTGGACTTTTCTTTAATATGTCCCCATATTTAAAATAAAAATGTTTTTTTTTTATTTAGACAGATATAAAGGCTTTCCAAATATAGACCCTGCATTAGCACTTCTATGTCCTGAGTGTGGTTTATTTGTATGATAAAAGTAATCAGGTGTTTTCGGCGGCTGTGGCTGAGGGGTAGAGTGGTCATCCTCCAACCTGAAGGTCGGCAGTTCGATCCCCAGTCTTCCCCATCTGCATGCCGAAGTGTCCTTGGGCAAGATGCTGAACCCTGAATTTCCCCCCATAGAACAACAAAGTGCTGCTAATAGATGCACTGTATGAATGTGTGTGTGAGTGGGTGAATGTAAAACTGTACTGTAAAGCGCTTTGAGTGGTCATCAAGACTAGAAAAGCGCTATATAAATACAAAACCATTTACATTATTTCTGTTGTGAATAATGCAAGACTGGAAATAACTATTTAAATCACACCTAGTGTAACCAAAACCCTTTCTTTTCCTATGTCTTACTAGTTTTGAGATACATATAGTGGTTATGCAAACATAGCATACAGGCTATGTTATTCATGTCACATAAGTTGAATCTACAGACTTTCCTTTTGAATAACATTGTCTTAGCAATTTTTTTCTATGTGTATACAACATGTAAAAACACCACATTATATCATACACCTTACTTAATAATTAAACCTGTTTTTAGGGGAAACATCTACACCTTTATACATGTCGAGGAACTATAATATACCACAAATTAAACTCTAATTCATTTTCTCTTCATGTACTGTACATGTGAGTTGCTGTTTCTCTCGGCACCACCTGAAACACAGAAATTACATTTATTCTCAAATGAAATATACTGAAATATTTTTGCTGAAGAGTGGCACAAAACTGATTTATTGCTATTTACACTAACAGACTCAGTTCACGTAACTTAGCAAAGCCTGATGGGCGGATTGGTTTCTATGGTCATTAGAGCACCATTTTTCTCTGCATTGTATGTGGCAAACATCACAACATTCTCATCACAACAGCATAAAACAGAAGCCAGATGGAATACACAAAACTGCTGAAAAACTAGCTGTGGAGTTGAGAGGGTTGGGAGAGCACTTTCCCCTGCCACATTGGCGCCCAGCATGGGGCTCCACGCAGCAAGTGACGTGGTCTGCAGTCGGAGACTGCGCTAATTCAGATGGCGGTGGAATTCGTGGCATCTTAAATTGAGTTTGGTGAGGTTATGTTTGCACTGTGTTCCTGTTAATAAAGATGCTGAAAAGTGACACCTTTGTCTATGGCTGTGTGGGAGAGCCCCGTGGCATGGTCAACTGCCACACTAGCATTGTCACTTTGCTTGTTTAAGTTGCGTTAGATTCACCACAAAGCCAAGAGTGTAAGTTCTGACTTTATTAGAGTTTAAAGTCTCTGCCGCAACTAAAAGAAACTATTTGGGGAGAAGATAAGTGCAACTCCCAATGTAAATTCAGTTGCAAATTGTTGGTCTATCCTGCATAAATTCAACAGCCATGGTTCAGTACTTTGTTCCTACTTGCAACAATAAAGTGTCATGAATTCACAAACGGCATCAAGGGTATTGAAGTGTTTAGACCCATCAGCAATGACACACAAAGTTGAAATAATTAAAACTGGTGGCCATAACAACTTTTTAGGATAGACATATTTGGAGTCCCATATGTTTCTATATAAAGTAACATTGAAGATATTAATAGAAAATTTGGAAGTGGGAATACAGTAGGGCTCTATCCCAAAAAGTCTGTGTTTTCACTGTTTGGTTCAACTGTTCTTCAACAAAGTCACTGACTGGCTGCTTCACGTGAACACACCTTGCATTCGATATATCGATATATCACCCTCCCCTAATTTGAATGCTTTTGTGATTCCTTAAACTTTCGATTTGTTTCCATTATCAGGTCAGAATTCCAGTGCTTCATGATCAAATACCTGGAAAACATAAAATTGTAAACGTTGTAAAAAATTATACCCATGGACCAGCATAGTCATTGCGATCGTTAGCATATCAACATGCTGACAGCAATCCGCTCTACAGCCTAAGTGGATCTATATGCCTGAAATTGAATGTTTGCATCTCTGAAGATGAAGCGAATGCATCAACACACAAGGAGACAATTAATGACAACATAAGACTGACCTCTGCCTTCATCTTTCTTTTGTGTTTGAGGCTGAGGTTGAATTCTTCATGGTGTCATATTTTCCTTTATCCTGAAGGTAGAAGCAAACAGAAATGATGCACATGTCTGTCATGTTGTGGTGTAATTATGAAAAGACCTTCTTGGCAAACCTACCATTCGCTTTAACAGTTCTTGACGCACCTGTTAATAATAAAACAAATAACAAATCATTTTAATAACTGAAAGCATTATTAGATCCTATAATGCATTTTGCGTCGGACCCACAGGCAGTGTTGTAGTCTTTGCATATTATAATAAGACAATGAACATATTGAAACAGATGGAGCATGAACAGCAAAAGTAAAATGACAAAAATACCTTTGGCTCTGCAAAAACCCCTGTTAACATAACGAAAAAGCCCTGTAGGAGAAGAAATATGTCAAAGTTACTGCACTTTTCACATTTCATAATAAGTAATGCATTTCTTCTCAAAGGGCAATACAAATTATAGCAGGAGGTTGTTTTAACGTTTGTAAATATGCCTTATGCAATGGTGGAACAAATAATAATAAAGAAAACTACTGCTAAACATTTGAAAATGGCATTTGAAAATCATAACAATCTCTTTTAAGTTTATTCCAAACTCACATGACCATACAAATGAACTGTGCACTGGTGTAACCAGGAAGTAGATTACCCTGCAGCTGTCAGTTTTAGAAAATACTAAGAACAAGGAGCAGCAATGGTAAAAAGTAGGAGCAGTGATTTCTTGGCTTGGACTTTCAACAAGGTGACACTGACACCTCTCCGTTATATATGTATGGTAACTAAACAGCACCTTCACACAGTCTTTATGTTAACAGTAAGCTATTCAAACTTTGAGCAGTCAGCTTTTGTCAGTGTTTGCAGAGAGGTACAATACCAACCAAGGATGCAGTGATCCAATATGTCCTGTCTTTTCTTACCTGCATTGTAACCACAGTGCATCTCAAACTGTTATTAAGTTTGCCAGAAATTCTTGTTTGTATAAATATGTTTTATATTTTTCTTAAACCAAAATTGCCTCAAGCAGAAATTAGGGGCAGTTTACAGGCATCTGGAATCGTCACTTCTTTCTAATGCCACAACTCCAACTCCATTTTCGGACCCAACTGACTCAAATTAGACTGTTAGATTCGACACAGCTCCATCTGGAGCCACAAAAGTCAATCCCTGGTTACCTTTCATAAAAATGGTCCACTGTGTTCCATGGTCTGGAATAAATACCTGTAACATTTTGGGAAAAGAGAGCACTGATGCCAGATTGAGCATCGGATACAATACTTTGAGTTGTAGAACAGGCATTAAGTAAGAAAAGGAGGATCAAAGCACTGCTAATATCAACATTATGTTTGGTGTGTATGCTCTGTTCAAATTACCTGGAAGGAATTGAGGATGGTGAAACTGTACTGAACAAAAGGGCGCGCAGTGTCGTTCTCATTTAATATTAGCTGAAGGAAGCCAATACCCCATGTTACTCCAAAAACTGGTGTTAGAAAGACCACCACTTTAATGATGCTCTTAGCTGTCTCCTTCTCATCTGACTTGCTGCTATCAGGGGCAGAGGACTTCAACAGAGTAAAAATGACGACCGCCATGGAAAAAAGATTTGTGAAAATAACAGTGCCCACAGGGAGGAAGAAAGCATACATTGAGTCGTCCAAGTTTCCCCTAAAAACTAGCCAGCATGTTTCCACATCATAGTAGTCCTTCTTGTTGTATTTGCAATACACAAAGCTGAATGCCACAATGAGAACTGGGCAAGCGTAGCCTACGATGCTGGATAGGAACATGAAGACTCTTTTCCTTAGCGGGCTGAAGACAAAGACGAGCCGGTGGATGAGCATGACGCTCATGCACAGCATCCAGCTGAACGTGGCCAAATAAAATAGGTGTTTGCATATGGTCAAAATTAAGCACCAGTGATTACTGAGCTTCTCAGGTGACATAGATGCCAAAAAACTGCAATCAGCGAGCAAGAGGAACACAGCGATGTTCACCAGTGCTGTGTGACGGAAATATGAGAGATTAGTCTTGACCACAACAGACCACACAAGAGCCTCAATGATGAGGAGGATCAGCAGAGAGCAGATGGACACTGCCAGGCCAACATAGGTAATGGTTTCTAGGTTGACGTCAGATGTATCGGTCTTGGACATGAGGAGAGCGAATGAAGTCATGTGGTCGCACTTGCAGAGTGTGTGATTAGCATCACTATGTTGAACTTTGCAACCTTTGTCTGACCACTTCCTTTCCTTGGTGTCCCAGAAGACACAATGTGATTGAGTGTGGTTGGGCTGCTTGTTGGGGAAGTCCATTGTAATCCCGGTAAACGAGTTGTTGTCCTTTAGTGTGGCTATTATTATAAGGTTAGTCTGTGCTGTTGATGTTGGTTCAAAACTATTTTTTAATCTATCGATCAGATTTTTCACAACAACAGTTTTGAACTGTCCGGCTTTCTTGTTTAGTTTAACAGTGACATTATACACAGAGATATCAGAGCCACTTTCTGAGACTTTGAGGTCCAAGTTTTCATAGGAGATATGTAAAGGGTTGGTCACTTGGATATTCTTCACCAGATCGTCCACACCCTCAAGGTATTGTGATGACATGCTCTGGCGTATAGATGAGTTGACCTCTGTCCAGTTGTTACACAATAATTTGTTCGCTGCATAAAGAAAATCCTGAAAAATAATCATTAAAGAAAATCAGTGAACAGGCACATTCAAACAGAGGATGAATACATTAACATTATGTACAGTTTTGGAAGACTGGGAGTTTGTAAGCCATTTCAAACACAATCTTTGAGCATAAAATGGCATATTTTGAAAAAACATTTTTTGGCAGACGTTTTTTACAATGCTTTCATCACATTTTGTGGACTTGTCATGGAGATGGTTTTCATGCAATGGACACCACCACACTTATTAGTGTGGAAGTTTGGTCATGCAATAACAGATGGTTGTGTAAATGGGCCGAGCCTGGCTTAACCTCTGTCTCTGTTCAAAGATGGTCTTTGACATATGACTGTTTCGAGTTGAATATGAATGTCGGGGACACTTAGATGACCCCACACAAGCAGTATGGAGGCATGTTGTGTTTTTTCTGTTGTTTTATTATGTCTAAAGAAGCAGGCACAATTGACTTCAATTGCATTGGATTCGGCTGAAATGCTGTTTACCCCTTTCAGTTTTAGTTTTTGTGAACTCAAACATTTAACTCACCCCTCCATCAGAATAGTGGTGAGTAGATAATGTGTGAATTTTCATTTTTCGTGAACTATCCCTCTAAGGTATTATTCTGCGTTTAGGAGATTCTTGACAACTAACTACAACTTAAGTATCTAATTTAAGATATTGTGCCGTGTGAATCGTTCCCAAAGTGGTCTCTTTCATTAAATGGCTTAAATAATGTGGACCTCGGCCATCAATGGTGCAAAGTAAAACTCAAAACACTGTTTTTCTCAGCCTTCACATAGGCATCTGTAGCATCTTCGAACTATTTACAATTGAACTTGAATGCTTGAACCCCATATGACCACTTGTTATCCAACTATTCATCCATCTATAATGCTTATCCTTTGAGGGTTGTGAGGGGCACTGAACAAGTCACCATTCCATCACAGTTCCAGAATACAGAGAGAGAGAAAGAGAGAGACCCCTTGATTGATACTTGAGACACCCTGAAAGCCTCAACAGCAAAATTATGGGAGGGTCTCTGTAACAAAAAATATTTGTTACTTCTAATTGTCATAAAAATAAAAAAAAAATTCTCTCCACAGTCGCCAAAGTGCTTCCTCATTGTGGGAACTGTTGGGTTTCTCTATAAATATTAAGGTCTCGACCTTCTATGTAAAGTGCCTTGAGATAATGTTTATTATGATTTAGCACAATACATATGAAATGGAATTGAATTGAATGGATCTATAACTAAATAAATGTGATCGCCAAGAGCAAGAGAGACGAGCACACACACACACACACACACACACACACACACACACACACACACACACACACACACACACACACACACACACACACACACACTCCAGCAGACAGGAGATTATGACACAACAAGGTGTTTTAAATTCATTGTTGCAGAAGTGAGTGAGCGATTAGAAAAGAGCAGAGGAGAAGAGTTGTTGACCAGCGGAGCCACCTGGACTGTAACGGCTATAACCAGAATTTTTCACCACACAAACCTTAGTGAATTCATGTGGAGAGCGTAAAAATAATCAAAATATAACAATCACTATTGACTTTATTTTTTATCTATTTATTCATTTATGTATCTATCTATGTATGTTATTTATTTATGTTTTTTGGGGGTGGGGGGTAATCCGGGGAGGTGCATAACATATGCATAACACTGGAGCACTGGGTATTGGGTATTTCACACACTGAAGACAACCACACCTATTGACAATCTCCAAACCTAACCAGAATACCTGGAAAAAACTCATGCAGGGTTGGCCTCAGCCATGCTGGGATTGGAACTGGGAACCTTCTTTCACCACCATGCCAACCCCATTTGTTAACACATGAATTTTGTACTGAGGTTTAAAACAACTATCACCATGACAACTGAGCAACTCTATCTGCTGAGGAAGGCAAAACAATGTGATTGAAAGTTTTGGAAAAAACATAGACCCCAGTTCTTTGTGTTGAGAATGTTATGCAGCTCAATACTCAAATACATAAATTACAGTAAAAGTAGTAATAACCACCAGGGACTTACATCAAAGACTTCTTCCTTCAAGGTGATGTTTTTTGATGCAGTGGCCATTATATTTATTATGTTGATAGAAGCGTTGATGTCAGCAATGTCATCACTGTATTCAGATGTAGTGTTGTTCTTAAGTCCTTCAAAGATCCCCATGGCTGCTTTGTGTGTAGCTCCTATGCCCGTCTTGAAGACCTAGAAACAAAAAACTAAATATCTCAAAGTAACAGTCTACAAAAGAACACAAATAACATCACCTTAACCTAATGAAAATGGAGTCTAAACAGCTGTGACCTTGGAATTATAATATTCCATCAGTTCTATGAGTGGTTTTGAGAGTTTTTTGTAATTAACATTTTTGAGCTAGACGTTTAGATTGGTGGCTGATGGAAGAATCTGCTTTCCGTCTAGTTTTTAGATATAAATAGCCTTCCATGCAAAGTTGCAATACAAGGTGCTACCAATACACTCAAAATACAGGAATGTATATAAATGTATATAAAGGATGTGACCTGATAAAAAAAAGTGGGAACTGATAGGTCCTCTTGTGTGCATTCTGAGCAGTGATTGGTGCTTGGCATGTATAACTTAGACCATGTTAGAGAATGACTTTGGATTTCATTCAGGGCCGTTAGTGCACAAAAGTCACAATAACTGCTAAAAAATGTATAAATAAGGTTCAAATATTACTATGTACATAATTCATTTTGACAAATGTCAGGATCTTACTTTTCTGAGTCCAGGGAGTGCTGCACAAGCTATAATGCGACACTTACCTCTGCTGCAGTTTGAACTTCCTGCAACTTTTCGCTGATGCAGAAGGAGAACACTTCCTGCCACTTCCTGTCATTATTACAAGTACGAGACTTGTAACCAGTCTTGCCGTTTTCACACGTCTGATTAATCACTGTACCTCCAATTGGGGTTTTTGGCCAAATCCCAGTTTCAGTGCAAAATTTGTCATTCTCTAGAAAAAATGCAGCACATCATTAGATGGTTAAAGAAAAGAAATATAAAACACTTACACATAATAATTTAACCTTATAAATAAATTACACTGAAGACAGTTAGAAATTCGATCAGGTGAAATCCAATAAAGGTTTAATAATCATACCACAAATTACTAGGATATCCATGCTTTCATTTTTCGTCTGTCCTTTCTGGTTTCGAAAAATGACTTTTGCTTTTGCAATCGGTTTCTTGCATGAGAAGTTAGACTTGATAGAATAGACCAGGCTATCTTCAGAAGCTGCAATGAAAAACAGATGCTAGTTTCAGGGCTCCATTTGTGGTTCTGGATTTTGCATGCATTTAAGTGCATGTAAGTGAATTTAAATCTGTGTTAATATCATCATGTATTTTGGAGCTGCAGCTCACAGAGGGAAATATATTGTAGGTTTGTCTTACTTTCGATGGGTCCTCCACTTGGCACCAATCTATTGAGTTCCCACGAAACGCTGTACCTCTCCGTGCTATTTTGGATCTTGGCAGTCACAGTCATTTCAACGCTAGTCTTCACTGAACAGTCTGCTACAGGTGGATCGATTTCCATGGTGATCACTTCAGGCAGGAGTGACACATTCAGCAGTGCCTTGGCTGTGTGTGTGACTGGCCCAAGAGTGAATCGACACTGATATGTGCCTGTGGAAAACATGTCGGTAAATTACCTTCTACAGCTGAAAACAGAATGAATTAGACCCTTTGGTCTAAAAGATGACTTCGATTACCAGCTTGTCTGACATGCTTTTGCTCAAACCAAAATTTTAACGAGTTTTTGCACAAGTAAGTGCCAGCACTTCAGTGTTTCGCTGATGACACATCATAATATACACATGTATACCTGACGGGCACGCATACACAGAAACCCCTTATTCAGACATGATTGAATGCAGCATCTGGGGTGTTAACCCTAACCCTAACTCCAGAGACATCTTTAGGGCTACTCAGACATCTATATAAACTTAGCAAAAAGGTGTAAAATACGGGATCTTTAACACAAAGTTTCAACCAGATGGTTGGCAGTTTGATTCCAACAAGAAGTGCCCTTGGGCAAACGACTGAACAAAATGCCTCTGACAGATGTGTGGCAATGTGGGATTGATGTATGATAGAAGGACTGCACATACGTAGGGTGGATGGCAAAACCGTACTGTGAAGCACTCTGAGTGCAAGACTAGAAATGCACTATATACTGTAAATACAAACCATTTAACATAGACAGAAGGAGGGTTCAGCTCTTTCTCTTTCGTCACTTGTGTAATTATCATATAGATTGTCAACACACACAGGACCAAGTAGTCCTTTGATAACAATGACACGTGATTCTAATCACAACACACAGTAGAATGATGTAAAGCAGTAAATATTTCCAAGATGACAAACAACATTACAAATTACAGTAAAGAATAAAAGGCGATTTTATTTCCTGAAAATTAGTTTTGAAAAGCTTTTTAGACAACCCGTTTGACGCACAAATCTGGGATTCATCAATATGTTCTTACCTAAATTTGTTTGACTCTGGGAACAAACGTAGAACTTCCTCAGACCATGCATACACACAAATGATGAAGGCCAGGTGTAAACACACACCTGCTCTCTTCATGACAAAAGGATGTCCTTATATGAAGAAATAGAGGCGTGGTGGTATACTAATTGCTAAGAGAGCGGACACGCGCCTGTCGATATAGAATGATTCTGATTCACAAACATACGCATGGTGGTGAGAACAAAATCAGCTGGTGCGCACGTGTCATGAATCCGGTGGCGAGTTTGCGCACGCACATATTTTGTGCGGAGAGTAAGAACATTTCTGCGCGCATGTTAGTAAATGAGGCCCATTGTTTTCTGGAGACTCTTTGTGGAGCTGAAAATATCTTGACTGGTTCCAAGAGCAGGAGACATGAAAAAGAGGAAGTAAGGTTTCCAATTAATGAAAAAATTAATCTATCAATCAATCACATTTTATTTGAAAAGCCCAAAGTCATGAATCACAACTTGCCTCATAAGGCTTAACAAGGTGTGATATCCTCTGCCATTAACCCCCACATAGCATTGTCAGCTGGCCCACATAGTGCAAGGAATGATGGCACTTGGGCATTAAACTCCTGTTTGCAGGATCTGGGCCACAAGTAAGCCATCGCAATACCGCATGTCAACCAAAGGTGCCATAGGTGGCCTGCATTTGTTTTGTGGTATTGTGGCCTGAATAAACACATGGTTCAGTTTGGGCTCACATCCAGATTAGACCCTGCCTACAGCCAAAAAGGCCAATAAAGGCCCACATTTGTTTTGGTATAGTCCGCCCACAATCATTTTGTCCCGGCCACAAAAAGGCCAGAAGTGCTGCATCACTGCCTGAAGTTGCCCACATCCATATGCCACCTGGGCCTCAACCAGATAGAGGAAAAATTACCAAAGTACCCTTTAAACAGAGGGAAAAAAATGCAGAACACTCAGGGAGAGGCGCTTATGTATCAATTTGAGCACTGAGCACTCTCTTTGGACTAATTGTATATCAGGGAAGCTTTCCAAACATATTGCTTGTCTTCTTCTCAGTAAAGTACAATGCCATTTTTCACACAGACATTGCACCAATCACATTACAATACCCACATTGTCAACGTAAACTTCACATTCACTGGAAAACACTCATGTCAGGCATTTTATCGCTGCAGAAGAAAATTAAGCATCAATTTAGTCGAGCTTCAATTACAAAAAAATATGTCAGTGTGAAATGTTTGTACTTGCCTGACCCGGCGCTGGTCACTTCCTTGAGTGTAACTGTAATACAGGAATTGTATTTCCTATCAGTACAGTTGTAGTTTAGTTCCACCATACTACCATCCTTGAGCTCCAAATGCTTGTGTTTCCTAATTATCTTCCAGACAGGGCTGGTTGCTTCCTCCTCAAGTCTGCATTCCAGTTTTGGGCTGGAATTGTAGCACACGCTATCCTCTGGAGCTGTGATGTTGACCATTCCTAGTTGAAGAAGGCAACATGGATACAAAGCAATACAGTGGATTTCAGACATGCACTCCAGAGAACATCTGCATAATGGGCTCCAGACTTTCTCCAGAGTTTGCCTTTCACACATGACCAACGCAGCAGGAGATTCTCTGCTCAGGCTTGTTCAAAGCAATGTTCAGGTCAGGGGTGGTGCAGCAGACAGAATCAGGAAATAATGTATAAATAACGCTGGCTGTCATCACCAAAAGCTCTTCCTCTGTATCTTCTACGTGTATGACACCACTTTTTCATCCTGACATAATTGTATCCTTGGTTTTTCTTCATATTTGCGTCAGTCACATGTTAGAAACGTCATCAACTCGCTCACGGTGAATCCTGAGGAGGATCTCCTGCTGTGTTCTCAAATAGGCTCATTCAGACATTATCCTGAGTTTTCTTTAGGGTTCTGGGAGGAGAAACTCCAGCGAATGTCTGGAGCCTCTCATGCGGACATTTGCGATCTCACATACAGCCCCTCTGGAGAATGTTAAGAAATCAGTCCATGTCTGAAAGCAGCTAATTTCCACTGGTTTGTGTGAACCGTCATTCATCTATCTGTCCCAGAATTTCGTCCACAGCAACATACCTTGACACCTCCTGGCTAAATTACCATTACATACTCACATGCCCCAGTGGATGATTGGAAACTTTGACCTTTTTTGTTGCTCCCATGGTATAAACATGAACAAATTTGTATGAAATGTATCTTTTAATTGTCAATGCAATGGTGATTAAACAACCCAGTCATTCTTCCATCATAAGGCGAGGGGTTAGGGAGGAATCCAATACTGACCTCCGGCAGATTTACAGTAGCCAGGTTACAACAGTGCATGCAAATGTTAGATTACCTTTGTAACCTGCTTTTCTGAGTAACATAAGTTATTGAGTGCAAAGAAATGTCCTAATGCCCAGGCCACAGTGGATGCTGGAGCGGGGCGTGTGCAATGTCTTGCCTTTTAGTTTAGCACGGCCGATGCTGGGCTTCGTACCATAGATTCCTGGCATTTAGTTGAGAACATTAAGGTTAAGGTTACTTTATTCTAGGCTACTTTTATTACAAGGAAAATACAATAGCCATACCGGACACCTAATGTAGCAGCCCTGCAGAAGGCACGCATCAGAGGACCGTTCCTTGTGTGAACAACAGACATGCATGTGATACTGCAGATCAACAATGCAGCTGTCATGCACTGACCACACACATATTGCGACCCAAGGTGATTCTGTTGGAGGTTCATTATTCTATACAATATGTATTATGCACAAAATTGTTGTTCACCATACTTTACAGTGGAACCAAAAAAAGTTGTCAGTAATAACTGTGTTTTTAGAAATAAATTAAAAAAGGTAGGATAACTCCCGATGCATTAATGCCACATTATGCATATATAATATTTTCTCAGAGTGCAAAATATAGATAGTAGTCTATAGGGAACATGTAATACATCTTCTACAACATTGTGATCTAAATTAATGACACTTTTTCACTGACCTACAGTATCGACCATCACCGTAGCTGAGAGATTGGTCTCCAGATCAATCAGCAACTTTTTAAGTACAGAGGTCTTTAGTTTGATGTTGACGGCTGCCTCGAAGTCAGCAATTTTGTTCATTTCCCTTTAGGATTTGGAAAGAATAAATAAATGTATCGGTTAATGACATAGTAAAGTGTACATTTGGGTAAGGACATGGAAGTTGTTTTGTGTTAATTAGCCTCAAAAGGCTATCAAAAAATATTTTCCAAGCAAGGTGCAATACCTGTAACCAGTTATGTTCAGGGACTCATAGCCATTCAATCGAGATCTGAACGCGCTCTCCAGCTTTGAAAAGAAAGAGTGTTAAATCATGTATATCTGACGGTGTTTTTTAGAGACAAACACCCTCTGGTATTATAAGTCTGTCACAAGAGCAGAATGTACCTTTTCAGCTTTGTCAGCATCCCAGGATGCAGACATCAGCTTAACAGATCCATTGATGTAAACTGTAGATTGAAAATACTATCATTAGTTTTAGTTTTGCTTTCTACAGCATATATATATTATAAAAACACTGTTTTAATGACCTTTGCTCTATTATGCCACACAGATCTTTTCAAAATACTATAAATTATCAAGAGAAAATACTAGTAAAAATACTACAAATATAGGGTCACATATCAGGACTGGTACCGTGGACTTTGGCAACGCAGAGTGGTTTAAAGTGGGACACGTTTTGTGTGCAAGTTGTTTCGGTGCAACATGAGGAACTGTAGCACACGTCGTTGCTCCAACTGTACCCAACAGAGCAATTGCAACTGGTTGTGTCTCCAATCAGAAAGCATTCTAGGAAGTGAAGCACAATCGTCAGATTCCTAAAACCCTCAAAACTCAGTTTGAAATCATAATTTTAACATTAAATGCAATGACCAAAATATTCATTAATCAAGGTTGAATCTGAATAAAAAAAACCAAGTTACTGTGACTGTAGGTGTGGTTGGATTTCATAAATGATAATTAGCTGATGAAGAAAATAGGTATACAGATTTTATCCTCATTATGTCGATTAAGTGACATTACGATTCTGAATTCTTTTTAAAAATATAATAATTTTACATAAAAACCTTTACCTTTCGCCATTTTAAAGAATAAGGTTAGATTTAGGCAACAATAACTATCTGGTTAATGTAAATATCATCAGATGACTTAACTTTTTCTGTATTTAACCAAGAGGACAATATTTCTCTAAACCTAACCAGTGTCTAAATTGTATAAATGGTTGTACAGTGTTGTAGCGGCTATCCTACAAAACATTATATTAATGCATTCTGTATCTGTAACATTTTAGTGACATGCCAATACCTAAGAGCTATGTTAATGAAAACACAATTCAGGTGACATTACATTTCCTCTGAAAGGTTCATGCAGTTCGATAAATTGTAAATAATTGTAATTTTGAGGAGACAGGATTTTTTTTAATGAATTTTAGGAATGTGCTAGCTATTACTGGTTTGTCAAAAATAAAGTGTTTAATGTCGTAATTTGATTTAATTTATTTATAAAATTATATTTCATTACTGTAACAGTTTTTTATATAATTTTACTATATTTATTTATTTTACTGTCACAAAAATGAATGATTTCCCAGGAGAAATTAAATTCATCTAATAAAATATGCTTATCAGGATCTGTTGTTAGTTTAGAATTGGCCATTTGCTCTAAGCCCTGCCTTTTTTCACATACATTAACTCATAGTAAGTTGGTCAACACTGAGCTGAGTGTTAACCATATGAGGGAGTTAATTTGCCAGTGTTAGGTTTAATGATGCTATACATAAAAAATTCAAATATATTTCATGAAACAGACACCAGTTTGTATGCATGTGAAATAAATCAAATACAATTTTCATCTTAGCAGTGTGTCCTGCTTCCCAACTCCCTCTATTTCCCCTGTCACAGTGTGAAATAACCACAGAAAGAAGAAAGTGCTCCTGCAAGATACCTGAAACCAGTTCGATTTCTGTGATCGTCACGTTGTTTCCATTCACCTGGACTGACATTTTCAAAAGTGACAAGATAGTCTGGGACTTCATCGTGATGTTATTTTCCACTTCCAGCTCACCAATGTAGACTTCTACAAAACAATATGTTTGTGTGTTATCTTTTTGGATTCATGGCAACACAGTTGAGCTTAAATAATCTGATACATAAGAGAGTGTAGCCCTATAGTATCAAGATGTCTCTCTCTCTCTCTCCCTCCTGATAAGAGCCTTTTGGGTTTGGTTCTGTTTTGTTGTTTTTAGTTTAGCTATGGTTACAGATCGTTTATGTTAAAGGTCCAGTGTGTAAGATTCAGGTAAAAGGGATTTATTGGCAGAAATAAAATATGAAAAAATCCTAGTGATGTTTTCACTTGAGTGTGATCATGTAAACCCTATGATTATTGTTTTCTTTACTCTAGAATGGGCCCTTTATATTTAAAATAATTTATATTTACATCAGGAATGGGTCCTCTCTATGGATGCCACCACGTTTTTTACAGTAGCTCAAACTGGACAAACTAAACACCTTTTGAGTTTTTAAGAAAACTGAAGGCTACCACAGGTTCTCTTTCATGTTTGGAAGGGGAGGGTGAGGTGAGGGGTATTCAGCTGCAACATGCAACTTCACCACTAGATGTGACTCTATTCTACACACTTAACCTTTAACTCACACCTGCAGTTACACATCACCCAACACCCACCCCTCACTGCTGATTACTGATCAAACTATGCTGTGCTTAATTTTTATTTGATTTCAATAAATCATTGTTTATTTAAAGGGTTGCTGTGTGGACCTCCCTCCTTTGTAGTTAGCTTTAAAGTTTCAGTGTGTACAAGTTAGTGACATCTAGTGGAGAAGTTGCATGTTGCAGCTGAATACCCCTCATCTCACTCGCCCCTTCCAAGCATGAAAGAGAACATGGGCTAGCCTTCAGTTGACATAAATACTCAAAAGGTGTTTAGTTTGTCCACTTGTCACAACTGTAAAAAACATGGCAGCCTCCAAGAAGACCCCCCCCCCCCCATATGTAAATATTGTGTATATGTGTTTTGCATGTGTGAAAGGCAGACTACTGGTAAACTTAGTTCTGTGGGAAATCCTGCAAATCGTCACATTTATTGTAATATAATTATTAAGTGATTCTTTAATATAAAAAAGACTGACGGGACAGGGGCACTTCAGGGACCAATCAGATATCAGCTGGGGCTAATGCCCCCTTGGCCCCCACCCATGGATCTGCCACTGAGTTATCTTTGCCCCATGAGTGAATCTGCTAACAGTTCTATTGTAATGTATCTAAAATTCTAAACAATTTGGCCTATTAATATAATGGTGAACTCAGCCCCTTAATTCTTGTCCAATTTATGGAGGTTTTTGAAAAATCTTATTGAATGTACGACAATGTTGCCAAATGACTCACCTTCTGCATTGACCTGCAATGACAAGAACAGGTAAACAACAGATTTATACTTTCTATCATGATTCAGTCTTATGTCAAATTAAAATATATACATGTTTATATACCTGCAGAGGAAAAATGGCTACAGAGGCTCTACAGTAAATACAAAGTTCTATTTTGTCTTTTTAATATTTAGTCAATTAATGTTATTATACATGAAAGACTTAATTGATTGAACAAAAATGTAATAAGAGTATACAAATAGAATTACAGTGGGTATGTTCAAAACATTCACTTGGTTATATTTCTGTCTTAAAGTATATAACCCAGACTGAGAAGCATATTTACCTGATAGTAGATGTACGCAGCTCCGATCAGAATCAGACACACTCTGGAAAACATTGTTACTCTGGGGGGAAAACATGTCAGATGAGAATGACAATGAACTGCCTCACAAATACACAAACACATAAGATGTATCTGGATTCAGGGGCTGCATCTACATGTCATGTTGGGTAGAGCACAAAAGCCAAAATCAGATGTTCTGGTGTATAGAGACCATGATCGTGATCGTGTCACCAGCTTGTCCTGCCCTTGTTGCTGTTGGCAAGCAAAAGAGATGAAGGTGGACATGAAAAGAACGGAAATGTGTACAGTTAGCTGTTCAGTTGAGTTGAAGCTGTTTTTTCACTTGCTGGTGCCATTACCTCTTTGAAAAACAATTTATTACTGAAGCACAATGAATCCTGGGATAGGTTAACCTGAGAAGGATCCAGCCTTTGGAGCATTTGTTTCTGAGAGATAAAAGCATAGTTTAGTCATGCTGCTGTGAAGCAGTCGGTCATGAAATGCAGCCTCTGAAGGAAGCAACCCCTGAATTGAGACACAGCTATACACTCACTTAGAAAACACATGTACACCTGCTCAATCAAATTATTTAATTAGCCTACTATGCAACCCAGTCTCATCAGAAAACGTACACCACCTACGTTGGTCCACTTGGAAAAATGTAGGCATTTCACAATTTGGCCTCTCAAATTGTGAAATGTCTACGTTTTGTCTGCCCGTTGTTTTGCATTGGCCTGTGCCCACGTCACGTGACTCTCAAGATCCCGTCTGCGAAAACGAAAACATGGCGTACATTCCTTATATTTTCAGATAAAAATGTCATTTTATAATATAGTTTGAGTATTAAAATACATTCTGACACCATTTCTAGCGAGAAATATGCTCTTTGCTTCCACAATCTTCAGCCAGTTCATGCTTACGATCTATATTTTATTAGTTATCACGAATATTTTTCAGATCTCGCCAGAAAAATCGTAGTAATGTAACGTTTTTATCGTTGCTATGGTGGTTGCTGTGAACGCTGCCATGGCGTAAACCACGTCGTAGCGTGCTGTTTGAATCATCGTCCGTGTGTTGTGTTGTTCAGTGAGCGTGAATGTTATTCACGTTCTTTGATATTAATATTTGATGATAGATTACAACTCTAATTCCACGGATCTAAGAAGTCCCCGCAACTACATTCATACCGAGGCGGGTCCGATTGCGCATGCGTGAGTGGACCTGTCGTGTGACTGTCGTAAATAAAGTTGTTTTTAATTTTCCGGTCCATTTAACACAAAGCTACGTCATAAACATGGGCCGTTTGGAAGACAACGATGTTATATTCCTTCTGTCAGGTAAGTAGTTTAATTTGTTTTGTTTTAAAATATTGTAACGGTCTGGGTTTACAGTGTGCTGAGACAGCGAATGTGGAGTCTGTCGATACAGACAATGGAGTGCTATTCATTTGCTAATATTCTATTGTTTTGCCACAGGCTACGGCCCAAGGTAGCCTGTGTTACCTGGGATGTGAATACATGGTTGGTGAAACCAGTTCAGGACGCTTAGCTCATCATTGAGGGACACAACAATATAAATATAAACATAAACAGATAATGTAATGGTATAAGGAAACTAACAGAACCCACGAATTAGCCCATAAAATAGTTCTACACGATACAGTGGAGGGTGCAGGGTGAAAGGCCCATTAATTCTAAGTTTTGAGAGTTTCCCTAGTTTTGGAGTGTGATAGTTTGATTTCATTTTCTCAAATTAAGCATGGTTTATGATTGAACTTTGATTTATGAATGCTTTAGATTAACTAGGGATGTATTTGTCCATTACTCCACAATATCAGATCAATTTGGTTTAATTTATAACATACAATATGACAATGTTTTCAAAACAAGATGTTAGGGCGTTGCGATACATTTTAAGTAACAATTGGTATGTTCTGTTTTTTAATCAAGGAGGATCCAAGTGAAGCTACAGGAGTTTCAGCAACGTCAAAAACTGGGACCGAACAGTTTGTTTGGCTTGATGAGGAACAGGAAGGGCAGCCTCTCCCAAAAAGAAGGAGAACTGGAGAGAAACAGAAGCCGGGTTTCGGCCACTACCACCATCCACATGCATCGAGGAAGATGAGGGAGAGAAATTCTCCTACCATTAAAGAGGTACTTTTAAGTTACATACCACAAACACCATTTTATATAATATACTAAATAGACATTTTTATTAAATCCCCAAAGTACGCTGGGTGAAATACAAGTTAATATCACACTGAAAGAATACCTCCGCTGATTAAGGTTGATGTTACTGGAATTTAGTACATCAAATTATTTTTCCCTTGCTTCCTAGAATGGTTGTTTTTTTGACCAATCATTGATTGTGATTGTTCAACTGGGAAAATCACTTTTTCCACAGGAATGCAAGTAAATTTGATTGGAAAGAATGTAAATGTTTTTTGGGGGGAAAAATTGTATGCAGTAATGTAATTTAAGATTGCTTGTGCATTGAAATAATTGCTTTTTGTCTTTGAATTTCAGGGCGATACAATCAAAGACTTTTTCATTGGACATTGCTGATCTAGTTGAAAGTGGGTACTGGCCAGCAACAGTCAATTTTAAAACCTTGTATGCAGTGGATTGGTTCACTAAATATGAGGATCTCAATATTGCGGCTCTGGGAATGTCATGGCAAGCTTTTGTTAGCATGCCTGAACATCGCACAAAAGCCTTAGGTCGGTGAGTATAACATGGAAGTAATTACCCACTGCTTTCAATATGTTTCCCATATATTTACTATGATATAGTGTTGGATTTTTATGTCTTTTTCTAGCAGATTGTTAAGATATGTGGAGATGCCATGCAAAATGCATTACTGGAATAGACCTATGCCAAATTTGAAGTTGAGAGGCTGTCTCAGGTGCAGCATTCAGTGCACACCCTCCATGTTGGCTTTTGCAGTGGATGGGATCCGTAAACTATACGGCTTTAAGAGCCAACCAGGGTAGAAAAGTCCCTTATTTTACGACACAGTTTTCTTGTACCCTACCAAATTTTGTTTATGAATAATGATGTTTGGAAAGTACAAAACAAAAACCCCACCACCTTCTTTATCCTTCATTTATCCTTCTCCTACGCATCTGTCACTTGTCTCACGAAATAGAACAAAGTTTTCCTCTGTTATGTATAATGATGACCCCATCAAACATCATGTTAGCAATATTTACACCTTTAATCTATACTGTTTATTTCTGTCTACTAGGGTGAATTTGCCTTCATTAGTTTTAGAAAAGAGCGATGTTGTATCGGTCAGTGGGCGGCAGCACGAGACTCCGCAAACTAGTCTTTAAGTAGACGAAGGCGTTGAGGTTGCCGTCGGCCATCATGGTTTTTTGCTTAAGGGACTGAATATGTTCCGTGTAGAAATATTTGCATTTCCCTTATATCTACAAAAACTGCTTGCTTCACAGACTGCAGTTTTGTTTTGCTCCGATGTGGTGTGCAAATACTAGCCATATCTGCAAAGGGTTGTGCGGCATTAACATTTTGTACTCGGATTTTGTTTTGACAGACTGTGCAAAGGACCTTGAGAACACCACTCTACAGGAAGACACAGTCCAGTAATGGGTGTCAGATGTTCAGCAGTGGACGACAGGTACTGTGGAAAAAATGTATGTCATTGTTGCACAATGTCCTTTGACTCTGTTTACACAAGGTCTCCACAAAAAGGTTTGATTGTAAACTGATATTGGCACTAATTCATTTTATTCTCTTCACAAGGACCAACCAATCAAAATGACTTGCAGAATGCCATTGATGGACTTTATTTGAGCATTAAGCAGCAACGATTTCAGCTGAATTGTCAGACTGGTGAGACATTTGTAGATTGTAAAAATAGCTAACCCATTTATAAAAAAACAAAACTAGAATTACCGCACTGCGGTTGTATGACTCCGCTAACCAGTGCAGTTTCTGTTTACATATCTCTACATATTTTTTCTCATATAAATGTCACTGTAACCTCTTGACAACTGAAACCATAAGATGAGGTCATTGTGGCTTTGACCTTTGACTTTAAGGCAAATAGTCAGATTAGTCACAACCCGAAAACATACACTGGCCTCCGGCCACTGGCTATTTCAGAGGCATTAAAATGTTAGTGTAGTAGACTGGATTTTCTTGGTGTTACATTGGTCATCTTGACCAATGTTTGGTTTCACATTCTAGATGGCAATAAGCAGAGACATCAACTCAGGAAAAAGATTTCTGTAGAAAAGAAAGCCTTGTATGTGTGTATATATACATACACACAAACGCACTATTAAAACATTTTGTTTTTTATCATATATTCTCAGGCAGTACTGAGGCATTTACGGAGACGGGATGTGAGGGTCTTCTCTGCGTGCTCAAGAGAAGATTGCACAAAGTTCAAGCTGCAGCGGGACTGACATATCCTCCTCTGAAGAGGAAAACATGGAGAGTGACTTCTCCACTGATGAAGAACTGTGAGTGCTGTGATTCGGTAAAGATGTGAATAACTCTGTTGCTGCACTGCTACTGTTGCTACTCCCTGGCAGCCTTAGGAAGGCCTTAGCTTGGTGTTGGGTAGCTGTTAGCTTTAGCATATTTAGTTTTTAGCGGCCTGTCTGACATTTATCTTTAAAAAAAACAATCAATGGGAACCATCTTCATAATTTAACACTATGGTTTGTTTGTGTCCTTCAGTTCTTCTCAAGTGAAGCTGTACCACTGTGCTCCAGCTCCACACTCCCTCCTGCAGCCTCCGCTCCTGATGCTAACCTCCTGTCTCCATCACACCAAGCAGCAAACCTGGAGTGACAGAACTTTCTCCATAGCTGCCCCCTCCCTCTGAAACCCCCCTCTCCCAAACACTATTTTTGTAGTTTTTAAACTCTTTTTTGCATGAGAATTGTTGATCATATCATTTCCAGCAACTGCCTTAATGTAATTTTTGTGCATAATAAATGACATCAATCATAACATATTGTGATTTCCTTGCACTTCTACACCATGTTATTGGCAGATAAGATGCTGATTGAGTTAAAGCAGTGAATGCTCTGCTTTAAGCAAAATAAACACACAAAAGGATCAAATGGATTTGAAGTAGAATGGGCACATTACATTCTGTAGAGAGTACCTCAGCTACTGAAGTCAGAAAATTACTTTCTTTATCTGAGGTTTCAGTCATTTATAGTCACAGCAAAGCACACAGGTCTGGTTGTCTAAGTGGCGTCCATATCATATTGTTTAAGATGTGTAACATCAAGCTTGTGTATCAGTGCTAAATACATCCAGTCATAAGTCAGAGTCCACCCTCTTGTTTACACAAAAAATTAGGTGACCCAGATGTTTCACAATGAGAAACATTCTTAACATCCAAGAAATGAACACAGAGTATAGCAATAGATGTTTCACTTTAAATCAGTAGCTGGTAAGCGGCAGCCTGACTTATTCATACACATTAATACTACAATGAATGAGGCAGGGGTTTCTATCAGAAATCATTTCTGGGACATTACTTTAAAAGATCTCCAGTATAAGCAAATATGTTCTAAAATTGGTCTACATCAAAGTGTGAGGCTGTCCCACCACTTGGAGTTAAGATATAGGCCAGGTATGAACAGTCAAAACCTCAAATCACACCCAGTACGGTATGGTTCATGTGACAATAGGTGGAAGGTGAAGGTCATTTCCATGAGCTCAAGAGAAACATAATGTGACGTCTTAGTAGTTCATATTTGGGTCCTCTTAAAACATGCACCCACTAGGTACTCTATACTGTAATCCTGAAAATCAGGGACCATGCTGCATTGGGATCTAGGGGAAGGGAGTAGCAATGTTACAAATCCAAGGGAAGACTGTGATATGAAAAGTGTTTCACAAGGAAAATTAGGTCTACACTTGCCCAAATTGAATGCAGATACATGTTTCAAGTCACATGGATACCATAGATTTATAGAGTCAATGTCATTGGTAGTGAAAGTAGAAAGTGAATACACTGAGATACATACAGTATGAGAACATTTGCAATGTTGACGACCCGCGACCCGCCCTACTCTCCCTCTGATTGGCTAGTAATCCTTATTGGCGCCAGAGCTATGTATTGGTGTTTAGGAATGAGGACCATCAGAGTTAGGGTCAGGGGTTAGCCAATCAGAACCAGAGTAGGGGGCGGGCATTGTCATCATCGTGGGAATCCTGACACTCTCCACAATAGCTGATGCTCCTGGACAGGTATGGGATGAGCAATGATGAATTTTAATATTTCAGTATTGTAAAGTAGTAGGCATTTGTTAATAATTACCATGGAGCAGAGTTTATATTGGTTCCTAACGTTTCAGTTTGGTGTGAAAAGTTAGGAATGTGTAGAATATGTATAGTGTGTATGTGTATACTAACTTGAATGTGAACATATAGCTCAGTCTACTGCAAAAAGTCATAAACACCACATTTAAAGCATAGATCAAATTAAGTTGTATGGATGTATTTTATTCATATATATTGAAAATAATGAATATGCTAGTATGCACCACAAAACATTACTCTGATATTAATGTGTTTTTGTTCTATTGAGGTTGGAGTAACCAGTAACTCATCAACCCTCCATCATCCCTGCCAACCAGTCACCCATCAGCCAACTGACCGCTTGTCCTCTCAACCAACCCTCCACCAGTCCTGACATGCAGCCTCCCAGTGCTATGTTGAATCAGGGTATGTTGTGGTGACATTTTTAGATAACGAACACAATAACGTATTTTTACGAAGGTGTTACACAAGTAAATAATACATACATGTAGGTCAGAGTAACTAACCTTGGAAATCTTCCTAAAGATGATTGATTTGTGAACTTTGTTTCTACACTTGTCATGACATTACATCACATTATGTAAATTGAAATTTGTTTTGCTAGAGTTGTGATATTGTGGTAATAAATTGTAGTATTATATTCATATATATATATCTGAGTGTGTGAATTGATATGATCCCTAAAACTGAGCTCACCATTCATGTTTACTCTTTAGATTTTTTATCTTTTCACGTTTTTAGTGGATTTGGACTCACAAACATATGTCGTAGGGCGACAAAAGTGAGAAAAGTGAGCAGCGGAGTTGGTGTTTGTGCGCCGTGTGCGCGGAGTCAGTGTTTGTGCATTTGACAGAGCCGGCTCACAATGATTTAATATATTATCTAGGGCAGCAGGGCTCCATCAAATTGGCCAAATATATTGACATTCAGACCGTGAATACATGGCACATTGAACACCATTTACTGCAGTCCAAGCAGTCTTTTGTGATATGTATATCGCCTATGTTGATATCGTGATGACCGTAATTTTTAGATAGATAGATAGATAGATAGATAGATTACTTTATTCATCCCCGAAGGGAAATTAAGTCGTCATAGCAGCCGGTATATTTGAATACAATAAAATACAATACAATACAATAAAATACAATACAAATACAATAAAATACAATACAAAGAATCAAATAAAAAATAATTGCGGTAATTTAGTGCAGTTCTGTGATGGTGGCTCTGACAGAGGTAGATGAATTGTACAGTCTTATTGCGGTTGGGAGGAACGATTTCCTGTATCGTTCCTTAGAGCAGCGGGGTTGAATGAGTCTGTGGCTGAAGCTGCTCCTTAGCTTGTCCAGTGATTTGTAGAGGGGGTGAGAGGGATTGTCCATGATTGCCAGCAGTTTTGCCAGCATCCTGTCCTCCACCACCTCCTCTAGGGTGACAAGCTTAGAGCCAACCACAGACTCTGCCTTCCGGATGAGTTTTTTCAGTCTGTTGGCGTCCTTTGCCTTGATGCCCGCACCCCAGGACACCACAGCAAAGAAGATGGTGCTCGCCACAACAGACTGGTAGAACATCTGCAGCATCTTGTTGCAGACATTGAAGGACCTGAGCCTCCTCAGGAAGTAAAGCCGGCTCATGCCCTTCTTGTAGACGGCCTCTGTGTTGGTGGACCAGTCCAGTTTATTGTCCAGTGTGACACCCAAGTACTTGTATGTAGGTACCACCTCCACATCCGTCCCACCGATGCAGACAGGAGAGGGCAGGGGCTTGTTCCTCCTGAAGTCCACCACCATCTCCTTCGTCTTCGCCACGTTGAGCTGCATGTGGTTCTCCCCACACCACTTCACAAAGCGGTCAACCAGGTCCCTGTACTCGGCCTCCCTCCCGCCCTCAACACACCCCACAATGGCCGTGTCATCAGAGAACTTCTGCAGATGACACGACTCAGTGCAGTACTTAAAGTCGGCAGTGTATGTGGTGAAGAGGAAGGGGGACAGTACAGTTCCCTGGGGGGCCCCGATGTTACTGATCAGACGATCAGACACACAGTTCTGTAATCTCACAAACTGCGGCCTGCCCGCCAGATAGTTATCGACCCAAGCGATGAGGGGAGCACTCACCCGCGTGCCCTCCAGTTTGGCCTTCAGCAGTCTGGGCTGGATGGTGTTGAAGGCGCTGGAGAAGTCGAAGAACATGATCCGGACTGAGGTGTTGGGTCTGTCCAGGGAGGAGTAAGCCTTCTGCAGCAGGTAGATGATAGAATCATCAACCCCAACATGGGGCTGATATGCAAACTGCAGGGGGTCTTGTGATGGGCACACCAGCGGTTTGAGGTGTGCCAGGACCAGTCTTTCCATTACCTTCATGATGTGAGAGGTCAGTGCCACCGGCCTGTAGTCCTCCAGTGCAGCAGGACGTCCTTTTTTGGGCACTGGGACCAGGCAGGATGTTTTCCAGAGCACTGGCACTCTCTGAAGGTGTAGGCTCAGGTTGAAGAGGTGCTGGAGAACTCCACAGAGCTGGCTGGAACATGCCTTCAGCACACGAGGGCTGATGCGGTCCGGTCCCGCAGCTTTCCTCTGTTTGAGCCTCTCTAGCTCTCTCCTCACCTGGTTGGCTGTGAAGTGGAGTCCAGACTGGGGGGTGGGGGATGTAAGTGGTGGGTTTGAGGGTGGTGGTGATGAGGATGGTGCAGAGAGGTGAGTGTTGCAGGAGGTGGTGGGGGGCAGTGGGTGATGTGAGGATGTCCGGGGTGAGGGAGGTGTGAAAAGGTCTGTGATGAAAGCCAGCGGGGGGGTGGGGGGAGGTGGTGACGGGGGAGGTGAGGGGGATATCTTTTTAGATATCTTGTACGGTCTATGATTTAAAACCCATAAGCATGATCTGTTTTTGTCCCTGTTCTAAAGCCAAATAAGGTTTGCTGCCATCTAGTGGTTATTTATTTTCCAACCAGCTGACTAGTTAATGGGTTTGAAGTCATCAGTGGATAATGAGATGAAATGTTGCTGGTCATCAACGTAATCATGTTATTTTTGTTGATGATAATGCCAAGGGGAATCATGTAAAGTTAAAAGTGCACAGGAAGGAATCCTGTGGAACCCCAAACACTAATTGTTTTTTGTTGGAGTGGAAGTCGACTGTTAATCGATTAGTTGTTGCAGCCCTAGATTGACACACCCAGCTTTTTAGCATTTCCAGTAGGTTCCCATGATCTCCATGATGCATGTGCTAAATGCATAGCTCTGGTAGGAGTATTAGGATGTTCACTGACAATTGATTATCAAATTGTGCAACAATGCTAATATTAATATATATGAGGTCAGATTGAGAGTAAGTGTACTCTTGTTTTGCTCTTTCAGAAGCAACCATTCAATCACTGGAGGAGAGAATTATTACCCAGTGAAGAAGGTACTGAAAAGCAAAAGGCTGAAGGTTTTATTTGTTGTAATTTGAGGTCAAAAAATTCAGTTGTAATATACAAAAAAATGTTGTACTACAGAGATACTAACTGGATTTACAATCACTACAACTTCTAACTGTAAAGTCATCTGACCATAGGTTTGCTTTTAATGGTAAACATGTTTTAATGTGTTTCAGGGGAACGTAATGGAATTGGTGGAGCAGGAGCCCTGTTCCATGTGGTATGTAGAATTTGATTGTCCCTAAAATTACTTAATGTTTACTGCAATATTACAATTAAGAAATTAGTATTAGATATCGTTAGTTTTTCTTATATAACATTATGCATTTCTTTACTTTTATGTAAATTGTTGCTGCCAATGTGGTGCTATTTATTTATTTGAAAAATATTTTTAAAAAGACAAGTATAAACTATTGTCTTGACAATTGACTATTACAATAATCAGGTAATTTACACTAATCAGCTTACTGTGCGCATGTTAACATATTCAATGCGTATGGCATTTATAGCTTGCTGTGTCTCGTTGCCCTTCTTCCTTGTCAAGTTTTAAATTCCATTCAATGCTAATGTAAAAAAAATTCTTCTCGGTTGATTACAGTGGGAAGATGTGGCGCTTGCAGTGGGCCAAAGAAGAACACCAGGAGTTGACATACATACACACAACATGAATATACACAAAATGCACACACACACACACACAGATGTGACATAAAAGATTCAATGTTAAGTGTTTATTTTTTTTAAGTTTTTGTTAATATTACGTATATATATATATATATATATATATACACATATAAGTAATATTAACAAAAACTTTTTGAAAAAAAATATATAAATACAATATATATACAGTATATATACTGTATATGTTTATAATTTTGTAATATTACTATTATTTTTATTTGTTTAATTGAAAAGACTATCGTGCTGTTTCTTTAGCTTACTGTTAATTTATATTTTAGGAATGTAGTCAAATTTGTTTTGTATGTATGGTACATACATTAATTAAAAACCCTTCAAACCCCAACGCCTTGTGTGATTGTGTGAACTGCTGAAACCATTTGCTGCTGGAATTGTTTGCTGAATTTTATAAATAAATTATGTAATTGATTTAGCCCTTGCCTTATACAGTATGTCTATCATCTCTATACAGTAATACAAAATAAAAAAAATTGCAATTCAAGTAGACAGCAAATTTGTTTTTATTCATCGCTATTACAGAGCACATGAAGATATGTAAGCACATGAAGATATTGTTTGTACATAACAGTATGTACAAACAACTCTTTACATGGCTGAAATACAAATACAAAGATAAAAAATGTATTAATGATATACGAAAAATAATCTTAATGTTCATCATTAGTCCATATCAAATTTATCAAATACACAATAGGAATATATACTGTAAAAATGTGCACTCCCCATACCAAGCCGTCCAAGATGACAGATCAGCTCACGCATGCGCAATCAGGCCCGCCTCGGTATGAATGTAGTTGCGGGGACTTCTTAGATCTGTGGAATCCGTGGAGGTGTAATCTATCATCAAATATTAATATCAAAGAACGTGAATAACATTCACGCTCACTGAACGACACAACGCACGGACGATGATTCAAACAGCATGCTACGACGTGGTTTACGGCATGGCAGCGTTCACAGCAACCACCATAGCAACGATAAAAACGTTACATTACTACGATTTTTCTGGCGAGATCTGAAAAATATTTGTGATAACTAATAAAATATAGATCATAAGCATGAACTGGCTGAAGATTGTGGAAGCAAAGAGCATATTTCTCGCTAGAAATGGTGTCAGAATGTATTTTAATGCCCAAACTATATTATAAAATGACATTTTTATCTGAAAATATAAGGAATGTCCGCCATGTTTCGTTTCGCAGACGGGATCTTTAGAGTCACATGACGTGGGCACAGGCCAATGCAAAACAACGGGCAGACAAAACGTAGACATTTCACAATTTGAGAGGCCAAATTGTGAAATGCCTACGTTTTTCCAAGTGGACCAACGTAGGTGGTGTACGTTTTCTGATGAGACTGGGTTGTACTATGTGACAGCATTGTTCATACCAAAGACTTTGACCCTGACATGATTGTTCGTGCCAGACATATACTAATATTTCAGAAACCTTTTACTCAAAATGGAGAAAAAAACATCCAATGAGCAGCAGGTTTGTTAGCAGAAACACATTGTTGATGACAGATTCAGAGGTCAGACTGGTTGGAGCTAAAGATTATGGTAACTTAGATAACCACTCTTTACAACTGTTGTGCAAACAAACATCTCAGAATGAACGTCTCCACCCTTAAGGAGGATGGACTGAAGTAGCATAAGACCAAGTCAGGATCATTCCGGTCAGCCAAGAACAGAAATGCGAGTCCAAACTACAAAGTGCTACATGTTAGTGCCATACAAGTGCAGCTAAACTTAATATATATATTTTTTATATAAACACCAGAGTTGACGACTGTTATGACAGCATTTTTCCCCATGTTCTCTCATGATGGGCAAATCTGCCTCTGAGCCTGTGCGTGTGTCCTCGCCATCCTCTTTGCTCTTTAAAAGTGGTGGCTTGTGTAACTTTGTTGAAATTTATTGAAACTTTGTTGCAGTGTTTCAGTTTCATTCAAATGTGAGAGCGCATTGTTGCGACCTCTTGATTATTTTGTTACGTGTGTTCTGATAATGTGTTCATGATTAAAGATGATGCATTTAATGCGGCTATAAATAGACTCTGTTGCGCTTTCTTTTTGAAGGTGTGGGGAATTGGGGGTGCGTGAAACCGGTCGGGATGTAGAAGGGGGTGTGTGGCCCTAAAAAGTTTGGGAACCAATGCTCTAGGGCAAGTGTGGTGCGCTTTTGTATGGCTATGTCCACCAGCATTACCACTTCCAGTAGTTGACATTTAGGCTAAAAACACGGTGAAAATGAGGCGAATATGAATGTTTGGGCTTGTGGACACTTCCATCCTCACACATTTGTACACCATTGTGAGAATAGAGCATAGAAAAGAGAATAGAACACATACTCTCTTCTCTACAAGCAATACCCAAGGTCAGGTTATAGATAAAGGATATAGATAAAAGAGTACATTGTAGTGTCTATGCTCATGGACTTGTATGATTTCAAATCAAATATGGCTTAAAAATTGTAATGACAAACATTGCAATACAATAAATACTAAATACAAAGGCTTGTTGTCAAATACTGAAGTTGTATAGATTTGTTGTTTACTGTCTCAACACTGTCCGATCTATATTTGATTTGATATTTGTTTGTTTTTATGCTCTTATAAGCAGCTTTCTGTGTTTCCGTTACAAACTACGGAGAGCTCATATGCTGTAATAAGGGTTATTATTTGTATTGCTTTGCATTAGAGCTATGAACAAGGAGTGCTTTTCACTGCTTACTGTTCACTCCTGCCCACATATGGTTCAGGGCCTGCTGATGTGGTACAGTCCATGCCCACCTCATTTTCATGGAGTTATTTTAGCCACTGTCAGGTTGTGGTTATTGAACAATGGACAACTTTTCCATTCAAGTGACTGCAACAGGAGTCATAGGTCTGTTACTTTTTGCCACTATTTGAAATTCAAACATTGATTCAAACGTTGGGGAAAAAACAAACCTGTACGAATGCAAAATATAGTCTAGAAGCTCATTGGACCGTCTCAAGTGATCCAGAAGAGGGCGATCACAGTCAGCTCGACCGATTTCCTGCCCTCCTGTCCTATCAGTGAAGTCAGTCAGTGATGTTATGTTGTTTTGCAATGAAAATGGAGGATGCTAAGCAAGCATAACCGTCCTGAGCAGGCAATCACACCAAAGCATATGAGAAGTGGTGTCTTGAAGTGTTGTTGTTGTGTTCTACACTGTTCTGGTAAAGTAATGAACAATGGTGAGGCTGGTTGTTGACTTTGCACCATGCAACTGCCTTACTTTTCAATGGCAACAAATCTGCAGGCTCATCTGTTAACTTTCCACCCAAGCGAGACAGCGGAGGAGGAACCACAGACGAGCAGATAAATGGAGTGTTCAACCTTGTCGGGTGAATGAATATACACTTGGCTGCTTGTATGTACACAAATACATACAGGGTCATCCCATGTCCCTTAAAATGATGGAGAAATATCACACATAATTATAATAATAATGATAATTATATGTAACATAATATTATTCAATTTTTACTATATTATTATTTTAATTTAATTTGAATAAAATTATAACAATACAATGTCATTTATATGATATTCAAATCATATGTAAAGCTTGACCCTTATTGTTGACACTGCTAGAGGTGTTGATGCTTTCTTTATACACTGTTTTGTTTGAATTCTTCTTCAGAACCAGCTCTCCATTTAAAATTAATCACTAAATTACTTACTATAAATCTGCAAAGACGGCCACTAAGTCTCTTCTCCAATAAAGGTTACCTCAATCTGATCACTGAAACTGCTTAGTTCTCTGTTGTTTGGCCGCTGGAACAAAACTAGTCTGCTAAATTTTTCACTTTGTAAGGAAAAGGATTTCGGTTTTGACTTGACCACAATGGTGAGGGCTTTACATGCAGAAACTATAATGACCCGTAGACCCGCCATGGCACACACTCAGTTCCCAAAATGCGGAAGAAAGAAGAAAGAAAAAAGCCTGAATCTCCCCCCTGATTCAAACCTGCACCAAACTTTATTGGCTTCTTCCCTGACCCATACCACACCCTTTTCTCATGGAAATCATGTATTTTGTGTAACATTGCTTACAAACAAACAGGACAGGTAAACATAACCTCTTTAGCGGAGGTAACAAAAATGGTGATGACAGGAATTAAGGAGATGGTTGTTAAAAAACTTTTGCATTAGTATCTTAATTCTCTCTAGTTCAAATAATTAATAGCTTCTGTTCAGATCTCATCACAAAGATAACAACACAGAGATGAAAAGCTCTTACCTTGGCTTTACACAGAAGATTAACACATCTTTGCTGAAATTAGCAAACAAAAATCCAACTGCGCTTCATGGCAAATAGGTGCACACCAATATTGGAGTGAAGGTAAGTGGGCACATAGATCAGAGGGGCTGGGTTAGACTGGACAGTGTGTGTGCATGTGTGCATGTTTTGGGGTGTGGCTACAGTATGTTACAGGAAAGAATGATGTCCAGGCTTTGTGTTCAAAGACCATTTGCATTGATGGCATGTCTCCACGTCAGCTGGAGCAGTCAGCACATGCACAGAGCCTCTTAATTTCCATGGATATTTGTATAATCAAATCGAGTGCTCTGCTTCAGGCGTTCAGACAGCAGATCCCTGTCGCATGTAGCAAGTCCCGTTCAGTGCTGACCCCACAGGATGAGGATCCTTGACCATCATGATGAACTCACTAAATATTTTCTGATTTGCAGCCATTACAGGATCGCTTGAAAATGTCAAAATATACTGACAGACCTGCTTCTGCAATGTTTTTCCTTTCGATACATTTTGATAATACTTGGTTTTCATCTCGTCATTATGACTTTTAATAGTTTAAGCATAAGGTTGCAACATACAACCCCAAATCAGAAAAAGTTGGGATGGTACACTTGTTTGAATTTTGATTTTGTAACATATTTCCCCCAAAATTGGGACGGTAAAGCATTTACCACTTTGTAATGTTGCCATTCCTTTTCACAACACTTTAAAGATGTTAAGGGACTTAAGACACCAAGTGTCAGGTGTCATTTAGTCCCATTCTTCCTGGTATACATAAGGCTTCCTTTTGGCACAGTAAAGTTTTAACTGGCATTTGTGGATGTAACTACGTATTGTAGTGCTTGACAAAGGTTTGCCAAAGTAATCCTGAGCCCATGTGGTTATATTGGTTATAGATAAATAACGGTTCTTGATGCAGTGTCATCTGAGGGATCAGAGAGCACAGTTAGTCAGCTTAAGCTTAGCACCCTTGCTCTTTATGCACTGAAATTCCCTCCAGATTCCTTGAATCTTTTAATGATGTTATGCACTGTAGAGGAGGAAATATCCAAATCCCTTCCTATCCTTCTTTGAGGAACACTGTTTTTAAAAATGTCAATCATTTTCTCACACATTTGTTGGCAAACTGGCGATCCTCGGCCCATCTTTGCTCCTAAAGAGCTAGGCCTTTCCTGGATGCTGCTTTTGTACCAACTCATGATTACAATCACCTGTTGACATCAACTATTTCTCCACTTCATTTTTTAATCATTCTACCTTGTTACTTGCTCTAAATTGCCCTTGTCCCAACTTTTATGGGAATGTGTTGCAGGCCTGAATGGCAGGAATGGATATATATTTTCAAATAAAATGAAGTATGAAGAATCTTATCTTATGTTCATACTGTCTGCTATGCAATACAAGTCAAATTAAATTTAGAAATCACTGCTTTCTTTTTTTATTAGCATTTTACATACCATCCCAACTTTTTCTGAGTTGGGGTTGTAAAATGTGAAAGGAAGTGAGTCTAAATGTACTGTATGATCAGTGGTGTAAAGTAACTAAATATATGTACTGTACTTGAATACAATTTAGAGGTACACAAACCTCACTTGAGAAATTAGATTTCATGTAAAGTTATACTTTACAAAGATTCAAATTCAAAGATCTTTATTGTCATTATACTCATACTAAAATTGTATAAGGCTTCTCTCACAAATCTATAGTGTACAAATATAGAGAAATATAAACATGAAAAATAGCAGCAAATAACTTTATACAGAAGATAGAATAAGGCATATTTACAAATAGTACAAGCATTATTTGTTTTTGAAGTTGCAGTCCCTGTGTGGGCTGTGCATTGTGTTTTATTTTCAATCCATGATGTGTGTCACAGTGCTTGATGTGTTTGTTATGTTTCCCAAAAACAGAAAGCCAGAAGAGAAGAGAGGCGAGCCGTTGTGTCTGTATATGCTTTTACTCTGTATAATGTCATTTAAATTGTGGTTTTGCTATTTTTAGTTTAGCAAAAGATTTGTATACTCACCACTGTTCATGACAGGACATAAAGAAAGTACTGAACAGTGTGGGGTTGTTGCAGCAACTTAAGTACAATGATGTGAAAAATAAATTAATCTCTGACCACAAAACTTTGTAACAAATACAATTTCTCATGACTTCTCTTCTCATTTTAGCCATGCAACACAGAGGATCCAGTGTATGGAGAGCTGAGTATAGAAACTGACATTTTTTTCTTTCTTTACTTTAGCAAACAAACACATGTTGTGTATTTACAGAGACACAAAGATGATGTAATGATCCTTGCTTGGGCCTCTGCTACAGTCAGTTGTGTCTGTAAGTGTTTTACTAGTTTACACTGTTCATATAAAAAAAACTTTAGACATTTTAAAGCAGCCCCCATTAAGCCGTTACATTTTAAGACTGACTACTGTGACAGGCTTATACCGAAAATAATAGATAATAGTTGCATTCTGACCACAGTAACAATTCCTATGTGTAATTGTTGCTCTTCATTGTTAACCCTGTTGGGAAAAATGACAATAACAGGCTATGCACATGACTCCACAGGCTCATAAAGTTAGCTCTTTGTTTATTGTGAACATCTTACAACATAAAACATATATGTAAGTAAGAAAAAGGGGCACTGGAAGTGCATACTTATGGAGTGCAAGCCCCTTTTTTCATATTTCGTGAAAACATTTTGTGAAATGCCACAATATTCCCACTTTCATCATAGACAGCTCAAACTCAATCAGTACAAATAAACATTCATTACACAGCGAGAGCAGATAAACAAAATTTAAGCAAATCAAGCTATTTACATATCCTATTCTGTCTTACTGTGCTACTTCCCCTCCACAATTAAATTCAAATTTATAAAATGTTGGACATGTTTTCATATTGCCATCACAGCCGTCAAATAGAGAAACACCCTTGGTTGCAATACAATGATTTTAAGTATTTGTCCTCACTGATTGTTTCTTTAACATATAAATTCTTCTAAATTTTGGTCTTTCATTTGAAACTGCAGCTGGATACCACTGGGTAATCACTTTTTATCGCAAGTTTTTTGCTTCCCTCATGATTTGACTGGTTTTGAAGTCAATGAAGTCTTTAATCTTGTGTTTTAGTTTTATAAAGTGTGGCTTGGTTTTGATGTTGTTGTCTTCTTTGAAATGGGAAGATTGTCTTTTAAGTATTTTCCCACTTGTCCACATGTATGAAGGAACAGCATAGGGTATATAATGAGGAATAATTTAATATATCGTTGACTATATATTGCTATTGACTTGAATAGTTTAGGTTGTTATTGAAGGAAGTCATTTACTAATATATTCTTAAAAACTACAAATCCACAAATCACAATCACATGCTAAAACCAGAGACATATAATATATGAGAGTGCAAAAGAATGTGCCGGACTGACACACAAGGTTAGATGGGGTTTTAAACGGTTTCATTGTAATTACACAGAACTTTTCTTTACTGACAAACACATAATTTATTTAAGTTACACATAAGCTCTATTACAAAAAAAATCAAAGTGAATGTTTGTACCAAATTTGAAGGAAATACTCTCTTGCTGATCTTGAGATATCACTTTAGGGAAAACAATAAAATACTATGCAAGGCCACCTTCACTTTTGGCTAGAAAAACAAGTGAATTCATTCTGGAGATATCGCTTTCACAAGACAAAGAAATATGCTTTGTGACTGTGTCACTGTCACCTTGATCTTTGACCAAAATTTAATCAATTCATCCTCCAGTCCAAGTGAATATTTATAGCAACTTTAAAGAAATTTCCTTAAGGATTCTGGAGATATCATAAGAATGGGAACGGCAAACAACCCCATAACGATGTGGAGGCATACAAATATTACTTATTACACTGTCAAATGCATTATATAAAAACACGGGTAGTGTGACTATTATATTCTGTGCCAGTCATTGTTGTCTGTGGTTCTGCAGGAGACTTACTTTACATAAATGCAGTGACTCTCAATCGGCATCTTTGTTACTTCCACTGTGCTGCTTTGTTGTTCACCCCCACGCAAAAACAATGAAGGCAAAATGTTTACTTAATGTTTACATAAAGTTGAACATTTCTGTATCATTTGTTAGTCACCATGTCACCCACTACTACACTCTAAAACTGTGATCTTGCGACTTTTTCAGTTTTATGTTGCAGAGGACGACTGCAAAATAAACACACTGAATATCGAGTAGGATTGTTGTTTATGTCACACACACACACACACACCAAAATTATCAACCCTAACCTGTGAGTGATTCCTGGTACTCCATTTACCTGATACTAAGACAACTTGTCATTGTGATGCCACCCCTTGAGTAAACAAGTTCACTGATCTGTGTAACACAATTTTGCCTTGTGTAACTGATTTGATTGGCAAACCATAACAAACCATTTTGCATCTACTTTGTGGACATTTGATTGTCTATTACACACACACACGCACACACACACACACACTGTCTTGAAGAGTTCTGATGTCATTGACTTAATTTCCTAGTTACTTAATCTAACCCATTACCACTACTTGCCAAATCCTAATCTTACACAAACCTTGATGTGTGTCTTCACCATAGAATGTAAATCATTACATTCAATGGGGACCTGACCAGTTCACATAATGTGACTGTGTAAACAAGACAAAAGATATTAAATAACAAAAGAAAAACATGATCATTCATACAATGCCATTTATATTTTACATTAACAAAAAGTATGTAACACTAAATAAATCGTTTCATGCTAATTGCATCAGTGTTGTTGTGAGCAATGCTTTGACTAAATAAAATCTTCAAATTATGATTTAAATAAACCTTTGCTCATCTTTCCTTGTTTGTCGCTGCAATGAAGACAAAGAAAATTGTATAACAGTTGATTTGCCAAAGCTGATCATCAAGTGTTGATGAAGGAGTGCGATGCACCCGATTCATTAGATGACACGTTGTAACCATCTGGAAAAACATTCACAAAACAACACAATTAGGTTTGCGGTTACAAAATATGATATCAAAGAGCATTTCTCGCAGTGGTGATTTGAGCTTTGGTGAGGTCAGCATGCTAAAATGCTCACATTATGTTGTCATATTAACATGTTGACGTCTATGCTCATGTATTGTTTCAGCATCAAATATTTATTGTGCTCCGAACGGATATTTTCCTTTTCTTTCTTGGAAAAAAATGCTCCCTAGGTAAGGTTAGGTAATTCCTGGTTTAGACCAAAGTACTGGAGTGACTGAACACTACAATCTGGATAATAAAACAACTAAACCAGTGTTTTGAAAGCATCTGTCTTTCTGTCTAAACTGTTGCTATACCTCTTCCTCTTCTCCAGTTGCGGAAAATGCCCAGTCCGTTTGATGATGACGTTCCACCGCTGGTGCTCTAAAATAAGAATATAAGCAAATACTTGATTCACCACAATATTTAAAAAACAAACCCTGATTCTCCCAAACAAAAAACAAATCAATGTGATTTAGAAGTATGTTCTTACCCTTGTCCCACTTTTGGATGTCTGTGACATCAATGCTATTTCTGTCCGCACCTGAAAAGATAATCCTCAGAAATAAGCACATAAAACTCAAATAGGTTTGTTAAAAATAAAACTTTATTGAAAGGTCATTAAATGGCCAAATTAAGCTAACTTGATTTCCATTAACCTATATTAATGACCTGCTGAGCAGATTTATTTTGTGTTGGGTACGAGGGGCGGTCCACTCCAGCCCACTTTGGTCACTGGATATTATTTAGTTATCTTTCATGCCCAATAGGTCTACCAGTGGACCAAATATTCCAACCACAGCAAGACATCAAAATGAGCCTAATTCTGCAGGACAATCTACAACCTGTCCTGGGAAACTACAAGAGCAAGTATGCTTATTTCAGAAAATTCAAAGTTCATTTTAATAACAGACAAACTTATATAAAATGTGGAAGTTTGACAAAAGCTAATGAAATAGTTAAATAATAGCCAATTAACAATCTACAATTTAGCACTAATTAGTTTCATTGTTTTCCTCTAATTGTACAGACAGAAGATCAATTATTGCTGTTGTTTTCTTTTTAAATGCACCCTAACTTTACCAAAGAGATATTAAAACCAGAAAATGTTTTTAAAATTACAACGGCTGCTCTAGCAATATCTGAGAATTAGTTTCATTACTCATTGTCACTAGATTTTAGATACTGCATTCTATTCATATATTAAACCTTAGGAATTCAATGTTAAACATGTAAAAATGTTGATTGTATTTCAGAATGGATTTTGCCTTCAATTATCCAAACTTAGATTTTTATGTCAAACTTACCTTTTCGTCCAACAGTGTTCCAAACAACAATATGAAGAAACCCTTCATGAAGACAAAAAGTGGTATCAGATAAGAGCATGATTAAGAAGCTATAAAATAACTGAAATGGTGTGTTCACAAAAAACGTGGCACAAATTGAATGAATTTCATAAAAACTCCATGCAGAGATGTGTCACATTTAGAGCACTTTACATTCGAGTTGAAATATTTGAACTCAGGCGTCAAATTCGTGAGACACGATATCGTGTCATCCTATTGGCGACCCAGTCCTGGCACTGACCTAAGCTCGAGAGTGATCAGAGCAGTCACTGCTCAGCCTCAGGGAGTGCTGGAAAGCTCCAGTAGGAGGCGGTGACAGTCCCAGAGCTGTGTGCTGTACCGGGTGGGCAAATGGACCCACACACAATGGCACTGATTTCCCCGGCATTTCAACAAATGTCCAACACTGCAACGCTTCAGATAGTAGTCATCCTCTCTCCCCTAATAGAACAGGCTAATACTCCCCGTTTGTGTTTATTAAACCCAGATTAAACAGAAATGATCCCTCAGCACGTTTAGGACATCGCAAAAATTTGTGCCTTGTTTCGGTGTGAACACACCATAAGAGTATTAGCAAACACTATGATTTTACCTGCAGTGAATTGAAGAATGCAAATGAAATATGGATTCCTATATTGTGTGGGTCAGTCATAGTTCCAACTCCCAGACCCCAAGTTAATCCAAAAAATGGTGTGAGGAAGGCCAAAGTCCGAGCAATAACCACAAGAGCATTCCTCTCTGCGGCCTGTGCAGCATCTACCACTGCCCTTCTCCTCAACATTTTGTACAACACCACAAACAGGATGCCCAGGTTTATTACCACTATAATCAGTGCAGGGATCACAAATGCCAGTAGAGCCATGGACTGATTCCAGTTGAGCCAGCAGACCCCAGTTTCTCTGATGTAGGTGTCTGCGGGTGCAGTTACAGCAATGGTTATGATTGCAATGATGAGGGGTGCCCCATAGCCTAAACAGAATCCGATAGCCAACAAAGAACGCTTCGACAAATCCCCACCAAACACACTGACTGTGCGGTAGAGCAAAAGCAGAGCTGAGGCTAACATCCAGAAAAACAGGGCTAGGTAGAAAAAATGGATGAAAAAGGTGGCCGCAGTGCATGCTGGTTGGTTTTTCACCTCCGCATCTGAGATGGCTGCTGCAATAATAAACCAAATGTTTGCAATCAGGAGGGACAAAGCAATGTTAACAATGGACACATGACGCAAGTAGGAGGTGGTGCTCTTTCGAATTTTTCTCCATATGACAGCTTCAATGATGAGGCATATAACCAAGGAGGCCATGGATATGCCAACTCCGATATAGGTTATATAATCCAACAGAGGGAAATCAGGAACAAAGGGCGACATAAGGATGGAGAAGGAGGTCAGATGGTTGCATGTACAGGTGACGGTGTTGTTAACGTTGAATGTCAAATTGCAGCCCTCATCGTCCCATCCTCCCATGCCATCGAAGAGGCCGAAGTTCCAGAAAACACACTGTGGGTTCCCCAGAGTATTGTTGATGATATCAAAGGCAAAGGAAATATTATTGATGGTGCCAACGGACTGGACAAGCACGACCTTCCCATTGATGACATTGAGGGTTGAATTGACTTTGTCTCTTGCTGGGAGCACGTTATCCATTGAGGAAAATGTTATCACAGTGATCGACTTATTTCCTCCATTAGCCTCTGGTATGTCTATCTCCACTGAAGAATTAAAGTCACCACTGAAGGTGTCTGTGAATGTGGTTTTGTTCAAGAGAATAGAGGGTGTAACAATCTCAAAAGAGTTATTGTTAATGTTACTTGTTATAGTCTCAAGAGACTGCAAAAATAATGAGCTGGTGGTATCAGCTTTGCGGACGTTACGTTTTGCTACTGAGCTTTTTACAGTGGATTTGGTGTTTAGAAAGTCCCATTGTTGCCTTGACTCATCTGCAGTGAGGACATCTGCAGTGAGTAGGATATCCTAGGAGAGAATTGAAAGGTAAGTGGACATTAGGTGATGTAAAAATACAGTATATATTTTGCATACATGCATTGTTTAGGTCATGTGTAGAGTATATCTCTGCAGCAGACCGCTTCACATACCTTCATTTCAGTTTCAGTTATCAAGATATTGAAAAATGATGTAGTGTTTGCTACATTATTGAATATTTCAACGGTGGCATTGATGTTGGGCGATGATTCAACCACTTCCTTTTTGACCTGGAGAGTGACTTTTGTCAGGTTTTTCAGGAATGATGCCAGTGAATTATTATTCAGGAACTGTGAGATGAAAAAGAAAAAGTGGTCAAATTAAAGTCAGTATGTATGTGTACAATTTTTATTTACTGATAATTGGGTATAAGCTTTTATCCATTAACCTGACTCAAGGGCATGTGGGTATGACCAACTCAGTTTCTGCAGTGTTGTTTATTGCTGCCAGGTGACACATGTGACACAATACAGAAGTGAAGCTAAAAATGTAATGATGATGTGAGGTATACAGTATGAACTTTGGATTTAAAGTGAGCTTCATTCATGGGCAATTATTTGAGTTTCTCTCCACGGAGCAGGGGAGAGAAACCTAAAGGTGCCATTATGGAAAAGAAGTTCACCTTCTTTCATTCAACATGTGAGTAAAGTAATTAAACCAATCAGTCAAGTTCGTTAAATTCTAATATCAGAGGTGACAAGTCTAGGTGATATCTTAGTTTCAAGGTCTTTTCATTTGTAAATCAGATAGATGCTGAGAAGCGGTTTTATGTCTTCATTTCTTGTTGACTGGATTATTGTAATGCACTTTTCAGGGGCCTCCCAAAGAAAACACGAGAGACTAATTTAGAACTCTGTAGCTCCAAGAGGAGATAACACATCAGTGAAGTTCTAGCTGCTCTGCACTGGTTACCTGTAACACACAGGATTGACTTTAAGGTTCTACTCCTTACATACAAGGCTCTGAATGGGCTCGGACCGAGTTACATAGCTGACACTCTAGTTGACGATGTCTCCTCCATAACTCTGAGATCATCTGCAGCAAATCTATCAACAACAGCCACAAGAAAATCAAAGATTCATCTTTTGTAAATAATGCTCCAAATTTGTGGAACACACTGCCGCTAGATATCAGAGAAGCTAGTTCAGTGAATGTCCTCAAACTTCAAACAATAAAGACATTTGGGTGTTTGTGAGGGAGGACACTATGACACTATTCAGTATGCCTATTTTTATTCAAGAGTGGTCTTTAGTTTAACAGCAGGACTTATTGGTTTCAAGTTCCGATTTTGCCCTCCCTCAAATTCCTGCATTTACACTTGGATTATTTTGTGCAACAATGTCTATCAAAATCCTCCAACCAATTGACAAAATTGAATTCTCCAGCTCTTGTTGTGGGTGTGTTAGCCGTGGAGAGTGGGAGTACATGAACCCGGAATAAGTAAGAGAGCTAGATTACCTCAGACTGGTTAAGCAGCTCCTGAATTTGCTTTAGGATGCATTGTTCTTCTACAACTTTCCAGGTTCCATTTCTCTGACACTCTGCTATCCTTTTCCCCACCTCAGTTGAATCACAAGCACCTTCAGCCTGGTCACCAAGATTTCCAACGCCAAACTCGCTTTCACTGACACATAAGAAGGCTAGAGAGAAACAAGTGGGTTTTCACATCACTACTTGTAACCACAGAAAAAACATTGGCCTAAACCTGTATTTAATATGCTTCTAAAAACTGGAGTAACACTTACCCCCTGTGGAGAACTCCAGTGTTATTTCATTTTTAAATTCAGATGAGTTTACCACTTGACAAGTGAACTTCTCCATCGAGGTTGGACACTTGTCAATTTTATGTATATGTGTGATTTCACCACCTGTGTATTAACATTGAGGAAAACACACACATCATCGAAAATGACCGTCTTAGAACTGCATCAATATGTAAATGAACTCCTTTTGGGTTTGTTGGCGGTTTACCTTTAACAGATCCATCTACATCTTTAAACTCAACCTTGTAGGGGTTGTTGACAGAGCACTTCAGTGACACATTCTTTCCCACCTCACACATGACCCTTTGTTTCACTGGTGATACTTGGACTAAGGGTGTGTTCTTATAAGAGAAAGATGTGTTTGATTTCTGTCTGAAGATGTTTGTTTCTTTCAGCCTACATTCGTAGTTTCCTGAAAATAGAAGGTTGAATCGCTGGAAAACCACTTTTGCCAAAATAATACAAAAAGATATTGAGATATTGGATAACAGTCCCATCCAGTGATAAGGCAACAAAGCAAAGCAGGCTTAATTTCGCATTAACATAAGGTAACATACAGCATACCTGTCTGTTCTATAAATGACATCTCGTGTACATTTTTTAAGATAAATTGAAAACCAAAATATATCTTTTAATGTAATGCCCAAATATTTAGACACTTTTTGTCTCTTATCAGAGTTATGCAATTGTTTACAGTAGGTCAGAGCACAAGGAGAACTTCTATACACCACTTGCATTGCAAATGTGAACGATTTGAAAACAAGACATAATGAGACGACATTAAAATCATATATTTACTGCAACAATGGATCTATGTCTTACCATTGTCAGTGCCAAAAAATTTTGACACTGTTAAAGTTTCACTTTCATTGTTTTTCGCAAAACTGTGTAGACTATCTTGAAGTATTAACTCGCCATCACGTCTCCACTCTGCGGTCCAGCTGCCAGTGAAATTGAGATTAGTTGGTATTGGACCACAAGTCAAATTCACACTTGTTCCCCAAAAAGGGGAAGCAAACATTATGGATGTTGGGCCTTGAAAAAAAAGGGAGACCAGGCAGTTAATATACAGTCATCTGTACACATTGTTACAAAAAAGATAACATTTTATGTCTACCAGAAACCGACTTACTGTCAAATATCATAGAATAGCTTTCTGCCAGTTTTGTAAATATCCCAAGTTTTAATGCTTCGATTTGGCTTTCTTCAAATGCAGTTGCTGTGATGCTGTAATCCACGATGGTGCTTCCACTCCTGTAATATAGAATTTAATTCCAAAGAAAATCCAAATTAAAAACAGTACAGCTGTCATTTTGTCACATGAAACATGTCTGTGTTGCTTCGAAAACAAAGAAAAAAAATCCTTCAAAAATCCTTCTGATTTGTTTATTAGAGGATATACTGTAAATGCACAACATACCTGTCATCTCGCAGCACATTGCAAATTTTACTGAGCTACAGCAGCCTCAAGTGGTGATTATTATTTTGATTGTTTGTGCCTTTGTTACTGATCTATAGTCTGCATTTGCAGCAATTGACGACAGCTGGGGACAGCTCACCAGAGATGTCTACCATCTCACCAAAGTCACACAGTGCAAGAACTGGCGATTTGAGCGTAGAGTGAGAATGAAAGTAAACAATCAAAATTATCTTTTGGTCAAAGAGATGAAATGTATTCTTCTAAAATTAAGATGTGACTTACCTGAATCTTGTTAACGTAGCTGATTTTAAGGTTGGAATGTGCTCCCTACTTTGCTTTTGAATCTGTTTGAAACAGTGACAAAGTTTGCTTGATAATAATTCTACAATATATTAACAACACTTAATGAAAACAATGACTTACAGAGGCATTAACATCTTGATAAATTGTATTGCTGGGGTTGTTGTAGGCAGGATTGTAGTCCAGGTTCATGGCAAACGACAACTCACGCTCGACATTTGGCTCTTGACAAAGAAACAATTCCATAAACATACACAATTGTACTGGCTGCATTACATGTATAATACCACTTGTTGTTGTATTTTATTTTCTTGTTTTAACTTCCAGTAAGTGTCTTCAAGAACTAAAAAATCCTCTGAACATGCAAAACAAAAGAAAATGTTACTCATACCAGATGTTGGTGTTGGTGTTGGTGTTGTGGTTGTGGTTGTGGTTGGGGGTGTGGTTGTGGTTGGGGTTGTGGTTGTGGTTGTGGTTGGGGTTGGGGTTGTGGTTGGGGTTGTGGTTGTGGTTGTGGTTGTGGTTGTAGTTGTGGTTGGGATTGTGGTTGGGGTTGTGGTTGTGGTTGGGGTTGGGGTTGGGGTTGTGGTTGGGGTTGGGGTTGTGGTTGTGGTTGTGGTTGGGGTTGGGGTTGGGGTTGTGGTTGGGGTTGTGGTTGGGGTTGGGGTTGTGGTTGGGGTTGGGGTTGGGGTTGTGGTTGGGGTTGGGGTTGTGGTTGTGGTTGTGGTTGGGGTTGGGGTTGGGGTTGTGGTTGGGGTTGTGGTTGGGGTTGGGGTTGGGGTTGTGGTTGGGGTTGGGGTTGGGGTTGGACACATGAGACATTAAATAACTTCACCACAGTTTTCTGACACAAAAAATAATATTCTTTTATTCTTCTCTTGAAGTATGTGTATCCTACGAAATTAAATATGTATTTGGAATGGGGAATAGATAGATTACAGATTAACCTTGTGACAGCCTCCCTCCCCTCTCCCTCTCCCTCTCTCTCTCTCTCTCTCTCTCTCTCTCTCTCTCAGACACTCGTGCAGTCAGCCCTCACCAAACTGAGACTACTGTTGCACTGTGCCCACTTAACTTAAAGGGGAGGATAACAGAAGTTTACTGAACCAAATGGTTGGTTAACTCAACACACCCAGTACATCTACATCTCTCCCTGTTTCCAGATGCACTAGATGCATCCTGTCACTTAGATATCCTGTCACGTTCCTGAAAATAGGTCCATATGTTTTTTTCGACTAGTAATTGCAAATGTATCCACCACAGTGTGTCCTCAAAGTCAATCTAAAGCTCATTGGAGAGGCTATATCATGTGATTAAATTAAGCATTTCATCTCTCATCCAAGAGGCTTCTTCTGTTCAGTTCCACAGGTCTTGTTCGTAAAGAACAGATTCATATCTCGGTGCTCTGAGTTATTAATATTATTATGTCGTGTTCACGTAGTTTATTTTTCCCCAAACAGACCATGGGGCACCTTAATTTACACATTCACAGAAACAGGGATTTTTTTTACCAGCTGTTCTTCCTGCATTAAGCAACTGTAACTGTTTCTTTTAGTCTGGATGATGTGTTTATTCTCCTCGTATTTTTATTATACAAGAGTTTGATCCTCATTTTGAAATATGAGGCTCTGCTTAACTGGGACTGTGATGGTTAGGTTATGTTCATTTGGATCTCGGAAAGATATCCTGGGTATGTTGAACTCACTTTGTAGTACAGACCCCTGATTTTAAACAGATAAGTCAACACAAGTCTAGCCATGTATAGATCAACACCATAGACTGTATATAAAGATGGACAATGCTCCTTCACTTCCTCCCATTATACCAACACTGTATCCTTTACTTTAGAATTAAGTGATGGAGGTATTGTTGTATTTATCACTGTTAAGAAACCTTAATAAAAATTAGTAGCAGTTTAAGTATAAAGAAATATCTTCTTATGTTTTCAATGTGTTATATGTTAATTGGATAACAGTGTTAATCTTTTTTAATTAAATGGGTGGAATCAATTTAACAAGGAAACATGATAGAAACCTACTGTCTCCACACCACAGATTATTTCAGTCAAGTATGTACCGAAACCAGCTATTTGATTAAAGTTCTTTTAGTTTTATTGTCCAGTAAGTGTCTCCATGTACCAAAAAATCCTCTGAACATAAAAACAAAGGAAAATGTTTCTCTTACCATTAGATACGACCGGACATGGAGAGCTACCTGCAGAACAACATGAGTCATTAAATAACTTCACCACAGTTTTCTGACAGAAAAAACATTGTACTTTTCTTCATGATTAACATCACATCACTTTAACATGACATGGTGTTAAACAGATAAGTCAACACAACTCTAACCATGTGTAGATCAACACCATAGACTGTATATAAAGATGGACAATGCTCCTTCACTTCCTCCCATTATACCAACACTGCCATCTTGCATATTTAGAGCCAGAATAGCTATCGGAGGATGGACGCACAGTTGAAAGGCCTCATCGATACACGTTCTTGACCAATCACAAGTCAGTCTCAGCTGGCAGTCATAACTATCTTGCTTTCTTCCATTGCATCTAATTAATCATTAGATTCAAACTTACAGGAAACATGAGCATTTGAACAAACATCTGTAGTGGAAAATTGCACTGACCAGTGTCTAAGGTATTGGAAATCCCCTGACTAGGTGTCTCACTGCTGTGACCTTTATAAACAGGATGTATGCCCTTATTGGGTGATGCAGACGGGGGGGAGATGACCCATCTACCCGCCGAGGATCAGAGAAAGAGAAGTGAAACACAGATACATACATGCCACAGCAATGAAGAACACGCTTACGATTCTAACCGCAGACACACATACACAAGCTGCTGCAATGAAGAACACGCTTACGATGCTAACACACACACACACACACACACACACACACAGCAAACACAACTTTGTGGTTCTTATGTTAAGTACAATAGTGATGCTTTTAAGAAAATGCCTCAACTCGAACTGTGTGTTAACGGTCATAAACTTAATTTCATGGTCAACTCTGGTGCAGGTTATTCTGTAGTTAGGATGTCAGATTTGTCCACATCTCCTGAGATGAGTGGTCGTTTTATATTCTCTCAAGGTGCCAGCGGTGCCACTGTAAAAGAAAATTTCACAAAACCTCTTAAATGCGCCGTTCGGTTTGACAAACATCCCATAAGGTTTGAACATGATTGTCTGTTGTCTCCCTGTTGCCCAATTAACATATTAGGAAGAGATATGATGATTGTGTTAAGCCTCAATTTAGTATCCTCCCCTGATGGAGTGACAGTTACGCACAATTCTTCTTCACCCCCCTTCACAATGTCACAGACCACACATGAGCAGCTCTTTGTATATCAGTGGCAACTTCCTATAAATGCCTCCACTGATCTGCTCTCCAAGTCACACACTCTTATCACCCCTTTTTCTGATTTTATCCACACTGATTCACTGCACTGCACTTCACATGTGACAGACACAGCAGATCACGTTGATGATTCTCTGTTTTTGTATTTTTCCTGATGATTCTCTGAAAGTGTCCAATATTTTTTGGTCTGGTTCCACAAGTGCAGCTTCCGTCTCACTCACTGACCAACAGATGGCACTGTTTCGAGTCTCGAATTCCAGCCCTCACATCTCGCTCTCCAAGTCCCAGGATGACCAGTGGCAAGACTTAGGCCCATTTGTCAGATCATGCCAGGCTGCCATTGATTGGCAACCCACAACCACGCCTGACGTAATGTATTCACCCAGTCTGAGTGCATTTGATCTAAAAATGTCTCCAACCTTCTGTTTTCCAGCCACACGCTCATTTGTTGTGACTGAAAATCACCTTCATTCTTATGCAATGTTGTCCAACCCCTCTGATGTTTCGCCTTTACTTTCAGATCTGCCTGAAACACTGTGGGTAAAGGACAAATATAATGTGGGCCTCATCAGAAACTGTGATCCAGTCAAAATCACTCCAAAATCTGATTATAGGCCAACAACAATATCCACTCAGACAGGAAGCAGTGGAGGGGATACGTCCTGTTTTTGAATCCTTTTTGCAGGCTGGTGTAATTGTCCCCTGCCCTGATTCACCGGTCCGCACTCCACTGTTCCCAGTTACGAAGATCAGAGACAAAGGTCAACCTACAGAGTGGCGGTTTGTGCAGGATCTGAAGGCTGTGAATGACGCCGTAATTTTTTCGATCGCATATTGTTCCCGACCCATACACGCTGCTTTCCCAAATTCCGTCTAATGCAGCGTGGTTTTCGGTTGTAGACTTATCCAATGTTTTTGGTTTTTTTGTGTTCCTGTCCACAGGGACAGCCAGTACTGGTTAGCTTTTAATTTTGAAAACAAGGCCTACACGTTCACACGCCTGTGTCAAGGCTACTGTGAGTCTCCATCATTATACAATCAGGCTCTCAGGAACAAATACGATCGCTTTGCTGAGACATCTGGCTCGTGTGGGCCATAAAGTCAGCCTCAGCAAACTACAGTTTGTTCAACAAACTGTCACGTTTCTGGGTCATGTCGTCACCAAAGATGGCAAATCCCTGTCTGATAAGAGAGTAGAAGCTATTGTTAACATGCCTAAACCCTTGACGAAGAAACAACTCATGTCATTCATCCTTAGGTGCTCTGTACCATGGCAAATCACTCACTCCTCACGAACGTGTCGTTTGTCACACTGAAGAAGACGCTGCAGCAATCTCCCACTCTTGCTCTCCCTAACCCTGACAAACCTTTTGTTCAGGCTGTGGATGAAAGAGACCGCTGCATGACTTCCATCCTCCTTCAGTCTCATGGTGACAAATATCGCCCCGTCGCCTACTTTTCCGCCAAACTTGATCCGGTGGCAGCTGGCCTTCCACGTTGTTTGCGTGCAGTGGCCACCTGTGAAAAAGCTGTCCTTGACTCACGAGACATAGTAGGTTACTCTGCCTTGACACTCCTTGTTCCTCATGCTGTGTCTCTCATTCTTACAGAACAGAAGACCTCACATCTCTCTGCTGCTTGCTGGTTGCGGTATCACACTGTTCTTCTTGACATGCCAAACATCACAGTGAAACGCTGTTCAACTTTGAACCCAGCCACGCTTCTTCCGCTTCCGGATGACGGGGAAGAACACAACTGTGTGGCTGAACTTCAAGTCCAGTGTTCCCCACGACCTGACCTCTCTGACGAACCTCTTTCTAACTCTGACTTGATTCTGTATGTCGATGGGTCCACCTCACGTGACCCTGTCTCTGATACTAACTGTGTTGGTTTTTCTGTTTGTTCAGATAATGAAGTTCTCGTCTCGAGTTCTCTTCCTCATCACCTCTCAGCCCAGGCAGCAGAGGTCATCGCACTCACGGAAGCATGCAAATTGGCTACTGGTCAAACACTCACAGTCTACACTGACTCCAGATATGCGTTCAGTGTAACTCATGATTTTGGCGCCCTTTGGCAACACAGAAACTTCCTCACATCTTCTGGTAAAAAAATAGCACACCATGGTCTCATCACAGATCTTGTATCTGCCATTTTGCTCCAAAAAAATGTTGCTGTATGCAAATGTACTGCACAAACACGTTCTACGGATGTGGTGTCTCGGGGAAAAGCCAAAGCAGACACAGCGGCTAAAGCTGCAGCTCGCTTACCACCTCCTCTTTCACACACACAAGCGGCTGCACTCACATCTGACATGCCCTCCTCTCTCTCTGCAGTACAGTCCACTGCTGCTCCTCCTGAGATCTCCCTATGGAAGACGTCCGGTGCTATGTTCCGAGCTGGTGTGTGGTATGGTCCTGACAACAAACCCTGTTTGCCAAAACTTTTCTTCCCCTATTATGCTAAGTTGGCCCATGGCAAAGATCACACATCTAAAATGGGGATGTTATCTATGATCACAGAACATTGGTTTACGAAAGGTTTCTCCACTTATGCTCAAAAATACTGTCAGGCATGCGTAATCTGCACCACACACAATGTTGGCAGGCCAGTGGCTGTAACCAACCAGGCAGCACACCCACCACCTACTCGACCTTTTGAACATCTGATGATGGACTTCATAGAGCTATCACCATCAGAAGGTAAATCTCACTGTTTAGTGATGGTCGACATGTGGTCAAAATGGGTTGAAGCCTTTCCTGCCTCAAAACAAACTGCAAGTGTGGTCACCAAAGCATTGTTAAGAGACATTATTCCACGATGGGGAATTCCGAGCAGAATTTCCAGTGACAACGGCAGACACTTCGTAAACGGAGCTGTCAAACAACTCGGTTCTCATCTAGGTATGGATGTGCGAACACACTGCATATCATCCAGCCAGTGGGGGAGCTGTGGAACAAGAGAACGGCACACTCAAAACTAAACTTGCAAAGTGCTGTGAAGACACAGGTCTCACATGGACAAAAGTCCTGCCTCTGGTGCTGATGTACATGAGAATGAGAAAACGAGCCAGGTCTAATCTTTCACCTTATGAGATTCTTTTTGCAACTCCTCCCCACATTGGTGTTGCTCCTCCTTCTTCTCCGCTTCCATCCACAGACTTGTGTGATCATAACATGTTGTCCTATTGTGCAAACCTAACTTCTTCTCTTTCAGACATCAGGAAACGTGGCATCGTGGAAAGGTGGCATCCTCTCTTCCTCATCCAGCTACTGAACTGCTTCACAACCTCCAGCCTGGCGACTTCGTGGTGGTCAAAGACTTCTGGAGAAAGAAGTGCCGCTCACGCAGGTGGCAAGGGCCCTACCAGGTACTGCTCACAACCCACACAGCAGTGAAAGTTGCTGAAAGAGCTACCTGGATCCACGCCAGCCACTGCAAACGAGTACTGGCTCCATCTGACCAGCTGACGCCTTCAGCTGAAGGCACACACACTGATACTTCCACAGGATCAGTGTCCTCTCAGAACCATCCAGCACATGCAAATTTGACTAGACACAAGAGAATTGATTCAGGTCCCCTTGATCAGTAACTTATTCTCTATCACTCCCTACCTGGACACTGACAGCACAGATGATTCTGATGACGATACTCAATTTTAGGTTTTTTAATTATTATTTTATTTTCTCCCCCCAGCTTGCTTGTGTTTCTTAGTGATTTCACTAGACAAAAACAGCTACTGCAATTATCCTTTCAACAATTTTATGATCCTTTAATTTGAATCTCTGAATTTTTAAGCTTGATGTGAGTTCCTTTATGAAGTTTGTACATACTTAATCAATTTTTACTTCCTAGCAAGAATTAAAAAAGTTTTTACTGCATATTTTCAACCTTAGATATACTTTATGTTGACATTTAACATTTTATTACATTTTAACATGAGTTACTTTTACCAATCAATACAGTATGTTAAATTTTGAAAATGGTTAATGAGATGATGATGTTGTTTGACCTGATTTCCTTCCATTTTCATTTTAAATGTTTGCTCAATTACAGGAAAATAACTTTTTTTCTTTCCACAAAAACAGCAGCAGCTACCTATTGCAACTCCCCGCCATGCATCAATGTTCTAGAACCTCTCCATGGCGGATGTGACCCTGTACGTACGCAAAGTACCAGGGTTGAAGACTCGTCGATATTCTTCTATGGTTATGATGTTGAGTTTGTTGATTATTTTTCGTTAGTGATCATATTTTTATTGATGATCAAAGGGGGAAGTGTAGTGGAAAATTGCACTGACCAGTGTCTAAGGTATTGGAAATCCACTGACTAGGTGTCTCACTGCTGTGACCTTGATAAACAGGATGTATGCCCTTATTGGGTGATGTTTTCTTCCAAGTGGTACAGCGAACGGACAGACACAGATGATCTCATGTCTTTCAAGTCTTTTTTTCATATTATGTCTTATGAAACGCCTCTTTGTATAAGTTCTGGATTCTGTGAACTTGCGGCCAGTTCCCTTTTGAGCACCCGTGATTGTTGTGTAAACTCTGCAGAGTTAATTATTAAAAAGACTCAAAGGCAACTCCAGTCAGAGAATTTCATTATTTCAAATCTCAAGATGAATTTCCCTCACACATCAGTGTGACAACAACTACCTAAAACGTTTCTTCTGAACTTTGACTTTTTTGTTGGGTCCATGCCCCAGAAACTAACATGGATTAGGCATGATTTATGACCTATAGTGCTGCCAGCCACCAGGTGGCGATCAAGCTTCTTTTGCTTCAGGTTTGGGAAGCTGTCATATTGTCCATCTTTAAATAAAGTCATTGGTCAACACCAGTAGTACAGCCAGGCAGATACAGTAAATATTTATTTGTTGTCCTTTTTACTGAGAGCACCACTTTTATAAGAACAGCTACTTAACAGTAATGCTTACTTGTGATTGGTTCACACAACCCTCCGTCAGAAGGAAGTCCATTTATGCATCCACAGGTGTCTGTGGTGAGGTTACCGCACACACCATAGGTCTTACACTGGTCACATGACCAGACAAACTGATCCTCACACTGACACTGCAGACCGCTAGTTAAGTTTGGATAGCAAACTTTCATCGAGATAAGAAAACATCAAGTCACAGAATATAAATGATACAGTGTTTGATAAAACAGCTTAAAATCAGCTACACAGTTTATGTAATGAAACAAACTAAACAGGAGTTCTCACCTGTGGTCCTATTAACTTGAACTGTTACGTTCAAAGTCTGATTGACAATGTAGGGGAAGCTGAACCTTCTCAGACTTTCTCTGAAAACATTAATGCCACTTAATGATATGCTGGAGACTGGGATGTGCAGCTCAAGGACCAAATCAGCGTCCACAGTGACTGTGGTGGAAAACAGGAGAAAACCCATCACACAAGCCTGTCACCACCTTACACAACAATATACATAACTTTTCACTGTTGTGAGTGCAGCCATCATGACATGGATCATGTTGATCAAAATGTTGTCCTGTGCAAATTATTTAAACTATTTGTTGTTTTGCTTGAGTTGAGAGTTCATGGTCTATAGTGTGTAAGTTGTATGAACGGAGAAGTAAACATAAACATTTCTAAACCATTCAAAGACTCATGTTTCTAAAACTACGAGAGTTTTTTAAGTTAAAGTGCCAGTAACGGTCTTCAGAAATACACACATCCTTTACTTTACAATTAAGTGATGGAGGTATTGTTGTATTTATCACTGTTAGGAAACCTTAATAAACATTAGTAGCAGTTTAAGTATAAAGAAATATCTTCTTATGTTTTCAATGTGTTATATGTTAATTGGATAACAGTGTTAATCTTTTTTAATTAAATGGGTGGAATCAATTTAACATGGAAACATGATAGAAACCTGCTGTCTACACACCACAGATTATTTCAGTCAAGTATGTACCGAAACCAGCTATTTGATTAAAGTTCTTGTAGTTTTATTGTCCAGTAAGTGTCTCCATGTACCAAAAAATCCTCTGAACATAAAAACAAAGGAAAATGTTTCTCTTACCATTAGATACGACCGGACATGGAGAGCTACCTGCAGAACAACATGAGTCATTAAATAACTTCACCACAGTTTTCTGACAGAAAAAACATTGTACTTTTATTCATGATTAACATCACATCACTTTAACATGACATGGTGTTAAACAGATAAGTCAACACAACTCTAACCATGTGTAGATCAACACCATAGACTGTATATAAAGATGGACAATGCTCCTTCACTTCCTCCCATTATACCAACACTGCCATCTTGCATATTTAGAGCCAGAATAGCTATCGGAGGATGGACGCACAGTTGAAAGGCCTCATCAATACACGTTCTTGACCAATCACGAGTCAGTCTCAGCTGGCAGTCATAACTATCTCGCTTTCTTCCACTGCATCCACTTAATCATTAGATTCAAACTTACAGGAAACATGAGAATTTGAACAAACATCAGTGTGACAAGAACTACCTAAAACGTTTGTTCTGAACTTTGACTTTTTTGTTGGGTGCATGCCCCAGAAACTAACATGGATTAGGCATGATTTATGACCTATAGTGCTGCCAGCCAACAGGTGGTGATCAAGCATCTTTTGCTTCAGGTTTGGGAAGCTGTCATATTGTCCATCTTTAAATACAGTCATTGGTCAACACCAGTAGTACAGCCAGGCAGATACAGTAAATATTTATTTGTTGTCCTTTTTACTGAGAGCACCACTTTTATAAGAAAAGCTACTTAACAGTAATGCTTACTTGTGATTGGTTCACACAACCCTCCGTCAGAAGGAAGTCCATTTATGCATCCACAGGTGTCTGTGGTGAGGTTACCGCACACACCATAGGTCTTACACTGGTCACATGACCAGACAAACTGATCCTCACACTGACACTGCAGACCTCCAGTTGAGTTTGGATAGCAAACTTTCATCGAGATAAGAAAACATCAAGTCACAGAATATAAATGATACAGTGTTTGATAAAACAGCTTAAAATCAGCTACACAGTTTATGTAATGAAACAAACTAAACAGGAGTTCTCACCTGTGGTCCTATTAACTTGAACTGTTACGTTCAAAGTCTGATTGACAATGTAGGGGAAGCTGAACCTTCTCAGACTTTCTCTGAAAACATTAATGCCACTTAATGATATGCTGGAGACTGGGATGTGCAGCTCAAGGACCAAATCAGCGTCCACAGTGACTGTGGTGGAAAACACGAGAAAACCCATCACACAAGCCTGTCACCACCTTACACAACAATATACATAACTTTTCACTGTTGTGAGTGCAGCCATCATGACATGGATCATGTTGATCAAAATGTTGTCCTGTGCAAATTATTTAAACTATTTGTTGTTTTGCTTGAGTTGAGAGTTCATGGTCTATAGTGTGTAAGTTGTATGAACGGAGAAGTAAACATAACATTTCTAAACCATTCAAAGACTCATGTTTCTAAAACTACGAGAGTTTTTTAAGTTAAAGTGCCAGTAACGGTCTTCAGAAATACACACATCCTTTACTTTACAATTAAGTGATGGAGGTATTGTTGTATTTATCACTGTTAGGAAACCTTAATAAACATTAGTAGCAGTTTAAGTATAAGAAATATCTTCTTATGTTTTCAATGTGTTATATGTTAATTGGATAACAGTGTTAATCTTTTTTAATTAAATGGGTGGAATCAATTTAACATGGAAACATGATAGAAACCTGCTGTCTACACACCACAGATTATTTCAGTCAAGTATGTACCGAAACCAGCTATTTGATTAAAGTTCTTGTAGTTTTATTGTCCAGTAAGTGTCTCCATGTACCAAAAAATCCTCTGAACATAAAAACAAAGGAAAATGTTTCTCTTACCATTAGATACGACCGGACATGGAGAGCTACCTGCAGAACAACATGAGTCATTAAATAACTTCACCACAGTTTTCTGACAGAAAAAACATTGTACTTTTATTCATGATTAACATCACATCACTTTAACATGACATGGTTTTAAACAGATAAGTCAACATAACTCTAACCATGTGTAGATCAACACCATAGACTGTATATAAAGATGGACAATGCTCCTTCACTTCCTCCCATTATACCAACACTGCCATCTTGCATATTTAGAGCCAGAATAGCTATCAGAGGATGGACGCACAGTTGAAAGGCCTCATCGATACACGTTCTTGACCAATCCCGAGTCAGTCTCAGCTGGCAGTCATAACTATCTTGCTTTCTTCCATTGCATCTAATTAATAATTTGATTCAAACTTACAGGAAACATGAGCATTTGAACAAACATCAGTGTGACAAGAACTACCTAAAACATTTGTTCTGAACTCTGACTTTTTTGTTGGGTCCATGCCACAGAAACTAACATGGATTAGGCATGATTTATGACCTATAGTGCTGCCAGCCACCAGGTGGTGATCAAGCATCTTTTGCTTCAGGTTTGGGAAGCTGTTATATTGTCCATCTTTAAATAAAGTCATTGGTCAACACCAGTAGTACAGCCAGGCAGATACAGTAAATATGTATTTGTTGTCCTTTTTACTGAGAGCACCACTTTTATAAGAACAGCTACTGAACAGTAATGCTTACTTGTGATTGGTTCACACAACCCTCCGTCAGAAGGAAGTCCATTTATGCATCCACAGGTGTCTGTGGTTAGGTTACCGCACACACCATAGGTCTTACACTGGTCACATGACCAGACAAACTGATCCTCACACTGACACTGCAGACCTCTAGTTAAGTTTGGATAGCAAACTTTCATCGAGATAAGAAAACATCAAGTCACAGAATATAAATGATACAGTGTTTGATAAAACAGCTTAAAATCAGCTACACAGTTTATGTAATGAAACAAACTAAACAGGAGTTCTCACCTGTGGTCCTATTAACTTGAACTGTTACGTTCAAAGTCTGATTGACAATGTAGGGGAAGCTGAACCTTCTCAGAGTTTCTCTGAAAACATTAATGCCATTTAATGATATGCTGGAGACTGGGATGTGCAGCTCAAGGACCAAATCAGCGTCCACAGTGACTGTGGTGGAAAACAGGAGAAAACCCATCACACAAGTCTGTCACCACCTTACACAACAATATACATAACCTTTCACTGCTGTGAGTGCAGCCATCATGACATGGATCATGTTTGTCAAAGTGTTGCCATGTGCAGTGCTAGTTTTCTTGATGTTTTTCTGTTTTACCTGTCTCTAGTGGACTAATTTGGACTTGTTGGCTGATTTGTTTTGTTACTGGGGCTTTGATATTTGCCTTCTTAACCCAGCATCACACATTTTTTCCTTTTGAAAATAAATGAATGCACTACATCGCTCTGTCTCTAGCATCTATATTCGGGTACCATCCATTCGAAAAAGGGCAAATGGTATGCCACTAGTATGCCGATACCTTGTAAACAAGGCATTCATGGTCCACCAGCACCAGATGATTTTTTAATTGAATGTGTGCTGAGCAGAACACAGATTTTCCCATATAGGAGGTGGCTTTTAGGACATGAACCGGAACAGTTTTAATCTTTGTAATCAAATATGTGCTCGATTGTAGAAACCTGGTGTCAGCACATGGCACATTGTTTTTCTTCAGGTATGTCTTGAAACCAAATTTTATTAAAGTTCATTGAAGGGATAGTTAACTCTGAAAAAGGAAAATTCATCCAGTATCTACTCACAACTATGCCTATGGAGGGGTGGGTGAGTTCCACAAAACACAGTCTCAGGGGTAAACAGTGTTTATGCCAAGGCAACCTCTTTCGACGTTATAAAACAACAAAAAATGTAAACACAACATGCCTCCATACTGCTTGTGTGGTGTCATCCAAGTGTTTGCAAGCCTCGACATTCATATTCGACTCAAAACGGCATCATTTACAGACTGTTTTAAGCCTAAAAGTCCACTACCGGAAGTGGCGTTGCTAGCGGAAGTAGCCACAAGAACGTGCACCCCGCGTGTGCCCTTTGGTGAGAGTGTGTGCGGTGTTCCGTGTGCCTGAATGCGCCTCAGAGAAAGCTATCAAACACGGTGTAAATGATGCCGTTTCAAATCCAATGTGATTGTTTGGGCTTGCAGACACTTTTTCTGTTGTTTTATTGGGTCTGAAGAAAGAGGTCACAATTTACTTAAATTGTATGGGATTCGGCTGTAACACTGTTTACCTCTCAGACTCAAACACTACTGATTTTCAGTCACATGTGGTTTTACAGGCACCTACTCTCAACTTGCAGTATATCTGTCAGGGTAAAAATCTGTACTTTCTACCACTCATATATCTAATGATGGTTTTTGAGTAACACACTATGTGAAGACACATTAGCACAACACATCAAGGTTTAATGACATGTTTAATATCAGGAAAAACACATTCAATGCTGTAGCAAACAATGGGGAAATAACAAGGAGGGCTATTATACCTGTTGTGTCTTTAATGTTGGTAACTAAAGCATCACTGTCATTCAGTGTAATAAAAGGGTTTGAGCTCAAATTAGCTCTGAGACTCTCCAGGTCAGACAAGTTCAAAACAGCTTGGAATACGGACTCAGAGGAATCTAAGGAAGCTGAGGAGACATGAAATAGACACAAAGACGCATCAATAGTCAATATTGTTTGGTCAAATATGCACACAGACAGTAAGTAGGATGCTCACTGACACAGTCCTTACATTCTGTTGATACCATCACAGTGTGACTCACCCACTCTTTTTGCTATGGCATGACTGCCTGAAGCTTTTGTACCCATCAGTTTCTAGAAAAATCAAATTCCATACAACAATATCAATGAAAGTAATTATAACGTATAAAACCTCTCCAGATCAGTTATACTTAGTGAAAAGTAAATTTGTAAATTTACGAGTACTGCAGTGTTGTACCTTCAGTACTTTTTTTCTGCTTTTTTATACTTCCACAATACACTCTACTCCACCTCATATATTTGAGAACTATACTTCCGAGTTACTTTTACACACACACATACACTAGGCCTAAAAGGAGTTTTCAAAGGGAATATTCGAAAATGTTATAAGATTAAACATTTTGGAAACAAACCTAAGTTAATACATTTACATAAAGTACATGGATGTGCAAAGCATAAGGCTAATGTTGCGTGGGCAACTGTCCATTTGCTGTTTTATTATTATAGTGGATGCATAAATATGAGTAGCTCAATAGTTTCTAATATTTCACCAAATTAAATTGTGATACCATTCAATCATAAAGTTGATAAGAAATTATGCAAACAATGCCCTAGGCTCCTAATCATGTGACACTGTTCAAACTGACATTTACATTGAGGTCGGGAGACTGAAATCGCAAAATTACATTTTACACAATATCAATTCATAATGATCTGAATTTATTTCTAAAAAGTTTATTTTCAAAGTTTAAATATTGTGGTTTGCAGTTGGAGAGATGACAGTGTTAACCTCTAGGTGCAAAATCATATTGCTGCTTTGACGAGTTCACAGGGAACTGTAGCTTATATGCACTAATGTGTTAACTCACACTAGCATGGGGGGTGGGGTTGCACTTTTTTTCAGGTTTGAGCAATGGCCCCTCAAAATGTATGAGCACGTCCCTGTGATCAAATATTGGATCATGTAATATTTGATGCAGAACATGCACTTATACACCTGATGCTTCAGCGCAGTTTGGTCATGATGATAAATTGGGCTTTTACATAACTTGCCCTGGAGTATTAATGATTAATTATGAATCTTACCTGACTGAAAACATTGAGAGATGTTCTGTATCCCTGATGCTCCAGACTGTAGATAATAGCCAGAAGAACAATCACAAATCTTACTGACTTTGGTATAGCCATCCTGACTAGAGAGAAAACACAGTGTTTTATTCTTATTAAATCAGTCAGGGGAAATGTACACATCCATTTAATACTTATATTGACCAAAAATATAAACAGCAGGTGTATTTCCATGAAATGTGACATACCTTATGTCCATGAGCTGAAATGAATGACATTTTAACAACTGTGCATGAGCTATATAAAAGACCTATTGGCAGAATCAGATTCATAGACTGGTTAGGATTCACTGACTCTGATAGTGGAATTTGTATGGAGAAAACTAATATTGATAGACACATTTATTTTCAGTCTGACCTATCTTTGTAGGTGTGTGTGGAATTCAAGAGAATCACAACAATCCATTTAGAGTCAAGGTTCTTCTCTTAATCAAGGTGTTTGCCAAGAAAGGCTGAAATCAAGGGAGACAGATCAAATGTTTTAAACAATGAATGAAACAAATTAATTTCTCACACTTATCCTCGTATTAGATATAATAAACCCTGATCGGAGGCAATGTTTGAGGCAGATGAACTGGCAAAAAATCTCATAGATTTTCATAAACATGAAAACAAGATACAGTTGGCATAATTGGTGGGTTTGTGAATATGGACAAGTAGTACTCCTAGGCTTTAATCATTGTCGGTAGTTAATATATTTCTCTAAATGTACAATGCTTTAAAAGAGAATGTATATTGTTTGTAGACATAGTAAAGATTTGTCTCAAATATGTTAAATATGTGAGGGGGGTCAAAGAGTCAAAATTACTGCATACACATCTACTTTAGCTTCTAAAGGCTTTTCACATTGTGATAACCTGTGAAGCCTGCATCAGGTGTGTGAAAGCTACTATGCTGGTTGGTCGTGATGGTTTTCCTAATGTGTTTTTTCATTATTTGTTTTCTCATATTCTCTCTAATCTGCATACAGAAGTCTTTTACATCTACTTGAATGAAGATCCAGAGACGCTGGTGAGAGAATACCTGGTATGTTGATTTAACTTAATCTTCACTATGAGGATGATCATCGTTAATTTCCCTTTGAATTCACATTGCCCTTAAAACTTTCAGAAGATCAGCTCTAAAAACATTTGGAATGTATTTGCTTTGATTATTTGAAGATAGTCGGTGATAGCTGTTTTATATTAATAGTGTAAAAATGACATGTGCTATAAAAAAATGGAATATAAGGCACATAAATGAAATATCATTTCTCTTGTTTTTTTTTTTAATTACAGAGCGAGGATGAAAGCAGTCTGGCTGCCATGGCAGACGTTCTTTATAATCTTTGTCATTCGACACCACGGTGCAGGGCCCAGTGATGACCCAGAGGATGTCGGAATTCTTCTGGTGATTGCTTTATATAGGTGACTGACTGACCTTGTTCAATCAAAACAAAATTGATGTTAAAATAGTCAGTGTTAGAAGGTTTTCAATGATTCTCAACAGTTTATTTTTTTTCTTATATGTCAAAATGTCCCTAATTGTGAGATGTTTTTTACTAAGTTAAAGTTGCATTTTGTTGGCACTTTAAAAATAAGCAAAGCAGTGTTTTGTTTATAATTTTCTAAAATTTCAAGTCTCGCCACTGAGCAGGATCTAGAATTCTAAATCTGTTAACATTCTAAATATGTTGTACAGATGTTTAAGTGGAATGGAAAATGTTTCAAGGGGAATGTGAGTCTAATGCTGGCCTCACACTACAAGGTTCTTGGTCAAATTTATGCCCGATTGGCCCCTCCCAACAATCGACAGAAAAGTCTGGTCTGAGACCTTGTCAGTCCTGATGTGAGTGGGGTACAGATCAATCTTAAGCCTTGATTGGCTCATATCATTGCCCCAATCATTTTAAAACAATTTAGAAATTTGTTGAGTCAGAACTTTCCAAACATTCCATATCTGACCGTTCCCTCGGCCACGATAATTCTAATGGAATCCCATAATGTGTGAAGGCTACTAGACATCGCCACATTTCTTAACAGCACTTTACTGTTCAGATAATCACTGAATACTTTTGTAGATTTGCTTCTTTATGTTTTAAGTACTAAGATCCATTCTGTTTGGACTTAGAATGTGCTGTTTTTTCAATTTCTCAAAAAAGGAAAGTATATTTTTTACATTTACAAGCACCTGAAAGTGTTAACATTGTCTTTCTGTTTGCACTTTGAAAAATAAGGGAAGCAATGTATTGATTTTAAGAGAAAGTATTTTTTATGTTGTTTACAAGCACCTGAAAGTGTTAAACGTTGTGTTTTTGGAGAAATAAATTTTGATTGCCTCATCCACAGTTTGTCTTTTCTTGTTTCCATCCTTTAAAACATTTAATTGTGTTTTGTTACTGTTCACATTGTTTGCACTTAACAGCTATTGTTTGAATTGATTTAATTAGATCATGGAAAGTATTTCCATGTGATTTTATGTCTTTCTTTCAGCACTAAGCAATTCAGTTTGGCCAACTTAATTATTTTGGGATAGATTAACTAGTAGTTTAATAGTTTAATTTTAATTAATTTGAAATCAGTTGTATCAACTCTTTTAAATTAAGTAAGACCTAATTCAACTAACTGTATTAAATGAAGTTGGATTTAATTCAACTAACTAAATTGAATCAATTGTAAGAAGTTACACTAACCCAACCTAAGAACATTATGTTAGACCAGGGGCCGGCAACCCGCGGCTCTGGAGCTGCATGCGGCTCTTCAGCCCCTCTGCAGTGGCTCCCTGTAAAGTGTTGTGCATGTCATAATTTTCACGAACGGTGAACTTAACAAATCAGTTTTCATATGATGAACGTGAGTCAACGTCACGTTCAAGTTCATTTTTTAAATCATCATCGTATCAGGCCGTCATGAAATACCACGAGCGGGCGAACGTTTATGTGTGTGTGTGTGTGTGTATGTGTGTGTGTGTGTGTGTGTGTGTGTGTGCCCAGACAGCGCACACACACACATAGGCCCCGGGGCTCCGCCCCCACTCACTCGCTCAGAGAGACCGACCCCGGCCTCGGTAAGCTAACCATTGATAAATCCCAAAAAAGAAAAGTCTGGGAGGAAAATAGAGAGTTAATTCTGTGTGGACAGATTAATTTGCTTCCATTGCAACGATGTTGGCTTTCCTGCATGCTTGATATGTGGCAAGAAATTAGCAAAAAACAAAAAATGTAATGTTGAAAGACATTTCCAGAACAAGCACACAGCTTTTGCTAAAAAGTACAAGTCTGGAGATGAGCGAAAAAGCATAGTTCTGTGTTTAATTTATTTCAAAGTAGGCCTACACATGCCAATGTATTTTGTTCTCTTCAAAAGAGTTTGGTGTTTTCCTTTGTTGTAACAGGTCAAAATAGCAATAAAATGTCAACAATTTTCTTTATTGTCGTTCTATAATTTCAGAAAGGCAACAAACTACAGTTTTTATATTTATAGTATAACTATATATAAAACTTTATAAGCTGTGTTATCAAATATGTTTTGCGGCTCCAAAATGGCTCTTTTGTAACAAAAGGTTGCCTACCCCTGTGTCAGACCAACATAACTGCTTAATACTGAAAGAAACCCATTTAATCATGTGGAAATACTTTCCATGATTTTTTAAAGTTTATTCAAAGAGTTTTTTTTGAATGAACATGGTAAGACGTCATTGATCCAAACAAGTTTTTGTTTTTGAAAAAGCCATGTTTAAGATTAACATTAACTATTCAAACCAATGCCTCCAAAGTGAAAGTAAGAAAGTAAGAAAGTCTCCAGACACTGCAGACATATTTAATGATATAAACTCTTGATGTAAGGAATATTGTGAAGAGTGATGACATCAACTTAATCTTTAAAAGGTAATTTTCAAATTTAAAATCCTTGTGAGCTGTAGCTACTGTTTCACCAGCCTGGGGTACACAACAGATTTTTTCATCAACCTTCCTAAATAACTAAAAAATTATACATTTTGCATTTTGGACATTAAACATAACTTTACAAGAAAATAGAATCTCATTACCATCACCCTTTAATTTAGCAGCTACAGCTCGTCAGATATTTTCTTACATCTATTCTCCAGACAGCATGACAAGATTTGATAAAAATTAATTATCTAATTCAATTTGAAATAGCTGATGGCAGCTATTTTGCTTGTTACTGTAATATGAAGCATCAAGAGGGCATTAGAGGACTACTGTTTTCCAGAAGGTACAACAAGTAATAAGAGTGCAGTTTGAAATTGCTAAATTATTCATTTACCTCTCAATGGCTTCTGGCTTCTGGCTCTTGTCAGGAGGATATGATCCTTTTACTCTACGTCTCCGTATGCAGACCAATAATAAACATACAAGATAAGGCGTGGGCTTACTGGAATACTGTGAGTCACACACCTGTCTGACAAGTTAAGTGATATGTTGATGTGCGTAATGCGGGTAATGAGGGTAATGCAGTAGCTCGCTGTTTCATTGTTGTGATTGTGATCACAGATTCAGAGATTGTGTCTGTTTTTGTTCAACATGATGGACGACAGCTGGTCAGAGTGGAGGTTGGAGAGGTCCATGGGAGGGCATTTGGTATCACCTTCTTTCTTTCTCTTCCTCACATTGTTTTGATCATGACTTTTTAAAAACTAGTGCAGTGCCTATCTGTTTGGAATGGGTCTTTAATTTGGTCTGGGATGATGCTGTTTGCAGCTTCAAAACAACTCTTTTTTGCACCTAAAAGGGTGTTATGAATGTTTTTCCTGAAATGAAACTGAAATGTATTTACTTCAGTCAGACAACTCACGTTCAGCCGTTTATTGCAACAGTACAACACGTTAGTGTTTGGCGTATAGGCTCGGACTTAATCACTCCCACATATATGATTACATAGATATGATGGGAGTGATGAGCAAATACTTATAACCCATCACTGTCATGGTTAGGACTCCAGACTCGCCTCTTTATGAAGACTGTTTTTTTGGTTTGATTATTACCTCCTTGTGTTTCAGGTCTATCCCAGTGTTTATGTTTGTATGTTTCCTGTGTTTCATGGTTTCCCACTCTGTGTTTCTTTCTTCACTTCACTTCCTGTCTTTGTCCTGTTTCCCGTCCTTGTGATTGTCTGCACCAGTCCTCATGCGTTCCACCTGTGTTCAATTGCCCCTGCCTTCCCTGTGTATATAAGTCTCTGTGCTTCCCCTTGTCGGTTTGTTGTCGCTGCGTCATCTCCATCTCTTCTGAGTTCCTAGTGTTTTCCCCAGTGTGTTCTATGTTTTTTCAGTTTAGACTTGTTTGATATCCTATTCTAGTTGTTTTTCCTGTTTTGTAGATTTTGCCATTAAAAGGACACTTTTTGTTGTTTGAAGCATCTGCCTCTGCATCTTGGGTCCACCTGCTCCACAATACCTGACAATCACTCCCCCATATATGATTACATAGACATGATGGGAGTGATGAGCAAATACTTATTACCCCAGTTGGAGCCTACAGGTGGATGCTGGGGTGGTGGAGGTGCTGAAGCAACTAGCAGCAATACTGACACAGCAGTGGGGCAAGCAAAGGGAGAGATAGGACAGTTTCTCTGCTTAAATAGCCCGCTTAATAAGGTGGGTGTGTGTTATAGATGATTGTGGAGTGTGGGGTATCCACGTGGTGTATGTCACATAAGCAGCGCAGCTCGAGTATGCTTCCAGAACTAGCTCGCAAGTGTCCCTCCATTTCTGTTCATGTGTATGGCTTATTTACTCAAGTTAGAAGATTTATTTAACTGGTGTTATTATTCCATACATAACATGTCGGCTTTTCCGAAAGGTCTGTTAAGCAATCAACACTGTCTTCAAGTTCACGGCTTTTCAAAATTTCAGCATTGCAGCAAAAAAAAAAAACTATAACGTGTTTTAACTTTGTAGAGAATTGTTGAAAGAGGGAATGACTCTATGAATGTTGCTGCTTTGAAGGAGATCAAAAAGCAAAAAGAGAAACTGAGGTGCAGTACCAATGCACGTGTGAGCCAAATGTTTGTGTACTTCACTATCATGTGGTCGAACAGGTAACTGTCAACAAGATATCAAGTACACAAGTCTTCTTGTCACTTATTTGAGGCTGTGACTAAGTATAATAGAGAGAATGGCATCTGTCACAGGTGCAATTTCTATCTGAGGCATGGCAGTTTTAAAACACTCTCATGAAAGCTGCCAAATCAAAGGGAGAGATGTATTTGAGTGTTGTATTACTGAGTCCAACAAAAATGGCCAACCACACCCATAACTGTTTTAGTTGGAGAATAAGTCGACAGATAGCATAAATAATTGCACATGGGCTGAGTTATGAAAAACACCCACAGGCCAAAGACTCTCATATATGCAACAGCTTGAAAGTGGACCCCAACAACCGGTTCTGGTCCAGGCTCTTGGCATCTCATGCCTAGACTAACCAAACTAACAAACCAGCTGCTTTGTTGACTTTCTGCCATTCAAAAACTGGGCTAGCTTTAAACTCCAAACCGTGGTTTAATCTGTAGCTCACGTTTGTGCTGCACTTCTTTTTATAATTGGCCAGGGCTGTGACTCCCCACATTATTGATGTCATCCAGTCCTGTCTACAACGATTCCTGCTCTGCTGGGCTGCTGACAGCTCAAAGAATACATCTACCTCTAGATGGCAGTGATGAAAGAGTACAGACAAAGCCCATAAGTCAAAAACTAGATTTTATCCTGTTCATGAAGAGTCTTGAATGTACCTCCATGTTTTCCCTTATGAATATTTATGGAATTACTTATGTAAAGACCATAGATGATAAACTCAACTTTAACATCTGCCCTGAGTTCGTGGCCTGTGCCACTTCAGCAGTTTCACTGAAACCTAAAATGCTTTAGTGGGAAGTTTTATGAGGAAGTCCCACTTTAATTGTTTAATTCTATTCTGTCAAATTTACAAAGTAACCTCCGATGTCTGTTTTTCAGTCCACCACTTTGGTTCAGAGGGGAATACAGTATCTTAATGTCTGGTAAGGATTTGCATGGCATTTTATACACAGGCGACTCTTTAACCTATTGTATGTTTGCTCGGTTTTCATTTATCCTGTAGAATGTCAACATCCTACTGATCGCTTTAAATTGTTTCACAGTGTTACAATTCTTCATTTTAAACTTGTAAAACACCTTGTAACTGTAACTAACATGTATTGTTATTATTATAATTACTTCTGCACTATTTATCTGTCACTGTGAGCTTCCCTGCATCAGAAATATTATGTTACTTCATGGTTTAAAACTTACCGTGAGAAATATATGCCTAACTGTTGCTAGGATATTGACCTTAAAAATGGTCCTTGTTTGGTAAAGAATTATACAATACAGTTGGAACCAGCATCAGACACTATATATAGCAATATGATGCTCATTGGCTTGTGTGCTGACTGATGTGTGTTTGTGCTCAAGTGGGAAATACAATGTTTTTTGTTTTTTTTTCACTGAATTTCAAGCTGGAGGTTTTCTTAGGTGTGAAACTGATGATTAAGTCTATAAAGAGTTATTTACATCATGGTTTTATGTATTGTGTTATGTGCACAAAAAAGTAAGCTATAGTCAAGAAGATGCCGCACACAAAGCACCATCCTCCCTTCCTGACTCGTAGACAGAGGGTCACATGGCAGAAAAAGTTAACTTTGGCTCAACTTTAGACCAACTTTATAGTGTCTGTAATACTTTCTTACTGATTATCTGTATCTCTTATCGTGTCAGGGTTGCGGTGGGAGCTGGAGCCAATCCCAGCAGACATTGGGCCAGAGGCAGGGTACAGCCTGGTCGGGTCGCCAGGGACAACATCCAGAGACAAACAACAATTCTCTCTATGGTCAATTTAGAGTGTCCAATTAACTTAAACCAGATCTGCTTGTCTTTGGACTGTGGGGGGGATGTTGGAGTATCCGTAGAAAACCCACGCAGACTTATGCAAACTCCACATTGAAATACCCCATGCAGAACCTGGATTCGAACAAGGAGTCTTCTTGCGACATGTGCTAACCACTGCACCGTGCCCCCTAAAGTGAATGTTCATTGTAAGTTCCCTAATTTCCCTTTAATTTCATGGGAGGGGAAAAAACACAACATTAGTGACATGTAGTGAAATAAATAAATGTGGGGGACGAGAGGGAGAAAGAAAGGGAGAAATGCTCAGTGCATGATAGGAGTTCCCCCATTTGTGCAGACCAGAGGTGGGGAAGCATTTTTCTATCAAGGGCCTTTTTAATTTTTATAACATCCTTCGAAGGCCATACTAAATTATTGTATTTATTAATCAATTCAGATTCACAAGGTCTTGATTCGATTCAATTGTACATTTTGCTTGGATATGTGTAACAGAGCATAGATGAAAGATGGCACCCCTGTCTCCATCTAAAGGAGGGCCAATGGTACTTAAGGTGAACATTTCTAGACAAAGGTTTTTAGAGGGAAATCCTTTCATTGAAAGTCACCTGGTCTCAAGGGATTTATTTATTAATGGTGACTGTGAAGGCTGATGCTAGCTATCCAACCAGCTTAACCCTCTCAAAAAACTCCACAGCAGAGATGTCAACTTTCATGAATGTTAATGAGTTGGTGAAACTGTAAAACAATACAGACATGACAGATTACAATCTGGCTCACAGAGCTACTTCAATAATAAACATCACATGGCGGCTCGTATCTTAAAAGCGATACACGTTAGCTTAGCTTAGCCGCTCGGCAAAACTGCCGCCGTAAACGTAAAACTGTGTGGCAAGATAACCTACTGGTTGTAAGGACACAATTTGAAAACAACAATACTTACAGACGATGCGTTTGCCCACAGAAGAATAAACATCTTATGTGTAGAGCTGACCTATGTACGTGCTACCTGCAATCGTTACACTGGTAGGGCAGACATCTGTTGATGCTCTGTCTTTCCCCTTAGCTTCCTGCAAGTGACGCATTTGAAAAGCAGACTGCTGATGCAGCGTTTTGCTCCTACCAACCAGAATCCTGCAACTCATCCCTGATGTTTCACTTCCTCGTGATGGTGATAGACCAACAGGGTTGCCAGACAGTGCCGGGCAGGGATGATGATGATGGGGTGAGTTTCATCTGTGATCAGATTTGAGAGACCTATGCAACCTCCTACTCTCAGAAGTCTGTTGTTACCCATGACAGGGTGCAACTTCCACAGGCTGCTTGAGGACGGAATGTTGGATCCTAAGGTTATGCATTTGAGCTCCTCTGCATAACACTCGTTCTGGACGCTTCTCACAATGCACACTTTGGCTTTTGTTATTTCTTCCTCTGTTGGGTGACAGATGTGCCACCCATGACACTTGTTGTTGACAGAGTGGGAGAAGGAGTGAGCTATGTGGATCAAGTGTGCCATTGCTGTGACAAGAATGTTATACTTTGAGAAGCGTATGAAGCATTGAGGGTGCACCACGTGCTTGGTAACATGTGTGAGACTCGTCACTTCAGGTTGTACCTCAGAGTCAAAGGTGGGGTCGACGAAGTCGTAAGTCTCTTCAGACTTAGATGGGTTTGTGGACACGTTCTTAAGAAAGGTTGGTCCTGTGAGCCATGACGTACTTTTTAAGAGAGCTGGTGGCACAGATCTTGATCCAACATCTGCTGGATTTAGGTCCATATGGATGTACTTCCATTGGCCAGGACATGGTGACTGATGGGTGCGTTGGGTCCTATTGTGCACAAAAACATAAAACCTTCTTGACTGATTGTGGATGTATCCTAGCACAACCTTGCTATCCGTGTAGTATGTGATTGTGGCAGTCGACCTTGCCACGGGGCTCTCGCACACACAGCCAGAGACACGCGGGATGCTTTTTAACATCTTTATAAATCAAAACATGAATTCCAACTACTAACTTAACTTCCTGAGCTTTCCAGCTCAGTGTCCGGGACTCTGTCTGAGAATGTCTCTGTCTCCTTGAGTACTGAGTCTCTGAGTTCCTCTGTGAGGCAGCGCAGACGCTGCCTTTTAAGCACGAGGACCAATCAGCTAACAGCTCTCACCTGCGCTGATTGATCCTCTGTGGTGCAGGTGAGGGTGCTCTCCCAGCCTACATCCATTTCAGCGACTATCAGCTTGGCGATCTCCACTGCGAGTACAGCTGCACACAGTTCCAGTCTCGGGATTGTAAGTCCAGGCTGGGGAGCCAACTAAGACAAAGCCGACTTCAGTTTGTCCTGCATTGCTAGTCACCTTAATGTAGGCCACAGCTGCAATTGCTTTCACTGACGCATCTGCAAAGACAGTTCTTTTGATTTTGCACCTGCAGTAGAAAAAGATGCATAGGGGCGTGGTATCTGGAGTTCCCGTAAATCTTGGAGTGACTCTTTCCACCTACTCCAGTCCATTTCCATGTCTTTAGGGAGTGGCGTGTCCCAGTCTCCTGCTTGCATGGTTAGCTCTCTGAGTATCAGCCTTCCATGCACTGAGACCGGTGGGGTCGTAAAGACTGTTAGACCATAGACAATACTCCTCTGCGAGTGAACGTCTTCTGATCACCTACAATCTGATACATGAAAGCATCTGTGCGCATGTTCCAAGACAATCCAAGGCTATGTTGAGTGGGTAGCTCATCAGCAAAGAGATCTAGGCCCTCTACATCCGTTTCTGTTTTGCCAAAGGGCGTCAAAATCATGAGATACACCTAATGTTTATCTGGAGTCAGTGTAGACTGTGAGAGTTTTACCAGTAGCCAATTTGCATACTTCCGTGCTGTCTGGGCTGAGAGGTGATGAGAACTCGAAAGGAGAACATCGTTATCTGAAAAAAAAAAAAAAAAAACACAGTTAGTACCAGAGACAGGGTCATGTGAAGAGGACCCATCTACATACAGAGTCAAGTCAAAGTTAGAAAGAGGTTCGTCAGAAAGATCAGGTCATGGTGAACACTGGACTTGAAGTTCAGCAACACAGTTGTGTTCTTCCCCGTTGTCCAAAGAAAATAAAAAATATTAAAAAAAAACATTGGATAAGTCTACAACCGAACAATATTGGACACATTCAGAGAATCATTGGGAAAAGGCAAAAACAGATGTTTGTCACATTTAACCGTGCACGGAAAACGTTTTGTGAAATTTCCCTTTACTGTTGCTGTTGAGCCTTGAGAGAAAATAAAGCGACCACTCATGTCAGGAGATGTGGGTAAATCAGACATCCTAACCACAGAATAACCTGCACCAGAGTCAACCATGAAATTGAGTTCATGACCGTTAACACACAGTTTGAGTTGAGGCATTTTCTTAAAAGCATCCCCCCCCCCTCCTGTCCTCTCGCTGCTGGGGGCGGTCCTTTGCCCAATGACCTTTTTGTCTGCAGACGAAAAACTTGTCTCTGCCCAGCGGGAGGCGTTGAGGGAAGCCTCGCCCACGTCCCGTCCCGTCCCGTCCGCGCCCCTCTCTTCCTGGTACAGTGAAATTGGCTCTGCTTTCGCCGCCATTTTGACTAGGGGGCCCCACCAGTGCTGGCACAGCCTGCATCATGGTTAGCTGTGCTTTCTGGAAGTGTTGATCGAGCAGACCATTCAGGAAGGCCTGTTTCAGATGTGTTCATAAGCACCTGGTTGGTCACCCAGTTGCGGAGGGACAGGGATGCCGCTGTGCTGGTCAAACAGGACAGTCAGACGAGTCAGATAGTCAGCGGCTGACTCTTCGTTGGTTGGTAGAGTCTCAGCGACTGACTCTTCGTTGGTTGGTGTGACCTTTTTATTGTTTTTTCTCTTAGGAGTTTAAATTTGTCGACACTGAATGACACATTATGAGGAAAAGCAAAGTCTCTGGACCATATTGGAAGAAATGTCACACTTTCCTGTCCTCACTCTTGCAACCATAAAGCCCACCATTTGGAGTTTCTGGGTTTTGAAGTCCCTGACTTCCCTTGTTTCCCATCCTCCATTAAGTGTGTGAAAACGTGCACATCTACAATTTCCCTTGAACACTCAATTTAAGACGTGGACGTCTCCACGAATCCTTGTTTCTTTCTCCGGCAAAACAGGAAAAATGCCTTCAACTAGGATGATTGCCATGAGGATGGGTCAGATAAACACCACTAACAACAATAATCCAGAGACATTGACTAATACACCCGTTCCAAATAAAACGATAAACATGTGATTTCCTATGTCTGTTTGATTTTTCTATTTGAGAAATCCTCTAAGCAGTCATGAAAAATCTGAATTTCAACATCTCACCAGATATAAGATGACCGAAGAGAGATCTTTGGATCCCTGTGAAGAAGGTCCAGAACCCTAGTCACTGCGGTCCTCTTGTCTCTTAAATGTCAGAGGTAGAGGCAGAAGATTTTTTTTCTCCTGGGTGGCCAACCACTGAAGACTTCTAGGGTCCAGACGATCTTTCAAGGGATCCTGTTCGTGATGCCAAGTTTGTCGTGGAAATTTATCATGAGATTTGAAATAATGAGTTTCTCAGACCAGAGTTGCCTTAGAGTTTTAATTATTAGCTCTGCAGAGGGTTACACAGCCAGCAACATGCCTCAGAGTGCAACAACAAGAAAGTTAAAAGGGAGGGTTTTTATACAATCTGATAAATGGAAGACATTGATGTTGTATTAGCTAAGTGCACAGAAAACAGTCAAAACAGTAATAAGACATTGATCAGTGGAATTTTCCATTACAAGATAAAAAATTATTAGTCATCAACATTAAAGGTACCAGATGAACAGTTTTCTGCGTGTGCGCTGTAACACAAAAAACTTTTCATATGCATGCAGTTGGGGGGAATATAGTACGGATGCATTCTTGGTAGTGAATCTACTAAGAGTCTTTCCATTTTTTTCTTTTCCTTTTCTACTTCCTTATTCTTTTCTACTTCCTTATACTTTTCTGTCTCCTCGTTAACACTTCCTTGTTCGTTCTGTCTCTGTCAGTCGGCTGACACCCTTATCTGTTTGAGTCAAGGTCAGCTACAGTTTGTGTGTGTTGCCTCCATCTGTCTGGCAGACGCGCCCTCACTCCCTTTTTTATCTTCTCCTAACTTGTTCCTTCTCTGTCGTCTTCCACACACCTTCTTTCATTCACACTTGTATCAGACTTAGTGCTGTGTCACCATAGTTCCTTCACAGCCTATTGGCACTGGAATCAAATGATGAGGAGCTGCTCCCAGTTTCCTTTGTAGCATCAGGGCTAATCTTCACATTTCTGATAGTGTTTTGGTTTTGTGTTTTAAAAACAAGCCTTGACGGTGTTGTTGTAGATTGGAGTGAGGAATATTGTGTTCCTGCTTTAACGGCTGTATGTTCTGTGTGTAAGCATGCGCATTTTCTATCTGCCCTTCAGAACCTGGGGCAGCTGCTTGAATTCTTTCTAGGGCATAGGTCACAGTTTCTTATGAGCACAGTGCATTCATGTATGTGTGATGTCGAATAAAGCTAAGGGAATACTGTAATATATAAAAGGTTCGGTATAACATTAAAGTTTAAGTACAGTGTATTGTATGCCACGAATTACAGTCCTAACAATCCCTCCTTTCACACCATTTCATGGTGTGCACAACTTACTAGGGATCATCCATGAACTCCCCAACCTCCATCTCATCCAATGCAAACCCCTCATCCTTTTCATCATCATCATCATCATCATCATCATCATCATCAAAGGCAACTGATAGGGTGGGGGATGGGGCATGTTTTCCTTGGTCAGAGCCGTGGTGATGAGTCTGTTGAGCAAGGTTCTAAAGCAAGGGATGCAGCAGCAGCCACAGGTGACTAGGATAGCTGCAAAGATAGCTAGGGAGAGGAGGCAGGATGCAATCAGCCCTTTCCATTTGCTGAATGCAGTGTTCATCCAGCTATCTAGGGGTTGTCAATTTAAGAGTCTGCGGCCATGACCTGTGCCATGGTGTGTAAGGCGGAGAGGGTCCTGGTCACCAAGCCATCAGGGCCGGTATTGTTGGGGATAAATGTACAACAAGAACTTCATATCATATTGCACACACCACCCTTTTCTGCCAATCAATCAATCAAATTTTATTTGTATAGCCCATATTCACAAATTACAATTTGTCTCATAGGGCTTTAACAGGGTGTGACATCCTCTGCCCTTTTCTGTCAGTAGGAGGTCTAGGGCCATTCGGTTCTGTGTGACCATAAGGGACATGGGGCGAGTTGTTCGGATAGGCCTGTTATGGCGTCTCGAGTAAGGTTGGTGAGGCATTGGAGATTGAAATGGACGTAGTTAATGCGATCTACGTTTTTGTTGGGAGTTACCCATATTCAGATAGACTCAAATCCTGCTGCAATTTGATCTGCTAATTTATATTGGTCTGGAACACCCTGAGGAATCCCTATGTATGTGGGTGTAACCTCTGGGGCCTGTGTTCCACAAAACGTGGCTCCAGCTGCCACACCACTGGTTTTGAGTTGAAATTATGGTGGTGTGGTCAGAGTGAGCAATGATCTGGATTTTAGCCTTGTGGGGGTCCTTTTGTGGAATTAATACTTGCCTACGGGCCTGGTGATAAGCTTGCACTGTAGTGAGCTGGGGGTTGGGTGTGTAGTTGGTCGGGGTGGAAGAGGTGAAGTTGTCATCGGATGAAAGTGGTTAAAACATAAACAAATAAAACAAACATCTAATAAAACAATAAAAAAACATAAATAAAATAAACCACTCACAACTAAAACACCAGATAAGGTGGACTCTCTAGTCCCGTTAACAAAAATTGCTCTTGAATGTATAACATTTTTTGACACAGGATATATATCTTACCAGCTCAGTAAACTGCTTCTCTAATTGAATTGTTAAAATACAAAACATTCATATTGGGACAATTACTAACTGAACATTTTACCTTCACAACATTGGGATAAGAACCATTTAACAATCACATCAAATAGGAGCACTAACATTGATTAAACAAAAGTTAAACTGGGACTTCAATATTTTAATTCATTACAAAGTATTATATAGAATTAGTCACAAAAAGGGTAACAGTCCTGTAAATTATTTAGAATGTCTTAATTATCTATGGAGATTATTAGAATTATAAGAATTCACTGTCTGATTACTAGAAATCACACTTCTAACAGAAATCATGGAAAACAGTAGGGATTTGTCTCAGGTAGAAACAAACATTGATGGCCTCAGCCACAGGGGTGAAAGTCCTGCTATCTCCATCGTCATTTACATTATCTGTGTGTTTCTCTTTGCTCATAGGGAACTCAGAGGTGCTAGGTGTTAGTCAAGTCTTTGTTCTGCTTCGGTCTAGTCTCAATATGTTTGGGTGAGAGGGATTTGATCTCATGACCCAGAAAAGTTACTTTTGTCGAACAAATTGCAATAACGATTTTTCCCGTGAAACATAAGAGTGCGTACTTGTGAGTAATGGCATGGAATGATAACTCCTGCTTTTCGTAATGATTAAAAAACTGGAGTAATGCCTTTAATGGCTTCAGTTTTCAATGGATATTGCTGTTGGCAGGGCCGGAAATCAGATTTAGGTGTTATAACTACAGTTTCAGCAGTTTTTATTAAGCCGTCATGTTTGCCTTGAGCCCACAGTGTCTTAGGGATTTCCTGTAGAGTGGAGAAGTTCGCAACATCTATTGAGATTGTCGTGGAAATTTATCATGAGATTTGAAATAATGAGTTTCTCAGACCAGAGTTGCCTTAGAGTTTTAATTATTAGTTCTGCAGAGGGTTACACAGCCAGCAACATGGCTCAGAGTGCAACAACAAAAAAGTTAAAAAGGAGGGTTTTTTATACAATGTGATAAATGGGAAACAAAACAGAAAGCAGACAGGACCGTCTGCTGTCTGGTATCACTGTTACAAAAAGAGGAATCAAATCCAGCAAACAGTTGCACAAATAAAGGTCAACAGGAGGTGGAAGACATTGATGTTGTATCAGCTAAGTGCACAGAAAACAGTCAAAACAGTAACAACATTAAAGGTACCAGATGAACAGTTTTCTGCGTGTGCGCTGTTACACAAAAAACTTTTCATATGCATGCAGTTGGGGGGAATATACTACGGATGCATTCTTGGTAGTGAATCTACCAAGAGTTTTATCATCTTTTTCTACTTCCTTATACTTTTCTACTTCCTTATACTTTTCTGTCTCCTCGTTAACACTTCCTTGTTCGTTCTGTCTCTGTCAGTCGGCTGACGCCCTTATCTGTTTGAGTCAAGGTCAGCTACAGTTTGTGTGTGTTGCCTCCATCTGTCTGGCAGACGCGCCCTCACTCCCTTTTTTATCTCCTCCTAACTTGTTCCTTCTCTGTCGTCTTCCACACACCTTCTTTCATTCACACTTGTATCAGACTTAGTGCTGTGTCACCATAGTTCCTTCACATGAAGTACATATTAGGACTACCCAGATCAGTTCCATTCCCCAAATCATCACGTTTTTCATTTACCTATGTAAAGAATTTTTTAATTTAAATATTAGTTACCTTAAGTCTTCAATCAATCTCCAAAATGCTATCGTAAGGAGCAAAATAGGAAACTTAGTAATATCCACACATTCAGACCTCTTAAAATCTTATCTGTCAAGTCTTTTGTGGTCTCTGTCAGTCTTTTTTCTCCATCAGTCTTATTCGTAACAGCCTTCCGTACAAGGAAACAAAAACAAACACAGAAATTATCTCGGCCTCTTTTAATTCGTGCCCGATTCAAGCAACGGTGTGTCTGGCTAGTTAAGTTCCTCACTTGTCAGTGCCAGCTGCTTCTTCCTCCAGGATCACACCCTAATCTGATTTAGAATTAGGTTGCACGGATACAATCTATTGCATAAATCATCTGTCTTTTCTCCAATCTGAATTAGTTTTAAGGGACTGTGCGTCACAGACTTTAAATGTCACCTGTCCTGTGGAGGTCCCAGACCTCGCTTTTTACCTTGTTTCTGTTGCGTCAAGACAGGGTCCCAGACCCCTCACATACAACTTTTACAACCTTTTTTTATTCCCTTTATTTCACATTGCTTTTCATTGCTTCCAAACAAACACAGGACTTATTATCTTACCTCCTTTCTCCTCTCCGCACACTCACAATCTATATCAATGCCTATATAACTAATGCAGAATTTGTTTTAACAGGTTTCTGGTTACCTTTTAGTTTGGGGCCCGTGAGTATGTGGAGAATCGATCAGAGTGGCCTCGATCGGAGCGAACTTCTCTTCGGGATCACGTCGGGGTCACCAATTTTTGTTGTGTTCTTTTATCCTGAGGTATGAGAAGAGCCGGTCTCGGTTTGGTTCAACAAGTATTTATTTAGAAGCAATGAAAATTACAGCATAGCTATGGGCACTCAATGCACAGCCCCGGCCAAAACAGTAGCACGGGGTAGTCAAGAGTCGCCCCGAATGGACGGCGGGTGCATTACTTATAATAGTAGGTAAAACTTCATTGGTCAATAACGAGGGGGAGTCGCTGTAGTATTAGACTTTGGCTTTCCCTTGCTGGTGCGCAGGTGTAGCCCCAGCCTATTGGCACTGGAATTGAATGATGAGGAGCCACTCCCAGTTTCCTTTGTAGCATCAGGGCTAATCTTCACATTTCTGATAGTGTTTTGGTTTTGTGTTTTAAAAACAAGCCTTGACGGTGTTGTTGTAGATTGGAGTGAGGAATATTGTGTTCCTGCTTTAACGGCTGTATGTTCTGTGTGCGTAAGCATGAGCATTTTCTATCTGCTCTTCAGAACCTGGGGCAGCTGCTGGAATTCTTTCTAGGGCATAGGTCACAGTTTCTTATGAGCACAGTGCATTCATGCATGTGTGATGTTGAATAAAGCAAAGGGAATACTGTAATATATAAAAGGTTAGGTATAAGATTAAAGTTCAGTGTACAGTGCAAGTACAGTGTATTGTATGCCACGAATTACAGTCCTAACACATGCTGTTACACGCTCAGTCAAATACGCAGAGTTCATGGTGTTCATTCCATTTATGCATGTAGAAGGAATGAAGAATAACAATATCAACTTCTTCATGCATGAGGCCCAATGGTTGTCACAGAGTAGAATAACCTGCCTGAAAAAAAGAGGCTGTTAAAATAAAATGCTTTTGTAAAACACAATGTTTTGAATTTAGAAAAAATAAGTCTACTCTTTTTCTGAATGAGCAAGTGTATTTACTTTCAGAGAAAAAAAAAGTATATTCTTCTAAATTAATGATATCAACTTTTGTTTAAGATAACAGTGCATATACAATAGCTTTGGCTCAGACAGTGAACAGTATATATCATGCTGGTAAAAGGGTAATATTTATAGTTTCAACCAAATGTAAAGTGGTGCATAGGTTACACCTTTTTCTAACAGGTACTAACTCCCTTTTAAGAAAATCTCTCCTATAAATACATCAGGCTGAGTATAATTATAAAATCATAAATTGTAGCTTGAATAGATTAGTCTTATATAATAAAGTATGCAATGATGAGTGTAATCAGTGATACAATTTTCAGGGTACATCTGATCATACATTGTTAACATTGCATGTCTGTCAAGCTCATCCAAGATAATATGTTGGAATGGAGAGAGTGGCACCACTGTACAGTTTTCCAAGAGGAGTCTTTCTGCTGACACCAAAACACTGTGCTTCACATAAAGCATATCGGCTGTGTCATCGCGTGACAAAGTCTCAAGCATTTGTCCTCCCAAACTACCGGGAAAAACTCAGCACCATATTCCATGGCGTACTAAGCTGTTGACTACGATAATTTGGACTTCAATTGTCCTATTGTTGTTATTAAACTTTCCCAGTATTCCATTAAATCACTCAACACTTTTATCCAAAGCGACTTGCAATAAGTGCATTCAACTATGAGGGTACAAACACAGAACAGCAAGAATCATGCAAGTACATTAACTTACATGAAAAATAAACTGGTCCTCAGTCACATACTCATCCCATATAAATGTAAAGTACAATTTTAAAACTGTTATAACTGCTGCTTCAAAAGTGAAAAGGTCATATGTGAAGTTTTACTCTAAAAACGTCTCACTCAGATCGTGAATACGTCCATTCCTGAAGATGCCACGTCAGTCGTTAATGTCATCACGTTAGAGGGCTCATCCAATCAAAGCCTCGTGAATGAAGCATCTGTCTCCCGCAGACAAGAAACTACCAGCTGGTGTTTTGCGTGGTTTCCATTTTCAGTGTAAAAAACTTGCTGAAGTCAACACCACACTGTTTCTCTGGAGGAGAGGATAACCCAGTGTGGAGTCGAAAGCGGAAAAGACGGGCGCACAATCCACAAATTACGGTAAGAGCTAAGCTACAGAGAGAAGCCATTGCTAACTGCTCAGCTAAGAAACTCTTAGATCTGTGTAGTGTGTTGTGGGATTAGCGAGAAAGTTGCTGAAAGAAGAAAAGTTGAGTGCTTGAGGCCGAAGCTCTCGCTGCAAGTCCAGATTTGCAGTGTGGAAAATGACACCGTTGTATGTAAGTAGCTGTTTAGTAATTGTGTTTTTTACTATGGAACTTCCAACGGTGATGTAGCGAGGCTATTTCTGTTTATTGATAATACTCATGTTGCTCATGTTGTTTTCCTGCTGCCTGTAAGACATAGAGAAGAAAGAGGGTAAGATTAGATTCATTAGATCATTTTTCAGTTATGTGTGTAACTGAAAAATTGTCATTTAACTGTGCTAATTGTACTGATTGTGTTTACAGCTGATTGAAGTGGGACAGATGACATGGATCCATCCTTCCACAGCCAGGAGCTCACTGACCTGTGTGCCACACTTCAAATAAGACTAGAAGCTACACTGAATCTCACAGCTACACACCACAGACGTCTACACAGCAGATTCGGACAGAGTGACACAAAGAACTTATGACCCAGAGGCGGCAAAGAGACATTTCAAGCTTCACCTGATTAGTTTTTCACTGGCTAGGCCAGTTGTGTTTTTACATTACTTGTGCTGTATTTAATAAAGCTTTGACTCAACATATACCTTGTTAATGTTTTTTTCCCTCCACAATATGTTCAACATATAACATCAAGCATCACATGAATAAATGTATAGTCTTCAGTAACTGCAGGGCTTTTGGTAAAGGCTTACTAATAATTAATATTAATAAATGAATTATTAGTAATAATAACTATATATTTATTCTTATTATTATTATTATTATTATTATTATTAATCTTGTGTGGGAGGGGTTTACCCACGTGTGTATTATAATGACCCAGGGTGACCAATAGCAACAGATCTACCAGCCAATCACGAGTCACTTCGTTTCAAAGGTCTGTGGTTTTATCCAATGGTGAAGTGAGATAAGTTCTCACCAGCGGTTTTGCTGCGATTCATATGCTAATTGGACCACACCTTTGCTACGCGACTCCCCGGTGGCACTCCCCCCTCCCCAGCCCCCCCCCCCTTCAGCGAGAGTGAGTCCTGTGTCTGATGGAGAGAAATTAAACAGCATTGAGAAAGAAATATTTACATTCAATTGAGGACACTTTTAGGCATCAGATGTACAAACATTTATTTTGTTTGTTTTTTAACAGTGTTTGAGATATCAGTATTTCAACACAGCAGTTATAAATTACAGTAATCATCTGGAATTATTTTTCCAGTGATGATCACTCTGAATGCTGCTTGGAACCAGCTATAAAAGAAAGAATGAATAAATGGATTGAGCAGTGAATTTGACAGTACAAGCCAGTTTATCAGCATATCAGAAACACTCCCATGAGCACACGTTGGGTTGTGGATTCTGTGCACCTGTCTCTTTGCAACAGGGAAAAGGTAGATACACAGCATCACAATCACTGGGAGATAAAATTAGAAAGTAAGTCCCATAATATTAGCCGGTATGACATAATTTATACATGTTGAACTACATTTTCACATCTCATGTACATGGTGTGTTGTGTGGCCATCTGCATCAATTCTCAGAAAAAACAGCAGTGACTGTTCTCTTTATTCAAGATAAATTTCCACAACACTAATAAGCTTTACTGGGTTAAAAATAATCTACATACAGGTACATATGGTTTTCAGGGTATTTTAATATGCAGTTTTTACTTTGTGTAGTGTTGTATGTGTATACCATGTATGCATCCTTTGCAAACATATATTTAGAAACATATTTTACACATTATTTGTGTGTATAATCATTACAGACTTCTCTCTAGGATGTTTCAGCTCACTGAAAAGAAAATCAGTGCAGTTTTGAGTTTGTAAAATCACCTTGAATCACTTTTCCTGAAATGATCATTCTGAAAGCCGATCGGAACCAACTGTAGAAGAATGCATAGATAAATGGATTTAACATGGAATTAGACAGAGCCAGCCAGCTAAGTAGTTCAATCAGAGGAAGTGGCACATAAACGTGACTGAAGGAAAGAACAGTTGTACAGAGGAAGAAAGGAAGCCAACACAACAAAAACACTCCCATGACAATAGCCAGAGTTTTAGTGGCCTTCCTCTCCATCTTACTGACAGCTGCTCCGGACTTAGTGCTCTGACACGTTGTGTTGTGGATGCTGCGCGCCTGTCTCTGTGCAACACTGAAAATCTTCATGTAGATGCAGAGCATTACAACCACTGGGAGGTAAAATGAGAAAATAAGTCCCATAATGTTCGCCAACACAACATCAGTGATACACATTTCAGTACATTTTTCATGGTTTATTCCTGCAATGATGAAGCTAAGCCCAATTAGGACAGACAGGCCCCAGCTCACCAGGATCATGGTCACAACAACATGGTCATTTATCTTAGTTTTGTAGCTCAGAGGCTGACACACTGCATAGTATCTGTCAATAGAAATACAACACAAGTTCAGAATAGAGGATGTGCACAGCGACACATCGAAGGTGCCACGGACTTTGCAAAACAAGTCATCGTAGAAAAGACAAAAGGTTATAGAAAATTCAATGGTGAGAGGAAATACTACAACACCGACAAGCAGGTCGGCCACAGCCAGAGAGAGGATGAGAGAGTTAGTAGGTGTGTGGAGCTGTTTGAAGTAAATGATGGCGATTATGACAAGGAGGTTTCCACAAACAGTAACAACAGATAATGAGCCCAGAAAAACATGAAACAATACACATACTGCAGAGGGATTGCTTCTCAGCACATGAAACAGATCTATCTTATAGCAGGGATGAATCTCGGTAAAAACATTAGACTGGTTAAAGCTGATATCCATTTCCATGCTGGTGCATTCCTGCTATTCAACATGAAATAATATGTTGATCAATTTTCAGTTCCAGGTCTATTATTGACAAAATATTAGTTCAAAATTGATAGAAATGCACAAATCATACATTACTAATGACGGGCATCCCACCAGTCCTAATGTGGCACTCTGCAGCACTGAGAATTAATATTTATCATTTCGTATCTCATTGCTGTGGTTGGTACAGAACTTGTCCAATCAGATTTAAGATAGGCTTACACCTTTTGAAATGACATAACAATAAAGAATAGCAGCAACGCACTGTGTGTGTGCTTGTGTTTGTGTGTGTATGTGTGTGTGTGGCTTTATGGAAGATGGGGCCCTAAAATAACAGAGCAGTTAAAGTTTGGCTATTGATCTTTTACACCTTGACTAATAGGCTTAGTATCGGGGAAGCCCAGTCAGATACTCTGTCTTGCCAGCAGGTTATTCCTGCTCTTCCTCTGATAACATTGTTCTAGTTTCATGTATCATAGCAGCTGTCACTTGGAAGTTTGTAGACAAGGTTCAAAGCTGCACAGTAAAAGTTACCATCCACTACCAGTCTGACATTCCTCCTTAGAACATTGTGGTTGCTGTCAATGGAGGAGAACAACAAATCCTAGGTCTATGTCCTGTCTGAGTTCAGAACAAATATTTCACTCAACCAAGTTCACTGCTGTGCCCTCTGCCAGTTTCTGTTGTCTCTGACTCTAGACTTTATCTCTGCCTGCCTCAGCTGGTATGACTGTGTAATGGAAAATTCCACTGATCAAGTGTCTTACTACTGTGAAGAATGTCTTCTACTGTTTTTACTGTTTTCTGTGCACTTAGCTGATACAACATCAATGTCTTCGACCTCCTGTTGACCTTTATTTGTGCAACTGTGTGCTGGATTTGATTCCTCTTTTTGTAACAGTGATGCCAGACAGCAGACGGTCCTGTATGCTTTCTGTTTTGTTTCCCATTTATCACATTGTATAAAAACCCTTCCTTTTTAACTTTCTTGTTGTTGCGCTCTGAGCCATGTTGCTGGCTGTGTAACCCTCTGCAGAGCTAATAATTAAAACTCTAAGGCAACTCTGGTCTGAGAAACTCATTATTTCAAATCTCATGATAAATTTCCATGACAATCTCAATAGATGTTGCGAACTTCTCCACTCTACAGGAAATCCCTAAGACACTGTGGGCTCAAGGCAAACATGACGGCTTAATAAAAACTGCTGAAACTGTAGTTATAACACCTAAATCTGATTTCCGGCCCTGCCAACAGCAATATCCATTGAAAACTGAAGCCATTAAAGGCATTACTCCAGTTTTTTAATCATTACGAAAAGCAGGAGTTATCATTCCATGCCATTACTCACAAGTACGCACTCTTATGTTTCACGGGAAAAATCGTTATTGCAATTTGTTCGACAAAAGTAACTTTTCTGGGTCATGAGATCAAATCCCTCTCACCCAAACATATTGAGACTAGACCGAAGCAGAACAAAGACTTGACTAACACCAAGCACCTCTGAGTTCCCTATGAGCAAAGAGAAACACACAGATAATGTAAATGACGATGGAGATAGCAGGACTTTCACCCCTGTGGCTGAGGCCATCAATGTTTGTTTCTACCTGAGACAAATCCCTACTGTTTTCCATGATTTCTGTTAGAAGTGTGATTTCTAGTAATCAGACAGTGAATTCTTATAATTCTAATAATCGTGTTTCTGTTGCTTTAACTCCATAGATAATTAAGACATTCTAAATAATTTACAGGACTGTTACCCTTTTTGTGACTAATTCTATATAATACTTTGTAATGAATTAAAATATTGAAGTCCCAGTTTAACTTTTGTTTAATCAATGTTAGTGCTCCTATTTGATGTGATTGTTAAACTGTTCTTATCCCAATGTTGTGAAGGTAAAATGTTAAGTTAGTAATTGTCCCAATATGAATGTTTTGTATTTTAACAATTAGCTTATCACCAGGCCCGTAGGCAAGTATTAATTCCACAAAAGGACCCCCACAAGGCTAAAATCCAGATCATTGCTCACTCTGACCACACCACCATAATTTCAACTCAAAACCAGTGGTGTGGCAGCTGGAGCCACGTTTTGTAGAACACAGGCCCCAGAGGTTACACCCACATACATAGGGATTCCTCAGGGTGTTCCAGACCAATATAAATGAGCGGATCAAATTGCAGCAGGATTTGAGTCTATCTGAATATGGGTAACTCCCAACAAAAACGTGGATCGCATTAACTACGTCCATTTCAATCTCCAACGCCTCACCAACCTTACTCGAGACGCCATAACAGGCCTATCCGAACAACTCGCCCCATGTCCCTTATGGTCACACAGAACCGAATGGCCCTAGACCTCCTACTGGCAGAAAAGGGCAGAGGATGTCACACCCTGTTAAAGCCCTGAGACAAATTGTGATTGGTGAATATGGGCTATACAAATAAAATTTGATTGATTGATTGGCAGAAAAGGGTGGTGTGTGCAATATGATATGAAGTTCTTGTTGTACATTTATCCCCAACAATACTGCCCCTGATGGCTCAGTGACCTTGCTCAACAGACTCATCACCACGGCTCTGACCAAGGAAAACATGCCCCATCCCCCACCCTATCAGTTGCCTTTGATGATGATGATGATGATGAAAAGGATGAGGGGTTTGCATTGGATGAGATGGAGGTTGAGGAGTTCATGGATGATCCCCAGTAAGTTGTTCACACCATGAAATGGTGTGAAAGGAGGGATTGTTAGGACTGTAATTCGTGGCATACAATACACTGTACTTGCACTGTACACTGAACTTTAATCTTATACCTAACCTTTTATATATTACAGTATTCCCTTTGCTTTATTCAACATCACACATGCATGAATGCACTGTGCTCATAAGAAACTGTGACCTATGCCCTAGAAAGAATTCAAGCAGCTGCCCCAGGTTCTGAAGAGCAGATAGAAAATGCGCATGCTTACACACACAGAACATACAGCCGTTAAAGCAGGAACACAATATTCCTCACTCCAATCTACAACAACACCGTCAAGGCTTGTTTTTAAAACACAAAACCAAAACACTATCAGAAATGTGAAGATTAGCCCTGATGCTACAAAGGAAACTGGGAGCGGCTCCTCATCATTTGATTCCAGTGCCAATAGGCTGGGAAAGCCAAAGTATAATACTACGGCGACTCCCCCTCGTTACTGACCAATGAAGTTTTACCTACTATTATAAGTAATGCACCTGCCGTCCGTTCAGGGCGACTCTTGACTACCCCGTGCTACTGTTTTGGCCGAGGCTGTGCATTGAGTGCCCATAGCTATGCTGTAATTTTCATTGCTTCTAAATAAATACTTGTTGAACCAAACCGAGACCGGCTCTTCTCATACTTCCAGATAAAAGAACACAACACGTTACATTACATTACATTTCATTTAGCTGATGCTTTTATCCAAAGCGTCAGCTAAATAAGTGCATTCAACCATGAGGGTACAAACCCAGAACAACAAGAATCGAGAAAGTACAATTTCTTCAAAAAAGCAAAAACTACAAAGTGCTATAAGTAAGTGCCATTTAAGTGCTACTAAATTGTTAGTTTAAAATTTTTATTCAAGGTATAGTCGGAAGAGGTGTGTTTTTAGTTTGCGGCGGAAGATGTGTAAACTTTCTGATGTCCGGATGTCCATAGGGAGCTCATTCCAACATTTAGGAGCCAGGACAGCAAACAGTCGTGATTTTGATGAGTAGTTAGCTCGCAGTGAGGGAGCAACAAGCTGATTGGCAGAAGCAGAGCGGAGGGAATGGGCTGGGGTGTAACATTTGACCATGTCCTGGATATAGACTGGACCCGATCTGTTCGCAGCACTGTACGCACGTACTAGTGTTTTGAAATGGATGCAGGCAGCCACCGGTAACCAGTGAAGGGAGCGGAGGAGTGCAGTAGTGTGACTGAATTTAGGTTAAAGACCAGTCGAGCTGCTGCATTCTGGATGAGCTGCAGAGGTCGGGTGGCACTAGCAGGTAGACCTGCCAGGAGGGAGTTACAATAGTCTTGGCGTGAGATGACCAGGGCCTGGACCAGAACCTGCACCACCTTCTGAGTGAGAAGGTGGCGTAGTTCTCCTGATGTTGTACAGCATGAATCTACAGGAACGTGTTGTTACAGTAATGTTGGCAGTAAGGGAGAGTTGGCTGTCGAGTGTCACACCCAGGTTCCTAGCAGTCTGAGTGGGGGTTAACACAGAGTTGTCAAAGTTAATAGTCAGGTCATGGGTGGGAGAGTCTTTCCCTTGAAGGAAAAGTAGTTCAGTCTTTTCAAGGTTAATTTTCAGGTGGTGTGCAGACATCCACTGAGAGATGTCAATCAGACAGGCAGAGATTCGTGCTGCTACCTGTGTTTCAGATTGGGGAAAAGAGAGGATTAGTTGGGTGTCATCAGCATAGCTATGGTAGGAAAAGCCATGTGGGTGAATGACAGAGCCAAGAGAGTTGGTGTACAGAGAGAAGAGGAGGGGACCCAGGACTGAACCTTGAGGGACCCCAGTAGTGAGAGGACAAGGTTCAGACACAGATCCTCTCCAAGTTACCCGGTAAGTGCGGTCATTGAGGTAGGATGAGAACAGGGAGAGAGCAGAGCCTGAGACACCCAGGTCCTGAAGGGAGGAAATAAGGATCTGGTGGTTCACTGTGTCAAATGCACCAGAGAGGTCTAGAAAGATAAGGACAGAGGAGAGAGAGGCTGCTCTAGCAGTGTGAAGTTGCTCAGAGACAGCAAGGAGGGCAGTCTCAGTTGAGTGGCCTGCCTTGAAACCAGACTAGTGAGGTTCAAGAAGGTTATTATGGTGAAGAGGAGAGTTGATTAAAGATAGCGCGCTCAAGAGTTTTGGAAAGAAAGGGAAGAAGAGAGACAGCTCTGTAGTTATTTACTTCAGACGGGTTGGGGGTGGGTTTTGTAAGGGAAAATTCAACTAACCAAGTGTCTCACTGCCGTGACCTTGACAAACAGGGAGTTTGCTACAGCAGACGGACACAGCAGATAGACACAGATCATGATTTTATGTCTTTTTTTCATATTATGTTTTATGAACGCCTCTTTGTATTAGTTCGGGCTTGTCTTTCTTTCATATGGTTTTATGAAACGCCTCTTTGTATAAGTTCTGGCTTTTGTGAACTTGCGGCCAGTTCCATTTTGAGCACCCGTGATTGTTGTGTAAACTCTGCAGAGTTAACTATTAAAAAGACTCAAAGGCAACTCCGGTCTGAGAATTTCACTATTTCAAATCTCAAGATGAATTTCCATCACAAACTTGGTGTCACGAACAGCAAAAAAAAAAAAAAAAAAGTCAAGGACAATGTGTCTTGAAATGTGGGAAAAAGAGGCAGAGTGTAGGGACAGAAAACAAACATTTAAACAGATGGCTAAGGTTGACAAGAAGGAAATTGAGAAAGTTGAAAAAGAATGTTGAAAAGAAATCATATAGATCTCTGTATTCTCCATTACAGGGTGTGGCAGTCCTCTCCTCGATGCCTGCCTTCCTCCTCACCAACAACAACACCCTCCTCCATATGATGTGCAGAAACCAGACTCCACCAATCAACGATCAGGCCCATCTCAGACTCCACCCACCGCTCTCCCAGTCTATGGAGATGGGGCAGTGGGAGGACTGAATGATGACACCACCTCTTCCTCATCTTTAGGCCCCACTGACTTTGCAAAGATATGTCCACACTGTGGGGGAGACCTCCGTCTGACTTCACCAGACTGGGATGATGCAGTTAATGCAGCATACGTCAACGCTCTCAACACACTCCTCAACACCCTGAGAACCGCCTTCCCCAACAAAATTGACATGTCCAAAATAACGGTGTGCAAACAACAACCAGGCCAAACCGTCTGACCGTCCTGTTTATCAACACAGCGGCATCCCCATACCTGACAACCTTGGGAATGAGCCAGGGGCTTATGAAACACATCTGAAACAGGCCTTCCTGAATGGTCTGCTCCCCCCACTACGGGCAGACGCAGGCCACACCTGCATTGGGCTTGAGGATGTTCGCTTGACAAAGGTCAGATGGAATTCTGAACATGCTGAATGTCAACACAAAGAAACCAAAGACAAAACTCAGCAGAAAAAGGATCAATAACTCAAGAAAGCACAGCTAACCATGATGCAGGCTGTGTCTGCCCTGTCAAGGCCATACAGACAAGATAACGCTGATAGCTTCACACAACTTCACTGAACCAGGAAGAGAGGGGCGCAGGCGCGGACGTGGCCGTGGGAGAGGCTTCTCTCGACAACCCCCACTTGCCAGAGATGAGTGTTTCATCTGCAAACAAAAAGGACACTGGGCAAAAGACTGCACCCAGCAGCGAGAGGAGGGGGAGACAAGAACTTTCACTGCCGACTGAAGTACGGAAGGTGAGGAAGAGGCAGACGGGGGGGAAACGACCCATCTACCCGCCGAGGCTCAGAGAAAGCGAAGTGAAACACAGATACATACATGCCACTGCAAAGAAGAAAATGCTTGCGATTCTAACCACAGACACATACACAGAAGCTCCAGCAATGAAGAAATGCTTGCTAAATTAACCGCACACACACACACACATACACACCAGAGCAAACACAACTTTGTGGTTCTTATGTTAAGTACAATAGTGATGCTTTTAAGAAAATGCCTCAACTCGAACTGTGTGTTAACGGTCACAAATTTCATGGTTGACTCTGGTGCAGGTTATTCTGTAGTTAGGATGTCAGATTTGCCCACATCTCCTGAGATGAGTGGTCGTTTTATATTCTCTCAAGGTGCCAGCGGTGCCACTGTAAAAGAAAATTTCACAAAACCTCTCAAATGCGCCACTCAGTTTGACAAACATCAATAAGGTTTGAACATGATTTTCTGTTGGCTCCCTGTTGCCCAATTAATCTATTAGGAAGAGATTTGATGATTGCGTTAGGCCTCAATTTAGTATCCTCCCCTGATGGAGTGACAGTTACGCACAATTCTTCTTCACAATGTCACAGACCACACATGAGCAGCTCTTTGTATATCAGTGGCAACTTCCTATAAATGCCTCCACTGATCTGCTCTCCAAGTCACACAATCTTATCACCCCTTTTTCTGATTTTACCCACACTGATTCACTGCACTGCACTTCACATGTGACAGACACAGCAGATCACGTTGATGATTCTCTGTTTTTGCCTTTTCCTGATGATTCTCTGAAAGTGTCCAATATTTTTTGGTCTGGTTCCAGAAGTCCAGCTTCCATCTCACTCACTGACCAACAGATGGCACTGTTTCGCGTCTCGAATTCCAGCCCTCACATCTCGCTCTCCAAGTCCTAAAAATCACCTTCATTCTTATGCCATGTTTTCCAGCCCCTCTGACAAGGAGGCAAAGGACAAATATAATGTGGGCCTCATCAGAAACTGTGATCCAGTCAAAATCACTCCAAAATCTGATTATAGGCCATGTAAACAACAATATCCACTCAGACAGGAAGCAGTGGAGTGGATACGTCCTGTTTTTGAATCCTTTTTGCAGGCTGCTGTAATTGTCCCCTGCCCTGATTCAGCGGTCTGCACTCCACTGTTCCCAGTTAAGAAGATCAGAGACAAAGGTCAACCTACAGAGTGGCGGTTTGTGCAGGATCTGAAGGCTGTGAATGATGCTGTAATTGCTCGATCACCTATTGTTCCCGACCCATACACGCTGCTTTCCCAAATTCCGTCTAATGCAGCGTGGTTTTCGGTTGTAGACTTATCCAATGTTTTTTTTTTTTTGTGTTCCTGTCCACAGGGACAGCCAGTACTGGTTAGCTTTTAATTTTGAAAACAAGGCCTACACTCTCACATGCCTGTGTCAAGGCTACTGTGAATCTCCATCATTATACAATCTGATGGGCTCTTAGGAACAGTCTTGAACCCCTCATCCTCACTCCGGGTTCAGCTCTCTTGCAGTATGTTGATGATCTACTAGTTGCCAGTCCCACACAGGAGCAATGTGAAACAGATTTGCTGAGACATCTGGCTCGTGGCGGCCATAAAGTCAGCCTCAGCAAACTAGTTTGTTCAACAAACTGTCACGTTTCTGGGTCATGTCGTCACCAAAGATGGCAAATCCCTGTCTGATAAGAGAGTAGAAGATATTGTTAACATGCCTAAACCCTTGACGAAGAAACAACTCATGTCATTCATCAGCACATGCTCTTTCTGTAGAACGTTCATTCCTGACTTTGCTCTTCTTGAAGCCCCTTTATGTGCTCTGTACCATCGCCTACTTCTCCGCCAAACTTGATCCGGTGGCAGCTGGCCTTCCACGTTGTTTGCGTGCAGTGGCTGCCTGTGAAAAACAGAAGACCTCACATCTCTCTGCTGCTCTCACACTGTTCTTTTTGACATGCCCAACATCACAGTAAAACTCTGTTCAACTTTGAACTTCAAGTCCAGTGTTCCCCATGACCGGACCTCTCTGACAAACCTCTTTCTAACTCTGACTTGATTCTGTATGTCGATGGGTCCGCCTCACGTGACCCTGTCTCTGGTACTAACTGTGTTGGTTTTTCTGTTTGTTCAGATAATGAAGTTCTCCTCTCGAGTTCTCTTCCTCATCACCTCTCAGCCCAGGCAGCAGAGGTCATCTCACTCACGGAAGCATGCAAATTGGCTACTGGTAAAACACTCACAGTCTACACTGACTCCAGATATGCGTTCGTAATTCATGATTTTGGCACCCTTTGGCAACACAGAAACTTCCTCACATCTTCTGGTAAAAGATAGCACACCACGGTCTCATCACAGATCTTCTGTCTGCCATTTTGAGACATTATTCCACGATGGGGAATTCCTAGCAGAATTTCCAGTGACAACGGCAGACACTTCATCAACAAAGCTGTCAAACAACTTGGTTCTCATCTAACTATGGATGTGTGAACACACTGTGCATATCATCCAGCCAGTGGTGGAGCTGTGGAACAAGAGAACGACACACTCAAACCTAAACTTGCAAAGTGCTGTGAAGACACAGGTCTTGCATGGACAAAAGTCCTGCCTCTGGTGCTGATGTACATCAGGATGAGAAAACGAACCAGGTCTAATCTTTCACCTTATGAGATTCTTTTTGCAACTCCTCCCCACATTGGTGTGGATCCTCCGTCTTCTCCGCTTCCATCCACAGACTTGTGTGATCATGATATGTTGTCCTATTGCTCTAACCTGACTTCTTCTCTTTCAGACATCAGGAAACAGGTGGCAAGGGTCCTACCAGGTACTGCTCACAACCAACACAGCAGTGAAAGTTGCTGAAAGAACCACCTGGATCAATGCCAGCCACTGCAAATGAGTACCAGCTCCATCTGACCAGCTGACGCCTTCAACTCAAAGCACACACACTGATACTTCCACAGGTTGAGAAGCACAGAGAGTGCCACACATCCAGGGTTGTGTGGCCTCAGAGGCTCACTATGCGTGTTATCCATGATGTCCTTGATTATTGTTTTGCCCATTATTTTGTCTAGATGCACTCCTATAAAAGTCTCTGATGATCTAACAAACTCTTTTTTTTACCTACAGTATCCACCATCCAGCACATGCAAATTTGACTAGACACAAGAGAAGTGATTCAGGTCCCCTTGATCCGTAACTCATTCCCCATCCCTCCCTACCTGGACACTGACAGCACAGATGATTGTGATGACGATACTCAAATTTAGTTTTATTTTACTTATTTTATTTTATTTTAATTTTTTTAATGTTATTTTCTCCCCCCAGCTTGCTTATGTGTTTCTTGAGTGATTTCACTAGAAGAAAACAGCTACTGCAATTATCCTTTCAACTTCATATTTTATGATGCTTTAATTTGAATCTCTGAATGTTTAAGGTTGATGTGAGTTACTTTATGAAGTTTGTACATACTTAATCAATTTTATTTCCTAGCAAGAATTTAAAAAGTTTTTGCTGCATATTTTCAACCTTAGATATACTGTATGTTGACATTTAACATTTTATTACATTTTAATATGGGTTACTTTTGCCAATCAATACAGTATGTTAAATTTTGATAATGGTTAATGAGATGATGATGTTGTTTGACCTGATTTCCTTCCATTTTTATTTAAAATGCTTGCTCAATTACAGGAAAATAACTTTTTCTTTCCACAAAAACAGCAGCGGCTACCTATGGTGACCTCATCGCCAGTGACCCTGTACGTACACAGAATACCAGGGTTGGAGACTCATCGATATTCTTCTATGATTTGATGTTTGTTATGATGTTTCTTGATTATTTTTCATTAGTGATCATATTTTTATTGATGATCAAAGGTGGAAATGTAAGGGAAAATTCAACTAACCAAGTGTCTCACTGCTGTGACCTTGACAAACAGGGAGTTTGCTACAGCAGACGGACACAGCAGATAGACACAGATGATGATTTCATGTCTTTTTTTCATATTACGTTTTATGAATGCCTCTTTGTATTAGTTTGGGCTTGTCTTTTTTTCATATGGTTTTATGAAACGTAAGTTCTGGCTTTTGTGAACTTGCGGCCAGTTCCATTTTGAGCACCCGTGATTGTTGTGTAAACTCTGCAGAGTTAACTATTAAAAAGACTCAAAGGCATCTCCGGTCTGAGAATTTCACTTTTTCAAATCTCAAGATGAATTTCCATCACAGTTTCTTCAGGAGAGGATTTACTCTTGCCTCCTTCAGAGAGTTAGGGAAACAGCCAGTTGACAGGGAAGTGTTGATAAGATGGGTGAGAAAAGGAAGAAGGTCAGGAGCGATAGACTGGAGAATGTGAGATGGGATGGGGTCAAGGGCAGGTGGTCGGGCGGGTGGAGGTTACCAAGGTAAGAACTTGATTGGGAGACAGGGGGGGGGTGAAAGAGGAAAGCGAAGGGGATGAAGTTGAAGTTGATGGAAATGTAGTTATAGAAGGAGGATTAGAAAATGAGGAGTGTATGTCATCTATCTTTTTTGTAAAGTAGTTGACAAAGTGGCTTGGTAGAAGGGAGGAAGGAGGAGGGGGACTGAGGGGGGTGAAGGAGGTTGGAAAAGATGGAGAAGAGTTTTTTGGGGTTAGAAAATGAGGATTGAATTGTAGTTTGGTAAAAAGTGCTTTTGGCTGTGGAAATAGAGGAAGAGAAAGAGGAGAGAAGAGACTGATAAGTGAGCAGGTTGTCCAGGTTCATCTTAAAAAGGAACTAAAGCTGTCAAATCAATGTAATGCAGTATAAAATGCAATAATTCTCTCTAAAATGTATCAGAGTATGAAGTCGCATAAAGTGGAAGTGAAAGTGCTAACATGTTGTGAAATAAAAAAAGGAAATATTTGAGATTTATAGTATTTGTTTATTGTGTAGTGTTAACTGTCCAGCCTGCAGAAGGTGAGTTATCATTTATATATTGGGATGTAAATATGTTCTTATCTATGGAACACCGGTTCAGCCCTGGATGTTTTACAATTGTGATAGACAAATAATTTAGTAAACACAATAGTTCATGTGGTACCTTATGAAAAAGAAATACACTGCAATAGGCTATTGTCTTTTTTTTAATAAAAAAAGTGACAAAATCTACTGTACATTATAAATTCAATAAAAACATTGAACACACATTTAACAAAAATAAAAACAGTTATACACTGCTTATGTACATCAGGGCCCTCTGTGTAAGAGGCAGGTCTGTGAAATAGTTTTAAATACAACAAAGAAGGCAGAGCCTCCAGAGTTGGGCTTGTGATGTCATCTGTCACAACATCCAGATCCTCCCGTTTGAACATTACCAGCATTAGCGCTAATGATTTGTCTCGATATTTTGTTCCTGATTTCATAACTTCTGTTTCTGACTTTACAGAAAATTCATGATATCACCGGAAGTGGTCACCAGTTACTTCAATTATATTGGATTTGGGTACAAAGGTGTAGCCCTGACACTCCAGAAGTGTTTTGTGGACTCAAAACCCACCCCTCCATTGTCATAGTGGTGAGTAGATAAGGATTGAATTTTCATTTTTGGGAGAACTTTCCCTTTAAGAGCAGTTTGAGATTTTAACTTAAGCCAACAGTATAATGAAAGGATGGATAATACTCCCATGTATGTGCACTAACCAGTCACCACAAAAAAATTGTCAGTGCATGAAACGATTTATAATTACAACCTGTCATTGTTGTAGTTTGATGTATCGAAGTGCTGATAAATGGATTGTTGAATTTCGATGGTGAACACTGAACTGGCTCACGCTGTACAATTCAATGCTGAATTCAGGTCGGCTTTCAAAATCATTATTTCTGGAAAAATATTCGGAAAAACAGATGCTAAAATATATTATAAAATGTGTTTTAAATTAAAGCAAGGTTCAATACAGGTAAATTAAATCACTTATCGTTTTTGTCTGCTGTTAGCTAAGCAGTGTTTTTCTTATTGTTTAAGTGTGTAACTTTGTTGGAAACCTTTCAGATATAAACATTACATAATTGCCTCGTGCTAAGTGGGAAGGTTTGTTTGCCTTAGGAACAAGTGGAGCTGATGTGTACCATCAGAGCAGCCGAGGGACCAGAGACTTCTCACCTCTAATGGAGGAGGGGTCAGGTTGCATCATATCATTGCATCAGACGATAAACAAACTGTGAAGCCTCGCTACTTTATGATGCTTGACAGTAATATATATAAAATATATACTTTTGACAATTTCATGTCTGAATGAAACAGTGTCAGATTTTTTAAATTAATTTGAAAAACTCAATTAGATAAGTTTTGACACATCTGTCTGACCTGAGAGCTGTTGCTGTGATATTTGCCCATTAGATAAACTGGAATCAAGTGGCAGAACACAGCATGACAGAAGGCGGAAGACAGAACAATTATTTGAATTGAATTAGTTTCAAACAGCAGAGCAAATTAGCAGGCGGTGAGGAATTTATTCTGCTCTTCTAGGACAAATTAGCTTCCCCACTTACTCTTTGTACTTGTTCACAAACCCATTTTTGTGTCCAGTGACATATGAGCACACACTTTATTATCTATTTCTTCTGCCATGTCGTGTTCTGACAGCACTCACTACCGACCCACATACTCAGCAGACAGTTTCTTCAGGCACCGGTGGCAGTTTGGTTTTCCTGTTACACAGAATTCCTTTTGTTATCTGAGCACGATAACACGAATGCAAAAGCCACAACACGACATCAATAGCCACACAACTGCAATGGAAGTGACACTGATACCAGCAGAGTAACTTACTCACTGTCGTTTGGGAAAACCAAGCAAGTCACAGTTTACAATGTGATACTCAGTATCGATCCGAACCGTAGCTGAGAGATTGGCCTCCAGATCAGCCAGCATCCCAGGATGCAGACATCAGCTTAACAGATCCATTGATGTAAACTGTAGATTGAAAATACTATCATTAGTTTTAGTTTTGCTTTCTACAGCATATATATATTATAAAAACACTGTTTTAATGACCTTTGCTCTATTATGCCACAAAGATCTTTTCAAAATACTATAAATTATCAAGAGAAAATACTAGTAAAAATACTACAAATATAGGGTCACATATCAGGACTGGTACCGTGGACTTTGGCAACGCAGAGTGGTTTAAAGTGGGACACGTTTTGTGTGCAAGTTGTTTTGGTGCAACATGAGGAACTGTAGCACACATCGTTGCTCCAACTGTACCCAACAGAGCAATTGCAACTGGTAAACTCAGTTTGAAATCATGATTTTCTTTTTGTAACATTAAATGCAATGACCAAAATATTCATTAATCAAGGTTGAATCTGAATGAAAGATCCCAAGTTACTGTGACTGTAGGTGTGGTTGGATTTAATAAATGATAATTAGCTGATGAAGAAAATAGGTATACAGATTTTATCCTCATTATGTCGATTAAGTGACATTATGATTCTGAATTCTTTTTTAAAATATAATAATTTTACATAAAAACATTTACCTTTCGCCATTTTAAAGAATAAGTGTCCTTTGTCTAAACAAACGGATGAAGCTAATTAATTGAACAATTAATTACACTGTGATGGCAAAAATGTTATTTCCCATAGATTGTATTCAGAGACTGGGGCTTGCAGTCCCATCTGTGGTTAGATTTAGGCAACAATAACTCTCTGGTTAAGGTAAATATCAACTTTTTCTGTATTTAACCAAGACGACAATATTTCTCTAAACCTAACCAAGTGCTGTGTGTGTCTAAATTGTATAAATGGTTGTACAGTGTTGTAGCGGCTATCCTGCAAAACATTATATTAATGCATTCTGTATCTGTAACATTTTAGTGACATGCCAATACCTAAGAACTATGTTAATGAAAACATAATTCAGGTGACATTACATTTCCTCTGAAAGGTTCATGCAGTTAGAGTTTGTCAAAAATAAAGTGTTTAATGTTGTAATTTTATTTAATTTATTTATAAAATTATATTTCATTACTGTAACACTTTTTTTTATAAAATTTTACTATATTTATTTATTTTACTGTCACAAAAATGAATGATTTCCCAGGAGAAATTAAATTCATCTAATAAAATATGCTTATCAGGATCTGTTGTTGGTTTAGAATTGGCCATTTGCCAGTGTTAGGTTTAATGATGCTATACATAAAAAATTCAAATATATTTCATGAAACAGACACCAGTTTGTATGCATGTGAAATAAATCAAATACAATTTTCATCTTAGCAGTGTGTCCTGCTTCCCAACTCCCTCTATTTCCCCTGTCACAGTGTGAAATAACCACAGAAAGAAGAAAGTGCTCCTGCAAGATACCTGAAACCAGTTCGATTTCTGTGATCGTCACGTTGTTTCCATTCACCTGGACTGACATTTTCAAAAGTGACAAGATAGTCTGGGACTCCATCGTGATGTTATTTTCCACTTCCAGCTCACCAATGTAGACTTCTACAAAACAATATGTTTGTGTGTTATCTTTTTGGATTCATGGCAACACAGTTGAGTTTAAATAATCTGATACATAAGAGAGTGTAGCCCTATAGTATCAAGATGTCTCTCTCTCTCTCTCCCTCCTGATAAGAGCTTTTTGGGTTTGGTTCTGTTTTGTTGTTTTTAGTTTAGCTATGGTTACAGATCGTTTATGTTAAAGGTCCAGTGTGTAAGATTCAGGTAAAAGGGATTTATTGGCAGAAATAAAATATGAAAAAATCCTAGTGATGTTTTCACTTGTGTGTGATCATGTAAACCCTATGATTATTGTTTTCTTTACTCTAGAATGGGCCCTTTATATTTAAAATAATTTATATTTACATCAGGAACGGGTCCTCTCTATGGATGCCACCACGTTTTTTTACAGTAGCTCAAACTGGACAAACTAAACACCTTTTGAGTTTTTATGAAAACTGAAGGCTACCACAGGTTCTTTCATGTTTGGAAGGGGAGGGTGAGGTGAGGGGTATTCAGCTGCAACATGCAACTTCACCACTAGATGTGACTCTATTCTACACACTGAACCTTTAACTCACACCTGCAGTTACACATCACCCAACACCCACCCCTCACTGCTGATTACTGATCAAACTATGCTGTGCTTAATTTTGATTTGATTTCAATAAATCATTGTTTATTTAAAGGGTTGCTGTGCGGAGCTCCCTCCTTTGTAGTTAGCATTAAAGTTTCAGTGTGTAGAAGTTAGTGACATCTAGTGGAGAAGTTGCATGTTGCAGCTGAATACCCCTCATCTCACTCGCCCCTTCCAAACATGAAAGAGACCATGGGCTAGCCTTCAGTTGACATAAATACTCAAAAGGTGTTTAGTTTGTCCACTTGTCACAACTGTAAAAAACATGGCAGCCTCCAAGAAGACCCCCCCCCCCCCCCCATATGTAAATATTGTGTATATGTGTTTTGCATGTGTGAAAGGCAGACTACTGGTAAACTCTGTCACCAAAATGTTGTGCATGAGGGTGACCTTCATGCGCATGCACTTGTATATCTGTTACTGCCTTAGACTGAATTAGTTCTGTGGGAAATGCTGCAAATCGTCACATTTATTGTAATATGATTATTAAGTGATTCTTTAATATAAAAATGACTGACGGGACAGGGGCACTTCAGGGACCAATCAGATATCAGCTGGGGCTAATGCCCCCTTGGCCCCCACCCACGGATCTGCCACTGAGTTATCTTTGCCCCATGAGTGAATCTGCTAACAGTTCTATTGTAATGTATCTAAAATTCTACACAATTTGGCCTATTAATATAATGGTGAACTCAGCCCCTTAATTCTTGTCCAATTTACGGAGGTTTTTGAAAAATCTTATTGAATGTACGACAATGTTGCCAAATGACTCACCTGCTGCATTGACCTGCAATGACAAGAACAGGTAAACAACAGATTTATACTTTCTATCATGATTCAGTCTCATGTCATATTAAAATATATACATGTTTATATACCTGCAGAGGAAAAATGGCTACAGAGGCTCTACAGTAAATACAAAGTTCTATTTTGTCTTTTTAATATTTAGTCAATTAATGTTATTATACATGAAAGACTTAATTGATTGAACAAAAATGTAATAAGAGTATAAAAATAGAATTACAGTGGGTATGTTCAAAACATTCACTTGGTTATATTTCTGTCTTAAAGTATATAACCCAGACTGAGAAGCATATTTACCTGATAGTAGATGTACGCAGCTCCGATCAGAATCAGACACACTCTGGAAAACATTGTTACTCTGGGGGGAAAACATGTCAGATGAGAATGACAATGAACTGCCTCACAAATACACAAACACATAAGATGTATCTGGATTCAGGGGCTGCATCTACATGTCATGTTGTGTAGAGCACAAAAGCCAAAATCAGATGTTCTGGTGTATAGAGACCATGATCGTGATCGTGTCACCAGCTTGTCCTGCCCTTGTTGCTGTTGCCCAGCAAAAGAGATGAAGGTGGACACGAAAAGAACGGAAATGTGTACAGTTAGCTGTTCAGTTGAGTTGAAGCTGTTTTTTCACTTGCTGGTGCCATTACCTCTTTGAAAAACAATTTATTACTGAAGCACAATGAATGCTGGGATAGGTTAACCTGAGAAGGATCCAGCCTTTGGAGCATTTGTTTCTGAGAGATAAAAGCATAGTTTAGTCATGCCGCTGTGAAGCAGTCGGTCATGAAATGCAGCCTCCGAAGGAAGCAACTCCTGAATTGAGACACAGCTATACACTAACTTAGGAAACACATGTACACCTGCTAAATCAAATTATTTAATTAGCCTACTATGTGACAGCATTGTTCATACCAAAGACTTTGACCCTGACATGATTGTTCGTGCCAGACATATACTAATATTTCAGAAACCTTTTACTCAAAATGGAGAAAAAAACATCCAATGAGCAGCAGGTTTGTTAGCAGAAACACATTGTTGATGACAGATTCCCGATACATTTTGATAATACTTGGTTTTCATCTCGTCATTATGACTTTTAATAGTTTAAGCATAAGGTTGCAACATACAACCCCAAATCAGAAAAAGTTGGGACGGTGCTTTTGTACCAACTCATGATTACAATCACCTGTTGACATCAACTATTTCTCCACTTCTCGTTACTTGCCCTAAATTGCGCTTGTCCCAACTTTTATGGGAATGTGTTGCAGGCCTGAATGGCAGGAATGGATATATATTTTCAAATAAAATGAAGTTAGCTTATCTTATGTTCATACTGTCTGCTATGCAATACAAGTCAAATTAAATTTAGAAATCACTGCTTTCTTTTTTTATTAGCATTTTACATACCATCCCAACTTTTTCTGAGTTGGGGTTGTAAAATGTGAAAGGAAGTGAGTCTAAATGTACTGTATGATCAGTGGTGTAAAGTAACTAAATATATGTACTGTACTTGAATACAATTTAGAGGTACACAAACCTCACTTGAGAAATTAGATTTCATGTAAAGTTATACTTTACAAAGATTCAAATTCAAAGATCTTTATTGTCATTATACTCATACTAAAATTGTATAAGGCTTCTCTCACAAATCTATACAATGTACAAATATAGAGAAATATAAACATGAAAAATAGCAGCAAATAACTTTATACAGAAGATAGAATAAGGCATATTTACAAATAGTACAAGCATTATTTGTTTTTGAAGTTGCAGTCCCTGTGTGGGCTGTGCATTGTGTTTTATTTTCAATCCATGATGTGTGTCACAGTGCTTGATGTGTTTGTTATGTTTCCCAAAAACAGAAAGCCAGAAGAGAAGAGAGGCGAGCCGTTGTGTCTGTATATGCTTTTACTCAGAATAATGTCATTTAAATTGTGGTTTTGCTATTTTTAGTTTAGCAAAAGATTTGTATACTTGAAATGGGAAGATTGTCTTTTAAGTATTTTCCCACTCGTCCACATAGTAGTTTATATATGGGAGTATGAAGGAACAGCATAGGGTATATAATGAGGAATAATTTAATACATCGTTGACTATATATTGCTATTGACTTGAATAGTTTAGGTTGTTATTGAAGGAAGTCATTTACTAATATATTCTTAAAAACTACAAATCCACAAATCACAATCACATGCTAAAACCAGAGACATATAATATATGAGAGTGCAAAAGAATGTGCCGGACTGACACACAAGGTTAGATGGGGTTTTAAACGGTTTCATTGTAATTACACAGAACTTTTCTTTACTGACAAACACATAATTTATTTAAGTTACACATAAGCTCTATTACAAAAACAATTTTAAATATAAAAAATAAGGCACTGCGGTTGTATGCCTCTGACAACAATTTAAGTCAACATAGATCTTTTCTCCATTCACTTCCATCCATATAAGGTCACCGTGACCTTTGTCCACTGATTTCTAATCAGTTCATCTTTGAGTCAAAGTGACAACTGGTCAAGTGTAGAAGAAACTTCCTCAAGGGGGCCACCGTTACACTGACCCACCAAATTTGATCTAATCACCTCATCTTTGAATCAAAGTGAATGTTTATAAAATAAAATAAAAATAAAATACTATGCAAGGCCACCTTCACTTTTGGCTAGAAAAACAAGTGAATTCATTCTGGAGATATCGCTTTCACAAGACAAGTGACTGTGTCACTGTCACCTTGATCTTTGACCAAAATTTAATCAATTCATCCTCCAGTCCAAGTGAATATTTATAGCAACTTTAAAGAAATTTCCTTAAGGATTCTGGGGATATCATAAGAATGGGAACGGCAAACAACCCCATAACAATGTGGAGGCATACAAATATTACTTATTACACTGTCAAATGCATTATATAAAAACACGGGTAGTGTGACTATTATATTCTGTGCCAGTCATTGTTGCCTGTGGTTCTGCAGGAGACTTACTTTACATAAATGCAGTGACTCTCAATCGGCATCTTTGTTACTTCCACTGTGCTGCTTTGTTTTTCACCCCCACGCAAAAACAATGAAGGCAAAATGTTTACTTCTGCAATTTCAGCACTAAGAATTCAAGTTCCTGAAATACAATTAGAAGAACAGGAATGATGGAGCTTTGATAAAGTTAGTCACCATGTCACCCACTACTACACTCTAAAACTGTGATCTTGCGACTTTTTCAGTTTTATGTTGCAGAGGACGACTGCAAAATAAACACACTGAATATCGAGTAGGATTTGTTGTTTATGTCACACACCAACCCAGTCTCATCAGAAAACGTACACCACCTACGTTGGTCCACTTGGAAAAACGTAGGCATCTCACAATTTGGCCTCTCAAATTGTGAGATGCCTACGTTTTTATCTGCCCGTTGTTTTGTATTGGCCTGCGCCCACGTCACGTGACTCTCAAGTTCCCGTCTGCGAAAACGATAACATGGCGGACATTCGTTATATTTTCAGATAAAAATGTAATTTTATAATATAGTTTGGGCATTAAAATACATTCTGACACCATTTCTAGCGAGAAATATGCTCTTTGCTTCCACAATCTTCAGCCAGTTCATGCTTACGATCTATATTCTATTAGTTATCACGAACATTTTTCAGATCTCGCCAGAAAAATCGTAGTTATGTAACGTTTTTGTCGTTGCTATGGTGGTTGCTGTGGACGCTGCCATGCCGTAAACCACTTCGTAGCGTGCTGCTTGAATCATCGTCCGTGCGTTGTGTCGTTCAGTGAGCGTGAATGTTATTCACGTGATTTGATATGAATATCTGATGATAGATTACACCTCTAATTCGAAGGATCTAAGAAGTCCCCGCAACTACATTCATACCGAGGCGGGCCCGATTGCGCATGCCTGATCGGACCTGTCGTGTGACTGTCGTAAATAAAGTTTTTTTTAAACTTTCCGGTCCATTGAACACAAAGCTACGTCATTAACACGGAGCGCTTGGAAGACGACGGTGTTATGCTCATTCTGTCAGGTAAGTAGTTCATTTTGTTTTGTTTTTAAATATTGTAACGATCGAGGTTTAGTGCTGAGGCACTCCATTGTCTGTCGATGTAGACAATGGAGTGCTATTCATTTGCAAATATGCTGTTGTTTTGCCACAGGCTACATCCTACGGTAGCCTGTTACCTGGGGTGCTAATAAATGTTTGGTGAAACCAGACGCTTAGCTCATCATTGAGGGACGCTACAATAGAAACATAAACAGATAACGTAATGGTATAAGGAAACTAACAGAAACTACGAATCCGCCCATAAAATAGTTCTACATGATACAGTGTAGGGCCTGCAGTTTATGATTAAACTTTGATTTATGAATGCTTTAGAATAACAAGGGATGTATTTGTCTACCATTACTCCACAATATCAGATTAATTTGGTTTAATTTATAGTATGCAATATGACAATAATGTTTTCAAAACAAGATGTTAGGGCGTTGCGATACATTTTAAGTAACAGTTGATATGTTCTGTTTTTTTAATCAAGGAGGATCCAAGTGAAGCTCCAGGAGTTTCAGCAACATCCAAAACTGGGACCGAACAGTTTGTTTGGCTTGATGAGGAACAGGAAGGGCATCATCTCCCAAAAAGAAGGAGAACTGGAGAGAAACAGGCCAGGTTTAGGCCACTACTACCATCCACATACTGGAAGATGAGGGAGAGAAATTCTCCTATCATTAAAGAGGTACTTTTAAGTTACATACCACAAACACCATTTTATATAATATACTAAATAGAAATTTGTATTAAATCCCCAAAGTATGCTGGGTTAAATTCAAGTTAATATCACACTGAAAGAATACCTCCGCTGATTACCGTTGATGGAATTTAGTACATCAAATTATTTGTTTTTATTGTTATTATTATTGTATGCAGTGGATTGGTTCACTCAATATGATGACCTCAAGATTGCGGGATTGGGATCTGTAAACTATACGCCTTTTAAGAGCCAATCAGGGTAGACAATTTAGAGTGCCATAAACAGTACATCTGTAAATATGTATATATTTTTGCATGATAGAGACTTGATTGATTTTTTTTTTTTTGAAGTTGTTCTGGCCAAGGATTCTGAGAGGTCATCCTTGCTTGACTACATCCATGAGATGACAACACGTAAAGTTATATTACATTGTCCCTTATTTTACAACACAAAGTTTTCTTGTACCCTACCAATTTTTTTTTTATGAATAATGATGTTTGGAAAGTAGAAAACAAAAACCCCACCACCTTCTAAATGTATTCTTCTCCTACGCACCTGTCTCATAAAATAGATGTGCAAAATTTTATGTTATGTATAATGATGACCCCATAAAACATCATGTATCAATATTTACACCTTTTAATCTATACTGTTTATTTCTGTCTACGTGTGTGAATTCGCCTTCATTAGTTTTATTAAAGAGCGATGTTGTATCGGTCAGTGGCGGCAGCACGAGACTCCACAAACTAGTCTTTAAGTAGCCGAAGGCGCTGAGGTTGCCGTCGGCCATCATTGTTTTTTTGCTTAAGGGACTGAATATGTTCCGTGCAGAAATATTTGCACTTCCCTTATACCTACAAAAACTGCTTGCTTCACAGACTGCAGTTTTGTTTTGCTCTGATGTGGTCGTAGCCGTATCTGCAAAGGGTTGTGCGGCATTAACATTTTGTACTCGGATTTTGTTTTGACAGACTGTGCAAAGGACCTTGAGAACATCACCAATCTACAGGAAGACACAGTCCAGTAATGGGTGTCAGATATTATGCAGTGGACGACAGGTACTGTGGAAAAATGTATGTCATTGTTGCACAATGTCCTTTGACTCTGTTTACACAAGGTCTACAGAAAAGGTTTGATTGTAAACTGATATTGGCACAAATTCATTTTATTCTCCTCTTTACGAGGACCAACCAATCAAAATGATGTGCAGAACACCATTGAGGACTCTATTTGAGCATCTGCAGAGACATTCAAATGTTAGTGTAGTAGACTGGATTTTATATTTTATTGGTGTTACATTGGTCATCTTGTATGGGTACACAAAAAATATTGGGTTTCATAATTTAGATGGCAATAAGCGGAGACATCAACTCAGGAAACAGATTTCTGTAGAAAAGAAAGGTGTGTGCGCAAACAAACGCACTATTAAAATGTTTCGTTTTTTTATCATATATTCTCAGGCAGTACTGAGGCATTAACGGAGACGGGACATGAGGGTCTTCTCTGCGTGCTCAAGAGAAGATTGCACAAAGTTCAAGCTCAGCAGGCTGCAGTGGGTCTGACATATTCTGAAACAGCAACAATGTCTTTGGATGACTCCTCCTCTGAACAGGAAAACATGGAGAGTTACTTCTTCACTGATGAAGAACTGTGAGTGCTGTGATTAGGTAAATGTGTGAATAACTGTGTTGCTGCACTGCTGCTGTTGCTACTCCCTGGCAGGCTAAGGAAGGCCTTAGCTTGGTGTTGGGTAGCTGTTAGCTTTAGCATATTTAGTTTTTAGCGGCCTGTATGATGTTTATCTTTTTAATAAAAAACAATCAGAGGGAACCATCTTCATAATGTAACACTATGGTTTGTTTGTGTCCTTCAGTTCTTCTCAAGTGAAGCTGTACCACTGCTCCAGCTCCACACTCCCTCCTGCAACCTCCGCTTCTGATGCTAACCTCCTGTCTCCATCACACCAAGCAGCAAACCTGGAGGGACAGAACTTTCTCCCTAGCTGAATTGTTGATCATATCAATTATTTCCTGCAACTGCCTTCATGTAATTTTTGTACATAATAAATGACATGTAACATATTGGGATTTCCTTGCACTTCTACACCATGTTATTGGCAGATAAGATGCTGATTGAGTTAAAGCAGTGAATGCTCTGCTTTAAGCAAAATAACACAAAAGGATCAAATGGATTTGAAGTAGAATGGGCACACTGCCTTCTGTAGAGAGTACCTCAGCTACTGAAGTCAGAAAACTACTTTTGTTATCTGAGATTTCAGTCATTTACAGTCACAGCAAAGCACACAGGTCTGGTTGTCTAAGTGGCACCCATATCATATTGTTTAAGTGCTAAATGCATCCAGTCATAAGTCAGAGTCCACCCTCTTGTTTCCACTAAAATTAGGTGACCCAGATGTTTCACAATGCAATCTGATAAGGTCGTATGGGAAACATTAACATCAAAGAAATGAGCAATACAGCAATAGATGTTTCTCTTTAAATCAATAGCTGTTAAGTGGCAGCCTGACTTATTCAAACACATTAATACAACAATGAATGAGGCAGGGGGTTCTATAAGAAATCATAACTTTAAAAGATCTCCAGTACAAGCAAATATGTTCTAAAATTGGTTCATATCCAAGTGTGAGGCTGTTCCACCACTAGGGGTTAAGATATAGTGATATATATAGATATATATCTATCATATATATATATATATATATATATATATATAGATATATATCTATATATATCAATGAACAGTCAAAACCTCAAATTACACCCAGTATGGTATGGTTCAGGTGACAGTAGGTGGAAGGTGAAGGTCATTTCCATGAGCTCAAGAGAAACAGTGTGACGTCTTAGTAGTTCATATTTGTGTCCTCTTAAAACATGCACCCACTAGGTACTCTATACTGTAATCCTGAATATCAGGGACCATGCTGCATTGGGGTCTAGGGGAAGGGAGAAGCTATGTTAAAAATCAAAGGGAAGACTGATATGAAAAGTGTTTCACAAGGAAAATTAGGTCTACACTGGTCTAAATTGAATGCAGATATATGTATCAAGTCGGATGGATACCATAGATTTATACAGAGTCAATGTCATCGGTAGTGAAAGTAGAACACTACACTAACTGTACACTAAGATACATACAGTATGTACAGTATATACAGTACAGTATACAAAATATATCATGCAGAAGAGTAGTGGTGTAAGTATATGGACATAATATATGGACACAAGTATGAATATTGTTGTGAGAGAATAAATAAGTAGTCCAGAGAGTATGTACACAGTATGTGTGGGGGAGGGGTGGCTGCAAATTAGGGATTGTGGCGGTGGTTGGAGGGGGGGGGGCATGACGACACACCCTACTCTCCCTCTGATTGGCTAGTAATCCTTGTTGGCACCAGAGTTGGCGCCATTGGTGTTTAGGAATGAGGAGTGTCAGAATTAGGGTCAGGGGTTACCAATCAGAACCAGAGTAGGGGGCGGGCATTGTCGTCATCGCGGGAATCCTGACACTCTCCACAACAGCTGAAGCTCCTGGACAGGTATGGGACGAGCAATGATGAATTTTACTATTTCAATATTGAAAAGTATAAGGCATATGTTAATAATTACCATGGAGCATAGTTTATATTGGTTCCTAACGTTTCAGTTTGGTGTGAAACGTGTACTATAGTATAGTGTGTATGTGTATACTTAACTTAAATGTGAAATCTCAACATATAGCTCAGTCTACTGCAAAAAGTCATAAACAACACATTTAAAGCATAGATCAAATTAAGTTGTATGGATGTATTTTATTTATATATATATTGAAAATAATGGATATGCTAGTATGCACCACAAAACATTACTCTGATATTAATGTGTTTTTGTTCTATTGAGGTTGGAGTAACCAGCATCCCTCCCCTCACCAACCCTCCATCATCCCTGCCAACCAGTCACCCATCAGCCAACTTGTCCTCTCAACCAACCCTCCACCAGTCCTGACATGCAGCCTCCCAGTGCTTTGTTGAATCAGGGTAAGTTGTGGTGACATTTTTAGATAACAAACACAATAACATTGTATTTTTACTAATGTGTTACACAAGTAAATAATACATGTCACATTGAACACCATTTATCGCAGTCCAAGCAGTCTTTTGTGATATGTACATCGCCCATGTTGATATCGTGATGACCGTAATTTTTAGATATCTTGTACAGCCCTAGTGTCTATGATTTAAAACCCATAAACATGATCTGTTTTTTTCCCCTGTTCTAAAGCCAAATAAGGTTTGCTGCCATCTAGTGGTTATTTATTTACAACCAGCTGATTGGTTAATGGGTTTGATGAGATGAAATGTTGCTGGTCATCAACGTAATCATGTTATTTTTGCTGATGATAAAGCCAAGGGGAATCATGTAAAGTTAAAAGTGCACAGGTAGGAATCCTGTGGAACCCCAAACACTAATTGTTTTTGTTGGAGTGGAAGTTGACTGTTAATCGATTAGTTGTTGCAGCCCTAGATTGACACACCCAGTTTTTTTTAGCATTTCCAGTAGGTTCCCATGATCTCCATGATGCATGTGCTAAATGCATAGCTCTGGTAGGAGTATTGGGATGTCACTGGAGAAATATGTAATCCTGCTTGAAGGGCACTAGATCAGCTACAAAAACCTGTGTCTCTGACAATTGATTATCAAATTGTGCAACAATGCTAATATTAATATATATGAGGTCAGATTGAGAGTAAGTGTACTCTTGTTTTGCTCTTTCAGAAGCAACCATTCAATCACTGGAGAAGAGAAGTATTACCCAGTGAAGAAGGTACTAAAATGCAAAAGGCTGAAAGTTGTATTTGTTGTAATTTGAGGTAAAACATTTTAGTTGTGATCTACAAACAAATGTTGTACTACAGAGATACTAACTGGATTTACAATCACCACACAACTTCTGACCATAGGTTTGATTTTAATGGTAAACATGTTGGAATGTGTTTCAGGGGAACGCAATGGAACTGGTGGAGCGGGAGCCCTGTTCCATGTGGTATGTAGAATGTCTCTTAATTGGATTTGATTGTCCCTAAAATTACTTAATGTTTACTGCAATATTACAATTAAGAAATTAGTAATATATATCATTAGTTTTTCTGATATAACATTATGCATTTCTTTACTTTTATGTAAATTGTTGCTGCTAATGTGGTGGTATTTATTTATTTGAAAAATATTTTTAGAAAGACAAGTATAAACTATTGTCTTGACAATTGACTATTACAATAATCAGGTCATTTACACTAATCAGCTTACTGTGTGCATGTTAACATATTCAATGTGTATGGCATTTATAGCTCGCTGTGTCTCGTTGCCCTTCTTCCTTGTCAAGTTATGAATTCCATTCAATGCTAATGTAAAAAAAAATCTTCTTGGTTAATTACAGTGGGAGGATGTGGTGCTTGCAGTGGGCCAAAGGAGAACACCAGGAGTTGACATTCATACATACAACACGAATATACACAAAACGCATACACACACCCACACAAATATGACATAAAAGGTTCAATGTTAAATGTTTATTTTTCAAGACGTTTTTGTTAATATTACTTATATATATATATATAGATAGATGGATAGATGTATTACAACAGAGCATGTCAATATACAGTGTATATATACTGTATATACTGTATATATACTTTATATAAGGTATATATTAATAATATTGTAATATTACTAATATTTTTATTTGTTTAATTGAAAAGACTATCTTACGGTTTCTTTAGCTTACTGTTAATTTATATTTTAGGAATGTTGTCAAATTTGTTTTGTATGTATGGTACATTAAAAACCTTTCAAACCCCAACGCTTGTGTGATTGTGTGAACTCCTGAAACCATTTGCTGCTGGAATTGTTTGCTGAAGTGTATATATAAATTATATAATTAATTTAGCCCTTGCCTTATACAGTATGTTTATCATCTCTATACAGTAATATAAAATAAAAAAAATTAAATTCAAGTAGACAGCAGATTTGTTTTAATTCATCGCTATTACAGAGCACATGAAGATTAACAATATGTACAAACAACTCTTTACATAGCAGAAATACAAAGTTACAAGAAAAAAGTAAAGATAAAAAATGTATTAATGATATCCGAAAAATAATCTTAATGTTCATCATCAGTCCATATCAAATGTATCAAATACAAAATAGGCATATATACTGTAAAAATGTGCACTCGACATACTAAACCGTCCAAGATTACAGATCCGCTCGCGCATGCGCAATCGGGCCCGCCTCGGTATGAATGTAGTTGCGGGGACTTCTTAGATCCTTCGAATTAGAGGCGTAATCTATCATCAAATATTCATATCAAATCACGTGAATAACATTCACGCTCACTGAACGACACAACGCACGGACGATGATTCAAGCAGCACGCTACGAAGTGGTTTACGGCACGGCAGCGTCCACAGCAACCACCATAGCAACGACAAAAACGTTACATAACTACGATTTTTCTGGCGAGATCTGAAAAATGTTCGTGATAACTTATAGAATATAGATCGTAAGCATGAACTGGCTGAAGATTGTGGAAGCAAAGAGCATATTTCTCGCTAGAAATGGTGTCAGAATGTATTTTAATGCCCAAACTATATTATAAAATTACATTTTTATCTGAAAATATAACGAATGTCCGCCATGTTTTCGTTTTCGCAGACGGGAACTTGAGAGTCACGTGACGTGGGCGCAGGCCAATACAAAACAACGGGCAGATAAAAACGTAGGCATCTCACAATTTGAGAGGCCAAATTGTGAGATGCCTACGTTTTTCCAAGTGGACCAACGTAGGTGGTGTACGTTTTCTGATGAGACTGGGTTGCACACACACACACACACATCAAAATTATCAACGCTAACCTGTGAGTGATTCCTGGTACTCCATTTACCTGACACTAAGACAACTTGTCATTGTGATGCCACCCCTTGAGTAAACAAGTTCACTGATCTGTGTAACACAATTTTGCCTTGTGTAACTGATTTGATTGGCAAACCATAACAAACCATTTTGCATCTACTTTGTGGACATTTGATTGTCTATTACACGCACACACACACACACACACACACACACACACACACACACACACACACACTGTCTTGAAGAGTTCTGATGTCGTTGACTTAATTTCCTAGTTACTTAATCTAACCCATTACCACTACTTGCCAAATCCTAATCTTACACAAACCTTGATGTGTGTCTTCACCATAGAATGTAAATCATTACATTCAATGGGGACCTGACCAGTTCACATAATGTGACTGTGTAAACAAGACAAAAGATATTAAATAACAAAAGAAAAACATGATCATTCATACAATACCATTTATATTTTACATTAACAAAAAGTATGTAACACTAAATAAATCGTTTCATGCTAATTGCATCAGTGTTGTTGTGAGCAATGCTTTGACTAAATAAAATCTTCAAATTATGATTTAAATAAACCTTTGCTCATCTTTCCTTGTTTGTCGCTGCAATGAAGACAAAGAAAATTGTGTAACAGTTGATTTGCCAAAGCTGATCATCAAGTGTTGATGAAGGAGTGCGATGCACCCGATTCATTAGATGACACGTTGTAACCATCTGGAAAAACATTCACAAAACAACACAATTAGGTTTGCGGTTACAAAATATGATATCAAAGAGCATTTCTCGCAGTGGTGATTTGAGCTTTGGTGAGGTCAGCATGCTAAAATGCTCACATTATGTTGTCATATTAACATGTTGACGTCTATGCTCATGTATTGTTTCAGCATCAAATATTTATTGTGCTCCAAACGGATATTTTCCTTTTCTTTCTTGGAAAAAAATGCTCCCTAGGTAAGGTTAGGTAATTCCTGGTTTAGACCAAAGTACTGGAGTGACTGAACACTACAATCTGGATAATAAAACAACTAAACCAGTTTTTTGAAAGCATCTGTCTTTCTATCTAAACTGTTGCTATACCTCTTCCTCTTCTCCAGTTGCGGAAAATGCCCAGTCCGTTTGATGATGACGTTCCACCGCTGGTGCTCTAAAATAAGAATATAAGCAAATACTTGATTCACCACAATATTTAAAAAACAAACCCTGATTCTCCCAAACAAAAAACAAATCAATGTGATTTAGAAGTATGTTCTTACCCTTGTCCCACTTTTGGATGTCTGTGACATCAATGCTATTTCTGTCCGCACCTGAAAAGATAATCCTCAGAAATAAGCACATAAAACTCAAATAGGTTTGTTAAAAATAAAACTTTATTGAAAGGTCATTAAATGGCCAAATTCAGCTAACTTGATTTCCATTAACCTATATTAATGACCTGCTGAGCAGATTTATTTTGTGTTGGGTACGAGGGGCGGTCCACTCCAGCCCACTTTGGTCACTGGATATTATTTAGTTATCTTTCATGCCCAATAGGTCTACCAGTGGACCAAATATTCCAACCACAGCAAGACATCAAAATGAGCCTAATTCTGCAGGACAATCTACAACCTGTCCTGGGAAACTACAAGAGCAAGTATGCTTATTTCAGAAAATCCAAAGTTCATTTTAATAACAGACAAACTTATATAAAATGTGGAAGTTTGACAAAAGCTAATGAAATAGTTAAATAATAGCCAATTAACAATCTACAATTTAGCACTAATTAGTTTCATTGTTTTCCTCTAATTGTACAGACAGAAGATCAATTATTACTGTTGTTTTCTTTTTAAATGCACCCTAACTTTACCAAAGAGATATTAAAACCAGAAAATGTTTTTAAAATTACAACGGCTGCTCTAGCAATATCTGAGAATTAGTTTCATTACTCATTGTCACTAGATTTTAGATACTGCATTCTATTCATATATTAAACCTTAGGAATTCAATGTTAAACATGTAAAAATGTTGATTGTATTTCAGAATGGATTTTGCCTTCAATTATCCAAACTTAGATTTTTATGTCAAACTTACCTTTTTGTCCAACAGTGTTCCAAACAACAATATGAAGAAACCCTTCATAAAGACAAAAAGTGGTATCAGATAAGAGCATGATTAAGAAGCTATAAAATAACTGAAATGGTGTGTTCACAAAAACGCGGCACAAATTGAATGAATTTCATAAAAACTCCATGCAGAGATGTGTCACATTTAGAGCCCTTTACATTCGGGTTGAAATATTTGAACTCAGGCGTCAAATTCGTGAGACACGATGTTGCGTCATCCTATTAGCGACCCAGTCCTGGCACTGACCTAAGCTCGAGAGTGATCCAGTAGGAGGTGGTGACAGTCCCAGAGCTGTGTGCTGTACCGGGTGGGCAAATGGACCCACACACAATGGCACTGATTTCCCCGGCATTTCAACAAATGTCCAACACTGCAACGCTTCAGATAGTAGTCATCCTCTCTCCCCTAATAGAACAGGCTAATACTCCCCGATTATTAAACCCAGATTAAACAGAAATGATCCCTCAGCACGTTTAGGACATCGCAAAAATTTGTGCCTTGTTTCGATGTGAACACACCATAAGAGTATTAGCAAACACTATGATTTTACCTGCAGTGAATTGAAGAATGCAAATGAAATATGGATTCCTTTATTGTGTGGGTCAGTCATAGTTCCAACTCCCAGACCCCAAGTTAATCCAAAAAATGGTGTGAGGAAGGCCAAAGTCCGAGCAATAACCACAAGAGCGTTCCTCTCTGCGGCCTGTCCAGCATCTACCACTGCCCTTCTCCTCAACATTTTGTACAACACCACAAACAGGATGCCCAGGTTTATTACCACTATAATCAGTGCAGGGATCACAAATGCCAGTAGAGCCATGGACTGATTCCAGTTGAGCCAGCAGACCCCAGTTTCTCTGATGTAGGTGTTTGCGGGTGCAGTTACAGCAATGGTTATGATTGCAATGATGAGGGGTGCCCCATAGCCTAAACAGAATCCGATAGCCAACAAAGAACGCTTCGACAAATCCCCACCAAACACACTGACTGTGCGGTAGAGCAAAAGCAGAGCTGAGGCTAACATCCAGAAAAACAGGGCTAGGTAGAAAAAATGGATGAAAAAGGTGGCCGCAGTGCATGCTGGTTGGTTTTTCACCTCCGCATCTGAGATGGCTGCTGCAATAATAAACCAAATGTTTGCAATCAGGAGGGACAAAGCAATGTTAACAATGGACACATGACGCAAGTAGGAGGTGGTGCTCTTTCGAATTTTTCTCCATATGACAGCTTCAATGATGAGGCATATAACCAAGGAGGCCATGGATATGCCAACTCCGATATAGGTTATAAAATCCAACAGAGGGAAATCAGGAACAAAGGGCGACATAAGGATGGAGAAGGAGGTCAGATGGTTGCATGTACAGGTGACGGTGTTGTTAACGTTGAATGTCAAATTGCAGCCCTCATCGTCCCATCCTCCCATGCCATCGAAGAGGCCGAAGTTCCAGAAAACACACTGTGGGTTCCCCAGAGTATTGTTGATGATATCAAAGGCAAAGGAAATATTATTGATGGTGCCAACGGACTGGACAAGCACGACCTTCCCATTGATGACATTGAGGGTTGAATTGACTTTGTCTCTTGCTGGGAGCACGTTATCCATTGAGGAAAATGTTATCACAGTGATCGACTTATTTCCTCCATTAGCCTCTGGTATGTCTATCTCCACTGAAGAATTAAAGTCACCACTGAAGGTGTCTGTGAATGTGGTTTTGTTCAAGAGAATAGAGGGTGTAACAATCTCAAAAGAGTTATTGTTAATGTTACTTGTTATAGTCTCAAGAGACTGCAAAAATAATGAGCTGGTGGTATCAGCTTTGCGGACGTTACGTTTTGCTACTGAGCTTTTTACAGTGGATTTGGTGTTTAGAAAGTCCCATTGTTGCCTTGACTCATCTGCAGTGAGGACATCTGCAGTGAATAGGATATCCTAAGAGAGAATTGAAAGGTAGGTGGACATTAGGTGATGTAAAAATACAGTATATATTTTGCATACATGCATTGTTTAGGTCATGTGTAGAGTATATCTCTGCAGCAGACCGCTTCACATACCTTCATTTCAGTTTCAGTTATCAAGATATTGAAAAATGATGTAGTGTTTGCTACATTATTGAATATTTCAACGGTGGCATTGATGTTGGGCGATGATTCAACCACTTCCTTTTTGAACTGGAGAGTGACATTTCTCAGTTGTTTCAGGAATGCTGCCAGTGAATTATTATTCAGGAACTGTGAGATGAAAAAGAAAAAGTGGTCAAATTAAAGTCAGTGCTGTATGTATACAATTTTTATTTACTGATAATTGGCTAAAAGCTTTTATCCATTAACCTGACTCAAGGGCATGTGGGTATGACCAACTCAGTTTCTGCAGTGTTGTTTATTGCTGCCAGGTGACACATGTGACACAATACAGAAGTGAAGCTAAAAATGTAATGATGATGTGAGGTATACAGTATGAACTGTGGAATTAAAGTGAGCTTCATTCGTGGGCAATTATCTGAGTTTCTCTCCACGGAGCAGGGGCGAGAAACCTAAAGGTGCCATTCTGGAAAAGAAGTTCACCTTCTTTCATTCAACATGTGAGTAAAGTAATTAAACCAATCAGTCAAGTTTGTTAAATTCTAATATCAGAGGTGACAAGTCTAGGTGATATCTTAGTTTCAAGGTTTTTTCATTTGTAAATCAGATAGATGCTTAGAAGCGGTTTTATGTCTTCATTTCTTGTTGACTGGATTATTGTAATGCACTGTTCAGGGGCATCCCAAGGAACACACGAGAGACTAATTTAGAACTCTGTAGCTCCAAGAGGAGATAACACATTAGTGAAGTTCTAGCTGCTCTGCACTGGTTACCTGTAACACACAGGATTGACTTTAAGGTTCTACTCCTTACATACAAGGCTCTGAATGGGCTCGGACCGAGTTACTGACACTCTAGTTGACGATGTCTCCTCCATAACTCTGAGATCATCTGCAACAAATCTATCAACAACAGCCACAAGAAAATTAAAGATTCATCTTTTGTAAATAATGCTCCAAATTTGTGGAACACACTGCCGCTAGATATCAGAGAAGCTAGTTCAGTGAATGTCCTCAAACTTCAAATAATAAAGACATTTGGGTGTTTGTGAGGGAGGACACTATGACACTATTCAGTATGCCTATTTTTATTCAAGAGTGGTCTTTAGTTTAAGAGCAGGACTCGGACTTGGTTTCAAGTTCCGATTTTGCCCTGCCTCAAATTCCTGCATTTACACTTGGATTATTTTGTGCAACAATGTCTATCAAAATCCTCCAACCAATTGACAAAATTGAATTCTCCAGCTCTTGTTGTGGGTGTGTTAGCCGTGGAGAGTGGGAGTACATGAACCCGGAATAAGTAAGAGAGCTAGATTACCTCAGACTGGTCAAGCAGCTCCTGAATTTGCTTTAGGATGCATTGTTCTTCTACAACTTTCCAGGTTCCATTTCTCTGACACTCTGCTATCCTTTTCCCCACCTCAGTTGAATCACAAGCACCTTCAGCCTGGTCACCAAGATTTCCAACGCCAAACTCGCTTTCACTGACACATAAGAAGGCTAGAGAGAAACAAGTGGGTTTTCACATCACTACTTGTAACCACAGAAAAAACATTGGCCTAAACCTGTATTCAATATGCTTCTAAAAACTGGAGTAACACTTACCCCCTGTGGAGAACTCCAGTGTTATTTCATTTTTAAATTCAGATGAGTTTACCACTTGACAAGTGAACTTCTCCGTCGAGGTTGGACACTTCTCAATTTTATGTATATGTGTGATTTCACCACCTGTGTATTAACATTAAGGAAAACACACACACATCATCGAAAATGACCATCTTAGAACTGCATCAATATGTAAATGAACTCCTTTTGGGTTTGTTGGCGGCTTACCTTTAACGGATCCATCTACATCTTTAAACTCAACCTTGTAGGGGTTGTTGACAGAGCACTTCAGTGACACATTCTTTCCCACCTCACACATGACCCTTTGTTTCACTGGTGATACTTGGACTAAGGGTGTGTTCTTATAAGAGAAAAATGTGTTGGATTTCTGTCTGAAGATGTTTGTTTCTTTCAGCCTACAGTCGTAGTTTCCTGAAAATAGAAGGTTGAATCGATGGAAAACCACTTTTGCCAAAATAATACAAAAAGATATTGAGATATTGGATAACAGTCCCATCCAGTGACAAGGCAACAAAGCAAAGCAGGCTTAATTTCGCATTAACATAAGGTAACATACAGCATACCTGTCTGTTCTATAAATGACATCTCGTGTACATTTTTGAAGATAAATTGGAAACCAAAATATATCTTTTAATGTAATGCCCAAATATTTAGACACTTTTTGTCTCACGATGGATTACATTACTAATAACATAAATTACCATGTCATTTGTGTTAAGTAACATACGACATTCAAATCATATATTTACTGCAACAATGGATCTATGTCTTACCATTGTCAGTGCCAAAAAATTTTGACACTGTTAAAGTTTCACTTTCATTGTTTTTCGCAAAACTGTGTAGACTATCTTGAAGTATTAACTCGCCATCACGTCTCCACTCTGCGGTCCAGCTGCCAGTGAAATTGAGATTAGTTGGTATTGGACCACAAGTCAAATTCACACTTGTTCCCCAAAAAGGAGAAGCAAACATTATGGATGTTGGGCCTTGAAAAAAAAGGGAGACCAGGCAGTTAATATACAGTCATCTGTACACATTGTTACAAAAAAGATAACATTTTATGTCTACCAGAAACCGACTTACTGTCAAATATCATAGAATAGCTTTCTGCCAGTTTTGTAAATATCCCAAGTTTTAATGCTTTGATTTGTCTTTCTTCAAATGCAGTTGCTGTGATGCTGTAATCCACGATGGTGCTTCCACTCCTGTAATATAGAATTTAATTCCAAAGAAAATCCAAATTAAAAACAGTACAGCTGTCATTTTGTCACATGAAACATGTCTGTGTTGCTTCGAAAACAAAGAAAAAAAATCCTTCTGATTTGTTTATTAGAGGATATACTGTAAATGCACAACATACCTGTCATCTTGCAGCACATTGCAAATTTTACTGAGCTACAGCAGCCTCAAGTGGTGATTATTATTTTGATTCTGATTGTTTGTGCCTTTGTTACTGATCTATAGTCTGCATTTGCAGCAATTGACGACAGCTGGGGACAGCTCACCAGAGATGTCTACCATCTCACCAAAGTCACACAGTGCAAGAACTGGCGATTTGAGCGTAGAGTGAGAATGAAAGTAAACAATCAAAATTATCTTTTGGTCAAAGAGCTGAAATGTATTCTTCTAAAATTAAGATGTGACTTACCTGAATCTTGTTAACGTTGCTGATTTTAAGGTTGGAATGTGCTCCCTACTTTGCTTTTGAATCTGTTTGAAACAGTGACAAAGTTTGCTTGATAATAATTCTACAATATATTAACAACACTTAATGAAAACAATGACTTACAGCGGCATTAACATCTTGATAAATTGTATTGCTGGGGTTGTTGTAGGCAGGATTGTAGTCCAGGTTCATGGCAAACGACAACTCACGCTCGACATTTGGCTCTTGACAAAGAAACAATTCCATAAACATACACAATTGTACTGGCTGCATTACATGTATAATACCACTTGTTGTCATATTTTATTTTCTTGTTTTAACTTCCAGTAAGTGTCTTCAAGAACTAAAAAATCCTCTGAACATGCAAAACAAAAGAAAGTGTTTCACATACCAGATGTTGGGGTTGTGGTTGTGGTTGTGGTTGTGGTTGTGGTTGTGGTTGGGGTTGGGGTTGTGGTTGTGGTTGGGGTTGGGGTTGTGGTTGTGGTTGGGGTTGGGGTTGGGGTTGGGGTTGGGGTTGTAGTTGTGGTTGGGGTTGGGGTTGTGGTTGGGGTTGGGGTTGTGGTTGTGGTTGTGGTTGTGGTTGGGGTTGGGGTTGGGGTTGGGGTTGGGGTTGTGGTTGTGGTTGTGGTTGGGGTTGTGGTTGGGGTTGGGGTTGGGGTTGTGGTTGGGGTTGTGGTTGTGGTTGGGGTTGTGGTTGGGGTTGTGGTTGTGGTTGGGGTTGTGGTTGTGGTTGGACATGCAGTGATACCTGCAGAGCAACATGAGACATTAAATAACTTCACCACAGTTTTCTGACACAAAAAATAATATACTTTTAATTATGATTAACATCAGATCACCTTAACATGATATGGGCCTTGTACTACAAAGCCGGATTTGTGCTTATCAAGGTAACTTCAAGGTAAATTTGGGGTTTCAGGTCCTCCGAAGCACGTTCACTTCTTATTGGGGTAAATCACCATGGTAACTTATGATGAACAGCTAACCTGTTCCGGACCAGGTTAAGTTGGAGGCTTCTTCTGTTGAGTTTCACAGGTCTTGTTCGTCTTGATATCTCGGTGCTCCAAGTTATTAATATTATTATGTCGTGTTCACGGAGTATATTTTTCCCCAAACAGACCATGGGGCACCTTAATTTACACATTCACAGAAACAGGGATTTTTTTACCAGCTGTTCTTCCTGCATTAAGCAGCTGCAACTGTTTCTTTTAGTCTGGATGATGTGTTTATTCTCCTCGTATTTTTATAATACAAGAGTTTGATCCTCTTTGTGAAATATGAGGCTCTGCTTAACTGGGACTGTGATGGTTAGGTTAAGTTCATTTGGATCTCTGAAAGATATCCTGGGTATGTTGAACTCACTTTGTAGTACAGACCCCTGATTTTGAACAGATAAGTCAACACAAGTCTAACCATGTATAGTAGTACAGCCAGGCAGATACAGTAAATATGTATTTGTTGTCCTTTTTACTGAGAGCACCACTTTTATAAGAACAGCTACTTAACAGTAATGCTTACTTGTGATTGGTTCACACAACCCTCCGTCAGAAGGAAGTCCATTTATGCATCCACAGGTGTGTGCGGTGAGGTTACCGCACACACCATAGGTCTTACACTGGTCACATGACCAGACAAACTGATCCTCACACTGACACTGCAGACCTCCAGTTGAGTTTGGATAGCAAACTTTCATCGAGATAAGAAAACATCAAGTCACAGAATATAAATGATACAGTGTTTGATAAAACAGCTTTAAATCAGCTACACAGTTTATGTAATGAAACAAACTAAACAGGAGTTCTCACCTGTGGTCATATTAACTCCTGTTACGTTCAAAGTCTGATTGACAATGTAGGGGAAGCTGAACCTTCTCAGAGTTTCTCTGAAAACATTAATGCCACTTAATGATATGCTGGAGACTGGGATGTGCAGCTCAAGGACCAAATCAGCGTCCACAGTGACTGTGGTGGAAAACAGGAGAAAACCCATCACACAAGCCTGTCACCACCTTACACAACAATATACATAACTTTTCACTGCTGTGAGTGCAGCCATCATGACATGGATCATGTTGATCAAAATGTTATCCTGTGCAAATTATTTAAACTATTTGTTGTTTTGCTTGAGCTGAGAGTTCATGGTCTATAGAGTGTAAGTTGTATGAACGTAGAAGTAAACATGAACATTTCTAAACCATTCAAAGACTCATGTTTCTAAAACTATGAGAGTTTTTTGATGTTAAAGTGCCAGTAACGGTCTTCAGAAATACACACATCCTTTACTTTACAATTAAGTGATGGAGGTATTGTTGTATTTATCACTGTTAAGAAACCTCAATAAACATTAGTAGCAGTGTAAGTATAATCAAATATCATCTTATGTTTTCAAAGTGTTATATGTTAATAGGATAACAGTGTTAATATTTTTTAATGAAACATGTGGTATCAATTTAACATGGAAACATGATAGAAACCTGCTGTCTACACACCACAGATTATTTCAGTCAAGTATGTACCGAAACCAGCTATTTGATTAAAGTTCTTGTAGTTTTATTGTCCAGTAAGTGTCTCCATGTACTAAAAAATCCTCTGAACATAAAAACAAAGGAAAATGTTTCTCTTACCATTAGGTACGACCGGACATGGAGAGCTACCTGCAGAACAACATGAGTCATTAAATAACTTCACCACAGTTTTCTGACAGAAAAAACATTGTACTTTTATTCATGATTAACATCACATCACTTTAACATGACATGGTGTTAAACAGATAAGTCAACACAACTCTAACCATGTGTAGATCAACACCATAGACTGTATATAAAGATGGACAATGCTCCTTCACTTCCTCCCATTATACCAACACTGCCATCTTGCATATTTAGAGCCAGAATAGCTATCGGAGGATGGACGCACAGTTGAAAGGCCTCATCGATAAACGTTCTTGACCAATCACGAGTCAGTCCAGCTGGCAGTCATAACTATCTCGCTTTCTTCCATTGCATCTAATTAATAATTTGATTCAAACTTACAGGAAACATGAGCATTTGAACAAACATCAGTGTGACAAGAACTACCTAAAACGTTTGTTCTGAACTTTGACTTTTTTGTTGGGTCCATGCCACAGAAACTAACATGGATTAGGCATGATTTATGACCTATAGTGCTGCCAGCCACCAGGTGGTGATCAAGCTTCTTTTGCTTCAGGTTTGGGAAGCTGTCATATTGTCCATCTTTAAATACAGTCATTGGTCAACACCAGTAGTACAGCCAGGCAGATACAGTAAATATGTATTTGTTGTCCTTTTTACTGAGAGCACCACTTTTATAAGAACAGCTACTTAACAGTAATGCTTACTTGTGATTGGTTCACACAACCCTCCGTCAGAAGGAAGTCCATTTATGCATCCACAGGTGTGTGCGGTGAGGTTACCGCACACACCATAGGTCTTACACTGGTCACATGACCAGACAAACTGATCCTCACACTGACACTGCAGACCTCCAGTTGAGTTTGGATAGCAAACTTTCATCGAGATAAGAAAACATCAAGTCACAGAATATAAATGATACAGTGTTTGATAAAACAGCTTTAAATCAGCTACACAGTTTATGTAATGAAACAAACTAAACAGGAGTTCTCACCTGTGGTCATATTAACTCCTGTTACGTTCAAAGTCTGATTGACAATGTAGGGGAAGCTGAACCTTCTCAGAGTTTCTCTGAAAACATTAATGCCACTTAATGATATGCTGGAGACTGGGATGTGCAGCTCAAGGACCAAATCAGCGTCCACAGTGACTGTGGTGGAAAACAGGAGAAAACCCATCACACAAGCCTGTCACCACCTTACACAACAATATACATAACTTTTCACTGCTGTGAGTGCAGCCATCATGACATGGATCATGTTGATCAAAATGTTATCCTGTGCAAATTATTTAAACTATTTGTTGTTTTGCTTGAGCTGAGAGTTCATGGTCTATAGAGTGTAAGTTGTATGAACGTAGAAGTAAACATGAACATTTCTAAACCATTCAAAGACTCATGTTTCTAAAACTATGAGAGTTTTTTGATGTTAAAGTGCCAGTAACGGTCTTCAGAAATACACACATCCTTTACTTTACAATTAAGTGATGGAGGTATTGTTGTATTTATCACTGTTAAGAAACCTCAATAAACATTAGTAGCAGTGTAAGTATAATCAAATATCATCTTATGTTTTCAAAGTGTTATATGTTAATAGGATAACAGTGTTAATATTTTTTAATGAAACATGTGGTATCAATTTAACATGGAAACATGATAGAAACCTGCTGTCTACACACCACAGATTATTTCAGTCAAGTATGTACCGAAACCAGCTATTTGATTAAAGTTCTTGTAGTTTTATTGTCCAGTAAGTGTCTCCATGTACTAAAAAATCCTCTGAACATAAAAACAAAGGAAAATGTTTCTCTTACCATTAGGTACGACCGGACATGGAGAGCTACCTGCAGAACAACATGAGTCATTAAATAACTTCACCACAGTTTTCTGACAGAAAAAACATTGTACTTTTATTCATGATTAACATCACATCACTTTAACATGACATGGTGTTAAACAGATAAGTCAACACAACTCTAACCATGTGTAGATCAACACCATAGACTGTATATAAAGATGGACAATGCTCCTTCACTTCCTCCCATTATACCAACACTGCCATCTTGCATATTTAGAGCCAGAATAGCTATCGGAGGATGGACGCACAGTTGAAAGGCCTCATCGATAAACGTTCTTGACCAATCACGAGTCAGTCCAGCTGGCAGTCATAACTATCTCGCTTTCTTCCATTGCATCTAATTAATAATTTGATTCAAACTTACAGGAAACATGAGCATTTGAACAAACATCAGTGTGACAAGAACTACCTAAAACGTTTGTTCTGAACTTTGACTTTTTTGTTGGGTCCATGCCACAGAAACTAACATGGATTAGGCATGATTTATGACCTATAGTGCTGCCAGCCACCAGGTGGTGATCAAGCTTCTTTTGCTTCAGGTTTGGGAAGCTGTTATATTGTCCATCTTTAAATAAAGTCATTGGTCAACACCAGTAGTACAGCCAGGCAGATACAGTAAATATGTATTTGTTGTCCTTTTTACTGAGAGCACCACTTTTATAAGAATAGCTACTTAACAGTAATGCTTACTTGTGATTGGTTCACACAACCCTCCGTCAGAAGGAAGTCCATTTATGCATCCACAGGTGTGTGCGGTGAGGTTACCGCACACACCATAGGTCTTACACTGGTCACATGACCAGACAAACTGATCCTCACACTGACACTGCAGACCTCCAGTTGAGTTTGGATAGCAAACTTTCATCGAGATAAGAAAACATCAAGTCACAGAATATAAATGATACAGTGTTTGATAAAACAGCTTTAAATCAGCTACACAGTTTATGTAATGAAACAAACTAAACAGGAGTTCTCACCTGTGGTCATATTAACTCCTGTTACGTTCAAAGTCTGATTGACAATGTAGGGGAAGCTGAACCTTCTCAGAGTTTCTCTGAAAACATTAATGCCACTTAATGATATGCTGGAGACTGGGATGTGCAGCTCAAGGACCAAATCAGCGTCCACAGTGACTGTGGTGGAAAACAGGAGAAAACCCATCACACAAGCCTGTCACCACCTTACACAACAATATACATAACTTTTCACTGCTGTGAGTGCAGCCATCATGACATGGATCATGTTGATCAAAATGTTATCCTGTGCAAATTATTTAAACTATTTGTTGTTTTGCTTGAGCTGAGAGTTCATGGTCTATAGAGTGTAAGTTGTATGAACGTAGAAGTAAACATGAACATTTCTAAACCATTCAAAGACTCATGTTTCTAAAACTATGAGAGTTTTTTGATGTTAAAGTGCCAGTAACGGTCTTCAGAAATACACACATCCTTTACTTTACAATTAAGTGATGGAGGTATTGTTGTATTTATCACTGTTAAGAAACCTCAATAAACATTAGTAGCAGTGTAAGTATAATCAAATATCATCTTATGTTTTCAAAGTGTTATATGTTAATAGGATAACAGTGTTAATATTTTTTAATGAAACATGTGGTATCAATTTAACATGGAAACATGATAGAAACCTGCTGTCTACACACCACAGATTATTTCAGTCAAGTATGTACCGAAACCAGCTATTTGATTAAAGTTCTTGTAGTTTTATTGTCCAGTAAGTGTCTCCATGTACTAAAAAATCCTCTGAACATAAAAACAAAGGAAAATGTTTCTCTTACCATTAGGTACGACCGGACATGGAGAGCTACCTGCAGAACAACATGAGTCATTAAATAACTTCACCACAGTTTTCTGACAGAAAAAACATTGTACTTTTATTCATGATTAACATCACATCACTTTAACATGACATGGTGTTAAACAGATAAGTCAACACAACTCTAACCATGTGTAGATCAACACCATAGACTGTATATAAAGATGGACAATGCTCCTTCACTTCCTCCCATTATACCAACACTGCCATCTTGCATATTTAGAGCCAGAATAGCTATCGGAGGATGGACGCACAGTTGAAAGGCCTCATCGATAAACGTTCTTGACCAATCACGAGTCAGTCCAGCTGGCAGTCATAACTATCTCGCTTTCTTCCATTGCATCTAATTAATAATTTGATTCAAACTTACAGGAAACATGAGCATTTGAACAAACATCAGTGTGACAAGAACTACCTAAAACGTTTGTTCTGAACTTTGACTTTTTTGTTGGGTCCATGCCACAGAAACTAACATGGATTAGGCATGATTTATGACCTATAGTGCTGCCAGCCACCAGGTGGTGATCAAGCTTCTTTTGCTTCAGGTTTGGGAAGCTGTTATATTGTCCATCTTTAAATAAAGTCATTGGTCAACACCAGTAGTACAGCCAGGCAGATACAGTAAATATGTATTTGTTGTCCTTTTTACTGAGAGCACCACTTTTATAAGAATAGCTACTTAACAGTAATGCTTACTTGTGATTGGTTCACACAACCCTCCGTCAGAAGGAAGTCCATTTATGCATCCACAGGTGTGTGCGGTGAGGTTACCGCACACACCATAGGTCTTACACTGGTCACATGACCAGACAAACTGATCCTCACACTGACACTGCAGACCTCCAGTTGAGTTTGGATAGCAAACTTTCATCGAGATAAGAAAACATCAAGTCACAGAATATAAATGATACAGTGTTTGATAAAACAGCTTTAAATCAGCTACACAGTTTATGTAATGAAACAAACTAAACAGGAGTTCTCACCTGTGGTCATATTAACTCCTGTTACGTTCAAAGTCTGATTGACAATGTAGGGGAAGCTGAACCTTCTCAGAGTTTCTCTGAAAACATTAATGCCACTTAATGATATGCTGGAGACTGGGATGTGCAGCTCAAGGACCAAATCAGCGTCCACAGTGACTGGTGGAAAACAGGAGAAAACCCATCACACAAGCCTGTCACCACCTTACACAACAATATACATAACTTTTCACTGCTGTGAGTGCAGCCATCATGACATGGATCATGTTGATCAAAATGTTGTCCTGTGCAAATTATTTAAACTATTTGTTGTTTTGCTTGAGCTGAGAGTTCATGATCTATAGAGTGTAAGTTGTATGAACGTAGAAGTAAACATGAACATTTCTAAACCATTCAAAGACTCATGTTTCTAAAACTATGAGAGTTTTTTGATGTTAAAGTGCCAGTAACGGTCTTCAGAAATACACACATCCTTTACTTTACAATTAAGTGATGGAGGTATTGTTGTATTTATCACTGTTAAGAAACCTCAATAAACATTAGTAGCAGTGTAAGTATTATCAAATATCATCTTATGTTTTCAAAGTGTTATATGTTAATAGGATAACAGTGTTAATATTTTTTAATGAAACATGTGGTATCAATTTAACATGGAAACATGATAGAAACCTGCTGTCTACACACCACAGATTATTTCAGTCAAGTATGTACCGAAACCAGCTATTTGATTAAAGTTCTTGTAGTTTTATTGTCCAGTAAGTGTCTCCATGTACTAAAAAATCCTCTGAACATAAAAACAAAGGAAAATGTTTCTCTTACCATTAGGTACGACCGGACATGGAGAGCTACCTGCAGAACAACATGAGTCATTAAATAACTTCACCACAGTTTTCTGACAGAAAAAACATTGTACTTTTATTCATGATTAACATCACATCACTTTAACATGACATGGTGTTAAACAGATAAGTCAACACAACTCTAACCATGTGTAGATCAACACCATAGACTGTATATAAAGATGGACAATGCTCCTTCACTTCCTCCCATTATACCAACACTGCCATCTTGCATATTTAGAGCCAGAATAGCTATCGGAGGATGGACGCACAGTTGAAAGGCCTCATCGATAAACGTTCTTGACCAATCACGAGTCAGTCCAGCTGGCAGTCATAACTATCTCGCTTTCTTCCATTGCATCTAATTAATAATTTGATTCAAACTTACAGGAAACATGAGCATTTGAACAAACATCAGTGTGACAAGAACTACCTAAAACGTTTGTTCTGAACTTTGACTTTTTTGTTGGGTCCATGCCACAGAAACTAACATGGATTAGGCATGATTTATGACCTATAGTGCTGCCAGCCACCAGGTGGTGATCAAGCTTCTTTTGCTTCAGGTTTGGGAAGCTGTTATATTGTCCATCTTTAAATAAAGTCATTGGTCAACACCAGTAGTACAGCCAGGCAGATACAGTAAATATGTATTTGTTGTCCTTTTTACTGAGAGCACCACTTTTATAAGAACAGCTACTTAACAGTAATGCTTACTTGTGATTGGTTCACACAACCCTCCGTCAGAAGGAAGTCCATTTATGCATCCACAGGTGTGTGCGGTGAGGTTACCGCACACACCATAGGTCTTACACTGGTCACATGACCAGACAAACTGATCCTCACACTGACACTGCAGACCTCCAGTTGAGTTTGGATAGCAAACTTTCATCGAGATAAGAAAACATCAAGTCACAGAATATAAATGATACAGTGTTTGATAAAACAGCTTTAAATCAGCTACACAGTTTATGTAATGAAACAAACTAAACAGGAGTTCTCACCTGTGGTCATATTAACTCCTGTTACGTTCAAAGTCTGATTGACAATGTAAGGGAAGCTGAACCTTCTCAGAGTTTCTCTGAAAACATTAATGCCACTTAATGATATGCTGGAGACTGGGATGTGCAGCTCAAGGACCAAATCAGCGTCCACAGTGACTGGTGGAAAACAGGAGAAAACCCATCACACAAGTCTGTCACCACCTTACACAACAATATACATAACTTTTCACTGCTGTGAGTGCAGCCATCATGACATGGATCATGTTGATCAAAATGTTGTCCTGTGCAAATTATTTAAACTATTTGTTGTTTTGCTTGAGCTGAGAGTTCATGGTCTATAGAGTGTAAGTTGTATGAACGTAGAAGTAAACATGAACATTTCTAAACCATTCAAAGACTCATGTTTCTAAAACTATGAGAGTTTTTTGATGTTAAAGTGCCAGTAACGGTCTTCAGAAATACACACATCCTTTACTTTACAATTAAGTGATGGAGGTATTGTTGTATTTATCACTGTTAAGAAACCTCAATAAACATTAGTAGCAGTGTAAGTATAATCAAATATCATCTTATGTTTTCAAAGTGTTATATGTTAATAGGATAACAGTGTTAATATTTTTTAATGAAACATGTGGTATCAATTTAACATGGAAACATGATAGAAACCTGCTGTCTACACACCACAGATTATTTCAGTCAAGTATGTACCGAAACCAGCTATTTGATTAAAGTTCTTGTAGTTTTATTGTCCAGTAAGTGTCTCCATGTACTAAAAAATCCTCTGAACATAAAAACAAAGGAAAATGTTTCTCTTACCATTAGGTACGACCGGACATGGAGAGCTACCTGCAGAACAACATGAGTCATTAAATAACTTCACCACAGTTTTCTGACAGAAAAAACATTGTACTTTTATTCATGATTAACATCACATCACTTTAACATGACATGGTGTTAAACAGATAAGTCAACACAACTCTAACCATGTGTAGATCAACACCATAGACTGTATATAAAGATGGACAATGCTCCTTCACTTCCTCCCATTATACCAACACTGCCATCTTGCATATTTAGAGCCAGAATAGCTATCGGAGGATGGACGCACAGTTGAAAGGCCTCATCGATAAACGTTCTTGACCAATCACGAGTCAGTCCAGCTGGCAGTCATAACTATCTCGCTTTCTTCCATTGCATCTAATTAATAATTTGATTCAAACTTACAGGAAACATGAGCATTTGAACAAACATCAGTGTGACAAGAACTACCTAAAACGTTTGTTCTGAACTTTGACTTTTTTGTTGGGTCCATGCCACAGAAACTAACATGGATTAGGCATGATTTATGACCTATAGTGCTGCCAGCCACCAGGTGGTGATCAAGCTTCTTTTGCTTCAGGTTTGGGAAGCTGTCATATTGTCCATCTTTAAATACAGTCATTGGTCAACACCAGTAGTACAGCCAGGCAGATACAGTAAATATGTATTTGTTGTCCTTTTTACTGAGAGCACCACTTTTATAAGAACAGCTACTTAACAGTAATGCTTACTTGTGATTGGTTCACACAACCCTCCGTCAGAAGGAAGTCCATTTATGCATCCACAGGTGTGTGCGGTGAGGTTACCGCACACACCATAGGTCTTACACTGGTCACATGACCAGACAAACTGATCCTCACACTGACACTGCAGACCTCCAGTTGAGTTTGGATAGCAAACTTTCATCGAGATAAGAAAACATCAAGTCACAGAATATAAATGATACAGTGTTTGATAAAACAGCTTTAAATCAGCTACACAGTTTATGTAATGAAACAAACTAAACAGGAGTTCTCACCTGTGGTCATATTAACTCCTGTTACGTTCAAAGTCTGATTGACAATGTAGGGGAAGCTGAACCTTCTCAGAGTTTCTCTGAAAACATTAATGCCACTTAATGATATGCTGGAGACTGGGATGTGCAGCTCAAGGACCAAATCAGCGTCCACAGTGACTGTGGTGGAAAACAGGAGAAAACCCATCACACAAGCCTGTCACCACCTTACACAACAATATACATAACTTTTCACTGCTGTGAGTGCAGCCATCATGACATGGATCATGTTGATCAAAATGTTATCCTGTGCAAATTATTTAAACTATTTGTTGTTTTGCTTGAGCTGAGAGTTCATGGTCTATAGAGTGTAAGTTGTATGAACGTAGAAGTAAACATGAACATTTCTAAACCATTCAAAGACTCATGTTTCTAAAACTATGAGAGTTTTTTGATGTTAAAGTGCCAGTAACGGTCTTCAGAAATACACACATCCTTTACTTTACAATTAAGTGATGGAGGTATTGTTGTATTTATCACTGTTAAGAAACCTCAATAAACATTAGTAGCAGTGTAAGTATAATCAAATATCATCTTATGTTTTCAAAGTGTTATATGTTAATAGGATAACAGTGTTAATATTTTTTAATGAAACATGTGGTATCAATTTAACATGGAAACATGATAGAAACCTGCTGTCTACACACCACAGATTATTTCAGTCAAGTATGTACCGAAACCAGCTATTTGATTAAAGTTCTTGTAGTTTTATTGTCCAGTAAGTGTCTCCATGTACTAAAAAATCCTCTGAACATAAAAACAAAGGAAAATGTTTCTCTTACCATTAGGTACGACCGGACATGGAGAGCTACCTGCAGAACAACATGAGTCATTAAATAACTTCACCACAGTTTTCTGACAGAAAAAACATTGTACTTTTATTCATGATTAACATCACATCACTTTAACATGACATGGTGTTAAACAGATAAGTCAACACAACTCTAACCATGTGTAGATCAACACCATAGACTGTATATAAAGATGGACAATGCTCCTTCACTTCCTCCCATTATACCAACACTGCCATCTTGCATATTTAGAGCCAGAATAGCTATCGGAGGATGGACGCACAGTTGAAAGGCCTCATCGATAAACGTTCTTGACCAATCACGAGTCAGTCCAGCTGGCAGTCATAACTATCTCGCTTTCTTCCATTGCATCTAATTAATAATTTGATTCAAACTTACAGGAAACATGAGCATTTGAACAAACATCAGTGTGACAAGAACTACCTAAAACGTTTGTTCTGAACTTTGACTTTTTTGTTGGGTCCATGCCACAGAAACTAACATGGATTAGGCATGATTTATGACCTATAGTGCTGCCAGCCACCAGGTGGTGATCAAGCTTCTTTTGCTTCAGGTTTGGGAAGCTGTCATATTGTCCATCTTTAAATACAGTCATTGGTCAACACCAGTAGTACAGCCAGGCAGATACAGTAAATATGTATTTGTTGTCCTTTTTACTGAGAGCACCACTTTTATAAGAACAGCTACTTAACAGTAATGCTTACTTGTGATTGGTTCACACAACCCTCCGTCAGAAGGAAGTCCATTTATGCATCCACAGGTGTGTGCGGTGAGGTTACCGCACACACCATAGGTCTTACACTGGTCACATGACCAGACAAACTGATCCTCACACTGACACTGCAGACCTCCAGTTGAGTTTGGATAGCAAACTTTCATCGAGATAAGAAAACATCAAGTCACAGAATATAAATGATACAGTGTTTGATAAAACAGCTTTAAATCAGCTACACAGTTTATGTAATGAAACAAACTAAACAGGAGTTCTCACCTGTGGTCATATTAACTCCTGTTACGTTCAAAGTCTGATTGACAATGTAAGGGAAGCTGAACCTTCTCAGAGTTTCTCTGAAAACATTAATGCCACTTAATGATATGCTGGAGACTGGGATGTGCAGCTCAAGGACCAAATCAGCGTCCACAGTGACTGGTGGAAAACAGGAGAAAACCCATCACACAAGTCTGTCACCACCTTACACAACAATATACATAACTTTTCACTGCTGTGAGTGCAGCCATCATGACATGGATCATGTTGATCAAAATGTTGTCCTGTGCAAATTATTTAAACTATTTGTTGTTTTGCTTGAGCTGAGAGTTCATGGTCTATAGAGTGTAAGTTGTATGAACGTAGAAGTAAACATGAACATTTCTAAACCATTCAAAGACTCATGTTTCTAAAACTATGAGAGTTTTTTGATGTTAAAGTGCCAGTAACGGTCTTCAGAAATACACACATCCTTTACTTTACAATTAAGTGATGGAGGTATTGTTGTATTTATCACTGTTAAGAAACCTCAATAAACATTAGTAGCAGTGTAAGTATAATCAAATATCATCTTATGTTTTCAAAGTGTTATATGTTAATAGGATAACAGTGTTAATATTTTTTAATGAAACATGTGGTATCAATTTAACATGGAAACATGATAGAAACCTGCTGTCTACACACCACAGATTATTTCAGTCAAGTATGTACCGAAACCAGCTATTTGATTAAAGTTCTTGTAGTTTTATTGTCCAGTAAGTGTCTCCATGTACTAAAAAATCCTCTGAACATAAAAACAAAGGAAAATGTTTCTCTTACCATTAGGTACGACCGGACATGGAGAGCTACCTGCAGAACAACATGAGTCATTAAATAACTTCACCACAGTTTTCTGACAGAAAAAACATTGTACTTTTATTCATGATTAACATCACATCACTTTAACATGACATGGTGTTAAACAGATAAGTCAACACAACTCTAACCATGTGTAGATCAACACCATAGACTGTATATAAAGATGGACAATGCTCCTTCACTTCCTCCCATTATACCAACACTGCCATCTTGCATATTTAGAGCCAGAATAGCTATCGGAGGATGGACGCACAGTTGAAAGGCCTCATCGATAAACGTTCTTGACCAATCACGAGTCAGTCCAGCTGGCAGTCATAACTATCTCGCTTTCTTCCATTGCATCTAATTAATAATTTGATTCAAACTTACAGGAAACATGAGCATTTGAACAAACATCAGTGTGACAAGAACTACCTAAAACGTTTGTTCTGAACTTTGACTTTTTTGTTGGGTCCATGCCACAGAAACTAACATGGATTAGGCATGATTTATGACCTATAGTGCTGCCAGCCACCAGGTGGTGATCAAGCTTCTTTTGCTTCAGGTTTGGGAAGCTGTCATATTGTCCATCTTTAAATACAGTCATTGGTCAACACCAGTAGTACAGCCAGGCAGATACAGTAAATATGTATTTGTTGTCCTTTTTACTGAGAGCACCACTTTTATAAGAACAGCTACTTAACAGTAATGCTTACTTGTGATTGGTTCACACAACCCTCCGTCAGAAGGAAGTCCATTTATGCATCCACAGGTGTGTGCGGTGAGGTTACCGCACACACCATAGGTCTTACACTGGTCACATGACCAGACAAACTGATCCTCACACTGACACTGCAGACCTCCAGTTGAGTTTGGATAGCAAACTTTCATCGAGATAAGAAAACATCAAGTCACAGAATATAAATGATACAGTGTTTGATAAAACAGCTTTAAATCAGCTACACAGTTTATGTAATGAAACAAACTAAACAGGAGTTCTCACCTGTGGTCATATTAACTCCTGTTACGTTCAAAGTCTGATTGACAATGTAGGGGAAGCTGAACCTTCTCAGAGTTTCTCTGAAAACATTAATGCCACTTAATGATATGCTGGAGACTGGGATGTGCAGCTCAAGGACCAAATCAGCGTCCACAGTGACTGTGGTGGAAAACAGGAGAAAACCCATCACACAAGCCTGTCACCACCTTACACAACAATATACATAACTTTTCACTGCTGTGAGTGCAGCCATCATGACATGGATCATGTTGATCAAAATGTTATCCTGTGCAAATTATTTAAACTATTTGTTGTTTTGCTTGAGCTGAGAGTTCATGGTCTATAGAGTGTAAGTTGTATGAACGTAGAAGTAAACATGAACATTTCTAAACCATTCAAAGTCTCATGTTTCTAAAACTATGAGAGTTTTTTGATGTTAAAGTGCCAGTAACGGTCTTCAGAAATACACACATCCTTTACTTTACAATTAAGTGATGGAGGTATTGTTGTATTTATCACTGTTAAGAAACCTCAATAAACATTAGTAGCAGTGTAAGTATAATCAAATATCATCTTATGTTTTCAAAGTGTTATATGTTAATAGGATAACAGTGTTAATATTTTTTAATGAAACATGTGGTATCAATTTAACATGGAAACATGATAGAAACCTGCTGTCTACACACCACAGATTATTTCAGTCAAGTATGTACCGAAACCAGCTATTTGATTAAAGTTCTTGTAGTTTTATTGTCCAGTAAGTGTCTCCATGTACTAAAAAATCCTCTGAACATAAAAACAAAGGAAAATGTTTCTCTTACCATTAGGTACGACCGGACATGGAGAGCTACCTGCAGAACAACATGAGTCATTAAATAACTTCACCACAGTTTTCTGACAGAAAAAACATTGTACTTTTATTCATGATTAACATCACATCACTTTAACATGACATGGTGTTAAACAGATAAGTCAACACAACTCTAACCATGTGTAGATCAACACCATAGACTGTATATAAAGATGGACAATGCTCCTTCACTTCCTCCCATTATACCAACACTGCCATCTTGCATATTTAGAGCCAGAATAGCTATCGGAGGATGGACGCACAGTTGAAAGGCCTCATCGATAAACGTTCTTGACCAATCACGAGTCAGTCCAGCTGGCAGTCATAACTATCTCGCTTTCTTCCATTGCATCTAATTAATAATTTGATTCAAACTTACAGGAAACATGAGCATTTGAACAAACATCAGTGTGACAAGAACTACCTAAAACGTTTGTTCTGAACTTTGACTTTTTTGTTGGGTCCATGCCACAGAAACTAACATGGATTAGGCATGATTTATGACCTATAGTGCTGCCAGCCACCAGGTGGTGATCAAGCTTCTTTTGCTTCAGGTTTGGGAAGCTGTCATATTGTCCATCTTTAAATACAGTCATTGGTCAACACCAGTAGTACAGCCAGGCAGATACAGTAAATATGTATTTGTTGTCCTTTTTACTGAGAGCACCACTTTTATAAGAATAGCTACTTAACAGTAATGCTTACTTGTGATTGGTTCACACAACCCTCCGTCAGAAGGAAGTCCATTTATGCATCCACAGGTGTGTGCGGTGAGGTTACCGCACACACCATAGGTCTTACACTGGTCACATGACCAGACAAACTGATCCTCACACTGACACTGCAGACCTCCAGTTGAGTTTGGATAGCAAACTTTCATCGAGATAAGAAAACATCAAGTCACAGAATATAAATGATACAGTGTTTGATAAAACAGCTTTAAATCAGCTACACAGTTTATGTAATGAAACAAACTAAACAGGAGTTCTCACCTGTGGTCATATTAACTCCTGTTACGTTCATAGTCTGATTGACAATGTAGGGGAAGCTGAACCTTCTCAGAGTTTCTCTGAAAACATTAATGCCACTTAATGATATGCTGGAGACTGGGATGTGCAGCTCAAGGACCAAATCAGCGTCCACAGTGACTGGTGGAAAACAGGAGAAAACCCATCACACAAGCCTGTCACCACCTTACACAACAATATACATAACTTTTCACTGCTGTGAGTGCAGCCATCATGACATGGATCATGTTGATCAAAATGTTATCCTGTGCAAATTATTTAAACTATTTGTTGTTTTGCTTGAGCTGAGAGTTCATGGTCTATAGAGTGTAAGTTGTATGAACGTAGAAGTAAACATGAACATTTCTAAACCATTCAAAGACTCATGTTTCTAAAACTATGAGAGTTTTTTGATGTTAAAGTGCCAGTAACGGTCTTCAGAAATACACACATCCTTTACTTTACAATTAAGTGATGGAGGTATTGTTGTATTTATCACTGTTAAGAAACCTCAATAAACATTAGTAGCAGTGTAAGTATAATCAAATATCATCTTATGTTTTCAAAGTGTTATATGTTAATAGGATAACAGTGTTAATATTTTTTAATGAAACATGTGGTATCAATTTAACATGGAAACATGATAGAAACCTGCTGTCTACACACCACAGATTATTTCAGTCAAGTATGTACCGAAACCAGCTATTTGATTAAAGTTCTTGTAGTTTTATTGTCCAGTAAGTGTCTCCATGTACTAAAAAATCCTCTGAACATAAAAACAAAGGAAAATGTTTCTCTTACCATTAGGTACGACCGGACATGGAGAGCTACCTGCAGAACAACATGAGTCATTAAATAACTTCACCACAGTTTTCTGACAGAAAAAACATTGTACTTTTATTCATGATTAACATCACATCACTTTAACATGACATGGTGTTAAACAGATAAGTCAACACAACTCTAACCATGTGTAGATCAACACCATAGACTGTATATAAAGATGGACAATGCTCCTTCACTTCCTCCCATTATACCAACACTGCCATCTTGCATATTTAGAGCCAGAATAGCTATCGGAGGATGGACGCACAGTTGAAAGGCCTCATCGATAAACGTTCTTGACCAATCACGAGTCAGTCCAGCTGGCAGTCATAACTATCTCGCTTTCTTCCATTGCATCTAATTAATAATTTGATTCAAACTTACAGGAAACATGAGCATTTGAACAAACATCAGTGTGACAAGAACTACCTAAAACGTTTGTTCTGAACTTTGACTTTTTTGTTGGGTCCATGCCACAGAAACTAACATGGATTAGGCATGATTTATGACCTATAGTGCTGCCAGCCACCAGGTGGTGATCAAGCTTCTTTTGCTTCAGGTTTGGGAAGCTGTTATATTGTCCATCTTTAAATAAAGTCATTGGTCAACACCAGTAGTACAGCCAGGCAGATACAGTAAATATGTATTTGTTGTCCTTTTTACTGAGAGCACCACTTTTATAAGAACAGCTACTTAACAGTAATGCTTACTTGTGATTGGTTCACACAACCCTCCGTCAGAAGGAAGTCCATTTATGCATCCACAGGTGTGTGCGGTGAGGTTACCGCACACACCATAGGTCTTACACTGGTCACATGACCAGACAAACTGATCCTCACACTGACACTGCAGACCTCCAGTTGAGTTTGGATAGCAAACTTTCATCGAGATAAGAAAACATCAAGTCACAGAATATAAATGATACAGTGTTTGATAAAACAGCTTTAAATCAGCTACACAGTTTATGTAATGAAACAAACTAAACAGGAGTTCTCACCTGTGGTCATATTAACTCCTGTTACGTTCAAAGTCTGATTGACAATGTAGGGGAAGCTGAACCTTCTCAGAGTTTCTCTGAAAACATTAATGCCACTTAATGATATGCTGGAGACTGGGATGTGCAGCTCAAGGACCAAATCAGCGTCCACAGTGACTGGTGGAAAACAGGAGAAAACCCATCACACAAGTCCTGTCACCACCTTACACAACAATATACATAACTTTTCACTGCTGTGAGTGCAGCCATCATGACATGGATCATGTTGATCAAAATGTTGTCCTGTGCAAATTATTTAAACTATTTGTTGTTTTGCTTGAGCTGAGAGTTCATGATCTATAGAGTGTAAGTTGTATGAACGTAGAAGTAAACATGAACATTTCTAAACCATTCAAAGACTCATGTTTCTAAAACTATGAGAGTTTTTTGATGTTAAAGTGCCAGTAACGGTCTTCAGAAATACACACATCCTTTACTTTACAATTAAGTGATGGAGGTATTGTTGTATTTATCACTGTTAAGAAACCTCAATAAACATTAGTAGCAGTGTAAGTATAATCAAATATCATCTTATGTTTTCAAAGTGTTATATGTTAATAGGATAACAGTGTTAATATTTTTTAATGAAACATGTGGTATCAATTTAACATGGAAACATGATAGAAACCTGCTGTCTACACACCACAGATTATTTCAGTCAAGTATGTACCGAAACCAGCTATTTGATTAAAGTTCTTGTAGTTTTATTGTCCAGTAAGTGTCTCCATGTACTAAAAAATCCTCTGAACATAAAAACAAAGGAAAATGTTTCTCTTACCATTAGGTACGACCGGACATGGAGAGCTACCTGCAGAACAACATGAGTCATTAAATAACTTCACCACAGTTTTCTGACAGAAAAAACATTGTACTTTTATTCATGATTAACATCACATCACTTTAACATGACATGGTGTTAAACAGATAAGTCAACACAACTCTAACCATGTGTAGATCAACACCATAGACTGTATATAAAGATGGACAATGCTCCTTCACTTCCTCCCATTATACCAACACTGCCATCTTGCATATTTAGAGCCAGAATAGCTATCGGAGGATGGACGCACAGTTGAAAGGCCTCATCGATAAACGTTCTTGACCAATCACGAGTCAGTCCAGCTGGCAGTCATAACTATCTCGCTTTCTTCCATTGCATCTAATTAATAATTTGATTCAAACTTACAGGAAACATGAGCATTTGAACAAACATCAGTGTGACAAGAACTACCTAAAACGTTTGTTCTGAACTTTGACTTTTTTGTTGGGTCCATGCCACAGAAACTAACATGGATTAGGCATGATTTATGACCTATAGTGCTGCCAGCCACCAGGTGGTGATCAAGCTTCTTTTGCTTCAGGTTTGGGAAGCTGTTATATTGTCCATCTTTAAATAAAGTCATTGGTCAACACCAGTAGTACAGCCAGGCAGATACAGTAAATATGTATTTGTTGTCCTTTTTACTGAGAGCACCACTTTTATAAGAATAGCTACTTAACAGTAATGCTTACTTGTGATTGGTTCACACAACCCTCCGTCAGAAGGAAGTCCATTTATGCATCCACAGGTGTGTGCGGTGAGGTTACCGCACACACCATAGGTCTTACACTGGTCACATGACCAGACAAACTGATCCTCACACTGACACTGCAGACCTCCAGTTGAGTTTGGATAGCAAACTTTCATCGAGATAAGAAAACATCAAGTCACAGAATATAAATGATACAGTGTTTGATAAAACAGCTTTAAATCAGCTACACAGTTTATGTAATGAAACAAACTAAACAGGAGTTCTCACCTGTGGTCATATTAACTCCTGTTACGTTCAAAGTCTGATTGACAATGTAAGGGAAGCTGAACCTTCTCAGAGTTTCTCTGAAAACATTAATGCCACTTAATGATATGCTGGAGACTGGGATGTGCAGCTCAAGGACCAAATCAGCGTCCACAGTGACTGGTGGAAAACAGGAGAAAACCCATCACACAAGTCTGTCACCACCTTACACAACAATATACATAACTTTTCACTGCTGTGAGTGCAGCCATCATGACATGGATCATGTTGATCAAAATGTTGTCCTGTGCAAATTATTTAAACTATTTGTTGTTTTGCTTGAGCTGAGAGTTCATGGATCTATAGAGTGTAAGTTGTATGAACGTAGAAGTAAACATGAACATTTCTAAACCATTCAAAGACTCATGTTTCTAAAACTATGAGAGTTTTTTGATGTTAAAGTGCCAGTAACGGTCTTCAGAAATACACACATCCTTTACTTTACAATTAAGTGATGGAGGTATTGTTGTATTTATCACTGTTAAGAAACCTCAATAAACATTAGTAGCAGAGTAAGTATAATCAAATATCATCTTATGTTTTCAAAGTGTTATATGTTAATAGGATAACAGTGTTAATATTTTTTAATGAAACATGTGGTATCAATTTAACATGGAAACATGATAGAAACCTGCTGTCTACACACCACAGATTATTTCAGTCAAGTATGTACCGAAACCAGCTATTTGATTAAAGTTCTTGTAGTTTTATTGTCCAGTAAGTGTCTCCATGTACTAAAAAATCCTCTGAACATAAAAACAAAGGAAAATGTTTCTCTTACCATTAGGTACGACCGGACATGGAGAGCTACCTGCAGAACAACATGAGTCATTAAATAACTTCACCACAGTTTTCTGACAGAAAAAACATTGTACTTTTATTCATGATTAACATCACATCACTTTAACATGACATGGTGTTAAACAGATAAGTCAACACAACTCTAACCATGTGTAGATCAACACCATAGACTGTATATAAAGATGGACAATGCTCCTTCACTTCCTCCCATTATACCAACACTGCCATCTTGCATATTTAGAGCCAGAATAGCTATCGGAGGATGGACGCACAGTTGAAAGGCCTCATCGATAAACGTTCTTGACCAATCACGAGTCAGTCCAGCTGGCAGTCATAACTATCTCGCTTTCTTCCATTGCATCTAATTAATAATTTGATTCAAACTTACAGGAAACATGAGCATTTGAACAAACATCAGTGTGACAAGAACTACCTAAAACGTTTGTTCTGAACTTTGACTTTTTTGTTGGGTCCATGCCACAGAAACTAACATGGATTAGGCATGATTTATGACCTATAGTGCTGCCAGCCACCAGGTGGTGATCAAGCTTCTTTTGCTTCAGGTTTGGGAAGCTGTCATATTGTCCATCTTTAAATAAAGTCATTGGTCAACACCAGTAGTACAGCCAGGCAGATACAGTAAATATGTATTTGTTGTCCTTTTTACTGAGAGCACCACTTTTATAAGAATAGCTACTTAACAGTAATGCTTACTTGTGATTGGTTCACACAACCCTCCGTCAGAAGGAAGTCCATTTATGCATCCACAGGTGTGTGCGGTGAGGTTACCGCACACACCATAGGTCTTACACTGGTCACATGACCAGACAAACTGATCCTCACACTGACACTGCAGACCTCCAGTTGAGTTTGGATAGCAAACTTTCATCGAGATAAGAAAACATCAAGTCACAGAATATAAATGATACAGTGTTTGATAAAACAGCTTTAAATCAGTTACACAGTTTATGTAATGAAACAAACTAAACAGGAGTTCTCACCTGTGGTCATATTAACTCCTGTTACGTTCAAAGTCTGATTGACAATGTAAGGGAAGCTGAACCTTCTCAGAGTTTCTCTGAAAACATTAATGCCACTTAATGATATGCTGGAGACTGGGATGTGCAGCTCAAGGACCAAATCAGCGTCCACAGTGACTGGTGGAAAACAGGAGAAAACCCATCACACAAGCCTGTCACCACCTTACACAACAATATACATAACTTTTCACTGCTGTGAGTGCAGCCATCATGACATGGATCATGTTGATCAAAATGTTGTCCTGTGCAAATTATTTAAACTATTTGTTGTTTTGCTTGAGCTGAGAGTTCATGATCTATAGAGTGTAAGTTGTATGAACGTAGAAGTAAACATGAACATTTCTAAACCATTCAAAGACTCATGTTTCTAAAACTATGAGAGTTTTTTGATGTTAAAGTGCCAGTAACGGTCTTCAGAAATACACACATCCTTTACTTTACAATTAAGTGATGGAGGTATTGTTGTATTTATCACTGTTAAGAAACCTCAATAAACATTAGTAGCAGTGTAAGTATAATCAAATATCATCTTATGTTTTCAAAGTGTTATATGTTAATAGGATAACAGTGTTAATATTTTTTAATGAAACATGTGGTATCAATTTAACATGGAAACATGATAGAAACCTGCTGTCTACACACCACAGATTATTTCAGTCAAGTATGTACCGAAACCAGCTATTTGATTAAAGTTCTTGTAGTTTTATTGTCCAGTAAGTGTCTCCATGTACTAAAAAATCCTCTGAACATAAAAACAAAGGAAAATGTTTCTCTTACCATTAGGTACGACCGGACATGGAGAGCTACCTGCAGAACAACATGAGTCATTAAATAACTTCACCACAGTTTTCTGACAGAAAAAACATTGTACTTTTATTCATGATTAACATCACATCACTTTAACATGACATGGTGTTAAACAGATAAGTCAACACAACTCTAACCATGTGTAGATCAACACCATAGACTGTATATAAAGATGGACAATGCTCCTTCACTTCCTCCCATTATACCAACACTGCCATCTTGCATATTTAGAGCCAGAATAGCTATCGGAGGATGGACGCACAGTTGAAAGGCCTCATCGATAAACGTTCTTGACCAATCACGAGTCAGTCCAGCTGGCAGTCATAACTATCTCGCTTTCTTCCATTGCATCTAATTAATAATTTGATTCAAACTTACAGGAAACATGAGCATTTGAACAAACATCAGTGTGACAAGAACTACCTAAAACGTTTGTTCTGAACTTTGACTTTTTTGTTGGGTCCATGCCACAGAAACTAACATGGATTAGGCATGATTTATGACCTATAGTGCTGCCAGCCACCAGGTGGTGATCAAGCTTCTTTTGCTTCAGGTTTGGGAAGCTGTTATATTGTCCATCTTTAAATAAAGTCATTGGTCAACACCAGTAGTACAGCCAGGCAGATACAGTAAATATGTATTTGTTGTCCTTTTTACTGAGAGCACCACTTTTATAAGAACTAGCTACTTAACAGTAATGCTTACTTGTGATTGGTTCACACAACCCTCCGTCAGAAGGAAGTCCATTTATGCATCCACAGGTGTGTGCGGTGAGGTTACCGCACACACCATAGGTCTTACACTGGTCACATGACCAGACAAACTGATCCTCACACTGACACTGCAGACCTCCAGTTGAGTTTGGATAGCAAACTTTCATCGAGATAAGAAAACATCAAGTCACAGAATATAAATGATACAGTGTTTGATAAAACAGCTTTAAATCAGCTACACAGTTTATGTAATGAAACAAACTAAACAGGAGTTCTCACCTGTGGTCATATTAACTCCTGTTACATTCAAAGTCTGATTGACAATGTAGGGGAAGCTGAACCTTCTCAGAGTTTCTCTGAAAACATTAATGCCACTTAATGATATGCTGGAGACGGGGATGTGCAGCTCAAGGACCAAATCAGCGTCCACAGTGACTGTGGTGGAAAACAGTAGAAAACCCATCACACAAGTCTGTCACCACCATACACAACAATATACATAACTTCTCACTGCTGTGAGTGCAGCCATCATGAAATGGATCATGTTTGTCAAAGTGTTGCCATGTGTAGTGCTAGTTTCCTTGATGTTTTTCTGTTTTACCTGTCTCTAGTGGAGTAATTTGGACTTGTTGGCTGATTTGTTTTGTTTCTGGGGCTTTGACATTTGTCTTCTTAACCCAGCATCAAACATTTTTTCCTTTTGAAAATAAATTAATGCACTACATCGCTCTGTTTCTAGCATCTATATTCGGGTACCATCCATTCGAAAAAGGGCAAATGGTATGCCACTCGTATGCCGATACCTTGTAAACAAGGTATTCATGGTCCACCAGCACCAGATGATTTTTTAATTGAATGTGTGCTGAGCAGAACACAGATTTTCCCATATAGGAGGTGGCTTTTAGGACATGAACCGGAACAGTTTTAATCTTTGTAATCAAATATGTGCTCGATTGTAGAAACCTGGTGTCAGCACATGGCAAATTGTATTTCTTCAGGTATGTCTTGAAACCAAATTTGGTTAAAGTTCATTGAAGGGATAGTTCTCTGAAAAAGGAAAATTCATCCAGTATCTACTCACAACTATGCCTATGGAGGGGTGGGTGAGTTCCACAAAACACAGTCTCAGGGGTAAACAGTGTTTACGCCAAGGCAACCTCTTTCGACGTTATAAAACAACAAAAAATGTAAACACAGCATGCCTCCATACTGCTTGTGTGGTGTCATCCAAGTGTTTGCAAGCCTCGACATTCATATTCGACTCAAAACGGCGTCATTTACAGACTGTTTTAAGCCTAAAAGTCCACTACCGGAAGTGGCGTTGCTAGCGGAAGTAGCCACAAGAACGTGCACCCCGCGTGTGCCCTTTGGTGAGAGTGTGTGCGGTGTTCCGTGTGCCTGAATGCGCCTCAGAGAAAGCTATCAAACACGGTGTAAATGATGCCGTTTCAAATCCAATGTGATTGTTTGGGCTTGCAGACACTTGAATGACACCACACGAGCAGTATGGAGGCATGTTATGTTTTTTCTGTTGTTTTATTGGGTCTGAAGAAAGAGGTCACAATTTACTTAAATTGTATGGGATTCGGCTGTAACACTGTTTACCTCTCAGACTCAAACACTACTGATTTTCAGTCACATGTGGTTTACAGGCACCTACTCCCAACTCAGGATCTTGGACCGCTCCAAGATCCTGAGTTGGGAGTAGGTGCCTGTAAACCACATACTCCAAGTACGTGCTCACTCTGACCGTGTTACATATTTATATTTTGTAATTATTATGCACTAGTGCGTGAACATGAAGAGACATTTTAATATCATTGTCAGCTGAGGTGCTAATTTTATTCATGTTATATAACCTACTGTTACAACAAGTAGCAGCCTGAACTTGCAGTATATCTGTCAGGGTAAAAATCTGTACTTTCTACCACTCATATATCTAATGATGGTTTACTGATGGAAACAGGACAGGAAAAACACATTCAATGCTGTAGCAAACAATGGGGAAATAACAAGGAGGGCTATTATACCTGTTGTGGCTTTAATGTTGGTAACTAAAGCATCACTGTCATTCAGTGTAATAAAAGGGTTTGAGCTCAAATTAGCTCTGAGACTCTCCAGGTCAGACAAGTTCAAAACAGCTTGGAATACGGACTCAGAGGAATCTAAGGAAGCTGAGGAGACATGAAATAGACACAAAGACGCATCAATAGTCAATATTGTTTGGTCAAATATGCACACAGACAGTAAGTAGGATGCTCACTGACACAGTCTTTACATTCTGTTGATACCATCACAGTGTGACTCACCCACTCTTTTTGCTATGGCATGACTGCCTGAAGCTTTTGTACCCATCAGTTTCTGGAAAAATCAAATTCCATACAACAATATCAATGAAAGTAATTATAACGTATAAAACTTCTCCAGATCAGTTATACTTGTACTATTTACTAGTACTGCAGTGTTGTACCTTCAGTACTTTTTTCTGCTTTTTTATACTTCCACAATACACTCTACTCCACCTCATATATTTGAGAACTATACTTCCGAGTTACTTTTACACACACACACACACACTAGGCGTACAAGGAGATTTCAAAGGGAATCATTTTGGAAACAAACCTAAGTTAATACATTTACATAAAGTACATGGACGTGCAAAGCATAAGGCTAAAGTTGCGTGGGCAACTGCCCATTTGCTGTTTTATTATTATAGTGGATGCATAAATATGAGTAGCTCAATTGTTTCTAATATTTCACCAAATTAAATTGTGATACCATTCAATCATAAAGTTGATAAGAAATTATGCAAACAATGCCCTATGCTCCTAATCATGTGACACTGTTCAAACTGACATTTACATTGAGGTCGGGAGACTGAAATTGCAAAATTACATTTTACACAATGTCAATTCATAATGATCTGAATTTATTTCTCAAAAGTTTATTTTCAAAGTTTAAATATTGTGGTTTGCAGTTGGAGAGATGACAGTGTTAACCTCTGGGTGCAAAATCATATTGCTGCTTTCGACGAGTTCACAGGGAACTGTAGCTTATATGCACTAATGTGTTAACTCACACTAGCATGGGGGGTGGGGTTGCACTTTTTTTCAGGTTTGAGCAATGGCCCCTCAAAATGTATGAGCACGTCCCTGTGATCAAATATTGGATCATGTAATATTTGATGCAGAACATGCACTTATACACCTGATGCTTCAGCGCAGTTTGGTCATGATGATAAATTGGGCTTTTACATAACTTGCCCTGGAGTATTAATGATTAATTATGAATCTTACCTGACTGAAAACATTGAGAGATGTTCTGTATCCCTGATGCTCCAGACTGTAGATAATAGCCAGAAGAACAATCACAAATCTTACTGACTTTGGTATAGCCATCCTGACTAGAGAGAAAACACAGTGTTTTATTCTTATTAAATCAGTCAGGGGAAATGTACACATCCATTTAATACTTATATTGACCAAAAATATAAACAGCAGGTGTATTTCCATGAAATGTGACATACCTTATGTCCATGAGCTGAAATGAATGACATTTTAACTCATTTAATCTAATTTTCAAGTTCTACCAGTTCTCACCAAAGAAATGAAATAATGTTTGAAATATTCAACCTGTTTCAGTCCTTATTGTTCCACTTATTACCTAACCCAATGCAAAAATAAGAACAAGGTGACACCCATCTAAATTAAGCACTGATTGTTCTGTATGGGTCAATTACCTCTGAAGGCTATTGTTAGCCTTAGTCATTCACAAGGCTATGACGCTGTTGGCTCTTTCTTATAGACACTGTCAGTATGCTAACCATTTGCTGTCGTGCCAAGGTCAGTCCTTCCTTTGTAAGGTACCTCACAATAAAAATGCTATGTTAATGGCATCCATGTTGTTGAAAGTTGTTAAAAAATTTAAAGAAGTGCCAACAGTGCATGCAGAACCATTCACATGCATGCAAATATATCATAAACAGAACTTCTGAATCCCGGTTGGTCGGTTGCTATGTGGGCCTCTTGAGCATTCCTCTTTTAATTATTTCACAACTTTCAACAGCAGGGACGCCATTTACACAAAATTTTCATTGCGAGGTACAAAGGAAGGACTGACCCTGGCATGACAGCAAATAGTTAGCCCACACCCCGTACGGTAACGCTTCCCATTTCCTGGCCCACTTTTAATTATGCAGCAGCAAACAACACCATGTACGGCGATGCTGAACCTCTTACCATCGCTTTGCTTGTGGTATCATTTGTGAAAAGATCTTTACGAGCAAGCCAAATGGACCAATCCGAACAAAAGGAGTAAGGGGGAGTTAGAGTTAAAGTGCTTTAAGTTCTATTTTACTTTCTACCTGTGAGGTAAATAGACTTTGTCCTTTATGAGTTTTTGGTAAATTATGATTGGTCATTTCCTAGAACACTCCAAAAAATGGATAGTGGCTGGCTGTCCTATTTACTGGAATGCAAAATGTATTTTGTATGATATAATTTCATGTTAGCAAGATGAACGTGATTACATTGCATCTGATTTGCAAAATATTCAACAACTTCACTTTAATAAGATTCAGTCACGTTGATATGAACTGATATGTGCAAGTTTCTGCGCAAGAAGCACAGCAATCATCGTGAGAACACACCTATGAGAAGAGAAAATACCAGAAGTCAGGTACGTTACCGGTGGTGTACGTCAGGCACATGGAAAAGGTAAGGGAAAATCAGTTTCCATCCACTTATATGTGAATGAAATATTGTTCAGGAATCTCATCAGCTGTTAGTCTATTAATTTTCTTATTAGGACCCAGCAGTTTATTTGTTACTCTGTGTTAGTGGGTTTTTATCCAACTTAGAAAGTCGTCTGTCACACATGGCAAGTTACTACAGTGTTTTGTGTTGCTAGTTGTGCTTCTATAGCTTTAAAAAATAGGTACTCAAATACTTTTATATAAGTAGTAAACTGAAGAATAACGTTAAATCTTGTGAGAAGGGAAGATAAGAAATGTGATAAATCAGCGGCTACAGCAGGGAAGACGCGGCGTGTCTGAACACCAGTACAGGTGAGCAGAGCTCCATTACGTCTTATTTTATGACGAAGGAACATTTGCTAGCAGAAATAGTGACTAACGTTAGCGTATTAGGACAGTGTGACTAGATAACGAGTTGATATAAATATGAGTCGAGCTTGGTGGAGCACGTGACTCATTCATGCAGACACATTTAGACTGCAGGACCATCGTCAGAAATTTGATGTGGTTATTTTTGGGTGGGGCAAATGTGGAATTGTAAGCTGTGTAGCAAATCTATGTCTTGTAGATATGACCTACTGAAACATCTTAGACTACAGCACTGCCAAAGGCAACGTTACCCGTGCCCACACACAAACTGCCCATGTACTTTTAAGACATGGAATGCTATGCATATTCATTTAAGTGGAGTCCATCCTAAACAAAATTCCCACGAGCTGCTGGAACTGTCAACATTCCATTGTATGTTATGCAATTGCAGCAGTATAAAAAAAAAGCACAAGTGAATTACTGCCCTGCCACAAGAAGGACTAAGAGTGGCACTCCTCTCAGAAGTGAAGAAAATAAACAATGAAGAGAATGTGGTGAAAATGAAGGACAAGACCTTTGCTTACAGGAGGCCAGAAGTAGTTCGAGAGGCACCAATAATAACGTATTTCAAAACGAGGTGGCCGGCTCTCTTCCATGTGCGTGAGCTATATAAAAGACCTATTGGCAGAATCAGATTCATAAACTGGTTAGGATTCATTGACTCTGATAGTGGAATTTGTATGGAGAAAACTAATATTGATAGACACATTTATTTTCAGTCTGACCTATCTTTGTAGGTGTGTGTGGAATTCAAGAGAATCACAACAATCCATTTAGAGTCAAGGTTCTTCTCTTAATCAAGGTGTTTGCCAAGAAAGGCTGAAATCAAGGGAGACAGATCAAATGTTTTAAACAATGAACGAAACAAATTAATTTCTCACACTTATCCTGGTATTAGATATAATAAACCCTGATCGGAGGCAATGTTTGAGGCAGATGAACTGACAAAAAATCCCATAGAATTTCATAAACATGAAAACAAGATACAGTTGGCATAATTGGTGGGTTTGTGAATATGGACAAGTAGTACTCCTAGGCTTTAATCATTGTCGGTAGTTAATATATTTCTCTAAATGTACAATGCTTTAAAAGAGAATGTATATTGTTTGTAGACATAGTAAAGATTTGTCTCAAATATGTTAAGTATGTGAGGGGGGTCAAAGAGTCAAAATTACTGCATACACATCTACTTTAGCTTCTAAAGGCTTTTCACATTGTGATAACCTGTGAAGCCTGCATCAGGTGTGTGAAAGCTACTATGCTGGTTGGTCGTGATGGTTTTCCGAATGTGTTTTTTCATGTCAAGTCTTTTACTTGAATGAAGATCCAGAGACGCTGGTGAGAGAATACCTGGTATGTTGATTTAACTTAATCTTCACTATGAGGATGATCATCGTTAATTTCCCTTTGAATTCACATTGCCCTTAAAACTTTCAGAAGATCAGCTCTAAAAACATTTGGAATGTATTTGCTTTGATTATTTGAAGATAGTCGGTGATAGCTGTTTTACATTAATAGTGTAAAAATGACATGTGCTATAAAAAAAGGAATATAAGGCACATAAATGAAATATCATTCCTCTTTTTAATTGTTTTTTTTTTCTTAATTACAGAGCGAGGATGAAAGCAGTCTGGCTGCCATGGCAGACGTTCTTTATAATCTTTGTCATTCGACACCACGGTGCAGGGCCCAGTGATGACCCAGAGGATGTCGGAATTCTTCTGGAGGGTGTGAAGGTGTTGGATGAGTTCAGGTATGTGCCTTTTGCAGTGGCAATGTTGCTTGCGCTTGTGTATGCTCTAAACCTGAGCTACCCCAGAGAGCTAAAATACACCTTAGAAGCTCTTTCTGCAAAAGGAAAAACACCTGGTGATTGCTTTATATAGGTGACTGACTGACCTTGTTCAATCAAAAGTTGCATTTTGCTGGCACTTTAAAAATAAGCAAAGCAGTGTTTTGTTTATAATTTTCTCAAATTTCAAGTCTCGCCACTGAGCAGGATCTAGAATTCTAAATCTGTTAACGTTCTAAATATGTTGTACAGATGTTTAAGTGGAATGGAAAATGTTTCAAGGGGAATGTGAGTCTAATGCTGGCCTCACACTACAAGGTTCTTGGTCAAATTTATGCCCGATTGGCCCCTCCCAACAATCGACAGAAAAGTCTGGTCTGAGACCTTGTCAGTCCTGATGTGAGTGGGGTACAGATCAATCTTAAGCCTTGATTGGCTCATATCATTGCCCCAATCATTTTAAAACAATTTAGAAATTTGTTGAGTCAGAACTTTCCAAACATTCCATATCTGACCGTTCCCTCGGCCACGATAATTCTAATGGAATCCCATAATGTGTGAAGGCTACTAGACATCGCCACATTTCTTAACAGCACTTTACTGTTCAGATAATCACTGAATACTTTTGTAGATTTGCTTCTTTATGTTTTAAGTACTAAGATCCATTCTGTTTGGACTTAGAATGTGCTGTTTTTTCAATTTCTCAAAAAAGGAAAGTATATTTTTTACATTTACAAGCACCTGAAAGTGTTAACATTGTCTTTCTGTTTGCACTTTGAAAAATAAGGGAAGCAATGTATTGATTTTAAGAGAAAGTATTTTTTATGTTGTTTACAAGCACCTGAAAGTGTTAAACGTTGTGTTTTTGGAGAAATAAATTTTGATTGCCTCATCCACAGTTTGTCTTTTCTTGTTTCCATCCTTTAAAACATTTAATTGTGTTTTGTTACTGTTCACATTGTTTGCACTTAACAGCTATTGTTTGAATTGATTTAATTAGATCATGGAAAGTATTTCCATGTGATTTTATGTCTTTCTTTCAGCACTAAGCAATTCAGTTTGGCCAACTTAATTATTTTGGGATAGATTAACTAGTAGTTTAATAGTTTAATTTTAATTAATTTGAAATCAGTTGTATCAACTCTTTTAAATTAAGTAAGACCTAATTCAACTAACTGTATTAAATGAAGTTGGATTTAATTCAACTAACTAAATTGAATCAATTGTAAGAAGTTACACTAACCCAACCTAAGAACATTATGTTAGACCAGGGGCCGGCAACCCGCGGCTCTGGAGCTGCATGCGGCTCTTCAGCCCCTCTGCAGTGGCTCCCTGTAAAGTGTTGTGCATGTCGCGCATAATTTTCACGAACGGTGAACTTAACAAATCAGTTTTCATATGATGAACGTGAGTCAACGTCACGTTCAAGTTAATTTTTTAAATCATCATCGTATCAGGCCGTCATGAAATACCACGAGCGGGCGAACGTTTATGTGTTTGTGTGTGTGTGTGTGTGTGTGTGTGCTCCCAGACAGTGCACACACACACATAGGCCCCGGGGCTCCGCCCCCACTCACTCGCTCAGAGAGACCGACCCCGGCCTCGGTAAGCTAACCATTGATAAATCCCAAAAAAGAAAAGTCTGGGAGGAAAATAGAGAGTTAATTCTGTGTGGACAGATTAATTTGCTTCCACTGCAACGATGTTGGCTTTCCTGCATGCTTGATATGTGGCAAGAAATTAGCAAAAAACAAAAAATGTAATGTTGAAAGACATTTCCAGAACAAGCACACAGCTTTTGCTAAAAAGTACAAGTCTGGAGATGAGCGAAAAAGCATAGTTCTGTGTTTAATTTATTTCAAAGTAGGCCTACACATGCCAATGTATTTTGTTCTCTTCAAAAGAGTTTGGTGTTTTCCTTTGTTGTAACAGGTCAAAATAGCAATAAAATGTCAACAATTTTCTTTATTGTCATTCTATAATTTCATAAAGGCAACAAACTACAGTTTTTATATTTATAGTATAACTATATATAAAACTTTATAAGCTGTGTTATCAAATATGTTTTGCGGCTCCAAAATGGCTCTTTTGTAACAAAAGGTTGCCTACCCCTGTGTCAGACCAACATAACTGCTTAATACTGAAAGAAACCCATTTAATCATGTGGAAATACTTTCCATGATTTTTTAAAGTTTATTCAAAGAGTTTTTTTTGAATGAACATGGTAAGACGTCATTGATCCAAACAAGTTTTTGTTTTTGAAAAAGCCATGTTTAAGATTAACATTAACTATTCAAACCAATGTCCTCCAAAGTGAAAGTAAGAAAGTAAGAAAGTCTCCAGACACTGCAGACATATTTAATGATATAAACTCTTGATGTAAGGAATATTGTGAAGAGTGATGACATCAACTTAATCTTTAAAAGGTAATTTTCAAATTTAAAATCCTTGTGAGCTGTAGCTACTGTTTCACCAGCCTGGGGTACACAACAGATTTTTTCATCAACCTTCCTAAATAACTAAAAAATTATACATTTTGCATTTTGGACATTAAACATAACTTTACAAGAAAATAGAATCTCATTACCATGACCCTTTAATTTAGCAGCTACAGCTCGTCAGATATTTTCTTACGTCTATTCTCCAGACAGCATGACAAGATTTTATAAAAATGAATTATCTAATAAATACATTGTGCTCAAATTTATCTTACCTATAATATTAATAAAGATTATATTAGTTAATACTGTATACTTCCTGTTAGCACCAAGATGCTTCCATCTGATTAATTTAATTTGAAATAGCTTTGATGCAGGTATCTGAGCGGGCAGATATTTTGCTTGTTTCTGTAATATGAAGCATCAAGAGGGCATTAGAGGACTACTGTTTTCCAGAAGGTACAACAAGTAATAAGAGTGCAGTTTGAAATTGCTAAATTATTCATTTACCTCTCAATGGCTTCTGGCTTTTCGGCTCTTGTCAGGAGGATATGATCCTTTTACTGTGCGTCTCCGTATACAGACCAATAATAAACATACAAGAAAAGGTGTGGGCTTACTGGAATACTGTGAGTCACACACCTGTCTGACAAGTTAAGTGACATGTTGATGTGCCGGAGGGTAATGCAGTGGCTCGCTGTTTCATTGTTGTGATTGTGATCATAGATTCAGAGATTGTGTCTGTTTTTGTTCAACATGATGGACGACAGCTGGTCAGAGTGGAGGTTGGAGAGGTCCATGGGAGGGCATTTGGTATCACCTTCTTTCTTTGTCTTCCTCACATTGTGTTGATCATGACTTTTTAAAAATCTGTTTGGAATGGGTCTTTAATTTGGTCTGGGATGATGCTGTTTGCAGCTTCAAAACTGGACTCTTTTTTGCACCTAAAAGGGTGTTATGAATGTTTTTCACAAAATTAAACTGAAATGTATTTATTTCAGTCAGACAACTCACGTTCAAACGTTTATTGCAAAAGTAGAACATGTTCGTGTTTGGCGTATAGGCTCCGACTTAATCACTCCCACATATATGATTACATAAGTGTTTTCAGTTTGATTATTACCTCCTTGTGTTTCAGGTCTATCCCAGTGTTTATGTTTGTATTTGACCTGTTCCTGTGTTTCTTTCTTTGTTTCATTCTGTGATTAGATTTTTGTTTTCTCCCTCTGTCTGTTTCCTGTTTTATTTTATAGTTTCTGCTCCTGGTGTATTTTCCATCTTCACTTCCTGTCTTTGTCCTGTTTCCCGTCCTTGTGATTGTCTGCACCAGTCCTCATGCGTTCCACCTGTGTTCAATTGCCCCTGCCTTCCCTGTGTATATAAGTCTCTGTGCTTCCCCTTGTCGGTTTGTTGTCTTTAATGCCTCGTCTCTTGTGCTTGTCAGGCCTCTGCGTCATCTCCATCTCTTCTGAGTTCCTAGTGTTTTCCCCAGTGTGTTCTATGTTTTTTCATCTGCCTCTGCATCTTGGGTCCACCTGCTCCACAATACCTGACAATCACTCCCCCATATATGATTACATAGACATGATGGGAGTGATGAGCAAATACTTATTACCCCAGTTGGAGCCTACAGGTGGATGCTGGGGTGGTGGAGGTGCTGAAGCAACTAGCAGCAATACTGACACAGCAGTGGGGCAAGCAAAGGGAGAGATAGGACAGTTTCTCTGCTTAAATAGCCCGCTTAATAAGGTGGGTGTGTGTTATAGATGATTGTGGAGTGTGGGGTATCCACGTGGTGTATGTCACATGAGCAGCGCAGCTCGAGTATGCTTCCAGAACTAGCTGGCAAGTGTCCCTCCCTTCTGTTCATGTGTATGGCTTATTTACTCAAGTTAGAAGATTTATTTAACTGGTGTTATTATTCCATACATAACATGTCGGCTTTTCCAAAGGTCTGTTAAGCAATCAACACTGTCTTCAAGTTCAGGGCTTTTCAAAATTTCAGCATTGCAGCAAAAAAAAAAAAACTATAACGTGCTTTAACTTTGTAGAGAATTGTTGAAAGAGGGAATGACTCTATGAATGTTGCTGCTTTGAAGGAGATCAAAAAGCAAAAAGAGAAACTGAGGTGCAGTACCAATGCACGTGTGAGCCAAATGTTTGTGTACTTCACTATCATGTGGTCGAACAGGTAACTGTCAACAAGATATCAAGTACACAAGTCTTCTTGTCACTTATTTGAGGCTGTGACTAAGTATAATCGAGAGAATGGCATCTGTCACAGGTGCAATTTCTATCTGAGGCATGGCAGTTTTAAAACACTCTCATGAAAGCTGCCAAATCAAAGGGAGAGATGTATTTGAGTGTTGTATTACTGAGTCCAACAAAAATGGCCAACCACACCCATAACTGTTTTAGTTGGAGAATAAGTCGACAGATAGCATAAATAATTGCACATGGGCTGAGTTATGAAAAACACGCACAGGCCAAAGACTCTCATATATGCAACAGCTTGAAAGTAGATAATCAGGATAATCACTAACACTGTAGCACCGAGGTGTAGAGCATCAGTCAACCATCTTCAGCTCAGTGGAGTGCATACTTCTGCCAAGGCCATACGATTTATTACATCAAGATCCACACATTATTTCCTGAGAGGTTGACAAAAAATGCTGGAAAATCTCCCAATGTTAAGGAAAATGATTAAAAAAAAAAAAAGATTCCACTATCATCGACCTGCAGAGCCGTAGAACCCCGGTCCCGGTTCCAGACGTACACATGTGCGAGTCCCATAACTACAGATTAAGACCTACGCATGCAAAAATTCCAGACCCAAACAACCGGTTCTGGTCCAGGCTCTTGGCATCTCACGCCTGGACTAACCAAACTAACAAACCAATAAACTAAATTAATACATGTTTTAGGTCACAGCTGCTTTGTTGACTTTCTGTCATTTAAAAACTGGGCTAGCTTTAAACTCCAAACCGTGGTTTAATCTGTAGCTCACGTTTGTGCTGCACTTCTTTTTATAATTGGCCAGGGCTGTGACTCCCCACATTATTGATGTCATCCAGTCCTGTCTACAACGATTCCTGCTCTGCTTGGCTGCTGACAGCTCAAAGAATACCTGGAGATTCTCATAGTGACACTGCTGTTTGTTTTGCCTGGTGGTATCTCACTGTCTGCTTTAAATCTATAGCCTTTGCACAAAGATGTGGGCTATTTGAATGTTAACAGTAATACATTAGTTTCTAACCTCTAGATGGCAGTGATGAAAGAGTACAGACAAAGCCCATCAGTCAAAAACTAGATTTTATCCTGTTCATGAAGAGTCTTGAATGTACCTCCATGTTTTCCCTTATGAATATTTATGGAATTACTTATGTAAAGACCATAGATGATAAACTCAACTTTAACATCTGCCCTGAGTTCGTGGCCTGTGCCACTTCAGCAGTTTCACTGAAACCTAAAATGCTTAGTTTTATGAGGAAGTCCCACTTTAACTGTTTAATTCTTTTCTGTCAAATTTACAAAGTAACCTCCAATGTCTGTTTTTCAGTCCACCAGTTCAGAGGGGAATACAGTATCTTAATGTCTGGTAAGGATTTGCATGGCATTTTATACACAGGCGACTCTCTAACCTATTGTATGTTTGCTCGGTTTTCATTTATCCTGTAGAATGTCAACATCCTACTGATCGCTTTAAATTGTTTCACAGTGTTACAATTCTTCATTTTAAACTTGTAAAACACCTTGTAACTGTAACTAACATGTATTGTTATTATTATAATTACTGCTGCACTATTTATCTGTCACTGTGAGCTTCCCTGCATCAGAAATATTATGTTACTTCATGGTTTAAAACTTACCGAGAGAAATATATGCCTAACTGTTGCTAGGATATTGACCTTAAAAATGGTCCTTGTTTGGTAAAGAATTATACAATACAGTTGGAACCAGCGTCAGACACTATATATAGCAATATGATGCTCATTGACTTGTGTGCTGACTAATGTGTGTTTGTGCTCAAGTGGGAAATACAATGGGAACAAAAGAATTATCAACAAAGTGAATCAAACTTCTGCTTTATCACTGTAATGTTTCATCCAATTTAAGTATCGTGGTTTGATGAGAATATAAAAAAGGTTGATGCAGATTTGTCCAAGTGCTCACTTGTGTCTTCATTATTATGTCTCCAGTTAACTGATGATAGTCTTCAATTAGAGGTGTGAATGTTTGATGTGGTTGTCAGTCCCTGAGCCACACACACACACACACACACACACACTATTTTCCTGCCTGCATTGCCTCACCTCTTCAACCTGGGGCCTGACTGTTTTTAATCCTTAACCAAACAAAAACAAATTATGTGCAACCTAATGATCTGAATAAGGACACAACACACCCACAGAGTCCAATTTAATGAGCAACAAGGAATAAACAAGAAAAGTGAGAAACTCTCCATAGAGAATACGTTTTGTTTTTTTTCACTGAATTTCAAGCTGGAGGTTTTCTTAGGTGTGAAACTGATGATTAAGTCTATAAAGAGTTATTTACATCATGGTTTTATATATTGTGTTATGTGCACAAAAAAGTAAGCTATAGTCAAGAAGATGCCGCACACAAAGCACCATCCTCCCTTCCTGACTCATAGACAGAGGGTCACATGGCAGAAAAAGTTAACTTTGGCTCAACTTTAGACCAACTTTATAGTGTCTGTAATACTTTCTTACTGATTATCTGTATCTCTTATCGTGTCAGGGTTGCGGTGGGAGCTGGAGCCAATCCCAGCGGACATTGGGCCAGAGGCAGGGTACAGCCTGGTCGGGTCGCCAGGGACAATATCCAGAGACAAACAACTATTCTCTCTGTGTCCAATTAACTTAAACCAGATCTGCTTGTCTTTGGACTGTGGGGGGGATGTTGGAGTATCCGTAGAAAACCCATGCAGACTTATGCAAACATCCACATGGAAATACCCCATGCAGAACCTGGATTCGAACAAGGAGTCTTCTTGCGACATGTGCTAACCACTGCACCGTGCCCCCTAAAGTGAATGTTCATTGTTAGTTCCCTAATTTCCCTTTAATTCACTACATGTCAATGATCATGTTGCTCATTAAAATATGCTGTAATTTAGATCAGTGTGAATTGTAGCATTAGATGTACCATATATTCATCTACCAGACGCACCCAATTATGACTTTTATGACACTCTGATACATACTGTTTCAATAAATGTATCTTGTTTTCTTTGTATTTGTTAATATGGACCCGTCACAAGACATAAATTCTATTGTATTTAAAGTACTGGTATTTTGTGATTATTTGTGCATATGTATGTGAATACAGCTGGATTATGATAGTCAGTGCTCGAACTTAAACCTTCACTGTTCATTATATAATCATTAATAGTAAATATTGAGATTTCGAATTGAACTTTTTCAGATTATGAGACTGATCTTTACAGATTGACTGTTGGTCCCTGATACCAGGGTGGTGCCCCGTCTTTTATAAATTATAATTACAAATTTTATTATTCTTAACTGATCATTTTATTGTTCTTCATTAATAATTTCATTATTTTTGATTGATAACTTTATCGTTTTATTTTTTTTAATAAATAATTATTTTAATAATAATATTTTATGATTATTACTAATTAGCCAACATCAAGTCTACCTACTATTGCACAACAGCTGCAATGTTCAGTTTATCTTTTGCTTTATGTTCTTTATTCTATACATTGCTGCAGGAGACTGTCACAGCCGGATTCAGCTCCTGCTCCCCCTTGCTAGAAAACCCAGTCTACTCTGATTGGACAGCTGGTGATGAGTCAAGTGCATTGGTATCTTTGAAGGGGGGGGGGGGTGCGACATGAAATTATCCGAAAATACGGGATTATCATGCAAATAAGGTTGTTGTGAAAATATGTACCATAATACAATAAAATGATATTAAACTAAGATATTACAATAATTATTGCAATTTTTAAAACTTTTTAACCCTCGGTTTGAAGTGTGGGTCTGAAAAATCTCCGTTTCTAGGACTGTACAGCCCTAACACTTGGCCTCCACTTCATCAGCCTCCAGAAGTGTTAATGTGGGAGAGAAGAGCCATGCACACCGTATACATTCACAAAAAACATATACAACACACTAGAGGACTGGGAAAGAATTAAAAACCATAATAGGTCTCCTTTAAAGGCAATTTATCCAAGATAGTACCATATGCCTACATACAGTAGCAGGGTGCAGAACACGTGTACACAAGCCACCAGCTTTATAACTACTACTATACAACGATAAAATATTGAAACATTTTACATTGATGTCCTACCTACAAACATTTCTGTTTACATATTACCTACCAGTTATCATGATGCTTTTTCCATGTGAAAAAAAATAATTAACATTTCGTCTTTCTGCGCAGACATACACACACACACGCACACACACAAGCACATGCACACAAGCACATGCACACACACATATCGTTGCTGCTAATCTTTGTTATTTCAAACGGTGTAGGCCTATTTTAAATCTGATTGGACGAGTTCTGTACCAACAACAGCAATGAGATACGAAATGATAAATATTAACTCTCAGTGCTGCAGAGTGCCACATTAGGACTGGTGGGATGCCCGTCATTAGTAATGTATGATTTGTGCATTTCTATCAATTTTGAACTAATATTTTGTCAATAATAGACCTGGAACTGAAAATTTATCAACATATTATTTCATGTTGAATAGCAGGAATGCACCAGCATGGAAATGGATATCAGCTTTAACCGGTCTAATGTTTTTACCGAGATTCATCCCTGCTATAAGATAGATCTGTTTCATGTGCTGAGAAGCAATCCCTCTGCAGTATGTGTATTGTTTCATGTTTTTCTGGGCTCATTATCTGTTGTTACTGTTTGTGGAAACCTCCTTGTCATAATCGCCATCATTTACTTCAAACAGCTCCACACACCTACTAACTCTCTCATCCTCTCTCTGGCTGTGGCCGACCTGTTTGTCGGTGTTGTAGTATTTCCTCTCACCATTGAATTTTCTATAACCTTTTGTCTTTTCTACGATGACTTGTTTTGCAAAGTCCGTGGCACCTTCGATGTGTCGCTGTGCACATCCTCTATTCTGAACTTGTGTTGTATTTCTATTGACAGATACTACGCAGTGTGTCAGCCTCTGAGCTACAAAACTAAGATAAATGACCATGTTGTTGTGACCATGATCCTGGTGAGCTGGAGCCTGTCTGTCCTAATTGGGCTTAGCTTCATCATTGCAGGAATAAACCATGGAAAATGTACTGAAATGTGTATCACTGATGTTGTGTTGGCGAACATTATGGGACTTATTTTCTCATTTTACCTCCCAGTGGTTGTAATGCTCTGCATCTACATGAAGATTTTCAGTGTTGCACAGAGACAGGCGCGCAGCATCCACAACACAACGTGTCAGAGCACTAAGTCCGGAGCAGCTGTCAGTAAGATGGAGAGGAAGGCCACTAAAACTCTGGCTATTGTCATGGGAGTGTTTTTGTTGTGTTGGCTTCCTTTCTTCCTCTGTACAACTGTTCGTTCCTTCAGTCAGGTTTATGTGCCACTTCCTCTGATTGAACTACTTAGCTGGCTGGCTCTATCTAATTCCATGTTAAATCCATTTATCTATGCATTCTTCTACAGTTGGTTCCGATCGGCTTTCAGAATGATCATTTCAGGAAAAGTGATTCAAGGTGATTTTACAAACTCAAAACTGCACTGATTTTCTTTTCAGTGAGCTGAAACATCCTAGAGAGAAGTCTGTAATGATTATACACACAAATAATGTGTAAAATATATGTTTCTAAATATATGTTTGCAAAGGATGCATATATGGTATACACATACAATACTACACATAGTAAAAACTGCATAATAAAATCCCCTGAAAACCATATGTACCTGTATGTAGATTATTTTTAACCCAGTAAAGCTTATTAGTGTTGTGGAAATTTGTCTTGAATAAAGAGAACAGTCACTGCTGTTTTTTCTGAGAATTGATGCAGATGGCCACACAACACACCATGTACATGAGATGTGAAAATGTAGTTCAACATGTATAAATTATGTCATACCGGCTAATATTATGGGACTTACTTTCTAATTTTATCTCCCAGTGATTGTGATGCTGTGTATCTACCTTTTCCCTGTTGCAAAGAGACAGGTGCACAGAATCCACAACCCAACGTGTGCTCATGGGAGTGTTTCTGATATGCTGATAAACTGGCTTGTACTGTCAAATTCACTGCTCAATCCATTTATTCATGCTTTCTTTTATAGCTGGTTCCAAGCAGCATTCAGAGTGATCATCACTGGAAAAATAATTCAAGATGATTACTGTAATTTATAACTGCTGTGTTGAAATACTGATATATCTAACACTGTTAAAAAACAAAACAAAATAAATGTTTGTACATCTGATGTCTAAAATTGTCCTCAATTGAATTTTGATATTTTTTTCTCAATGCTGTTTAATTTCTTTCCATCAGACACAGGACTCACTGCATGAAAAGCCGTTTTTTGCCCCTGCAAATGCCTGCAAACTCCCCTAATTCCTGGCCTTTAGTGCCTGTTTACAGGATGTGAAGTCCTGTAAACAGGCACTAATGGCCTGGCCTGACCTGGACATTTGTAGGCATTTTACTATAATGTTAAATGCCTAGAAGTGTGGTGCTGTGGTGAGTCCCCTGTGTGCCTCTGGGCCGAAACAGGGGTCAAAACACACACTCTGACACTCAGGCATTTTTACATTGGGGACCATTACCACCAGCTTGAGGGCCTTTCCCGAGGGCCTAGGATTTGAATCACTTGTATGTGAGGACAGGCTCTTTCAGGCTGCGTTTCAAATTTCACTAAAAAGTACTCAGGGGCCAACATGACCTTTGTGACCTTTGTATCAATTAATCATTTTTAGGAGGGTTCCTTTTAGATTTTCAGCCCCAAAATGATACCAGTGCTTGTTTGACACATGCCGAACACTGTGAATTCACTTAAAGTTGTACATTGCTCCTTTCAGGAGTTAGCCGTACAGAGTAGATACAGGTCTGATATGCTAGAATGTGTATCCTTGGGCTCATGTGAGTGCATCAGAGTAAGTTTCCAACATTTTATTGCTATTTAGGCTGAAATAAGGCCCCGGACGCATTTAACATGTGGATACTCATTCCCATGCATTGTGAATTGCAAATGACCCGCCTCCCGCAAGGGCCACGAAATACATAGAGCTTTGAAAACACCATGTGCGCCTTCCAGACGCATAACTTGTTAACATATGTCGGCCTCGTGTCCGCAGACCCTGCAGAAAAAAAGTTGCCCTGTCCAGTTTGGGGAAAAATCCAGGCTCTTCGAGTTAATGAGTCTGACACCCTTTGTAACTTCTGATATGGAAACAAGTGGGGAAATTATTTCTCGGTGAGCTAGGGCCACGAAAATAAAGGTGCTTTGCAGACCTTTGAACTGCCTTTTAACAGGCCTGCTTTGTATTGAGAGGCTGCGAGTGAAAGATGGAGCTGTGTTTATACAGGCGTTCAGACAGCACCGCCTCGCAGGCGCCCTCTGGTAGCGGGCGCCTGAACAGCTGCCTTTTCAGGTTTTTGGGCGGAGGGTACACAAAATATTTGGGGTCAAGGGAATTCAGTGGCTTGGTAGAAGGGAGGAAGGAGGAGGGGGACTGGGGGGGTCAAGGAGGTTGGAAAAGATGGAGAAGAGTTTTTGGGGTTAGAAAATGAGGATTGAATTGTATTTTGGTAAAAAGTACTTTTGGCTGTGGAAATAGAGGCAGAAAAAGAGGAGAGAAGATAAGTGAGCAGGTCTTCCGGGTGTTTAGATTTTCGCCATTTCCTTTCTGATGCTGATAGTGGCTCTGTCGGCACTGAGCTGGGGAGGACTTGCGGACCTGTCGTGATGTAAGAGGACAGAGAGAGTCAAGAGAGGATGACAAAGTAGAAAGGAGAATGTCTGTGGCAGAGTTAGGATGCATGAGTGAGAAAGAGTCAATAGAAGGGAGGGCTGATAAAACAGAGGAGGCCAGAGAGGCGGGAGAGAGGGAATGAATGTTGCGACGGACAGGTACAGAGTCTGTTGATGTGGTAGGGTTGTTTGAGATAGTGGGAGAGAGTAAGAGATAAAGAAGTGGTCAGAGACATGAAGTGGGGTTACAGTGAGGTTGAGAAAATATCTCACTTGCGGCAAACCAAACAAGTTGTCAATCCAGCACCTGGCACCACATACAAGATGGATGGCATATGGGACTTATTAGAATTCAAAAAATGTCGGCGGGTTGACTGGAGGTGTCATGAGGCAGAGAGTTAAACCCAAACCTCAATCACCTGAAGAAAAAAGGGACTTTCAGGTTAAATATCTGAAAACTTTGTATGGCGACAGCCGATCAGCACCTGGATATCTAAATATTTTAGCAGGCACGTAAATAAATTTAAAATCACATTATAATTCAAATCAAACAGAATTCAGATTCACAGTGGCGATAACAGAATCTATGAATATTCAAATACCTAGACCTACAGGGCCTCATGCACCACCCTCTTCCAGCACTTGTAGGGCTGTATTGAAAATGCTGAGAAAATGATAACACCTTCTGTCATGCAACTCCCAGAAACTTGGTTGAGGTGAGTTTACGCCTGAACCAGGATTTGGTCTCAATTAGAGCACATACCCTAAAAAACAACACACTGAAAACCAAATCTCATAATGTTACAGATTTCTTTGTGTGTCTTTGTCTGGATGGGACCCACATTTGAAAGGTTTCTTCCTTGGGCCATAGCCAACCCTTCCATCAAATTCCATTAACATTGTTGTTTTTGTTAGTCTTGCTAACAGGCAGAGCAGCTCTGTAAACATACAGTAATCTCCTTGGTGGATGTAAAAATCTGCTTCACATTTGGTCTTAACGCCTCATAAGGTTCTGTGACAGAAATTTAAGTAAGAATACAGAAGTAGCCAACCTTAGCTACTTGATGGCTGTGCAATGCCAGCAGCTAACTTGCTGAGTCATGAGAAATGTTGTCTATTCAGAGATACTCTCTTAATGTTACTTTAGAGGTTACATATGGGATATAGTGGGATTGAAAAATTAATGAAAATCCCATTTTGCCATGTTAGGAGCAACCTCTGGCCTTTGACGGCCTTTATATTGCTGTCATTTTTCTGAATGCTATTAATATTTTTGTAGTTTTTCTTAGTTACTCATACAAACAGGAGGTAGGTACCCACATCTGATTGGATGAGCAAAGTCGGTGTTAATGTGATGAAATAGGAGGTTTATAAATACCTGTCCCAGAAAAGACCTTCGTGGAGGAGGTGGTTGCTGATGTTAAAGTTGTACATACATGCTGAACCAAATGTATTTTAAATATTCATAATATTACAGATTGTCATTGCAGAAATCGAGAAGCATGGACGCAGAGCTGACTGTCAACAGCACTTTTGTTGTTAATGACATACATCCCTGCTATGAATCACATAATTCAACTTACTTGTTTACAAGCAACCCTTCAATAATATGTGTTTCGGTGTATATTTTCCTTGGCTCATTATCTGTTGCCACAATATGTGGAAACCTCCTTGTTATAATCTCTATTGGTTACTTCCGACAGCTCCACAGTCCTACTAACTACCTGATCCTCTCTCTGGCTGTGGCCGACCTGCTTGTTGGAGTTTTAGTTTTTCCCTTCAGCATGGCGTTCACTGTCACCTCATGTCTGGTTCATGAAGATGTATTTTGCAAAATCCGAGACAGCTTCGATGTGTTATTGTGCTCATCCTCTATTCTGAACTTGTGTTGTATTTCCATAGACAGATATTATGCAGTTTGTCAGCCGCTGACGTACAGAAGTAAAATAAATGTCCATGTCACTGTGATCATGATCCTGGTGAGCTGGGGTATCTCTGTTCTAATCGGGGTCATTATAATATTTGCAGGATCCAGCCAGGGGACATGTGAAGAACTGTGCTCTGTTGATGTTGTCATAGCGAATACTATGGGACCTGTTTTCTCTTTCTACCTCCCAGCGATAATAATGCTCTGTATCTACTTTAAAATCTTCCTTGTTGCTCAGAAACAGTTGAGCAGCATCCAGAGCACAAAGTCTGAAGCAACCGTCAGTAAGATGGAGAGGAAGGCCACCAAAACTCTGGCTACTGTTATGGGAGTTTTTCTTTTGTGTTTGACTCCTTTCTTTTTATGCATCGTCTTTCAGCCTTTGGCTTATTATCCCCCACCCATCCCTGTGATCGAGACACTGAACTGGCTCACGCTGTCCAATTCAATGCTGAATCCCTTAATTTATGCTTTTTTTTACAGCTGGTTCAGGTCGGCTTTCAAAATCATTATTTCTGGAAAAATATTCAGAGGTGACTTCGCCAACAGTAAATTATTTTAATTTTGTGGATACTGTGAAAATGATAGTCAGAAAAACAGATGCTAAAATATATTATAAAATGTGTTGTTGATAAAATCTGTTAATGTAAAAGGCATGTTTTAAATTAAAGCAAGGTTCAATACAGGTAAATTAAATCACTTATCGTTTTTGTCTGCTGTTAGCTAAGCAGTGTTTTTCTTATTGTTTAAGTGTGTAACTTTGTTGGAAACTTTTCAGATATAAACATTACATAATTGCCTCGAGCTAAGTGGGAAGGTTTGTTTGCCTTAGGAACAAGTGGAGCTGATGTGTACCATCAGAGCAGCCGAGGGACCAGAGACTTCTCACCTCTAATGGAGGAGGGTTCAGGTTGCATCATATCATTGCATCAGACAGTAAACAAACTTTGAAGCCTTGCTACTTTATGATGCTTGACAGTAATATATATAAAATATATACTTTTGACAATTTCATGTCTGAATGAAACAGCGTTTTTATTTTTTATTAATTCGAAAAACTCAAAATAAGTTTTGACAGATCTGTCTGACCTGAGAGCTGTTGCTGTGATATTTGCCCATTAGATAAACTGGAATCAAGTTGCAGAACACAGCATGACAGAAGGAGGAAGACAGAAAAAGTATTTGAATTGAATTAGTTTCAAACAGCAGAGCAAATTAGCAGGTGGTGAGGAATTTATTCTGCTCTTCTAGGACAAATTAGCTTCCCGACTTACTCTTTGTACTTGTTCACGAACCCATTTTTGTGTCCAGTGACATATGAGCACACACACTTTATTATCTATTTCTTCTGCCATGTCGTGTTCTGACAGCACTCACTACCGACCCACATACTCAGCAGACAGTTTCTTCACGCACCGGCGGCAGTTTGGTTTTCCTGTTGCACAGAATTCCTTTTGTTATCTGAGCTCAAGTTGTGCCACAGTGTCATTGCCAGTTTCAGACTGTTAGAGCTGTAATTTTTCTAGCGTCCACATTGTTTAAATTGCAAATGCACTTGTGCCCATCTAAAGTCAATGGGTGGGCTCTTCAAATGAGGTGTGGCCAGGCGCAATGTTCACGTGCTGCTATCAGAAATTGATTATGCTACTAACCAACAGAAACCTGGTCTGAAGTGCAGCTTTTCAATAATATAAGAATAAGATTCTTTTTTTTGGCACTTGGGAGAGAGAATGGGGAAGACACGAAGCAAAGGGCCGAGTCAGGACCGAACGCACAGCCACTGCAGGAGGACTCAAGCCTGAGTATGCAGCATTACTGTATTATTTTAAGGACATAATCAACATGCATCCACTGTACTTGTTAAACACACATTATCACCTTATCACACAGACCCTCTCTACTATTGTGCCTGGAAAACACTTTTGAAGAGAGTGATGTTGCCAGTGATTAAGTTTATTGAGGAAACTGCTGCTGCTTGAAACCCTGTTCTTGACTCAACACTGTTCTTTTTTTCCACCCACCATTAGGGGTGCAACGATTAATCGACGTCTTCGGCAAAAATCTATGACAAAAATAGTCGCAGACGAATTTAATCGTCGATGATTCGTTGGTTACGTCATAGCGCGTGTTTTTCGTGCCATGCAGCTGAACTAAACGTCGATTTACCGGAGGTGCTGATGGAAGTAGCAGAGGAGTGAGCCATCTCGCTCCCTTCCTATCTCTGAAAGTCACGCATGTGCAATAGCGACAAAACATGGACCAATGGCGGTGTCCGTTGCAACAGCATCGCATAGCAGAAAGTCAAAAGTATGGGAGAATTTCACCATTAACATACCCTGAAAAAAAACTACCTGCAATATTTGTAAGGTGGACCTTGCTTTCCATGGAAGCAGGACACGAGCATTTGAAGAGGAGGCACGTTTGACACCGTAACGTAGATGATGCAGACTCGCCTCAGTAAGCCTGTTATCTAGCTTGCTATATAAACGTATATAACCTGTGCGCAGGATTCTAGAATCCATTACATAAATATGGTTTAAACTTTTTTTTAACAAGTTTAAAAGCGTAATGTTATCCTATTGCCTGACAAACGTCTTTTTTAATCACAATTATGCAGTCCGAAGAAGACTGTAGTTTCGTTTGTTGATGTTTTTATTGCTGATACTTTCCCTGTCCTTTTAAAATGGATACTTGATTTTTAGTATCAGCACTTGACCTGTTCTTGGTTCACAGGAAAAAGGGAAACTTGAATTTAAATTCATTTTTGCCTGTCCTTGGTTTTAAATGGACAAAAACTTTGTTTGTTTTTTGTGTCACTAGTACCCTAATATGCAGCAAAGTTTATTAAAAGACATTTTTGAATGAAGTATTGATCTTTATTTTCAGTCATCACATGCCGCCAACAACCTCAAGCTAAATTTTAAAGCGATTTAAGAGCAATTGAGAATTTGTGTCATTCATAATCCGATTAGTCGATTAATATCAATAATTTCAATAATCGATAGATTAATCGACTATCAGAATAGTCGTTAGTTGCAGCCCTACCCACCATAGAGTACAGAAACCCTATAGTTCCCAGGCTACACTGACTGCAGGAGCACCGCGCCAGATGGCTGCACGTAGTGACAGCTGTCTGCTGTTCACAACTAAATGTCAGGACTCAACCGTATGAAGCCATCCCGGTCCTGCAATAACATTCAACACCGTCTTAAAACAAATGCTATTCACCACTCTTCCATGGTAAATGGCATTGCTCGTCATAAAAGTTCAGAATTTGATTATTGCTGTATTGCAAAGACATAATCAAAAATTGAATGATCTAATCTTTTTAAAAATGCAATCTGGGCTGATTGTAGTTTTTCTTCTGTGATTAATCTGAGTAGATGTAATCTGTCACTATTTTGCCATGTATGCTAAGGTTTGGGGCTTCGCTTTAACACTTTTGATCTTGTGTATTTGGATTTAAAACAGCTAAATAAAAAGAAACAACTCTTAAATCTCTTTAGATAATGAGTGTGACACACTCTTCAACATACTGCCGTGCCTCATAGTTACTAGGCTGTGAATGGATAATCACTGTTCAGGGGAGGGGTTTGAGAAAACAGACGATTAAGGCGACAGCCTGCAGATACTTAGGTATGTGAGGAGTTGGGAGAAACAGTTTAGTCGAAGACAATGACACAAACAGTGCTGCTCGTGCCAGGGTTATTTCTACAGGGTTAACAGGTTGGTATAAAACATTATGCAGCTACAGAAACAGCAGAAAATTACTATTTCTATACTTCTTGTTCTTGAAAACATTAACAGAAATTGTTCCTGAGTTGTATTTAAATTAATTTACTGAAAACTTAAATTTCGGGATCTAGGAAGCATGGAACCTGAATTTATCATAAACAAGACTGGTAATGGCAAGTTGGTGCATCTGTGCTATGAACCAGGACCTTCCTCTTGCATAATGGAAATTACCACATCGACAATACGTACATTTTTATATGTGTTTATTGGCAGTATATTGTCTTTTCTCACAATCAGTGGGAACCTTCTGGTAATCACCTCCATCGTTTACTTCAAGCAGCTCCACACTCCAACAAACTACCTGATCCTCTCTCTGGCCGTGGCCGACCTGCTTGTCGGGGCTATAGTTCTGCAGTTCAACTTGGCTCTGTCTGTTCAGTCCTGTTTGTATTTTGGGGATTTAGTTTGTAAAATGCGGCGCAGCTTCGACATTTCACTGGTGATGACGTCGATCATGAACTTGTGCTGTATTTCCATAGACAGATACTACGCAGTGTGTCAACCTCTGTCATACAGAACTAAGATGAATGGAAGGGTTGCTCTGATCATGATCCTGGTGAGCTGGACTGCCTCTGCTCTGTCAGGATTTGGACTCATATTTGTAGGACTTAAAAACACAGTCTGTGAAGGTCGCTGTTTCGTATTCCCTATTCCAAATTCAAATGTATTTGGCTCTGTTGTCTCGTTTTACCTCCCAGTGATCATAATGCTGTGTATCTACCTAAAGATTTTCATTGTGGCACAGAGACAGGCGCGTAGCATCCACAACACGACGTGTTGGAGCACAAAGTCTGGAGCAGCCGTCAGTAAGATGGAGAAGAAGGCCACTAAAACTCTGGCCACGGTTATGGGAGTTTTTCTTTTCTGCTGGATGCCCTTCTTTCTTTATTTAAACTTCCATCCTGTGAGTGTCTATTCAATCCCTCCACATCTATTTGAAGCTTTTGTCTGGCTTGGATGGTCTAATTCCATGCTCAATCCATTTGTCTACGCTTTCTTTTACAGATGGTTCCGAGCAGCTCTCAGAATCATAATTTCTGGGAAAATATTCAGCGGCAATTTTACAAACTCAAAACTGTTATGAGTGAGGGGCTCACTCTTTAATGTGTGCTCCACAAAGGTCTTACATTTAATTAGTATATCACCGACATATTCGTGTAAATCAGTACACTTTGTGCAATAAGAGCAATTTGTAGGCTGCTGGTTATTTTATTTGACACAGTAACTTTTGTTGCACAATATTATACAAGTCTTTTGACTTTTACAGTAGGTTCTTGTCAAAATGTTTTATAATTTGAAAGTATGTGTTTGCAGCATTGCACTTTGTAAACAGTCCCCGCCCTCTCCTCTCACGGCCTACTGTACATAGAGACCAATGGTCTCCCCCCCAATTCGATTTAGGCTTGTTTTGATAAAAATAAAACTGTAGCTGTTTGTCTACATTACTCTGATTAGTAATCAGGAGGAGGCCTTAAGGATATTTTGTTTCTTAGTTATTCCACCCTTACAGCAATGTTTTGATCCATCCACACTGCATGTAACAGGGATTCTACCCCCACCCAAGACTTGATAATATGATGACCGGAAACCTTTCATGCTTCATAAGTAGTGATGTGATTACTCATCTACATTAAACACACCTCACCTTGAATTAAATATGCTAATGAACCCATATTCAATGCGCAAATTTTCCCATCAAATTTGTCTTTGTAAATCCCAATCTTTGCGTGAGAAGTGTTGACGCACATTTCAGGCCCCATTTTGTGCAAACGCAACAGATGTAAATGAGACCCCTGGACTGTTTTTGCTCTGATTGGAATAGGTATCACGTACCAGGCACCGAACCAAGGACAAGATTACAGGGTTCGACATTCATAGGAGCCGATTTGAGCATTTTACATTCCAGCCATAATAATGTTCACCATCTAATCTACCTAGAGATTTTGATGGTGGCACAGAGACAGGCTCGTAGCATCCTGAGCATGACAAAGTCTGGGGCGACTGTCAGTAAGATGGAGCGAAAGGCGACCAAAAGTCTGGCCAGTGTGATTGTTTTTTTCTGATGTTTCGGACTCCTTTCTTCCTGTGCACCCCATTAACCCTTTGAGCCATTACACAATACCATCTGGTTTAGTTGAAACATTTAAGTGGCTTGGTGGCTTGGCTTCGATGCTCAATCCATGTGTCCATGCTTTCTTCTACAGCTGTTTTTCAAACAGCTTTTAGAATGATCATCACAGGGAAAATATTTCATGGTGACTTTTCGGACTCGAAGCTCTTTTGACTCTGACACAGTTCTGACATATCACTAATGTGGTCTGGCAATAAAGATTAAAAGAGTATCCTCATAATCACTCAACTTTTATTTATGTACAAATTGTCTCTGTATCTATAACCTCTTGACATAATATGTTACCTTGATTTTTTTAAAGCACTGTCTTAATAAAATGTATCTGGATGATTTTATTAACTGATATTATTCAGGGTTATAAGTTTTTGTCTCATTTTGCTGCAGTCTTTGGGCGGAAATGTTTAAATTTAACTACACCTGACACTGTTAGATACAGGCTAGTTAACTGTAGTTTAAGTTTTTAAGTAAAAGTACTCATTTGACAAATTATATAATTTTATTATGCTCTATGACACCATTAGATCAGTAATACTGAAGCAGCAAGTGAAGCTACAGTAAAATACATTATAAACAGTTTTGTAAATGTTTAGAGCTTGTTTCTCTCTTTGATTTGTGGTGAGATGGATCAATAAAGTATTTGAGAACTTCAGATGATTAACAACTCTGACATTTAAAAAAACTAAATTTCTTTTTCAGAAGCAAAAAACTTTCAAAACCACTGGCTAAGTCTTTAACTATTTCTTTTAACAGCTTGTCATATTATCTGTTGTTTGACATCTTCATCTTAAAAAGGAACTAAAGCTGTCAAATCAATGTAATGCAGTATAAAATGCAACAATTAGTATATACAATTAGTGTATCAGAGTATGAAGTCGCATAAAGTGGAAGTGAAAATGCTAACATGTTGTGAAATAAAAAAAGGAAATATTTGAGATTTACAGTATTTGTTTATTGTGTAGTGTTAACTGTCCAGCCTGCAGAAGGTGAGTTATCATTTATATATTGGGATGTAAATATGTTCTTATCTTAACTATGGAACACCGGCTCAGCCCTGGATGTTTTACAATCGTGATAGACAAATAATTTAGTAAACACAATAGTTCATGTGGTACCTTATGAAAAAGAAATACACTGCAATAGGCTATTGTCTTTTTTTTAAATAAAAAAAGTGACAAAATCTACTGTACATTATAAATTCAATAAAAACATTGAACACACATTTAACAAAAATAAAAACAGTTAGACACTGCTTATGTACATCAGGGCCCTCTGTGTAAGAGGCAGGTCTGTGAAATAGTTTTTAATACAACAAAGAAGGCAGAGCCTCCAGAGTTGGGCTTGTGATGTCATCTGTCACAACATCCAGATCCTCCCGTTTGAACATTACCAGCATTAGCGCTAATGATTTGTCTCAATGTATTTTTCAGTTTTACAGTGTGTTATACATTTCAGTTTTAAACATGTATTATATTTTAAAATAAGGTGCAAATGCTTTGTGAAACACTGAACTACTTACATCAGGTAGAGGGATTCTTTAATTGAACTGTGTAGACATTGGTCAAGACAGCTAAGGTTCAGTTTGATGGATCTCACACTGGATATTTAATTCAGTTGCTATTTGATTGTTAATAATAATATATATATATATATATATATATATATATATATATATATATATATATAAAAGCTCTGTATTTTATTTATTTTAAACAAACATCAGACACAGCAAGACTAGTCTGAATAATTAAACAGCTACAACTCACAGTAAGTTGTAACAATTACTATTTCACAGTTTTATTCACAATATAAATATATATATCACCAGTATATATATATATATATATATATATATATATACATCACACTGAACATTCCTTCAAACATTTTTAATCTTTTAAAACCTCACTATTTTGTTCCTGATTTCATAACTTCTGTTTCTGACTTTACAGAAAATTCATGATATCACCGGAAGTGGTCACCAGTTACTTCAATTGTATTGGATTTGGGTACAAAGGTGTAGCCCTGACACTCCAGAAGTGTTTCTGTGACTCAAAACCCACCCCTCCATTGTCATAATGGTGAGTAGATAAGGATTGAATTTTCATTTTTGGGAGAACTTTCCCTTTAAGAGCAGTTTGAGATTTTAACTTAAGCCAACAGTATAATGAAAGGATGGATAATACTCCCATGTATGTGCACTAACCAGTCACCACAAAACAATTGTCAGTGCATGAAACGATTTATAATTACAACCTGTCTTTGTTGTAGTTTGATGTATCGAGGTGCTGGTAAATGGATTGTTGAATTTCGATGGTGAACACTGAACTGGCTCACGCTGTACAATTCAATGCTGAATCCCTAAATTTCTGCTTTTTTTTTTACAGCTGGTTCAGGTCGGCTTTCAAAATCATTAATTTCTGGAAAAATATTCTGAGGTGACTTTGCCAACAGTAAATTATTTTAATTAGTTTTATGGATACTGTGAAAATGACAGTCAGAAAAACAGATGCTAAAATATATTATAAAATGTGTTTTAAATTAAAGCAAGGTTCATTACAGGTAAATTAAATCACTTATCGTTTTTGTCTGCTGTTAGCTAAGCAGTGTTTTTCTTATTGTTTAAGTGTGTAACTTTGTTGGAAACTTTTCAGATATAAACATTACATAATTGCCTCGAGCTAAGTGGGAAGGTTTGTTTGCCTTAGGAACAAGTGGAGCTGATGTGTACCATCAGAGCAGCCGAGGGACCAGAGACTTCTCACCTCTAATGGAGGAGGGTTCAGGTTGCATCATATCATTGCATCAGACGATAAACAAACTGTGAAGCCTTGCTACTTTATGATGCTTGACAGTAATATATATAAAATATATACTTTTGACAATTTCATGTCTGAATGAAACAGTGTCCGATTTTTTTAATTAATTTCGAAAAACTCAATTAGATAAGTTTTGACACATCTATCTGACCTGAGAGCTGTTGCTGTGATATTTGCCCATTAGATAAACTGGAATCAAGTGGCAGAACACAGCATGACAGAAGGAGGAAGACAGAAAAAGTATTTGAATTGAATTAGTTTCAAACAGCAGAGCAAGTTAGCAGGCGGTGAGGAATTTATTCTGCTCTTCTTGGACAAATTAGCTTCCCCACTTACTCTTTGTACTTGTTCACGAACCCATTTTTGTGTCCAGTGACATATGAGCACACACTTTATTATCTATTTCTTCTGCCATGTCGTGTTCTGACAGCACTCACTACCGACCCACATACTAAGCACATTAACGACAAACACGAATGCAAAAGCCACAACACAACATCAATAGCCACACAACTGCAACGGAAGTGGCACTGAAACCAGCATAGTAACTTACTCACTGTCGTTTGGGAAAACCAAGCAAGTCACAGTTTACAATGTGATGCTTGTCTATTTGAGGTGCTTGGAGCACCCAAATATGGACGAGCACAAACGTACTTACTTGAATCTTTAATGGCTGCTCCAAGCACCTGCACTGTAGCACCTTTTAAAATGCTGGTTTCATTGTCACAATCTAAACCCATTGTTTTGTGGTTGTGTTTCCGTTGTGTGGCTTTTGCAGTAGTTTTGTGGGACTTGCCATTGTGTTGTGGCTTTGTATTTGTGTTTTCCGTCTATGTGCTTGTGTGAGACGACTCGGCCACTGTGAGAAACTGATAATCACAACAATGTTACACTATCATTTCAATCAGGAGAGACTTGATTCCCAATTTAACAATGTTTATTTTGGCAAACGCACAGAAGTATTGTGAATGTTTACAGTCTTTGGCATTTTAGACCCCTGTGAGATGTCATCATGATTAGAAGGGGGTGGAGCAGAGCATCGAACAGGAATACCCCAAAAAGAAAGGAAGACGAAGAAGGTTTGTCAGGAGAAGTGAGATAATAATGAGTCTTACTTCGTGTTGTAGTATTCTAGGCAAAATAATACATGCTTTGGTAAAACAGACAATCGTTATAACATTTATCGGACAGATATATAGAGATGACTCGTTAGAGTGCACCTGCAACCCGAGTGATAATGATATGAGATAAAGGTCTGGAGACCAACAAGTAAGACATCATAAATGAGAAATATTGAGGCGAGCAGAAAAAGAAATGATAATATTTGTAAATGAAAGATATATGCAGGTATGAAATGGGATCTAAAATGTAAAACATAACTAAAGGTTATCAGACATAAATAAAGTTAGGTCCAAGACTAAATAATAAAATGCTAACAGAAATTATATATCGGTAAAGCAACCGCAACAAAATTTAGGTCGCATGACAAACAGAAATTAAGGTCCGCTGGACAGAAAGTAAATACAGTGTGCAACACATACATCGCGAAGCACGTATGGGGTCCTTAAGACCAAGCAGGGTCATCAAGACCGCGTAGGCCATGAGTGAGGAGAGTGCCCAGGTGTGTGTTTCATGAGAAGTTATCTGTATAGCTAGCATGACTCAAAAGAGTGAGCAGATAATACAAAACCACCACCAGTTATATCCAAGATTTACTGACATCAGGTTTTTTAAAACTTTGATTCGAAAAAGGAGTGTGTTTATATGAGGACGGATATAGGAAGTGAAGGCAGAAGATAATCTTCCCAATTGTTGTATGGAACCAGAGGAAATACCTTGGTTGGCTGAAGAAGTAACAACTCCTATCCTGAATGCATGAGCTGAATAGAGTGCAGGCAAAAGTTTGCTTTAATTAGACTCGTTTATGCTGGTGAAAGAACCGTGTTTTGTTTTTGATAGACAAAGTTTCCGGGATGAGGAATACAGGCTTGGAGAAGGTCCGTTTTGTAGAAGCCAGTTGCAACTTGGGAAAGATGGGGCCAGCGCTCGCAGCCACTATCCTAGGAAATCCCCCAAAACTCACAGATGGCGTGCATTTGTGAATAACTGCAGAGAATCAGAGGGATGCACTAGCTATTTTTTGAAGAAAGTGATATCACTTCAGTGATCGTGCAGATGGGACCAGAATGCAGGTCAGATCGCACTTCATCAAGCAATATTATATTCACATTTTTTGTGCGAGATGCTGTGTCCCATAGATGGAATTTTAAGGGGCTTCATGGGAGATGATGCGCATTGCGAAGTGCTGAGGAAAGCAGCTGCTGCTTTGTGACGTTTTGGCTGCAAGGGAGGATTTTGTGATGTCGTGAATATGCTGTACAATTTTATTTATTATTTCAATTCGGACTGAGGGACACGACACCGAGTGATTGAACCGTTTAGTTGGAGAGGGACGCACCTGAACTCCGGGGAACTATGGGGGGGGGGGGAATCATCCAACAGATGAAAACATTTCTGTCTGCTTCTCGGTCTGCTTTTCTATCTGCTTCTCGGTCTGCTCAGGGGAGGGGTTTGAGAAAACAGACGATTACTGCGACAGCCTGCAGATACTTAGGTATGGGGGAAAGTTGGGAGAAACAGTTTAGTCGAAGACAATGACACAAACAGTGCTGCTCAGTGCCAGGGTTATTTCTACAGGGTTAACAGGTTGGTATAAAACATTATGCAGCTACAGAAACAGCAGAAAATGACTATTTCTATACTTCTTGTTCTTGAAAACATTACAGAAATTGTTCTTTTAAACATGTGCCTGAGTTGTATTTAAATTAATTTACTGAAAACTTAAATTTCGGGATCTAGGAAGCATGGAACCTGAATTTATCATAAACAAGACTGGTAATGGCAAGTTGGTGCATTTGTGCTATGAACCAGAACCTTCCTCTTGCATAATGAAAATTACCCCATCGACAATACGTACATTTTTATATGTGTTTATTGGCAGTACATTGTCTTTTCTCACAATCAGTGGGAACCTTCTGGTAATCACCTCCATCGTTTACTTCAAGCAGCTCCACACTCCAACAAACTACCTGATCCTCTCTCTGGCCGTGGCCGACCTGCTTGTCGGGGCTTTAGTTCTGCAGTTCAACTTGGCTCTGTCTGTTCAGTCCTGGTTGTATTTTGGGGATTTAGTTTGTAAAATGCGGCGCAGCTTCGACATTTCACTGATGATGACATCGATCATGAACTTGTGCTGTATTTCCATAGACAGATACTACGCAGTGTGTCAACCTCTGTCATACAGAACTAAGATGAATGGAAGGGTTGCTCTGATCATGATCCTGGTGAGCTGGACTGCCTCTGCTCTGTCAGGATTTGGACTCATATTTGTAGGACTTAAAAACACAGTCTGTGAAGGTCGCTGTTTCGTATTCCATATTCCAAATTCAAATGTATTTGGCTCTGTTGTCTCGTTTTACCTCCCAGTGATCATAATGCTGTGTATCTACCTAAAGATTTTCATTGTGGCACAGAGACAGGCGCGTAGCATCCACAACACGACGTGTTGGAGCACAAAGTCTGGAGCAGCCGTCAGTAAAATGGAGAAGAAGGCCACTAAAACTCTGGCCACGGTTATGGGAGTTTTTCTTTTCTGCTGGATGCCCTTCTTTCTTTATTTAACCTTCCATCCTGTGAGTGTCTATTCAATCCCTCCACATCTAGTTGAAGCTTTTGTCTGGCTTGGATGGTCTAATTCCATGCTCAATCCATTTGTCTACGCTTTCTTTTACAGATGGTTCCGAGCAGCTCTCAGAATCATAATTTCTGGGAAAATATTCAGCGGCAATTTTACAAACTCAAAACTGTTATGAGTGAGGGGCTCACTCTTTAATGTGTGCTCCACAAAGGTCTTACATTTAATTAGTATATCACCGACATATTCGTGGAAATCAGTACACTTTGTGCAATAAGAGCAATTTGTAGGCTGCTGGTTATTTTCTTTGACACAGTAACTTTTGTTGCACAATATTATACAAGTCTTTGACTTTTACAGTAGGTTCTTGTCAAAATGTTTTATAATTTGAAAGACTTTGAATTTGGGGTTCGATGAAAAAGGTTTAACAAAAAACCTTTATTATAATGATCTTAAGGCATGACTTTTGAAATGTGTGTCTGTTTACAGGTAATGTTACAGCTTGCGATACTAAATCAACACAGACACACGTAAAATACAAGTTTGCAGATTAGGCAGAGATAACACAGAATTAAAGCAACGCAAACAACCGTAGCTCCACTGCATATTTAACTGACCTCCTGGACACATTTAGGTTGTGTGATACAAAAATAAAAAACGTGAGAATTTTGTATCTGTGCTCTTGAGAGTCAGGATCTAATGGCAACAGTTCATTTTGTGGTGAATTAAAATGGTGAGCATGGGGAGGTACTGGAGGCCAATGTAAATTTAACTGGTCTCTCGTAAATTCATCACTAGATTAGGTCAGATCTCAATGAAACCCAAACTGTTTTTTTAAATTTACAGTTGCCAATAATGTTCATTTTGTTGATCAGAATATGATGAAAGATGTTCAATTATGACTTTGTCCTTTCAGCATCAGAGCATGCAGAGAGGTTTCATATATTCTTTCTTTAATTAGCAGTAGTGGATGATGTATTAAAAAATACATAAAATGTGTGGTACAACAATATATCTCAGGCCTACAAAATTACAGGGTAAAATCAACACCTCGCTGTTGTACAAGGTTAGATTTGATTAATTTAATTTATCTACTGTGTGAATAGGTTTCATGTAGTTTATGTGCCCAGTGATTTCGGTGACCCTACACTCTACAGGGGTGGAGTTATTGAACATTATTCATAATAACAAAAATCCTCAAAAATGTGCTCAAGCATATTTTTCCAAAATGAGGATTGTAGTCTAACCAGGGAAGAGACCATTTGTGTGTGTTTTCATTTTGTCTACCCTACACTGCACAGGAGTGAACCTATTGAATATTTTTACAGTATGTGTTTGCAGCATTGCACTTTGTAAACAGTCCCCGCCCTCTCCTCTCACGGCCTACTGTACATAGAGACCAATGGTCTCCCCCCAATTCGATTTAGGCTTGTTTTGATAAAAATAAAACTGTAGCTGTTTGTCTACATTACTCTGATTAGTAATCAGGAGGAGGCCTTAAGGATATTTTGTTTCTTAGTTATTCCACCCTTACAGCAATGTTTTGATCCATCCACACTGCATGTAACAGGGATTCTACCCCCACCCAAGACTTGATAATATGATGACCGGAAACCTTTCATGCTTCATGCTTCAAGTAGTGATGTGATTACTCATCTACATTAAACACACCTCACCTTGAATTAAATATGCTAATGAGCCCATATTCAATGCGCAAATTTTCCCATCAAATTTGTCTTTGTAAATCCCAATCTTTGCATGAGAAGTGTTGACGCACATTTCAGGCCCCGTTTTGTGCAAACGCAACAGATGTAAATGAGACCCCTGGACTGTTTTTGCTCTGATTGGAATAGGTATCACGTACCAGGCACCGAACCAAGGACAAGATTACAGGGTTCGACATTCATTGGAGCCGATTTGAGCATTTTACATTCCAGCCATAATAATGTTCACCATCTAATCTACCTAGAGATTTTGATGGTGGCACAGAGACAGGCTCGCAGCATCCTGAGCATGACAAAGTCTGGGGCAACTGTCAGTAAGATGGAGCGAAAGGCGACCAAAACTCTGGCCAGTGTGATTGTTTTTTTCTGATGTTTCGGACTCCTTTCTTCCTGTGCACCCCATTAACCCTTTGAGCCATTACACAATACCATCTGGTTTAGTTGAAACATTTAAGTGGCTTGGTGGCTTGGCTTCGATGCTCAATCCATGTGTCCATGCTTTCTTCTACAGCTGTTTTTCAAACAGCTTTTAGAATGATCATCACGGGGAAAATATTTCATGGTGACTTTTCGGACTCGAAGCTCTTTTGACTCTGACACAGTTCTGACATATCACTAATGTGGTCTGGCAATAAAGATTAAAAGAGTATCCTCATAATCACTCAACTTTTATTTATGTACAAATTGTCTCTGTATCTACAACCTCTTGACATAATATGTTACCTTGATTTTTTTAAAGCACTGTCTTAATAAAATGTATCTGGATGATTTTATTAACTGATATTATTCAGGGTTATAAGTTTTTGTCTCATTTTGCTGCAGTCTTTGGGCGGAAATGTTTAAATTTAACTACACCTGACACTGTTAGATACAGACTAGTTAACTGTAGTTTAAGTTTTAAAGTAAAAGTACTCATTTGACAAATTATATAATTTTATTATGCTCTATGACACCATTAGATCAGTAATACTGAAGCAGCAAGTGAAGCTACAGTAAAATACATTATAAACAGTTTTGTAAATGTTTAGAGCTTGTTTCTCTCTTTGATTTGTGGTGAGATGGATCAATAAAGTATTTGAGAACTTCAGATGATTAACAACTCTGACATTTAAAAAAACTAAATTTCTTTTTCAGAAGCAAAAAACTTTCAAAACCACTGGCTAAGTCTTTAACTATTTCTTTTAACAGCTTGTCATATTATCTGTTGTTTGACATCTTCATCTTAAAAAGGAACTAAAGCTGTCAAATCAATGTAATGCAGTATAAAATGCAACAATTCTCTCTAAAATGTATCAGAGTATGAAGTCGCATAAAGTGGAAGCGAAAGTGCTAACATGTTGTGAAATAAAAAAAGGAAATATTTGAGATTTACAGTATTTGTTTATTGTGTAGTGTTAACTGTCCAGCCTGCAGAAGGTGAGTTATCATTTATATATTGGGATGTAAATATGTTCTTATCTTAACTATGGAACACCGGTTCAGCCCTGGATGTTTTACAATTGTGATAGACAAATAATTTAGTAAACACAATAGTTCATGTGGTACCTTATGAAAAAGAAATACACTGCAATAGGCTATTGTCTTTTTTTTTTAATAAAAAAAGTGACAAAATCTACTGTAAATTATAAATTCAATAAAAAATTGAACACACATTTAACAAAAATAAAAACAGTTAGACACTGCTTATGTACATCAGGGCCCTCTGTGTAAGAGGCAGGTCTGTGAAATAGTTTTTAATACAACAAAGAAGGCAGAGCCTCCAGAGTTGTGCTTGTGATGTCCTCTGTCACAACATCCAGAACCTCCCGTTTGAACAGGGTCCGTTTGAGAAACCATAGATTAAAAAGATACATATATACTGTAAGAATTTTCGTTATATCTTACTGATCATTTTAGAGAAAGACAAAAAAAGAACGTTCACTTATTAAAGCTTAGTTGTCTTTCTACAGAATAGAGAACATAGCTATAAGAATTTTAAAAAAAAAAACGTTTTTATTGTGGTATTATTTGTATTTGTATTTCAATTTTTGCGCTAATGATTTGTCTCAATGTATTTTTGGCTACACCAAAAACACTACCATGTGTTATACATTTCAGTTTTAAACATTTATTATATTTTAAAATAAGTTGCAAATGCTTTGTTAAACACTGAACTACTTACATCAGGTAGAGGGATTCTTTAATTGAACTGTGTAGACATTGGTCAAGACAGCTAAGGTTCAGTTTGATGGATCTCACACTGGATCTTTAATTCAGTTGCTATTTGATTGTTAATAATATATATATATGTATAAACTCTGTATTTTATTTATTTTAAATAAACATCAGACACAGCAAGACTCGTCTGAATAATTAAACAGCTACAACTCACAGTAAGTTGTAACAATTACTATTTCACAGTTTTATTCACAGTATATATATATACACACATATATATCACCAGTATATATATATATATATATACATCACACTGAACATTCCTTCAATTTTAATCTTTTAATACCTCACTATTTTGTTCGTGATTTCATAACTTCTGTTTCTGACTTTACAGAAAATTCATGATATCTTACAGATATTTTGAATCATCAAACAAATGTTACCTATACAGCTTGTTGCATTCATTCATATATTACTAAATGACTCTGTTGCACCACTGCTGTTTGTGTTTGTCGCTTGTGAAACATGGTAGACATCTGAAAGACAAACACATTGTTGATAAGGCAGCACATTCAAATAAACAGGAAAGCTGCTTAATGTGAAAAAACTTACATCTTCTTCCAAGTAGTCTGCCTATAAAATTATTTCCACTCAAGGAGGAAATGCCAGCACCTGTAATCTAGTTCGAAACAAATGTGTAAAGTCATTGAAGGAAAAACGAATTACGAGTAACGAATTCTGTAGCATATCACGTCTGTAGATTCAACAACATTTGGGATGCATTGAGATTCAGAAAACCTGAAAATATTCTCAGCATTTATAAAAACAAAAAACAAAAAAAACAACACTTACCCTCGTAGAATTAGAGCCAGTGCTTGTTTGAGGTGATCTCCTTCCGAGGAGAGAACGAGTCTGCAGGCAAAATCAAAATGATGCCAATGTCAAAATGAACAGTATTTAGTAATCAATTATGCTAGTACTTAAAGGGATAGTTCACCCAAAGATTGGACTCGAAATAAGGTCATTTACACTGTGGTTTTCGCCTAAATGTCCTCATGTGATCCATGCATGAATGTGGCTCCAGAGGCGGATAACAGAAGACATTAAGGCTAAAAACCTGTTGTAAATTATGCTAATTCGGGTCAAATTTGAATGTTGGGTTTTACAGACACTTGGATGACACCACAGGAGCAGTATGGAGGCATATTATGTTTCTTTCTGTTGTGGAAGTGGTCACCAGTTACTTCAGTTGTATTGGATTTGGGTACAAGGGTGTAGCCCTGACACTCCAGAAGTGTTTTGTGGACTCAAAACCCACCCCTCCATTGTCATAGTGGGAGAACTTTCCCTTTAAGAGCAGTTTGAGATTTTAACTGAAGCCAACAGTATAATGAAAGGATGGATAATACCCATGCATGTGCGCTAACCAGCCACCACAAAAAAATTGTCAGTGCATGAAACGAATTATAATTACAACCTGTCATTGTTGTAGTTTGATGTATCGAGGTGCTGGTAAATGGATTGTTGAATTTCGATGGTGAACATCGCCATATTCCAGGTTTTGTGCAAAGCTAATCTAAATGCCCCTGCCTGTAACTCCATACATTGTGTGCAGAAACAAGAGTCGGAGGTGTAGAAATTACCTGAGTACAAGCTATGGTCTTAAAGGCTCAGTGTGTATAATTTAGTGGCATTTAACATTGAAGATGCTTATTACAACAATTCCCATTCGAAACATGTAGGAGAACCTATGGTATTTTCAAGCAATATTAAACATGACAGTGATTGCTTTGTCTTTTCTGGTCTACTGTAGACATTTGGAGGTACAACATGGCTGATGTAGACGTAATGTGCTCATGCTTAAGTAACAAAAACACAAGGACTCCGTGTTCACCCAGAGAAAGTATAGAATTGAAGATAGAGTGGTATCGATCTTCTGTGAATAATGGTATGTGTACACAGGAGGTGCTTTAGCCTTTTGTAACTGAACAGCTTTATTTAAAACAACCTGCGGCACAATGCCCTTGTTGTTGTTATATACACACAAATGCAACATAGAGGCTTGTTATAGGAATCAAAAATTATTTTGTGTCCTCTGAAAACTGCCAAAATGTGTGTGTGTGGATACTCACACATTACCAAAAGGTGCTTCTCCTCTGCTAACATGCTGCTTATGCTACCTCCTGTGTACACATGCTAGGATCTATTATTGGCTATTCCAAAATCGACATACCTTTGAATCGAGTAGTACCCCAAACAATAAGATGAAGAAACCCTGTGAAAAATCAGACATTCACATTTCATAATCATCAGAATGAAAGAACATGAAATGTTCTATTACACAAAAGCAATGACTTGAAATTCAATGGGTGTAATTACCTGTAGTGAATTGAAGAATGCAAAGGCAATATGGATTGCTTGATTTGTTGATACCATGGTTCCCACACCCAAACCCCAGGTCAATCCAAATAAAGGAGTCAAAATGACCAGACATCTTGTTATGACCACCAGCGTGTGTTTTTCATCTGATTGTGCAGCGTCTCTCACACCTCTTTTCAGCATTTTGTATAAGACCACAATTACAATTAAAATATTGATGAAAACTATGGTCAAGGCCGGTATCACCATGGCCAGGAGGGCTTTTGTCTCAAACCAGTTCAGCCAACAAGCCTCGGATTCCCTGATGTAGTTTTCCCCCGGTGCTGTGACAGCAACAGTAATAACAGCTATAATCAGAGGACAGCCGTATCCTAAACAAAAACCAATGGCCAACATGATTGACTTGGACATGTACGAGAAGACCATGACCGTCCTGTAAAAGAGCAAAAGGCCTGACACGAGCATCCAAAAGAATAGAGCAAGGTAGAAAAAGTGCATAAAAAATGTTGCAGTGCTACATGGTCCAACAGGAAGTTCGTAGTGCCCCCCTGGGTTCTCAAGGGGATTGTTTGCTATAGAGGCACCAATGATGAAACAGATATCAGCGATCAACAGAGACAGGGCGGTATTTACGATGGAAACGTGACGCATGAAGGCAGTGCTATTCCTGGTAATGGCTTTCCAAACGTACCCTTCAATAATTAGACATATAACCAAGCTTGCCAGAGATATTCCAACTCCAACATAAGTGATTATATCCAAGGCTACTCTTTGAGATGGAGGGATGTCCGTTGCCATCAGAATTGAGAAGGAGGTGAGGTGGTTACAGCTGCAGGTTACTATGTTGTTTATGTCGGAAACAAACTTACATCCCTCATCATCCCAAGCACCAATATTATCAAAGAGTGTGAAGTTCCAGAAGACGCACTGTGGGTTCATTGTCAAGGATCTGTTCAGCTTGCTGTAGCTCAGAAGGACATTCTGAACCGTGGCATTTATTTTGACAAGCAACACGGCTGCATTGATGGCATTATCACTGGCAGTTTCATTACTGGTGGTATTGAAGGGGCTGGCGTCAAAGAAGGAGTTTCGTGCCGGCATAACAATATTAAGGGTTGAGAGGAGGATGGTGGTAATAAAGACATTGCTCATGCTGTTTTTTGGAATGTTTAGGATGATGCTGGAGTTCAGGTCTGCCATAAAGGAGTCATCAAACATGGTTCTGTTTAGCAGGATCCGTGGAGTCCTCACAGAAAATTCTCCGACCAAAAGACTGGAGAAACTTTCCAATGAACCCAATAATTTCGAGCTGGAATTACGGGTCTCATTTGCATTCAAAATTACCCAAGACTCTCTGGATTCTTCACCTATGATGACATCAATAGTCTCTAGGATATTCTGTAGATCAGAAGATAGGTCTCTGTGAAAGTCCACCCTCATCAAAATGTCAAACAGTGCATTAGCTTAAATAATACACATTAACTAAAAGAATACAAAGTGTAAGGTTAAACTTACTTGCATGCTGGTTTCATCGACAGCAGTTGAAACATTTGCAACAGTGTTTAGGATGTCAACGATAGCTGATATGGTTGCAGTTGAATTTTCAATATCCTGTTTTTCTTTCTGGACAGCTTTACTTAGATTCCCTACAAATCCTTGCACTCCCTCCTCACCCAAAGTCTGAAAGAAAGAAAAACACTGCTAAAGCTTTTGACACAAACATTTTTTCAACATGTGAATTTGCAGGAATAAATATTTTCCCAGTTCTTGAGTGGACATACAGTCCAATACAATATTGTCCAAGAAATTATTGCAAAAAACTCTATTATTGTCATCATTTTTGAGACCATTTTACCACTGATACAATGATAATGAAACAGCATGAAGATACAAGTACAGCTTTTCAAAGAATATTCAGTCAGACATTTTAATTGGAATCAAAAATATGAAAATATCCTAAATAAATAAAACATAAATAAAATAAATGACATACAACCCAAATGGACTCTCTGGCTGTTGACACAATTTGCTGTTGAATAAGTATTGGCACAGGGTACATGTAACCAGCTCGGTAAACAGGATGGGAAGGCTATGCTTTTGATGAGCTTTAAGGTTTGATTTGTATTAGGTTCCAGTGTTCCTCTAAGATTGTGTGTGTGTGTGTGGGTGTGCGTGTGTGTGTGTGTGTGTGCGCGTGTATTAGTGTGTGACCGAATCAAACCAAACACAAAGATTGATCAGGTTTTAGTAATTTGGGATTAGTGTTGGTGTAATCCTGAAACAGTGGCGGTAATAATGAATTTAGTGGAAACCATGTCTTCCCACTTTTTGTTACCACTGTTCTTAAACAAATTCTACAAGTCCCCTCGTTCGCGTTGATGGGCTCTCCTCTCTCATGCAGCATAAACCCCATTATTTTTTCACTTCATCTCATTTCTGGTTCACCGTCTGTTTCGCCCTGCGTGAGTTAGTGTGGGCGTTGGTGGAGGTGGAGTTGTAACTCCATCTCACTCCCAGACACTGAGAGACACACAGATGAGAGAAGCAGCAGCTAGCTAAATGTTGGTGACATTCTTAAAAGAACTCGCAGGTAAATGCAATGGGCAATTTATCAAGGTCAGCAAAATGATCTACATCATGTTTATATATCGTACGATAAGTCTCTATAGTAATTATCGTGACAGGCCTACATAAAGCTTTAATCCATCATCACATTTTCTAAATATCAAGAGATAAGTTTGGGTGTTCAAAATCTGTCTTAAGGAAACAGTAAAATGACACATGCGTGTTGAGAGGGGTGTTGATCACTAAAGTAAGATGTTGGAACTTGACTAAGTTTACCAAAAACAACCTGCATCCTGTAAATCGAAATGAGCTCCGCAGCCCCTAAACGAAACATCAGTATCGATCAGCAAATAGGAAGCAGTTTGATGGATCAGTAGCTCACCTACCTGTGACTTAATCAGTAAATCATTGATTTCTATTACAATGCAGGTGTCTACGACCAGTTTCCACTCGCCCGTTTCCTGACATTCCACCGTCCTTTCCCCTACTGGACCTATATCACACTTAATGCTTAATTGGTCTCCTACTTGGCCGGTCCCATACTGAGCATCATTGCAACTGGAATCTGATAGAGTTCAATAAACGATTAGTGAAAAAGACAGGAAAAACAGCAAACAAATTGTGTAGTTACACTTTAAAAGTTGCTCTTACTGTCTTTGAAGATTGTCAATGTCATTTCATAACTTGATGGGTTATCTACCCTGCATGTAAAAATTACTTTTTCTTCCTCTGATCCGCTGCAGCTTTCTAATTTGTAATCATGCTTGATGCAGTAGTCGTCTTCATTGGTAACAGGAACTGAAAATGTAAGTGTTGTTGAGGAGATAAACTTTTTATATCTTTCTAAAAATTCATAGCATGGTCAGAATGAGGAGTTTCCAACATCAGTCCTTACCTGAGCTCAACTGGTTTTCTCCTTGAAACCAATTGATTGTGTAGGGAAGCTGCACACAACACTTGAGTGGTTGTATCTGTCCAGTTACGCATTTTACAAGAACTTCACTCTTTAGACGCACAACAGGAGCTTGTTTGATTTTGCCCTCCGGTACAAATCCTTTTTGCTGGAATTCCAGGTCCTTTTTTCTCAGAGTACAACTGTAAGGTCCTGTGATCAAGAGAAGTAGATATCACTGAACGCATTAGTAAAACAATAAAATTAAAAAAATTCTAAATGGTAATACTGCATGTCATTCAGGATGAGAGCATGCCGGGTGGGACTGGACTAACTTTACCAACCAATTTGATTAATGATGCAGTAGTAGCGAATACAATTTGTATAATTGATAATATTATATCAACAACAAGTTGATCTCTAAATAATACATTACATCCTGCCTTGAAAGGCAAACTCCGGAGGAAATTCGAACCCCTTTGTGTGGCTACCTCCGGAGTTCAAGTCTGAGAACGTCTTGTTTTAATAATTTGTTAAGAGTTCATGTTTATTGATTCCTTATTAGTTAACAATTTCGGCCAGCTCTGACTTACCACTATCAGCAAGACTGACGTTGTTAACTTCAAGCATAGACGTACAGTTGGAAGTAGTTATTTCAAACCTTCCACCATCTTTAATTTCCCGTTCATTAAATGTCCATCTTGTACTGGAATTCTGTCCCATGCTAAAGTTTTTTGGAAGCTCACACTTCAGGGACAGTCTGGCACCAGTGTAAGTGAGCTCTGGAATGCTGATCAAAGTTGAACCTTTGGATAAAACAGAGTTGAACAGTCAAATTATTCTAAGTTAAACAAAAGTAGTAAACTAATACTACTCATTTTTCATACTTACTTTGGTAAAATGCAGAAACTGTGCCAATAACATCAGCAATATGATGTATTGCTTCAGGGAGTTTTTGATTTACAACCAAGATTTTATCAAAGTCAACTTGTGTTGTAATTACATCAAATTTTGTAATAATGCTTCCTTCGCTGTAAAAACAGAAAAGCAAAGTTGTGATGTGGAACCGTTGGGTTTATCTATACATTTTAAGGTCTTGACCTTCTATGTAGAGTGCCTTAAGGTAATGTATATTAAGATTTGGCACCATACAAATAAAATTGAAATGAATGTGGAATGGGTTTTAACTTCGGCTCCAAATTTTTGTTAATGCCTGAATTCCCACACTGTACCTGAACACTGTCACAAAACCTTTGATATATCCTGGGATTCCATTATACTGCTCATGTATCTGTGGGAGAGGCATGGTTAGTGATAACATATGAACTGGAGATGCAAGTTAAAATTGAGTAGTGTTAACAGTGTACTTACCACTGAATCAATCTGTGATTTCAAATTCTTGTACACAGTACTTGATGGATTATTAAATTCTGATGTGTACTCCTTGTCTAATCTCATTGACATTTCCATTTTGAAAACTGTTTATGTAAAAAGGTAGATGAAAAACGAGCAAAGCCACGGATTAACATTTAATTTCTTGCAATGCAAAGACACAGATAAACACAGGAACCTTTTTAAAATATGTTGGTTGTTCTAGAACGAAATAAGACTCATTGTATTATTTAGGTGCAGTGCCAGTGCAGCTCAGTGGTACAGTATCATACAGCTGTTCCTCTCAAAATTACTCATATCCTTTAAAACTATTTATTTTCTGCAGCAAGTGACAACTGGCCCTTTGTTAATGCAATTTAATAAAAGAGCATGTACATAATATGCCACGTTTTTCTCAGTAAAACAATACCTGTTTGGTTATTAGCTGTTGTTGGTGCACTGGTGGGGGCAGGTGTAGCATTCGTAGTAGTGGTCGTGGTAGCAGCCGTAGTTGTGGTGGGGGTCGTGGTAGTGGTAGCAGTAGTGGTCGTGGTGGGGACATTAGTAGTAGCTGTTGTTGAGCTAATTGTGGTGCTTTGGCTGGTTGCATTAGTAGCTGGAAATATATTTAAGGGCCTTAAATGTACAGTACTGACATTTCACAGAAAAAAAACCCCACAGCAGTGTGTTATTACTATGCACATATTTCCCACTACTTTTATTTTGACTGTTTTGAATTTTAACAATGATTGACTCATTATTTTAACATAATTTGTTATTTTGAAGCGATAATACAAATTTTGTTGGTGTTGTTATAACTATGTTGTTCACTTAAATTTGATGCAACTGTGGAGTTTGATCATTTTATAATTAGCTGTACAATTATGTGTTAAACTGGAAAACAAAATCTGACTATTTGACATGTTTTAAACAGCTGTGCAAGAGTTAGCCTCTCCATTCTTTAAAAAATGTACTCATAATGACAGTGGAGGGTGAAGTTATATGTGTTGCATTCAAATGTGTTGTAACAAACAAAGCAGAGTCATCTTTTCTGAAACACTCACTTGGCACAGGTGTTCCAGCTGTTGTGGTGTTCATAACTGTTGTAGCAACAGGTGTAGAATCTGCAAAAAATAACTCATTTATAGGAACTTTTGGACATTTGCTAGTGCAGTTTCAGTGTAAACATTTTTTATTTTTATTTTAATGACTGTTGTTCAAACTCAGGTGACTAAATGTATTTTTTAACAGTTAGTTGTTGGTGTTACTGTTGTGGTGTTACACTAACCACAATGTACTAATAGAGACCACTGTAACCATGATTGTTCATTCATACATTCACCAAGCTTCACTTTATTAGGAACACTGTACTATTACTGGGTTGAATCTTTGTTGTTTGAACAGGTAGTTGTTGAATACTTACTTGTTACCACTGTTATTGGTGTTGCTGTTGTGGTGTTAAAACGTGTTGTAGCCGATGTTGAATCTGGGGGGAAATGTACAATTAAGTATATTTCACTGTGGTTAAGACAAATGTCAAGTTAGGTTAAATCCATAAAGATTACTGTATGATTTTAATCAGTGTTTTCCCTTATATCTAAAAAAAAACGTGCGTGCGTGTAATCATCCGCAAGCCCTGACTCAGGGTAAGGGTGACCCACGGATTGTCATTATCCAATTCTCCTGGGGCCTTGAGACCAATGGATTGTCATTCTCGATTCTCCTTGGGGTCATTTAGACCCACAGCTGATTCCAATTGTAATCTCGGGAGAAACATACCGGCTTCTCTGTGGGGTCAATTAGACCCACAGAGAAGCCGGTGTGTTTCTCCGTGTGCCGTTCTCCGTGTGCCGTTCTCCCTGAACAGATCACGATGTCAGGTCAAGCGTGTTTGACCAGAGAACAGGTTCTCCAACAGCTGTTCTCCCAGCAACAATCCTCTGAACCCGAAGAGGACGCGGAAGAGCAAGACCGAGAAGCGGACCGAGAAGAAGACCAAGACTACGACGCCGACAAAGACTACAGCCCAGTGTGTGATGCTGCTGCAGATTCGTGCTCATCCTCGGAAGAAAAAGGACAAGACCACAGCAACACTTACTTGTTACAACTGTTGTTGGTGTTACTGTTGTGGTGTTAAAACGTGTTGTAGCCAATGTTGAATCTGGGGGGAAATGTACAATTAAGTATATTTCACTGTGGTTAAGACAAATGTCAAGTTAGGTTAAAACACCACTTGTTTTTAGTGATGATAAAATCTATAAAATGAGGATAAATTGCAGGCAAATATTAAGGACATTTTGAAAAAGTGAGATTATTTGAAAGCACTGACTTGTTACAGTTGTTGTTGCAGCTGTTGTGGTGTTCAGATGTGTTGTAGGTGTTGAATCTGCAAAGATAATTTTACAAACATGTAATTGCTCAATGAAACATGGGAATAATTCATGCTCAGATTATCTGTTAAATTTATCAACCATTCAAATGCTGCATTCATCCATTCACACATGCATTAACCCTTGTGTTGTTCCTGGGTTGGATTGACCCAGAGTGTGTGTGTGTGCGTGTGTGCGTGTGTGCGTGTGTGCGTGCGTGCATGCGTTTGTGCGATCAACTGCAAGCCCTGGCCGGTCAGGGTTAGGTTTAGGGTGACCCACGGATTGTCATTATCCAATTCTTCTGGGGCCTTGAGACCAATGGATTGTCATTCTCGATTCTCCTTGGGGTCATTTAGACCCACAGCTGATTCCAAAAGTAATCTCGGGAGAAACATACCGGCTTCTCTGTGGGGTCAATTAGACCCACAGAGAAGCCGGTGTGTTTCTCCGTGTGCCGTTCTCCCTGAACAGATCACGATGTCAGGTCAAGCGTGTTTGACCAGAGAACAGGTTCTCCAACAGCTGTTCTCCCAGCAACAATCCTCTGAACCCGAAGAGGACGCGGAAGAGCAAGACCGAGAAGAAGACCTGAGATGACGACGCCGACGAAGACTACAACCCAGTGTGTGATGCTGCTGCAGATCCGTGATCATTCTCATCCTCGGAAGAAGAAGGACAAGACCACAGCAACGCTTACTTGTTACAACTGTTGTTGGTGTTACTGTTGTGGTGTTAAAACGTGTTGTAGCCAATGTTGAATCTGGGGGGAAATGTACAATTAAGTATATTTCACTGTGGTTAAGACAAATGTCAAGTTAGGTTAAAACACCACTTGTTTTTAGTGACGATAAAATCTATAAAATGAGGATAAATTGCAGGCAAATATTAAGGACATTTTGAAAAAGTGAGATTATTTGAAAGCACTGACTTGTTACAGTTGTTGTTGCAGCTGTTGTGGTGTTCAGATGTGTTGTAGGTGTTGAATCTGCAAAGATAATTTTACAAACATGTAATTGCTCAATGAAACATGGGAATAATTCATGCTCAGATTATCTGTTAAATTTATCAACCATTCAAATGCTGCATTCATCCATTCACACATGCATTAACCTTTGTGTTGTTCCTGGGTTGGATTGACCCAGAGTGTGTGTGTGTGCGTGCGTGCGTGCGTGCATGCGTTTGTGCGATCAACCGCAAGCCCTGGCCGGTCAGGGTTAGGTTTAGGGTGACCCACGGATTGTCATTATCCAATTCTCCTGGGGCCTTGAGACCAATGGATTGTCATTCTCGATTCTCCTTGGGGTCATTTAGACCCACAGCTGATTCCAAAAGTAATCTCGGGAGAAACATACCGGCTTCTCTGTGGGGTCAATTAGACCCACAGAGAAGCCGGTGTGTTTCTCCGTGTGCCGTTCTCTGTGTGCCGTTCTCCCTGAACAGATCACGATGTCAGGTCAAGCGTGTTTGACCAGAGAACAAGTTCTCCAACAGCTGTTCTCCCAGCAACAATCCTCTGAACCCGAAGAGGACGTGGAAGAGCAAGACCGAGAAGCGGACCGAGAAGAAGACCGAGATGACGACGCCGACGAAGACTACAACCCAGTGTGTGATGCTGCTGCAGATCCGTGATCATTCTCATCCTCGGAAGAAGAAGGACAAGACCACAGCAACACTTACTTGTTACAACTGTTGTTGGTGTTACTGTTGTGGTGTTAAAACGTGTTGTAGCCAATGTTGAATCTGGGGGGAAATGTACAATTAAGTATATTTCACTGTGGTTAAGACAAATGTCGAGTTAGGTTAAAACACCACTTGTTTTTAGTGACGATAAAATCTATAAAATGAGGATAAATTGCAGGCAAATATTAAGGACATTTTGAAAAAGTGAGATTATTTGAAAGCACTGACTTGTTACAGTTGTTGTTGCAGCTGTTGTGGTGTTCAGATGTGTTGTAGGTGTTGAATCTGCAAAGATAATTTTACAAACATGTAATTGCTCAATGAAACATGGGAATAATTCATGCTCAGATTATCTGTTAAATTTATCAACCATTCAAATGCTGCATTCATCCATTCACACATGCATTAACCCTTGTGTTGTTCCTGGGTTGGATTGACCCAGAGTGTGTGTGTGTGTGTGCGTGCGTGCGTGCGTGCATGCGTTTATGCGATCATCCGCAAGCCCTGGCCGGTCAGGGTTAGGTTTAGGGTGACCCACGGATTGTCATTATCCAATTCTCCTAGGGCCTTGAGGCCAATGGATTGTCATTCTCGATTCTCCTTGGGGTCATTTAGACCCACAGCTGATTCCAAAAGTAATCTCGGGAGAAACATACCGGCTTCTCTGTGGGGTCAATTAGACCCACAGAGAAGCCGGTGTGTTTCTCCGTGTGCCGTTCTCCCTGAACAGATCACGATGTCAGGTCAAGCGTGTTTGACCAGAGAACAGGTTCTCCAACAGCTGTTCTCCCAGCAACAATCCTCTGAACCCGAAGAGGACGTGGAAGAGCAAGACCGAGAAGCGGACCGAGAAGAAGACCGAGATGACGACGCCGACGAAGACTACAACCCAGTGTGTGATGCTGCTGCAGATCCGTGATCATTCTCATCCTCGGAAGAAGAAGGACAAGACCACAGCAACACTTACTTGTTACAACTGTTGTTGGTGTTACTGTTGTGGTGTTAAAACGTGTTGTAGCCAATGTTGAATCTGGGGGGAAATGTACAATTAAGTATATTTCACTGTGGTTAAGACAAATGTCGAGTTAGGTTAAAACACCACTTGTTTTTAGTGACGATAAAATCTATAAAATGAGGATAAATTATAGACAAATATTAAGGACATTTTGAAAAAGTGAGATTATTTGAAAGCACTGACTTGTTACAGTTGTTGTTGCAGCTGTTGTTGTGTTCAGATGTGTTGTAGGTGTTGAATCTGCAAAGATAATTTTACAAACATGTAATTGCTCAATGAAACATGGGAATAATTCATGCTCAGATTATCTGTTAAATTTATCAACCATTCAAATGCTGCATTCATCCATTCACACATGCATTAACCCTTGTGTTGTTCCTGGGTTGGATTGACCCAGAGTGTGTGTGTGTGCGTGTGTGCGTGCGTGCGTGCGTGCGTGCATGCGTTTGTGCGATCAACTGCAAGCCCTGGCCGGTCAGGGTTAGGTTTAGGGTGACCCACGGATTGTCATTATCCAATTCTCCTGGGGCCTTGAGACCAATGGATTGTCATTCTCGATTCTCCTTGGGGTCATTTAGACCCACAGCTGATTCCAAAAGTAATCTCGGGAGAAACATACCGGCTTCTCTGTGGGGTCAATTAGACCCACAGAGAAGCCGGTGTGTTTCTCCGTGTGCCGTTCTCCCTGAACAGATCACGATGTCAGGTCAAGCGTGTTTGACCAGAGAACAGGTTCTCCAACAGCTGTTCTCCCAGCAACAATCCTCTGAACCCGAAGAGGACGCGGAAGAGCAAGACCGAGAAGAAGACCGAGATGACGACGCCGACGAAGACTACAACCCAGTGTGTGATGCTGCTGCAGATCCGTGATCATTCTCATCCTCGGAAGAAGAAGGACAAGACCACAGCAACGCTTACTTGTTACAACTGTTGTTGGTGTTACTGTTGTGGTGTTAAAACGTGTTGTAGCCAATGTTGAATCTGGGGGGAAATGTACAATTAAGTATATTTCACTGTGGTTAAGACAAATGTCAAGTTAGGTTAAAACACCACTTGTTTTTAGTGATGATAAAATCTATAAAATGAGGATAAATTGCAGGCAAATATTAAGGACATTTTGAAAAAGTGAGATTATTTGAAAGCACTGACTTGTTACAGTTGTTGTTGCAGCTGTTGTGGTGTTCAGATGTGTTGTAGGTGTTGAATCTGCAAAGATAATTTTACAAACATGTAATTGCTCAATGAAACATGGGAATAATTCATGCTCAGATTATCTGTTAAATTTATCAACCATTCAAATGCTGCATTCATCCATTCACACATGCATTAACCTTTGTGTTGTTCCTGGGTTGGATTGACCCAGAGTGTGTGTGTGTGTGTGTGTGCGTGCGTGCGTGCATGCGTTTGTGCGATCAACCGCAAGCCCTGGCCGGTCAGGGTTAGGTTTAGGGTGACCCACGGATTGTCATTATCCAATTCTCCTGGGGCCTTGAGACCAATGGATTGTCATTCTCGATTCTCCTTGGGGTCATTTAGACCCACAGCTGATTCCAAAAGTAATCTCGGGAGAAACATACCGGCTTCTCTGTGGGGTCAATTAGACCCACAGAGAAGCCGGTGTGTTTCTCCGTGTGCCGTTCTCCCTGAACAGATCACGATGTCAGGTCAAGCGTGTTTGACCAGAGAACAGGTTCTCCAACAGCTGTTCTCCCAGCAACAATCCTCTGAACCCGAAGAGGACGTGGAAGAGCAAGACCGAGAAGCGGACCGAGAAGAAGACCGAGATGACGACGCCGACGAAGACTACAACCCAGTGTGTGATGCTGCTGCAGATCCGTGATCATTCTCATCCTCGGAAGAAGAAGGACAAGACCACAGCAACACTTACTTGTTACAACTGTTGTTGGTGTTACTGTTGTGGTGTTAAAACGTGTTGTAGCCAATGTTGAATCTGGGGGGAAATGTACAATTAAGTATATTTCACTGTGGTTAAGACAAATGTCGAGTTAGGTTAAAACACCACTTGTTTTTAGTGATGATAAAATCTATAAAATGAGGATAAATTATAGACAAATATTAAGGACATTTTGAAAAAGTGAGATTATTTGAAAGCACTGACTTGTTACAGTTGTTGTTGCAGCTGTTGTTGTGTTCAGATGTGTTGTAGGTGTTGAATCTGCAAAGATAATTTTACAAACATGTAATTGCTCAATGAAACATGGGAATAATTCATGCTCAGATTATCTGTTAAATTTATCAACCATTCAAATGCTGCATTCATCCATTCACACATGCATTAACCCTTGTGTTGTTCCTGGGTTGGATTGACCCAGAGTGTGTGTGTGTGTGTGTGTGTGTGTGTGTGTGTGTGTGTGTGTGTGTGTGCGTGCGTGCGTGCGTGCGTGCATGCGTGCATGCGTTTATGCGATCATCCGCAAGCCCTGGCCGGTCAGGGTTAGGTTTAGGGTGACCCACGGATTGTCATTATCCAATTCTTCTGGGGCCTTGAGACCAATGGATTGTCATTCTCGATTCTCCTTGGGGTCATTTAGACCCACAGCTGATTCCAAAAGTAATCTCGGGAGAAACATACCGGCTTCTCTGTGGGGTCAATTAGACCCACAGAGAAGCCGGTGTGTTTCTCCATGTGCCGTTCTCCCTGAACAGATCACGATGTCAGGTCAAGCGTGTTTGACCAGAGAACAGGTTCTCCAACAGCTGTTCTCCCAGCAACAATCCTCTGAACCCGAAGAGGACGCGGAAGAGCAAGACCGAGAAGCGGACCGAGAAGAAGACTACAACCCAGTGTGTGATGCTGCTGCATATCCGTGATCGTGCTCATCCTCGGAAGAAGAAGAAGAAGAAGAAGAAGAAGAAGAAGAAGAAGAAGGACAAGACCACGGCAACACTTACTTGTTACAACTGTTGTTGGTGTTACTGTTGTGGTGTTAAAACGTGTTGTAGCCAATGTTGAATCTGGGGGGAAATGTACAATTAAGTATATTTCACTGTGGTTAAGACAAATGTCAAGTTAAGTTAAATCCATAAAGATTACTGCATGATTTTAATCAGTGTTTTCCCTTACATCTAAAAATAAAAAAACACCACTTGTTTTTGGTGACGGTAAAATCTATAAAAAAAGTACAGCGACGACTGGAAAGGGATGGACGAGACCGACCTGCGCGCCTACGTAGGGCTGCTGATCTTAGCGGGTGTGTACAGGTCCCGGGGCGAGGCCGCCGCCAGCCTGTGGGACACCGAGAGCGGCCGGGCGATATTTCGTGCCACTATGCCACTCAAAGTCTTTCACAAGTACTCCAGACTGCTGCGCCTCGACGACCGCGAGACGAGACGCGCCACTGACAAATTGGCGGCCGTGTGAGAGGTCTGGGACGCGTGGGTGGTGCGGCTCCAACGCCTCTACAACCTGGGGCCCGAAGTGACCGTGGAAGAGCAACTGGTTCCGCTCAGAGGTTATTATGTTATTATGTTTTGTTATTATGTTTTCTAGCTATAGCTAGCTAGCGGCTGCTTGTCTTCGTCCTCATCTACTCTCCTCTCATCTCTTTTCCTCCTCTTCTTCTCCCCAGGCCGGTGTCCTTTCCGACAGCAAGCCAGTGAAATACGGGATCAAGTCGTGGGTGGCCTGCGACACCAAATCCAGCTTACGCTTGGAAGATGCAAGTCAACACCGGAAAGCCGAGCAGCGGACGCCCAGAGAGGAACCAGGGGTTGCGGGTAGTGCTCAATGTCACGGAGGGACTGTGCAGTCTCAATGTCACATGCAACAATTACTTCACCTCCTACAAACTTGCACGGCAGTTCCTGGAGAGGAAGATCACCTTGGTCAGCATGGTTCGGAAGAACAAGCCCGAGCTCCCGACCGGGCTGCTCACGGTCAAGGGAAGAGAGGTGTTCTCATCCAAGTTCGCATTCACGCCCACCACCACTCTGGTGTCCTACATCCCAAAGAAAAACACGCCGAGGCCAACGTCAGCGGCCGCAAGGATGGGAAACCGGTCATCGTCCTGGACTAAAACTGCAACAAAGGAGGCGTGGACAACCTAGACAAGGTGATCGGAACGTACAGCTGCAGGAGGATGACCACGTGCTGGTCCCTGGTCGGCTTCCACAACATCCTCGACGTCTTTTCGTACAACGCCTTTGTGATATGGAGAGAGATCAACCCAGACTGGATGCCGGGCAAGCGGAACAAGCGGAGGGTGTTCCTTGAGCAGCTGGGAAAGGCTCTCGTGACTCACATCTTCTCTTTCCATCCAACTCTTTGAGAGGAGCTCAAAGGTGCAGCTTCCAGCTCATCTCACCAAGGAAACCTCCTCGCAATCCAAGCTGTACCAACCTCCTAGCAGCGATGCGATGTCCTGCAGGAGAACAGAACTGCGAACTGCACAGCAACTACTTTTTTCCCCTTTCCACGGACGGGTAACACAACTGGGCTTAATAATTATACTAGGCTAAGCAAAGACTGTTTATTCGATTCTGTGTGATGTTTATAAGTTTGATTTGTGTTGCTGTGATATTGTGGTTACAAGTTATTTGAAAGTTAATGTTAGTTATGCTCTTCAGTCTTTGGTTGCATGCATCTAGTAACTTTCTCTAATTTGGCACACACAGAGACACACGCATATCGCAGCCCCTAATTATCTCAGACCCCTACATGTCGTAAACATCGCCTCCTCAGTCTTACTTGTTGGTGATGGAGTGGTCGTCGTAAATGGACAAAATGTAAAGTCTATGGAAAAAGAGAAAGAAAAGTAACAACAGAAGTTCAAATGTAGCCATAAGCATCTGTGTTCATCTTGTAATACTTGAGAAAAATTAAGACATTCAAGATCATAATGTAAACATTAAAAAGACGTGAAACTAATGATATTTACTCCTGAAAAAGGTTGTAGCCAAAATAAGAGTATATTTGATCATTGGTCTTATAAATCTATTTGATAGAGCTGCTTACTGTATTGGTCAACAGGCTGACAATGCTGTCCATCAGCAGGGATGGCATTGATGCATCCACATGTGTTGGAGGTGATGATGTCACAGGATCCATACATGAAACACTGGTCACATGACCAACGATACTGATCCTCACATCTGCACTGGTAACCACTGCTGCCCGGAGAGCAAACTGGAGACAGAAAATATAATGAAAATCATGTAAATAATGTGAATATTTAACCCATTTCCAAGACGTAGCATTTATTTAAACACATTGACAATATGAAATGGTGCCAAGTTTTGAAACTCCTTTGAATTTACAAGATTTTAGAAAACAAATGACTTTGTTCTAAATCTTACAAATAAAATAAATCAGGACTCATTTGTCTAATGCACCATTCATCCTATATATCTAACAGGATTTAGATCAGTTAGTAGTGTACACATGGAGAAAAAACTTTAATTTCTTTTCTAACTTAACTTAAAAAATCTGGACTGAGATTTTAGAACTATGCAAAGTTTTAAAACAAATTGGACACACACAAGGTCATCACATAATGCTGAACATTCCTGACAGATACACGTCCCCCTGCGTTCACATGTACTGGTAGGACCCGTCTGTAAACACAGGTAAAGCTACAGCATGAATGAGATTAGGTTGTTTAAATCTAAAGAAAACATATGTTTGGAGCTGCCACTTACATTATGCATGATGTAAAACATTGAGTTTCATGATTAGAAGCTGGTGCATTTTGAAGTTAGTTCTCTTTATATTAAAGGTTCAGTGTGTAAGATTTAGGTGAATGGGATCTAATGGCTGAAATTAAATACAAAATAATCCTGTTGATGTTTTCACTAGTGTTTTCATCTAAATTTGACCAGTTGTTGTTTTTTACCCTAGAATGAACCCTTTATATTTAAACACATTATATATTAACATTGGGAGCTGGTCCTCTCTACAGAGGCTGCCATGTTTTTTATAGTAGCCCAGGATGGACAAACTAAACACCTTTTGAGTTTTTATGACAACTGAAGGCTTACACAGGTTCTCTTTCATGTTTGGAAGGGGAGGATAAGGTGAGGGGTTTTCAGCTGCAATATGCAACTTCACCACAAGATGTCAATACATTCTACACACTGAACCCAGAAATGCTATGTGCTAAAACTGATTGCAGTGAATGACGATGGCTGTTGTCCTCATAACCTTATCATGGATCTTATTACATGACAAATTCTGAGATTAAAAAAGGATAAAATAAGTCTTAAAATATAGAGTTCTTTTATTTTGAGCTGAAGAGATATTGGAAACACAACTATGAATTCAAGGTGTAGTAACTTTTCCACATTCACAGTAAAGTGGCAGAATGTGTTGACACTAAAGCAGTAACTAACGTGTAATTGTTACCTGTAGAGATGTTCATGCCAGAGACTTGTGTGTTGTTGGTGACGCTGACTGGGTAGCTGATGTTTCTCAGTCGGTCGATCACTGTAACATCTGTGATGTTCAGTTCAATTGTAATAATATATTCATAGAGAACTGGAGAAGCTGCAGAGACAGAAAAAAGAAACGTGAATCTCTTCTGATTTGAACTGTGGTTTTCATATTATGTTTCAGATTTGTGTTGCCTCCTCAGTCTTACTTGTTGGTGATGGAGTGGTCGTCGTAAATGGACAAAATGTAAAGTCTATGGAAAAAGAGAAAGAAAAGTAACAACAGAATAAGTTCAAATGTAGCCATAAGCATCTGTGTTCATCTTGTAATACTTGAGAAAAATTAAGACATTCAAGATTATAATGTAAACATTAAAAAGACGTGAAACTAATGATAATTACTCCTAAAAAAGGTTGTAGCCAAAATAAGAGTATATTTGATCATTGGTCTTATAAATCTATTTGATAGAGCTGCTTACTGTATTGGTCAACAGGCTGACAATGCTGTCCATCAGCAGGGATGGCATTGATGCATCCACATGTGCTGGAGGTGATGGTGTCACAGGATCCATACATGAAACACTGGTCACATGACCAACGATACTGATCCTCACATCTGCACTGGTAACCACTGCTGCTCGGAGAGCAAACTGGAGACAGAAAATATAATGAAAATCATGTAAATAATGTGAATATTTAACCCATTTCCAAGACGTAGCATTTATTTAAACACATTGACAATATGAAATGGTGCCAAGTTTTGAAACTCCTTTGAATTTACAAGATTTAGAAAACAAATGACTTTGTTCTAAATCTTACAAATAAAATAAATCAGGACTTATTTGTCTAATGCACCATTCATCCTATATATCTAACAGGATTTAGATCAGTTAGTAGTGTACACATGGAGAAAAAACTTTAATTTCTAAATAGTCAACATCTTTAAAAATCTGGACTGAGATTTTAGAACTATGCAAAGTTTTAAAACAAATTGGACACACACAAGGTCATCAGATAATGCTGAACATTCCTGACAGATACACGTCCCCCTGCGTTCACATGTACTGGTAGGACCCGTCTGTAAACACAGGTAAAGCTACAGCATGAATGAGATTAGGTTGTTTAAATCTAAAGAAAACATATGTTTGGAGCTGCCACTTACATTATGCATGATGTAAAACATTGAGTTTCATGATTAGAAGCTGGTGCATTTTGAAGTTAGTTCTCTTTATATTAAAGGTTCAGTGTGTAAGATTTAGGTGAATGGGATCTAATGGCTGAAATTAAATACAAAATAATCCTGTTGATGTTTTCACTAGTGTTTTCATCTAAATTTGACCAGTTGTTGTTTTTTACCCTAGAATGAACCCTTTATATTTAAACACATTATATATTAACATTGGGAGCTGGTCCTCTCTACAGAGGCTGCCATGTTTTTTATAGTAGCCCAGGATGGACAAACTAAACACCTTTTGAGTTTTTATGACAACTGAAGGCTTACACAGGTTCTCTTTCATGTTTGGAAGGGGAGGATAAGGTGAGGGGTTTTCAGCTGCAATATGCAACTTCACCACAAGATGTCAATACATTCTACACACTGAACCCAGAAATGCTATGTGCTAAAACTGATTGCAGTGAATGACGATGGCTGTTGTCCTCATAACCTTATCATGGATCTTATTACATGACAAATTCTGAGATTAAAAAAGGATAAAATAAGTCTTAAAATATAGAGTTCTTTTATTTTGAGCTGAAGAGATATTGGAAACACAACTATGAATTCAAGGTGTAGTAACTTTTCCACATTCACAGTAAAGTGGCAGAATGTGTTGACACTAAAGCAGTAACTAACGTGTAATTGTTACCTGTAGAGATGTTCATGCCAGAGACTTGTGTGTTGTTGGTGACGCTGACTGGGTAGCTGATGTTTCTCAGTCGGTCGATCACTGTAACATCTGTGATGTTCAGTTCAATTGTAATAATATATTCATAGAGAACTGGAGAAGCTGCAGAGACAGAAAAAAGAAACGTGAATCTCTTCTGATTTGAACTGTGGTTTTCATATTATGTTTCAGATTTGTGTTGCCTCCTCAGTCTTACTTGTTGGTGATGGAGTGGTCGTCGTAAATGGACAAAATGTAAAGTCTATGGAAAAAGAGAAAGAAAAGTAACAACAGAATAAGTTCAAATGTAGCCATAAGCATCTGTGTTCATCTTGTAATACTTGAGAAAAATTAAGACATTCAAGATTATAATGTAAACATTAAAAAGACGTGAAACTAATGATAATTACTCCTATAAAAGGTTGTAGCCAAAATAAGAGTATATTTGATCATTGGTCTTATAAATCTATTTGATAGAGCTGCTTACTGTATTGGTCAACAGGCTGACAATGCTGTCCATCAGCAGGGATGGCATTGATGCATCCACATGTATTGGAGGTGATGATGTCACAGGATCCATACATGAAACACTGGTCACATGACCAACGATACTGATCCTCACATCTGCACTGGTAACCACTGCTGCTCGGAGAGCAAACTGGAGACAGAAAATATAATGAAAATCATGTAAATAATGTGAATATTTAACCCATTTCCAAGACGTAGCATTTATTTAAACACATTGACAATATGAAATGGTGCCAAGTTTTGAAACTCCTTTGAATTTACAAGATTTAGAAAACAAATGACTTTGTTCTAAATCTTACAAATAAAATAAATCAGGACTTATTTGTCTAATGCACCATTCATCCTATATATCTAACAGGATTTAGATCAGTTAGTAGTGTACACATGGAGAAAAAACTTTAATTTCTAAATAGTCAACATCTTAAAAATCTGGACTGAGATTTTAGAACTATGCAAAGTTTTAAAACAAATTGGACACACACAAGGTCATCACATAATGCTGAACATTCCTGACAGATACACGTCCCCCTGCGTTCACTAGTACTGGTAGGACCCGTCTGTAAACGCTGGTAAAGCTACAGCATGAATGAGATTAGGTTGTTTAAATCTAAAGAAAACATGTTTGGAGCTGCCACTTACATTATGCATGATGTAAAACATTGAGTTTCATGATTAGAAGCTGGTGCATTTTGAAGTTAGTTCTCTTTATATTAAAGGTTCAGTGTGTAAGATTTAGGTGAAAGGGATCTAATGGCTGAAATTAAATACAAAATAATCCTGTTGATGTTTTCACTAGTGTTTTCATCTAAATTTGACCAGTTGTTGTTTTTTACCCTAGAATGAACCCTTTATATTTAAACACATTATATATTAACATTGGGAGCTGGTCCTCTCTACAGAGGCTGCCATGTTTTTTATAGTAGCCCAGGATGGACAAACTAAACACCTTTTGAGTTTTTATGACAACTGAAGGCTTACACAGGTTCTCTTTCATGTTTGGAAGGGGGAGGGTAAGGTGAGGGGTTTTCAGCTGCAATATGCAACTTCACCACAAGATGTCAATACATTCTACACACTGAACCCAGAAATGCTATGTGCTAAAACTGATTGCAGTGAATGACGATGGCTGTTGTCCTCATAACCTTATCATGGATCTTATTACATGACAAATTCTGAGATTAAAAAAGGATAAAATAAGTCTTAAAATATAGAGTTCTTTTATTTTGAGCTGAAGAGATATTGGAAACACAACTATGAATTCAAGGTGTAGTAACTTTTCCACATTCACAGTAAAGTGGCAGAATGTGTTGACACTAAAGCAGTAACTAACGTGTAATTGTTACCTGTAGAGATGTTCATGCCAGAGACTTGTGTGTTGTTGGTGACGCTGACTGGGTAGCTGATGTTTCTCAGTCGGTCGATCACTGTAACATCTGTGATGTTCAGCTCAATTGTAATAATATATTCATAGAGAACTGGAGAAGCTGCAGAGACAGAAAAAAGAAACGTGAATCTCTTCTGATCTGAACTGTGGTTTTCATATTATGTTTCAGATTTGTGTTGCCTCCTCAGTCTTACTTGTTGGTGATGGAGTGGTCGTCGTAAATGGACAAAATGTTAAGTCTATGGAAAAAGAGAAAGAAAAGTAACAACAGAATAAGTTCAAATGTAGCCATAAGCATCTGTGTTCATCTTGTAATACTTGAGAAAAATTAAGACATTCAAGATCATAATGTAAACATTAAAAAGACGTGAAACTAATGATAATTACTCCTAAAAAAGGTTGTAGCCAAAATAAGAGTATATTTGATCATTGGTCTTATAAATCTATTTGATAGAGCTGCTTACTGTATTGGTCAACAGGCTGACAATGCTGTCCATCAGCAGGGATGGCATTGATGCATCCACATGTGTTGGAGGTGATGATGTCACAGGATCCATACATGAAACACTGGTCACATGACCAACGATACTGATCCTCACATCTGCACTGGTAACCACTGCTGCTTGGAGAGCAAACTGAGATAAAAAGCACATTTACTTGATATAAAAAAAAACTGGTGGAGACCAAAATCATGCCAAAGGAAAGAAATGGTGGACAATGACTTATCAGGCGGCCAGAGACACAACTCAACTTCTTCACTAAATCGTTCTACCGGCTGAAAGTGGGAGAACACACTTATATGTTCAGTCTGCCCTGCTCTATGGGCATGGAACATTGATTTGTTTTCTGCTACCTTAGTGTTGCTTCAATGAGAACAATGAATATGGCCCAAAGTGAATGACCATAGGCTCACGGACAATTCCCACCGACATTTAAATCATTTCAACAGGTAGATATTATTAACACTAAATGTTTGCTACAATTTTAACTGAATTAAATAACTTTTATTTTAGTTCATTAATTTTTTGCCATGGATTTTTGTGAAGCACTTTCTTACCTTGTTTAGATGAGTGCTATACAAATACATACAAAATAAAGTTATATTCAGAGCATGACATTTTAGAAACAACTGCAACAAGAGTGTGTGTGCAGATGTTTTTCCTACCTGTAGAAATGTTGACATCAGAGATTTGCATGTGGTTGTTGCTGATGGGGTAACTGATGTTGCTCAGAATGGTCCTCAGTGGATTTATTACGCCAACATCTGAGATGTTCAACTCAACAGAAATGAGGTATGTATAAACAACTGGAGGAGCTACAGAAGATAACAGAAACTTAAGTTAGCTTCTTCAGGATAAAATAAAAAACATGTAAGCTCAAATCAAATGGGTCATTTCATCGAGTAGCATCTACTCTACCAAGAAACAAAAACAAAAATATGGCAAAAGTGTTTGATACAGAATAAAAACATCAAGATGATATTAAAATGTAAAAGTGCACATTAAATAAGCACAGAATAAGCGTTTAAAGTTTACCTGTCTTTGGCTGGCAGTACTGCCCAATGGATGGAATACTGTTGATACAGCTGCACGTGTCATTAGTGATCTCATCACAGGCTCCGTATGTAGCACAGTCCGTAGACGACCAGACGTACTGGTCCTCACATCTGCACTGGAAGTTGCTGCCATTTAGGTAACAAACTAAACACACAAAAGCAAAAGAGAAAAAATATTGAAGTCAGATAGCTTTGCAACCTACTCTAAATATACAATGTGGACTTGGTTGAGTATAATGATTAAAATGAGTCAGTAATATTCCTGTTTGGGGTCACTACAGTCACTGAGCAGGCCCGAAACTGAAGGATTTTTTCATTGTTGAACTAGTGCTTGTCTGTTTACCTTCACTCACCTGTGGAACCCCACAGGGCTTTTCTGTTGACACAGTGGCGATAAGGACATATTTTGTATTCTGTTAGCACGGACACTTCAGCTGTGGTGTTTTTTCACTGAAACATTCACTAAGGTTCAAGTAATGACATTCAGGCTTTAAAGCTAATTGAATAAAGTTTGTAGCTGTTGTTATTCAGAACGATTTGTCTGCAATGTCTGGACCATTTTGGAAATGGTGTGTGCAGGACCACAGAGCCTGAACAAATAAAAGGGTGTCTGTGTGGTAACAGATTGCACTGTCATTTTGTGGTCCATTTTTCAAACTTTTTACTTCACTGCCTATTTGACAGATATAGTTACTTTTTCTTAGAAAAACTAACATGTTTTTCAGATTAAACCGGTAGTTCCACACCATTTAGCTTCTGTCATACTCAGATTTAAGACTTGTTGACTTGAAAAGTTCCCTCAAAGATAATTTCCCCTCTTAACTTCTTGGATGGTTTATTATTCAATACCTACACATTGTTTTAGCAGTATTATTTTTGTAAAATTAAACTTCAGTCAGGTACTGCAGAACGAGGCCTTTTACATTTGATGGACATGAAGCTGGAGAGTATTTTATCATTTATTTAAATTTTTAAACATGAACTTCATCTGTAAGGTAACTTTATAAATTATAATTTTTGTATATGTTTCTGTGCTGAGTTGGAAGGAGATTAAGTGATTTAAGACTCAAATTTAACCACACACTGAACCTGATGGGCAAAGACAATTTGAAAAGCAGCATTACAACAGTTTGAAAGCAGCTGTAAGGTCAAACTGAAACACTGAAACTCTATTGCTATTCAGGGCTTTGGGTAGTTTGAGATCAGCTCTTTGCTGCCGTTAACTCTGAAATCATTCCATTGATTCAAACATAACTTTTGAAATAGTTGTCATGCAACTTCCTTTGTGTATTTTATTTGAGTAAAGTAGATTAGACATGGTGTTCAGAGATTAGTCCCTAATTTATCTATTGACAGTTTCTTATTTTGTTAAAGTAAAGGTTAAAGTACAGGATACCTGTGAGAGGCAGGGAAATCCCCAGCTTATAAGGAAGAGTCTGTAATATTCAGCATAACATGATGCCATGGTTGAATTCACTAATTCGCTAACCTTCCTATTAATGCCCTAAAAGATTTTATAACATCCTTTGCGGGCCACACCAAATTAACCAATGTAAATTTCTGATTTTGCATTTTTGAAAGTTGAGTTACAAATAAGCATAATAACCAACTGACTAACTACATCACACAAACTCTCTCAGATGGACCTGCTTCTCTTTGGCTGGGTGTCTGATGGTAGAGATTATGATTACTACACGGCTGTTTTTAGCCAAAACAACCAACTCAAACAAACCCTCATCTTCTCTTGGCTTGCAAAGACAGCAATTACTGCCTCATATCAAAGTTTGCAGTGATCCCACATGCAAACATGTCTAGTTGGGCAGTGTTTGTTGTGTCTGTTTTCCCTCAGTAATTCTCTCTTTGAATTAGGTGCCATCACCTCAGTCACCACAAACCTTGCCAGCGATTGTTTGCTTTATTATCTAAGCACATTTTCCTTTCAACTGATTCCATTTTAGCTGCATGTTTCCAGCTGTATTAACCAGCAAGGTCAGCTTTTTTCAACACTGCTTCACCATAAACTTGGCGCACTGGCTTGTGTTTATCATTTGCCAATTTCTCATGGAAAGTCCAACATTCAGCTACAATACTTGTCAATGATGAGACAACTACAAGTTTTTCCTTCACCCTGAGTGTGACCTGACAGGCACACAGCCTGCACGGGCAACTCCGAAGAACAATTTTAGTGTTTGTTTGTTTTTACCCAGAAGAAGTTAAGTATCATGAGTCGTTTTATTGTATTTTTTGGAACTCTAGATCTGGGCTGGAGGTTCCCCACCCCTGATTTAAAGATATCTATCGGCAGCAGTGGAATATTCAGAATTAATTTTTTATTAGTGTTAAATCACATAAAACCATTAAAAACATTGTGTTTCTATGGCCTTATAATGAGTTTATATCTACATCAAGAGCGTATCCTCTTCCACGGAGTCCACCATGTCTCTACAGTAGTTCAGAGCAGACAAACAAAAGACTGGCTCTAAAGAGAATCTTTCACTATTTATGTAACCTGCAGACCACTTGGGAGTGAGGTGAGGTGTATTCAGTTGGTTTAAATCGGCTCATTAAATCCTTCGCTGAACTTTTACGATGTTGACCAGTTTCCTGGTGACAGAGGTCGGCAGAGCTGAGGGCAGGTTTTAACTGCTGTCTCTTTTCCTCCAGATATCTAAAGTTAATAGGTGAAGCAGTACACAATAAACATGTTATAGTTCATTAAGGCAATGGAGATGACTGGACAGAGAAAATCTTCAAAAAAACAGTAATATCACCTTTTATTGGGAAAAATCTAATGTGGATTTTCCTGAGCAAGACTGAAGCAGTTTTCAGACATGACCTCAGACATGATCTGCGGATAAAGTCCGAAGAATTGGGTCAGGACTTTATGCGCAGTTTGCTTTTTTCACACATGCACAATGAAGCTCTCTACACAGATGCAACAGTCCACAACAGCATCAAATCCTCTGCATTATTCAGGCAGGAGCAGGAAGTGACGTATAAATTCCGCTGCGGATATCACATGATTTTCTTGACAACACACAGACACATGTGTCGGCTCTTGTCACCACAAACTCTCACGACATCTTCCTCTGTGTCTTCTACGTGTATGATATTTGATATGAGATATTTGTTTTCTTTTTGCTTTTTTTCACTTTTGCGTGTGTCGCGTGTAAGAAACATCATCAACCCCCCAACCCTGCAACAAGTCTGTCAAAATTCCCCAAACAATAGAATGGCAGGTGTGGTGCTGATGAATGAAATTGCCCACACTTTAGAATAAAGATACGTAACCATCCCATACCAACACACATCTGACTAAAAAAGGAAATTAAATGTATGGAACCGTCTTGATTTGATGAATCAGGCTCCCATGGTGTTCAGACCAGCGGGAGCTCTGTTGTTACCTGTGGTGATGTTGATGTTTGTGACATTCGCAATGGGACCCAGGGCGAAGGAGAAGCTGTTGTTGTTCAATAGGCTCCTGAGGTAGTCCACTGTCGCAACATCTGTCACATTCAGCTCCACCTCCACGTCGTACTCGACCTGAGTTAGCAGCGCTATAGAAGAAATAAACAAACAAAAAAGGCTTCCTTTGTAAAATCATTGCTGTGATTATTATCTTAAAGTGGAGCTACCACCTTTTTGGTCAAATCACTCACACTGCATTTCATACATTTTGTGCCTGGGTGTTGGCTTGGAGGTGGTACCATACACAACCAGAGTTGTATATGGCAGTATTACCTAACTCAAACCTCAAAAGGAAATATGAATGTGACAATTGTTGAATCTATAGTCATGCACATATATGAAGCCTAAATTCTTTCCAAAGGTCCCAGAAATTCCATGCCATGTAACACAGATAACTGATCAACTTTTATGTATTGTGTTTGCTGATGTGTTGTGTGTCCGTGTTCTGCTCTACAAAGTCCTGGAATCTGGAATAAATGGATTTCTATGTAATTAGTACTGTCAGTATGATGCTGAATTAATTGTTACTGGATTTAACAAAGAAATCAGGATTTGATTACCTGATATTGGCTGACAGGACTGGTTGCTGGGTGGAATAGCATTGATGCATTTACAAATGCTGCTCCATGTGCGTTCACAGGCACTGTACGTGACACAGGTGCTGTACGGCCAAGCAAACTGTTCCTCACATCTGCACTGGAAGCCAGAGTCAGTTGACGAACACACTGTCAGAAGAGAAGAAGATTTTCGAATCACATACTGTTAACCTTGATTTTATTTATAGTTTGTTATGAAGTTGTTTCCACTCACCAGTTGTGATACTAATGTCCGAGATCTCCGTTTGGTTATCGATTCGTACAGGAAGATCAGTAGCATTCAAGGACGAGCGAATCAGCTCAAAGGTTTGTGCATCAGAGGCATTGACTATGACATCAATGGTGTATTTCCACTGGCCTGTTAGAACTGCAAGGATTGAATTTTGAAAAGAAAGAGGACAGATTTGAATGAGAAGAATGATACTGCTAAGACATGTAGCTAAGATTAGTATAAAGCCTGGAATCAGACCCCGGCTTTGTTCAAATAAAGACTAAAAAAGTTGTGCGAGGGGTAAAAAATATATAAATTATAACATACAGGTATGGGCATGCGTAGAAATGAACAAAACGTAGGTTGTGGTGAGGACTAATGTTTGTTTGTTTCTCTGAAGAAATTAAACTGGGTGTGCAGTATTTTTAAGATCTAATTCATCTCACATGAATTAACAAAGTGTGCAGGAGAAAGGGTGCAGCAACAATTCCCAGAACAAGGATGCTACAAAGTGACTTTGTGGGTAGCATGTGTGTTTAATTATGTGCGAGGGGTCGGGTGGCATGACACATGTTAAGAGATAATTACGTGTGACCAGTAGGATTCGATAGAGATTTGCAGGTGTGCCTCTGCAAAAATGGGTCCCTGCTGTTGTGTTTAAAGAATAAACGAGAAAAGTATCTTCTGAATTCCAATCACCAACATGAAGAAAACTAACAGTTGAGGTCTTGCAGAGGGGTTTGTGCTTTTCTGAACTTGACGCATTCACCTCCTATAAACGCTGCTGATAAGCACAGGAATCTCACAGCGACCATACTTGGCCAAGATAGTCTCAGCAGCATATGAGCAGCTGATATAAAAGTGGGCTAAATATTGTCATCTAAATCTGAGGAAACATAACACCAATTCAATGGACTCACCAGTTCTTCTCTGTCTAGTGTGAGGTAGGTGCTCTTCTTTGTTAAGTTCCTTAAGTTAAAAAAAAAAAGACATCAGGTTCAAATTACAGCTTTGTGTTCATCACAGCACAAGTCCCATATTTTCTTTTGAGTTGCTAAACACCCCCAACCTACCGTTGTAACCAGACATGGAAATTCAATGAAGTCCCATGTTTCAAAAACAGCAAGTGTCACGAGAAGGGCACAGATGGTCAAGCCGTTCTTAGATATTGCCATTCCTTCAAGAAAGGTAGAGAAAAATCCAGAGGTTACACAGTGTTTCCATCCACTTTTAATTGCTTCATTGTTTTACAGCCTGTTGTTACAGAGAGTAGACAGGGAACTTTCACATGGTCACAACTCGCCTATTAATGAACCAGTGAACAAAGAAAGGGTAGGTTAAATATGAATGCCTTGAGACACTTTAACTGAATAATGATCTTATTACATTGCCACTTGTCTCTCCTTAAGCCTTGTCATTTAACGTGTGGCCATGTTCGGGGCCAGATTGAACCATAGACTTTGAAACACATGGAAATACAATACATAGACACTTAGTTCATTAACTAAGATATGGTTTGGTTCTAGTCCAACTTACAGTGTTTCTACTGTAAGTTGAATCGTGCAACGTTTGTGTTTCTAATCACTGAAATTAATTTGTTGTGTCTCTTATCCCTTGTGTTGTTCCTGGGTCGGATTGACCCAGAGTGTGTGTGTGTGTGTGTGTGTGTGTGTGTGTGTGTGTGTGTGTGTGTGTGTGTGTGTGTGTGTGCGTGCGTGTGATCCGCAAGCCCTGGCCGGTCAGGGTTAGGGTTAGGGTGACCCAAGGATTGTCATTATCCAATTCTCCTGGGGTAATTGAGACCAATGGATTGTCATTCTCGATTCTCCTGGGGGGTCATTTAGACCCCCAGAGAGGGCGCTTCAAGAGAGACCTTCCCGTCAAGAAACGGGGAAATAACATGGTCCTCGAGGGCGTACAGCCGAGAGGAGGGCCGCTGCTTCTCCTCCTTCTCTTCCTCCTCCTCTGCTGCGGCTCAAAGCAGGGTCCCTCCGGGCCCCACGATCCACGCGACGTCCCGCACCGGTGACCTAGCCTCGACGTTCCACCTGTTCATCATGCCGACGGTAGAGAACATCATCCTGGAGATGACAAATCGGGAGGGTTGTCAAAAATACGGCGACGAATGGAGAGGGATGGACGAGACCGACGCCGCCGCCAGCCTGTGGGTCGCTGAGAGTGGCCAGGCGATATTTCGTGCCATGATGCCCCTAAAACTCTTCCACATGTACTCCAGACTGCTGCTCTTCGATGACCGCAAGACAAGATGAATGAGACAAGCCACGGACAAATTGGCGGCCGTGCGAGAGGTCTGGGAAAATATTATTATGTTATGTTATGTTATGTCATGTTATTCTGTTATATAGATAGCGACTACAACCGCAACAAAGGTGGCGTGGACAACATAGACAAGGTGATCGGAACGTACAGCTGCAGGAGGATGGCCGCGCGCTGACCCCTGGCCGTCTTTCACAACATTCTCGACGTCTCTTCCTACAACGCCTTCGTGATATGGAGAGAGATCAACCCAGACTGGATGCCGGGCAAGCGGAAAAAGCGGAGGGTGTTCCTAGAGCAGCTGGAAAAGGCTCTCGTGACTCCGTTCATTGCATGAAGGGAGCACATCCCCGCACGGAAGCGTCTACCGCAGTTGTGAAGGCTGTAAAAGCCGCCACCGCACAGAGAGCTCTTGACCACGTGCGTCCGGCCTCCTCCATAGCCCTAGCAGCAGCCCCGCTTGGGGCAAGTAAGAGGAAGAGGTGTCAGATATGCCCCAGGAAAAAGGACTGTAAAACTCACACCGTGACTGCAAGGGCTGCTCACTTGTCTATTGCCCTACGTGTGCGTCCTAATATGGGGTGGGCTATGTGAGGGGGCCAACAGCCGGGGGAAGCAGGAACAACACAAGGGATGACTTCGGTGACATGTCATTATAAGTTATTAGTGTGAGGAAACACCAGTCGGTTCACAGGTGCACAACTTAACAAAGGAACGACTGTCACTCGAGCACAATAAATCTTTTTCTAAAAGCCTGATTTGTCTGGAGAACAGGAATATCTGTCTGTTGAGGCCCAGACATAATGTCTTCAAAACGTCCTGGATGTCACTCACTCACTCAACCATAACATAGCCTTACTTTCATCATTTTACAAAGGGACGTGGTTTGTTGTTTTTTTAGAAACAGAGGAATAAAGGGCTTTATCTTGTCACGGACATTGTGTAAATGTATTATTTAATGTCTCCTTTCACTCAGTGTTAGATAAATCCAAATCTAAAATGGTTTGATTAGCATTTGCCAATTTTGTCACAATAACCTTCCAATTGATTTTGCTATTTATGAGAGGTTTATAGTGATGCTACGTCATCTGGCACATTCCTGGTGGGCTGACGTGCCTTTTGGCAAGGCAGGAGGTCTGTCCACGATTAAAACTCAATTAATTCTCAACGCATTTTCAAGCTGTTTGGTTTGTTACAAATATCAGAAGTGTATATATGTCACAGAATGCTTGGATGTATTAAAAATTGAACCTTTCATTCAAAAATAAGTGATCATTTGTAGATGATAACTTTTCTATAATATTGGATTCATTTCCCCGAAATAAGTGGGTTTTAACTACATGAAAAATGGCTGCCATGGGGATATTTGAAGATGTAGTTCATACCGTAATACATATTATTAGCTATATGGGTGTTGCTTCTCTACTTATGGGCATATACAGGCTACTGGACTTATAAGCAACACTTTCATTATTATGACTGTTATTCTGGGCCCAAACGCTGGGGCCGATTTGTTGTCCCAGTCCACCCCTACAGCAGTGCAAGAACAGTATAATGACGAGGGAAATATAGAGTTCACTGGCTGCTATAGTTTTATGTTAGTTTTGACTCGTCATCTTAAAGAACTACAGATCTGAATTTGTTCTCTGATGAGCTATAACTACACAAGCTGCGTCTGAAATCCCCTCTGTTAAAGCACTCCCTTACTAACAGACTGTCAGTTGTTCTGTATGATTGTTGTACAACAGTCTCTTTGGTTGCTTTTGAGCCCACTCTCTTTAGTTAAAATAGTTCAGAAAAAAACAGAAACATCTCTAATGCAGTCCATTTTAAATAAACACTACACATACTCAAAAACAGGGGGACAATGTTATTGTTACGAATTTTCATGAAGGAGCGTGTATATTATTTTGACATTATGTTTCATCAAATATATGTTTAAATTTATGTACATAAATACAATTTCTAATGTAAACATTATCTACTATGTTTTTAATCTCGAACACCAGGAGCCTACATGTGCTGTTCGTCTGGCATTCATATATACATATATATTCTTTCTTTCTTTCTTTCTTATTTATGTCTTCCTTGTTTATATCTTCCTCATTTAGTCCTAATCTGTGATCTCTCTACCTTCTTCTCCGGTCTGTTCTTGAATCACTTAAGGTATGTTACTGAATTTTTATCCTAGCTCATTTTAAACTGTCATTGTGGATAATAGGTTTATCCAAATATCGGTTGAAATGGTGTCAGTATTGACAGATTTTAATGTCAGTGAACCAATTGGTTGACTTCATCATGCTCTTGCACAAATATAACTTTAAAGGATTGTAATTTTTTTAATAATAAAACTAATAACAACATTGCACTGCCAGATGAACAATAATATAGTGAGTGCACTTTATCCCAACTATCAGAAGCTATTGTACAAGATGATTCTTATTGACAAATAAATTGATTATTTATGTTAATGTCACGGAATAATTGTCTTTGATCAGCAAACACAGTGCAGTCTAAGTTAACCAAGATCAGTCCAGGAAACAGATTGACTATTAGTTAGAGATTATTTTCAGTGTTGCTTCTATTATCTCACACACACTCATGAACAAACATTTACAAAGCTTTGCTGTGCTGTAAAAACACTGCAGAAAAAAAGTACTTCTCTCCATTCAGAAAATAGGTCAACCTCTAAATAACTTGCACCCTCAGTGAGACAATTCCTGAGAAACACCAAACAAAACATGCAAATGTATAAATCTCTTACCATAGATTACGTTTCCTCACTCTTTCCACTTCACTCGCTCCCCCTAATGTGTTGAAGAAACACAGAGACCGTTGAACTAGAGGAACTACGGAGTGTCTGAAAAAACTTCCTGAAATATAATAAGGGACCGACTGGACTGCAGTGGCTCAACAGGTTTAATCATTCTAGGAGTTTCCTTGTTGGATTATGTCAGCATTTTTTGTCTTTTTACCTGTATCTACCTGTATATGTGAGTGAACCAAAGATAATAAATGTACAAGAAAACTGCTTGACCGGTAAATACATGATCAAAGATAAGTGTATTTAGGTTTTTTTCTTTAGAGGTTACAGGACAGTGATCCAGTGTTCAACTCAGTGGAAACTACATTTAAATCCAGATAAATCCGCTGCAGGTGTAGCAGATACACTCTGTATGTAGAGCTGTAGACCTAAATAAAGAAACACACCATTATTATTTATGTCTTATTAGGGTATTTGGGAATTGTTTAGATAGCACAAAAAGTGACTCCATTCAGTGGTCATCAGCATGAAGTGGAAATAAAGCAGTGTGCTTCATTATTCTTTCAAAATATTAGACAGCAGGTTACATACAGTTTTATCACTTAATTTACTGTGAAATTGGCATTCAAGCATTCAAGACAAAATCATTAACACTGGTGAGGCACAGAGACAGGGGCGGGGAACCTACAGCCTTTGTTCCCTGTCGGATGGATGTCAGTAAGGTCACAGTCAGGGTGAAAGGAAACAGACACGTAGATATTTAATGTCATAGCTGATAAGCATCAGCGCAACTATCAGGAAAAAGTTTCTGAAGAAGCAAAGTTGATGCTCTTCGGTGGAATTTGTGTGCTCGACAATCAGATTTCCCGAGATCGCACCATGACAGAGACGATGTGCAGCGAGTGAGCTAAACGCCAGCAATGAATCTGACGGCTGTTGTGAGGTTTGAAAACGTGAACTCATTGTTGAAAAAAGCATCTGCCTCCTAATTCCACAAATGTCTTTCTGTCTGTTTGTAGAGCACCTTGTTAATGGCCTGAGGACGCTCAGTGTTTAATTTGGTGCGATTTTCACAAGCAATTCATTCTATATTAACAATTTTGAATCAACAGGCAACTACAGCACTCTGTAGTATTCAGTGGGGGCGGGGCAGTGTGCCATAAGTCTGTGGACTAATTGAACAAGTCTTCTTCTACGTCTTCTACATCTTCAACATAAAAGCACAACATTTGTTGCTGCAGTGCTTTATATTGAGCTGAATTACAGAGCTCTTATTTTGAAAAGTTGTGGACTTGGGTCTGAAGATTGTGTCGATTGCTAAACAGACCTCTGAGACAGCTGACATGCATTTTATGAAAAAATACCCCAGTTAAGTGAATAATTTAAACTCATCTATAAACCGCACATGGGAACAGTGATAAATCGTCATTGCAGATAAACCAGGTAGGATGAACACATAGTTTTCTAACTTCACTCTGCACCATAGACTGTTGATAAAAATCTCTGAACATATCGTCCAGCACACAAACAATAAAAAGTGACAATATATTGTAGAACTGTTTGAGGAAACCTCTCTAACTTCAAGGAATAATTCTGAAGTAGCTCCAGAGCTTTAACACAGAACAAGAAAACAGGACATTCCTAACAAACGTCTTTAGGCTCTGCAACAGTGTTACCAATTGTGAAAAAAAAAAAAAGTATTTTGTCTGGTATAAGTCCAGGCAGGAATTTTATAATTGTCGGTAAAATCTAACTTGGAAAACAATATGGTATCATATTCATGTAATGTTTTGGAGACATGGTTGTACTGGTGTAGACAGAAGTGTGATGGCAGAGAAACTCCTCACAAAGCCCTGATACTTTGGATTCATTTGGAGGAAGTGTTGACTCAGACCTGCTTGTGGATATCCATCCCTTGATGTTTGTTTGACGGCAAACTCTGAAGGGCACCACCAGGATTGAGAAACTCCTGTTGGTCCTTTGCTATAAATGTCACCAGTTTAGATGCAGTTTAATTTTAAAGACTGGTTTGATGTTGTTAAAGAAAAAAAAGTTCCTAAAATCCCAATTGTCTTTTCTCAGCTCAGTAAAAATCACTTGCATACGACTAGATGTCACCATCTTTGAAGGTTGAACTGAATCTGAGACTGTCCTCCCTGAAAGAAAGATTTTGCTGAGGCTAGTGTCTGTGTAATGATGAGGTTGTAGTGGATGGGTCACCAAAAAACCTGGGACTTTTACCTGGGAGATCACAGTTTGTTTCATGCTTAAAAATTATGAAAGTCCCCAATCATCAGCTCAGAGCCAATTGTAATTCAAACAATGCATTTTGTCGGTCAGTTGAATGACAATGGACCAGATTTGTAGCAACGTTCATAGGGTGTTGGGGTTGAGTTCAAGTTGAGAATATGTCAGGGGCCAAATAATTTAGCTGGAAGTCCATCTTTGACCAAACAATTTGCCTACGACTGGTCTAATTCCTGCTCCGTGGTTCTCTCATCCAGGTTATGTCTGCAATGGGAATATAACAATCAGCAGTCACTCCAGGTCAAATGACTCTGCAATATTTGACTATTTGGCTTCAATCCACAAAAATAGTACCTGCGAGAAAACGTTTATTTCTTTTTCTTCATTTTGGCAGTCTAGATGCTGACTCTGCACTTTCTATGCTTTTTGGGGCTTTTTTTAAATGTCCATCTTGAGAACAAGGTGAAACAGTGTTTCTTTTTCTTTGTGTCATGCAAAATGCAACAGAGAGAAGTGTGAGAGCTTCTCTGTTTCCAGTACGGCAGTTTCCGACATTGCACATTACTCACCAACGATGTGAATTGATGTGATTCTTTTTCTGAATGCTTCTAAAATGAAAGAACAAAAATGTTGGCTTGTACTTCATATTCAGAGTAGTGTGTATATTATTTTCCCCTTTGTTCAGTCATTGTTGTATTTTGTTCTGGTGTAAAAACATCTGGCCTTTGACAGGTCCCCAGTATCACACAAACTGCCAGAATAGTGATGTGTCATCAACGTGTGATGAAAACTGCAAGAGAAATTATATTGTGGGATGACTTTTTGTTCAAAGATTTTGTTGATTTTGTTTTTAAGTCAGACAGTCAGACCGGTGGCAGTTAGTTTAATCCCTTAATCAGGCTATCTGACACCGACCTGGTCTCCTGCTGTGTTTGTTCAATCCCAGCAACTGATTCCATAACTGCTGTGCCCAATTGCAATCACACAGAACAGGAGGTAAAGAGCTGGAGGACTTGCTCTGCAGGTTTCTCAGCACCTGCCGTAAGAATTTGTTGCCTCTTAAATGCATTTTTGTCTCGCTTAGTCAGTTAGCAGTGTAATTTAAAACTACAATTTAAACCAGAGCAATTCATCTCAGGTTCTGTCAGGGTGGTGGCCCCACTGTGAGAGCTGAGTTTGATTCCTCTATGCAAATGGTCAAACAAAACATTGCTTGGATGGTTTCAACTTGAACTTTGAATTATCTGCAATATTCAGACAACCTATTAAGATTTAATAATACCTGTACCTTAACATCATTGTGCCATTTTTCTTAAAATATACTATAGGAACCTACATGAACAGCGGTAGATGAAGTACTTAAACATTTTACTGAAGGAAAGGTACATATAAATAGACAAAAAAGTACCACATTCTTAATTTTCAACTTGAGAATAGCGAGTAAGTACTTTAAGTATTGAAAGCAAAGGTACTTGCTGAATGAATCCTTTTCTCAAATGCACACAATCTACATTATTAACTGAGCCTACTGTATATTTAGTTTAATACAAGAATACTACAGACATATTAATATTAATATTGCTGCAAATGACGCTACTGAAAACAGATTTTCATATTAATTTACGGCTGACCCTCCTCCTAAATCATTTTAGGTTTTTGTTCAGCCCTGATGCTGCTGGGGTTTACCCCTCTTGTTATTGATTACTTTTGAATGTATAAACAAAATTGGCTGACATGAAGGTGAGTAAGTAAGGAAGATAAAAAGAACATGCCTGAAGCCATGAGGAATCAAATCTAATGTGCTCAAGAGAAAAGAGAAACATTTCTGCTCTTCCAGACCCTAATGACCAGGCTCATATCTGACAACATGTCATGGAGGCACTGGGTACTTATACATGTAGCTGGCTGAAACTTGGTACTGAGTCATTATTTCTTAGTATTATACCTCAATAAGCTGCTGCATTTAAAGGTCTCACACTTGAGGATAAAGTACAACATATGTGTGTTGATAAGTGATCTCTGCTGACTGGCTGATTTCAGTGGACACACAGAAAACTGGGGTTGAGTTGCTGCTCACAGTACAAGAATAACAAGAACTGAAAATTGTAAGTGACCCACTGCCCTATCTCAGTGTTTAGATTGGGAAAGGAAAGAGTTGTGGGTGCATTTATGGCCCATCCTACTTATGCAGGTGGAATGCATTACAACACACAAAGAAGGTAATCCTACCAAACGCTGAAGTTTTATTTTGCTAGACACAGGGTCTGATCCAGGGGTGGGGCCAGGGGGGACCTGAGGTCTTTAAAACAAATTCAATGATTAATTAAAATCACAAAGAGATGCACATTTTATTTGTATTTCACCAAGCTGTACATAGCTTAATTAGCTGCTGTCTGACCTTCAACATGACTGACAGAGGTTACATCGTTATCTTACATGCACGCCCTCTGTTATGCTCTGTTAGATAACCTGTTCTTTGGGAATTGCTGGGATCAGAAACATGTTCTCGTGCTTCCAGTAAGTCCTTGCCCCCCCCCCCCCCGCCACACACACACACACACACACACAAGAATCTTATTAAAAAGCGTCTACTGTCAGTGTAACTGGAGCCGCGACAAACTCCTCTGCTGCACATTGTAGAGTGAGAGATCTACAACAAAGAAAAAACACACAAGAGGAAAGGTGAGTCACTGCGGGCGCTGGAACTCCTTCGTGTGACAACACACACACACACACACTTTTCTGGCTCCCTCTAATGAGTCTCTTCAGCTCCATCACTCATCAAAATGTACAACATTTTATTTTTATTACAAAACAGATTTTTACTTGCCCATACAATCATCCTGTGTGTATGTAATGTACATACACATCTCCCCTCTTTATGTAGTTTCAGCTTTAACCCATGATTAAAAAGTTTGTAGATCATATCTACCATCACTGTCATGATGGTTCCTGGTTCTACTCCCAGCTTTGGGGTATTTCTGTGTGAAGTCTGCATGTTTTCCACATGTCTTCATGGGTTTTCTCCAAGGACTGACTACCTCCCACAGTCCAAACATATGCAGATTGAAGTTAGATTGATTGGAGACTCTAAAGTGAGTGTATAGGTGTGAATGTGAGTTTTAATGATAGATTGTGTCTGTATATTGGCTCTGTGAAACGCATGTGGCCTATTCAAGCTGTACCCCAAAATCAGGAGTCAGACCCCTCCCACACATGTAATGACCTTTGGATCTCTCCCTGACCCTTCAAACTAAAAGCCTTTTAATGATTAGTTTGTGTAAGTGGGAACATCATAGTTTTCGTGCCATAATTATTCTCTGTTACAACTGCAGTCATTGTCTGTCTGTGGTATCTGTGTTTCCTTTTGTGTTGTTTCTCTCCTGGTGCAAATTGGCCTGTGTGTTGAGTGAATGATCCAGATGCCAGAACAAGGCCATGATCAGAGGACGGCTCGTGAGACCACAAACTGATTAGTTCACTGCGAAATATAAGAAGACTTAAAGATGGTGGAGCCGCCAAAGGGGGAAACACACCCTCTCCCGAACTGCCACATCTGCCTTTGGCTCGCTGAGCTTGCATGCTCCTCTATTGATAGACAATGGGAGTGGACTGCCAGTTTATATTCTAGCACGTTTTCCTCTGTTTGAGATTAATAAGGAATTTTAATAATTGTTATTTGATTTATGGATATTTGGATAGATTATGGTGATACAGTATTTGATTTCTAGGTAGCTCTGTTTGTTAGTTGTTTTAACATTTAGACCACTCTGACACTAAAGGTTATTTTCACATCATCTATAAGTGATTGTTATAATGAATCATTTGAGAAGTCAAAAAGTTGTTCGGTGGCTACTTAGGAATAGGATTAGGGTTATCATGTTTTATCTCGGCCACTCCTGGACAGGACATAACAGCCACATAGGAATAATGTTCCTGTGCAGATTGTTTAAATACTACAGAGACCACAAAGTCCTGACAGGTGATGACCTCAGATGCACACAGCCAAATTAGAGAGAACTCAGCCAATCAAGTTCTGCCATAGGAGGGAGCCATATTGAAACCCTGAAAGGAGAAACAGGGAAACAATGGATTCCGACACGTGGCTCCGGGCCATCACACAGATCGTGACATTTTTGCTGCTCTCGTATGTCTCTTGCAGGAATGTACATGAACTTGTTCCAACAAGGCGATTATCTTGTGCGTTCAAGATAAAAAAAAAATCACCTGTCAGGATTTTAGGGGCTCGGTAAATTTATAAGCAAAAATGAGATCCGATTTTGCATCATATATAAGAATCTGAATAAGTGACAACAGCACACAGCATTATAACAAATGTTTTTTGAGTTTTAATAGTTTGATTTTAAGAGGTTACATAGTAGTAAACATACTGGTTATACATGTGAAATTTTAATGTAATCATCCACTCCATCTCACATCATCACCCTCATCCTCTCAGACCTCCTTAGAAAACAAAAAGCTCACACTGCACCACAGCGCAGTGGAGAGAGCAAGCTCACACATCCTCATCTTCATCGTCACCATCATCGTCCACAGCAGCACAGCCTTCACTCTTCCTCATTCAGTCTGGAATACTTTAAATAGTCGTGAGTCCGGGGTTGACCCCCCCCCCCCCCCGTTGTCAGGCTAACCGGTGAGAGTTCACGCCGAGCACCACGGTATTTTTGATTGCTACTGGCTTAGTGGAAACAGTCGTATCAATTCGCTGCTCTCGTCGTGGCGCCTGTAAAAACCTTGATAAGTTCTTTTTCTTTTTGGTGGAGCTTTTCAGTTGTACCGTTACTTTAAGAATGGCGAACATGGAAGGAAGTGAAGGATGCATCACTTCCTCCTCGTTTAAATCAAGTACCACGAGTAGACTTCAAGTAGAGTATGGAGTATGCATTACATCCCAGCCAGGTTGTCTCGTAATGCAAAGCACGGTGAAAAACATCTGAATGCCCGTGAAAACATGACGTACAAGTCAAAAAAAACGCTAACAAATAACATAATGAATCAAAATAAATGTAAAAAAAAAAGGTTACAACAGAAAAGTTAGTTAACAGCATTTCAGAACTAAAGAAACAGAAAATGAAGGACACAGAAAATACATGTCTCCAATAGAAAATACAGTTAGTGTGTCTTCATTACATTTGAACTACATAGAGCATGTAGCAACATACAACTTGCTATAGCACTTTAACACTCAGACACATCTGATCCAGAGCCACGCTGATGTGAAGCCCCGAAATGGATTAAGAACACTTCATCAACGCTACGTTTGTTGAGGTGCACAGGGATGGAGAGCACAGGCGTGAATGTGCTTACTGGTAGAAGTACAGATGGCTGAAGAATTAAGGGAAAGACCTGGAGATTAAGTGGAGAAACCGTTTGTTAGACAGCGCTCTCCACCACCATCATCACTGACGGATTCAATTTAAAAGGATGGTGATCATCCCTCTAGGAGAGTCCAGAGACAAACACCTCACTAAGACACTTCATGTTGGTTTTTCCTTTGATCACTCAACCATCTGTATTCACTGAATACTGTCCATGATTGAGACAGTGTTGAAGCTTCCAAAGCAACATATCTAAGAGGGTTTAGACATAAAGCTGTGGTTTCCATAGAAACAGGCATGTTTTGTAGCCTTTTTGTCCAAAAGCAGTTCAGGGCAAAGCCATATATCACAATATTAAACAACGTAAATATCACTCCAGTATTGAAATACTGAATTAATCTGACATTTGTGTCATATGATGTTTTTGATATACGTCTTTGGTTCCAGAGATGTAGGTCAGCTCTCTAATCTTAAACGCTGCTAACTGTTGGTCAAGCAGAGTGGTTATCAGCTAAGGCTACTTCCAAACTGTAAAAAACTTTTTCGTTTAAAACAGGGTTTTCAAACTAAAACGATCTGTGTCCACACAAGCACTCAGGCTCTGTATCAGTTTTAATCCCCGTCCACAGTAACACACCTGAAAATGCATGTATCACGTGACGACGCATGTGTGTACCGGTGTAAACAGGAAGCATTTGTTTGTTAGTGGCAGAAAGAGCTACGTTATAAACAATAAGCAACAATGGTGAAAGGTAAGAGCAGTGGTTTCTTTTCATGGACTGATGATGAAGTGGAACTTTTAATGAATATCCATGTTGCGTTCTACACTGGTATCCGAAGCTAATGTCGGTGGTTTTATTCTGAAAGAGGGTCATGAGATACGAGCCTGACGAATTGGTGAGGACTACATCGTGACTGAAAAGAACCCCAGAATTTGCCCCAGAATTTTCAACTGGACCAGCAGCATTTCCAAACTTCTCAGTTTTAGCGCAGTAGGTGTGGACACCAGGCATATCCACAGAAGATCTGTTCCAGGTACAGGCAGAGCAGGAGGGATGAGGTGAGGGACAGCAACAAGCTCAGGCACATGATTTGTGGATCAGTTCACACCTCGACAAAATATCTGTGAATGCGTATTATGAGAACCTTAAATACCCTTTGAAACCAAAGAGTAATACCAGTGTCATTTAGAGTTGTAGCTTATCTATTATTGTCTGTGTGAGCATATTCCTTGCCATCACTTACTGTGGTGATGACTGTCATGCTATTTAAATCTGTGTTAAAGGCAAGATAAGCCTGATTGAAGCATTGGCACAACCAACAAAAACACAATGATGTTAATCTTTAAATATGAAGGCATTTGCCAATTAAGATTCAAAGAATTTTATCAATGGAGTCAATACATGTTCACCAAGCTTTTCCTAAATTCAGAGGCTCTTGAAACTCTATTTAGGTCAGAATACTTGTGTAATACCACCTTAAACAAGGCTGGACATACTTAAGAAAAGTGTCCAAAAAACACACCTTGATTATTGACCCTGTACCACAGTGGAGGTGTTTTGGAGGAATAATATTGTGTAAGAACAAGACAACAGAGGAGGGACACTGGAAGGTAAATAGGGACAGATCATGCGACAGAATGACGCGGCGAGTCCGACTCTGTCAGATCAAACAACTGATATGAACAACACCACATCTGACTCATTCCCCTACACGGAAATTAATCCTGCACTGATTCACATCTGTGTGCTTCCTTCTTCCCTTCCTCCACTATAACAGGTCTGGTAGGTGGCTGTAGACCGAGTCCAGCAGCGTCTGGCTGGCCTCCTGGCTCTTGACTCCGGCAATCTCAAAAAGGCGATCCAGCTTGTCCTCGGCGTCTGGGATCTCCTCGATCACGTGCAGCTCCTCTGGGTTCAGGATGTGCAGCATGTCGTCAAAGATGGGCTGTAGGTCGCATGGGTCCAGACGCACCTGCCGGAGCACAGTGTCTTTCTTCTCTGGAGGGAAAATGGAGAAGAGAAATAGTTGTTGAAATAGCTGCTGTCATAAATGTCTTGATTTAATTGCATCTAGTGGTGAAGTTACATATTGCAGCCAACTGAGTATCCCTTGCCTCACATCCACTTTCAAGTGTTTAGGAGAAACTGTAATGGCCATCAAAGTATGTAAAAATCTCTAAAGCCAGTGTTTGGTTTGTCAGTTCTTGTCTACTGTAGGAACACGATGGGGTCCATGAGGACCCGCTCTTGAGTAGATGTAAAGGGATCATTCTAAGGTAAACACACACAAAAAAGAAAAACACACAAAACTTTTAGCAACTAAATAAGCTTATCTATATATGAAGCTGGACGACATGATAGGAAATGGGATGTGGATCATAACAAAAAGTCAAAGTACATGTTAAATAAATTCATCCCAAAGAGGGTTTCTGCCGATATTTGTTTGAGTGTTTGGTTTTAATTAGTGGTTTGATACAATAAAAACTGGGTGACTGACATGACTGACAGCTGACTTGTGATTGGTCAAGAACGTGCATCATATTAGGACATAGGGCAACAGAACCCATATTATGTAACTTGACTTTCATAAAGAGTGTAAGTTCTAAGCATGTTCCTAAGAACTAACATGAACAGGTCAAAAATACTTATCTCTGAATGACAGGTAAAGTCAACATGTGGAAATTAACAGCCATTAACAGGAAATCTGGATGACTCTTTTAACATTACTTTATAAACTGTTTTCATTAAATAATGTAGATGTTTCTGTATAATTTTAATTTACAACATATTTTGGACAAAAAACTGTTTTCAAATTTGTATTCTTTTCAGGAATATTCCAAAACAGTTGAAAGAATAGTGCAGATTGATCTCTAAACAATTTTTTATCAACATGAATTTTGGCTTATAAAATATCTGATGTGAGCAAATCTATCAGTTTGATTTAAGAGCAATACCCAGAATGACCACTTGAGGGCGATGGGCACCAACACATCCATGTTTGAAAGGAAGGCAGCTGCTGTCACATCATTTTCATGAAGTCTGAGTCACAGTGAGCATCAGAATAATTAGTCAAGGGTGTTAAGAATGTGAATTAGCTCATAAAATCAGTATCTGCACAAGCAGGAGTATCCAGTGGGTGATAAATAATTATTTATTAATGAAGCTCTGGGATTTTAAAACTTATCAAAATGATCTCTACAGGTCAGTTGATACACTGAAAGTTGTCGGCCAAAAAGTTGCCCCAGATGAGAAATGGTGTGACTTTCAACACAGAGGGTTTTTCCACTGAAACTCTGCCACGATAAAATCTCTCTTCATGGGAAATCTCGGGCATCGCGTGACAAAAACAAGACACATTTTTTTCCTGTGTCATCATCTGAGTTGCCTCAGGTATAGTAACACTGACTGTTATTGATGCTAGATGAAGGGAAACAGTGCGTAGGTATTTCTATTTCATTTTCGGGCTCCAATGTATAAGATCACATACTGAATGTTGCTCCCACATAAAACATTTGATATCTCCAAATGAATATGATATCAATCAGACACAATGGAAACACACATTTCACACTCGAGAGTATGAACACAGTATGAGGATTTGTTCACGTGTATAACCATCAGTCCCCATCATAGGTCATATCACTACTGCCATGTTATACTATGCTATTAATAGCAGAGTGACTCTCTCAGTGTCAATATGCTGATTCTATATGTTGAATTATTCACAGGATTATTGATTCATGTTTTCATAACTCAGAGACGTTTTCTTACCCTTTAACTGCAGATGAGTTTTATCTTGTGTTTTTTTCTCTAACAAGAAAAAGACTAAGGGGTCTGCTGTTAGACAGTTATGTAGTTTAACAAAATAAAATAAAATAAACAACGTAGCAATTTAGTAGCACTTATATGGCACTTACCTATAGCACTTTGTAGTTTGGCTTTTTTGGAGAAATTTTACTTTCTTGATTCTTGTTGTTCTGGGTTTGTACCCTCATGGTTGAATGCACTTATTGTCAGTCGCTTTGGATAAAAGCGTCAGCTAAATGAAATGTAATGTAATGTAATGTATATCGCCTGTAAACCATTTAGAATTGACTGTGTCTTCTTTTATAAAGAATGGCCTCTGCCAAAGAGATTATGTCTATTTATTTATCAGCAGTATTTACACAAAAAAGTACTGACCTAATTTACATTGAACTTGGTAGAGGAATGACGCATGTGCCAGGGAAGAATCCATTACATTTTCAGGTGTATCTGGATCATTTACGATGAATATATATTTTTTTTCTCTGAAGTCTGGTGTACATTGTTTGATATAATCTCTGATGAAGGTCTGTTGATACCCTTCTAGTCTTATATGGACTTAACACAAGAAACACATTCAGTTTAAACTTTAGTAAGTAGATTATACCCCTTAATATATTTTGGGTTGCAACTTAACATTAAAAGGTTCAGTGTTTAAGATTTAGGTGAAAGGGATCTATTGGCCGAAATTAAATATAAAATGACCCTAGTGATGTTTTCTCTAGTGTGTTTCATCTAAAATGTACTGATAGTTGTTTTCTTTACCATAGAATGGGCCTTTATATTTAAATACATATATATAATAATATTTACATCGGGAGCAAGTCCTTTTTACAGTAGCCCAGACTTGACACACTAAACACCTTTTTATGACAACTCAAGGCTACAGATTCTCTTTCATGTTGGCCTCCATAAAGAGGACCCGCACCTGATGTAAATATAACGTATTTTATATTTGAGGGGTATTCAGCTGCAACATGCAACTCCACCACTAGATGTCACTAAATTCTACACACTGAACCTTTCAAGTCAATTTGACGGATGCCAGTATTTTTGTTTGTAAATAAAGAGTTTGTAAAAACTATGTAACTAAAAGTTAGTGAGCACTCACATGTGCATGCTGCTTTAACACTTGACAGAGGGAGTGTTTAACACTGATCGTAATGAAAATGAAAACAGTCAATCACAGTTGTCTGGTCAGGGCACACAACATAGCTGCCTCTCATGCTAACGGGTCATGCTAACGGTCCAGCTAATACTAAAGGGAAGTACATGGAAAGTAAAATGCACAACTAGATGAACAAATACCAGGCACAGGCATTAACATGATTCGATTGGCTAGTGACTGCATTTGAGTGTTTGTTTAAACATGATTTGATTGGCCAGAGCCTTTGTTCAGCAACACATGATGTCACCCCATTCAAAATTAAGGAGCACTGTTTCGGCCAATGTGTATGTATATAGGTTGGGTGCCTCAGTGAACCAATGAGCCACTCCTGTTGATTAGCCTCTCACCTTTGGTAATAAAGGATCCGTTTCTGCTGAGGGCGGAGTCTTTGCTGGAGGTGGAGTCACAGCGCAGCAGAGGCTCCGATTCATCTGGGAAGAAGCCTTTGGTGCGGTCCACCGGCGACTGCTCCACACCCATGCTACCACTACTGCCGCTGCCACCACTGCGGTTGCTGCCGCCTCCAACGCTGCTGGGAGAATCCAGCGCCTTGTGGACGGGACTGATGCTTTGGGTTACATTCACCGAGGTCATCAGCTGGTTGATGTCAAACTGTAGGCGGAGACAGAGAGTGGGGAGGAGTGGACAGTGAAGAAAGGTGGAGAAGGGGAGAAGGAAGAGGAGAAACATCAACGTATGATTTACCACACACAGATGCATCAGGCTCATGGAGCACATGAACTTCTGTCCTGCATTTATGAAACACTGAATGCAACATCATTGTACTGTATCTCTGTTGTCTCTCAGGCTACATCCATCGTACACAAAGTACTGTTTTCAAACTAAAACGAACTCTGCCCACACAAGAGTTTTGGCTCTGTTTGAGTTTGAATCCCTGTCCATCCTAACATGCCTGAAAAAGTGTATTGCGGAACACTGAGCATGCACGTGCTGTTGTTTACAGGACTTGCTTGAATAACAGCTCATCTTCTACTCATGAAAACAGGTGTATCATTGTAAAATAGTGATAAACAGAGTTTAACTGAACAACAGCTGTCAGCGGTGTTCTTCAAAGGGGTCATGTGATAGGTGCCTGACTAATCAGCGAAGGCCGCGTCAAAACTGAAAAGACCCAGACGCAAGCGGTTGTGTATGTGTCATTGTCTTGCAACGTTTCTGTTTCTGCCTATCCAGACTAAATCGCTGCCCCGGAGTTCTTGAACTAAAACCGGCCCAGCAGCAGCAGCCAGAGAAGTGTGGACGCCAGGTGTATCCTGAGCAGAGTTGATGCTTTTTCAAGTGAAAAACAAAATAGTGTGGCTTTAGCCTCATTCTCTCAACTCTTCACCCCACATTTACGTTTTCTATCCTCATGTCCTCCTTCTTTTACTCCTATTCTCAATATTCAGTCACTCTTTTCTCTCTCTTCCTCTCCTCTTCCTCCTTGATTCTGTCTGAGGAAGAGTGTTATGGTGATTTCATTGAATGAATATAACTTGCATATTGAGGTACGATGCCTGTATTTTTTCTTGATATATTTTTTCTTCAAATTCTCTTTTTTTCCTTTACCTTTGTTTTCCTTTTGTAATTTAAAAAAAAAATCTTTTTGGCTTCATATCCTGTCATTTTCCTCTACCGCCATCACTTCCTATTTCTTCCACATTTTGCTCCTTCTCTATTGTCATTTCTTGCTTTTCTCTTTTTTTCATCTCTCCACTCTTCACGCTTCCTTATTAAAAGTTTCATCTTCCTCTTCCTCAGACACATTTTCTCTATTTCTCCCCCCATCTCCCCATCTTCTCCTGTCTCTCTTTCTCTATATTGTTGCAAACTCCTTTCTCTCCCTCTCTCTCTCTCTCCCTCCCTCTCTCTCCCTCTCTCTCTTTGGTGTGGTAATGAACCTGTGGTTTGAACCAGTAGCGACTGGTTTGGGGATGAGATCATGAGACCACGTCTTGTTTTTCTCTGCATGAACCCACTCTAGCCTGAAGGTCACAGCACTGTAGATGTTATTTCACTCATCACACACGCTGGAAATGAAAAGAGAAACACTTTTTTTTTGTCTGATTGTTTCCTGTTCATTTCAGTATCAGGTCTGTTGAATGAGCTCCAACAGGACACAGAATCGCCGGCGCTGTTCTCTGTCTCTCGTGTTTTCTTTCTCCGTTCTGTAATGTCTGGGTCACCAGGCTGAGCGTGATTCTGACAGAACAAACACGCTCTGTCTCGCTCACAAAGGAATGCATACATGCGTGCACAGACACATGTGCACACGGTGAGGCTGTCGACTGTCACAGAGCAGCAGATGCAACTGGAACGATTGTTTTTAGTGAGCAGAATGCAGAAAAATAAAAACACAGACCCAGAGGGGGCGACAAATTTAGCAGCCTCAGGGGACAGGAAGTATGTAAGATATGTAAGACACACACGAGGGGGGAAAAAGTCTAATATTCAATGTGGCAGAGACCTAAACGTGTTCAAATTATTTATTTTTTAATTTCCTATTATTCCACAATTTGCTTAACAATGGCTTCCAAAGTCTGAATTTACATTTTATTTAATTCAGCTATCTCAGCATTTTCAGCTATCAGGATTTAAAAAGATTGTCATTTCTCTCTTTTTTTAATCACATTAAAGTTGAATTAAACTTTATCCCTCAGTAACATCTTGTTTCACATTCTTCCTATAGCTAGACCACATACTGTGATATAGGGCCTGTGTCCAAACCACGGAGAAAAAACCCCACTGTTCTATACAATGAACGCTGCTTTCATTTAATTACCCTGTGATGTAATAGATAGTTCAGCCAGTCGCAGCAGCTTTAAAACGATCGTCCACATCCAGAAGAGAGCAACAAGGAGGAGTCACTGCTGAATACAAACACAGAGCAGTTGAATACCACTCTATGCAGTAATGGCTTCAGTGTCTTGCTAAAGAGCACAAAGGAAGTCAAGAACATTTCTCCAACTTCTCTTCTTAACATTTACATTATATTGGAACACAAGTCCTTCTGGTTAGTGGACAATCACTTTAACCCCTTAGCCACAGCCGCCCATCATCAGCTACAATCATTACAGCCTCAAATACCAGCATTTTTCAGGTTAAAAACTGGGTTTTGTTGTCTTACCAGGTTTATGCCAAAACTAGATGTGATGTTTATGTGATAAGGTAATAAAGTGTCCAACCAGCATTGGTGGTTATATGTGTCTAACAGAAATTCCTTTTGGTAGATTAACTTCTAGTCCTAGTTTGAAAATCCAGGAGGTCAAATTACCTCCATCTATTTTTCCTCTGAATAACCTCTGATTTGTGTTATGTCTTAGTTGGTAACATTATATGGGGTGGAGCAGTAGCCTCTCTCTGCATGATATACAGGATGTGACAAATATTACCGGCCCACTGCCACGTGAAAGCCCTGTCCCTTCACTGACCACCCAGAGTGAGCACTCTGGTACTCGTCTGCCACTTTGTCTGAGGCCACACGGACTCTGATTACTTTATGCTGGCAGCATGGGCTGCTAAGGATGGAGGTGCAGCAGCACTGTGTGTGTGTGTGCGTGTGAGAGTGAAAAAGAGAGGTAGAAAAGGATCAGGCTGAGTTGCTGACTACCCCTGTCAGCACAGCACGATGGTCCGTAGGGGATGTGGGGCTCACACACTCACACACACACACACACACACACACACACACACACACACACACACACACACACACACACACACACACACACACACACACACACACACACACACACACACACACACACAGCCCAGCACTCATATGTCCACACACATACAGAGTCAGCCAGCCTCACTGGCAGAGCAGGCAGACTGCTGCAGTGTGGAGGGCACAGGGGACAGAACCACACAAGGGTCAAACTTTGATTAGTTAGATCAAAACTGTTACAGCAAGAATCTCAATCGCTATTAACTAAGTTGCCGCTAAGATAGAAACTCAGCCCATACCCACGGTTAGAGACTCTATGATGTCATGGTGCATTCAGCCCAGACGGCATTAAAGCATACCTAATGTCAAATACACTCACAAACATATGCACATAATCTCTCTGAATTACCTTTAATAGAATAGTCACAGTTTCTGGGAAATCCCCCCCCCCCCCCCCCCCACACACACAAAGTAATGGATGTGGTTTCCATTTTACTATCTTATGGGGCTCGTTGTTGAAGCAACTGAAAGGCGTCTAATGGGACCTAAATCATTAACACCCAATTAGGGCAGAAATTGCATTTGATTGTGCATCATTGTGGCAGCAACAGGGGGAAATGACTACTGTGGGCTGTATGTTTTTGTGGAGTCACTTTGTAGAGGAGACGACGTGGAAAAGCAAAGAGGAGGGAAGAGGACAAACAAGGAGGGCAGATGAAAGATGTCTGTGTGCGTGTGTCACTAAAAAACAGATTCCATTTCAGTTGTATAACACAAATTACAACATGCTTATTCTTGAGCTTATTCTAACGTGGCAGACTACGTCATCTTTCAATCGGTGTCCATCATTAAAGGATTACTGTAATTTTCCCCTTGTACTTTTCCTGCCAAGTTTTCAAATTGGATCCCAGGAGATTAAAAAAGGCCTCAGAATTATTGTCGACACATCCACAAGGTAAAAAAAGGTCCTAATGCAACTGCCCTTCAACTGTACACATCTTATCCTCACTGTAATGTAAATAATATTTAAAATTAAATGAAATCATATACAACATACTACACTGTATCTACAGTAATTTACAACTTTATAACAGCCTCCTAACTTTATCTCCAGGAAAACTAATTTGGCATCAACAAATACTCGGTGGGAATTATTGTTTGAAAAGCAACAGCGGCATCAGTGCCAAAAATACTTTATATTACCAAAGACCTTGTTGAGATCTCCTGTGTTTGACTATAAGCAATCACCTGCTGGGTTGTCCACTAAGCAGACGTTTGGTAGTTCAATCCCAGTCACCCCCCCATTCAGCGTGCCAAAGTGTCCTGGCAAGATACTGAACCCCAAATCGCCCCTGACGGCTGTGTGTGATCTGATTGATCGCTAAGTGATAGAGTGCTGCACATAGATGCACTACGAATGTGCGTGTGAACAGACCTCAGCTCTGCTACTGGAGTCACATGATCCAGGACACTGCTGTTTGATCAGACAAGTGCTTTCTGCAGTGTAGACCTGCTCTCTGACTTTTAGACAACTTTGCAGACATCCTGATCTGGACTCTGCTTTGAGTTGATAAGGACTAAAAATAGAACAGTAAAAAAAGAAAATCACCATTTCCCCCTCGTATTTGTTGTGTTTGTGACTCTTCCCTCAGGAAGGCAGCTCCATCTGCTGCAGTCTTTGACAAGAGGCATCTATCAACCATACACAAGGGGTTTATCAAAATGAAACAGTATTGCTGCTCTTTAATCACTTAAACATTGTACATACTGATGCCCTGAGCCTGGTGCAGCAGTGTCTCTGTTTTTTAGATGGACAATGAGAGTTATTTGTGTCCTGTCAAAATTTGGAAGATTTATTGCTGCTAAAAGTTGCTGCATTTGATCCATTGATAAAGAGTTTTCAAACTAAAACAGGGGCCAGACGTATCCGTAGCAGAGTTGATGCATTTTTAAATGAAAACTTAGTAGTATGGATGTCTTCTCAGTTAAGTGGAGGGATGAGACATTCTTCCATTATTTGGTGTTGATGATGGTGGTGCTGATAAAATGTTGTTCTAAATTTCATATCCTTAATGAAGGCACATGATCTTGTTCCTCCAGGTTTTGATTTGACACCTATCGATATACTTTATATGTAAGCAGAACTTAAGTCTAGACATTTTGTTTAAATCTCCACACAGGTACTTTGAGGTGATTACACACAGTCAAGGTCTGCTCAGCAAACTCATTTCTTGAAGGGTGCTTCAGCTCACAGTGAGGATGAGGAGAAATGAGAGCGAAAGTCAGGGGAATCACGTCTGTCACTCTTCTTTCTGTTTCCGACTCATCCGCAGCTGACATAAAATTTGAAACATCCATCAGACAGCTGACACTCGGTTGTTCCAGCAGTGACACAGATTTTCCTTTTTCTTCAATGCTCAATGGCAAATAGTGACCTTATGTAACAGATGCATCGACATTTTTCAGTCACATTGACGTGCTGTGAACCTGACCCTGACCTTTTGAATGGCCAATATACTGTATGTCTGTCACAGCAACTTTGTTTTTTGTCTTTGACTATAGTTGTAATCAGCTGTCCCCATTCTGATCCAACTTTAATTATATTTCCACACTTGCCTTTATGTTTAGCCTTTACTGACACTATGTTACCCATAATAACCCTGTGAGCCACCAACCTCCAGTCAAGGCAATGCTCATTTTCAGAAACAACACCTCCAGAGGTATAACATTACAAATTAACTTGTGTGACCCCATGTGGGAATGGTTTGGCCTCACACCCGGACAGCTGGACTATTTACTGCATGTCATTCCTGTCACACTCTCGCTCCCCATTTCCTGTCTGTGCATCACTGTAACTATCAAATAAACCTAAAACACCAACTTTGATATTAGGTCTGTCCTGTCAAAGTCAACCACTTAAATCTGTGTGTTCCCTGTTTTTAGGCTGTGACTGTGCATATATTGAGTCGCTCACAGAAGGTGGTATCAATATAGATACAATAAAATCCTAATGTTGCATATTGCATCTACCGCTACAACAAGTGTATTTCTGTCTTTAACAAGGGGGTCCTCCGCGAAGGCCCTGTTCGCCATTCCATCGGCTACAGAGTTTACCCAGAGTTTGCCTTTCACACATGCACAATGCAGCAGGAGGTTCTCTGCAGAGACGCTTTCACAACAGCAACAAATCCTCCACATTATTCAGGCAAGCAGCTGGGTGCAGCAAACAGAGACAGGAAGTGACGTATTAACATTGCTAAGGAGATCACGTGATTTTCTTGACAACACACGCACACCGGTGTCGGCTCTTATAACGCGTGTCACCTTTTCATCAACCCCCCACTCGCTGGCAATGAATCCAGCGGTGGATCCCCTGCTGTGTTCACACATGGACTTCTCCTGGGTCTCTAAATACATTTTATTAGGAGGCCAGGAGGAGAAAGTCTGCAAAAACTGCAGAGTGTCTCATTAGGACATTTGTGTTCACACATGCACCTCCTCCAGGGAAAATATGGAGGAACTGGGGAGTTCAGTGCGTGTCTGAAAGCTGATTTAAAGACACATTTTTATAGGTGTGCTTTCTCCTAGTTCGGATCTTGCTGTCTATTTCATAAATTTTCTAATGTTGTATTTTATATATTTTTTTATCCGTTTCTCATCTGTAATTTCATGATGATCTAATTTTTCGTATATTTGTGCTCTAATGCTGTGTGGTTCAAAATGTTTTTTTCCTACCGTTTTAACTTACAAAGCACTTTGTAACAGTTAATTTAAGGTGCTATATATATAAACCGGATTATTATGACAGCACTGACCTTGAAGAGGGTGGTCAAGAGCACTCACTCGATACAAATCTCTAAGAAATTAGAAGAAAAAAAAGAAAGAAAGAAAAGTGGATGGTGATGAAGGATCCAGTGCGTCCCCAGTGTTTGTGGTTTTCTGTGTGTGTGTGTGTGTGTGTGTGTGTGTGTGTGTTGTGAGACAATTACAACACAAGACTGATACCAGGCAGGGCATGAGGGGCCAATGAGTGAGATTAGTCATGTGAGGCGTTTACTAAAATTACAGGCGTCTGGCTGCACACATGAACCAGACTGCTTTAATGTCAGTATGTGTGATGGAGGCTGAGCTCGGCCCCTATAGAGGAGCAAAGACAAGCGAGGGCAGAGGCACTGTTTGTTTTGAGTGTCCATGCAACACTGATTGATGAGTTAGTGGTGTGTCATGTTGAAGTCATATTTGTGTCTTCTCTCTCTCTACCAAAGAGTAATAAAAATCCCTCCATAAAGCTCTGTTCTTTCCCCCATGTCAATGCACTGACAGAGCAGATGCTATAAAACTACCTTGCAATGGCGACCACTTACGTATGAGGGAGTGTGTTTGCCTCGATCTAGCTCTATCTCACCAAATGACTCACATCATTTGTCTCTGCACTTATGATCATGACTTCTGGGATATGTGCAAATTGACATTGACGGCATGGGCTAGGTGACATCTACTTGTGTCTATTCATTTTAATCATATGCAATTACACATCTGAACACACAGCAAAATGTATGAGGGTAAATGTTGAAAATCAATGTGCGGGGCTGGTTCCAGACCTCAAACGTTGTGTGCCTACAGCTCGAGTTTGTTCCATGCTTCAAAAGGTTCTTCCAGTTTCGACCAGTAGGAGGACAACTAATCAGAGTTTAGAAGGTGAGGTCAAGAATGGGGATGTACTCTTAACACAAAATTAGCCGGCGAGCTAGTCATGAAAAAGAGAGACAGAATTATAGCAACAAGTGTGCATGATCTCGTGAAATGTGAAAAAGGTTATAGCTCCGAAACATCCATCCCAACAGCTCCCATGTCCTGAAAATGACAATGGCAGGACTTCGCTGGGCAGGCAGGGGTAACTCTCAAAGCTTACTATGACCTCAAAAGGACTGAAACTTCCTCCCTTGCTAACTCACTTATCCCAACAAGCATTTCCCAAAACTCTTTAGAGGACAGAGTCTGCAGCAGTGAGTGTAATTACTGTTTAAACAACAAATCATTCTCCGGAAGACAGCTGTTGCTTTAATGCGAGGAATGCAGCTGAACTACAGGGACTGGCTGCAGCGGGACACACCAGAAAGCTTTCCTCACAGATTTGATTTCAGAGGGAGAGATGCAGGGAACACAGTGTACTGAGGCTGGTGCCAGTGATGTTGACGGAGCCGCAGATTGAAAAGATGTGGAGACAGCAAAGGTCGCGCTTGTTTTCCTGACACCAGTGTCGTAGTACTCAAGTACAGGAGTCATGATTCTACTTGGACTTGAGAACCGATGGAGTCCAACACTGGCTCCATTTGGACTCGGATGTTGGAGACAAGGACTTTTTTGATAGTTTTTTCTAATAGGCCTCAATAATTTCACATAAGATAATATGATGATAACTATAATAAAACTGTATCATTATTGAATGTCGTGCATGGGTGGGCATTTGTATTTACCAGCCTACAAGTAGTTTCCTATATATCACATCAGTTAATGATGTATTAACAGATGCCCTGAACCGTGCGCTGTGATTTCATGGATTTGACATCAAGATCTTTGCCCACCAAGTCTGTGTTTTACACACAAAATTGTGGTATATTTAAAATCTCACATTGTGTCAATCACAATGACACACCAACTCAAAAACATCCGTCAGTCATTTAAGTTTTCGGAGCAGGTTCGATTCGCTGTGTTATTCAAAATTCTTTTTATTCCTTACGAGTTCTCAGGATTGGATGTTTTCGATTTCTTTTCCTTTTTTCAAGAAGTGAGAGGAGCACAAAATCATTTCTCAACTCCATTTTATCTCCCACTGTGTTTTCTTTGGAACGAATAGAATGAAATGCATCGGACTCATTGTGCAAGGTTTCTGTGCATGACGATTTTGATAGGATGACGCACTAAACTCTTCAGACTTGACTTGGAATCTTCTTCTTCTTCGGAGGAGGAGGATTCAAGTTTAGGTACTCGACTGCAACTCTAACTGACACACTTCTGAATAAATGTGTTAATGTGTTCAGTAGAATGTCTTGTCCAAAACCATTTATCAAACCTACCTGTGGGTTGTCCTCCATGACACAGCGGATTTTCTCAACTACATCGATGCGGCGCTGTCGGTGCAGGGCATTGATCAGCTTGGCCAAGTTGGCGTCGCTGTCCCGGATGGTCCAGTGCTGCAGCGCTGCATAAGCCCTCTCGTGATCCGATGAGTAGCCATTGGAGAAGGCTGCCACCTCACGCTCTGTGGCGTTAGCCAGCGACTGATAGATGTCGATCCAATGGGTACCCACGTGGGCCGCCACCAGCTTCAGGATATCCACCCCTAAGCAGAGAAAGAGAAAGAGAGAGAGAGATTAGAGGATCCAGGTTTAAAAGAAAAGAGGGCATGTCATCATTCTTTAACCACTGATAAGTCATTCATTCCAATAAAAAGAAAACAAAATGAGACTCTTGTGATTTCTGGATTTCTTCCTAATTGAAGAATGTAGGCCAGCAGCTGTGTACTGTGTTGGATGCCACAGCAAACAAACTGCCTTAAGTGAGCTCCATACAACACACCATTGTTCTCTTTCCATCATTTACCCTGACCATGCATGTATGACTGTGTTTCTGAAATGATGTGTGATTACATACAGTTTGAGTTTGTAGGTCTGTCATGTATTACTCCTTTTTTCCCTCTTTTTCTTCGAATTTAACCTGTGGATATCATCAGGTTCTCCCATCTCTTCTCTCATGTTGTAGAACATCATCTAGAACATTAGCTCCTATAGATGTTGCAGGATAAACTGAGTGGCAGCAAGATGATTAACAAGGCTGGAGAGTAGGCAAACAATTCACAGTCTGCATAAAAACTGTTTGTTCTGAAATGTCTCTCATTTCTTGGTGGAAAACTGCAAATCGACCTCATCTGGCCTCCAGAAATATTCAAATGAGATATGAATATTTGTGGCTGGAATAACACTATGTGACATTAGGCTGTAACCACACTTCGCTTCACTGGTTAAGTTAATGTTATATATGTCTTTGGTGGATCTGTTGAAGCTTTCTTAAGTCTGCAACATTACTCAAGTGGCATCACTGGTGTCTGACTCCACATGAGTTACAGGTAATAGTTGAGCTTAACCCATACTAGGGACTAAAAGTCAATACATCATGTCCACAACATTGGTTCAGGGCAAACAGACCTACATTGATAGCCATGACATAACCCAGAGGATGTATCCTGCTGACTTTTGCAATCCCATGACTTCTCCTCCAACACGAGGAGGAAATTAGTGGATTTCCATTGATTTTGGTAAACACATTCATGTCCCCCCTCAAAATGAAACAGCAACAGGTTTTTTGTTTCATGTTTCGTTTGTGTAAGTTCACACCACCAACTTTCAAGGAAGGCCTTGAAAACAGAAGTCACATGGACTCAGTGACAAGTGTTGACATGTGCAAGCAGTACAAGAGGTCAAAGATTTTATGGGGAGCGGTCAAAACAAACACTTTACAAGTTCTTACTTAGCATGATGGACCTGTCGACACTTGATGTTATTTATCTGGGGGTGTGGTAGTGTAACTGAGGAATCATGGGCTAGGTCGCATTTCGCCCTAGATTCACTTCTTCAAAATCTGTGGTGGTTATATACTAACTACACTGATGAATGTTTAACACTCAAAGTTTTTTTTCCCTTTTCAGATCCTCTGTTGTTTGTTATACCACACAAAATTTCCTGTAAAATCACACGTTTTGTTTGCCCATGTCTTCACTGACCCCCACTACAGGCATTCTGTGGGAAAAGCTGCTTACTCAGCCACTCCCTATCACATATCATCCACACGTGAAGTACGTACACAGGCAAGTATGTGAACAATTACATTCATGTTATGATTATTAAAATGGCTTTGAGACATTACATTTCCATTTAAACCTTTTTATTATTTTCCTCACAATCTCTCTTGTGACACATGAATATCACCTCTTGTCAATTTGTCCTTAACCATGAATAATCATTTTTCATAGCAGCTCTCCCTCTCCAACATTCTGCTGTCTGTTCTCTCTGCTCCACTTCCCCTCTGACTGTTATGGGACTCGACGGTGACTTGGCTGGAAATATAAACGCTGACTCATCTGTTGGTCAAGCAGAAATATAGAGGCTACCTTGTTTTGTTCGACATCAAAAATGTAGTGCTGATGTGTTTGCGAGGGTGAGTATCAACAAAAAGATGTTTAGTATTTAGGAATTTGGCTCATGATGAAGTACATGAAAAATTAGGTTAAGATGCTTCTTTTTACCTAATTAACTAAATTTTTTTTTTGTTGTGTGTTTCCTCAAGGTGGTTCACATATCAAATTACCTTTTTTCTGATCCTCTGATTAGATGATCTACAGTATCTAGTTGTATCTATATTGTAATATGGTAAGTGCTTGTTTACATGTATGCTTGAAGAAGGACCAAAAAACGAATTCTAGAAACAGCTAGGTAACCAGTTTTTATGAGGCTCTTTGACATTTTTACACTACTGAGATTTATTAGCTGTTTCTCAATTCAGGGGATGCATCGTTCGGTACGTTCAGTGTATTGCTGGCTGTCCAATTTCGAAGGCTCCTGCCAAATGGCGACAAATGCGTTCTTCCACCCCTGAGCAACGAAGGATCCAACAGAAGGTACATTTTTCAGGGCAAACCTATCCCAAGATTCATTGCATGTTTGTGACAAAGCTAATGAGCTAACTATCTGTAGCTCACGATGTAATATAAGCGCAGGTCATGATCATGGACTATGATTACAACAAGACTGCTTGATTTACAATATTCCTAATCACATATCCTAACATGAATGGCACTAAATGCTCCATTGCTGTTCTCTTTATTTCTATCAGAGATTTGTTTATCTTTAAATACTCTAAACATTGACGAACCTTTCCATGATGTCAAAAACTGTTTCCACTTATCAATGTTGTAAGTCTTGTAATTATGTTGATGTGTCCATCTACACACAACATCTATTGCACTTCTGTCTGTCCTGGTTGAGGGATCCCTCACATGTGGCTCTCTATGACGTATTGTGTTTCTCTGAGCTGTTTCTACCTTGTTGAGCCCTTGTGACAAATATGTGAATAAGCTATACAAATAAAATTTGATTGATTCATTTGATTGACAAGCTGGTCACACAAATCCTCTCCAGACCAGTCGGTCTCATTTGAGTTTCAGTTCACGCCCTCTGAAGGAGGCGGCCCATGAATTGGGACACAGCTAATGTGTTTATTGTGTGCTTTAGATCTGCGCTGCAAGGTGGATTCTGATACGTTTGAAGAAAGCCACTTAAGAATGTGCACTTTGAATAATGTATCTCCAGGGAGTGGCGCCCTCTGCATTTGAGATTAAGGCTTGGTTAGTTCATGGCAGGTGTAGGAGAGGTAACTGTCTGGCATTAGAGTCAATTTTAGCTCAGATTTAGTTAATGGGAAACATTCACAGAGAAATAGTCAACAACCTTGGTCCTTGGCTAATCTAAGCTAGTTTGCTAAAAGTAAGTGGCATTGAATTGACATTTTTTTTTTACGTCATCATACCTCTGCCTTCCACTTCTCAGGTATAATAGCACGATCTGAATGACTCATTAAACTGTATTTTACTTTCTTGTAATGTGTGGCTGTTACACTTCCAGAGCAACAACACAGCTTTAATTCCTCTTACTTTTGATAAAGCTGAGCCCTGATTAACGTCTACTGCAGCAAACATGCTAAATTCATAAATCCAGGATGATTCAGAGAGACTGGACGAGAGAGATTACCTGGATGAAAGCCAGTGGTAGACATTCATGACTTCACTCATGAAACACACACACACACACACACACACACACACACACACACACACACACACACACACACACACCTGCTCTTACTCTACAGTAATATACTTAAGTGAATCCTTGTGGGACCTAGGACCTCGCGTGCCATCCTTCTGGCCTGAGAGTCTGTCCTCTCCGATCCACCTCACTGGCCATAACACACTGAGACAGAAGAGAAATCCCCCTGCTCTGCGTGCCTCACTGCCACTGGTAGCTGACCACATTTAAATGACCTATATAAGTCTTGTGATGATTCAGTATGTCAGCCTGCATATGTGTTTGCATGGGAAGTAGTTGCATCACGTGCGTTTGTTTGTGTGTGAAGGGTGTACAGATGCCAGTGTTTATAGAAAACTCACATGTCAAACTTTGATATCCTATCACACAGTTGCCTGGAAGGCACCAACTGATGATGGTGTCATCTTTGCAAGTATAACAGCGCATAATTAGACCTTTTTTTGGTTGACATTTGGGTGTTGGAAAGTAACACTGAAGTGTCATGTCCCATCCTACACTCATTATGGAGACTCTCCTCTTGTGAAAGACAATGTGCAGCAGCTTATTATGACTATAGACTGGATATAAAGATGGACGACATGATGGATCATCAAAAGTGAAGCCAAAACACACTCAATCACCCCCTGGTGGTTAGCTGCAGTTTAGGTCATAAACCTCGCCTCATCTTTGGGACATGTGCTAAACCAATTAGAGCACATCAAATGAATTTTAGGTAATAGTGCGGCTCCACTCCCCCATCAGTACTGCAGAGTTTAGGTCCTGGAGCTGGGGTGAGAATTGAAAACTGTAAAGAGTAATTAATTTAGAAAACATCCATAGAGGAAAATTCCAAAACACAGCTGGCCAACCAATGGTGTTACTTCAGACAGTCACCATGCAGTAATTAGCACAAAACTGAAGCTCATGAGAATGTCTTTGGTTTTAAAAGTTTAAACCAAATCTTTTGGCAAATTAAATAGAGCTCTCAATTGTAATGACATGATTACATGGAGAACTCTGTACCAACTGACCAAAAAGCAAAGACATCTGTGGAAATGATAAGGTTTGCTGATGCTTCCCCTCCTCTTATTGGCTGTGACCTTTTTAGCCTTTACGTATCCAACACATCAAATTAATTGAAACATTTAGGTTTCAGGAACAGAGCTAATTAAGGATGGTCATACAGGCCCCATTTCTTAAACCCTCTCTTGCTTCTTATTTCAAGAATAATAAGGTTTTGTTCAAATCAAAAAGGTTGAATGAGGGGAAACATGCCCTCTGGATCCAACAAGTGGTCTCCCCTCTGAACCCTGTTATTGTGTGTAACATGATGTGAAGCAGGGTGCCATGTGCGTCAGCATCTTTACAAATTCCATTTTGTTAATCACATCACATAGTACTCTCAGCTTTGCTCTAATTTGGGAAAACACAATGTTAAATTGGTGAAATGTGTGCGGGATCACAACAGGCGCTTTACACCTACAACCAGGCCCCCCCAAGCTCCGCTCTTCACAATCAATCCCAGGCTGAAGGGAGAGCAGGCTATCCCGGCCCACCCTGGTACTGCACAGCGCAGTATATTCTAACACGTGGCTCCCTGCTGGGCTTGGATGTGGAACTTGGCATTGGATGTTTAACGAGAGATGATGGTGGGCAGGTAGAATGTTGTTTTCCTTCATGTTTTCCTCTGCAATCTACATCTTACTTTGGAAATATATGTTGTAAATAATATGGATGAGACCACAGGAATCCCAACCTACCCCTATCTGATGTGCTCTCATAACTGCAAACTGCACACACTTTACATTACTGCTGAACATTGTGTAGCATAAGGTTTTGGATTGATTTAACCAGGTTTTTCATAAAATTTCCCTCAGGTGGGCCAATGTGTGATATTGTAGGTCATCTTCATTTTGTGTCTTTAACTACAGATTGCTGCTTGTCATTGTCAGTGTGTTGATTATTCCACCTCTGTGTGTTCAGTCACTGAGGGAGCACAGAGAGGGGTGGCCGGTGGCTCAGCTTATCATAGCACATACGCACTTACACTCTCTCACACAAACACATGCATGCTCACACTCTCTCACAAACAGACACACACACACACACTTACAAACACAGTTTCAGAGGTGAAAGTTAGGAAGAGGTTTCCCCTTTGTTTGTGTCTCTTTCTGTCTTTCACTAGGAATTTGTGATTCAGTATTTGACACAAGTCACTGGACTTCTTGAGCAAACACTTGCCACACTATTAAGAAGTAGCCAAGATACGCTTGTTGAATGGGCTGATCTGGGACCATGGACTTTATATAAAGATGGAAGATTGCGTCTCCAATCTTGCAGCGATCACTTTAATTGGAGCCATAGCCAGTATAGTTGCAAGCTGCCTATTGAGGTCCGGCTGTTACATGTGATCGCCCAATCGATCGTCATTCTCAGCAGTCAGTAAAGACATTTTCACTTTTATAGCATCAAATAACAAATTAAAACTTTCTGGAAAAAATGTGGACGTAAACATACATTGGTGTCATAAGAACTAGCTGGAATGTCACACGACCAACTTGGAGAGAAATGTATTTGCTAGGAACTTTTTATGGGTGGGTTGTTGCTGATTCACATCCTTAACATCAAAAAGGTGGTGAAATCTGATATTAAAAGATAAAACATTTGATATTTTGAAAACTTATTAGGGTTGTCAAATTCTGACAGTGACTATTACAGTATTACAGTATTAATTACTCACTTTGTTTTTTTTGGTATGTGATAAGCCTTAGAAAAAGGGTACCTCTTGAGCCACAGCTCAAACTCATGGATCTTTTACTCAAACTGGATTTCCTGCATCATTTAATTTGAATCCTTACTTAGCCTTTTGTTTATCCAGTCTGGTTTACAATCTAGCATGGTCTATCATGGCTCCAGTATGCTTCAGACGAACATGTGTTTTGTGTGTCTTTGTGGTCTTGATGAGATGCATAATTGGGACATAAGGGAGCACACTTTAGGACAATCTCTGCCTGGAGGTATTTGTGGTCTTGCACATCGTTGTACAAATGAAAAGTCAGATGCTGATGGTGTTTGTGCTGAGTACTAAATTTTAGGGCAAAGGTGGGTACAACAGCACGGTCAGCTTGTTGTAGCCTTAAACTAACCTTTATACAACCTTGTTGTGATTCCCTTTCATTTCATTTGACTGCAGCACCCTCGTTACAGATAAACAAAAAGTCTTTCAGATCCTGTGCAATAAAAATCTGGCCTGTGGCCCTGGAATGCCCCATTCAGTCCTGCTGTGAAGGAGTAGCAGTTTTCACTACTTCCTGGCGGGTTTCGAAAATGCCAAGTACTGTATGTGTGTGATCTGCGCTTTGACATTTCCCTTTCTTTTTTTCCTTTATTGCCCCTAGTAAAGGGGCATTACAACCTTCAAGGGGAGCCAGCTGTGCACCTTGGAAGGATTAAGAAGCTGTTTTGTTTTATTTTCCAGAGATTAAAAAACAGTGTAAAATGGCTGTTTGTGTTGCGTGCGCATACGTACATCTCCAGATAAATGCATACACATGGGCACAGAATTACTCACCCAATCAAAACGCACATATACATACCTTACACAGAGACACACACATCTAGTTTTATCTTGTTATGTTTCCACAAATATTTACCCGTAGTGGCAAAAGTTGGAAAAAAGTAATTTGTGAGGGTGGCAGCATAGGTGACAAAAATGAGCATCATTATATAAATTCTTTAGTAGCTTTAGCTTTACTCCTGCTGTCAACAATATTATTGGCAATATCATCTATGAACATATCTGTATAAGACAGAAGACATTTTGTTATCAATTAAAACAAATCAGAATCAGTTCCAATCATTATCTGTTACCATAGATGTGTTCCTGTCTCCTACCAACATCTTTCAGAAACCATGACCATATCGTTTTAATAACTTAAGCACTCATGCAAATTGGTATTGTAACAGACGCGTGGAGCTTTGTTTTGTGTCCAGTTTAAAAGCCAGCAGTGCTCTCAATTGTGAGGACAAGGAGTGAGAGGCACTGTTGCAAGAGAATCCAGACGTCCCGTGAAATCAAATCTGCAGGGAACAGGCAGCTCAATGTTGCCAATTTTCCCACTAATTATGTAATTACTTTAGTTATTGGCATTGTTTTAAGTTATAGCCATTGTCGGGAAATTAAAGTGGATATGAGATCCACTTTAATTACAACGGAACAACATTAAAGCACCATTAATTTAATTTTTTCTGTTTTTTTTGACCACTTGAAGGCAGCAGAACAAGCTTTCAGTAGGACACTGACATGCTTATAAACTGTTATAACCTCATAAAGTTGTTATGACAAACAAGCAAGCAGTTGCTTATTTACATAACCAGCAGACTCGGATAACTATTAGCATTCAACTGAAGTTGTGCTTTTAACTCAACTTTGGTCTCACCTGATGGCTTGCTTTGCTTCTAAATGATCCACTTATAAACCAGCTAGATGCTAACTTTAGCTGCCTCCTGTTTGGTGCGGATTAGGGTTGGGCAAAATGCAAAAATTCTATAGATTGAGAACATGGGCATGCACATCAAAAATATGTAGGTACAACAAAATACACATAATATTGTACAACTCTAAGGCCCTGTTCAGACTTGGTATCAACAACCGTCTTTAGAGATCTGACCACAAGTGGGCAGTATTAAATTTGTGGTATTAAAATGCGTCAGCAATGTGTTTCGTGAAGACCAAATCATCTTGTTTTTAACTAAGTCTGAGTTTACAAATGCATGCGATGATGCTGTGTACATATGTGTGTATGTGTCTGTGTGTGTTTGCGTGAGTGAGAGAGAAAGAAAAGGTGATCAAGTCAGAAGGGCCTGAATGAATGAATATATATATATATATATATATATAGATAGACAATATTTTTCATCTAATCGCCAAACCTTAGTGTGGAGTGGATAGCACAAAGTCAGTATACCAGCTTTTGAGAGAGAACCAGTTTACCATAAAGCTGAGAGGAACTGTTGGGTATTACTTTTTTGCGCGTTCATCACTTCAAGTAAAGCACTTTCCCATTACCACTGATCAATTGTTCATACACAGACTATCCATTACTGCAGCTTTAAGAACAACAGTTCTTTTGATTAGGATTTGAAATCAACATAACTGCAATGGACAGTGGTAAAAACGTAACTTTATTCTTTAGGTATCTAGTCTAACAATACACAACTCCTCCACTATCTCTCTCTCTCTGTATTTCCTTCTCTTTATAGCTCTTTTTATTGTCCGATTGACCCACTAATGTGCTTTGCCAACCAAGCAACAACCCCAGTGCAGCTAAAACCAGATTATTCCAGTTCTCTGTGGTCAGTCACGGAGGGAGCAGGGAGAGGGTGGCGGGTGGCTCAGCTTATCATAGCACATACACACTTACACTCTCACTCACACAAACACAGACACACACACTTACACTCTCTCTCACACAAAAACCCACACATACACACTTTCACACAGAAACACGGTTTCAAAGTGGAGAGTCAGGCGGGAGGTGTCCCCTGAGTTTCTTTCTCTCTTTCACTGTGAAATCGAGAGCTCAGCTGTGGGGCAAAATGTTCACTTCTCGTTGATAGCCACAGTGTCAACAAACAGGACAAAGAAGTTGAAGGGGGTGCCAGTGATAATGGAGTGAGAGAGGAAGAAGATAAGTGAAGAGGGAAACGGAGAATGAAAAAGGAGGCCAGAGAGTAACACAAAAAACCCAATCAAAAATTAGATGGACCTTAAAAGAGCATATAAAGAGAGACAGAGATGAGATAAAGTATAAGATAGTCAAAGTGAAAGAGGACGAGGCTTGTGAATGAGAAGAGAAGGAAGACGGGAGGAGTTGAATGGAAGGTAAAGTCCATGAAAGAAAAAGGGGACAAAAGAGCCAGAGAAAGAAATGAGAAAACGATAAGACAGAAGGGAGAAGGATGACAAAAAAGGAGCCTGAGGACTTGGTTGTCAAGAGAAGAGGCTAGGAAGGAGACACTGGGATGAAATTGGAGAACTGAGAGCAGTAGGGAAACCTGAGTGTGTGTTAGGGCTGGACAGCAGGGTGGTACTACAACAGGGTCATGACCTTGATTGTGTAACCACTGCCCTCATCAGCATGTGGGGCAGAATTGATTGGATCAGAAACCTGCATTACTGTGATCAGATCAGCAGACGGTTCTACACTCCTCAGGAGCAGGACTAATGCGTGTCAGTACACCAGAACGAGACACGGTGTGCAACTAAGAATCCACAACCTCCCATGTAGCAGATGCAGGACATGAGATCAGTCCTGAGATTAGAAAAACACTGGAGAAGCTGTGATATGATACTCTCCCTAAGGGCATGGCACAGTGTTAGTTCAGAGATCTGGCTCTTTTTTGATCTATGTACAGAAATAAACACAGTGTAAAGAAAAAGCACATGTAAGTGTGACTGGAAATAGGTTTTAAAACCCAGCTTTCCAAGTTCAGTGTGAATAAGAGGCACAGTTTATGTAAAAATGCCCTGTGACCTGATGTTGTAAGTACTGTAACCAGAGAGGTAACAAGGCAGTTTTTGTAGTACAGCTTAAACAAATATGAATAAACATAAAATGTTCAACAATAAATCGTCTAGTGTCGTGCTTAGGTTGCAGGCCTAAGAATGTCAGCGTCATTTCTTGCATAGTAAGCTAGCTACATTTATTCACTGAATAGCCAGTCTCTGGCTACAGACAGAGACTACAGACAGCTTTACAACTAATAACAATAACTCAGGGCAAACGTGATCACTAGAAGTTTCCACATAGAATTTAGGAGGAGGAGGAGCGAGATTTGACAGAGCCGCCTTGCAGTTCTCTGTTCTCTCTCTATTCTCTTCTTATTCTCTTCTTCCGACAATGATTCGTTGACGGAAAAACCTGTCAATGATCTAAATATCTTTAATTTATCATCCAGGGCAGCAGGGCTCCATCTGATTGGCCAAATATTTTTGACATGCAGATTGTGAAGGCATTTTAATGCATGCAGTTTAAGACGTCTTTTTTGATACATATATCGCGCATGTTGATATCGCGATAATAATACATTTTCGATATATCGTACAGCACCTACTCTCCAACACAATCATCAGAGCACAGAAGAGTTCCACTGCCTTGGAAAACATTGTATTGGTAGCTTGTGATGGACCAACACCTTACTGACATTCTTTGTTGGTTTTTCATTCAATTTGTCGCCAATCTGAGAAACAAAGGAGCCTCACACTCCTATAGTAGAACCATTCTTTGAGAAGTCAAAGAGAAAGCAGACTCACCCTGGCCGTTGGCATAGTAGATCCACTTCTCTTTGACCTGCATTGGTGGCTGAGATGGTTTCTTCTGAATCGCCTTCTCAATGATGCTACTGGGATCCTGCACTGGGCCCTTCTTCAGCACCCGAGAGCTCCGCTTCACGCTACACACCACAATTACAACCAAAACCAGCAGCAGGAGCAGCACAATCATCCAGGGCAGGTGTTCATTGATGTCAAAGTGATTATGAGTACTTGGCCTTGGGGACCCCCTACGTGTGGGCCTGTAGTAGCTGGAGATACCTCCTCCACCACCTCCACCACCTCCACTCCCCTGCTCCGCAACCTTGCTGGTACCTGTCCCAACTTGGACTACCTCAGCAACCTCAAGACCCTCCATTGCCTGCTTGTTGGGCCCTGGCACAGAGTCAGAATTGGGTTGCCCCCTCTGGTGCTCACTATTCATTGGTTGCTTTTCAGCTGGGGGTGGTAGAGTCCTTGGGGGATCCCGGTTTTGTGGGATGGGAGTGCCGGGGTGACTAAGCCCCTCTGTATGGTGGTTTTCCCATCCCGGGCTTTCCCTCAGTGGCATGGGGGCGGACTGGCTGTAGATGCCTGTGATAAAAGAGACAGGGAGATAGATGGAGACAAAGATAGAACAAACAATATGAGGAGGGATGAGAGAACACAAAGAAATAAGATAGTACATAGGTAAGAGATGAGAGACACACAGACATAGAGAGAGGAAATACAATTCACTCCCTCAAGAGATTTGCCCAACCCAGACAATAAAAACAGGAGGCATCAGGGGAGGGAATACTAACACTAATCTGACCCACAAACAGAAGAAGTATTAACCTCAGCTTGTGCTCTAAATCAACTGCTTTGCCTGCTGACTCACTCCATCCTTGGGTGGGCAGTATTCTCCAAACTAGAGTCAGTCCAATTCTGGAGTTCAATAATATCAGCCTTTTCTTAACACAGATAGATTATCCCTTAAATTTGGTTATTAATGAATTCTGAGACTGCTAAAGGAATGCCATATGCAGCCCAGGCCACCTCCATGTGAGGTCTGAGGGATGTGTCCTCAATGCATCTTGGGTACATTCACATCTGTACTTGGATTAGATCACCAAAGATGCGTGTTACTGCCAAAGATGCGTGTTACTGCTCGGTATGAACAGGGCCACATTAATAGAATTGATTTTCATGTTTTTCCACAGACCCTAAGCAGTTTAAGAGGAGGCCATTGAGCATCAATGTGTTCAGATTCAGGTGCTTCGGAAATTAATTAGTCGCTAAAGATGCTTTGATTTTGGAGGAGGTAGGTCTTCCAGCATTTTTTAAAGAGACAGAAAATGATTCTGCTGACCAATTAAATTAGGCAGCTTGTTCTACAGCCAGAAGCAGGTAAACAAAGAGTTTTAATTACACTAGTGAATATGAAAGTTCAACCTGAGTTGGGTGACTACAGTTTGTTTACATCATCATTACAATCATCTATGCGTCTTCCCTTAACTGCAACAAAAGCATTTATCTGCTTTTCCTCCTCCTGCCATGTTCTGCCCCAGATGTGCTCGTAATCTCACAGCGGATGAGATCTGAGTTGCTCACCCTGCAGTGCATTCCTGAATTAAGGTTAAGCAAGGGTGATTACAATCAGACTCAGGCATCAATTGAAGGACTAATTAAAAACATAGAGGTGAGAGGGAGTTTGGTCAATTTGGCTAACAATTTACAGCCAAATAAGTCTCTGGGAAAAGAACACTTAGGACTGTTTGACATAACCTTTAGTGGACATGTAATGAGCAGTCAATATAAGTAGTGTAAGTAATCTGTATTGATTACAGATGTGGCTGTGTGCTTGTAATGGTGCAGTATAATGGCATTAGATCATAAATGATCTGCTGAATGTTTTTAGGATTTTCACCTGGATGTGTGTTAATCCGTGTAATCCTTTTATCAGCAGGCAGGTACACAAACTAAGTCTAATCCCCAAATTAAAGTCTTTAATTGCCTTTATCTACATATCTTGAACAAAGTAAGGTCAAACTGAGAGAGGGCGTGAGTTGTGAAACTTTGAAAGTGAAAATGTCACTTTTCTAATTTGCAGGGACATGAACACCGTAGTACATGGAGCAGGCATATAGCCAGTGTTGGGTAGTCACAATTTTTTAAATAAAAGGTTACATTAATGTGATTCATTCTGTTAGTAACAATGGTTGTAAGGGATTACAGTTTGAAACTGAGTGATTACATTACCGTTACTAATTCCAATAAAGCTTAGATACTTTAACATCATGTCAGCTTGTTTGCTATGTTACTGACAGCAGGGTGGTTGGCTGATATCCTCTGTTTTCAGCTGTGAAACTGGTCCAGTAACATGTTAGCATGGTGCACTGGGGAGGTGGAGGGAGGAGGTCAGCCTCTTCCAAGCAAGGAGACATGCAACTTCTCAATATTCCAAGTCTTGTTTTAATGTTGTGTGGGCATAACTGGCTTGTTAATGTTAGCCACAGTTAGACACAGGCAGCATATTTGGGGTGTGGGATCGATAACAGTCTACATACTGCCATAACATTTTTTACTTATTCCCTGGTCCTTTTCCTCCCTACACATGGTGATCCTACCCCATTCTCCACTAGTAAAACAGGTGAAAATTAACAGCCATGAGTATGTAACACCCCCAGTCGCCCACCCCCACTTTCCCTCTTACAGCACAGACGAGGTCAAATTGACTGTGTGGGAAGCCATCGATCCCCGGCCAGCACAAACAGCAGTGACAGTATTATAGGTGTCAGTGATGGGAGGAGGGGTACATGGATGGTTGATTCTGAGAAATGGCCGGCAGACTGACTGAGACAAGAATGACGTAAAAAACAGTAATAGATGACGAAGGAGGGCAGACAACAAGAAGACAAAGGGGAGAGGGAGGTATTTGTCACTTTCTCGGAAGAAGGGAGGGGGCGGTGGAAAAGAAGGGTCACAAGGGAAGAGAGAAATACCCATAACCCCTCCTAACTGCAAGTAGTACCATTCCTGAGATAAGGAACTGCAACCACTTTGTTTCCCTGACTACAAATGCCCTTCACTTTGTGTATTACCACAGGGAAAGTGTGTGTGTTGTTGATGTGGTAATGCTACAACAGCAACTTTAGAGATAATACAAAGTTGTAAAGACATCAAGAACAATCTGTGTGAATATTCATTCAAAATGTATGATGTGGCTTCAGAAAGTATTCAGACAAATGCATTCCTTGCATACTTAATGGTTTGTTGATTTTTACAATGAATACAAATTTCATTTTGATCCATTCATTTACACTTATTAATTCAAAACATAGTAGAAGCCCCTTTGGCAGCAGTACTTTTGTATACAAGGGATATACGTTTTTTTTATATTCTTATGTTTTCAAAAACAATCTATAAACATATTTTCAATTTGTCACTATGGATTACTGAGTGAAGATTCATGGAAATGTTATCATTTACAATTTAACCTACAATGTTGTGTATAAAGATTAAAGTGGGTCTGAATATGATCTGAGGCCAAACAATCTTCAGCTCTCATTTTAAATAAACAATTCCAAATGGCAATGAATGGCAGAATAAATTGCTGTTGCAAAGATGTTATAAGCTGTTTCTTTTAAACTCTTGTATACAGTTCACAACTGATTAAAGTGACCCTGAGTACCCCAAAAAACTGTGCTCCTCAAGACATCATAGCTCTAATATTAGCGCTGCCACCTGGGTCCCATTTTACTTAGCGGCTGATCGGACCAATAATTGAGACGACTCATTTGACCAGGGAATAAAAAATGATCGGACCTGTTCACCTTGAAGACAAAAGCCATATGTGAGCATGTGTTCCTGTTGTTTTTTGTCTAGAGTGAAAGGGGCTATTTTCAGAGGTCTTGCTATTGAGGAACTCGCATGCACTAACATGCATGAGCAGTTTGACCAGCTACCAAGACAAAGTACACAGAAGCTCGGATTATAACACACAAACGGAGCGTGACTTCATTCTCTGCTCAAGACATCTTTACTTCAATATCATTTTCATCGAAAATAGTTGCTTGCTGCTTTTAAAATCTTTTACACATATCCTTTAAGGACACAGCATAAATAAAGTTTATGACACTGGTGCATGGAGCCAATTAGCCTCATTTAAATTGAAGACTGGAGTAAGAAGGATAAAATATGCTCTAAATGTTCATCTACAATACAAATTTTATTAAATATTAAACAAATAAGATGCAATGTACAGATCAGTGCAATTGAATTAGGTTTGAGCCACAAATAAAGCCAAGCTAGCACTTTCCCAATGCTACTACTCTTTGCGCTAAGCTAGGCTAATCGCTTGTCTCACATACACAAGACAGAGAATAATCCATAATCCATAATCCAATTCCAAGGCCACTGTCTGAAAATGTCTCTAAAAATACATGACACATTTACTATATGGAAATAATTGTTAACTGCCATTAACTAAATGGTAAAAAAAAGAAGACTATGCTACGTGCTCTCACCTTCATGTGCAGGTCCATTCAGTGACGTTAATGAAGAAGTTTGGCGTTCAAGCACATCCTGCGAAGGCCCAGGTGAGGTGGTTGTCGAAACAGATGAAGATAAAGAGGAGGGTCCACAAACATTATCTGTCTCTCTAGTCCCTGGGGTGAGCAGCACCAGCCCCTGGGCTTGGCAGTCTGTGTGGGTTCGGCACTTTACCAAACTTGAACGCACATCTGAAAAAGTCCCCTTGGTACATGGTTTACAGACCACATTCTCTGTTGCGCTGCCTCGTTTTTTTACCCTTGTCCCCACAGGGCACAGTGAGTGGGGTTTACACTGTGCACTACCCACTGACAAGAAGCTGTTGGGTGGACAAATGCATATACGGTCCTGGGTGGCCGTGCAGCTGGCTTTCTCAACAAAGCCCGTAGGGCACGGAGCCCAACAGCGATGGCATTGCTGGACTCCATTCTCGCCCCGTGTGAAGGTGCCATCAGGACACGGGCTGCACTCCCTCACAGCTGTGGTGGAGCAGTGTAAGGACACATAGGTGCCAGCCGGGCACTTGTCGCAGACCAGCTGGGTGCCTGAGCTGGGGTCGGTATGCTGGTAGTGGCGGGGAGATAGGACGAGCTGGTCAGATGGCCTTGTTGTGGTCAAAACCCGGGCTGAGATGTCAATCAACACTGTATATAAGAGCTGAGTGGAGAAAAGAAGGAAACATTAGAAATAGATTAAAGATATACTGGGCAAAAAAACTACTGACTGGCTGCCACCTGATGCGCTTCATTTATGGTTTGAGTCCTGTTGCATTAGAAAATATTAAGAAAAGGTTTTTGTAATCTTAGTTATTGGGATTTACATAAACTAGATAGCAACTCGTGTGGATGTTTGCAGGCAAATGATATAAGGGAAAATAAATATTTTCACTGGGATCTAGGTATTTCTGTTGGATGGTAAAATTTGGCCCACAGGCCATTCATTACTTCCCATTGTCTTAGGAGATTTCATTCAAAGATAAAGAACATGTCAAATAGAACAACATTTCCTCAAATGATCTTAAGAATGGATCTACCTTTAAGGGCCATAAATGCTTCTGAGTATCATTTACAAGTTTTAAGACATTAAGCACACAAAATATAGGATTAGGTAATTTTAGCTAGTGTAGTGCTGGAGAAAGAGTCAAGAGAAGACCAAAGTCTGGACACCACCACAGCCAGAGGGACAAAGAGCACCAGATCGCAACCCCATGTTCACCCAATTTACCCATAGTAATGTTTGAGGTTGGGTTTATACAGTGCTAGTCACACATTAACACACACACAAAACTAAAGCATGACATCATCAAATCCAAAAGGGTTTCCTGACCAACAGTGAGTCAGCCTTAAACACCCAGGCCAATGTGGAGTCACCAAATTCACAGCCGGGTGTGCAGTGTGTCATGTTACAATGGTTCTGGTAGGTCACATTTTCAACACACCTCATGCGGTCGTTTAGTATGAAGCTGCTTTGATGTGATTTATGGGAGAATTTCCTCATTCAGAAACCCAGTTAACCCAACATAATTTAATTTACTCAATCGTCTGACTCACCCTGTCCATAAAAGGTTAAATGTCTAACAGTATGCACTCACTGTACAACCACAACTAAGAATTTAACACAGACACATAAAGTTGGTTTTCTATAACTTTTTTCAGGCCCCCCTCTCACCTTTGCTGGGAAGCCAACATCTCACTGGGTTTAGGGGAATAGGCCACGCATGCCTAACTTCACACACACACACACACACACGCACACGCACACACACACACACACACACACACACACACACACACACACACACACACACACACACACACACACACACACACACACACACACACACACGTCAGGGCAAAAATATCAGGCGGTCTGACTGGTGGAGAACTGTCTCCAATAATGCTACAAGGCTGACGGCAGTTAACTCATAATAATGGCAAGTTTCTAATTCTTTATTCCTCCTGTTTAACAATTAGTTTAGAGATATTTGAAATTAATTTGTCCACTGCAATGTGTGAAGGTAAATGTAATATGTAATATTACGTTTTATTGGCATTTATGTGTAGACTACAAAGGCTGAAATCGAAATAAGAAGGTCTAGGCTATGGAGGAATTCTATGATCTGCATCACCATCATGTCCCACCCTTCCTATCACCTATAGCAAGAGAGTTGCAGTTGGACATGATGAGTTTCGTTTTTTAGTTTTATAACCCTTGGTTTTTGGACAGCCTTCGAAATGGGATGGTCTAGTCCTGCCACTGTGATGCAATTGATCTTTAAATGCAGCCCCTGAATTGAGATAGAAACCATAGCTGTTTCTCAATTCAGCGTCTGCATCCTCCTTATTGCTTGCTGCCGCCATTTCCTCTTTAAAAAACAATGTGTCACTGAAGTGCAATACATCATGGGATATGTTAGGCTGGGAAGGATCCATTCCGTGGAGCCTCCGTTGCTCAGGGGTGGAAGGACACATTTGTCGGCCCCATTTGGTGACGAAGGATGCGGACCCTAAATTGAGACACAGCTCATATGTTTACATACTGCAGGTGCAACAGTGAAGTCAAACCAAGGAAAACTCCAGCCCAATCTCCTGTGCACTCCAGGTGTGAGCAGGTATTCTGCTGTGTCTCTCAGCCAAGTCACAGGAAAGAATTTAGCTCCATGTTTGCCAGTCTGACACAGTAGGCGTCTTGAATCTTGACCCCCAGAAGAAGTATCAGAGAAATCTGATACTTGGAATTGTAGTTTAATTCTTCTACTGAACAAAACACAAAACTTGCAGGGTCATCCCCATGTCATACCAGTGCATTCAGTTTCCTAAGAGAGGCAAGATAGGATTGGGCATAAAGTGGCCACACATATGAAATCCTGTTTGCTTTGTTATCATGTATCTAAATTATTTGTAATTCCTGGTTTGAATGAAATCTACTGCATACAAAAAAATAAGATCGGTGAGGTTTTTAGAGACAGCATGACATACAAAACTCGTAATTAGAGTGAAAGGAAGACAAACTCTACTAATAAGGATAAAGCTGCCCATTCTTCTTGCACTCCATTGTCCTTTCACCACACCACCAATTTGGCTCTTTGTGTTCATTCTCAGAACCTCATCCATAAACATCAGACCATGTTCTTCACGTGCTGTTCATAATCAGTCACTATCAATGCATTCATTCACATCAAGGTTCAAAGTGAAAACGTTGGTGGGAGGTGCCCACAGCACTAAATGGGAACATTCTGCTTGTTATGGGACAATGGATGGTACCCCTGTGGCTCTTTCTGCTTGTTTGTAAATTGTTATGCCCTGAACTTCCCCATAATCCAGGTGTATTGCTCTCAATTTAATGTGAGGATCAGGGAGGGAAGTTATGCTGTATTAAAAAAGAAACCTTTCGTACATTTACCCATGGCACGGATATATTTTTTTCTGGAGAAACAGGCTCATTAAAATATACTACCCAGCTGCTAATAGTCAACAAAAAATTTGCTTCATTACAAATGCTTTGGGTTTTGCAGAATGATCCCTCATTCGCCAGCTTGACACATGCACCTGTCTGTGACAGTACTATTAGTGTTAGCCAATATATTAGCATTTACATTCAATCTGGTTTCTGATCAGACCTCTCAAAATAGAGCAACGCTAACACAAGAGGAAACAATTATACCTACATGAAATACAGTGTCTTCAGTTGGTTGATACTACGTAGCCTATGTTATGAACAGTTATTATTAAAGAATCCAAATATGAATCTTATTCAACTCATATGCTGTGTGGTAGATTGACATAGTCCTACTAAGTGCTTAGGGCAAGACTCCACCAGTGACTTGGTGTGACATTAATAAAACATTTACTCAAGTCAGAGTAGCTTCCACTTAATTCATTTAATACCAAATAATGGTATGAATGTTCAAATTAATGTTATTAACAGACGTTCACAACTGGTCAGAGTGTGTGTCTTTCAGTGGTTGTACCAACAAACACACATACACAATCACCTGTGTCCCTGCATTTGCCATTAGGACAACAGACACTGTCTGGAGCCACCGCAGAGCCACTTCAGATCAACAATGCATGAGTCCATTTCGGCCTAAGTACTGCCAGCTTTCCTCTTTATTATGCCAGCATTGTCTCTGAATCTTGCTGCACTGCCCATAAACCTGAGTTCTACCAGCCACTGTGCAGGCTCCTGAACCAGTGACTAGGAAACATTGGTGCAGCAACAGGGATGAGAGCCAACACTGTGCCCCCCTGGCAGACACATGGTGAAAGGTGTGTTGTGTTTTGTTACAAATGAAGATCAGTGTTTGAATGATGCCTTCTGGATTAAAAATAAACTTGATGTCATGTGGGTTAATCTTGGGCTTGGAGAGAGCAAACTAGGGGTGTAGAGTTTGAAACACATGGACATCTTCAGACATATATGTTGCTTGTGCGACAAATAATCTGTCTTGAACGAGTTTACCACTGTATAACCCCTGTGATGCTTTGTGTGTTTGAAACAAAGCCACTTGTGTGTGTGGACTGTGATATGAGGGTCTGGGTACCTACTTGAATGTGACAGGAATTCATGATGCATTATTGCTATTCTGATTGGTAGATGACTGTTTTGCAAGTCTATACATCGAACACCAAATTCTTACGGAACCATCCATTTTTTCTCAGTACATCAAGCTAGCTAGCTCAGACAGAAGCATTATAACTTTCAACTAAGGCAAATTAAGCCCTATAGAACTTGTGGGTGATCTTTGTCTTATTAGTGATTTACGCACTGTCTCAGTCCAATATACATATTCATGTACATTAATGATACAAACTTCATGAGAGAGAATTGAACTGCTAATTTGAATGTTTTATCATTAACAGCTACAATGGCCTTACAATACAGACAGTGTTATCAGTGTTATCTCAAGTGTGCCTTGAAAGTAATTTGCTTGACGTGTACTTGTTTTGTACCTGTGATTGTTCACAGAGATGGTAACAGATGTTAACTTGTGCTGAACCTTTGTGGTCTGTGCTCCAAAACTATCAAACTCTGCAGCACCAGTAGGTTACGTACACACCTGCATCTACTTGGGCAGAGACACAATATTAAGTTGCATTCAGGAGTGTGTGTGTAAGTATGTGTGACAGAGTAAAGAAACAGATCACAGGGTAAAGGAAGAGATCTGAGGGTGGAGTCCTTGGGTGGTCAGACAGCTCTTGTTTTCATCACACAGGCTACAGAGTGGCACCACTGCACCACTGCAGGGCAGGTTCTTGTTGTTGAGCTTACCCACCCACAGCACGCAAACACACACACACACACACTGAAACAAACACCTCACCCCCCTCAACTCTCTGATTCGGGGCAAAACAGCCTGTAATTCTACCTCAGGTCGGTCCAGAGACACAGCAGATATAGAACTTATAGGTCACAAACAGCAATTTTTTGACTTTGAGCATTTTTGGAGATCAAATGTTGAAACTAGTGTCTAGTGTCCATGACAGGTACTCCACTACATCCATGAAATGTAGATTCCAGAATTTCTTTGACTTAAACCTCATAATATCTTTGATTTGGATTAGGTAAATTCTAAATCTGAATCTCCTTTTATAGTGGTTTTGTATAGTGGTTTTGTATTGTGTTTTATTGGTGTTCTTTACTAATTCTTTGCTGCTGTTAACCTGCTGCTATATTTTGTATTATTGTAACAGTTTATACAAATATCTCAAAATGAATAAAGTAGTTAGTTTGATAGATTATTGGGTACTCAGCACAAAAAAAATTATCTGGAGCAATCAGTAGCGATTGCCCCACAGAGGGCAAATGAAACTTGAGATAACTAGCAGAAGCACATTTAAGTGTTTTCACATTTCTTAACAACATCTTAAAATAAGCGGTTCACATGCACATGGCAAGACAGGCTGCCTGCCAACACATATAAGCTGTCAACATCCAGAGCTGTCTGTCTGACAGACTTATGACATGAAGCTGCACCAAACAGCACAGTAACACAAACTGAACTCATCCTGTGACAAGACATGTGATCAATGCTTCACAACAAACGGAACCACAGAGCAGGAAGTGGACAGAGGCCTAACAGGAGTTTGAGATGGTTCAGTGCGTGTGCATGTGTTTGTGAGTGTATGTGTGTTGAAACATGTTTTCCATAAAGGGATATGTGTATACAAACATTTGGTTGTGGGTGGGATGTTTGTGAATGCGTGTGTGTGGCAGAAGACATTAAGCTGTAATTACTATCCAATTAAAGTAGGGCTCACCATAAACACACACACAGACACAGACATGCACACACTGGCACACGAAATATCACAAAATACACACATGCACTCCTATGTGCACTTTTCCCCTCCCCCTACACAAATACACACACATGTCCACCCACATGCCTGGCAGCGCAGCAGCACCTGTTGCTGTGTGTCCTTGTCTCTTCCTCATTTCAGCTCACAGAGAGAGAGACTCTGTTTGGATTCAGTCGCGCTGAATTTATCACTGACAATAGGCAGCGATGGTTATTTGTGTAGAGGTTAATGACTGAGGCAGGGCGCACCAAGAGGACCTGAGCTCATGCAAACACTGGTCTCCACAGCCTTTAGGCTCCCAGTTTGGAAACATGTCCATACAGTGTATTTGTAAAGTGAGTGTATTTCACATTAAAGCAGGTTTTGTTTCATTCAAAGTGTATAAAGCAGATACTGCAGATGAAACAGATTGAACAAAGGCAGTGGTTTAAGTTGGTAACTTTGTTTGTGTTGCAGTGCACCAAACAGTGAGGGCCATTTAAGTCTGATAACTTAAACGGCCCTCACTGACTTTCCTTTGAATGAACATATTTCAGATATGCCGTGACCTAATAGTGGGACTATTACGGGAGGTGATCCACAAGTATCACAATCTATTCTTTAAGGAATTTTTTTTTACTTTTGCACAAAAAAATTTCACACACAGTTTTAACGCAGCTCTAAAGGATGGGCTGCCTGCAGAGGGACCCTCTGTAAACAAGTATATGGGTATGATAACAGTCATTGACCCTTTGAATAACTGCAGAAGAAGCCTACACCTAAACCTCAATCATCCGCTGTGGTTCTCGGTCAGCAGCATAGACTGTGTATAAAGATGTCTCCACTATCCAGAAACGAAGCCAAAATATCCGACATACACATGTGGCTATCTTATATGCACTGATGGAGTATTTTTAGCTAGAGTCTGTGCAGTAGTGATCGGGGAATGAGCGTCAGTTAGCGGGTTCATGAGCAGTACTGCAGCTAAACAACAGGGGGCGATCAGTTGTAAAAATAAATGTGTGGCTGTAAACAAACCATGCCAAAGCTCTCTGCATAGTAATCACCCTGAGGAAATGCTTTGTTGATGCAGCGACAGTTTGACAACAAATTCAAATCCGTTTTTGAAGACATCCAATTTTTCTTTTCTTAATGCCAAAAACAAAACAAACTCAAACCTTTAAAATTCCATTAAAAAGTCCTTCAAAGTGAATTAGACGCCCGCTTGACACTGAGCATCCTGATTGGACGTCAACAGGCAGACTTGACCCTCTGTTTACTTAAGTCACACCTTGACTTGGCTACAGCCCTTCCTGCTTTGTGAGAAGACAAAGGGACAGGCTTCGTGCCTGAGCCTCATCTGACTCACAGAGGATGGTGAGACTTTGATCTCCAGCAGCTACTGACACCACTATAATGTCAGCACAGATCACAACATAGTGACTATACTGGCATGAAAAAAATCCATCCATCATTGACACTAAACGATGATTAAATAATATATAAAAATAGAACAATGCAGGAATATCTGATGGTATAATAATAAAATATTAATTTCCATTAAAAAAAGAAAAAACGTGGGTCAAGATTTGATTCCTCATTTATCTAACTAAACTAAATTAATCTTAATTATTTTCTCTCCCTTGCTTGTTTACTTGTGAAATCAAACCATGTCTTTGTTGTGACAGTCTCCAGATAAGAATCTGCATTGACTGACATTCCCAGTTGTTCACAGGGTAAACAATAGGCTGCTGAGTCCCATCTCTTTCTCCATCCTTCCACTGGAGACTCTTTTGTGCTGCTCACCCACAGATAGGAATGAATTACACTGATGAGATGTTGAATCATGAGGAGAATAAATAAATCTGCCGGTCTGGGGTTTATAATACAGTCAGACTTGGAAACATTTTTTAAGATAGTTGATTAAAACTTCAGTCTGGGACGGGGGAGGACGAGAAAAACAGGCACTGGCCCTTTAAAAGGGGGAAAACCTGCTGGATGAGAATAAAGACGAAGAGCCAGGGTGAATGAAATGAGGTGCGGGCTACTCACCACCACCGACACACACATGGCAGACATGGTCCTGGTTTAAGAGACGAGGATGCTGAGGTCCTTGTCGGAGTTGTCTGCTGGAGAAACACTTCTCATCACTAGATGTTTGTCATCCTCCTCCTCCTCCTCCTTCCTCCTCCTCCTCCTCGGCTTGCTGGAGGAGAGCAGCTGATGCAGAGTCAGGCTCTACCGCAGTGTCTCACACCGGTCTGCGGCGCCAGGTGCGCGGGTATCGGTCTCAGGTAGTCCCGCATGAGGGCCTGGTTCACGCGGAGCGCCGCAGTGTGTGCCATAGCACTGACGGATGAGGGCCACTGTGGGACCACCGCCTCTCCCCGTCTTGTCCTGCGCTGCGCGGCTTCCTCCTCTATGTCTGTGCGGCTCTGCGGAGCTCACCGACACAGCCGAGGTGACGTATGGACTGGGATGGGGGGGGGGGGGGGGGGATGGTGACGTGACGCAGCCAATGGCGGCGCCGGGAAGAGCAACGCACGTGTGTAGGACACCGGCTGCATCTAGAAAGGACTGTGGCGTATGCAACTTGTGTTTTATTGTTGTCCACATTTTAGACCTATTTTGTATTTAGTTATTTCATGTATATGTACATAAAACAAAGAGACGAAATAACAAAGAAAAAAGGGAAAAATTACAACTTTAGTGTAATTGCTATTATTATTATCAGGATTTTGAGATAAGTAGATATGCAAATGGGTGGATGGATGATGAATAGATAGATAGATAGATGGATAGATAGATAGATAGATAGATAGATAGATAGATAAACAATGACTCCTCCATGCACACACAAGTTAGTCATGGAGCACTACAAGGTTCTGTCCTTGGACCAATACTCTTCACCTTATATATGCTCCCTTTAAGCAGCTCTGGCTCATGTCAATAGTATAAATCACATTCATGAGCATCATTTTATAAACTCAAGAAAGGTCATAAGCTGAAAAAACGAAGTAGCCTGTGGTTTTACAAGATAGATTTATTTCTCTCCCCTGCACACTTTGTAGTTCTCATACTCCGTGTGTCAATTTAACTTGTGTAAATGGAAATCAAACTTTATTTATGCTTGTGCATAGACCAGTAAGAGTTTCCATGCAATCATCCTTATCTGTCTGAGCCCTTTGCATTGATGATTATGTTTGATGTACACAAATAAGCAAGACCTCCTCAAAATAATCAGATTCAACTTTCAATTCTGAAATTCTCAGTTTTTAACCAGTGACCCACAAAAGTCAGCATCACAGTGTTCTCAATGCACTTTGCTGTTCTCAGTAATGGAGCTCAACATACTGTCTGAATCAGCCTTTTTGATCCCTTGCTCTAAGTTATAGCTTCACAAACAGCCTGCCAACCTTATTTACCTACACTGTGGAAAGGAGTTCAGTTATATCCATGGGAGGATTTTTTTGGAACAATACAGATGCAGTGAACTGCCCTTTGACTTATTGTAATATCATGTGCTACTGTTGTAATTTCAATGATTTTGAAAGTGAAAAAGACAACAGGATTTTGGATTTCACTTTAACTGGCAAACTGGTCAATTTTTAACCACTAGTCATTACAACCTGAATTTCTAAAGTCCAACTAAAAGGGGGCAGAAATGCTATGATGCCAAATGCCATGCTGTAAAATTGGCATAGTTGATATATTTGGCCACTTGAGGGCAGCACAACAAGCAGTAAAGGACACAATGAATGGGAACCCATTGATTCACTGCTGAATGAAATGTCTGTATTTTTATCTTTGAATGCTTCACTATCTTCACCACTATAGTTCCTAATTTAGTCCGTCAACCACGTGATGTGTTGAGCAGAAAACAGGGTTGATGAGAGTATGACTGAACCAAAACACTAAATCTGAAGATTAATAAACAGACTAATGAGCTCTAAGAATCGAATATGTACCTGAGGGCTTAAAAACAACTTTTATTAATATCATGAAGGAGCATGATGCAGCTGTGAGAAAGATGTTTGTAGTTTCTGGTTCAGCAGAAAAAGCAAAACAAGCCTGATGATGGTGGTTTAAAAGAGGTTGGAGGGGGTTGTTGGTTTCTCAAACCATCTGATTTTAACAGTGGAGATTGAAGTTTGTTCTGTCTTGCATTTGACCAACAACCAAAATCAGTTTCCTTTTGATGGCACTCTTTCCCATAAAGTAATAGTTTAAAACTTTTGGGAAATGTAGTTATTTCTCTTTCTAGATGAGAATATGAACACTCTTCTCACTGAGTACATGTGCTTTTGACATGAAATTTAGTCAGCCACTTTAGTTGGTTTAGCATTAAATGGAGAAATAGCTACCCTTGCTCTGTTTATTTTATTTTGGTTTTAAAACATAGGACAAGATGGTCTACGTTTGAAGGTCTTCCACAGTTTGGGTTAGGGTGTTGATAAGTGTCCAACCACTAGCAGATGTCAGATCACATCCCATCAGCTCCTCTAATGCTTTCTTTGTTCACTGTCTTTAGTAAGTCTATCCATTTAAAGTTTTAAATGGGACTAATACTTACTTCTTATAGTTTGCTCTGATTTCCTGGCAACAGATTGCAACAGATTGCAATGGGATACATTGTACAGTTGTCTATTGTCTTAAATCTGCATCCATTATTTTATTTTTTTGCTGCCTAAACCTAACCAAGTTGCTATTTTTTTAACATTAACCTAACAAGAGAATGAGTAAAAGGTGTAAAAAAATGAACAAAATGTGAAAATAATAGGTAAACGGAAATTAAACGCCAGTCATTTTTTTACGATTTCAACAAATGTGAATTTTCCCAAATCCAAACCAGTTTTTTTTGTTGCTTAAAAGTAACCAAACAGCAATTGAACAACGAAAATAACAACCTCATGGTTGTGAGGATTTTTGAGGTATGGGCAAAATGGTGTTGTGTCCAGTCACAGTGACCTTCTTTGAAGGTCTTGTACCTTTGACCACAATCTTATCAATTCATCTTTGAGTCCAACTGATCCTTCTTCAAACAATTCCCTTACAGCCCTCCTTAGATATGTTCTTTAAAGTCAAATGCATGAAACCTCTTCTTTAATAAAATGTTGAACTCTTTATTCATCATCAAGTAGTATTATTTAACCAAGGGGTTAAGCCATGGGGTTAAGCTTGCAGAAGTATTTTTGGAGCAGTTATATGGATATACATGTATTCTGATATGCAGACATGATGACTTGGTAGAAAAGAAAAGATAAAAACAAGCAGCATCTGTGGTGTTTACAGTTTGAAGTGATGATCCATGACACAATAACAGCCACCTGTAGTTGGCTCAGGTTTCTGCTTGTCTGGTCTTTCATTCAGGCACCAAATGTGCGAGTTACTGTCCCATATGTGTCAGTGGAGCAAACATGGAGGCTGGAGCCAGAAACTCAGTCATCTGTTCCGAGCAGTCAAGCTGTCATCTATCTGGTTACTGACCAGGTGTCGAGATACCCAGACACAACGCGAGTGGAGATGTGGCCCATCAGGCGGGGCGTTGGTAAACAGTCCGTGTACGCACATGCTGGCCCCATCGCAGCCTCAGACGTTGCTGCAAATAGCAGCAGCAGATGAAGGAGCAGTGCACCATCTGCCCTGCACGTGGCGCGGAAAACAGTGGACACAGATATAGAGAAAAGGGAGGAAGAGGGGGAAGAGATAAAGGGATGAATGTGCTGCTTTGCTTTTGCTAGTGGTGGTGGGTCAGTGACTCAGTTGGGTGAATTTGTGAAAATCCATGAAAAGTTAAGAATGAGGTGGATTCTCCTAAATATTAGGCCTCGGTGTAGAGAGGAATGACTAAGGAAGGTGAAGAAAGTGCGACACCAGAGCGCAGGATGCTAAAGATACTCTGCACATGTCCTGACTGACAGTGCAGCATGCTGATGCTGCAGAGCTGACGTTCAGTTGGCGAAGCAGCCTGAGTAGCTCTAGGCCACACACACACACACACACACACACACACACACACACACACACACACACACACACACACACACACACACACACACACACACACACACACACACACACACACACACACACACACACACACACACACACACACACACACACACACACAAATCCTGCAGTGGCACTCGCTGGAGTCGCTTTATATAGAGCTTGTGTAAAAACAGGGTAAGAGGATTAGTCTGTGTGTTTGAAAGATTGTGTGTGTGTGTGCAAACATGAAAAAGTGAGCAAAGGAAGAGCGTATGCTTCCATGCATGAGGGTGTCGACACTCACTGCTGGGTTGTGTTTTTACGACTCCCTCTTTAATCAGACGCAAACACACAAACACAAAGCTCAAATCCTCTAAGCCAGCATCAACATACCACAAACAGCAGCACACCGTTCACACAAACATGCAACTGGGCAGACATTTGAATCAGTTGATGTTGCTTTTAAAGGATACGCCAGGGGTCTATTATTTTCATAGTTTTCATTAAGACACTGGTAAAAAGAGGTGAGATAATAGAGATAAGGAAAGCGTGATACAAGGTAAAGAAACTTCTCATCTCGTTCACTCTTTATCTCCAGAAGTACTGCCCTGTGGTTGTATGCCTCTGCTAACCAGTGCATTTCAGACCCTCCATGTGTACCTGACATAAGGCATTCACAACAATATGAGGTCACTGTGACCTTTGACCACTGAAATCCAAATTGATTCTTATTTGAGCCCCAGTGACAACTTGACGTATCATGTTTAAGAGTCTTCAGAAGGTTCAAAGTGAACGTACGCAACTGGACTCGCTTGTGTTTCTTGAAGACGTTTCACCTCTCATCCGAGAGGCTTGTACAGTTTAAGATGTCATCATGACCTTTGACCTTCAGGCACCATGATCTGTTCAGAACTGAAGAAGCAACACAGGCAAGTCCACTTACCTACATACCATGACCTGGATGACTTCACAGACACATGTTCAAGAGGCCCAAAACATGCTTTGTTAGGCCACAGCCACCTCAGTTAAGGGAATGTTTGAATGAAATTCCCTATGGGTGTTCTAGATATATTCACCTTGAGGTCACTGTGGAGGAAATTTCCTTGAAGCATTCTTGAGATATTGTGTTTTACAAGATTGAGATGGACGGACATCCCGACAACATAAAGTGTCCTTTCACTGGGTGTCGCCAGCATGGAGACATATTAAAACTATGTAATTATCTGAATATATTTCAGATATCCATCTCCCACTTTCATTTGTGTATCTTGTCTACTTCTGCTGTTGTTACATATGCAGCCGCCTTTCAGGGATGTCTATAAAGAAGGTTCCCTATGGAGGTTTGTGTGTGAACCAAGTTGTTTCGAAGAACCCCTCCTCAGACAACCCACAATTCATCGGATGGTCAGAGTGATGCTTGTTGTTTTGAGGCTTCAGCAGCAGCTGTCACGTGGGGTCTCCTGGTAACAGACCAAACTCCAAACCAAATGTCCAACAAAGGAGAGGAGACACTTCACATCCACCAGGGATGGACTACAGAATTCCGTCAGCTACACCATTGTGTTCAATAAACCAGGTTGCAACTCTTGTTTTCTTTTAGACATGTTTCCTAGGTATAAATACCAAGATGAATCATATAGATCATAAAGTTGTAGAGATATATTTTATTAATTTTGGGCATGTCATTTTCAAGCAGGAGCCTGGGAAAGGGCAGATTTTTGGACGTAGCTCTACGTTTGAAACATTAACCATGGGAACGTCCTCTTGTAAACATGTATGTCACAGGACTGCCCCGGGAACAGCTTGTGCTTCCTAATGCAAAGGGCGACCTTTTCAAGTTTGTGCACGTTAGAAGTTAGGGACATCCTGATTTTGTATTAAAATGTGTTTAAAAGGACGGCTAACAAGCAGCAGTTACCTTAACAATGGCTCTCTTCTAGTCTATTCCCACTAAGTCATGGCCATTGTGAGCCAGTGTGCACAACAGCATGACCTGGAAACTGAATGATGGATTTTATTAAACTGTAGCACTCAGTAGAGCTCATCCACCAAGGCCAGACAGTTCCCTAGTTAAACCACATTTAAGTTCACTGAATACAGATTTTAATTTTGATCTGCACCATTCAGTCTCTCCAAATATATCTGATTTATTTCCCATGAATTACTCCCTTAAAAGTAGTGAAAATGTAAAAAAAAAAGGCCCTCACAAGGTTTATGTTAATTTAATGGGCTCTATCTTGGCCCACGTCCCATCCATTCACAGAGGTCTGTATTGTAGTTATGTGTGATCCTGCTGACGAAACAACCAGCAAACCTACAAATGGAAAGAGGTAAAAAGGAGAAGCTAGCTGCTCCTGCAAAATGTGACACCATTTGTTATTTCTATTACTGGTAATAATAATGAGCATGATGAATCATATTTTTTTGCAAAAACAATAACATGGCTTTATTATGATGCATTAGATTCATATTATTTTTGTTGTTATTTATTATTGGTATTATTAATATTATAGTTGTTCTTATTATTATCATTACAATTGAGAAAGAAAAGTAATTTAACTCAAATTGCTTATCATATACTATGGTTAGCCTGACCTCTGTTGGAAAAACATGGTTACTGCAAGTAGATCAAACTTTACTCCACAAATTTGAAAATCACTAGTTGCTAGTTTTTGTTGCTCATAAACATATCACACACGCATACATGCACACTCACACACACATACACAGAGGCATTTTCATACTTGTACTTTTATATTGTATTATTTGTATGATTATGAGTACAAGTATAAAGCATCTAAGTGCTTGGCCTGCTCTCTGTGCTAGAACAGGCTTGGGCCTCACAGAATAAGGAGATGCTGTATATGATTAAATGTATACAACTAGACTCACTATCTGGTTATGTACCTACCTCCATTTAATAGGACCCACGGGAACTGTTGTTGGCAAATACATGATAAAGAGTTATTAGAGGACCACTACATTTTCCTTTATTCATGAAATGTTTGTATACACATTATTAATGCTGAACGTTGTGTTTTGTCACATTTTTGATGCCTCCTGACATCGACTTATGTTGTTTTGTTTTTCATTCAAATAGACTGGATGTTTTAAATAATATCACAGCTCAACCTGTCAGTGTGACCTGTGGAACTGTTTTATTTGTTAAGGTCTGAATTATAAACAAAGTGTAAAAATGAAGATAATAAAAATGACTGCAGTTTCAGATTTTACCCACTAGGTGGCTCTGGAGTACACAACACTGAGCAACAAGTGGTGGGTTTTGTACACAAGTGACTGAACCTGATAAATCCACTGATCAGTGAGGAACTTACACTCATGTTCTGATACTACATACATGTATGAGAGTATACATTTGTTTTGTTTCCAGTCACTGCCAATCGCATATGTTTGTCTGTAAAAAGGCTTCAGGATGCAGCTTCTATTTTCAGCTCATTTGTCTTTGCTTGCCCAGACATTCACGAGACAGTTAAGAGCAAATCTTCTAACACTGTGACACTTCTAACAGCTGCTCCCCACACTGCGAGTGTCTCTTCTCAAGGGCTCTTTGACTGTGGCTTTTCCACACAGAGACCGTTGCTGATGAGCCTTGTAGAGACACATACACAAAAGAACTAAGTAGCTGGATCCAAATATAAAGAAAATAAATGCTTATATGGAAGACAGATATTTGTCATTATCAATGGATTATTTGCATTAATATCTCTCTAAATATGTTGAACAATATGCAGTCAATTAGAATTATTGAATTGGAAATGTATGGGTGGCAGACTACTACACACATCTTTTGGGGAAACTTCTCAGAAAAACTAAACAAGATAAGGAATCACCCAAGAATAAAATGTACACTAACAAATAAATAAGTATATAAATGTGGATTTAAGAGGATGCCGTCCATGAAATAAGTTTACACTAATAAAAGAATAATTTATTTTAAAAAGTATATGTGTGGGTATATGAGGGCTCTTTAAAAAAGCATGTTTCTATTTCCGTTACAATGCAGTAGCATCAAACTACACAGTTCTTCTTGGAATCGTGGAATTAATAAAGTATGAATAAAATAATAAAAAAACTGCTTCTGATTTCTTCCAGAATGTTGAATATCATGTTTTTTCCAGCATGTAGACAGGTTTTACACATTTCTTCATGTTCAACTGACTGCTGTCCTCCCACCTATTCTAACTTGGGTTAATTCCAGAGCTCCTTTCAGGAAACGTCTGAGACATCATTAGAAAATGTATTCTGTAAATGTGGATGCACGAAAAAAAGACCATAACCCTTTCCACAGTGTCTATTTGTAAACTCAGTGGCTAAAGGTCTTTCTGTTATCTTCAATATTTAGAAATAAATTATCCACATTAAATTATGTGGACTTTTATTCATGTCAGAACCTGAAGAATAAGAGCGTGAATGTTGACAACAAAAGCGCAGTCAAAACAGAATTTTCCCAGATGTTTCCCAGAGCAAATGGCAACAGCTGTGGTTTCCATAATGCACTTGGATGGCCTGTTTCCCACCGTGTCATTCATACATTCAAACCAAGCTCTCCCTGTGTGTGTTTGTGTTAGTGTGTGTTCATATGAAGTCCAACAGATTTGCATAGAGTTTGTGTTCATGTTTCTCTGTTGATATTGTTGCTTAAATGGCGCTTGTCAAAACAAATTTGGCCTCAACTACTTCCTTTTTTTTGGACAATTCATTCTGTTTAAAATTCAAATGTGTGATAGTATTTGCTGTTTTTTGTTTAAATCATTATTAGTCATATATGCGTGTGTATATGTTCAGTAGGTTTCACTTCATTTCCTTCCTGGCGCTCAAGTTGTTTGGGGTGTGGTGTCACTATTTCTCATGGCATCTTGAACCTATTGTTCTTATTTTAGACATTTTCAAAACTCATTGCGTCAAGCAAGATTTAAATCAGAAATATTGAGGACAAAAGAGATTGTAATTATGTATGGCTCTTTTTCCTTGATGTTAGCTCTTGATATCATATAAGATGTGTATTGTGAAACGTGTAAGAAGCTGCACCATGGGCTGTAGCTTCAGCTGACATCTTTTACTTATTGCTCTACAGAAAGTCTCACTGATGTTTTATTGTGTGGCATTTTTCACGATTATGGTAATGGAGTACAGTTTATGCCTTTCTTTATAGTTTCCTGTTTTAATAAAAAATGTTTTTAGTTGCAGATCTAAGAAGGCTAAAATGAATAGGCCGTATCATATTGTAGCATATCACGCTGTATGGTATCATACTGTATCATAACATATTGTATCATGTTGTTTCATATTCTATCGTATCATATCATATTCTATCGTTGTATCCCAACATATTGATTTCTATCTTGCCATATTCGTAGTGTACTGATTGTATCATAGTGTATCATATTGTATCATATAATAATAACGTAGTGTATCCTATTGTATCGTAGCGTATCATATCATAGTGTATCATATCATATCGTATTGTAGCGTAGTATATCGTATCCTATCGTATCATATCTTAGCGTAGTGTATCCTATCGTGTGATATCTTAGCGTAGTGTATCTGTTGGTTGAAGGGCCTCTTTGGTTCCTGGGCTCTGGAACAGTATTCTTTTAGGGAACCATCAAAGCAGCCTGAAAAATCCACTCTCACCATTTACAACATGTAAACAACCACACTATCAGTCAGGTAGGTGAAACATCTATGTCAGTTTTACATACAGTCGCCTAACAGTTGTGGTTGTCTCTCATTTGTATTTAAAATCAATCACACCTCAAAACACATATTTATAGATTCATGCTGCATGCTTCTTTTTATTGATTGGTTTAGACGTGAATTTCTCATCATTTTATGAATTATGTTTTGTGTTTACGCCTTCTCAGTTACTCTACAATTACTGATATAACTTCTCAATTAATTTGTCATGGCTGCTCCCTTCATCCCAACATTTGCTTATGTAAAAATACTTTAAACATTGACACACTTTTCCATTATGTTACAAACTGTACTGAGGATGTCACACCTTGGTAAGCCCTATGGGACAAATCGTGATTTGTTAATGTGGACTATACAAATACAATTTGATGGGTGGATTAACTGATTTTTGCTGTCTCCTTGTATTTGAAAAGAACATTGTGCCATTCTGTGCACAAATAATAATGAAAGTGTGTTATCGGATATTATGTAGAGTGGATTCAATTTCCATACAACTCCAAAGGGTAATAAGCAATACAAAATAATCAATTAAGTGTCACAAAAGTTTGGAGCAGTGTGTGTGTGTGTGTGTGTGTGTGTGGCTCACACACTCATTCACACACACACAGTTACTGTACCTGCTGACTGGGCCAATAATCAAACAGGGGGATCAACATTCCTCTCGCGGGACTGTCCCGCCTGAAGCATCGCGAAGTTTCCTGCTTCTCTCCGGTGTTTCTGAGGCGGCAGCAGGCGGCAGACGGCGGAGGAGCCCGGTCCAAGAAAGGTGGAGACTCCTGCTCAACTTCCTGCACTGTAATCTTGAAGCACCGCCGAGTGAAGTCAGGAGGCGGGCGGAGCTGCTGCTGCTGCTGGGACAAGGGCGAATGGATCCACGGCTCATTTGACGTCTTTATCTCCAGCGACTCAATACGAACTCACCTTGCGGGTGTTTGGACGCAGCTACCTGGCTAGTCGCTAGCTAGCAGCGGAGCGGCTGGACACGCGATTCCCAGCGTCTGATAGCGAGGCTGTGCGAGGGGCAGGAATGGGTAAGTTTTCCATGATGTGGCGCTTGTGTTGTTTCTGTCCTCCGCCTGCCGCCCCCCCCCCCCCCCGTGTTCCCTGCTCAACGCAAATAAACCAGACGGACCCGAGCGAAGCGGTAGAGCCCAGCGTCCGCGACTTGGACCGTGCTCTGCGCCTTCTGACAGCAAGGTGTTGAAGTTAGCAGGCTAGCCGTGTAGCCTAGCGAGCTAGCCGCCTGGTTAACTGGATAACGCCATCCCTGGTTCTGGCTGCATTTCTAGCTAATGTGAACACGAGCCACCGCAGAGCTGATGTCAACACGGCCTCTGCAGAAACACTCAGAGTCCCGAAGGAGCCTGGAGCTGAACACTTCAGTCTCACTGCTGCCTGTGTGTTTTTACTTAAATAACTCCACAGGACAGGAAACCCCCGACTTAAACTTCTTCTGATGGCTTGGATCCACTTCCCCCCTTTTTGTATTGGCCCATTCAAGGAACAGATAGTTTTATTTAGCTCACTGTGTCGTGACTTACATTCTTCCCATGACTCTGACGTTTCGCTGCAAGTTTCCCACACCCAAACATGCCTTGCTTGGCCTCACTTATCACTGGACCAGAATGAACCACGTGTCTGATTCTGACCTGTGACCCACCGTTTATCTGATTGTGATGGAATGGCAGCATCACAGATTCAGGACCTGTAACTGTCAAGCCTGGGAACTTTGTCGTTGATAACCCAACATGCGAGTCAGCAGCGGGTGGAGGAGGCTTGCTGTCACACAGGTTGTGGTCATGCAGAGGAACCACTCTGATCTCAGGCCTGAAATAGCAGTGCAAACCTTCTGTTACTGTATCTTGTGACATCTTGCTTACTGTGTGCACTCTGCGGGACGTGTGGTTTGTATGTCGTAGGACTTGTTCAAGGAACTTGCTATGCTGCAAAACAGGTTAACAGCTCCGCTCGGCCCTCAGAGGTGTAAAACTGCAGACAGACAGAGAGAAGAGAAGCTGATGGAAATATAACTACTGTGCATGAACTCTTTTCAAACTGCTGCTTGAACTTGGTCTTGAATACCAGAGTGACAATCTAGGAGGTGCGTGAAACTGCCAATATTAAATTTGCACCAACAAAGCAGTGCAGAGGATTATCTGCCTACATGGTGAGGTGTTTTTAAAATACTAACCCCTGGAGGAAAACTGATTAGATCTCATTAAAATGACAACCACTGCATTTGCATCAGAGTCAGGCTTCTTCACCAGAGTGCATTTATAGGACACTAGGTTCATACAAGTTCGTAACGTGTTGTGCTTGTGTTTGGTATGTGTCTCCTCAGGTAGCTCAGTGCTTAAGGTACCTCAGCTGTGTTTGAACACGTCCAGGCTGTGTGTGAGAGCCCCTCACGTTCTGTTTGCCTTCCCATCAGCTCAGTGTAGACTTACATGCTGCCTGCTACAGGTTGATAAAGTAAAATCCACAAACTGGCTCTGTGGTGTCTGGCGTGGTCCCCACCTCTGTGCCTTTACCTTGTTAGTGGGTAATATTATTATATAGAAAAAATGAGAGAGAGAGAGAGAGAGAGAGAGAGAGAGAGAGCTTGAATGATTTGAAGTGGGGAAACTGACAACTTCTTGTGCCAACATGACATCCCAGTGTTGTATTGTATTTGCCAACTTCACTGTTGTATTTCCACAGAATCACAGAAACAAAGGGCTGACTTGTGCCATGATCTCCGGTTGAACATTAACTTCACTGGCCTCAATCAATATTTACAAGAATGTGGTACATGGTGATTTCCCACCTCACTGATGGTCTGTTAAAGTAGCCTGGTTATCTGGTGATCAAATGTTCATTAACAAAAAAAAACGTTTTAAGAGATATCTATTATTGCACTTCATGGTTAGTTAATAATTGGGAGATCATAGTTACTGGCCTGTACAAATCTTTTCTCTAGCTCTCATCAAATGTGAATCAGTGCTGCAGGAACTCTGGTGTAGTTATCATTGCCAACCTTTTAAATAATTAAAAAAACTAATTTGAACAAAGATGCTCTTGACTTTTCCTTGGATGTTGATTGAAAGAGCACAAGAGGCAGAGCTTTGTCTCATTTAGCTTCACCACTGCTTTAGTGCAAGTGGCAAACATGGTCGGGCGGCAACTAACAATTATCAACGATAATCAATAAGAATAGATTGATAAATTGTCAGATATTATCTTATGGCAGATATGTTTGCCGATGAGTCAGAAGAAACTGCAGTAGGCCTCCTTCAGAAATACCAAACTAGGTTTGATGTTGTGCAGTGACGGTGCCCCCATAGCTGTTTTCAGACACTGAAATTATCCTTATGTGAAAAACGCAAATGTCCAATTCAGTTGTTGTTAGGGTTGAGCGATATACAAAAACTTTCATAGCATAACAATCAGCCACCGTCAGCCCAACAACTGCAGTTTCGCAGGGGAGCATACCAGTATCAGTAAATGCAATAATGGTAGAGCTGTCATTACTTACACAATATTTGTTTTTATGAAGACCAAATTATGTTGTTTCTACCCAGTGTGAGTTTACAGTTGTGTCCGATGAAACGGTGTGTCGGTGTGATCCTGTCTGTAAGCGAGTGAGCAAGCTTTTTCAGGAGGGGCTGAAAAATATCAATTTAAGAATAGCATAGATCATTATGTTGTAATCAGTGTTGATATCAAACAAATCAACGTTTTAAATTTAGCAGGGTCAGCTGAGTAAGCTTGTCAGCATGCGCCTGAGAGAGAAAGAAAAGTGAGTGAGCGAGGTCTGGATGAATGAATGACTATATACTGTATAATTTAATATAATAACTGCCAGTTGGTGAGGGCATTCATACAGTAGAATGAATTCTTGAGGAAACAGACCATTATATCAATACAATTAAATGACAAATTGCCCCAACAATTACCCCCCAAAAATGAAACAACTGATGATGGATTATCAATAAACAATATATCTGTATAATTGCCCAAACCTAGTTGCTGTGGACATTCTCCAGGGTTTGTCCTGCCAGCTAATGTTAGAATTGGCCCATGTGAGAACACAGCAGGAGATTCTCTACGCGCGAGTAGGCATGTTGATGACGTTCCTAACATGCGACGGACGGAAACCTAAAAAACAGTCACAGCATCACAATTCTAGTATTGGTCAGGCTCTGTTATCAATTAATCTGCCTATTTGTGCTTTAATTGTGATTTAAACAATGAATCAAAGTCGTTGACACTTTAGTTGTCTGCCATTGTTCATGCACATGGACAACAAATGGACAGCCTGTTGGTTAGTATTGCCGGTCAGTGGTGCTAAGTGTGCTCCTATAATGTATACAAGGGTAGTGCCAGCTGTTACCGTTTCCACATAGAGCTCTTGGTTTTATAATTCATGAATCAAGGCAGGTTTAATAACTCATAATAAAAATTGTGATTGTTTGCTTTTGTGAACGTAGCTTCCAGGTATGTGTAATGTTTGGCAGGGTGTTGGTAAGCACACATGCTTAGCTATTGTCTTCACACTGAATGAGCAGGATTATTCAGGCTTTCATTTGGAGAAGCAACAGGTCTCTCCTCACCGTCTCACTTCATTTCTCCCGGCAGCACTTTGCCCTTCATATCAGCCACCTCTCGGAGCAGTGCGAAGGAATGCAGTTATGGGTTTCCTCTGCTCCGATTGTGACTGAGAGAAGCACAGAGAGCACACTGATTTAGACAGTCTGCCTGGCAGTCAGCTCGCCTGCGTGGCCTTGAGTTCCCCCCCCCTCTCTTTCTCTTCCTTCCTTCCTCTCTCGCCCTGCCTCCCTCCCCCTGCAACATCCTCCTGTCTGTCACTGGCTTATATAAGACCCCTATTGTGCAAAGTCTTTACCTGGAAGCAATGTGTGAGGAGAGGAAATCAATAACCCTGGAAGTTCTTTGCAGACACAGACAGGAAGTGTGATCACTCTACTTTGAGGGGTTTCCACACTTGAAAGCAAAGATAATAAAGACATAAATAACTGTGACAAAAGCAATGACCTATCTGTAGAAAGACTGAAATTGTCAGTGTCATTGCTGCTCATAATAATGAACAGTATTAAGTAAGTAAGTCACTCTCTTGTCAGACATTGTAAGTGTAGTATATTGACTGAGAGAAGAAAGATCACTCTGATAAGAGCAACACTCGTTGAAGCAAGACCAGGCATGATGGAGGTATGCTGGAGAAGCAATAGGCTCACATTATCCAACCATAACAAAGCATACAGGCAGTAATACACTGTAACTCCTTTAAGGTTCGTTCCACTGAGGAATGTAAATTCCCCTGCTGCTTTTGAAAATGTGGGATAAAAGAACGTATGTTGTAAGTTCAGAAATTAGTTCAAAATCATGTTTGAAGCTAAATGAAATTCACTAAATGTAAGATGTTACTTTGAATCATCACATGAATATCTAAGTGTCAGTTGTTCATTTGACATAAGTACTGCAGTGCCAGTTCAAAAACTGCCTGTTTGGAATGGGTTGTTTACTTGGCCTGTGGTAATGCAAGTTGCAGCTTTCTTTCTGAAACTGTAAAAGTGACCTGTAGAAAGTAAGGACCCCCTGCTGCTGCACAAAGAACTGTTCACTTGTTTATTCAAAGTTCTGTGAAGCTTGACCCAGTACACAGAAGCCCGAACCAGAGAATCAGTTGTTGTTGCTGTGATTGCAGCCGTTGTCTTGAAAGAACTGTTTTCATGATCAACAACGTCACTTATTCTCACATGCGTTGATGAGTCCTAGCTGCCAATTCTACAGAGGGTTGTTCACCTGTTTATTCAAAGTTTATTACAATTAAACACCCCAAGTGTGAAGCTGACAAGATGAATTGTTCTCATGATGTGCGTCAAATAGACTCAGAGCTGCAGCTCTTTTTAAAGCTTCATTTGATGAGATGAGTCAACTCTCAGATCAACCTATGTATATTAAGTTAATTCTACTATTTTTTTTTTCTATAATTAGAATGAAAATATACGATTTTTGACCACTACAGGTTTCCACTTTAAAAATAATTTTCTACTGTAGCCTGGAATAGACAAACCAAACACTTGCTTGCTAGAGGGCCTTTTGCATTTTTACAGCCACCTTAGCTTCTCCCACATATTTTCAAGTGGAAGGTGAAAGGAGCTATATTCAGTTGTTCGCTATCTGCAACCTTACCTAATTGCTATTAAATCCTAAACAGTGAACCTTTATAGTTATCTGAATTTCGTTTTTTGGAGTATGAGTTTGTTGCCGCTGTATGGTGTCGGAACAATGACATGGTGTTGGCATGTTCTTGATATTTAAGGATTTCAAATGAGATAAGAGGGAAAATTGTGTTTGGGACTAAACGTTTCTGTTGGAAAGCTATCACGAGTTGGCAGCAAGCAGAGCATACATCTGCAGAGGAAACGGTGCGTACAGTATCACAGAGAACATGCCTCTGCTCAAAGTGCTGTGGAATGACGCCTTCAGCTTTTGATCATCCCACTGTTCCCCCTCACTTGCCCATGTGTCTTAGCTGCAGCAAATATGTCAGGAATCCTCCGCCACCACTCTGCAGAGCCTAGGTGTCATGCCACACTGTTAACAAGAAAACAAAGTCCTGCTGTGTGTGGGTGTTTATTTCCCCTTTTGCTCCTTCTGTCTGTCATTATCACTCACTCACACATCAGAGATCTCTTTCAAATAATCAGGAAGGAAGTGTGGTCTGTGTTAGTTAAAGATGTGGTTCATTTTCTTTTGACATTCTCTCTGTGTGTTGTTGGAGCCACTATCAGTTCTTAATCTCTGTATCATTCAGAACAGTGTTTACTTTTTGCCGCTTTGGGGGGGGGGTCTAGCAGCAGCAAGTCACAGGGAACTGGACTCTGGATTTATTTGAGATCTTTTGCTCAGTGTTCAACACTTTTTTACAGTTGGATCTTAATATTCATCAAATTTCAGTTGTGAGAACCCAAGGCAGGTTCACGAAGTTAAGCAAAAACACCAGCCAATCAAATTATGTTGATGCAAAAAACAGGTGCTGACATCAAATCATGATTTCATGTTAGTCTGTGCGAAGGAGGTTAGGTTTTCACCCCTGTCCATTTGTTGGTGGTTTGTAAGCAAGATTACACAAAAATAACTAAATGGCTTTCCACAAAACCTAGTGGAAGGGTTTGGTATGTTTCAAAGAAGAACTCTTTTAGCTGTGTCAGAAATCTTGTGCATGCAGTATTATGCAAATATGTTTTACATAATTAATCCAGACACATATTCAATCACATTAAAATCTGAAGCATGCAGATTACAACTCCTGACTGTTGCCAGAAGCCTCCAGGGGACACAGTGCAGTAAACTGGGCCCCCCTCCATCATTTGGTTGTATATATTCATTTCTTTCTTGAACAGTCTTTTGGCTGTTGCTCTACTCTCCTCTGCTTGACAGCACACCATTTAGCGGATGCGCTTTTGGCCACAGCTCTTAGCCTTTTGACCCATTTCTGCATTTATGCCAGGATGACACAACATCTCCCACAGAGTGGCTCTGGCTGCTGCTGGGCCCTGTGATATTGTTCGTAAAAGCTGTTTATATGCTTCAATAACGTCTTCACACTGGAATGGAACCAATTCCTTTTGAGTTCTCTAATATGTTTGATACCAGTACCAGGATATAAGCATCATATTGTTCTGCTGTATAGTCTGACATGACACAGTTGAATGAGTAGCAGGCCTGCCAACCCACATCCACCCTGCTCTGTTAACACAAAGCTAGCCAGGGAGACATGCATGTAAGCGTCCTGCTCAAGCACTGAACACTGGTGGCTTTAGCATTATTTTTAGCCTCTTACCAACTTGCTTTGAGTGTAAGCTTTATGGGTATTCAAAATAACTGGCTGTATATACCTACTTTGCTTGTAAATCTTGATAATAAGCCAGTAAATATCACAGTTAATACACCATAGCTTTTCCTGGTACAGATGCCAGGAATAGATGAACAAAGTAATCCTCCAACCATAGCCCAAACCAGAGGTTCATTCCTGATTGAAGGCTCTTATGTGATTTGATCATGGATAGTTGTAGTTCAGCTTACTCTGTTGTTGTTGTGGTTATTGTCATTTCCCTTCTTCACTTAAATTTCTCAAGAAAATGTTTGTGCCCTTCAGGTCCCTTCACAAGTCAATAGAACTATTTAGGCCAGAACTCCCCTGCTGCCGCCTGACTTCAGCAAACTGCTGCCAGGAAGTTTGCTCCCTCTACACACTCGCGCGCGCACACACACACAAACCACCTGTATGCTGACTGTGTTGGCTGTTTTAATGCATTTAGAAAGGCATTTCCTCTGAGGAACAAACCAAGAGGACTTTGTCCTGCCAATATTTCACAGACCAACACCTATCACTGACTGCACTCATTCAGGACCAGATGCCTTAGTTTTTGAGATAAAAAAGCCTTGACTTCTACAGAAGTAGAACATCTTTTCTTGCCCTCACAAAATCACATCCATAATCACCACACATTCCGACCCCCTGATTGGAGAAACCTAAATTCTCCATTGGAACACAACAAAGTCAAGTCAGTCCTTTAAAGGCTTCAGAAACAGAAAATGGGTTTTAGGTTATAGGCCACAATTACTATAGATGCCTCTTATATACACATGTAGCCCTGCAGCAGCGCCTTAATAAGGCTGCTGCAAACTTTATATTATCTATAATGTGCTTATTTTGTTGTTTTGTCAGTTAATCATTTAGTAATTTTTCTATAAAATCTAAGAAACCAGAGAAATGATCAGATGTCTTGTTTCGTTCTGGTCAGAATCCAAATACATGTGGTCATCACAGGAGACAGAGAGAACTTGAAAGTATACACATTTAACAATCTTGAAACAGAGGAAAGACAAAAAGATACATTTTTATGAATAGATTCATTTTCTGTTGAGCACTGTCCAAATGATGTAAAATGTTGTTGTAAATAGTTATTTGTGATACAAAGAAATAAATGATAATGATAGAATAATATGAAATGATGGATGTTTTTCGATCATCACGTGCTAATGATTTTTGATTCCACTTTTACAGGACTTTCATGAAATTATGTATTTTATCTCAAATAAAATTAATAAAATCTTTGAGGTACAGGTTTCTAGGTTCCACCACTCGATGTTAAGTCCTGGGGCATAAACATTTTCCAGAAATTATCAAGTCAATATAAATGCTTTTTTGGAAACTAAGTACTAAAGGTTAAACCTAAATTTCAAATGAAAAAGAATCCTAAAAACAATGTGTATATTTATCCTGTAGCTGTAACAAACATCTCAAGCTTCCTTCTTCATTCACTGGTTGAATTTGACATTGATATTATTCAATATAAATGAAAATCATCAGAATATTTCTGTAATTTTCTACAATGTAAAAATGTGTATGTGATATATGATATCTTTCATATCGTCCTATATGTGACTTTGTTTTCGTTTTTTTAACACTTCACAAAAACACAGTAAAAAGCAGTTTTAAAATAACAAATATGAAGAAAATGACCTAGAACTCTTTCCTGTTTTGTGTTGGTTTCCCCTCTCCCCAAGACCATAATAACAATAATTTAAGAAACACATTATCTTCTGGTATTTTAAAGATGAGTTGAGAGGGAAAAATCTAGACTACAGTGTGGAAGAAAGTGTAGATCAGTGTGTGTGGAAGTGATTTAATTGGTAGTGATTTGGCCTGCCTGCGGTCCTCAGGCGGGGCATGTTTGTGTCGTCGCTGAGACACTGTAATCTGTGTGGTTGCACAAAAGTCCCTCTGCTTCACGTCCAATCATCTGGAAGATGAGCGCGGCCCTGTGTGCTGCCTTAGCTCAGCTGAGTATGACTCTGCTTGTCAGTGCTGCCTCCTGTTTTGTTAGCAATGGCTAAGCAGACTGTATCTCTTCCTGTGGTTAGATGGGCAGATAGTCCTAAATTACTGTCTGGGGCCTCGCCTCAGTTGTTTATTTTCTGTGTGTTGTTATTTTCTGTGCCTCATGTATCTGGACTGTTGGTTAGAGTGTTGTTATCAGAGCTGACAACATCTATAGTTTTATCTGTGGTTGATGTGCTGTGCTGATGGGCCAGAAATTGGTGCGGAGGGAGTTCAGGGTTATTAAGAACCACTGGACAGCGCTGGACTCATAACATAGTGAGTAAAAGACGAGTGCTACTCACCCTCCTGGCAGTGAATAGTGTTCACTGCCTGATTCATAATGTCTCCCTGGTCTCCATTAAACCAGAGCTTAGGAACTTAATTATCCTGTCCAGCACTATATATATATATACATACACACATACATACATACATACATACATGCTGGTTCTTATGACCATGTTGGACATCCTGTCGTCATAATTCACTGTTAGAATCTGCTGCAGTTTCAGTTTTGCAGCTGCAACATAAAAAGACCTGTTCAGCCAACTGCCAAAGACTGGTTGGCAAGTCGTCATGTGTTCCTTCAAACCGCTGTGAGATCATCCATAAGGAGGGAGTTCTTAGAACATTGTAATGACTCAAGTGCCAAACGTTGTGGAATAAAGGAAGCTCTTAAAATTCACTCTGGGAATGAATGAAACAATGCAACAGAAACATAATTGTCAGCTATTTTGATAATTGATTAATTGTTTTTACTAATTTTTAAGCATAATAGCTACAAAATTCCCCAAACATTCTCTGTAGTTTGTCTGTTTTTATATCATTGTAAACTTAAAGCTCTTAGTTGAGATTGATTAACTGAACTGAAAAAAACTGAAAATGTCTTTAAGAGCCGTTGAGTAGTGGGACAAATATTTTGTAGTTGCCGGTTCAATATCTAAAATGCATTGATTACAGTAGATAAAGTAGTAAAATTTTTACTTTTTCAGGTCGTCTTGATGCAATGTTGGTAGTGAGGCTGCAACTAATATGTTTGTTCATCGTTTCTGATGATTATCTCATCTAAACCACTAAATGGTTAAACATCTGAAAACCCACTAATCACAATTTAATAGAGCCCACTATGAGGTCACCACATGTCTTGTTTTGTTCGTCCAAAGATCCAAAAGCCAAAGAGCAACTAATGACTAAAAACAGAACTGTGGGGGTGTGAACTCCTTTCTTTAGCCTTGTTGTTAAATAATCTAAATTGCCAACATCCATGAAGATTTAACCATCCTCAGAAGGGGGCAGGCCTCGGTACTACATCTGCTTAATGTAGTCACTCCAGTGCTGAAGCAGGTCCAATGCACAATCACAAACCCTATGCTGTAGGGTTAGTCTTGTGCTTTCTTTTATAGCACTTCGCTACTGTGGTCAGCCTCAGGAAGCACTTCTATGTCAGCCCTGTAATATGCTAGTGACCTGTCCAGGGTGTATTCCACCTCTCACCCAACGTCTGCTGTGATTGGCTCCATCTCCCCCTGCGGCTGTCCAAAGATAAGCTGTATAGATAATAGATGGATTTATATAAAATCTTTTACAATCAGTTAACAGTTAGTTAATTATGGAAATACCTAGTCAGCAGTAAGACAGTGGAGCTGGCAGCCAAGCAGACGCTATCTTTCTGTCTATGCATCTGTCTGTCCTTGAACTGCATTGCTCTTGTCCTCCTCTTGATCATATACACTGAGAGTGTAATGTAGGGGGGAAAGCTCATTGGACATTGGCTCAGGCTGCTCTCTTTGGGCCAAGGTTGATGAAGTCAGAGGCTTAGACAGATGCATACACAAACACATGTTCCAGCAGTCAAAACTGAGCCAAGTCATACAGCAGTTGCCTGGCCAGTCTAGTGAAGTGTTGAATGACTCTGTACTTTGTACTTGTACTTATACTTCTCATACAAAGTCTGTCTGTCTATCAGCAGGATTATTCAAAAGCTACTCAAGCAATTTCCATTACATTTCGTTTAGAGGTGGGGCATTACCTTAAGAAAGAACCCAATACATTTTGGAGTAGATTTGTATATACAGGCATGTCCAGGTTTTTTTTCTCACTCTATTTCATATTGAGAAATGGGGCATTAGCCTTGGCAGCATCTGCTATCAGAGTGCCCTTCTATTATTATCATGTTTTGTAGTATATTATGAAACTACTTCAAGTTCAACCTGTCAAGGAAAATAAAATGCCTATAGTGCCACCTACTTGGATGTTGAATGTCTGTGTTACACTGTACCCTCATCTTTTTTGTTTCGGCTGTGCTTGGTGTGAAGCCAGCCATGCCGGCCGAGTCTCTCTGTGTTAAATGGCCATGTCGGTGAATAAAATACCTTACTACCAGTTTGTCCTCTGCAGCACACTTATTTTTAGAGGGCTGCTTAACCTGCTGCCCTGGATGCAGTGATACTGCCTGTTTACCTCCTTCTCTCACTCTTTCTCTCATTGTAATCAGATGTGGATTGCCAAACACTTTTTTTCCCCCCTATCTTTATTCACAAGTGTGGTCATTCAGTTTTAAGTGTAAGTCATGGTGTGACACCACACAATGACGGCAGGGCATTTTCAAACGTCATAGAGCAGAAGGTTTCCGCAGGCACAGAAGCAAAGTGACTGTGAGGAGAAGAGCTGTTGGTGGAGTGCAGGAACTCTGTCCAAGCAACAAAATATCTGTGCATGGGCAAAGTTTGAGCACATGCAGAGCAATTCTAAGCACAAGCCCGGTAGGTTTGAGTGCAAGTGCAGGGTTTTTGTCAGAGAATTACAAAAGCCGAATGTGAAATCAACAAGGTCTGTTCCTTATACACTCTTGAATAAAGATAGCATGAGAATAGTCATTTTAACTGCCAGAAATATAAAAGCACATTAACAAATAGAAGAGGAAATGTTTTGTTGTTTTATCTCATTATTGTTTCTGTATGAAAAGGGTTATAGATATTACTTAAACATATTCTTTATCGCAAAGTCATTATGACGTTTTGTTTAATTCTCTGTTATTGTTTTTCTTATCTCCCCTTTCTTTTCCTAAACTTCCTCATCTTATCTCTCCCATCCCATGGCCTTCCTCTGTCTGCCTCTCCCTTCTCCTTACCCTTCCTTGTTTCTCTCCTTTTTTCTCCTTGTCTGGCTTCCTCTTCACCATTCTATCTTCCTGTTTCCTTCCTCTCTCTTTTCTTTTTCTCTGCTTGTTTCCTCATTCACCCTCAGTCCTGAGCAGAGGTTGTTGTGGAGTACGAGTATGACGCGCTCCATGAGGACGAGCTCACCCTGGGAATAGGTGACATCATCAAGAACGTGCGGTACATAGATGAGGACGGCTGGATGGAGGGGGACCTCAACGGGAAAAGGGGGCTTTTCCCTGACAACTTTGTGAAGGTGAGAATCGCTCCTCTGTTGTGCCATATGGATCATATCAGATACTTAGTTGTAACAGAGTTTTTCCTGTGGAACATTCTCCATGCACTTCCTCAATGCCTTTTAATGCTGGACCATTAAGGTGAATCCTTGGAGCTGTGAGCATTAGTAGACCATAGTGGTCTGCAGAGGGTTAGACACAGGCTACATCAGTTTCTCAGAGTCAGGTGACGATGTACAGTATGTGAATTAATAGATTTTATTAGAATTTTCCATAAACCGATTTCTCTCTACTGCTTTGTTTAAAGGCAAAGCTTACGTGAATTCAGAAATCCTGATGCAATATTCAAAGAGAGGTTGTGCTTAAAAAAGGCTTTACTCAGAGTTTGTGTATCTGTAAAATCACGACAAACTACAAATTGATTGGTGGAAAAGTTTGTTAGTTAGCAGGGTTATGCAAAAACTGCTTGACAGATTACCATGAAACTGGGTCGAAGAACCCGTTGAGTTTTGGTGTGGATTCGGATCAGGGGCTGGATCCAGGAATTATTTTTCTCTGTTTTTCAACATGTTTTTCCACATTTTCTTTAATTTCTCAGAGAATAATTTATTGATCTTGATGAAAAGTGGCATTTTTAGCAGACTGAGTGTGTGCAATAAGGGTCTGTTGGCAGAGATATGCTCTCTCTGAGTGCCCCTGCAGTTATTTTATTGTTTCTAGGCAGCTCTTCATCTGCGCTGTGTTTTCCCCTTTGGTCTAGTAACTACTGATAACACAGTGCTAAAAGCATGGGCTTGTGCAGTTGGATGCTTGTTATGAATAATGAATCCACTGTCAGTGGTTGTTAAAGAAAACAACAATTGTACAGCTCTGCAAGATCATCCTTACATTTTACATTACATTTCATTTAGCTGACGCTTTTATCCAAAGTGACTTACAATAAGTGCATTCAAACATGAGGGTACAAACCCAGAACAACAAGAATCGATTAAGTACAATTTGCTTCAAAGTAAGAACCTTGTGCAACAATTTTGTTTGACTTGTAAATAAATAAATGATTATCTAAATATTGTCATCAACAGGTATGATGATTAACACACTTTAATTTACTTTAGCTCCTAACCTTACTTTATTAGTCCTATTTCCACTCTGACAGCAAAGATGAGTCAAAGCCTGTCCTCCATGGTTTTAGAGGGATCCATAACAGTTTTATACTTCAAGCTTTTATTGTGTTGAGTGTAACAAGTTGTCAACCTGTCTCCCAGACTGATCCAGCAGACGCACAGGATCTGTTTAGAGACGAGCTGAGTCATCTGTTGTTATGATTTGATCTAGCTCTTGATGCACCTGAGTGTGTTTATGTGAAATCTTCCTTTTCTGTGCAGGGTGTTTGGGCAGCTAACGCGCTGTGAAATGATTCACTACAGCGCTATCTTCTTTCCTCTCTCATCTCTACTGTTTTCCCCCGTCCTATAATCCTGCGTAGTGAGATAGGTAATCTGCTAAGTAGCCTGGCCCAGTCACTGAGCTTGGATAGTTAATCCTCTAAGGAGCCTGCTGGCTGTTGAACTTTGTTCCCGACAACCCTGCAGTCATCTGAGATGCTGTATTTAATCTTCCTGCTTTTATTTGTTTGGTAGCTGAAAGATCAGGGGACATGAAACATGCTGCAGATGGTAAGGACTCTAACTGTTAGTCAGGATTGTGGCATAAATTAGTTTTTTATCATCAGTGGAATATCATATTCATATAGATAGAAATGTCTCTGGGTATTTGATTGATTTATATAAGTCTTGTTTTTTTTGGAGAGTTTGGAGTCCGTGTTGATAAGCTGGTCAAAAAAACCTTTTAAGGTCTGCTTGTGTGCATCTTTGTGTGTGTATTTCTGGGTGTGCAAGTATCTACTTTTCACTATAGCTTGAGCAATATATCAGTCAGCAGGTTTCGTTGGCCAATGCTAACCTATCACAGATATATCCGTGTGTTTATGCTTGTATAGGGTTTAGGATGTATTGGATCTGTTACAATACATAATCAAGAAAAAGATGCTTTGGAGAATTTATAAATTGTGTTGCATCATCATATAGTTTGTCCAGCAGAGCGCACTCCAACTCCACTGTTTACATCACTGTCTGCAGCACTGGTAGCAGAGTGTGAATCACAGCTAAGCAGACTGTGGCACAGACTGAAGCTATGAAGTTGCTGACTATTGTGTGAAATACATTGCTGGAGTGTTAATAACGTGTCTGAGACAATTTTCAGGTGGAAGAATATGAAGCAATATTGCCCAATATATTGATATCTATATATTCTACTCTCTGAAATCGGTATCAGCCTAAAAAAATCCAGCATCGTCAGTTTATCCTGTGCATGTATGATTTTATGTGACTGTGTGTATATGACACAGTGAAGGAAAACAGCGGGGATTTTGTTCCTAATGTTTCATATGTCATACTTTTTTCGGTAGCTTTGAGGAATTTCAACACAAGAAAATTAAATTGTTATCAATTAATTAAAATCAGGAAATATCAGATTGAAGAATTAAGTATATAAATGGATGGAGCAGTTTTTGGGCATTTCTGTACTACAGTTTGTTCTTACTTATTGGCCATATATGTTCATATATCGATAATAAGCCTAAGTCTTGCTCTACCAAAGAAGTATTGAAGTTAAACATCTAGCCCTAATTAATAAGGGTGTAACAGTTTTGTATCCAATCATCATAAATTGGATCAAGATGGAAATTTAAAATCCTCAAAGAAAAAAGACAAAACATGTTTCGCTTCATTATTATTTCTTCTGTCGGTGATATAATGTTTTTTTTCTAATTAACACCCTGGATGTGTGACAGTTGTAAGTGTAAACAGTTAGTAGACGTGTTTATACAGTGTATGGTGGTGTGTTGTCACCATCTGCTATCAGAATCAGAAGTATTTATTGCCAAGTAGGTTTACACCTACCTGGAATTTTCCTTGGTGTATAGGTGCATACACTGAACATAAAACATAAAAACACAAAAACTACTAAGCATTAGAAAAAATAAAAATAACAATATATAAAAGATATAAAAAGTGAAGTAAAATGTAAAACAGGAGTGCAATGTAAATGTGCAATATGCAATGTGCAATGTACTGTAATGTAATGTGTGTTAATGTAACACAGTCTTGAGGCGTGGGGGCGGGATAAGAGTCCAAGTCAGGTGGGGGTCCCAGGCCTTGTTGACAAGGGCAACTGCAGCCGGGAATCAGAGTGCCCTTCTATTATTATCATGTTTTATAGTATATTATAAAACTACTTCAAGTTCAACCTGTCGAGGACAATAAAACGCCTAGTGCCACCTACTTGGCCCTGTCTTTTGTTGGTGTGTTTCTAAGGTTTGTGTGTGTGTGTTGGGGGGGGGGGGGGGCAACAGCATGGCAAAGAGCACTGCACACAGCTCTATATTGAAGCAACTGCCCAAACACTACAATGGAGATCATTTGTGTTATTATCAGAGGATGCAAAATGGATGGTTGCATGTGCTTGTTTATGTTATCACCCCAGCATGAACATATATTATATTTTGAGTATAAATCTATTCGGGCTGGGCAATAAAACAATAAATATCGCGAGATGAAGATTATCGCGATATAACTTTTCATCGAAAGAGATATAAGACATGGTCAATAGAACTTCGATAGAACTCATTCCATCCATGTTTTGACAGACAACACAAACAGCCAATGATGATGATGAGAATTGAGAATAGCGTCGAACCAATCATGTGGCTGGAATAGAGTTACAGCCACGTTAGGTTAGGTTGACGCACACAGAACAGAGCGTAATAGGAGCAGCACCACACGTGCTAATGTTTGGGATCCTGTAAAGAGGTGGACGACTCTGCATCGATGCAGTGACTGAACATAATCGAGTCATGTTTTCTGATACTGTTCAATGTTTTAACGGGTTTCCACTGCTGAACAATTATAACCACCGCTGCTTCAGGATCAGGACAGACCCTCATTAAAAGGTCCGGTCGTCCTGTGTCTGAGTCTCTGTCAGAGTCTGCTTCCTCCTCACTCCCCCACTGACCTGCGCTCACTTTACACTTTAACAATAAACACCATGACTGATCACAAGTTATTAGGACATGTACAGGACTGATGTTTACTTTGTGTTTGTTTTCACTTTGCAGTTTATGAGACACACTTTTAAATTGGCTAAACAACACGAGACGTAACGTGACGCGCAAACTATATACATTCCATCTGAAAACCTGACAGGAGTTAGTGAAGGTGTGACATGGACGTTGTGCTGTTGTCAGGGAGTTTCCCAGGCTACAAGAATGCAGCAGCTGGTTCACCGCCTGACAGTGACATGATTGGGATCATTAGCGACAGGCTAGATTTAGCATGAGTGGGCTGTGCTTAGTACAATGCTGCACTGACACTTTGTGAATCTGTAGCTCATCAGAAGGCTGATTGTCCCACACATTTCAATTCACCATGTAATGTGAATCTAATTTACCTTGTCTTACATGTCCCCATTCCATCTAACCAACGTCTGACAACACTATTAGTATCTCATGTGTTTGCCTCCTGCCTGATGTGCATTTCTGTCGCAAAACATCTGTTTTCAATTGAGATTCATTGTGTTTTTTTGTTAATGTGGCAAAACAGTTTCTCTGGCCACATCCAGAAGAGGTCTGGATCACCACACTGTGTTTAGTGGCGGCAGTCCTAAGAGGAACACTGGGAATTTGGGGATTATATTTTGCAGTTTTCCAGTTATGATCTACTAAACCAGTATTCATATCCTCACATTCTGAATCTGTGAATCGAGGTAATTTACAATGTGTTTTAAGCCTAAATGTCTGCTGATATCTTCTGACGAGGTGCATTCAGGGACTGCGAATATAAAATATAAAAATATTTTTAGGCCGTATCACCCAGCCCTACTGGGAGAATCACTTGACTTTGTGGAAACTATAGTAAACAATGCAATCACAACAATGATCATGAATGAATAATTAATATCCACTTTTTGATTTCCAGTTTTAAAAAACAATTAGATTTTCTGTTTGAAAACTGTATTGGTTGTTATCCAAATTATTTAAATATACAAAAATATATGGTTAGGTGTTGGTAAAAAATGTTACATAAGTATGAGGAGTTGTAGAATTAGGTATATGTGTATATTATAGATGGAAGAGTGGAAATCAGAAATGTGAAATTAGAATTTTACTGAAAATGAAGACAAAGTAAAAAAGAAAATTCTTAATGTATCTTGTATGTGTGTGTTTTTTATGTAGGAGTTGAAGAAGGAATCCAAAGAGGCCAAGGAAACAAAGAATGAGCCTAAAGAGGAGACCTCTCAGCCTCAGAGGAGAGAGAAAAGTGCAGGGAACGTGGCCAACCTGGTCCAGAGGATGAGCACAATCGGCATCCCAACTGGTGGCTTCCAGCCTCAGCCACCAGCAGCGGCAAAAAGTACGATGCTGTACTTTTCTTTGTGTTTAGATAAAGTAATTTGTTAAATCAGGACTTCACAGTATCCAGAAATTAGTTTTTTGGAACCAGTATGCTTCAAATTCTAGGGTGCTTGATGCCAAATTTGGTATTTGGTATCACTCACACACTCATGTGCACACACCTCCATAAAGAAGATAGTACCGTAGTTAAAATTTACTTGCATCATGACAGATCAGTCGTCTGTCACAGATGTGACAGAGAATAAATCAGGAACTTCATCAGTTCTTCATCAGTTTCTGATCATAATAAAAAAGCTGTTCTGTATATTTTTATTTACATGGGTCTGTCCAGGACAACTACTGTGTCACTTTAAATGTTGCTGTCGTAAAGAACTGTGAGACAGCATTTTCTCCTTTCCTTTCATAAAGGATGTTCCTATGTTTTCTACGCTAAAGGAGATAACTTAGGAAGCATTAAAGCTCTTTTCCTCATCATTTCGAGAATTCTAATACATCTTATTATGGCGGCCGCTGAAATACTTCCGGGTCATTTCACACAGTTAGGAAGGTTCCTGCACAAAATTGATTTTTTTATAAAACACCCATGCACTCTTCTGAGTGCATACTGTAGTTGTTATTGTGTCTGCAGTCTTTCTTCTTTCCTTTTGCGTTTTTTCACGTTAGACTACAGAACTTAGCTTTACTATACTGCCCCCTTCAGACTGAACACTGAAGAATCACGTCTCCAGGGCTCACAATATCGTTTTAGGTGCACCCCGTTTTTGCCTTTTTTGCATGGCAAAATACACCTATTATACCTATTCTTGACAGTTCCCATATATATTGGTAATTTCTTATGGGATGGGTATCGCCGCTGATTAATTAATTAATTAAACCCTTTCAAAGAGCAATGAACTTTTAATTCTTAAGAATATTGCGTTCGACGTTTGAAATTATTGTTTATCAGTTTAAGTGGTCAGCAGGAGTGTGGAGGTTGTTCATTGTGTGCGTGCATGCTGCCAGTCTGACACACACACAAATTCTCGGCTCTTTACTGGCATTTCACGTGATGGCCTATACGGTGATGATGCAAGTTGCACTCGTGCACCTAGTTATAAAATTTAGTCACACTGTCTCCAAAAATAGTGGCAAAATGACCACTAAATGGTCACAGACTGATTGCATTTGCTCGTCAGTATTTGCATGTGTCTATAATCGGTAGCTGTGTTTGCTCAGCAGGGTGCGTCTTCTGCCTGCCAAAGGATCACCCTGCGGAACCGTCCTGTCTGGGGTGGAGTTCTCGATCGTCCTCCCACTTCCTTGATTTGTATCTTGCTTGCATGTCACCTGTCCCAGTTCCACCCCCCCCACCCCCCCACCCCCACCCCCTCTTTAGCATTCTGACTCTCCCTGTGAGATGAAAACAAAAACACAGACTAGTGAATGTGTGAGACCACACAGCAGGTTGGTTGACTCACTGGTGTTCATTGGGCCTCCTTTGTTTTCACAGAGCCTAAGAGGAGACAGTGCAAGGCGCTGTTCGACTATCAGCCGCAGAATGAAGACGAGCTAGAGCTGAAGACCGGAGAAATCATAGACATCATTGAAGAGGTACTTTATCACCATTGCTGACTATTATAGTTCATAATTGTCTAAGAAACTGAACCTTTCCTTTTGAAAAGTAAATTAGAATTAATGTTCCTGTGTCATCTGCGCTAAACAAGCTTCACTGTAATACTACACATACTGTATTTTATGCTTCTAAACACTGAAGATACACTGACGGGTTATTTGTGGTGGCGGCAAGTCAGAACAAGTGAGAGGTGTGAGCAGCAGAGAGCACTTTGAGTGAAGGTGCAAAGTGCAAATAGGTTGGTGTAAAAAAAAAATGCGTGTGTGCCGAACTACTCTGAGCAGTAAAACAAATCATTTACTGTCATTTTGCTGGTTGAAATGGATTCAAACATGCTGGTTAATTCCCCCATGATTGAATTTTCAATTGCAGGGTCAGTGTTTCCCCTAGGTTTACAGCTTTTGGGGGGGGGTGGTGGCGGACACAGACTAAAGAACGCAGATATTTTTATCTGCTTTTCAGGTGGTTGATGCGACACGTTTCCCGATGGATGCCCTCTGTCCGCTAGTGGGAGTGTGCTCACCTGTGTGTGCGTGCACGTGTCACTGTGTGTCTGTGTGTGCGCATCGGGATGGAGCTCCGCCGTGCGCAATACAGAGAGCAGAGGAGAAATCTAAATGCGCAACCACGTAGAGACAGAAATGACATGTAAATAAGATAAATAACATAAGGCCATTTAGTTTGTTTAATAAAAGAGCAAGCTATAGACCTGTTTTATAGGAAAGGTAAACTTAAATGACTTATATTGAGATCTGGCGCTATAAAATAAAAAAAATAATAATAAAAAAAATCTACTTGACCTTCCAGGGGGCGCGGGGGGGTGCCCCTCTAATATAATGGTAAGGGAAACACTGAGGATTAAATGTTGAAGACAGAAAAAAGCATTTGTCAACATCATTTTTTCTAAAAAATGCATTTTTAGTTGATAATGAGGCTTTACAGAATTGTATAGTGGGATATGTGCATAATTAGGTGAATTTGGAGCATAGTGGAATTTGAAATAGTCAGACTGTTGACCAGAGAAGCACTGGACCTAAGAATCACCACTTATTAACTTGTTGGGGGTGAAGAAATTACATAACTGTTGACTTCATATCATTGCTCCATTTCTTTTTCCTGTTTGCAGGTTGAAGAGGGCTGGTGGAACGGTAACGTCAACGGCAAGTCGGGACTGTTCCCCTCCAACTTTGTCAAAGAGCTGGAAGCCATGGGAGAGGACGGGGAGTCAGTCGACACGACAGCAGATGAGACTGGTAAGGACAGAGACAGAAAACAAGCCAGACTTCATTAATGGAAAGGGTGCAGCTCGGTTGGCAAAACACTAGAGAAGGAATACTGGAATTTTTTTAATGTTTGCTCTGACACGATAGCAAACAAAGCTCGGGGCTGGTGCAAAGAAACAGTTTTTCGTGTTATATAATTCTAGTCAGATTCAACGGTGGTTGTTGTCTGTCTGAAGTGTCTTTTAAAATGTATTAGATGATATATATTCCACAGTTTTCCCTGTTGTTGGTTAATCATTATTAGCGGTTTGGACAGGTTGCAGCCCAGTTGTAACAAGCCTCAACAAAAGCTAAATCGTTCGTCTGCTAGTTCCATGACTCGGAGCTACTTCTTTGCATGTGCATGTTAAAGGATCTAAACAGTGTAATAAAATAAGAGTTGTGGTAAACTATAGGCATTCATGGAAAGTGCTGAGTTTTTAGTATTCTTGTCCTTCAGAATGTGAAGCTGTAAATCTTTGGTTGTACACTACAACAATTCTGGCACCCCCTGGTGTCCAAAAAAGGGGATAAAAAGTGTATTCTCCAGAACAAATCCTCTACTTTATCACTTTATTGCAGTAGGAAGGAAAAGCAATAAAATGTGACACTGGTGGATTTATTCACCCTCTGTTGCACTGTGTCGTCTCTGCTCCCCAGATGGAAGTGGAATGGAAAGCACTGCCGCCCCCACATCGCCTCAGGCCACCTCAGGGAATGGAGTCATTGCTCAGCCCAAGAAGATCCGAGGCATCGGCTTCGGAGATATTTTCCGGGAAGGGTCGGTCAAACTTAGGGTCCGTCTGCCCAGCCCTGAAAAAGAGGAAAAGAAGGACAGAGTAAGTGTGATGGTAACTCATAATCTACACCAAACATAATGTGAAAGGTGAACATGAAAAAGAATTGTCATACGTCTGTATATATGTGACAATGTGACATAATATATTATATTAGCAGTGTTGAAGAAAGAAAAAGCAATCAATTTATAGTAATTGACCATCAAACATTCAATAGGGGAGAGAGAAGGGAGATAGAGAGATGGTGATATGTCTCACTAGGGTTTTACATCGGTACTACCGGGTACGTGTCTGATCACACACACTGCACCTGAGACAAGCTGAATTATGAGTGTGAGAGAGGGGGAGAAAAAGATGAATTATGGAGTTACTTTACAGGAGCTCTCTGTTCAGCACCACAACACAAGCAGCAAAGCAGCGCTCTACAGTTAAGCATCACTATTTAACTGTTACTGAGCAACAGCGACCTTTGCCGCTACATTCATTAATTCCGTGGTGAGCTGCAGCTATAACAAACACACTGAACTCTGTTCAGAATACTTCATATTGAATCAATGACTTCCAATCAGCATTACTCTTGATCTTGCCGGGTCTGGTGTCTGGTAATTTAAGCTGCGACCATCAGTCAGCTCCGTACTTCTATCAGGAGAGCATACCAACTCATCAAAGTTACACAGAGTCAAGAGTAGAAAGGAAAGTGGCTCAGTTCTATCTATTCCAAGTCGTTGTATCATTTCAAAGCTGTCATTTAAATGCCAAAAAAGTTGCATAGTGTTGCTTATAAGGCTTCTATCCAGGTGTGAGACTCGTGTAGGAGGAATTTACTTGCCACACAGAACAAATTAAAAGTCAACATGTACCATAACTGTATGTGCTATTGAGTGAAATTAATACCTGTTGCATCCAGAGTACAGACTTGAAACGAATACGTTTTGCATGCAGACCTGAGGCCAGGTGCATAAAACTCTGTGGAGATTTATGAACACGCACATAGAAATATGCATCTTCAATGCATATTATTATCATCATCACTTTTGTCTGTTCTGTTTTGTAAGTTTCAGCCATTGTGGAAGTTGGTGCATATATATGGTCTATATTACGAACTTATTGTATTGTTTCCTGATTTGACCTGACACACATTTAGCTTAAAGTTCAGTTGTTTATTGTTTACACTGAAGGAACAAACCCAGATTCATGTGAAGGTTTTGTTTGTTGTGAATACACTGTTTTTTACCTGCCATCAGCACATATATGTACTTGTCAAAATTCAGATGGGAAATAACAACCTCCCCTGACACAGTACTTAACACTGAATCTTGCTTCTGTCAGGTCTCATTTTTCTCCAGAATAAATTAGACATGTTTAGATGGACACCAATATTCTGATACTAACCCAACTAAGCCAGTAGTCTGAATGGGGAAAATGTCATGTAAACAGCATTTTCTGAATAACCTGAAAAAGGTCATACTCAGAATAAGTAATAATCAAATTGTGGAGTATTCCGATCCTAGACGCATCATGTAGACATATATATATTTTAATCGCAATATAATTTTTTACAACATTTTATGTCCAAACAAGAAGTAGGACATAGTCTCGACGTGAGTCATATTCAGACTATTCTATGTTACATGTTAACAGGAATAATGAATATTCTATTAGCAGCTCATTTAAACTTTGTAATTGAAATAATTCTTGACATAAGTCTTGTCTTAGAAATATTGCTGCCCATGTAAATGTAGTCACTGACCCTAAATTCTGAATCTTGGGTTTCTACTTTTCAGTCTTGCTCTGCTGACATAGTGACATGCAGCAAACAATAACACAGACTCACGGCTTTATTAGATGGCTCTGTTCTGAAAAGCTCCGCTTGTTTTTCCCTCTCTCTTCCCAACAGCCCTCACTCTCTGGTTTACCCCTTAACACAACTTCCTTCAGTCTCCTCCCCTCCGCACGTCCATGTTGCATGCTCCTACACGTCGCTTTTCACAAATCTCTGCAGTAGAAATAACCAAGGACATGCAGCATCCTTCTTGTCACCTCACCATGGTACACAACTTGTAAGTGACAGCTTACAAGTTGTAACATTCCTCGCTGGAAAGGTGTGCCCCCCCCCCCCGTGTTTCACTGCTTTGCCTTTTGTTTCAGTAATTACTCTTTCAATCAACAGCATCATTAATAAGCATTCCTCCTTAATAACACTGAGTCATGAACCAACGTTTCTACTCATTCCGCTCCAACACAAGCTGCCTCACACACAGGACTCCTCCACATGAAGCCACATATCACACCCATGCCCAATGAATCATTTCCATGTGTATGGTTTGCTTCATTTTAGCCAGTCCCATCATTACCATCTGCTGCAAAGCCCGCCCTCCCCAACATGACAGACTTGCAGAGAGCAGACGGAGACGGCAAAGCCAAAGGTAAAAGACTGTGAAATTAGTGGAAAGGACAATTTGATTTGTGAACTGTGTGGTTTAATGTCAGTAGATCATCACTGTGAGAGATGCACAGTTTTTCTGTTTGTCCTGTTCATGGTATGTGACCTTTTATTAGTTGTATTTACATCTGCCATTCGTTCAAGCTCCAGTGTTAGGTGTAGATATAAGAGGGGACATATCTCTCTCTGGCCCTATCTCAAAGCCAGTTATGTAACAAGAACTAAACTGGAAATGCTGTTGAATTTATGTTAGGCAGTTTTGATCTTCACATTTCTGAGAAAAATACAGACATATATACTATGATAAACCAAGATCTTTGACTTATGTATATGTTGGCACATCTATGTGCTTTTGCATGTAAACCCCTTAAATCTGTGGATCCGCCCTAATAGATGCCACTTATTTTGGTTTCCTCAGCTAAAGAGTACTGCAAGGTCACATATGCCTTCGAGGCCACGAACGAGGACGAGCTGAGCCTGAAAGAGGGAGATGTCATCCACATCCTGAGCAAGGTAAAGCTCTCCGGCCCTTCACTGCACTAAAACTGTGAAATTAAATGAGAAATCGGAAAAGCTGGACAGACTCGGGCGGGTACCATACAAAAGTTCAGTGAGGAGAATGACCTTCCTTAGGGTCACCAGCAAACACATCAACCAGAGAAGATGAAGGAATCACTGAGGTTCACTCTGATCTCTTCTTATGTCGGCCACGTGCTTGGTCGCCACTGCAGAATGTAATGTAAATTTGGCTTGAAGACGCAGTTGGCATTGGCCTGTCCATGCACGGCCTATAGATAAGTCTTTGGTTTAGAGATGTGATTAGACAATCTGGGATTTCGACTGAAGATGATTTTTCCAGGTAGAGATTGGCAGGAAATAATAAATGAAGAGGGCATGCTTCATTTTCTGAACTACAGCAGGATGTCTTTCCTTTTGAAATAAATATGAATCTTCACGATCGGCTGAGTGCATCTGCAACAAATCTATCCACCCACTAAAAAACATATTTATGGAAGATAACAAAAATATCTATTACTGGTGGAAAACAGCCAAATATATGCACCTTTTTGTGCACAACTGCTTTTATTTTGAGCTTGAAAAATCTAATTTATAATAACAATTCATACAACCATTACAGGCCCTGCCCCACCCTCTCCTGACAGAGACAAGAAATGTTTCCTTGTTTCTGTGTCTTCTTAGATTGTAGTTACCTGCGTCTATGTTCAAACTGATAGACTGTACAAGCAAGTAGGTATATTGTACTGATGATGGTTTCTAAAAAGATATTAGCTCTGTACATGGGAAGATGCTGGAGTCATGGCTATTCCCAAACAGACTGTGTAAGTCACGACACGTTTCAGGTAGTTTGAAAATCAATAAAAAAGACGTATAGCTCCTTTTGGAGACCTGTGCTTGGGTCATACAAAACAAAACATGTTTGACGAAATGATGAAGATTTGTGCCGACTGTAAGAGAAACCTTTTTTCTTTTTTACCTCTTTACTCTTTGTATTATTTTGTAATTAAAATTGTTATATGATGTGCCTGTGTCTAGCTTTATCTTAGTCCCTGCTCTAGTGTCTCACATGTCATTAAGAAGTGAACCATTACAAGTCAAAAAGCTGAAACACAGATTCTTAGCATCTCGACTGGTCTCACCTCAGCACCCTCTGATGTGTGGTTGATGTGTGGTGACTCAGGGTTTCTCCAAAAAATGTATAACCACATTTCTTTGGAAACCTACCGCCATCTAGTGGAGACTGTACAGAAATGCTTCTAGAATCACCAGAAGTGCTTGTTAGGAACAGGTTTGTACTGAACTGCACGAAGCCGTTCTCGACATTTATAATGATTTCCTGCTTCTCTTCTACAGCAGATTGGCTTTTAGATTATAAGGTGCTTTATTTTTTTCACCTTCTGAAGCTGTTTCTTGCTGCAAAAATTAAGAAAAAGATTTCAAACTTTGTTCAATCACAAAGAAATTAAGCTAATCTAAGTGTCATCCCAACGATATGGAGGAAACTCCCGGACTATTTGCAAAGTTTCAGTGCAAAATTCTGGCCCGCTTACTCTGATGCACTGTGCATGTTTATTAAAATTTACAAAGGACAATATATAAAAATACAAATACATGTTGGCAACTATTTAATACAGAATAAGTAAAAAATTAATTTCTTAAATAATATCTAAATATAGTATACAATCACAAGCTGATTACTAAAGCGATGTCACTCTTTTTCTGTTGGTCCTCTAACAGGACACAGGGGAGCCTGGCTGGTGGCGAGGGGAGATCGGTGGTAAAGACGGCGTCTTTCCTGACAACTTTGTGGTCAAGGTTTCTGAAACAGAGAAAGAGGTGAGATCAGAATCCGAGAAGGAATTTAGTGAACTCTTTGGCAGCTATTTTGAGAACTGATGCAACAGGTATGTAGTTTTCTGCTGCTGGATGGGGTCTCAATCAAAACAATAACAAACCCTGGTTCTGGTGACATCTTGAAGTATTATGGTATCATGGAGGTAAGGATTTCAGGAGCATTTTACTAGTAGAATTATTCAGCGCTCGCCCTCTCAGCAAAACAAACAGTAAAAAGAAACCAGAGAAACACTTTCAGTGCATCTGCAACAAATCTATCCACCCACTAAAAAACATATTTATGGAAGATAACAAAAATATCTATCTATCTAAAACACTTTCAGTGTTTCTCTGGTGCTGTTCAGCAGACACAGGATGTCAGGTAGGGGCTGCAAACTGAGCTGTAACTTAACTGTACTCAACCTAACTTTAGATCCAGACATCCAACACCTAAAATCCTTCATTCAGTAAAAATACTTAACACAAAGATGTAACATTACATTGTGAAAACTGTATAAAATATAAATTTGGACTTCTACAGTCACACAGCCACACGCATCCACAAAGCAGATATGAGACCAATGACAGGTGATCAAATTAAATCTGACCTTGATTAAAATTAAAGCTTTATCTAGATTTAAAAATAGCTTGAAACATTTTGGATAATGTAACTACGCAATAGAACAACATAAATAACATAGGTCTTGTTGTTTTCAATTTATTTTCATCTACAAATTCCCCCAAAGGGCAAGGGGGTAGAGTGGTCAACCTCTAACCAGAAATGATTCCAGTTTTCCCCATCTGCATTCCAAAGTGTCCTTAGGCAAGAACCCAGAATTGCCCCTCATAGAAAAAAGGTCTGCCCATAAATGCGCTGTATGAATGTGTGTGAATGGTAATAACCTGTACTGTAAAGCGCTTTGAGTGGTCATCAAGACTAGATAAACGCTTTATAAATACAGACCATTCAACAGGCCATTTACATAATGAACTGGTTTTGAATTTGAATCAAATGCAGTTTAATATAGAAGTATTAAATATTTATTTTATGTAGTAGATTCCATCTCCAATAGGATGTATTAAACTTCAACATATTTATTTTTCATTTTCATAAATGCAGAGGCACCATGTGTTGTGGTTGCTTTTCTAGCAGTTTGATCAGAGTGAGACGAGAGAAGGATCAAAACACTTTACTCTGACTGACATCTGGCATATTGAGCCTTACATCATCTAATCAATAATATGGAGCTGCAAGCACAGCTTAACTTTTCAACGTAACAAATGCAGAAATCTCTTTTGATTTCCTATGAAGGCTTTTCCATGTGGGTAATAAGGCCTCTTGATAATAAGCCAGATGCCTTTTAGGGTAAAGAGCTTATTGCTGGGGCATCTTTAATAATCATTGATGCAGCTTTTGAAGAGGACCTTGAGGTCGTGCTGCCAGTGTTTGAGCTGACTGTGGAAGTGTGTGTCTGTTCCTCACAGTTCTTCATGTTCACGTGAGGGACATTAAAGCACGTTGAGGTGTCACCAAAGAAAGTAATAGGATGTATTTCACTGATTATGCACCATTATATTCTATGGGTCCCTGTGTTCATGTTTCAGTCTCCCGCGTCCAGAGGGTCATTGAAATCATCCCCTAAGCAGGAGCCAGATGAGGTAAGGGAGCCGCGCCCCTGATGAAATAAGACCAGTAGGATGATTGTTGTTTTGCTGCTGTGGAGCAAAAACCTGATCACACAATTGAAAATCTTCAGTCGAATCTTTGTCATTTCATTTTTATTTTTTGTCAAGAAATCGTGATTTTGTCACCTTTTCTTTAACATTTTTTAATCATTGTCCTCAAAGCATTTTGGGCACAGTTGCCATGGTTACAGGTCTTGTTCACATCTGTGGCAAGCTTTGAGAAACCAGCAGGTGTTAATCGTTCTCAGTGTCCATATTGCTCTGCAGTTAAACTACAGACCGATTCCCCTCAGTGAAATCAAGCATCATTTTTAATGTCTCTTTAAGCTGGACCGCTCGTACACTGTCGTCCCTGCTTGCGTAGTATTACCACACCCACCTGTTGTAGTAAATAATTCAATCCCTTGTTTATGAATTACTCTTCACTTCTGGGTTTAGCTCGAGAGTAGAAGATGAAACATCACATAAATGTCTAGGTGCTGTTTTGCTGTATTGCTGTTTAACTCTAATTGTACAAGATTCTAGTCCATACATCTGAAAAGGGAAACGTTTTTATATATGCAACAGAAACCCTCAGTCACATAGAAGGGAAATGCTCTCATTTACACAACTGATTTACAGTATAGTATGTGAATTACTTTTGCCGTCATTTGTGTATGTGAGAGCTAATTCAGAATAAACCCTCATAAGATGACACCACTGAGACCCGAGAGACAAAACGTTACCGAACGCAAGACGCCTCTTCAGAGGTTGTGCAGCAGGTCAAACAATTACTAATCAAGAGCTGCTGTGTGTAGCTCTGTTGATGAATGCACGTTGTTGAGTCAGAACGAATTAAAACCGTCGGTAGTTAATTTCTTCCATCAGACAATTTCTAATTAGGTTATGCTCTTCATGATCAAAGGTCAACAATGACTATGACCATATGAAGACTGATGGAAATGCACTGTATCTACTAACTCTAACACTGATTTGTACATAGCTCTACCAGTTCTTAGTGTAGAAGGTAAGTCGAGGGTCATAGTAGTACAGAGATCTATCGCCCTGATTCTTTAATTCACGGAGCAGCTACTGAGATTTGCAGTAGACGCTCCGGGAACTTGTGGTCGTCGCAAGGTTTAGTGCTTTCCCGAAATGAGTATTCCACAGACTTAGCTTTGCAATCTTAACAGGACATCAGACTCAGCATGGACAGATAAATAACATGGGATATAGTTGAACCAAAAATATCATTTTATCACCATGCCACAATGCAAGTCAACTGCAGACAGTGTAGTCTTAGTTGCTGTTATTTTCAAACATGTAGTCGTCAGTCCAAACTGACTCAGGTGACAACACTTGAAGCAGTTTATTACTCACGGTACAACGACAGGAGAACTTGCATCCTGGGAATGTGACTGTGTGTCAAGCCGGACCCACTGGCCTTACATAATATGATTGGATTGTAAATGACTCGCTTGTTTAATGGCTGTCAGCAGTCAACCCATCAACGCTGATTATTCACCCTGTAGACTCTGCAACTCTATTTGCTGTGCGGTGATTATAATAATATTGTATGGGATGTTCCTCACAACTAATTCCTCTGTTGATTTAGTCAGCTATTTCATTTTATATTAATTTTCTAGTTTACAAGGTTACGAGATCGTGTGGGTTTTGCAAGACCTCATCTGTCACACTTTCCACTCATACTACTGTTGTGTGACATGTGGGTTTTAATATGCAGAGAGGGGCACTGCTGTCTGCTGGGGATGCAGCCCTAGCTCTTAGATACAACAGTTAACCTGTGTTTTACATTGAAATATTAGTAATTAGTTTTAGCAACTTGTATGCCTTTTAGCGAGGACAGCAATGATATCAACTAATTTCGCACAGCCCTAATATAAATGAAAATGATGTCCAAGTCAGTAAATGTCAAAAACGCGGCAATCCCACAAAAGGAAAAGTACTTTAACTGTATTAAATGCAACAGATCTAAAACTAGCTTTGTGAAACATAAAACAGAAACTATGTAACAGACCTATGTTGTGTTCAGACCTTACAAGAATCAAGTTACTGTGTTAGCTATCGCTGCGTTACTTGCGCAAATATCGCCACAGGATCATATGTGCTTACTTGCGTTATTTGCATTAGTATCGAAACCTTGAATATTCGGCCATTCTCCTCCTTCTAATACTCTGCCTTAGGTAATAACCGTGACAGGATATTTCATTGTCGCCAGAACACATTGTATTGCAACACACTAAACTTAGTTTAATTTAAACAAATTGAAAGAAATGTATGTGACAAATTAGCATTGTTATGTATTCAAAATCTATATTTATTTGTATATCTTCACAGTGATGCAGCCAAAACTCCTGAGAGTATTACTTCAGATACTGTATTATTAATTAATTACCTATGGCTAAACTCCCAAGGTGTGATTATATCTCAGCCAAATGTTGTCATGTCACTGAAATTAGAGGCGATATAATAAATTGACAGTGTGTTTGTCTCATTTAAATGGTTGGTAATCAAGAGAGTAAAATTTTTTTAATGGCTATGGCATTTTGTCAGACTCCACGACTCCACTAATATTTCTGGCTTTGTTTGTGGTTTTTATGTTTCGCAAATGAGGCTGGCTTGTAATCATCCTTCTTTGGATCCACCAACGATATTGCAGTTTTGTCTTTTTACAGAAGACGTTTTGGCACATCCATTCACTGATTTGTTCATTGAATTAATTTTTACGCCAGATGTTTCTCATCCACATAAAGTAGCTCATGACTTTCAAATAGTTTTAATTCCAGTTTAGTGCCAGAAAGTCCCTCCAGGTTTTTCATACTGTCTACTATGTTGTGGTCTACCCTGTTGACCTAAAAGGCTGCGTTCACATTAATAATTTAATGTTTTTCTGCATTCAGAAATAATCTCAATACGTACTAACACACCTGAAAGCGCAATATCACATGACCATCCATATACACTGGGCATTTGTGATCTGTAGCTGCAGCACATGGTCAGCAGTGTTTCCAAAAGGCTCTAAAACTTTTAATGGTAATAATGCAAATTTCCACTGTCTGTGTTCAAATAGGTGTTATATGATGATCTTTAAAAAGAACAGGCTCAGTGCTGGTGTGTGGTTGAAACCCTGACTGTTAAGGGCCAAGGATGTGTTCAACTATTAAAAAACAGCCGTTTGAATTATTTAACGAGACCGAGAAGACTCGACGGAGACATGATTCTGTCATGAGGTATACTGAAGTACAAAGGTGTTATTCTACCAAGCAAAAGCAGCTGACCGACCTTTTTCAGATGATGTCAACTCTGTATGTCTCTGTTGCCATTCAGTCTGACCGTTGAAATCACTGTAGGAATAAAATAAAGATTAAAATCATAAATAAATTGTAATTACTGAATTGGCATGAATTGGGCTCAACTGGCAAAGGTTGTTTTGTACACAGACATAAAAGATTTGTTAAAGTCAATAGGTATAAGGTCGTAAATTAATGTGTATAACAGTATATCACACTAAGTATTTATGGTTAATTAATGGATGTTAAATTAGAAAAATTCTGGTTCTTTTTGTGGAAAGCACCAGAAAACATTAATCCCAAAAACCAAAATCATTTTGCCAGTCTTAAAGTGAGACAGTGGAATCACAACATGATCAGATTTTTATAATAATGCCTGACTCTTGTTCAGCTCTATATTTAAAAAAAAAAATGCAGAATTTGTTTTTCACATGCCAGAAAAGGTCAAGAGTTTCAGGCTTTAATCTCTTATATTATAATATTTTAATTTTTTAGACCAAACCTAATTAGTCGTCCATTCCTCCCTCAGGTAAGGGTTTCTGTAATTGTGATAGTAGTTGTTAGTGCATATTTATAAGTCATCATCGACTTAAATGTCACCCTGACCTACTTTCTTCTCTTTCTCTCTTCCGCTCAGAAACCAAAGAAGCCACCTCCACCATCTAAAAGCATTGGTAAGTAGCATCTAACACCCTCCACCTCATTAAATGTTATCAACTCAGTGGTGAGCGTGAGGGAAGGCTGCTCTTGCAGTGGAGCATGCTTGCTCTGCAACAAATCACACTTTTATATTCAGTATAATATGCAGAGGTACATTGGGCCTCTGATTCTAGTAGACTTTAACTTTTAGATTTTAGTTAAAGCACAGTTATTGCATGGTCATTTTCTGATGTAAAAGAAATTCCACCAAGGCTGATTTCACCATGTTCGCTTACGATGGGTAAATATCACATGCTGTGTGATCGGTTATCAAATAACACAACAGAGACTACCTGTTGAAAAGAGCAAGACCTGGGAGAATCAGGTCCAGAGTTCCCTGTTCACACCACCAGAGTTCGTCTGTTTGAGATGCATTGACGCACACTAGAAATGTTCCTTTGAGAGCTGTGGTGCCTGGTTGGAGCGTGCAGGAGAAATGATGGAAATGTCAATGACTGCACATCAGCTCAAATTTACCTTACACTAACTTTTACTGTGGAGCAGGGTAAATTTTGTTTAATGTCTGGTTCAAATGATTCTGACATTTGCGTTTCGATAGCCTTTAAAGAAAGATGGACGACGTGAAGCCAAATAATGAATCTGATCTTCTTCATATTAGTGAATGGGACACAGACCAAACTAAAAATACATGTCTAGTGCTTATGTTTCTTGTAAGTTTGGTTTTAATTATTTATTTGAAATAAAAACAGAGTGAAATGTCAAGATTGAGAGCTGAGACTCACTCATGATTGTTCAAGCACCTGTATCATATCTGTCATATATAACATATGTTGGCTTAATTTCTGGATAGTGGTAGGATGTTGAGACATGTCGTCCATCTTTATATACCGTCTATGGTTCATACATAAAAGTCCTCGTGGTCATGTCTAGCAAGGTTCAGGGGTGCAGTGCATGTGTAAAAGCAGCTTAGTACTGAGAGAAGGATGGTGAAATTTAGCAAGAGCAACTGGGTGAAACATAACTCCCAAAGGTTCAAATGTGTGGTTTACCAGCAGAATTCCTTTCTCTCTTCTATTTAAACTCATGGGGACTACAACTTAAATGCTTAGTGTGGTTGAACCTGATGCTGGTGGGAAATCGTCCCCAAAAAATCCCTGTTATAATTTTATACATAATCCTAACACATTTCTCATTTTATCAAACATGCAATTCAAGGCATCATTGCCGTCATTTCTTCATGGTGGCTCTGTGTTTGGTTAAACGCCGCAGTACTTGACATCTGCAGTTTGCAGAACACACACTTGCTCTCTGCACAGGAAGTAAAATAATATTGCATTCGTATCCTTCTCCCGCTGCAATGTGTTGCAGTCTGTTTCTGAGACAGTGAATGTGCACGACTTCCTGTCTGTGTCGAGATTCTTCAACATGTGTCACAAGCCAAACCACAAAGGAATGCATGTGGGTGCACTTTGACAGCACAGTGTTTTGTGCCAGTTAGAGATCCAAAAAAAAAAAGGAATCAATGTATATATGAGTCTGTGAACCTGTGAAAGTGTGTGTTCCTTCTTATTGTCTGTTGAGTCTTGAACCATTCGGTTCAGACAGATGAAGTGACTTTCTGTGGACCATGTTTCGTTTCTCAGCTCTCAAACCCGAGGTTCCCAGTGCTGACAAGAAACCTCATGCCATCAGGACAGAGGACAGAGGTATAATCCTTTCATTCGTCTTACCCCCAGTCTCATCTCATCCTCTTATTTCCTCACGTTCACAGTTTTGCTTTCTTTCACACCTTACGCACATTTCTTTTCAGATTTTAAATACTCCGTTGGTTCTTGCACTTAACCTGGGCCAAATTTGTTCAAATCTTGTCCGTCTTTAGCCTCGTTTCTACCCTTTCCTCTCCTGCTTTCACCGTATATATCCATGAATTTGCTCTCTAATGTTCACTAAGCTGTGGATATTGTCTGAGGTGGCAGCCGCTGCTCCCTTTTAACACCCTCTCACTGTGAGGAGAAGAGCCCACAGTCACATTAACACAGTATACAATAGTTTCTTACTCAGGACACTGTTGCATTTGCACTCTCCATGGACATTGTGCCAAGTTTAACTCCCGTACTGCTTTTTTGAGAATAGCATTACTATGGATTCAGGGCTGTTGGCACCAATGTGGGTTTAAAATGAAGAAAACAAAAATCATTTAATAAAACCGTCACTGAGAAAGGACACATCCATGAGTGCTAAAAATAGCTTCTGCTCTTTCACTGGGATTCTTTTAAACTTATAAATACAAGTAAGATATTTGTCATCTGGAGGTGTCCAGTTTTATACTAGTTTCCACCAAACCAGTGTTTCTCTGTTGTTTCCAATTTTTTTTAATCAGCCTTCCACTTTGCTTATTCTACTCATATTTTCTTTTTTTTTTTATAAATATTTTAGATATTTTACATTTATGTTTGGGATATTTTGTCATTAATTTGGCATATTTTAGTAATTTCAGATCTACTTACATTTTGTGGCTATTTAACTATTTTTGTATAGGCCCTTTTCTCGTGGGAAATAGTCTTGTTCTTATAAAGCCTTTATTGCTTTATGGATATTTTACTATTATTTATTAAAACAAGTTGTGTACTTGTTTTGAGGTTGATTTGTTCTAAGATTGCATTCCTACCTGAGGTCAGACAGTTTTTCTTATCTAATCTTCAGGCTTTGCACTGTCAAGTCATTGTTGGTTAGAAAAAGACAGATGTCAATGCAGTTTCCATCTCATTGAGAATTGTGTGTTTTGTACTTCTATCTTTGTGAGGACCAGTTAGAATTATATACCTATAGGGTGAGGGCATTTTGGATTTCCTCACGTTTTTATTCTTCAGGTAAAAATAGGTTTCGGGTTAGTGTTGGTTGTTAGGTTATTAATTGTAATGGATGAGGTTAAAGTTAGGGCCTGGGGGGGGGGGTGTGTGTCAGCATAACTTGACTAAACTGCTGCTTTGGTGTCACATCTTTTGCACTTTTGCATTAATATGTAATTATGTGTGATGTTGATTTTGCTGAACTGCTCTGTCACGGTGTTTATACCTATATTAACACTGTGATGACTATGGACATGACTTGTCAATGAGGAACAGTAAACAAGTACACCGAGACTCCTTAGTTATTTAGTCATATTACTGACTAAGAGTAAATGTAATTTGAATTTGATTAAATTTCCAGACATGTTCTTGATTTCCCTGGGTGCACCCATCATCGCAGCAGAACAACATCTTCCCCTCGATCTGCTAATATGTGGCTCAGCCCGGCAGCTATTAAAGCACAATGCCACTCAAGCATGTAATTCTTGATTATTTTTCTTATGTCCTTTTTTACATGCAGCTCATGCGATGTCAGTGACAATAACACATCTCCGAAGAGTTTATCCCCACGTATGAAACGAGTGCATGCTAAGCCTCCCTTCCACATGTAAAATTCATGCAGCATTTAGAGCAGAAACATCACATCAGTGTCTGATTTGACCCTGAGAGTCAAACAAAGTTAATTTAGACAACCAACTTCCTGCATTGAATATATATATAGTATAAATGAAAAAATAGCCGTCAATGAGTTCATTGAGTTGATAAAGGCCCAATCCTATTTCACTCCTTCTCCCCATACCTCTAGCCCAGGTTTCGGCAAGCTTTACTATCAAAAGGTCTATTTTTCCCCCTCTTCCACCAAATACATTTTGTCTGGAGCCGCAAAACATATTCGATAACGATATATAGTTATACTCAGTGTTGTGCCAGTTCACACGTAAAATGAACTAGTTCAAAGTTCAGTTGATGCAGATGAAAATGAACTAGTTCATGTCGTCCATCTTTATATACCGTCTATGGTTCATACATAAAACTCCTCGTGGTCATGTCTAGCAAGGTTCAGGGGTGCAGTGCATGTGTAAAAGCAGCTTAGTACTGAGAGAAGGATGGTGAAATTTAGCAAGAGCAACTGGGTGAAACAACTTCCAAAGGTTTGAAATAGCAACCAATTCTCCTGCTCTTTCAGCAAAGATCAGTGTCAATGTAAAATAGTACACAGAGCAAAGAAGGTCGAGACCCCCCCATCTTAACTTTATAAAGGAAATAGTGTTTTCTTGTTTGCGTCACGTCAGAAATCAGATTACTGCTGAAAATGGTCAATAATCACATTACTTTGTGTGCATGTAAGTACACTAAGTTCAAATGTGTGGTTTACCAGCAGAATTCCTTTCTCTCTTCTATTTAAACTCATGGGGACTACAACTTAAATGCTTAGTGTGGTTGAACCTGATGCTGGTGGGAAATCGTCCCCAAAAAATCCCTGTTATAATTTTATACATAATCCTAACACATTTCTCATTTTATCAAACATGCAAGGTAGTGTCGCTCCGCTCATTTTAACACTGAGTCCTGACTGAGCGTCACGTGTTTTACTGAGCACAAAATGTAGACGAGTCAATTTCATGCTGTTTAAATGTAGCCTCATAAACTCTGGAGTGAATCGAACAAACACTAAGTTACTTCATGTGCTGATCAGCTTCTGATAACTTGTGATTAGTGTTTAGTTTGACGTGAACGAGCTCTGATCTCACTGCGTGTGTCTCTGTGAGCGAGTGAGTGTGTGGCTCTCATTTTCTGTAGTTTCCATTTGATTCTTTTTTCTTCTAGTCAGTCAGTTTTTGTTGTGTGAAGTGAAAATATATGTTAAGAAAAGCAGGTTGTTGTCACTGAATGAGACAATCACATGCTCAGGTGATAAATGATTTGAATCAAACAGTGAAATAGGTCTGTTTATATTTTGTATAGAACAATGTTATTCTCGTCAACTAGAGGCTTAAGGTAGTATAAGGTAGGGCTACAAAAGATAAAAAGCTGGTTTCTAAAAGACAGGTCGGCTTCCAGAAGTTGTCAGGCAGCGCATGTCTGTGTGTTTTGGGGATGTAGCTTTAATGAGAAGGCTGATGGGAGGGGGTGGGATGTATCAGTTACATGTGTAGCTACATGTGCCCACTCACGTCTTCACTTAAGTGATTAGTCTTATTTCAGTCAGGCTCCTCCCCTCTGGACACCTCTGTGTCTCTCTCTTTCTAACTTTGTTGTGTACTGTCTCTGGATTTCTGTTTTTTATGCCAGTTTCTGCCTCCTCTCTTCTTCCTTTGTCTTTCAGGGTGTCGTCAGGGATGTTAGATCTTTTCTTAGAGTCCCACAGGATCTAGCAGGACCAACTTAAGTTCAATGTAAAGGGACCCACACATAAACAGGGATAACATGAAGACCTCACATTACAGCTGTGCTCTGGAAGAATAGCTAATTACAGCATTTGCTGACTATTATGTTATTAAATGATTATATAACAATTTTGTAACAATTTCTAGTTTTTAATAGATTTATTTTTAAGTTTCCCACAGATATGCCTTTTTCCATTTTTATTTTTGTATGTGAACCTAAACCTAACCCTATATTTTGTATCATCCAGATATATTTTTAAATAAAACACTATAAATAATATGGAAAAATAAATAAATACATGTTAACTATATGAAAGTAAATCATATTTTTAAATTGAGTTATTTTAACAGCCTGCTGTCTTTCCTAAATTATTTTTACCCACAAGACAATCAGTAAGTAACGAATAGAGTGATGCGTACAAGAGCAACAATCAACAAGCAGCCTTCTGTAGCAGCACAGAGAGACCACACCACCACTTCGCTGGTGCAGTCTAAACACAGTTTTTCTCTCCTCTTTGGCCTTTTATCAAACTGAAGCTGCTTATTTGGAAAATGGAACGTTGAGTCTCCCACTCAAAACAAGGTCTGAATAGTGGAGTGTGACCGATTTTCTTGTTGATTTGGTCAGTGGGCGTCACAAGTGATTGGCAGGACGAAGGTGTAGAAAATATATATGTGATAGTGTCTGATTACAGTCTTTCAGTCTCCATTCTCTTAAGTGTTTTGAAGCCAAAAATGTTATTTACTTCAGGTACGACTTAAATCTGAAGAACTATTACCACTGAGAAACTGCAGAAGATGTGAAGAAAATGTGGCATGTCACCGTCTCCTCCAGCACAGATCAGATTTTTGTGTCGAGTGCTATTTCTTTTGTCTCAGTGGCACAGAAGCTTAACAGGATGTTTAAATCATACGTCATCTAATCAATCCCCTAACGTACAGTATGTATTTCAAGATTTCTTTTGATTGCAAATCATTATTTGTAAGTGAAATATTAAGCAAATTAAATGAAAATCAGCATGGTTGTTAAATTCCTCCTTACTTAAGGTGCCTTGTGTCTACATTACACCAACTCCAACAAAAGCCCTGTTCTGTTTACTCCTGAAACTTTTGTGTCTCTCAGTTAACCATATTAGAATTCCGGTTATCTGTTGGCACAAAGTCAGGCTGTGGGTGAACTGGTTGGCAGGCAGATGAAAAGTTTCAGGGTTGTCTTATATTCCTACTGCTGTGGTGCAGTTTTCATCATTTTTAGATATCTGAGAAGTAAATTATTGTTTTCTTCATCCAGAACAACTGCAGATAGAACTAAATATCATCATGTAAACTGGGAAGAAATTGACTGTTAGTGACTCAGAATTAAAATGATTAATTTCATTTACTCTCAATAACTGTTTGTAGTAGTAAAGTTGATTCCAGGTGAAAGGTGAAATTCAACTTTGTCAGTTTAAATGTTTTCATGGCAAAATGACTCCAGTTGTTAAGGAATATTCTATTAAAAATGTTCAGACTAGGCTCTAAAAGTTTCTCTTTCTTTCTATACTTCTTATTTTCGTATTTTTATTTATTTTTTCATTTTTTCTCCTAACCCCTTTACAACTCTCCCCTCAACTCCTTCTTTCTCTGTTATAGTGGACAAACCAACGCCAGATCACAAACCATCCAAACCCGCAGCGCCTGTGGTCCCGCCCAAGAAGCCGATCCCTCCCCCAGGGAAAGGCAGACAGGGAAGCATCCCACCGAAGAGGCCTGACAAGCCTCTCACTCCCTCGCCAAACCTCAAGTAAGTCTATTATCCCTGTGTCTCTGTCTTCTACCTCTTTGTGCCTGTTCATCATTCTGAACACTGCAGACATCTTTATCTACAAATAACCAGTGCTTTTCAGTCCATACAGCCCTAGAAAATGGCGTTCTACAGAAAGGACAGGGTCTATTATACATACTACATATAATGACTTATGACACAGCCTTTGTAGGACACAGGTTACTTTCGAGTTCAATCATTTCGTATGGTTCCTTTTTCTTCCATTTATTTTAGTTTTTTCACTTTTCACTGCAGGCACAATGGAGAGGTGCCTTCCATACGACCAAGGTCCGACTTTGAGCCATTATTGCCCACCAAACCGAAAACGCTGTCTGGAGACTGGGGGGACAAGTCCTCGGATATGGGTATGTATGGTCAAATTCCTGAATAATAGGGAAGTTGGTATTTCCAGAGTCTTGATCGTTTTATTTGAGGAAGACCCAAGGGATGAAGTGAAACGTCTGAGGCGTAGAGTTAGTTTTCAATCTGTCTTTTGACCACATGCATTCAGTGTATAAGTTCCCCAAATGTTGTTCCCTGTGACGACTAAGATAGGATTCTTGGAAGAATGCAAAGACTGATTGTTATTAATCTATGATCAATTTACCAATGTCAAAAACATGGTGTTGTGCTGGTCAGTATATGATACTTTCATTTTATTCAGATTGTAAGATAGATCTGAATAAATTAGAGATGATTTTTATTTGACTCTCATGCATTTCCCTGTATTTCCCTGTTTAGTTTGACAGTGACTTTCCTCTAGACCACTTAGCTTAACTGCCTGTTATTGATTCATATTAATTTCAGTGGCATAGTATAGAATTAAATTAAGAAAATTTATATTTTGCAATTTGCCAATTGCAAATACAGGTTCTAATGTTTTAAAGTCGGTGTGTATAAGATTACTTAAACTAAAAACAAGGTTTTGCACATTTTATACCCAAGTTAGAATTTAAAAAATATCTTCGAGCTATATATGTTCTGATAAACTTCTATCAAACCCAAAGACCTCCTGAACGGGATAAGGACCTACAGGCTTTAGGCTAAGATACTGTGAAGAAGAATACATCCATAATCACAGACATAGATGCAAATATCACCCATTAACTTTTCCTATCCAGAGGTCCCTCACATCAGTCCGTCAAAAATATTACATAAATAAACATATATCAATCTCTACATTAAAATCCAAATCCTTCAGAACAAATGAAAATCAAGAGGACGATGTGGAGCTTTAAATGACGTTGCCCCTCGTATTTGCCAGAAAGAGAGAATACGTGATAAAGATTGAATAGAGCCAACCCGAAGGTATTTCACTAGAGAGTTGTGTGTTTGTGAACAATTTCCTGTGTTGGTGGTATAGCACTGCTAAAACTCAGTCTGATACACATGGCCGTGGAACATGAAAATCCAATCACACCAAATGCAATCACAGGCACTGCTCTCTGAAGGTGGCACTTTAACACTGGGTAGGTGCAAAGTGCTGTTACGTAGCAGTTTTTCACTGCGGGAGTGACTCACTCTCATAAACAAACTTTGTGTTTACTTTAAGTTACCATACATAAGCAGGTACATTTATACACCATCAGGGTTGGGGAACTTTTTTCCTATCATGAGCTATTTCAATTTTTATGGCCATACTAAATTATTGAACACATATCACACTAATTTCTATTGTGCGTTTTGGTGAGGTGTCTGATGTCAGATGGTAGTGATGATAATGAGGGTATTTTTCTTGTTATTATTTATTTTTATTATTATTTTTATTTTGTATTATTTGTGTGTTGGTTTGATGTGGCTTATGTAAGCTCTCCATGCTGGGACACAAGTGAACTCTATTGAATAGTGTTAACTTAATCAAAAGCATTTCATCCAAACATGTTTTCAGCTGTAATGATGCTCGAGATCATACTTTTTTATCATCCTGAGCATGTCCTTGCAAATTATAGGCACACTGGCTTCAATCTGTCTTTTGACCACATGTCAATTAGGCTGTGGATGCTTCCTTCATTCAGGGCAGAAATGTTCCAGTAATTTTTCCACTAAGTTAATTTTCTTCCTTTTCTGTCTGCATCTCTGTGTCATCTATACAAATAAAGTTATAATTATTATTATCATCACCTCCTCAGCAGATCTGATGAGTTTTGATGAGCTGTCGTCTACCTCAGGGAAGCTCTCTCACCCCACTGCGAGCAGACCAAAGATGCCTGGCAGGAGGCTGCCTGGCCAGTTTGGTGGAGGACATTCGGTGAGGACACCCTAGCGCGCGCACACACACACACACACACACACACACACACACACACACACACACACACACACACACACACACACACACCTGTTGAACTAATCTCTGAGCTAAGCTTTTTCCCCTCTCCATATTTTCTGTCTTTTATGTCATTGATGTTTTCAAGCTTCAAATTATAACTCGCACAATAACAATTTAGTCGGAATTGCCATTTATTCCTGTAACTATCATAAAATTTTACTTTTGGCTTTGGTCTGATTAATGTGCCCTCAGAAAGCTGTCATCTGAAGGAAGGAAACCTCATTCTGTAACTTTCAGGAAAGTCTTGCTCTGTGGCTTTACACACATATCAACAGTTTGAGCTAATCAACCTGTAATCTTAGTTACTGTAAGTCTTTGAGTTTTGGTTGTGAATAGCTGCCATTACCTGCATATGTTGAAAGTCAAACCTAATAAGAGATTTTAAAGGATTCATCTCAATATAAAATACTTGTTTATTCAATCTGTGGCACTAGTGGCTGTGGTGCAAGTGCACGAATGTCGCGGTCATGCTCAACAGATTCTTTGTGGCAGGTACACAGATTAAAGAGTGAAAGAAAAGTTCTTATGTGAGAGAACTTGCAGGTATGTCTAAAACTGCAGCTGCAAACTATAGGGTCTGAATTTCTCAGTGGACAGAAAAAGCTTTATGGATTATAGCCTGAACCTATGAGTGAGGACTTGGCAGATTGCTCTATAAATAGTACTGCAAATAACACTACACACAGCAAGACAATATTGATATACCAAGTTATTGTATAATTGTGAGAAGTATCAAAAAATCTTTGTTTATTATGAAGGTGTAACAGGACAAATTAAAATATATGGCGCTGCCACAGTCTAGATAACAAATGGCAAACACTGCGTGATTCTACAGCCACATTTTTGCATTAACCAAAATGCTTCGAGGTTTATTTCTGCTGCTGCTGCTGTCTTTATATTTTGCCTTTTTTTCTTCTTATCCCACTCCTCTCTCAAATTGATGTGACTATCCATTGATATGCTTTCTCTGTTCCAAGTCATTCATAATTTTGTTTCATCTCACACAAGGTTGTTTTCATTTGTCAGCAGCAACACATTTTGTTTGAGCACCGATCCACAATTCCCACACTGACAACCACTGCCTGACCATCTGTGACAATGTCTTATCACCTACCTTCATCTTTTCAAATCACCTTTCAGAGAAGTGACATGTGTTGAAATGTCAACTGCACTCATCCAAACAAGTAGAAGATAAGCTATCACTGTGGATAGGCTCTTCTCTGAATGTTGGCATCAGGTTTTTTGTCAGAAAGCTGGAAACTGAAAATTACATGAAAACATGAATGTAAACTTAACAAAATATAAATATTCCATTGCAGCCCAACAAGGAAGTGAATGTGGAAAAATCCTTCAAGGTGGATGAAGAGGATGCAGCCAAACCAAAGCTAGCAGATACCAGAAAGGTAACTCATTTTAAAACATTGTCTGGATGTATCAACATTTATTTCCCAAGTTAAAATGTTAAATCTCTTGGTTGTTGCTGGGTCAACAAACATTGCAAACCGGTCTCCACTCATTTGTGAGAGGTGAAACACTTGATGAATTTGATGTCTAAAAGGTTGGCAAGGCTTGTGTCTTTGTTGGTTTTACAGAGCCACAGAGTGAAGAGTCCGTCGATCGATATACAATCCAACGTTAGCTGCACTGTCATTTCTCTCTGTTATTAGGTGTAGCGAGATGGCGGTTGAGCACTGTCTAGCTGCTAATACTAACTGGCAACAATAAATACAATGACAAATATATAGTTTTGAGTACTTCAAGTCTACAAATCTGCATACGCTAGCACATGGACACTGAGGGTTGACAGGGCCAGCTTTGATTGTCAGGCACTATTTAACCAGCAGCTTGTCGTATTACCATAACCAGGCAAGTCAGTAAAAAATGTGATAATATAATCAAATATATACGAATGGTATAGGATAACATTAGCAAATTTCATAGCTGTGGGACTTAAAATTAAATTAAAATGAATAATTAGAAAATAAAAATAATGGAAAAGTAAGTATCACGGTAATATAATTTAGTGACAATTAAATATCAAGATGGAATGAAGTAAAACACAAATTATAACCTCCTGAAACCAAGGGCTGTACTTTATGAAGTGTCCTGTTTTTTCTATATATTATTTAAAAACTTCCTAACACTATCCTCCTGGATCCAGTCGCACTGCGTTTGATTACAACTTTATTATTAACCTTGTATCACAAATGCTTTATACTTGGGAAGGTAGTTTTTAAAATGCCAACATGCTAACATCCATTGAACAGTTTATTCACACAAAATAATAATATTACACAGAGATGACGTACGTGTGTATTATAGAGAGTGAAATCTGATCTCAAGTGGCCACAGGAAACACATCCCAGCTGTTGAATTGTTATCTAATCACCCCAATTGTTAATACCAAGCCTGAACAGAGTCTACAAACAAAGGCTTCAGTCTGACATGTGAGAAAGTGCAACAACCACCACCCTCATTACCACTCAAAGGATCACCACTGACGTGCTGCAACAATTTGTCTCCTCATTTTACAGCATAAAATACATTTATAAAGAAAGACAGATACATTTATAAAGAAAGACAGATGAAAAAGAACAAAAGAGATCAAAGTAGAACTTAAGGCTGTGTAAAATCAATCTTTTGGATCTCTCAACAGTTCATTAGGGACAGTTTCAAAGATAATCTGTAGAGAAAAGTGAAAAGGTTTATGTGGAGGTGGCATATATCAATATTAGTTAAATGTTAAGAAAATCGAATACAATATCAGATGGGAGTTTAAAATCAAAGTGACAAGTATATACTGTATAAATATGTGTATGTATATGTTATATGTTGAGTGTATTGTGGCATTCAGCTTTCAGAGCCAAATAATTAAATCCAAATAGTCCTTTCATTCTTAGAGATGACTTTAATGTGCATAGCTTTAAGAAATGCACAATCAGCACTCGGATAACATAGTGTGTTCCATTTTCATCATATCCAAGATTCTACAAAATATGTAATATTTTTTTTTTTATAATCACAACCTTTGGAGGCATGAAACAGATGTCAGTTGTCCAGAGGTAGAACATATGTCACCAGAGCAGCAGACCTATTTATTCCACTGTGTATTGTAAACAACAGATACTAAAGTTTAAACAATTACAGAAGAGCAGAAACCTGTGTTGGAGAAACGGATATCAAAAAGATGACAAATATAAAAGGTTTTCTACCCACACTCTCACACACGGACACAAGTCAGCTAACATGCACCTGAAAGTAGTTTTCTGCAGTGTTTGTGTGACGGAAGACGGCATGGGGCGAGGGCGACAGAAACAACCACCTGCTGTTCAGTCTTCCAGCTCAGCACTTCATTAGTTGCCTCAGATGTTTTCTATAGCCTGGATTGGTCAAGGGTTACCAAGACTAATTAGACCTGACTGTTCAGCTGGGGGTACCCAGCATCTACCCCCCCCCCACACACACACACACACACACACACACACACACACACAAACACACACACACACACACACACACACACACACACACACACACACACACACACACAGAGAAAGGCAGACGCACACACAGAGAAAGGCAGACGCACACAGGCGGACAGAGCAGTCAAAGTAAAGCCTTGTTTGGAGCTCTCATTTCCCTACAGCTCAGACTACCAGAGGTGAATTTACAGGACATGCACTATTCCCCCTTTTGCCCTTGTATCGTTTGAAAATGGGATTCTGACCCTTATAACATTTTCATCAGTGAAGGTGAACGAAGAGAGAAAGTATGTGGCCCCCCCGGGCAGGAGATGCTGCAGCCACTGGATTTTTGGTCGAAACCGAAGAACTGAAGCGATTGAGATAAAAAGAAAAAATGTTCAGAGACCAAGCTGTTTAACCCCTTTTTTAAGTTTTTACATGAATGCCTTCTTTGGCTAACAAAGCAGCAATCACAAATGCAATCCAATCCAACTTTATTAGTCCCGAAGGCAATAATAATAAAAAATAAGAGCAAACAACAAGATACAGACAGGTACTGACAAAAATCCGCTGAAACAACGACAAAGTAAAGCTGTTTTCAAACGTCAAACCGGACTTTCACACATGAACAGCGCAGCAGGAGATTCTCCAATCAGACATGTTCACAACAACAAAGAAGTCTCCGGAGCGTTCGGGTGATGGGTGGTGCACGATGTATCGATTTAATTCTGCTGCAGTGATCACATGTTTTTTGACAGCACGTCACCAGCGTTGGCCCTTATCACCAAAAGCTCTCTTGACATCTTAGCAGGTGTCTTCCACATGTATGGGACCTCTTTTTCATCCTGAAATTTAGTTTTTTGCATTTTTGCATCTGTCACATCATAAACGTTATAAACACTTCCATTCACATGCTGTTAATCATGTGAACGAATCTTCTGCTGTGTTTTACATCGGCTCATTTGGACATTTTTACTAAGGGGCTGGCAGAAGAAACTCCGGAAAACGTCCAGAGCCTCTCACTAGGACATTTGAGTTCTCGTGTACAGCCCCTCCGGAGAATGTCAGGGGATTATCCAGAGTTTATTGCATGTCTGAAAGCAGCTTAAAACTCCATAAAAGCTGTTCAGTTGTGTTGAGCTTTTAGTAATGATAAATAAACAGATAAATTGTGCAGATGGCAGATAAGGCAGAAGACAATCAAGAGTAAGTGTCCGTGTGCCTGTGTTTGTGTGTGTTTAATTCTCTAGAGTCTAGATGACAACGTGCAATATTCAAACAAAAACACAACCTGAGAGAACAGATTCTGAACTGTAGCTTCATAACATTGATTTAGGAGCCCGATGATTCTGTGGCATTTGTGTGAAACCGAAAGGATCAAAAAACAGCAGCTATTCCTTAGATGATGGAAGAACATCAGCATCATCATGCAGGCTATCAACACACTGTCCGTTGACCAGTTTATAGAGAGGGATATATTAGGAAGTTCAGGGATAAACACTTCATTACGAAGATAAATACACATTGGAGAGTTCATCGATGCAAAAAACTCCAGAGTACCAAACCCACACTGAAAGGCTCCAGTGGCTCCGTTAAGCTTTGGTGACATTTTTCCGTGTTTTTGTCCCCTGAACAGAAAAGGTCACTGCAAACCAATTGTCACTATTGTGGGTCCTTCATTCTACCGTGAACCATTTGTCCTGATGGAAGTGATCTCTTCAAGGAAGACAGGCCCCTGCACAAAATGTCACCAGATTTCTAAACAAAAGAAAAGCATGTGCGTGGGTTTTCAGACATGAGGCAGGACGCAACGTATGAATTCACATTTTTAAGATGTTCTCGAATCTCATCATCTTTCCTGGTTGACATCTCTGTTGCGGTCTTCTATGTGTATGACTCTTTTTTTTTGCCACACGTTATAAATGTCTTCAATGTGCCCACTTGCTCACAGTAAATGCTCTGGATGATCTCCTACTGTCTTCTTACATTAGCTCAATCAGTATTAACGAGGGGGCTGGCAGGAGAAACTCCAGAGAATGTCTGCAGTAACTCAGACATTTGTGTTCTCACATACAGCACATACAGATCATTTTGAAGATTATCAAGAGGTCAGAGGGTGTCATAAAGCAGCACAATACACCTCTGCACACAAAAATCTATAGCTGTCTACCTCTGTCTCACTCGTGTCTCTTTCTTCATCTCCACAGCCTTCCACAAACACCTTATCCCAGTCAACGTCTCTCCAAAAGCCCATCACGGCAAGCCCTGAGGTCAAGCCGAGCCCTGCAGCGCCCCCCCCGAGCTCCAACAGCATCTCTCACAGCGGCCGAGGTCGGCTTGACCCTGAGGAGCCGAGCTCCGAGCTGGACGAACTGAGGAGCCAGATGAAGGAGCTGCTGATGTCCGTGGAGCTGCTCAAGGGCCAGCAAATGTAATGAGACTCGTTTTAAATTGACATTACATTTTTTATTTAAAACATTAACTGTTAAGAGTTAAAGACCTTGTAGAGCAATTAAGTTTGTCACACCACAGAGCAATGTGTTTTCAACCACCTGAATGCTTAATTACTAAACTTAACAATTCTGTGCTACATAGTTCACATTCATTGAAATTTTTATTTTTCTGTAACACTAACTGATTTTGTTCAGACAGTCTTTAAAAGTATACATAACATATTCACATAAGTTTGTCGTCTTACTTCCTTTACACAGAATTTGTTTTAAAAAATGTCCTGCAGGTCCTGGTGTTCAAATCTTTTCACATGAAATACAGCCACACTTTTGAATGTTTGGCTGAAGGCATTTTGTTGCCACGTCGACTTGAGTTTGAGGTAGATTCCAACTTAGCTGTAATGCTAACTCAGCACTCGCACCAAAATTCCACTGTGTCGGAACGGGCTCCAGATTTCAGTACCCAACCTTAGTTGTTACTATTTATACACTATTCTAGTGACTGTATAAGGTGTGACATTCATACAAAACTCATTCAACAATCACTGTAGTACTCCTTTTAAATTCTGTGTATTTGTATTGTCTAAAGCATTTTTTTTCTGACCCATATTTCCTCCATTTCTCATACTATTCTGTATAATTATATATCAGAATATACGATATAATGGTCTGAGCATGAATCATTGGGAGAGACTTACGGTGATACAAGGCTTCATGCTGAGTTGCTTTCTCATGCTTACAATTGACATTTGGTTTTGCTGAAGGACATTTAGCTTGCAGTGTTTTAGCATTTCATTTTGGTTTTATGTTCAAAGAAACATTTTCCCATGGATGTAAAATTGACCATGTTTTAATTTTTTCGTCTTCAAAGAAAACAGACAATAGTTACAACACAAACATTTGAGCCTTATATATTTATATCTTGTCTTTTTTTCCAGGAAAGAGATAGCGGAGCTGCGACGAGAGCTGGATGAGGAGAGGATAAAGCGTGTGACCCTGCAGGTAACATTGATCTCCATAAGAACGCATGCATGTGCATTACTCTGCATTAGTTTAGCCAAATATCGATGCTGTTTTTTTACACACAAGGACCCAAACAAGCACATGGACATTATATCGCAATAACGCGATATAATGATCTCTCCAGTTTAATTTATCAAACAGCTACATAAATAAGAAAAGAAAAGAAAAACGCATTGTATATTTTGGACGATCACCCAATTTGTAAAAGAATATTATGAAAATAGTTACTCATGCCTCTTTTTTGGTAATAGTATGATATTGGGATCATCCAAAAATATACAGTGCGTTTTTCTTTTCTTCTTAACTGACTCTGATCCCACCGCTCAAGTTATCCAGTTGGATCCCTTTTGTTGTTGTCACTCAGGAGAGTCTTGCCACACGTATTTATGTAGCATTTTGATCAATTAAACTGGAGAGACATTGTGCATCCTTCTCCACTTTTTGAAATTATATCACGTTATTTTGTCACAAATGTTGCACATGAAAAAGAAATTGAGAAAAGCTCAAACTTTACTTGTGAGTACTACTACAACATTTTATTAACATACAGGAGGATACTGTTTCCTTTGTGCAAATTGAACCATGCCACTGCCTTGTTTAAGGAAATGAATTTGCTGGAGGAACATCATTTTCTTCCAGTGCTTTGGGGCCCTGAGGCCACGTGTTTCTGTATTTTGAGATATATCTGAGATACAAAGCACTTTTTGTTTCATATTCACTACCCCTCCTCTTCATGTTTCTTTCATAGAACTCATAAAATAAATCACCAAAACAAACAAAAACTAACTCAACAAGAGACTGATATATATCTGTTGGGGTATTTTTGACCCTGTGATATAATTGATGGAGCCAAGTTTCCATGGAAATCACTACACAAGTTACATTTGGATATATCCTTTTTTGACAATTTATCAGACTTCAAATAGACACAAAAGGCTCCATCAACCTTTAGGCTGAACCTAATGCTTGTCTATGAGTGACCAAGTGAGTGAGTTACACCTCACAACAGACTGAATGTTGGACCCTTCCCTTTGGCTTTTGTTCTTTTAACAATGAACGATTTAAACAATCAGGTAATCAGGGAGTAGAACTTGTTTCTGTTGGCTGCTTTTCGCTACTCTGGTGTCAGGTGTTTGACAAGTTCCGCCTGTCATCCCTTGCACATTGTGGGAAACTGCTGACTGAAAGTGGCAATTTCCAGTGTTGTGCCAAGTTAACACCAGCTGACAATGCTAGCAGTCCAGTAGCAGTACAGTAGAGACATGGCCAAGAAGTCTACTTTATATGATAAAACTAGAAGAGTGCTTAGGGAGCACACATCCCTGCAAAGGCTAATGCCCTATCCAACTGTGGTAAATAAAGTAGGAAAAACCTCTTGATCTACCCTTTTATCCTGATCTGCTCCAAGATTCTTCCTTCACCCCTCTACAAACTGTCACAAAAATTGCTTCAGTAGTTTTTGCATAATCCTGCTAATAGACTGAGAAACGCTGATGAAAACATAACCTCCTTGGTGGAGGTAATGAACAGTCAAATCCAGCCAGGTACCAGGTTTTGATCTCGCCTTGTTTTTACATGTGCAGTAGTTTTCACCAACACCTGGAAACAGACAAGTTGTGTTTTGTGTGTTCGAACTAAACTAGAGACCAAAAGTCAGGACGACTTTTTAATCTGCTCTTTGTGATATGCAATAATGAATTGCTGGAATTTCTAAGTGTTTACAATTGCTGTTGACAGTTGTTGCTGATAACAATAATTTAGTCCATTCATTCACAAGAAATTAATAGAAAACAATATTTGCCTGGACAAGTAGATTGAATTGCATTATTCTAACAAATTTGTAAATGATTTAATTTACAATGAAAATGTTAGTATTGTTGTAAAATGCATTTTAGTTAAGATGAGGTGTTTTATCTCCACTGAGATGAACAGCCCAGCCGGTGTAAGCCAGCTCCGGTGAGACAGCAGCCCGGCAGCAGGGCACCGAAACAAATTACATGACAGGAGGACAGAATGCCTGCGGAGTGTGTTTAAACCGTTCTTCTATCTCCGTGTTCTCAGTGTATAGTAAGAGATTACAAAAAGATAAAAATATAGAGAAATTACCATCCCTCCTAGTTTGGTACTTTACTCCTGGTCTGTTGCTGCGTGAAGCTGCAAGTATCTCAAAGAATGTGTGATGCAGCGTCACATTCAGCTCCAGTCTGTTGCGAAGGCACATAGAAGAGGAGGGGAGGTGTGTGGGGTTAGTTAGAGCAATTATGACTCCTCTCATACAGCATGCACGTGTGATGCCTTACATTCATATCAATATCATCGGTTATATAGCAGGGTGGGTCCAGTAAAAATCGTTTCATGCTTACTTCAGTACAGTGATTCTTTTTTTGCCTGTTATTCCCCCCCCACCCCCCCACCACCCCCCCACACACACAACTTCCCGAGTCGGTTTCTATTATCATTTATATAGTATGGGTGTGGAACCTTTTGCTTAAGAAGGGCTACTTCAGTTTTTATAACATCCTTCAGGGGCCATTCTAAGTTATTGAATATGAATATTATAATAACCTCTGTAATGTGATGCCTGGAACGTCTTTTGTTTGGTATCTGATATCAGATGGTAGTGGTGATAATGATAATACCCAAAGCTGGTTTTGGCCAAAACTATTTGGTCATATGAGCTTGACTGAGAGAGATTCTAGTTACATTACATTCCAAGAGAGAAAAACTGGGCTTATGTTGTGGTTTCCATCTTTTTTTATTTCTTTTTTTTTATAGCATTTTCTATATTCGCATCGACTCTGTGATGTTTTTTTGTCACAAGCTGAAACTTTGATCGACAGCAGCAACAAGGCTTCTTCATTTGTCTCCTTTTAGAATGAGTTTTCAGCTTCTGCGTACCTTTGTCTCTGTAGCCCCTTTTGAACTGGTAAAAAAAATATGATATGCAGTGCTGGAAAAGTGCCTAGGTTTTCGGTGCTTTGTGACGTCTTGTCTTGTCCCTTTTGAATATTTAGTTTCAGTGCTCAAAGATACTTTGTTAAAGATGTTCTGCTCAGCTCAGGTTTTCTTCCAGGATGTGCCTTCATCATCATCTCCTCCCCTTATTCCTCACCACTAAACAAATCCCTTGCACAGCGGGAAACACCTCCACCTGTGTGTTTCACAGCTGGGTACGGCATCTGCTAAATCATGAGCTCAAGCTGCTCTGGCAGATTCAGCATAGTGCTGATTTAATTTGCCAGAATATCCTTTCTGAGAGTTTGTGCTGTGCGTTTGTGTCCCCACAGATGGAGATAGAAAAACTCAAGCGAACCGTCCACTCGACGTGAAGCTCGTGCAGCAATCACCAGCGGGCCTCGAGGCAAGCTGCTGGCCTGTGGACCAACCAGAGAGCAGGAAGGTGGTGACGGATGGAGAGAGGGCGGAGAATCAGACCAGCCACCTTGAGCACAATCTCTTTTCAGTGATCTACAATAATAAACTCGTTCCATATTTGTAAGATTTACATTTTGCACATATAATTTTTTTTTTTTTTTCAATCTAGATGTAATTAAGTTCCAGATGTATATTTTCCCTTCTTTTTTATTTCATTTTTTTATTTTGCCAACACATGAAAACTGAGGCCTTACTTCAAACTACTGCGCTGGACTTGTAACTCTTCTGCTCACGCTCTCTCTCCCCTTCACTCCAATGTTCCTCGTACTCCTCAGGGAGGAGCTTCACTCTCAGTACTACTGACTTTGTATAAAGCAGGGGGCGCTTGTTTTCCACGCCTAATGTTCTTTCTCCTAATTTTTTTTTATGATGCACAATAGTTGATTTTAAAATGTGAGAAAATAATTAATTTCATTTAACAACCTCGCATCCTCACGATAAACGATTTCTTTCTTTCTCATGCAGCGCCTGACAGCAGTAGCCTCCGCAGCTGCAGTGGTTCAGAGAGAGCGCTGTGTTTGTTTCTCTTTGTCTTTTTATATGTTTTCTTTTGCATTCCTATCCAGGGTAACACTACTGTGCCTGATTTAAAAAAAAAAAAAAAAAAAAAAGTAAATTCTATTAAGTGTTTATAATGGGAGCTTACATTTTCCACGATGGTGTCTGGAATATCTGCAGCATGATGATATTGTATATCTATATTTTTTAAGTCTACTGACATGTCTAGTCAAATACTATATAGAGGGCCTCTTCTACGCTGGTCTCTTCTATTTTTGTGAGGTTTCAAACTTCAGCCACACAGTCTGCAGGTGATGCAGATACACACACACACACACACACAAAGGAGTTGTGTCATTCCATGGTTGCTGAGCGACATGTTGGTCAGTTCATGAAAAAAAGGCCAGCTCTGTGTTTTTAATCTGGCATTCATCCCTCTGATCCCTGTTCCGGTTCACTCTACCGCTAACTCTCCTTCCTCCCTTTCCCCTTTGACTCACAGTGAAATGATCTGAGAAGAGCCTTGTGTTCCTGCTCTGTAATGTGTTTTGTATCAGCACTCATCAGATGTCCTGTAGTCATTGTACATGCCTGTACACAAGTTCAACTGGAAGCACATTGTGTAGAAATAACAATGACAAAACCTCACATTCTCCTCATCTTAACTCTCTTAGAGGAGCAAATGGTTATTAGAGCTCCACTGTGTCGTTTTATTCGCTAATTTGTCGGGCTCCTATCGCTAGCCCCCTTGCGGAAAAGATAAAAAAACGCATTAGCCTCGGCTACCAGTTTAGAATGCAACATGGATCTTCAATTACAAAAGCGTTACTGACCCTGTTGTCTTTGCTAAGAGTTGTGCAGATTAAATTCTGCAAAATAATTTTTTTATTTTTCTCCATTGCTACTTCTAGTTTGTAGCCTAACTCTTTCTGCAACTAACATGCAAATGCTTCCTTCTAAGGCCTGTGCATGCCCAGTGTACGTGAGGGGTCATGTGATCTGCGTTTTCAGGCGTTTTAGTATGGACAGGGATTAAATTGATATGCAGCCTCAACGCTCGCGTGGACAGATTGTTTTCGTTGGACAACAAATGTAGTAGTATGGATGTTTTGCCTCAATGAGCCCTTGTGCCCTGCAGATGGACGTGTTATTATCCTCTATCTCTCCACTCATTCTTCAGGTTTTTCCTTCAATTTGTCATCTATTTTACGGGATGCATCGCCTAGAAGTTTGATACAGATATTCAGCCGCACTGCACAGTGATGTCACAGTGTACTCGCACTTCATTCCAGCAACAGCAATGAATTTAAAATAAATATATATAAAAACATGATATATACAGTTGTGACCAACCTATGCCCTGAGGTTATTATAGAGTTCAAAGAGAATAAACATGTAAGTGCTGTCTTTGGTCGTGCTGTTAAGAAACATATATTTGGTGTATGTTAAGCTGTTTGCACGGTGGATTTGCTGGGAGTCGCACATCTTAAATAGAAAATAAACGGTGGCTGGTTTCTTACTGTATAGTTTTTTTTTCTCTTTCAGCACAGAGCTGTTGTCTTCAGGACGCTAGTTGCTAGTATAATTGGCCTCCTAAATGCTGCTAGCATGGTGTGTCGAGGCTGCAGAAATGTGGAACTTACACAGTGTAGGATGCAAGCTGCCCTCAGTAACATCTGACCTGTAGCCCCAAACGTTTGGCCTGCGGCTCTGTGCAGACGAGAACCAGTTTATCTCTTGGTGTGGAGATGCGTTTTGAGAAGCGGCACGGCATCGACTTTAGCCCCCAACGGCCTCAGCACGGGTTGGAGGGATGTTATAACCCTGAACACTGATCAAAATGTAGCAGGTTCCTGTTCCAAGTTAAATGTCCTGCCATTGTTTCACATCTACTACTGTGCATTACCAATACTAATACTCTTTATTCTTATTGCTTTTTTATTTTGTATCCTGACAGATACATCACAGAGGTCTTAAAGAAGCGTTACTTTAATTTGAAATCATCCTCAGGCTTGGGTTTAATGTGGCCTGTGTGTGTGTGTGTGTGTGTATGTGTATGTGTGTGTGTGTCTGCCCGCAAACATAACAGTGTCCATGAAGTGCTGGACTGCAGAGTGCATTGACCAAGTTGATAGTATATTTTTGCCCTTAATGATACAGCACCCACGCAGTGAGTGGAGGCCTGATGTAAAACAAACACAACTCTCCAGCAACATGGCTGGGCGATGACATAATTACAATGTGGGGGAACGAGGGACCCAGGGGGGTTTGGGTGACAGCTTTTTGTGTAATATCTGTAATGCAGCTTAACTTCCACATATTGTACATTCCAGAGTTTGACACCAAGAAAATAAATCTGTGCACATTTATAACATATTTTCAAGTGATTTTGTTTACAAGAGCTGTATCCTTGCATGAGCTGAGAATCTTTCCCAAAAAAAAGAATAAATATCGTCTTTATTTACTGACTCAGACTGTCCTTTGATTTTTTTTTTTTCTTCAAACTTGTGCGTCATTCTTAAAAGTTTTCACAGCCTCACAACAGCCTTGAACCTTTTTCATGCTTGGATTCCTAAAAATGCATTCCTGGAAATATTGAGTGGAAAATCGACCGTTCAGAGGAGAGAATGAGTTTCTGAGGAAGTGCAGCTCCTCACAGTTTTTAAATTACGCATGGATGATGTGTTCCATCTATCTGACTTCTGGCTGTCTAGCCCGCTGGTTACGTTAATATGTGCACATGGTCTGTTCAAACAAGAGGATGTGGTTATATAGATACGTTCATCTTTATCTGTTTTATTTGTTCATGAGTAAATAAGACGCTCTGATTATAATCCTGCTCCAAGACATCGATCTCATCCAAACTCTGACTCCCCTCTCTGAGCATCTGAAGAACCTTTCGATGATTAATAAAGATGGAAGACGTGTCTCCACTTCCTCCCTCTGTCAATAACTGAAGCCCAAATATTCTGGATTCAGTTGCTGTCATTTTGAGCTTTTGATACCGGAGTCAGTGAAGCAGTGATAGTGGAGCCGCAGTATTGAGGGCCTGCTGATACATGCACCTGACCAATCAGGAATCAGTCCCAGCTGTTAATCATGACATCCCATCCTGTTTTTATAGCATAAAATAACCAATTAAAGCCAAACTTATCAGTAACGTAAGCATCACTATGATAAAAGCTACAGTAAATGAGAGACGTGTTATTGAATTTTTGGTCCATGTCTGATTTACTAACATGGAGGAGGTGGCTTTAAGACTGCTACTGCAGCCAGCCACCAAGGGGCAATCTAGATGTTTTGGCTTCACTTTTATTAACTGTCTTGTCGTTCATCTTTATATTCAGTCTTTGGATAATTTACAGCCATGAGCCTGCCCAGTTCAGCTGTTAACTCACCTTAACCAGCTTGAACACATTTCTCCAAATCTGCAACAATTGAAGTTGAAAAATTCCAAGTTTTCATCAATGTAATAATAACTAAAACAGTAGGTAAACAGTCTGTGTGGAGAGCAAAAGAGGTGGAACACGTGGACTTAAATAAATCAGCTTTTTAATTTACCTGCATTCATATATGCCGGTAGCTGTTGATAGAGATAAGCCAACATGTGGTCTGGACCTGAAACACCTAGAAAAAGTGTTTGTGTGACGTTTGACTCGTGTGATGAAAGAAACTGGTCTGTGTACACTGTACAGTCCTGGCCTGCGATCCCCCATAACATTGGCCCAGAGGCTATTTTGTCTTCAGACGAAAGCCAATGGACTCTGAGATGGTCGCCAATGTAACCTAAACTGTTCAAATTCTATTCACGTAGCACCCCATTACTTCTAGTCAGACACTGAGAGAGTAAATGTATTTTCAGAGCCCCTTATATTGTTAAATTTATCTTATGTATAACCTATATCATAACCCTTTTGTCGATGGCTTTAAAGGAATAATTCACCCAGAAATACATTTTAAGTCATTATCTACTCACCCCTATGCCGATGAGGGGGTCAAATGTTTGAATCCACAAAACACTGTAGTGGAAAAATAACTAAGTGTGGGTGAAACCTATTTTGTAGTTGAAAAGTAAGTTTTTGTAGACCTGTCTAAAGACTCCATGACCTGAACTGTTCATGATCTGAATTTTTATGACCTGAAACCTTTACGACCCCTTTGTCACTTATTTACTCTCCAAAGCACTCAATTTATGTCTGCTTTGTCTTCAAAGGAAACATATGTAAATTGGATTCCTGTGTTTAGATTCCTCTCTCAAACTGCTCCTACAGAACCAGTCTGAACTGGCTCAGATAAACCGCCTTAGTTCACCTATATAAGATCCTTGCATTTGACTGTCCATCTTTACTCTGAGATCCCTGTGACTCTCTGTGTTGATCCTTTCTGCAGAAAGCTCCTATTAAAATACACAAAGACAAATTTGGTGTTCTAGCCTCTTGTATTTTCAGTCTTCAGACGTAATAAAAACACTTTATTCTTAGTGCTTTTTTATTTTGTGTCCTTACAGATACGTCACAGAGGTCTTAAAGAAGTGTTACTTTAATTTGAAATCATCCTCAGGCTTGGGTTTAATGTGGCCTGTGTGTGGGTGTATGTGTGTGTCTGCCCGCAAACGTAACAGTGTCCATGAAGTGCTGGACTGCAGAGTGCATTGACCAAGTTGATAGTATATTTTTGCCCTTAATGATACAGCACCCACGCAGTGAGTGGAGGCCTGATGGAAAACAAACACAACTCTCCAGCAACATGGCTGGGCGATGACATAATTACAACGTGGGGGAACGAGGGACCCAGGGGGGTTTGGGTGACAGCTTTTTGTGTAATATCTGTAATGCAGCTTAACTTCCACATATTGTATTGAAAAGAAATCTGTGCACATTTATAACATATTTTCAAGTGATTTTGTTTACAAGAGCTGTATCCTTGCATGAGCTGATAATCTTTCCCAAAAAAATAATAAATATCATCTTCATTTACTGACTCAGACTGTCCTTTGTTTTTTTTTCTTCAAAATTCATTCTTAAAAGTTGTCACATTCTCGCAACAGCCTTGAACCTTTTTCATGCTTGGATTCCTAAAAATGCATTCCTGGAAATATCGAGTGGAAAATCAACCGTTCAGAGGAGATAATGAGTTTCTGAGGAAGTGCAGCTCCTCACAGTTTTTAAATTATGCATGGATGATGTAAAAAATAAAACAGAAAAAACATAAAATGCCTGCATACTGCTCGTGTGGTGTCATCCAAGTGTCCGGAAGCCCCGACATTCATATTCGATACGAAGTTTTAAGTCTTGTATTAGTGTGGTATAAATATATATGAGGGAGGGAGGGAGCGAGAGAGAAGATGAAGTGCTCAGTGCATCACAGGAGTTTCCCACAGCAGCCACGGCCTGTAGCAGCACAAACCAGGGCTGGTTCATGTGGCACCTCCTGACAACATTGCCTAAAGGAGCAGCACAAGGCAGAAACATTGTGTTTCACTTGTCTTTGTCGGTCTGCCACGGCCACCTGGAGCTCTCATTCACCTGGTAAAGTGAGCGCAGGGATTCACTTCTCTCTGACCTTTTCTCATTTACAGTTTGTTAGCGTAGTAGAGCAGCACATGTGCGTCCAGTACAAACCACCAGATCCCATCTCACTCAGGAGGACGCAGGACGCTTACTTGAAAGAGAGAAGCGCTTTATCTGGAGGCTTACGAGCGGTGCACACGCACATGCAAGTGGAAAACTGTCCAGGTTGAAATGGTTAAAGTTGTGATGTTAGGACTTTGCCTTCTTTGTCACTGGATAAAGGGATAACCTGAAGGAATTTTGGTTCGTACTGTAATGGACTGTAAAATCCATGTATACCTTGTTTTCTCTGCTGCAGGAGGATTTGGGTTTTATCAATCGAAGTGGTAAGAACAGTCAAGTCAGGATTCTTGCTCAAACTTTTATTTTACAACACAAAGTAACTGTTAAAAGCAGGTGCTGATACGGGAGAGGATCATGCAGAGAAGTCAACTTAAGGCAAAAATAATTAGTTTGGTTTGTTGTATTGCATTTGTTAAATTAAAGCTACTCTTTTATATAACGTATAACAATAATTTAACAAATGATTATGATTAAAGCTGAAAGGTCTTTAAAGATTTAGGTGAAAGGGAATCTATTGGAAGAGATTCAATTTAAAATATTCCTAGTGCTGTTTTAACTAGTGTGTTTTATGTAGATTGCACCAATTGATGTTTTCTTACCCTATAATGGGCCCTTTATATTTCAATACTTTATATTTCCATCGGGGGGGTCCTCTCTACGGAGGCCGCCATGTTTTATACAGTTTTTATACCAAACTGGACAAACTAAACACCTTTTGAGTTACAACTGAAGGCCTACCACAGGTTCTCTCTTGTTCTGCTGCAACATGCAACTTCACCACTTCATGTCACTAAACTCTACACACTGAACTTTTGAATGGTTAATGGTCTGTATATCATTATATAATTTATATTGCGCTTTTCTAGTCTTGGTGACCACTCAAAGCTCTTACCAACACAATTATTTCATTCACAGTAATTGCAGATGGGATAATTAGACTGTCGCAGAGAGGGCAGCAGGTTCAGACTGACAGACTCGCGCCTTATGGAAGGAGCCTATTATAATTGATGTGAAAGGTTAGCGAGGGAAGACTTTAATTTCTCTTCAGTATGATTATGTAATGTCCCACAGTTTGACTCTGAGAATAATATAAGCAAAAGTCATAACTTAAAACATATTTTGTACTATAGAAAACACGAACCTAATGAAATTGTCAGCCACTGAACAAACCACACGAACCTTGAATTAAACACAGAAGAAGAGTTCATCTATTTCATCACAGGGCTTTCAGATCTATGTGCTGCCTTCAACACGGTGAACCACGCCATCTTTTACACTGCTTTAACCTCTTCATCATGTGGCCCCTGCTTGGTGGTCAGCACTGTCACCTCACTGCAAGGAGGTTCACGGTTCGAATCCCAACTTGGCCTAGATCTTTCTGGGTGCACTGTGCATGTTCTTCCCACGTTTATGTGAGTTTTCACTGGGTTCTCTAACTTCCTTATACAGTCCAAAGACACGTAGATTGATGATAGGTTGACTTGAGACTATAAAGTTTGCAGCTTGTTCAAAACACTGCTGCTTATATTTTAACAAAAACAAACCATAGGGCTCATATCACACCAATTCTTGCGTCCCTTCACTGGTTACCAGTTAAATTCAGGATTGATTTTAAGATTCTTTCAATAACCTTTAAAGCTCAACATGGGCTGGCCCTTCACATACATTTCGCAGCTCTTGACTCCCTATAATCCCGGTTGTAACCTGATATCGGCCAGCCTGTCCCTGTTGGCTGTCCCTAGGTCAAGGCTGGCTACTCAAGGTGAAAAGGCTTTCTCTGTCAGGGCCTGCCTGATGAGATTAGGCTCGCCAACTCACTACCAATCTTTAAATCCCTGCTCAAAACCTATTTTTACAGGAAAGCATTTCTAACATGCAACTTGTAATTATTTTCATTACAACAATCAGCCTTTAGCCTCAGCGTATGTATCTCAGGTTTGGCTTTTTAACCTTATTGCGATTAAAAGTCTGAAACACCAGATGATGCTAAGGTACAACTGAAGATTATTATTATTTTCAACCAGTCTGACAGAGCTTAAATGTGATGGTTACACAACTGTTCCTGGTCTCCCCCCCCTTCTCTTTTCTCTCCCCTCTTCACCTCACAACGGCCAAAACATAACAGGTATAGATAATGAATGGATGATCTCTTCAGCTACATGGTCTATATGAATAATCTTGGTAAAGGCAACACTGTTCAGATTTCTGCAGATTTCCTGTATATCTGGATTTGAAACAAATCTGATCGTTCAGTTTATCTGCTTCCTGTCTCTCAGCAACAGAACTCGGTGGAAGTCCGCTAACAAGAAGGTCGGCGGTTTGATCCCAGTCTCCCCCTTGCTCTGTGCTGAAGTGTCCTTGGGCAGTGTGTGAGCTACGTGTGATAGAGAAAGTACTGCACATACAGTGTTGTGCATGAACGAGTTCAAAAGAATGCAGTTCACTGAACACGTTAATTTTTATGAGAACGATGAAGTGAACGCAACTTAATGACAAATAATGAATTTGAACGGTGAACATGTTCATATTATCTGAGGTCAAGCTAAAACGTTACGGAATGTTTTCCTTCTCCTGAGGAGAGACGATGTCTAAATCGAATGCTTGCACCATGTCATTGCTCAGTGCCCGTAAAAGTTCTGCGATGTAGCCTAACCTAAACCAACTAACTCGACTTCGCACTACGTTACCCATGATTCATCGCACACACGTAGACCAAACAAGCAACGTATTCCAAGACAACAGCTCTCGGTCTCATATAAAAATGGCAAGTGAAAGCAGAGACGCAGACTCAGCGACTACATCCGATGCACCTTATTATTATTTGCGGGATTTTTACACACTGTCTGATAAAGATTCCGACAGTAAAAATCTCACCTTTCTGTGAAATATAAACGTTCTCATAACGTTTATATTTCCGTCACTTAATTTGAAAAAGTAATTGATTACACAACTTGTTACAGTCCAAAGTAACAATAACTTGTTATGATAGAGTAGACAGAGTTTTATTTGTGTAAATGTGAAATTATTGCCTCTCCTGCTGGTTTTCCACAAAAGCAATTGCCTTGAAATTGAAACAATTGTCAATATTTTTTGAGGGAAGACAAAGTAATTATGAAACACTGGAATGGTTTTGCTAATTTGAACATTTGCTTGGTGAGCCCCTACGCTATTTAAAATATACAATTCTTTTGTGATTTTTTCTGGACACTGTGTTCAAAAACCCTCTTACAGACAGAGTCATCCCCCCCATCTGAGCTGCCATTTCACATTTGCTTTCCCTTGACAGGCATTTTAGTTCTAACAATCAAATCATAATAAAAACCTTAACACAAACCTCAGCAGTGTTTGCTGCCACAGCCCCTCAGTGCAAACCAATTGAGGTTCCCACTCGAACTTTGTACAGTGAAACTGTTATATTGCTCTGAAGAAGACCCTTGTTATGCCTGAACCAAACAAACATATTGCTGCCAGTGTTTGTGATTTTGTTAGATAGCTTTTTTTGCTTTTCAGAATCTATGTCAGGCTTTATCCCACCATGCCGCATCTCCGTTTTACACAGACCCAGCTGTGTGTCTATCTCTGCTGCTGGCATAAAGGTGGAACAATCTTCTCTTTCATTTTGCTTTTATAAATTTTACGGAACATCACGGTGGAATAAAGTAACAATAGTCCTGCTTTGGTCTAGACTGAAATATGTAAAAGTTATTCTACTAGACATCTAGTGATTCAAATTGCGATTCTCTAACAAGTAATCATTTGTTCTGTGAAATCTACTGGACATTTTGGCATAAAATTGTCCTCATGTCCATTTGTCACTTCCGCCTTATGACCAAATAGATGTAGAACAAATCACACTACAATCAGCCTATTCTGTATTTTGTATTTTGTGCTATAGTAAGCAAATGATAACATGTTATCATGCTGAACTAAGATGGCACATATAGTAAACATCAACAACAAAGTGGTACTACACACTTTAAGGTGTTTCTTGAGCTGTAAACTAATTGCTAGTCTCCTGATGTCACAATTAGCTCAACGCACTTCTGTACTTACATCCCAGAGCTACAGGCATAGCTGTGGACTCTACATCTTATTTGATAATTAAGTGCAGCTTTATTGTCATTTCCTTAGATGTGCATGTCAACATAGAGGAAAACAAGATGTGTCTGTGGCTCAAGAGGTAGAGTGTGGACATCCACTAATCAGAAGGTTGGCGGTCTGATCCCAGTCTCCCTTATTTTGCATGGGCAAGATATTGAATATACCCCTGATAGATGAGACTAATGTGAGTGCTGATGGGCAGAGTCATTCAGTCTGCCATTCAACATGGGAGGTTCACCAGGCACCACCATGATGGTGGTTGATTTAAGACATATAGAGAGATTTGAGTGAGGATATTTGCCATTTGCAGGCCCCGATGGCCCAGCATGGGAGTTCCTCATGCTGTCCACAGTCACATGCAGAACCTGTTCAACTTCAACTTTATTTGACATAAAAAAAGACATGAAATAAGCTGTGTCTCAATTCAAGGGCTGCATCCTTTCGGTGGACCTGGACTACGCAGCCGACAACAGCTGCATCCTTCATCGGCCAAGTGGACCGCATTGGGTAAACCGAAAGGAGATGGTACTTCTTATTGCATCACCAGGTTGTGCCGCCCTTACAGCCGTCACCTAGCACCAGAGCTACGGACAAAAATGTTCATCAGTTGATTAAAAGTGTTTTTTTTTCACATTTGTACCATTGGCTGTCCAGTTGGGTCCTAAAATAAATTCTTCTAACGTTTACGCCTCGCTTGCTTTTGCTATTACCGCTTTGAAAAACAGTTTGTCAAAGAAGCGCAATCATTTATGGGACATGTTGGGCCGAGAAGGATCCCCCTGGAATATTGAGAGTAACTTGAATGATCTTAGTCATGTCTATCAAGTGAGAGCCATTTAGAGGCCAAAGGTCATCCTGGCCATCCCAACATCCTCTTGATGATGAATTTTGACTTCTGCCATCAGGAAGGAGGTACACTTCCCCAGGGCTAAGGTCAAATTTAAGATCATTTGTCCTCTGTGGTTGGACTTTTAAATAAGCAGGCCTAGTGATATTGCTCACCAAAATTGTAATATATTGTAAAGTTTTAATGAAGGACTAACAGATTCTTAGTGCTCTTTTTATGTATTTTATGTATTGTTATGATGTGTATGGATTGTGTGACTACTGTTTGTAAACCAAATTGCTCCTCAGGGACAACAAAGACCATATTAACCTAGGTAGAATCAGAATGACACAGATTTGGGAGAACAATAGTGGTCCCAAGTTGACCTTAGCATTGTTGGATAAATACAATATTGTTGAATAAATCCAATAAAAACTATAATAATAAAAACTCAATAAAATATGAAAATATTATAAAAAACCAACAAGAATGCCATCTCTGCCATCTGCCCCCTCAGAGTTCAGAGAAGAAACAGTAATGTCTGTTGCTTTATACAGGCTGGAATCTAAAGCAGGAGCCAGATGGTAGAACTGGAGCTGTGGAGGTGAGAATTGACTGATATAAAAGATTTGGCTTTCATCATGAACCCCTAAGTGTTTACTGCTGATGTTCATTATGTTTGAAATGGCTGCTTTGGACTTTAAACTAAAAATAACAGATTGCAGAAAAAGTTGACACAAACGATACAGGATTTAAAAAAAAGAGTGAGACTCTTATTTACATTAAACTTTGCCTGTTTGTAAAGTTAGAACAAAGGTTGCTGGCCTCTTTTTACAAAGCAGCCCTGCATTGGCATGGAAATTTAACTTGTCGTCTATCAAACTTTCCAGGTACTTGTATGTTTCCATAACCTACACCTTGATGGTAGTGCTCTGAGGAGCAGAGGGTTGAAGTCGATGAAGTGTTATACATTTGTGTCATAGATGGATAAACATTGTGGTTCACAGCAGAATAAACAGAGAAAATTATCTTTCACCTGAGTTTTAATGTTTATCTGTTGCCACACTTTCTGTTTGTGTTTCAAAATAAAAGCACACTTCGGTCACATTTCTGATGACCGAATCCATTCTTTTGTTTTATTGAAATATTTGCAGAAGCGGAAGATACAAGGCTGCATACTGTATAGTACTGGTATTTATTTGAGTACACAGGACTACATACATTTTTATAGAAGGAAATAGTCATATTTATGACCATATTCAAGGTAAAACATATGTCAAGATATTGGGCTGCAGTAGCAGCTTCCTCTGCAGAACACATTGTTGTACTGAGAAGCTAAATATTGTGCATTGAACAGATGCTGTAAATATGAATTGATACTAATGGTAATATTATGCCTTTAATTGATAAAGTTGCATACCTGCCTTTCTTTGTGTATATGCTCAGTACATTGAGCCTTTAACAGAAATTGCAAAAATGTATAAATATGACCCTCCTAAAGGATTTTTGGTAAGATGTCAGGATGGTAGATCTCGGCTTACGTTTGGAATTAAAAAGTGATCTTGGGCTCGATAAGGTTGGTGACCACTGCTGTAGATGATGACATCTCCTCAGACAAGCAGCCATTTATCCTTACTCTCTGGGTGCTGTCAGTTACAAAGTTAAGAATGGTAAATGGTCTGTATTCTCTAGTGTTTTACAGCAGCCGTCACGGGCAATTCGGTGATCAGTATCTCAGTATATAAGCCGCCCCACCAAATACAATCCAACCCACGATATTAAAATCCAGCTTGTAACCATCTAGGGGAGGGACAGTCTTCACTGCTGGGACATTGTTCACAAGTCAATAGTGGAGCTTTATTAAACTTTTCTTTATCAGTAAAGTGAAGAACAATAATATGTGGCTCTGGAGGTAGAGCAGGTCATCCCCTAACCAGGAGGTCAGTGGTTTGATCCCTGGCTCCTCCAGCCTGATACTCAACCCTGAATGATCCCTGATGGCAGTGCTGGAAGTGCATGGTAGAAGAATTAGAGTATATAGTAGTTCTGTATTAATGTGTGAGTGAATGGTTGAATGCACTGTAGTTTGAGTGGTTGATGAGATTAGCAAAACGCTATAAAAAAAACAATCCATTTATCATTTCCAAGTAGGTAGTATGGATTATTATATATTAATAAGAGAAAGAAAAAAGGGATTACAAATAAATTAGACTCAGCTAAATAGTCCTAAACTACAAATTAAATTTTTTTGCCTGGTCTTTGATAAAGTAAAGCTAATTTTGGTGTCTTGCATATAGTTATGTGAATAGGCTTATGTTACAGAGGAGTCATTATACCACAGGTCACTGAAAATAGTACAGCCTACAGCTATTAAGTGGCACCACAGTGTTTGGACTTGTATAGCACCACTTTCAATCAGTGTCAACCCCTCTATTTCCACCACATCTATAACGATTTCTATAGATTGAGTCTGTTTCATGCCCCAGAGAGGTCATGTGTAAATCGCTGATTGCCGGAAACTCAAGTGATTCTTGACATTCGGATGATCATGATCATTAAAGTTTTTACCAGAATGCTATAATTTACTCCAACGAGAGACAGTAGTCATGATCTGATTGAGCTATTCCTCGGGCGATCACAGACACAGATAGAAACATGGAGAGGGGACAATCAGAACAGAAACTCCATCTGAGAACCATTTGATTGACTTTGTCCTTCAGTTCAGACATTTGCTTAAATAAACAAGCATTGTTTGATTACTGTTAAATGGTAAATGGTCTGTTTTTATATAGGGCTTTTCTAGTCCCGATGACCACTCGAAGTGCTTCACATTGCAGTTTTATATTCATTCATTCACACCCACACATTCTTACAGTGCATCTTTGTGCAAACTAGGGAAGACTGGGATCGAAACTGATGGCTCTATACCCATCGCCCCATACTGTTCTATTAATATTTAATACATGGTGAATCACCTTCAGTGAATAAAATCAGCATTAATACAACATGGTCATGCATAACTTAATTGTAACACATAATATGGAATTTATTTGTACTGGTTTCCTGATGAGTTGCTGCAGAGTAACACATCAAATGCTGACAAAGTTACAGTGGTCATTTTAAACTCATTCTGGCTAACTATTCTGTCCTTGCATAATAATAATAATAATAATAATAATAATAATAATAATAATAATATCATTCATTTGAAGTTTTGTTTGTGTCCACCTGATTAAAGTTCGATAGTTTTACGCTTCACTCACCCGTGAGGTTATGTGCTAAATACTCCCCAGCTAGCAGCATGTTGTCTTACCGCTTGGTGCAGGGCAGTGTGACTTTGACTCAGTGGCTTTATTGGTATACAATATAGGCTATTTTGACTTATCCCGCTATATTAGTATACAAATAAATGAGGCAATTTGATGATCAGCCATTTGTGGTCATCAGTAGTTGTGTGTTTGTTTAGTCCTTTTTAACTACAACCTTTTTTTGGGTGTTTTTAAATATTATCAACATAAATGTGGTTTGTATTTGTTGTCTGTTAAGTGTTCAACTTCCAGTCAACCGTTCAGCTTTATCTCCTGAAAAGTAAATAAAGAAGTTGCAATATATTATTAATGCTTTAATTATCATTATTAATAAACAATGTTTAATAATAATGACAATTAAAGTTTGTCTGACATTGTCCATTTTGGGCCTTAAAATTAGTAGCTATTATCATTAAAGATATATGTCTTACCCATTAGACTAGATTCTTCCATGATCCACACACTTAACCATCACCGGGTTTTTATAGCATAAAATGGTTTTAATAGATGTTTTATTTTACACCTTAAGATTGCTGTAACTCCTCGCGCCTCTAAATCTCATGTTAAGGTGGGCTGAGCCTCACCTGCACAGAGCCTCTCTGGACTGGACATCGGACATCGTCATCATTACTTCAATACAATGAACAGAAGATGAACAACTCTGCTGGAGTTAGGTGATAATCCACTGCGAGGTTAACACGACCCTGTCTGTATTATATGTAGTTTATATGTAATTTGATCCTTTATTCAGTATAATATAGTTGATAGGTTGGTTGTGCATGTGGACTGTGCTTCTCTAGTCAAACCAGGTGAGAGCACAAGAGACTTCCTTTTGGCTTCCTGACACATGAACTGTTCATTTTACAGCTGCTTTTTTTCAATGTTTTCTCTTTTCGTTTCGGGCCAGTGGGCACTATACACCTCCTTTGGACGCCTGGGTGTAATGGCCACAGTCAAAAATTCACAGATCATGTGTCATCCATTCTGTGTAAAGTCATAGACAGATTGGCAGTATGTTCACCATTCATATATATACTGTATATATAAGTATATATATTGAGATATTACATTTACAGCAGGGATGTGATCTTGGATCTACTTTGATTTAAACTAAACTCCACACGTAAAAACTAGGTGAAATAACGATTATGGGATTACACTCAACATTTATAGCAACTAGCAGTTGCTGCATTTTTAGATACGGTGTGGACGGTAATAACTCTCACTCCTTGTGTAAAGACAGCTTCATAAGAGAGACATCCTGTGGCTTTTCACTGATTCAGCATCTTTTTCTCACACTCAAGCAATCACATTTGTACTCAGCACCTGCTCTGAAAGTATCATGTTGTTTGGTCTTATTTTTTAACACTTAAGGTGCAAATAATGTTGAACATTATACAATTTGTGCATTGTGCTACCTTTGGTGAAAAGAGGTTCTGTCAAAGAGCTGATAGGTTTGTTAAAAACATAACAAACCTATCAGCTCTGTGTTCTCTGTGTAATACTGTGTCATCATAGCCAGCATGTTCTGCCTATATATACCATGCATATAATCCCTGTGAAGTGTTTCCGATGGCAAGGGTAAGAAAAAGAATCTGAACTTGGAGGCTGCAATTAATGAGCAGCACTTCCTTATGTAAAAAGCTGCCGCTCCCCGGGAAGAGGAAAAATTAGTGGGTGAGACGAAGGTAAATCCCTGCTGGGAACCTTAAACCTACTGTGCAGCTGCGAGATCAGTGGCAAGGAAAAAGATTCATCTCCTAAGATCCCCTTTTGATGTTTTCAATCGAGCGAAAAATCTCAGAAGCTGACAGCCAATGTTCAGCTGAGTGATGCCACAAGATTATCTTGGACACGGATAGAGTAATGGTTTCTAATTTAGATTCAACCACATAAGCTACGCAGCAAATGTGTGTTTACTCCATGTAATATTTTTATGATTAGCAGAATATGCAGTCCAAATGGAAAACAATGGTAGCTCCATCACCAAAAAAACAAAACACAAGATCTAATTAATTATATTTCCTAAATAGTTTGAGATCCATTAGTAGTTAAAACTGGACAAAAAAAAAAAACGGGTTAAACTGGGCTGTACTTAGAAAACTCTTCAAGAACGTCACTTTGTGTCATCATTACAATGAGGGGTCCACTTTCTCTTGATGAACTCAGTCGGGAAGAAGAGGGGATGTAGCAGTGTTGCTTGTTTCTGGCTTCTTAGCCCTGGATAAGTCCCTAGATAGATAGAGCTCAGCTGCATGCTGTAAATAACAGGTATGGATTAAACCAAGCCAGAGTAACTAGTGTAGTTTTCCTTTGTCAGTCTTGGAGCAGGCACGTACCCTGATGACGTTCTCACTGTATATGGAATATGTGGTTAGTGTGATACAAGCCAAATCTTTCATGGTACCATATTTGAATGAGTGATATTTCATTTCCATCAGTCAGGGTGATTTATTTGGAGCCAGCAGGGTCTCCGGTTCATCATGTGAGTGCATTGGCCTTCACCTCATCACATGATCATAAGCTGCTTTTGAAAATAAAATAAAAAAGGCTTTTCACTCTGAGAGGTGGTGAACCAATTCAGTGGAAAAAGGTTGAAAATTACACAACAGGAATTTCCTTATTACAGAACATTTTGTAGTGAGTCGGGGATGACCTTTGTGTGGATGAAAGTGTTTTCGTATCCCTGTTTACCATCACTTCAACAGTCTGGTCCTAATGTGTCAATGAGTGCTACATCAAATGATTAAGATATAACATCTAACTCAGTAACCTTGGCACAGACGTGTTCACAACAGCATCAAATCCTCTGTGTTATTCAGGCGAGAGGTGGAGCAGCCGGGTGCAGCAGACAGAGACAGGAAGTGACAGTTAACTCAGCTGCTTTTGGAAAATCTGAAAATATTTTTCTAAAAATAAAAAGTGACCAAGCATTAAATACAGTATATGGATGATTAACCTGCTGCAGCTGGGTAACTGAACAGGGTGTTTTAATGTCACCTAGCACACCACACAATCCTCTTGAACCAGGTAGATATTTGGCACAGTGCACCTGAGCCCTAATGGTGCTCTGATGTTCTCCATCGGCCACAGACAATCGGTGGTGAATGACTCTCTATATCTGTAGATTTCAGCATGCAGCTTCCCAACATGTAGCATCACATGCGTAAAGAATGTGTGAGATATGTGTAGAGGCAGGCCATATGGATTCATGCAAACCCTCTTAGTCAAACCCTGTTTCCTTTGACAGAGTGGTGAAGTGCAAGATGAAGGTAAACAGGTGGTTCCAGTCTGGGCTGCTGTTGGAGCCACAGTGTTGATTAGACAGGTGCAGCTTGCTGATGTAACAAGAGGATGTAGAGAGAGAGAGAATAGAAAAAAGACATTTACTAACATGTGCGCACAAAATAAGTGCGTGCGCAAAAATCGCTGCTGGATTCATGACACGTGCGCACCAGCCGATTTTGTTCTCACCACCATGCGTGTGTTTGTGAATCAGAATCATTCTAAATCGGCAGGCGCGTGTCCACTCTCTGCAATTAGCATACTGTCACGCCTCTATTTCTCCATATAAGGACATCCTTTTGTCATGAAGAGGGCGGTGTGCTGAACAGTTGAAGTTATGAGAGACGCCCCCCCTTCACTTTGTGTTTGTTTGATTCTCTAGTTTTAGTTTATGAGACACATGTTTAAACCTGCTACACAACACAAGACATAACGTGACACGCACAGTCAGGACATCAGGGTTAAAGTGAGGGGAACGATCCGGGAAGAGACATGATCCGACATCTTTGATTGATAACTAAATACACATGATTATTAGTTCCTGTCTGGAGAGGGACAGAGACAAACACACACACACATACACACACACACACTCCTGCAGACAGAAGAGTTCCTCCCACAGATTTAGTGCAAAAACCCAAAGGTACTGTCATCCATTTTACCCAATGACTTCATTTTACAATCCTTAAGCATATGCGTGTGCATACACTCAGTACAATGATAATTATAATCTTTGCTCAGCTTTTGTCTGAGGATGTTCTGTGAATATGTCTCAACTTCAACGACCAACACCTCTTCCCTGGGATTTCAATCACAAGGATGGCTGGAGTTTGAATGAGGTCTTCATCTTGCATGTGATCTATGTTCCAAATGAAGTGGTGCTCTCTTTTTCACAGTTCACAGATCTGTAAAAAACAAGAAAAAATGCATAGACGTGGAGCTGCCCTAAGACTGAACCTCTGAAAGGATCCATTAAAGGTGTTAAAGCCGGCAGGAGTAAGTAAAGTGTGCAGAAGGGACTGTGGTGGTGCATGGAGCCAAATGCTTCCATCCATGATGAACCCATGCAGTAAAACACTTCTGTCAGCTGCTCCCAGTTACTCACACCTTTAGAAGGAAAAGGGACTCATGCCATGAGAGAGAGATACACTGGAAATAAATAACGGAAGAAAATATGACACTGGAGTGGTCAGTTCATGCTGTGTCCCTGCACGTATAACATGATAATGCTATCAAGCCATTCAGGGCTTTTTTTATAATTTTTGTTTTATATTTAGTTAAAAATTATTGTTTTTACTCTAAAAGAAGTGGATGCTCATTTCCCAGAATGTTGCCTGGAAGTACAATCCTGTGCTATATCCCGGGTCTAATGTGTTTACTTCAGGATGGACTTGTGGAGTGAACACCTGGAGAGTGTGTCAGTGATCAGTGCAACAGGCTGTGTAATGTCTCACATTATCATTATCTACTCACCACACTGCCGATGGAGGCGTGGGTGAAGTGTCCACAAAGCACTTGTGAAGTTTCAGGGGTAAACAGTGTTGCAGCCAAATTGAATACAATTGAAGTAAATGGGGACCACTTCTCCAAACGTAATAAAACACCAGGATACAAACATAAAGAGTAGATAATGAGTGAGTTTGTATTTTTCTGTCAACTATCCCTTTGAAGTCCTTTTTCCATTTACTTTGGTCATTGTGTATTGGGCTTTGAGTGCTGCCAGGGCTGACTGGAAAAGTCAAACAACTTGCAAATAGACTTAGAACCATATTTCACGTGTTCTCAGAGAAGGAACCAGAGCCAATCCACAAGCAGATGTCCCCTAAACTCATCCCAACCTGTCCTCGACAATAATTTATCTCTTATTATAGGTCTGAACAGTCATAGCAGATAGCGCATTTCATGGAAATTTCTGTAAAGTCAAGCACAAAGTCATACATTGTCTCTCGGTAAGTTCAATTCTACACCTGCAGGTGGACTCACTGCCAAAAACATCACCTAGCGTGACATGTAACAATGAGCAAAGAGCATAGGAAAATCAATACACTTATACAATCACAAGCCCCTCCCCGTGAGGAGCAAACGGTCTTCGTCACTCCCTTGATGTAAACTCAGGGTGGACAGACATCCTGTCTCCATCTCTGTCCCAGCCCCCTGGAGTGACCTCTTGCGTGAGACCATCTTTCCCACTAACACCTTGGGTGACCCCTGCAGTGCACCAATTGCCCAGTGTCATAGAAAGGGGGGAATCAATAAACATCTATGTTCCTTAATCAAACACATTTGTTCATACTTCTTATAAATACATATCTGTTCTTCTATTAAACATAACACAAATGCAGAATTTGCCATTACACGCACAAGCAGTTTTCATGTGGCAACAATTCGATTAACCAGTAACAAGCCAATGAGTGTCCTCACAAAGATAGAAGTACAAGAATATTTGTGTGTGTGTGTGTGTGTGTGTGTGTGTGTGTGTGTGTGTGTGTGTGTGTGTGTGTGTGTGTGTGTGTGTGTGTGTGTGTGTGTGTGTGTATGAGAGATGAATTGAGAGAGAGAGAGACAGACAGACAGAGAGAGAAGGTGATGGAGTAGGGGTAATACGATTTGATTAATTTCTTAAATAAAGGAGTAAGTCAACACGGGGTAAACTGTGTTCATATTGTGGTGGAGAGATCTCAAGTATAAAGCAGAAATATTATGAGTATAAAACTCTCTTTATTCTCGTAATATTATGGGTTTCTTATCAATGACAACTTTGTTCACGTAATATTTGTGGAGACTGTAATCCGTGGCATACAATACACTGTACTTAAACTTTAATCTTATACCTAACCTTTTATATATTACAGTATTCCCTTATCTTTATTTAACATCACACATACATGAATGCACTGTGCTCATAAGAAACTGTGACCTATGCCCTAGAAAGAATTCAAGCAGCTGCTCCAGGTTCTGAAGGGCAGATAGAAAATGCTGCATGCTTACACACACAGAACATACAGCCGTTAAAGCAGGAACACAATATTCCTCACTCCAATCTACAACAACACTGTCAAGGCTTGTTTTTAAAACACAAAACCAAAACACTATCAGAAATGTGAAGATTTGCCCTGATGCTACAAAGGAAACTGGGAGTGGCTCCTCATCATTCGATTCCAGTGCCAATAGGCTGGGACCACACCTGCGCACCAGCAAGGGAAAGCCAAAGTCTAATACTACGGCGACTCCCCCTCGTTATTGACCAATGAAGTTTTACCTACTATTATAAGTAATGCACCCTCCGTCCGTTCGGGGCGACTCTTGACTACCCCGTGCTACTGATTTGGCCGGGGCTGTGCATTGAGTGCCCATAGCTATGCTGTAATTTTCATTGCTTCTAAATAAATACTTGTTGAACCAAACCGAGACCGGCTCTTCTCATACCTCGGGATAAAAGAACACGACACATTACAACCTCCTATTGGAAAAATCGATTCATTATGAAACTTTAGCATGTCAGAGGACATCAGCTGACTGTAGGCTGTACCTTATGTGGCAGGTCACATTTTGTGTTTACGCTGCTAAATCTGAGTGATTGGCTCGTCAATGTGTCCACAGTGTGTCTTATACTTCAAGCTGTCCACTTGTAATCAGATTACCTGAGATGGATGTTGACGCCTGGTCTGAAGAGGGCCAGTGAGGGTTAATGTAATCATACATGGGATTACTTGTTACTCATACCATATGTTGGGTCGCAAGGCAGAAGGCTCTTGTGAAGCCTGAGTTTGTTTTCAATGCTTGACTGCAACTTTGTGACTCTTCATCCACAGACTCCCTGTACTGTTTGACACAAGTCTTACAAAGGTTTTTTTTTAAAAGTTGGCGGTGCTTTGAATCGGTTGTAAGAACTGGTCTGTGGCATAGTATTCAATGTAGAGGCTTTCTGGTCCATGTCAGGCTTTTTATTCCCAAACCACATCTACGTGACAGAAGCAGCCCCTCTTCTCAATCTGTGTCATGTTTACTCTCCTCCATGTTTGCCTTCATGCAGATTCTCTGCTGGCCTCCATGTTGTGTGAAACAACACACAGCGTCATCCAAATGACTGAAAATATTGCTGTGACGAGTTATTTGTAGCACAGCAAGATAGAGTAATAAGAAACTACAGATGTGTGAAATGAAGCCAGGCTCAGACTCCATTCCACTACGATTCAACCACCCCCCCAAGAATGGGAGGAAAAATCCTGTCTGGAACTTTGATTGGTGCAGATGCTCAGCACAGATTATCTGATAGTGTGAGAGATTCTCCCTGAAGAAGAGGCAGGCTGTATTGACAACGTCCCCGCAACCATTTTCTCATCAGGACTCTGTTCTTCTGCAAAGCATTATAACCGATAGAGCAAGTTGTCATACTTTTGATGGCCCCTTCTTCCTCATAAGATTACGTCAGAGCGATGACGTAAAGAGGTGCGTCGCTCCCTCTGCAGTGAGAATACTATGCTGTAGTGTGTGATGTGTCAAGTCTCGTAGTGTGTGAGATTTGAGATTAGAGAAGAGAAGATCTAGTCTCCCCTTTAGTGTGTGATGCAATCTGATTTCAAAATCTGTCCGGGTTTTTCAAACTCCAGTAGTCTGAGTCCAGCTCTTCACGTCCCTGCAACAGAATAAATAAAACGTTTTGACAAGACTTTCAGAAAATTCTTTTGGTGAAGAATGGAGCAGGAGATTGTCCGGCTCAGACGTAAAATGTGTGGAAACATTCAGACAATGCTTGCAGCCTGGGTAGAGCACGCAGGAGGCATGCGGATGTCACGTGTATTGACACCGGTGTCGCCAAAAGCTCTTGAATCTCGTCGTCTTCCCAAGTTGACATCATCGTCTATATCTTCTTTGTGTATGGCACTTATTTTGAATCCTGATTTGTTTTGGGGTGTTTTTTCAGTCTTTCGTCCGTTGTGTGTTAAAACATCATCAATGGTGAGTTCTCAATATCCTGTTGTATTTTCACATGGGCAAAAAGTTTTGTCTGGAGCAGCTGATTTTGACATTGACTTTTTCTGCTGCCCCTCTGGAATATTTCAGGAAAATCTCTGGAGTTCAGTGCATGTTTGATTTTTTTATGTTTCAGATGTCAGTCAAAACGTGTGAGACTTGATTAATAAAAAAATCCATGTTGCACCAATTTTGATTTTGCTTTCACTTTTCTTCTGCATACACAAGTTTTATTAGAAGGTCATCCTCCCAGCAGTGAATTATTCCTTCAAGTATAGACAGACATGTTGTTAAAATATACCATTTCATCATCGTGGGCTTAGAAAAGCCCTCAGTCAAATGATAAATATTTAATGAATTGATATGACATGATCAGAGAGACACATCTGAACTCAAATGTTGTGTAGTTGCTTTTTGCTGTGGCCCCGTCGGTGATGAAACAACACATTTACCCCAAATGACAGACTTCATAAATTGACCTTTTCAATATGAGAGTCAAACCTAGAAAAGAGACGTTGAGTGAGGAGGGCGCAGGAGGCAGACATGACATATAAAAATAATCCTGTTTTTTATAACACTGGCATCAGCCCTTATCCCCAAAAGCTCTCAAATGTGGTCATCTTGCATCTATGGCACGTTTTTTCCAACCTGAGATATTTATATATATATTATTTTCATACCTTTATTTTTTTCAGTTTTGCGTCTGTTAGAAACATCATCAATTCTCCAAACGATATCCAGCTGTATTCTCACAGGTGCTCACTGAGATTTTTTCCAGACATTTCACCAGGGGGGCTGCGAGGAAAAGGTCAAGAACATGTCGGTAACAACTGACTTTGACATTTGTGTTCTTACAAGCCCTTCAGGAAAATGTCCAGAGCTCATCGGGGGCCTGTTTGAGGGCAGTGTCCACAGTCTACTGGTTGTCAATCAAAATGTGAAATGGTTTCAGTGAAGAAATCTCTGGCTGCTTCATTTGTTAAGATAGGGTTAGCTGCCTGTTGAGTAAATAAATAAAAATATGTACTTACATGTTATTATTTGACAATGACGCAGCCATTTCAGGGTCCTGAGCTTTGAAAGATAATTAAACAATGAGAAAAGTTCAGCGATTCGATGTGATCAGATATCTGAACTGAAATGTTGCAGCCTGCTGTTATTCATCAAATTCACTGGTTTCTTCTTCACCTTAACAGTTTATTTATTCGCTGTATTTAAAGAAATACAGCGAATAAATAAACTGTTAAGGTGAATATGAAACGACCGTTTTATGAATGACGGGGACTCGAGACCCGAGTGGCTTTTATAGAGATTTCCCTGTGAGCTGCGACCGGCGGAAGGAGAACTAGTCCCAATCCAACTGCTTATAATTCAGCGTAGTTACTTTTGATGGTGTGGCTACTCTCTGCTGTTGACTCTGCAGGTGATGGGACGCGTTCACTCCAAATTACAGACTTCAGATATTGACCTTTTCAATGCGAGGATCGATGCTAGAGGAGACACGGACCGATCCGCCCGTCACTCGTATATAAAGGAGTGATGACCGGCGCTGCGCCCAGAGGCTGGATGCCGATGTCAGGGAGCAGGGATCACCCAGAGCCCGGAGAGTCTGCAGCGGCTCACAGCTGGAGCGGAGCAACCGCAGGAATATTCGGACCCGCCGCACCTCGTTTGTTTCGTCTCCTTCTGACGCTGGAGCTGTTTGGGAATTAAACTGTGTTCGCTATGACCGATGTCCGCTGATCAGAGGGTGAGTGAAGCTTTACAACAACTCTATTCTCCATGGGTTTATTTCCATTTTTTTTTGTTCCAAACGATCTCCTGAGCTGAAGTTGAACTGCGAGGCTTCATTATTTTCTCATCTATCATAGTGAACTTTATGCAAATCCAAATTCCTGTAAGTCAAACAACTTGGTCTAATTTCCTTAGAATGTCGACCCTTTACTTTAACGCAGTTTTTATTCTGAAAGACATATTAGACAAAAAACTACAATACTCATCCTCTCATGTCCAGTCACCAAAACACAGTATGCGCCTTTGCTTTCACATATTCTCCAGAAAAAGTAGTCAGTCATATCTTAATGCACAGGTATCAAGTGTGATTCTATCAGTATTTGCATGTATGTGTGTGTGTGTCTGTGCGTGTGTTTTAATGTTTGCTTCCCCGCTTGTGGTCCCACTGCTGTTTGTGTAAAACTGATCATTTTAACTAATACAACTTCACATAAAAAAAAATAAAATGTCCCTTTAAATTTGCATTTTCTTCTCCTCTTGTGTTTGATTATTTAATATTGATTTGATTGGAGTATTTAAAAGGGGACCCCTCTCTTTGCCACTAAGCGGTTGACACATTTGATAGACAAGGCAAAATGCAGAAATTAACACAAATTGGGGTGTTACAATTTATTTTTCTAGCTTGCATGTTGTATAGGCTGTGTTTTCTATAACCTGAATGTGTGTGTGTTTGCCAAAAAGTGAAATCACAGAGTACAGTATGTTATCCTGAGTGATGTCAATCATGTTTGCGCTCAATGAGCCAAGTCTAACTCCTCTTAAACTCTTTTATAAATTAAATGTTAAAGACTCCATAAATCCTCTTGACTTATTTGATGTCTGGGAGGTGTAGTGTATGTCTTGCAGTTGTGGTTTCTCAAGATAAGTCATCTGTCATTTTCTGCAGCAGATCCCTAAAAATGTTGTCAGTTAAAAATCACTTTTTAAGGCAATGACGAAACAAACAGAAAAGTCTGTACAATATAAAGTATGTTTTTGTTTGCGTTTAGTTGATCTCTGGAGCCCAAATTTGAAAAATAAAAGATGTTACAGTTGAACACCAGTGAAAGCTAACCAATAAACCAATAAAAGGCAGTGTGCATGAGACAAATATAAATTTAAAGCCTCGGATATTTGCTGGTAAATCGCATCAAAGCTTCAAAGCCCCAAATCTGGTATTCCCGAAAAAACTTTAATCCAACTACAGTATTTAGACTACATTTTAATTCTTTCATGAGATTTCATTTGTTTACCAAAATTAATTAAGCAAATTATTATATATTAAGTTAATAAATGGCACCTCAGTCTTTGCCTCAGCTCCTCAGCCTGACAGATATTAGAGTTATATATATATATATATACACTAACATACAGTTACAATAGTTACAATAACACACTCATTCAATATATACACACACACACACTCACTGACTACGCGACAGAACAAATAAACACACAAACAGTCATAACCAGATTAATTTAAATATCACCTCTAACAGATATTTTTCAGTTTTACAGTATTTACAAGGCAGGGTTGCATATGCAGCATTGAACAGTGGAGGAGGACATAGAAAAAAATGCGTCTTTGGTGTTGCACACTCTGCATGTGTTGAGTGTGGAACGCGTGGCCTGCTTAGACTTACTTCAGATTCATATGAGAATGCTGCTATGTTAACCCAACATGGTGTACCGACATTTAGATTTGTCAGAGTCAAATCATTGCTCTCTTGAACTTAAGACCCATCAGAAGCAGACATGCATTTTATGCACCTAGGGAATAGGCTTCAGGATCAGGATCACGATCGCTGTATTGATCCTTTCTTAACCCCGGGCTATAATTGACCTCTCAGACCTCATCATGGAGATTGCAAACTCTCACCCCGAGTCTTTAGCTTTTGTGTTGGGAGATGCAATCATGTCAGCTTGAAGAAAACATGGCCAAGGTATAAAGAAGAGTAGCTACCAATGGTCAGAAAACTCTTGACCACACAGTAGTGAGAGTGCTGCTTGGGGATTCCAGCCACAGCACAGTTTCTCTCATCCCAAACTATCATCAGAGTCATTTAACCCTAATGGGGGGCTGTCAGGCAATGGTCTCCCAGAGCGATGGATAAGTTGACTGACTGTTTTACAACAACTGACTGGTCTGCATTGAAGAAACCAAAGTTAGACAACCTCAGATCATTTATAGCCCAAGGCCAACCACCTCTGAAAACATTCTGTAAAAGGTCCTACAATGTTTGGATACTTCATTTTCAGTCAGTACATTTTAATCCCCGAGATGAAGATCAAAACCATTGGATTGATTTCAAAGCCCTCTCCACACTGCCACTGTTTCCTCTGACTGAGAAAAACTAAATGCTTCTGAAAGAAAAAGTGGTCCTGGAATCATCCTATTACAGAAAGATTAAATTTAATTGCAGAATGTAAACCTCTTCCAGGTAAAATTCTCCAGTTCCCAGAAATACACAGCGTAACCTCAATATCCTCAAATTTAGCTACGGCCCAGGGTCAGTAGTATTGTGAACCAGGAAGGTTGGGATAGGGGAAACATCACTGTAGCATATTGTCTGCAACCGTGTTTAATGTCTTAATATAAACGTTCCATCACATTCCACCATACAGACAGATGTAAGCTAAAGATAAATTGATTTGAAGTTATGAATTTGGTAAAACCTTGCCCAATACACCCAAAAGCTTTGGCAGGAGGAACATACACATACAGTGTAAAAGTATACAAGACTTTACATACGCTGGTAAAAATGGGTGTAGAGAAGATAATATTATCTCGACTTCTCTACTTTATCTAAATATAAAAATCACGTCATTGTTTGTTTTGTACAAGTTATATAATTTTCCTTTTTTCTCACGCAAATCCAGCTGAGGTGTTCTGAAAATCTTCTGTTGTTTTTAATCACACTTTTCACAGTTTTTTTCATCAGCTTGCAACATTCGCCTTCCTAGCCACAATAATCCAACAGAGACTATGAGGAAAGATCAAATGCATTCTAATCCTTACTGTCTAAAGCTTTAATTTTGGAGTTGCAGAAGTGTAACATGGGTAAAAGATATCTCCACGTGCAGTTATAAAATCATCTTTTACTACGAAGTGAAAAACAAACACAACGACAATGGAGGGAGCTAAGAGATTTAGTCATATCTCTTTCTCTGTCTGCTTATTTCTGTTAACTTCTGTTTAACTATGATCATTCATTTCTTTCCCCTGTGTTATGTGCTGCTTCGTACATTTCAGTTCTCCACAGACATCCCAGACATTGCCAACATATTACAGTAAATTTATAATCTATATGTAACAGTCTCTTTGATGTAGGGGACATTTTGTATTCTTGGACCTGTCTGTGTATGCAAGAACCAGAAGAACAGCTCTGCTTTAGATGTTTGATGGAGTGCTGTAGGCAGTGCTCTCGCTGTGTGTGTGTATGAATGTATGTATTTCTGCTCCTAACTGTTAGATGTTAGCCCTCGTCTGGTCCTAGCCATCGTTTCCAGCCAAGAAATACCTCACTCCACATTGACATGTTATCAACTATGATTATTGATCCCATTTTCACATAGATATACCTGTATACTTGACTGGCCACCTCATCAATTCCCTTCGTTACTGTTGCTTGAGATTTCTATAGACTTTTTATCTCACAGTCAAAGCTCTCTTTGTGTTTTTGAAGCAATCATGGCATTAGGTGTTGCATGAGTACACCGTGTTCCTTGATACATATGACATAGATCACGTTTTATGACCATTTAGCAGACAAGCAGTTTATTGTAAAGAGTTGAGAAGATTTTTCTGCAACAACTGGTGCAAGCAAAGTGCATCCAAATGCAAATGTCTCGGCAGAGCTCATTTTAGTTTACATATTTAATACTTAGGGACAAGTATTAAAGCTGGAAAGGGTTGAAAAACCAGGCGACAAATCCAGAGTTGAGCTGACAGACATCCAAAGAAAACAGTCCCAAAAGTTCAAGTTTATCTGAGGATCATAGGGGGACAACAAAAGGATTGGGCAGGGGTGGAGATGAAGAACTCGGGCAGGTGGCCAGGGGTCAGAACAGGGCTAGAGATTAGAACCTTTGATAGATGGCCTGAGGGCTGAGACAGAGCAGGAGATCTCAGAGCAGGAGACCTAAACCTGACCTTTCTGTCAGGGACGATGGATGGGGCAAAGGCAAGCAGAACCATTTTGGAGGGTGTTTGCAACAGCAGGGATGAAGGCAAGGATATCCTCAGAGACAATCAGGAGGACAACATAGAAGATCTCTGGATATCAATCAGTAAGCTGATGGTGGAAGCAGACTCTCACTGGAGGCAGATCAAGACACTGACAGCAAACATCGTCGGAGTCCCTGTGGAAGATCACTTGAAGGTTGATGGCATTGGAGGCAAGTCCCTCAGTAGGCTGTTGAGAAGAATGTATGGAAAGATGACTGTACCACAGGAAGGCATTGCAGGATGAAAATCAGCAGTTGATAACAGTCGGTCTACAGACTGGAGATTAGGAGCATGAGTCGGCTGGCTATGAACTGATGCCAGATCACCTGCTGGAAAGGAGGAGCAGGCGCAGGATTAAAAGGATGCTTCATTGTAAAATTCCAATCTGTGTAGAAAATGTCATTGTAGTTAGAAATGTCTTTTGTTGTAAACAAGACATTTTTGAGGCCTGTGGAACAAATAAATCTGTGTTTTTTAAATTGGCCCTTTCACGGAAAAAAGAGAAACAGATGGATAATTCTATACTAGACGCTAACTATGCTCTCGCTGCAGCAGTAATTGCATACTGTATGTTTTACAGGTATTATACAAGACCTGCGGTTGTAATGGATTAAAAGTCCATCCATTTGCAGATAATTGTTATTATAAACAGTGTTTGCCTGGAAGCAAGGAAAAAACATTGAAATATCACAAAACACTATTAAGTCAAAACCTCGTATTTAACTTGGCTCGGATGAGCTAAATTGAAGATCTAACAGTCAACAGGGTCTTTTGCAGAGCTAGAGCAGAAATCTGTGAACGCACTGAGGACTCAAACCGGAGCTGCTTGGAACATTTATGCAGCAACCGTATCCAAGTAAGCACCAACACTTTTGAGCAGGAGCAGAGGAAATGATCCCACTTACAGGGGCGATGTGAGATAGAGGCCAGGGTTTTGAGGGAAAGCATTACCAATAACTGAGCGTGAAATGAATGATGCTCTCAAAATGAAAGACCATGCTCTTGAGTTAAGACAGGAAAGAAATACCATATATAAGCTGTTGTGCAATGTTCTCTAAACAGTTGGGGACCACAGTTAGCTGAGTGGCAGACATTATTCACTGACATACCCATAACCAATAAGCAGCTATATACCCAGTGGCAAAGAACAGAATCTTTTTGTATTTCAGCGTCACATAATAACCTCCTGTACTGTGATTTACAAATGTTGCTTTGACACCTTGCCCTAAGCAGCGAATATGATTATTGTTTTTTCCCAAATTATACGCTGAAGATTTGTACAGACAATCACTTGCAAAGCTTTTTCAACACATTGAAGACTCATTGGGGTCACTGGCTGATTTGTGTTCAATGCCGAGGAAGAAAATAGAAACTGTTTGAAGTAGGTTTGAAATAAATTGTAAGCTTCAACATAGGTTTTTAAATCAAGATATTTTTTTTTTCTATACATGCCATTGATTATAGTTCCCTACATTTGTAGTGGTCCTGACATTTATGCCAAAAGCTGAGATTATTTCTTATCCAACATGATAGAAAAAGGTTTTCTAATGTGTTTTCTGGATAATCATGTGAGATTGAATAAAAACCATAATTCATACTAATATTTATTCCTAACATTATTCACAACACTTACTTTAGACAAAGAAGGTTGGACTGACTGAATAAGTAAGGTCAGAGGGCTAAAGTGGCAACTTAAATTGATGACTAAGTGTCTATCTGTGGATTGAAGTGGGAGCCATAAACTGAACTGAAATCAGACAAACAATTAAATGAGGTGAAAGAATGAAGGGACTTGGTCTTGTGATCTCCCAGTCATTTAATTCAGGATGCACAAGATTTTATGGCCCATATTCCAGACTCGTTAACGTCTTAATTGTTATGTCTTCCTAGTCATACTCCAGAAATACAGCCAATAGAGTAAACGATTATCAGTTGGAACAAATATGAAGGAAATTTATCTTATTAGATCTTGGAACAAATCAATATTGTTGCATTTATTTTGAAATTTATGAAATGTCACCCATGGTGACAAATCAATAAAGAATACATCCAAATGTTCAGTTCCCCTCTCCTCTATCGAGCCTCATTCTGCTAAAAACAAACCATCACCAAAGACAAAGAAAGTAATTACCTGGTAAACATAGATGGGTTTTTAGCAGCTAAACAGCTTGATATTTCTTTTACGTTGGTTAAGACCAAATTAAGAGCGCTGCATTTTGCTGTTACAGAAAAACAGGAGCATGGTTACACAACACTACTTCCGACTGTGTTAGATCAGATGTGGAAACCAGAGCTCCATGGCCCTTAATGTTCATTATGCAGGATTTGAAGCTCCTGCAAATTGTGCAAGGGTGTTGATGTTTATATCTTTGAAGAGAGTATGAAGCTTAACTGTCTGTCATTCAAAGACAAAGAAAAAACACCATGAGGGTGAGCTGTGGGAAGGTCAGTCAGGTAAACTTGTGTCCGCTCCTCTCCAGATAACTGTAATGTTATCTCGTTTACTAAGCTGGGCAGTGCATCTCTGGATCTGTCAGCATCTGACGTGCCAGTCAATTCCAGGGCTGTGGTTTGTGACTGTTTGCCTGATAAAAGTGAGAGTGAAATACAACTATATATTATGTTGGATAAACGCCAACAGGCAACAGCTGTGTTACTCCTCATTGGAATACGCCATTTTAAAACTAGACGATGATTATCTTGTCCTTCAGTCAAGGTTCAGTTTCATCCCTAGACTAATGACAGAAGATAGAAAGAAATGGATTAAAATTTATAATTGATAAAATACTGAATTAAAAATTATGACAAGCTTTATATATGAGCAATATGGATTAAGATCACATAGTAAATAATAAGAAATAGTATTCTTGTCTATAAATTACAGGTGCTATGGTAATGTTTGTCATTGGAGGATGGCAGTTATATTTACCTGGCAAAACCTCAGTGTTTAATTTTTCTATATTTTATGTTTTGTCCAATTTCCTATAAATGTTGATATTCTGTTGTATTTCAAGTCTGTAGAAACTGCTCTATTCAATGAGTATTGTTTGTTTATACATGCTATGAATAGTGTTTCTTCTCAGACTGATGCAGCAAACTGTTTCTAAGCAGGGAGCATTGTAGTGGGCGATGACAAATGTGTTGCATGGTTGCCAGAGCCGGTCCTAACAGCACCCATAGTAACCTGGTTGACCAACCATGGTATGTTTTCAGAAATAGCACATCTCATGATGTGCCTTTCGTGAGATTCTCTGTTGTCATGGATGCATGCTGTGCATTTGATCAATTAATTTGAAGATTTCTGACGGGATAAACCTATACTGAATATACTCATTGTTGGGGCCAATCCTAATTTATATTTCAGATTCGATATGGTGACCAATGTAGCAAAGCACACATTGTTTTTGAACGTTTATGAAAAACTCACATACACTGTTCTTTGTTCTGTTTAAGGCAGTGTAGCTGAAACAATTTAGGGTAAACAGGTGTGTTATGCACAAGCTCCAAAATAATATACCCCAAACAAAAATGTTCTTTTAATACAGATTTTTCACCCCCAGAAAAGTATCAACCAAAAAGTCTGAATGAGAATAAGAGTTACGACCCAAAAGTAATAGAGGTACAAACATGCTTCACTCAACTCAAACACTTTGGAGCTATAGCCACTAGTCTGAGCCAATTCTGTGTCAACAGCTGTTGCAGTAATGTGGGGGTCCAAAAGTTCTTTGCACAAATAGAAACAGGAGATTTAGAGCTTTTCAAACAATGTGTAATTTGTGGGTGGCATGGTGCATGTTGGGAGGATACATGGATTTCAATATTACAGCATAGTTCTACCATACAGCACATCCTGTTACCTTGTGAATACATTGGGAGGGAAGGTGCTTCCATGTGCACCCTCTTAAATGAAAGTATGTGACTGTCACATCTTCCAGTGTAAACTGTGTAGTCCTTGGCATGGATGTCAATGCTCTTGCTCTCGTGTTGGTCCAGCTCATTCGATTTCTGTTTATACAGTTCTTCAACACACAATGTAAGTGTCATGTTTGGTGTAAAGAAGCATGTCTAAATGGACATGAATCAATTATTAGGATCTTCTTTTAAACCATGACCAAGACTTCTCTATAACCTCAACCACTCTGACATTCACCACATGTATCCTATAATGTTCTATCTAGCCTTTTATCTTCTCTTTTTTTCTAGTCTTTTATTGTCAACAGCTTTATGATATCATTGCCTTAATTGTAGTATTGACACTTTATTAGTTCCGCAGTGGGGAAATTTGCAGTGTTACAGCAGCAGAAGACATCACATAAGTAGCATGCAGTACTTGGGTGAAGGAATATAAAAAAATAGAAATATACAACAATATATAGAAAAAATAGAAATCTGATTAAACCGGTATATACAGTGTAAAGAAAAAAATTATGTGTCAGAATATGTACAGTAAATGGATTGCGCATAACGGTTTATATTGCACAGATTTTTTTTTACAAATGAATATAGTACAGTGAAGATTACACAGTTGAGAAGTGTTAAGTGACAGTCCATAGTGGTGGTGCATGTAGTTTTACTTGGAGCAGAGCTGGTTGTAAAGTGTTACTGCTGCAGGAAGGAACTACCTCTCCTTCAGACACTTAGGGTGGATCAGTCTGTTGCTGAAGGAGCTGCCCAGTGCTGTGATGGTGTCCTACAGGGGGTGGGACTGGTTGTCCATGAGAGAAGACAGCTTCGCCATCACCCTCCTCTGTCCCACCACCTCAACTGGGTCAAGCGGGTATCCCAGGACCGAGCAGGCCCTCCTAATTGATTCTGGGGCAGCAGTTGAAATGCTGCTGCCCCAGCAAACTATTCCAAAGAAGATGGCAGATGCCACCACAGAGTCATCAAAAGTCTTCAGGAGCGCCCTCTGCACTCCAAAGGACCTCAGTCTGCTCAGGGGACTGAGGTCCTTTGGAGTGCAGACACAGTCTGCTCAGGGGACTGAGGTCACAGTCAGAGCAGACTGCAGACACAGTCTGCTCTGGCCCGTCTTAAAGAGTGCACTGGCATGATTGGTCCAGTCCAGTTTATTGTTCAGGTGAACACCCAGGTACTTATATGAGGTCACTGATGTCCCTTCCCTGGATGTTCACCGGTATTGAGGGGAGTGTCTGCACCTGCGGAAATCCACCACCAGTTCTTTGGTTTTCCCTGCATTGATCTGGAGGCAGTCCCGCTGGCACCAGTCCACAAAGTCCTGCGTCAGTCCTCTGTAATCCCTGTCGTCCTCGACATAACAGCACTCAGCAAGACTGCTCAGTGGCGGCTCAATGTTCAGTTGCCAGCTCAATTGTGACATTGTGACAGTCTGCTACAATTTAATTCAAAGTTAAACGATAAACTGCAGAAGTCACATTAACAATCACTATGTGATACTCTCTATAGGCAGCTGCTGAGCCAGAGCCAGGCTGTAGCATCAGTATACATTTGGGCTGAAAAGTAAGTAAGTAAAAGCGATTATTCTAGGTACAGAAATTATTTTAAATTACTTTAAAATAATTTGGGAAAAAGTATATCTACTTCATAGTTTGTCCACCGGACATGAATGAGAAGTTTCAACTGCAAAATGTCTCATTCAGTATCTATCTTGGTCCAGAATGTGTCTCTAGTGACCACTTGTGACAGGATCTCACTTTCCCGCTCTATGTGCAAATAATCACAAACTTCAATCAGGAAAGACTTTGATTCAACATTTTAACAATATTTATTGACATGCGCACAGAAAGTGATGTGAATGTTATAGTCTTTTGGTGTGTTGGACCCCTTTGTGATGTCACCAGGAATAGATGCCACGTGTAACTGAGAACATCAGCAAAAAGAGCATTTACAACATCGATTAGATTGGCGTTATTGTCAGTAATGGTAGAGTATCTGAGTAGACATTTTGTATATCAAGAAGTCTTCAAATTATAGTCCGCGATCAGCTGCCACCACAATCAGGATCCACTACCACAATCAGATGCCACCATAATCCACAATCCATCGTCATGATCCACTGACACTATCGTGATCCACCATCGTGATCCACCATCAGCTGCCACCTTGATCATGGTCCACCACCACTATCCACTATCCACTGCCGACACGATACAGGATGCGTCAATACGATCACGATCAGATGAGGTGATGATGATTCTGCCGAGACTGACTAGCGGAACAGAGGAGAAAGCATTTAGAGTTTGACAGCAAAGAGACTGTGGCAGAATCTGATTGGCCATTTAGAAACACCAAAAATCAGCTGATCGATCAGCATAGAGAGAGTGAGACATTTGAGATTGATTGAATGGGGATGAAGTCTTCCTGACTGAATTTACTTTGAGCTTCATTTATATTTGCGAAGACCCAATGATGTTTTTACCTAGTTTACAGAAGTGTTGGATGATGTATGTGTGTGCGAGGGAGGGAGAAAGAAGGAGAGAGAAACAGAATGTTGTTCATGTCTGCTAGAAAGGATTATGGCCAATAACAAATAGACATAGGGACATGGCTCGGAGACATGGCTCCTTTGTGAACAGGGTGTAAGTGTTCAGAAGCAGAAGCGCTGCATCATTGCCTGATTCTTTGAATCTCTAAATCAAATTTTAATATCAGAACTGGCTTCAAACATCCACTTCTGGTATCAAAGAGTAGTGAGGTGAGATCCAATCACAAGTGATAACAGACACATTCAGGATGCATTTTAATGCCACTTGTTGATGGACTTGGCAACATGCGTCCCAGAACATGTTGTCTGAGTGAGGACATATTTGAGTCACTATTGATGCTACTACCAGGTCTGAACAGGCCCTCATGGTTTATAATAATGAAAAACAAGCAGCGGCCTGTGTGGGTAAATGCCTCAGAACTGATTCATGGGACAATCAAACCATTAGCTTTTTCTATTGATCGGCACAATCAGCTTGAGGGCTGCCCATGCTTACTTTCCACTAATCAGAGCAGTTTGAACGTCCCCGCTCATTGCTTCACTGCACCCTCTCTGCTGATTCTCTTAGGTAAATGCACCAATATTCAATCAATATTTCATCATATTACATAGAAATAATACTGAGCATGTTGTCATGTCTCGGCTCTCTTCATTATATTACCAGTGGGAGAAGAGCGCTGAGGGTTGCTTTGAGATGCTTTATTGTATTTGCCATAACATGAAACTTGGAAGACTGGTCCTGACAAAATCTAAAGTGCCAACAGTCATGCATGGAATCTTATTTGTGTTTTTTTATTTGTTGGTCACTCAATTATGTTTAAACATGTGTATTTGTACGTATCGCAGTACTGTGTGTTCTCCTACATAAAAGATGGCATGTGACTCCATTATGCTCTTAGATTCAATCAAAGAAGTCTACCTTTTACAGAAGTTATCTTAGGATAATACAGTAAGCAGTACGTCAATAGAGTTAGGATTAAATCAGGGTTAAAGTGAGTCAGCTGCTTTTCATATGTTTCTTCCTCATCTGCTGCAGTTATTTATTTTGCTAATAACTATTCATTGCTGACCTGCAGGGTGCTTCCTGACACATAATCATTAGTAAGGAACCAAGCAGGTCGATCCTGTACTTGCATCCACCAGACTTTATAGAAAATGTGACGGTGTAACCAATAAAAGGATATGAGTTAAGTCGATTTCAATTTGGCAAACTAGGTTAACAAATCCTTAAAATCCCATGGTGACATGCTACATTTCCATAATTTTCCTTTTTCAGTTTTCTTTTCATAGCCTTGTTTAACTGTTTTATTCTTCACCATTATTAATGGACTCCCTGTATTGACATAAGCCACATAGATCCCTGTTATTGGTCAATCAATAAGTCAATCGGGGCACACTATTTGTCTTTAAGCTAATCTCTGGGTGACATAAACAACAATACAGGCTCTGTATCTCCCCCCACGACCCTCAAGAGGAGAAGTGGTATAGATAATGGATGAATGGAATAATCAAATATTGAATAATACAAATAAAAATAAAATTAATTCAAGTTAACCCTGTTAAGGAATAAATTGTCATTCTTATAACATTTGAGATTGATGTGCTTTTTTTGGTAACCGCTCAGACTCAAAATCCAACAGAATAAGTAATACTTGTGGCTGCAGCCACTGCTACTCAGTGAAAGTTACATAGTGTTTCCTTCAGTGTCAGTAGTGGAGAGATAGTGTTAATGGCAGCAGCTCTACTGCCTAATTTACTTGCTTTACTAATTAGAATATAAAGAACCAGGGAGGGGGGTTAAATAAATGTATGCATTAAATATTGCACACATGCATGTATAATTTAACATTCCACGCATTGCATGAATAGGTGGATTTATCCAGCTATGAGACCTGTTTATGTAAGACCTGTATGTGTGTATGTATGTGTTTTCAATTTCAATTTCATTGTTTGAGACCTTTGCTCCACTTCACAGGACATTCCCCACCGAAGGCAGTGATGGCGAACGAGACCTGGCCCTCATACGCCTCCCATCATCTGCTCCGTGGTGACCCCTTCGCCTCAAAGCTCTCTAGAGAGGCGGATATCGTTGCAGCTTTTTACATCTGTATCATAGGTCAGTCTCTTATTGTGAAAAATGCTTCCTCTTCATCTCTGCATGAATGATCTTCTCTGTTGCTGCAATCAGGTTTAGGGAAAATGTTTCAGGGAGGTGAAAGGAAACAGATAATAGGAGTCTGTGGCATGGAATAAGTGCTGATATCTGATATAGGAAAACACATGACTTTACGTGAGGCCATTAAGACTGGAGTTCAGGTTATTTTTGTCATGTGAGTTGGTGGATTTCTGCAGAAGCCGTTGTGCAGGACACACAGGGAGCTGTGTTGAGGCTTTGGGTTTATTTTAGCTGACTGAAAGTAAACATCACATCATTGGTCCACACAAAGCTGTGCACAGTGTTTTGTCTTTAGCAGCTTCTTCATGTGTCTGAAATCGGAATATGAAATACATGGTCACGCCAGAAAGAAACTGGTAAAGCCTGAAACTGTCAGACACTGATATACCACAGCGTAAACAGTTAGAAAGTGAACCCAGTATAGAGAAATGACCATTAGCTGTTGTAAAATACTGTGGCAGAAACAGTGGTATGTGTGCAGCTAACTGATAGCCACTAAAGCTGACTAGCACTGCAGAGGGAACAAGGACAAATGTTATAATAATACTAAATTCAATTCAATTGCATTTGTAAAGCAACAAGGCATAACATACACAATCTTAAAGCACTTATCAGAATCTGCTCAAGACCATACCATGGAACAGAGGGAAACCTGGCAGTTCCCATCAAGAGCAATTACTTGGACTCAGAATGGGCAGTGGATAGAAATGGAGCCATCTGCTACTAAAACTCAGTGAGGTAGGAGCTACCATGCCACATAACATGACATGAGTGTTCAATCTTAATATCATGCAAAGTCCTGCCTTCAAATGATTCTTAAGAAAAAGTACATTAAATAAATGTGTAAATAACTCAAATAAATAAATAATGGCAGCAATTACAACGCTTCGACAGCAAATGAAATTACTGACATATCCTGGTATTTAAATCCTTCTGAAGACGTTCCTCTGGAGGCAGGCAGCAGCTCAAAGAGGAGCATTGTTGAGCCCATGCCTGGTTTCAGTGATAGTTCAGTACTGACTGGTAAAAAGACATGACCACACTGTAATTTTTCTGTCTTTGGTAAAAATTGGGAAGAGACAGTATATTATGTCTTAATAGTTTTCATTTTCAGCAACAAAATAGATGGAGAATGCCAACGTTGTGGGTGGTTGAAATAAATATGTTTGACATTTGAATGCGGATAGAGGAGATAAGAGTTGTATTTTAGATGCATGGATAGTAATAGCTGCTGCATGACAGTTACATGCATTTTAAACAGCGAATGAGCTTCTACTAGCTCTTTAACCTTCTGGTTGTATTTGGCCGTGGTTGGGAGACAAAGATGCAAATCAATGAACAGGAAAGCTTTATCAAAATATTGGATGTTTGCAATGATTGGCTGGGGCCACAGGGGTGTGCTCAGTCCTCAGAGGTGTTATCCAATCAGAGGCATTTTTATGTAGAAATATAATTAATTTAGCATTTATTTGATTTCCAAAGTAGGGATATGAGTGTTGGAAATAGATAATGATCAGAAATCTATAAACTCACAATCAACTATCTATTGTCAGTCAGATGACGCACAACATTCAGTGGGAATAGAAAAGCTGGAGCTGAAAAATTGGAATTCTGCCAGGAAGATTTTTCCCAGCTGGTGAGGGATCTGTGGGTCGACAGTGTCACACTGCACAGTCTCTAGCGTCCCTTGTGGATTTGATACACACGGGACCCCCCCACCCCCCTTTTAAATGTTTTGAATAGTTGCAGCAGCTGGTGACACAGAAAAGTCACTGTGGTTTTAGCCATGTGCTGTTTTTATGTTTTTCCGATAAAGCCTTTTTTTCTAATTTGGTTGGATGCATATCCTACATGTAAAATGTTCTAATAGGTCTCTCACATACATATATAAGCTTTACATATGTCACAGTGCTAGTGTGTGGGTTAGTGGTTCCTACAACCCAGATTAATCTACATTATACCATTTGCTACTGTCTCTTTTATTTGAAGAGTGGGAGAGGAATGAAAACCACTTCATGCTTTACAATGTAATTGCATTACAGTCTGATATCACATGGAAGGCCAGCCAACATTAAGATAAGACAGGGTGAGCTATATTTAATTTCATAAAACTGAATAAGGAGGTACTGTAGTCCAGACTGTATGTAATGTGTATATATGACTTTTTATACTTTTACCGTACAGCTACAAGATTTGACTGAGATACACTTATGGTTTCTTAACAGAAATATAAATCAGTGGGAGCAGCTGTGAACTGCCTTCTGCAGCTTGTCTCACTTCCTGCAGTTTTCTTTCTTTTATTCTTTTAAAGAACCTGCAGGGCCATTTTATAATTTTAAAGTATGATACCATTTGCTCTGTAGGTGCATCCCTCCCAGCACAGCAGTACTTGCACACACTGTTACGGCTGGCTCTGACACCGAGCAAAATAATGTACGCACGACCAAGAAAGACTATTAATGCATGGACGTTTATTGAAATAAACCCCTGAATAATTGCTTGATTACCAGACACCACAATGGTGTCGCTGCAGCAGAGTAGAGAGAGACAGACGAACAAAGGGCCTGTATATATAAGCTCAGCACACTAGGCTCCTGTCAATCAGATGATCAACCTCGTGGAAAGGAGGGACAAAAGCGAGTCCAAAACAAAAACAGGATGTAACAACACACACTGCCTCTCACAGCAAATGTCTGTAAGGAACAAGATAATCCTGAAGAAGCTTTGTTAAATCAAAGGCCTGACAAGAACATTTTAATCTGCACGTAGGTCGGTGGAAATGCAGAACCTACGCAAACACACACTCCCAGAAAGCCTTTTATCTGTCACTGGGCTGATGGAGCTCTGCTGACACACTGGCAGTTGCATGTATAGTGTATTTAACGCCAGCTATCATAGAATTAACAATTTTAGTTTTCAGTTATAGTTATCATCTGGCTTCAACTCCTGCATGTGTACCACTGGTATCACCTCTATTTCCTATGTCCTTTGTTTCTTTGTCAGTGCGGTGATGATCACATTAATCACTTTTCTTATTGAATTAACAGCAGGATAAAGCAGCAGAAATGTGGAGATGTATCAACAACATAGAGACCACAGCGGCTGACAAACAGAAACATTGCTTGACAACGCAGTGGTTGATACACTCCTCTGTACGAGCTCCAGCTGTCAGAGCTTTGTTGCTCACATCTGTCTGAGTCTTGTACACTGCGTCGGCCTCCTATATAACCAGTCCACTCAGCCTGGATTCAAATGAGCAACATCAGACAAGGCAGCTTCTGCAGAGGGCAAACGGGTTGCCAGGCAAACGGCAGATGCTAAGAAACTTCAGGGATCCCAAACTTAAAACTGAGCCAGTACATCAGGTAAAACTCAGGTAAAAAAAGAGACTTGGGAGAACGGATCCTCAATAAGGGAGGTAGTAATGATTGAAGGACATTGGTTTCTCATCACATCACAGCTTAGCACATCTCCGGATGTCCCCATGGTGGCTGCAGCAGTACTTAGCAGCAGTAGCAGTAGCAACAATAGGATGTGAAGTGAAAGAAAGTGGATTATATCTTATCTATAAATATATATAGATAGATCAGGAGGCATACATGATTGATGACTGCAGAGGATCAGCTGATCACTGCTCCATTAGTGTGTCAAGCTTTAGCCTCTATACAAAACACACACTCTCTGCAGATAGTTTAGAGAGGAGCTCCACTCAATATGCAGGCAGAGGAAGAGGCAGCATGATGTGCTTTGGCGTACATACAATTTTCTATCTATTCACATTCCCTGTGTGTTTTTCCTAGGTTCCATGAGGCATAGCTCCTACAGCCCTGTCTTGGCTGACAGCCTCTCTTTGCTATTTTTTCCTGATACAGTGCACCATATGAGTGCATGGAAATGTGAAGATGTACAATACGCTCATTGGGTTATTCATTTAATTAGCCCTTTTAATGTAACTGTCCCCATAAATGATTGGAATGAATCAGGTTTATTTAGTCCTGAAAAAGATATTTGTGCAGATCAAACAGGCTGAATGGGAAACAGCTGACAGGACAACAAGATCATGACTGAAAGGTTAATTCTTTTGAACCCATGGCCACGTTTTTTTTTATTGAGAAACCTGCGAGGCCAGAACAGAAGAGGTTTTCTCTTCTCTGCCTCTGAGCTGCTCAGTGGACAGAATCTGGTAGTCACTCTCACTGTTCTTATTTTTGTAAGCTCCAAGATAGAAATTTACCTGCATCAATTGCATAGATAGAAGAGATAAATGGTAAAAAGAATGCATTTATATAGTGCTTTAATAGTCTCTTCCACTCAAAGCCCTACTAATACAGTTGACATTTAGTCATTCACACACATTAGCATAGTGCTTCTGTATCTAGCTCTTTGTCTATCATTCATGCATCTCATTTATTCATTCGCTGCCAGAACAGTCATCAGGAGCAGTTTAGAGTTCATGTGTCTTGCCCAAGGACACTTTGGCATTTGAACGGGACAAGCTGGGTATCCAACCACCAATCCTCGGATCAGTGGACAACCCGCTTTTACCTCCTGAGCCACAGCCAGTCTATGGCCACAGCCCATCTCTAAGCTTGCCCTGTTATCAATGTTTACATTCCTCAGGGTGGGAAATTTAACACATTCTATGTTGACTCTAAAAACATTACCAGTATGCTGGAGGGAAATTGGATTTTTATGACTCTGTGTTGGCCAAAGCCATGGATAGAGGCATTATGTTGTCCGCGTGTCCGCCTATCCCATGTTTATGAACACGGTATATCAGGAATGCTTTGATGGAGTTTCCTCAGATTTAGCACAAAGGTTCACTTCGAGAATATGAAGGATGAACTATTTATACTTTTGTGGTCAATGGTCTGAGGATCAGGCCACTGACTCAGGGCTGTAGTAGGACATCCTTGAGGTTTCACGATTTAGAGCAGCCTATATATACATATATATGTATGTATATATACAGTGTGTGTGTGTGTGTGTGTGTGTGTGTGTGTGTGTGTGTGTGTGTGTGTTTGTGTAGGGTTTAGGCTTTCTCGGAAATATGTAATTTTTAAGCTCTGTTTTCAGTTTGCCCTGAGTCTCCGTCGTGCCCACAGAAACACACACACACACACACACACACACACACTATATATATATTAAGCTAAAATATAGTTATTAAAGGGATAATTCAGCCAAAAATGAAAATTCACTCATTATCTACTCACAACTATGCCGGTGGAGGGGTGGGTGAAGTGTTAGACTTCACAGAACACTTCTGGAGTTTCAGGGTTAAACAGCGAACAAGGCAAAAGTACCATGGGGACCACTTCTTCCAACAAAAAAACAAAACAGAAAATAAAACAGAAAATGCCTCCATGCTTCTCCTGTGGCGTCATAAGCCCGAACATTCAAATTGGACTTGAAACAAAGTAATTTACACCATACGCAAAAGCAGCTCCGGAGGAAGATGAAGTGACTGTACAAAACTGTGCTGCCAGGTTGGAGATGTAATGGTAAATGGTTTGGATTTGTATTTATATAGCGCTTTTCGAGTTTTGACGACCACCCTAAAGCGCTTTACAGTATAGTTTGCCATTCTCCCGTTCACACATACATTCACACAGTGCATTTATTAGCAGCACTTAGGCATGCAGATGGGGAAGACTGAGATCGAACGGCGGACCTTCTGGTTGGGGGATGACCGCTCTACCCCTCAGCCATGTGTCATGTAGCAGCAATATCAATATATGAAGCATCGTCTCTTGTCATAGCAAGTCTGTGTTGTTTCAGAATGAGCTTTTATGGCCTGATATAATTCATTGCTTCTGTCAATGAACATGCACAATAATAAAGTAGAGCAGAACAACAACAACCACGGTAAAATTTAATTAGTTTGATTTGATTCAATCAAAAATGTGGCTCAAGGCGCTCAACAATCTCTACAACATCCGCTATCCTCAGACACGCAAGCCTTCTGGTGAACGTTTTATTTGATAATTTCTGTTATTTGAATGCACTTTATTAAACATTCAGCTCCATTTTTATTGATTTGAATTATAGAAGTCCATACTCTTTACTTCCTTTCCCTGGCTGACATACAGGACAGGGAGCCTACTGTTCCTCCGGTAGTCCATCACTAGCTCAATACTTTTGCTGATATTGAGCTTCGGGTGATAGCAGTCCCACTGCGTATGACAAAGCTTTCTATCAGTCCTCTGTACTCATATGTAAAAATAGTCTCTAAATGAAGGCTTGGTGTTTCTCTCAATGAATGCCTCCAAATTCTTCATTACATTAGTTATATGAGTCTGGAAAGACGGATGTAAACTGTAACTTTACTGGTTGGGAGAGGCGCATAACCATAAGGTGGTAACTTCATTTTTGTTATGGATTCATAACATTTCATTATTCGTAAATCAGTTTCTATTTACCCTTCAAATCCACTTCAAATCCAATATCCACTTCCGTTTTAGCTTTAAAGCATTTCGATGATGGAGTCATCACACATTTACACTTAAAGTCAAGATTTAGGTGAAAGGGATCTATTGGCATTTAAATACGTTATATTTAAATTGGAAGCTGGTCCTCTCTACAGTAGTCCAGACTGGACAAACTAAACGCCTTTTGAGTTTTTTGGCAACTGAAGGCTACCACAGGTTCTCCTTCATGTTTATACAGGGAGGGTGAGGTGAGGGGTATTCAGCTGCAACATGCAACTTCACCACTAGATTTCACTAAATTCTACACACTGAAGCTTTAGCCTTGTCCGCCATTGTTGCCATGTTGTTTTAGTGTATGTGTGCTTGTAGATTAGTCGGAGCAGCTGTAAAGACCTAAAAGAAAGAATAAGCTACAAAGTAGACAACTGTGTATTTGTAAATTACTCTATTCAAATTACACACAGAAAGTTTATTTATTACTTGTTCTTAGAAGGATGGAGAATAAAACATGCACTCTCTCGCATAAGATAGAGTGCATGTAGCATAATCATGACGTGTTACACATGATAAACAGCGTAAAGCTGTACAGTGTAAGTACAATCTTTCATTTTTTTTCACAATTGTTTAAAGCTGTAAAAAACCCTGTCAGGTTCACTGTGTCAGTTCACATTAGAAAAAATATACTCAGTGAACTGAAAGAACTGGTAGATCAAAATGAAGTCAAAATCGTATATGTTGGTTTTGTCACATTGCTGCATTCTGTTCTCCTTAGTAAATGTAACACTTTTTACACAGCCGACGATGAGAATCTGTGGAGCTGTTATGTCAGGCCATTATGTGGTTGCTCCTGTGTGTCATTATTAACAGAGTGGATGCAGAATGGGGATGATATCGGTGGAAATCTGTCATTCTTCACCACTCTTATTTCTCTCCCTCATTATAGCCTAAAGTCTCTTGTGTGCTGGAAATGTCAGGACCCTTTTTTTACATTTCATCCAGTTTTCATGGCATGAATATGTTGCTACCAGTGGTTGTCGAATGCCTGATGTGAATGTGTTTACCCTTAAGCTTTTACTTGTCATGTTTCATTCATGGTGTGTCTGTAGACAATGCAAGAAAAGCAGCTGATTATCTAGGTTAATTTGCATTTGAAAAAGATGTAACATTGTGGAGATATTTCAGATGTCACACACACACACACACGCACACACACACACACACACACACACATAAGCAACTTGTTATGGAGAAGCTAAAACGACTTTTCTAACGACTTCTCTAACGACATTACAAAATCCTTTTGTAATGTGTTACACACTTATCTGTGGCACAGTGACACCATCATATGAATGAGTGCTTTGTTGTTGTTATCAGGAGTGCCCCTCTGTTTTTAATCACACTATTTCTTAAAAAAAACATCAGAAAAGGATTTCTAGGAAAAATTGAATTGTTTTGTGTTGTGGCTGAACTGAAGATCATTAAAAAGTAAATCAACCAAAGGGCAGAAGGAGTCTGATTCATTCCTCGAATTAGTGCATCAAAAAAGATGAGCGCCACATTTCCACAATGTTTTCCACATTCTTTTTCATTGTTTTCCGCTGGCTCTCTTTTAAAGATGTCATTTCATGTGAGTCAAATCAAGCTCGACAACTCCTTACCGCCTCAGTCCTCGCCTGGTCCTCTTAGATGCACAAACAACAGTGAATAGAGGAAGACTGACATGGCCTTTTAAACGCAATAACTGGCCTGTGTCTGAAATGATTCCTTGAAATTGTAGGCAGGGTGTAGTTGTGCACAGCTGTGTTTCTTGTCTGTGAAAGGTGACACAATGCATTGTGGGATTGTTTGCAAAGAATTGACCTACAGTAAAACTTTACCGTTCAATGGAGGACATTGTTGTTTTAAATTTCACACTGAATTATATAAAGTAGTACAGTTTTTGGACACTGAGCCACACTTGTATTGTGTAGACATGTCAACATATTGAGACACACACACACACACACACACACACACAAAGAGAGAAAAAAGTATTTCAGCACAATCACTGCAGTTGCTTCCACATCCACTTATATATTCAACACTAGACGTGACACTGGTTATTTATCTTTCATGTGTTAATTGGGTAATTTACTCTCAGCCTTAATGCTGCATAACAAGATGCACTGCGAGGTGCAGTGATGGGAAGATTTCCATGGCTACAAATTGGGGCCTTTGAACTAATTGCCATTGTTATTGAGATCTTTGGAGCAGATCTGAGCAACAATTCTGTTGTACAACACCGAGCTACAGTTGTCCTATAAAGAGAGTCAGTGTTGTGGCTGTAAAAGTACAGAAAGTCCGGTAGAACGACATATGTGTTTTGTAATTATTTGTGTAGGATTTACTGTGATTATTAAGAATCCCTGATTGTTTGCTGAGCTTAACAGACATACACTCCTGAAGCCGAGATGATATCCAGAAGTTTGTGAGTCAGTTGTCAGTCCCCAGGGCGGAGAGCGGGTCGTGCAGATTCCAGAATCCTGAATCAGAAGGTCGTCAGTTAGATTCCTGTCTCCCCCATCCTGCATGCCGAAGCAAGCAGCAAGATGCTGAAATTGAAACCCTTGACCACTGTGCTGGTAGCATATGATTGATGAATGATAGACAAGTGCTGCACATAGATACACTGTATGAGTCTGTGTGTGATTGGGTAGATGGCAAAACTGTACTGTAAAGCGCTTCGAGAGTTTAATAAAATAATCCTAGTTCTTAAAGAAAAAACAGGAAGGAGATTCAAACTAATGGGAGAGAAGTATAGGTACATACACTTACAAAGCTCTGTAGCACCTGTAGAAACAGGTTTGGTTATTAACAGATATACTATTATTAATAATTATCAGGGCTGGTTATTTATATTAACAACATTTTAAAATTTGTATTACTAAATAGGAGGCACCACTTTGGTATAAGGGACCAATAACATAACTGTTGCTACAGTCTCTTGGTAATCAACTGGAAGTATCAATATTTTTGGAAATATCCGTAATGTAACAATCCAGTTGTCACACAGGGCGAATACAGAAATAATCATAAAACAATCTCTGATTAAAGCACAACAGAATTTATCAACCGCAACAATATTCCTATAATAATTCTCAATTAACAAACAACTCTTATCCAACTCCAGCTACAACAACAAACAACCATACGTAAGCAAAAGCATCCATAATCTCATGGTGTGCATGCGTGTGTGTGTGTGTGTGTGTGTGTGTGTGTGTGTGTGTGTGTGTCGTGCATGCATGCTTACGTGTCTGTGTGTGAGTTACATCAGGGTGTTTTGCATTGCTCCTCAGGTGGTCACGACTAGCTGGTTTATTTAGGGCAGCAGGAAAACAGTGAAGCCGACTCAGATGGAGGAAAAACGTGTTATCTGTTTTGTCCCCTCTTTTGTAATCCTGCAGGCAGTGAGAGAGATCAGTTGATGCTGACAGCTGTCTCCTTCCAGATCTGAAGCCTATTTGTTGAACACAAACAGTCTTTTACTCGGCCTGCGAGAAGAAGACTTGTGGCCTAGGCCTACATTTTAGGTTTTAAATGTTTCAGTAAAGCTTTCTCCTTTTGGCAGCATCATGAAAAAGGACTGGGAGGAAGCAGCGAGGGTCAAAGCAGGTCTCAGCTGCAGGATAGGGTGGATCTCATCCAGTGAGAGACCGAATTTGAATTCAAGCCAAACTTCAATTGAATAGTTTTTTTCACTATCTTATTCAAGCTGTTTTCAGACATGACAGACACGGGTCGAGACTTTCTCCAGAGGTCGCCTTATGCACATGAACAATGCAGCAGGATAAAAACAACAATCATCTGAAGGATTCAGGCGAGGGGTGGAGCAGCAGGCAGAGGCAAGATGTAACACATTAACTCTGCTCCTGGGATCATGTGTTTTTGTTTACAGCACATCGACACCATCATTGTCTTGTAACCACCACATGGTTGAAATCATTGTCGGTGTCTTCTATGTGGGTGGCTCCTCATTTTCATCCTGATATATTTGTATTCTTTTGTGTTTTAGTGTTGTGAAATTACATCAACACACCCACTTGCTCAAGGTGAACCCCACAGAAGTACCTTTTTGTCTGAATAAAGTCTGAAGGATCTCTAGAGTCCATCCACCCCCCATACAGGAAGGGCTTGGTATCCTTGAAAGCTGACTGATCAGCAGCTCACAAGCAAGAATGTCAACGCAGTGGAAAAGTTTCAGCGAAAGGTTCTGATAATATACCAACCATGCAGAGAAATGCATCTGTGATTCATCGCCTGTGAAACCACTGACACTCCCCATGTATATAAAACAAGTTGGTTCCAAAAGGCAGTGCTGTGAACATGACATCTGAGATAATCTGATGACGTCTTTAAGAGACACAAACAAATGTCACATGTCTGTCATTGCATTGACAGACCAGAAACAGCGTAGTTGCACCACAATTCCATACAGTTTAACGCACTAGCCATGCTAACTAGCTGCTAGCCACCATGCAGGCCCGTTTTTAAGGTTACAGGAGATACATTTGTCAACGGTCTCAGAGGCTCTGACAGTGACAGGAGCACCAACTTGCCCTAAGCAACAGACATTGTTACTTGTCCTATTAATAAATCGAGAAATCCTCTGTCTGTTCTTCAACATAATGCATAGCAATAGAGGCGATAGCAAGCAGTGTCTCAGATGTGTAAATTTATGTATTGTAATGTATGTAATGTATTTCATCCATCTTCTCTCTCTCTCTTTCTCTCTTGCAGGAATAATGTCTGCAACAGGAAATGGCTACGTCATTTATATGACCATCAAACGCAAGACCAAGTTAAGGCCTCCTGAGCTCATGACTGTTAATCTAGCCATTTTTGACTTTGGCATTTCAGGTACTGTAAAACATTTATAAGCACAACACAGCAATATTTCATTGTCATATTTGAATGGCACATTTGTGCAAAGTGATTTAGATTGTATAAAGAAAATCAGTATAGGAGTGTATTTATGAATGGATTTTTAATAGCTAAGCTTTTTAGTAACTGCAAAAACCACCAGAAAAATTACTTTTGGTCACCACCTACAACAAAAACATGGATTCATCACATTGATGGAATTTAGTTTTTTTAATGTCTTCATTGTTCTCGTCCATTTTGCTTGGTCACTCAGATGAACTATCACTTTGTCAGCTTCACAGATCATTCACAGGTGGAAGTGATGAGATATTAGTTGATGGTACTAACAGCTTGGTGCATATTCTGTATGATCATATGCCTTGAATATGCTGGAAGTTTGTTCTTCCTGTTGTTTCCGTTGAGAACAATGGCTGTCAATAATTTAAAGGTGATAAACTCTTGCGAAAGACAAACCATCCATGCATCCATCCATCTGATTTATCACATCTCCCCCTATCTCCCTTTAAATTTAGATTTAGGTTGGAATGTAGATGTACACATGTTCTTTGATTAAACTAGTTTGATCTGGATGGATTATGAATGCATTAACTCTTTTCCTATTCTATAGGCTTTTTATATGTATATTGATAAGAGAGATGTGATGGTAACTAGATAGTCTGGTTGGATCTTTGGAGAAGTGAAATCATTCTGTGCTTGTGGGATGTCTTGTGATTTGAACTCCCACTGAGGGCAGTGGGAAAGTTCCTCTTGTTACTTGGAAATCAGCTGTATTGGTTTGGTCTCCACTAAGTTGTGGTAAGTCGATACTGTTGAGAAGTGAATTCACATCTTCTTTACCTGGGTGTTTTTGCTGGAAAAACGTATATAGATTTGATTCTTAGGTGTTTCCTTGATAGTTGAGTTTTTTAAATTCATCTCATTGAATTAATCTTCCCTGTTTAATTCTTCTTCACATATAAGTTCACAAGTAAGGGTTGCATTTTCATTATTCATTCACATGGTACCATAGGAAGAGGCTGTTAGAGGAATTAAATGATTTTCTTTCCCTGAGTTGTTTCCACTCTTGATAAAAACAGGCTGGGTATCTATTGATTGCTTTTTCATTAACTCTTGTGTTGTTTTTCTATTTCACTAATTGTATTCATTGTTGAGCACTGCATCTCAAAATGTCATCCTCATGTATTTCAAACACATTCTTTCTCCATTAATAACTTTTGCAAACTGACGTGTTTCATAACTCACTTGTTAATTCACACTTCTACCCTCAGGTAAGCTTTGACATTTTATTTTGGAGATTGTTGTCCTCTGTCCTTCACTGAAATTGTAATGATCTGCGATGGCCTGTGTCAAACCCATTTAGACTTTTTGAATAAAATGAATCTTGCTTCCTTCAAGTGGGTTAAACATATTTCTTAGTAGTTAACGTGAAGAGACAATTCCTCATTCTGTTATGGTCCTCTTTTTCCAATATGTGAGACTCAGAGAGAGGAGATGTTTCAAGATCATATGTAAACGTCTGGTCTGTGTGTATTCTGGTTTTGGTGCACCTCAGTGTGGGAAGCTGACCTGTGTACACCCTGCAAACACAGTTATGGTTAGCCAGGCTACCAGACCATGTGTTTCCCCTGGAGCTACTTAAGCACTTGACCTGGTTCACAATAAATGTTATTGAACAAGTAGGCTCTCTTCTCATGCCTTGTGATGTGGTTGATGTCATCGGAATATGCTGAATAAGAGATTTATTACAAAATGGACCATTCACCAGTTAAATAAGCATTTCCTAAATCTGATTCATGCTGTGCTTAAAGGACATTTTCATTAGCTATAGATTTCTTCTGCATCACCATCTTCCTCATTCTGTCCATAGTTTGAAATTATTCAAATGTATTATTTAAGTAAGCTCTACAGCTATTAAATTACAAATTCTAACTTGCCCTACAATTTTTTCCTTTCAATAATAATTATCCAAATCAAATTGGTTCAGTTTGCTATTACACCTCATCTCAGACCCATCTCTCCTCTCATTTAAATCTTCAAAGTACACGTTCCGACATTTATATAAATGTAGCTATTCCATATGTACACACTAATCTTGGCAGAAGTGGTTTCAAATACTGTGTACACTTTTAAATAGAACGAATTGCAAAGTGCCCTTTGTAACAATATAATTGCTAGTAGTTCATGTTGCTCGGGGCACAGACCAAGAGTAATGCGAGCTAGTTAGAGGTGAATGTACTGTGAAGACTGAGTTAAATAAAGTCACAAGTGTTATAATCCTCACTAATCCTCCTCTGGGTGACCTGTTCTCTCGTAAAGCCTTTTATTAGTGTTCAACAGGAAACAAAGTGCTCTCTCTTATCATCATGAAAATCATAATGTACTAAACGAAAGCAGTGTCTTAAGCTGTCTAAAACTGGATAATAATATTTCAAATCATGTTGCCAATTCAAAACCAAAAACATTAATGAGATTCAATACAAGTAAGATAGTCATAGCTGAGAGAGCACAGAGCAATCCAGAACAGACACTCTCCAGATCAAAGTATTTTCTGCCTGACACTGTGGGTCGGAGCAAATCATTTTCACATCCACCGTCCAGATAACCATACAATCCAGTGTGGAAATTTATAGGTCTCAGGTTGTGACCACCACATGTAAACAATACCACCAGGTCATCACTTCCACTTTTGTCCTTTACAAGATGAATCTTCAAAACTGTGGGCTCATTTTAATGAAACCCACTATGAATATTAATGGCTCCAAGAGGATTAATCATAATCCTACTATTGGATTGAAAGGGTTTTTCAATAAGAAGTGAAAGGAAATTTCTTTAGCATCACTGTGGAGGAGTGTCGGCCCACTATTCTTTGCAGTGTTATGTTAATTTAATGTAAGGACTTGCCACAGCAATGCAATTGGATTTAAGACTTTGGAGGCTGCTCCAAAACCTAAATTGAATTTCTTTTGATCTATTCAGATGAGTGCTTGCTTGTGCTTCTGATCATAGTCCTGCTGCATATAACTCAAATGCACTTGAGCTTACGGTCACGACTTGTTGGACGAGCATTCACCTGCAGGAATGTTAAGAGGTAGGAGATGCAGCAGAGTAGAAGTTAGGGTTCTATCGATGATGGCAAGTCTTCAAGGTCCTGAAGAGGCACAGGCAATCCCACTACCGCCACTGTGTAAAGTAAGACTGTGTTAATAAAGTCAATTCTTGTGCTAGCTGGCTTCAAGATTACAGTGCAGAACAGTATGTAGTAGAATAGAATACAATGGAAAACAAATTAAGTTTAAAATATTACTAAAGATAAGAATACAAGTATAATTATAAGTGTATTGTAAATGAGCCATGTCTTCCAAAAATGTAATTTTGACTCATCAGTCCACAAAATATCATCCCAAAAATGTATGAACAGTCAAGATGGGAGATGATCCTTTTAGTTGTTTTTGATCAACAGTGGTTTGCTCAGCAACTCTCTCATGGATGCCCTTATGGTGCAGTGTCTTTCGTATTGTGGAATCAAGAACACTGACCTTAAGTGAGGCAAGTGAGGCCTATAGTCCTTCGGATGTTTCTTTGGGTTCTTTTGAAACCTCCAGGGAGAATCGTTGAATCCCTCTTGGGGGAGTATTGGTAAGCCAGCCACTCGCGCTTCAAGTTTTCCATGTGCTTTCTCCCTTTTCAGATAATAGCTCTCACAGTGGTTGGAGAGATTTTTACCTTCAATCATCATTTACTTGGGTTATCTTTGTCTAATATTAAAAGGAGTTTGATGATCTGAAACATTTTCAGTTTCAGATCATCAATATAGCTTTTCACAGCACTGGCTGTGTGTCAAGGACAAGGCAACAGTTATGTGACAGTCCTGGTTCTCAGCATTTGTCTACCTTGACTGCAGTGAATAAAAAGCTGTATGTACAGTATGTGGGTGTACTGCAAATTCCATGCTGCTTTCAGCATCACTCAGTGCTTTTAGTAGCCACACATATTTGAAGTAGTTCTTAACCTTGAAATGATAAATCTGCTGATTCATTTGCTGATTCTTTATCATTTATTTTTAAAGGAGAAAGAAAGTGATGAAAATGTTAAAAGCACAGGAGTGCAGGCAAGTTCAAGATCTATTAAAGGCTGAAATAAAGATAAATGTTTTCAGTTTTCTTTTAAAGACATTTACTGAACTAGCTTCTCTGATATCTAGCAGCATGGACGTAGTTTACAAAGGCTGCAGCTACATAAAGTTCACCGCCACCAAATACAGTTGATGGAAGTGATAGGGAGTGACTCCGAACTTCGAAGCCAAACATCAACTCATATTCTCCATTAATGTAATTATGTCATCAACAGGAGTACGGAGACTAATGACAGCAATAGTCGCTGTTACCAAGCTGGAAAAGCCTCATGCCCAATCAAACAGTTGCCTGATCTCCGGGGCTGAAAGTTTCTGTGCCATTATTGTTGTGACTCAGAATGTGTAAACTTGATTAAGCCTCCGAACATGTGAGCAATCATTAGTACATGCCGCACTGGGTTTTCAGTGATTCCAAGAATCCATTTGGCTCATCGTGTCTCATGCAATCATGCCTCCAGAGGATTTGGATGTTTATCTCTTTTGTGCTGCTCTGGCTTGGCTGGCCCTAGGCTGTTGGCCTGTCTCGCTCTCCAGAAAGATGGTAAGAGCCAGGTATTTGTGTTAACTGCACAACAAATTTCACAAATTTGATCATTTAATGAATATGTTGTGTTTGTTCTTCTGATTTAATATTTGAATGAAGTAATTATTGAAGTAATTACATTTAAGTAGTTACTGTGAATGTATTTTGATCAGATGATAAACAGCTGTGATAGAAGACAGGGCTGGAACTGGGTCCCATTTTGTGTCTCACCAAACAAGAAGGATACACATGGAAAACAAAGTATTGGTGCAGTCTTTGACTACAAATGTTTTGTTAAAAACGAATCAGCCAAATGAAGGCAACAGAATCAGTTGACGTGTTGGGAGTTGGTCTGTGAACATGTGTGTCAAGAAGCGGAGGCCTATTTTCAGGAAAGAAGAGCAGACCACAACAGCAACCACAGCTTTGCGTACTTGTCAACATTCCTTCCTCTCTCTGCTGTTTAAGTCGCCTGTTGTCACAAGAGCTATAATCTTTCCAATCTGAAGTAAGAGAAAGAGGCTTTTGTCATCAGCAGTACAAAATACTGACCAGGGTTTTTTCTACCTGACGCAGTTCTCTTCTCACAGTTGGGCCAGCGAGGTGAAATTGATCTCAGCTCAACAGACTGTGTTGAACTCAAGCTTGCACCACTGTATTAATGTCGATGGAGAGATCCATTTTTTTATTTGATCATTTTGTGTGACCAGACATGTACTGATGCTTACTCTAGTAAAAAAATTGTAAATAATATTTCGTCAAAACCATAATGAAGAGCAGAATTAACTTTTTAATTTCATATGAAATAGAAGTGTGTCCCTGATTCATAAGAAGCGTCTCATTTACAGAGTGTAGAAACCTAAGATCTTGAGTTTCACTGCTGACACGTGGTGTTCTTTCGGAGGTTGATTCTAAGGAATACAAAAACGTGGCAGTGAGCAGGGAGCCAGAGCAATTATTAGTGCTTCATCTATTCATGCGTTAACTTATGAAATGTTTCTGCTGCACATGTGAGCAAAGTTGGAATGACTGCTGCTCCATTTTTATGTGTTTGAAGGTCTGATTCGATCAGCATTTATTCAGTTTCTCCAGCATTATACAGTATGTGTTTTGTCAGTAAACTGTTGAATTTGTCCTCGACAAGAAAGTCTGAAAATCTGCTTCTCACCATTCTGCATTTGGACTATATTAACCTTGTAGTTGAAAGTAGATGGGTGTCACAATAATACAAACATCATTAAGACATAACACTTACTGTTTACCAAAGGCCTAACCATAGTTTTATTACAAAACACTGATTCTATTTGTAATACATGGTGGAGACATTGAGGCAATGCAGATGGTGAGAGGTAAGGAAAACAATTTCATTTTAATCAATAATTGTTGCCCATGGAAGAGTAAAAGTAGATTTATTGTAGTTAGTACTTAATAATTAATGTGTGTGAATGTGAGAGTGGTTCTTGTCAAACTAATGTTTATTTTAACCCCTGTCTTCTTTGTTTTCCATTTCCTCTCTTGTCCTAAACCCCACTTTACCATTCTACCCATCTCTTCCATTCTCCTCTTCATCTTCCCTCCTATATTTATCTCACACCCATTTCCATCTCCTTCCTTCTCTTTCTTTGTCCCTGCAGTGACAGGAAAGCCCTTCTTCGTTGTGTCTAGTTTCTCCCACCGCTGGTTGTTCGGCTGGGAGGGCTGTCAATTCTACGGCTGGGCGGGCTTCTTCTTTGGTTGTGGGAGCCTCATCACGTTGACCATGGTCAGCCTGGACCGGTATCTCAAAATCTGCCATCTCAGTTACGGTATGTCAGTATCTCCTTTACAACAATGAAGTTCCATGTAGAAATGCCCAAATTTGTATGGGTTGGCTTTTGAATTAGAATAAATATTAATAACTATCTAACGCGATAGTAATGTTTTGTCCTGATTTGCATATACAGTCGCTGAGCACTTCAATAGGAACACCACTGGGTAGTTCCTCCCTTTGCTCTCAAAACAGTTCCTCGTGTCATTGGAAACTCTGCTCCATGTGGACATGACTGCATCTCATAAATTCTAAAGATTCAATGCTGCAAATGTCATGGTTTTGTCTTCCTAGTGTGATTTTTGCCTCTTTTATTAAGAGTGTTTTCAGCTTAATTATTATTACCGCCTCGTGTTTCATGTTTATCCCTGTGTTTATGTTTGTTTATGAGTTGTGTCTGTGTCATGTTTGCCCACTCCCTGTGTTCTGTTTACTGTTTTATTTTGTAGTTTCTGCTCCCAGTGTGTTTTCTTTCTTCACTTCCTGTCTTTGTGATTGTCTGCACCAGTCCTCAAGTGTTCCACCTGTGTTCAATTGCCCCTGCCTTCCCTGTGTGTACATAAGTCTCTGTGCTTCCCTTTGTCGGTTCGTTATCTTAATGCCTGTCCTAATCCCTGTCGTTATGCTTCATCTCCTGTGCTCGCGTCCCCTGCTTCTTCTTGTCTCTTCTAAGCTTCCCCCGTGTGCTCTGTGTTTTTCAGTTTAGACTTTTTTGTGAGATTCCTCTGTTTGTTGTTTTTTCTCTGGACATTTTCCTATTAAAAGGACACCTTTTGTTTAAACTCTGCATCCTGGGTCCATCTGCTTAACCAAACCTGACAGCAAATCTCCTGTTCTATCACACCCCAGAAGTGTTTTGAGTCCACAAAACACTTCTGGAGTTTCAGGGGTTAACAGCATTGCAGCAGAATCCAATACAATTGAAGTAACTGGTGACCAGTCTTCAGATGTAATAAAACAGACGTAATAAAACAGAAAAAAACATCTCATGCCTCCATACTGCTCATGTGGTGTCATGTAAGTGTCCCCAAGCCCTGACAATCAAATTCGACTTGAAACAGCATTATTTACACCAAGTTTTAAGCCTAAAAGTCCTCTGATATCTCACGACGAGGTGCATTCAGGGACCGTCAGAAATGCTAATGTCCGTTAGCTTAGCCACTTCTGGTGGAAGCTTTAATTGTGCCTTCTGTTGTCAAGAATTGATTTAAGGGTTATTAAGTTTTGGCTAATTGTCACAACAGTGCAAGGGCAGCAGTCAAAAACCTGGTCTGAGAGTCAGGATTAAAGATAGAAAAGAAAAGGTTTAAGAAAAATAAGGTTGAGTAAGAGAATTAAGGTTTCATTTCTGTTTAGCTGTGTTTTGTATTACCTATCTCATCACTAGTCCATCATCCTTTCTCTCTTTTCTTTCCCTCTCAGGCACATGGCTCAAACGCCACCATATCTTCCTGTGCCTGGCATTTGTGTGGGCATATGCAACGTTTTGGGCCACCATGCCCCTGATCGGCTGGGGAAACTACGCCCCTGAGCCCTTCGGGACGTCCTGCACGCTGGACTGGTGGCTTGCACAGGCCTCTGTGTCTGGCCAGACCTTCGTCATCACCATCCTCATCTTCTGCCTCATTCTCCCCACTGTCATCATTGTCTTCTCCTATGTCATGATCATCTTCAAGGTCAAGTCTTCTGCAAAGGAGATCTCGCACTTTGACGCCCGCATCAACAACAGTCACAACCTTGAGATGAAACTTACAAAGGTGGGTGAGAGGCAGGAGGGGAGGTGAGGGGAAGAAACCCTAACTCTAACCCTTTGACAAGAGTACTGCTTTGTATCCTCTTCCAGGTGGCAATGCTGATCTGTGCAGGCTTCTTGATAGCCTGGATTCCTTATGCAATCGTGTCCGTGGTGTCTGCGTTTGGTGACCCAGACTCAGTGCCCATCCCTCTGTCCGTCATTCCCACCTTGCTGGCCAAGTCCTCAGCCATGTACAACCCCATCATCTACCAGGTTGTGGACCTGAAAAACTCCTGCGCAAGATCCTCCTGTTTTATGGCCCTGAAGAAACGCAGACATTTTAGAAAGTCAAGGTAAAGAGGATTGTAATTGTTCATCTTTATTGATGATTAATTATTGCTGAAGCACATTGATAGATCAGGCAGAGCACTGGACTTATGTTCATGCTTCTCCTTCACCGGTTTATTCACAACAGTGTAGCTATCATCATTTTCCACCAAATCTGTATCTTATAAACATTTTCCATGATTAAAGATAAGATTAAGATAAAAGATTCCATCTAATGCAAATCAACTGTTTAACATTTCCTATCTATCTATCTATCTATCTATCGTTACGTGCCCATATGGCTTCTATATGAATACAATACTTATCTTTAGCAAAATAAGCAGCAAACTGAGTATTTCCATCTTGAAACTACAGTGAACCAATAATAGTCTCGAAAGAAAAACAGATTCCGACAGCCAGGATTTAATTCGTTACACACACTTAAGAAACCAGTTATGTCATCTTGCAGTTGTCCATTTTGTTTGCACCATAGACCACTTGACTCGGCTGTTGAGTAAAACCTTGGAGCCCTATTCTTGCTGCCAGTAGTTCGCTTGCAGGATAACGTGGTTTATCGAAGGTTATTCTACACAAGGCCACTTTATCTATCAATTAGTAATTCTGTGACTCCCACATTCTGTCACATCTGTACTTGATGAATCAGTGCCAGGATTAAATTGCCAATCTTCAGTGTCTCACATATATTTCGACTTTTTTGTAGTATTTTAACTATTTTTACCATTGTGGTTTAATTCTTTTAAAATAAAGGAATTTGAACAACACGCACAGCCTTTGTTGCTTAAACCAAAGCTTTAGGTGCAGTTGAAAGATGAAAGTAAAGGTAGTCGTGGCTTGAAGAAGTAAGACATCAACAAACAGCAGAAACAGCCAGATGTGCAGCATGAATGTGGATAATGCTGAGCTCAACTGAAACGTCATTCACTGCTTTTTAATTAAAAGCCACAAACCAATCTCATCTTCAAGGGCATTTGACAGTCAGGTGTCAACAGGCTGAATCCCAACTCTGCAACCAACTCCATCATATGTGCAGACTCAAAAACCTTCCACACTAACAGATTATATAGTAGTGTTTTGACCATACTATGTAAAGTGTTATATAACATGTATAAATTACACTGAACTAAAAGGAATCTCAATTGAACAGCTTAGTTGGCGGAGTGTTTCCATCTGACGTGCCTGTTCTCTGCTGTTTTCGTGTTCCCCGCAGGTTCTGCACCATCTCTGGCTCATTAAAGAACACAGCACCAGCCAAAGAAGCTCACATTGAGATGTGAGACAGATGCTTTAGACTGTGGGACCTCCTTACCTCATCTACTTTGGAAAGTTTGCCTTGTTCCCTGACCTCTGTGTCCTGCACTTACCCAGTCACGCGCTGCCTGACCTCATCAACTGTTCACCCTCGGTCTTGCTGCTTGTTTTTAATGCCTAAGATGGATTTACATATGCTTACCACAGTTCCCCTCTTCCTCCTACTTGGCAACACATCTTCCCCACAAGGTTCTCCTTCATGTGTGGAGCTGTGTTATAATGTTCAGTCGTAACAACATACAAGTAATGTGTTATGCGAACTCTTTGACTCTTTTTGTGAATCCAAACCTTGCAAAGAGAGTGTGTGTATATATATACATATGCTTTAAAAATGGAATTTAAACTTTTTTAAACATGTTTTTAAAGTGGAAGTGCAAATTACAATTGAAAGAAAACACAAATCAACTTGATGTGAGCCATGTCAAATTGGGTTGACGTAAAGTCATATTTTTACTGTCTGTACAGGCTGTTGTCTTTTGTACCCTAACACCTTGTATACAGTGGATATATACTAATGTGCACTTTAGTAGGAACACCTAATTGGCTGTGCAATTGTCCAATCAAAGAGCAAATATTCAGGTCAGGATCTTCAGCTAATGTCTATATCTAACATCTGAATGTGGAGGAAAATGAGATTTCAGGCTGGTATGACTATTTCTGCAACTGCTGATCTCCTGAGATTCTCAGTTTCTGGAGTTTACTCAACAAAAAAAAAACATCCAGTGAGCAGCAGTTCTGTGGATGGAAACACATTGTCAATGAGGAGAATGGTCAGACTGGTTGGAGATGAAAGACAACATAACCACTCTTTCCATCTGTGGTGAGCAGACAAACTTCTCTGAGTGAACGTGATCAACCTTCCACAACAGATGAAGACCCCATCAGGAATCCCTCTTGTCACCTGCAGATGCTAGGATCAGAGTCTGGAGTCAACAGCATGAATCAGTGGACCCAGCCGCCTTGTGTCAACAGTCCAGGCTGCTGCTGGTGTCATTGTATGGGAAATGATTTATTGGCACATTTTGGACCCTTTAGTATATATGGTGTTCTTAATAAAGTGCTCATTGTGTATATCAAAATATAGTGACGCTCATCAGCTGTTAAACTGCACAAGGAGACGATTACATTGCATTTCCTTGGTATAGCTTTTTACCTTTACAGAGGAGGTTAGGTTTTGTATCTGTCTGTCAGAGCGATTTCCTTTTAACTTCGTGGCAGGTGGGGCATCACCCAAGGTAGAACCTGTTAAATGTTGGAGTGGATCCGCATAAACAGGTGGATCTCTTTTATTTTCTTAATACAATACCTGGTGGAGGTATAAGCTCTCAGAGTGCCCTTCTTGTTTATTCTTTAGATTAGCGTTTTCTAGTAAGATAAACAAGTTGAGGGTTAACACTCACAAGAAAAGAGACACACACACAATGTATGCACTTTAGTAGCAAAAACATTCAATATGCAGTGAGAGCAGTTTGCTGTGAACCAAACAGTAAACAGTATATCTGATGAAGTGTTGCCATCGTCAGATAGTTTATCAGGACAACCGGAACAAATCCAGGTGGACTGCCACATACTTGTGGGCTGGATACATGAGAATGATGACTTCAGAGGGGCTGTTTGCACCTGAAACTTTCATGTGACTTAAAGAGACAAAAATGCAAGAACATTAGCCAGTTTAACCATTGGGTTTGACAGACTTTTTTAGAAACGTGTTACAATGGACACAGTTCAATAACAGTCGTGTTAGATTTGCACTGCGTAACTCTAAGAAGTCAGACCCAGTCTGCAAACTGAAGTGTCCATGGGCAGGTCACTGACCCAGTGTGAATGTGTGATAGAAAAGCGCTGCTGTATGAATATGGCTTAATGTGACTTTTAGTGTAAAGCTTTGAGTCGTCACTATGTCTTGAAAAGTCAATGACAATTTTCATTTGAACAACACTATGAGCAACACTATGGATGTCTTCCAAAGGCGCTGTGTTCAAATGTATGTTTATTATTGTTATTATTATTATTATTAATAAATTGGCCTTCAAACACTTCTACCATGGTGGTACACTCCCTTAACTAAGGCGTTATAAACTGAAATGTTCCAATTCCTGTTCCAAAACATGTTTTTCCTGATTCAGCACAAACTAAGCCTTAGGCAACTAAAAGACTTAGTTAGGGTTAGGTGGTGACTGGTCATGGTTGATAAATGTGTGAAGCTAACCATGTCTGGAACTCTGGAAAGCCAGACGTGCTGTACTCCCATCCACCACCCAGACCTCAGCAACCATCTATCATCTGTGCTACACAAAGGGCACATTGCTGCCTGCTGTGGTTCTGAATATTGGCATCAGATGTAAATCCTAGTGCAGATTTGTTCAGTCTTGACTAACATAACTTTTGGCCATTCTGCTCGGAAGCTTTGGCTTCATTAATTGGTCAAATGACTGTTTTTCCTTACTCTTGTTGAGGGTTAAGGGCAGCCCTAACCCTAACCCTACACCCTGTTAAAGCCCTATGAGACAAATTGTGATTTGTGAATATGGGCTACACATAAAATGTATTGAACAAGGATATTTGCATCAACATTCTGAAAATCCTGGATGGTCCAAGATGTAAAATTGATAAAGCATATGAATAAAATGTAAATATATATAGATATTCCTCAAATAATGATTATATTAATATCATCCAGATTTACTTTGGAACATATAATACAACATAAATATGTCCAACAACTTGTGAATCAGCCTAATTGTAGGGACGGATTATTCCAGAACTTGCTAAATTAAATACAGCACCTACTGCCCCAGTTAAAGGCTGTATATGGGTACTTGAGGGGTATATGACAGCAAAGCAACACATTTGGTTTGATGAAATCTATAGAAAACATAGAAGATGACTCCATTTTCATAGTTGGTCCTGCCTCAAAATACAGGGTTAGACATTATCAAAGTAATCAGTCAAATCAGCAAAAGTGCAGAGCTTACCCTGTATTTTATTTCAGATTCTTGTTTCCTTTGCTGATTCTAACAGCACATTCCCAGGTTATTCTATTTCAAAACCCAACCACACTTAAGTAGCAACACTTGCAGTCTGTTGCATTTTCTCATAATATGGATTTTACTGAAGAGGTGATGCTCTACTTGCTGCTGAAAGTCAAATACCGTCATGTTGCTCAGCCTTTTGTAAACATGCCTCATTGATCCTTTTTTGTTTTCCTGTGTGTGCCAGCACTCAGGCTTCAGCGCCTCCACAGCTTTAAGTGTTTGGACATGTCCTACTGTCTTAAACACCTGACTGGCTTCTATTATCACTGTTATTTAGACTCCACACGGCAGATTTTCCAGCAGCTCTTCAGTGCTACTTATTCATATCTATATTTAGATTCACACACTGTGATGTCCCATTTGTTGTGTTGTGCAATTTGTATCATTATAAATGTCTCCTCCTCTTCTGTACCACCTTAGGAATATTACAAAGGTATAATCAATTCTTGTCTTTTGTGAACAGTCAATAATCTTCCTCGCAGGGACACTTCCCTTCAATAATTTGCTATATTTTAATCAAATACATGTTGTTTGTTTTTAATGTGATTGTGATTTTTTTTTGTCTCTTGATGCTTAACTGCACTGTTGACACCACCAGTCCCTGTGTCTGATTACCCACAGTACACAGAAAAGACATGATTTGATATTCACATTAGCAGCTGAGCTTTGGCTTTGATTGTGTAGTTTTATGTCCACAATGGAAGGACATTTATAAAGCAATTTTACAAAACCTGCTTTTGCAAACTGGCCTTTTGTGATTCGGTTGTCATGTCTGAGTGGGACAAAAGTGGCTTCAAATGATCTTGAACCGTGGTGTCAAGAATTGCTTTGAAACAAATAACAATTCCATATTTTCTGTGGCCATCAGAGGCCATCAACCTGCTTCAGTGTGTGTTCTCCCAGTATATTTTCCAACAGCAACATAACCAATACTGTCTGGGCTGACTATTGCTGAACGACCTGAGCATCTCAAAATCAGGCACATTTGGTTCACCACACAAAAGTCGGTCAATCTCAGGGTATTGCACATGTGAAACAAGCCATAATTGCTGAAGGCAAAGGTTCAATTGTGTGCATCTTTAGATGGACAATCTTGATTATAGAATAACAACAGAACTACAGATTGATCGGTTATTGTCCACAGTGTCAGTATGATTGAGGGAAAAATCATACGTGTTGGGATCAAAATTCACCAGCTCTTAAACTGTTGGACCTAATCGTATTGACACTTTACAGACGTAAAATGTATTTTTTAAATTAATTATTATATGTCTTAATAATGTGCACAGAAAGTACTTACATTACACACTACATATGTTTCTGTGTTTTGGCCACTGGGAATTGTCTTGATAAGTAAATGTCATTTGCATGTCTCCTGGTGATCTCAGTCCTTGGCCCCCCTGTATAACAGTGCTGCACCAATCATTCTGCACCAGCTCTGTATTGCTTTAGCTTTGCACTGTTTGCATTGTTCCAAAACCTCTCCACTGCTCAGACCCTCTTCCCTTGCTGCTTACAGCATACAGCTCACAGCCTACATATTTTGGCTGTGATTATTTATGTGCAGATTGATCACATGGTTTTCTTTCAAAATGGTTAAGTTCTTATTTCTTATCTTCGTGGGTCAAATGATGTTTTGCTGGTCAGGTCTGTACAAGGCCAATGTCAATGATGAAATGAACTGATGTTTAGTTTTCCAAAAAGTACACTGTACTGTTTACTGTGAATCTGGACTGATACATCTGATGCACAAAGAACAAAAACAGGCTGGGGTGAGTTTGCTCTCAGTTCACAGGAAAAAGTTGGGTTTAATAATCATAAGTGGAGATTGATGCCTTAATACTTTACAGAAGAAATATTAGAAATCCTGAAGTAAGATGTGGTGAAGACTACAATGCCCTTGTTTGGCATCACAATGAATCTCGGGTATTGGTTGTTAGTTGTTGGTCTGTTTCTAGTTTGTTGGTCAATGAGGAATGTGCAGGTTTTTGTTTGTTTAAAAAAACTGAAACTACTATTGTTTTTCATCTAATTAATGTTGTACATTGTTTAGAATGTATAGCTCTTCTCAGGCTATGGTTCTTCAAATTGGTCTCAGGTCAACCCTTTAAAAAAAATGCACCTTGATATATCTATGAATTTCACTTTACAATGAAAATCTTGCTCTAGAGAATATCAGTAAAGTACAAATACCTCTTCAGGCTGCTCTGGTCACCTGACTGAGACCTGCTAGTTACACCCCCCTCAATGCCGAAAACAAGAGGGGTCTGATTCTCGTTGTCCTGGGTCTCAGGCTGTGGAACAGTCTGCCTCCTTTTTAAAGTCCCACCGGAAGACCTAAAGATCTGTTGCTGTTATTAATTGCACTTTTTGTGTTTTTGTTGTGCTATGTCTCCTGTTTGAATGTTCCTTTAAATTAGTTTTTTCAAACTTTTATTTTCTCTTGCAAAGTATTTTGTTACTTAGGTTTTGAGATAAATAAGTACATGAAAATTAACTTAATTTAGTAAAATCATTTCACATTGATTTGAACTATTTGTCTATAAGTCAAGACTTCAGTTGATAATAATCTGACATTAAAACCACAATAAATATCACTACTTAATTCAAACATGCCGCTGAATCTGCTGCTCTGTACTTGATATTCTCATAATGATATCCTCTTTTTGCATTGACCCAACCCTAACCCCAACCCTTTTGCATTGACGTCATCAGGAGGTTGCAGAAGTCCAGTTGTTTTTCATGTGACTTTCATACAGTTACTGAGACAAATCATCCTACAGTTTCATATTGTGACACATGATTTTGTGAAAACCAAATAGTTTTGCTCAAACAGAATCAACTCACAGTGAGCCTCAGTGTTCTCTGTAAATTGGGTGTTTGTGTGATTATTCTCGGATCCATGGGAACATGAAAAATAACCTTGTTCGAGTTTTTGGTCAGAAAGCTGAACTCAGAGCAAGCTCCCACTGATTATCACAGACGGCCTGGTTATTATTTATTTATTTTGGATTAATCCATGGAATCAAACATGACCAATGCTAATACGTGTACAACAATATTTTGTGGAAAAATTTGTTCTGTATTTTCAATGTTTGGATAATGAAGTGAAGAATAAAAGAATGAAAGATAAAGAATATGAGTATGTTTATGGGAAATCTTAACATTTTTTGTCTTTATAAGATGCACTGGTGCAATAATCTATATTTCCCTTTGTCGTGCAGTATCCTAATGTGTCTTTGTATCTGACAAGAAACATGTTTTTTATCCACCTGGTTTGTCTTTTTTTTTTTTTATTGTGCAGGAAAAAAAGTAAAATCTTCAGTGATTACATGTTGACTATCTGCTTCTTTTTGACATCTGACATTATTACACTGTTTTCTTAGCTGACTTTGCCATTGACATCAGTCAAACAAACCTGCCATTTTTATGTGTTTTTTGCAAAAACATCACATGCATCAATGAGACTGTGCAACAAATGTTATGTGTATCACTACTTGTTGTGTATGTCAAGTACCACATGTTGCACACTGACTGTACCGTTTTATCACCTGTTTTGTGTTCAAAACAAACACAGAGATTTGTTCATGCTCTTGAATGAAGGTTTGAATGTGCACGAGTGATTGAAATTTGTTTTTCTCCATCCTGTATCCCCGCTTTCATAACTTTGATTAATCGGCTTCAACTGTCAAATAATCGGAACATTTCAATGTGAACATATAAATATAGCAACATCAGTATTTAGTGTTATTTCTGATGTAGTGTACATCTATTTTCAGTTTCCAACAATGAGAAACAAGCTCAGCTATGATCACACATTTTGTGATTAACACAGTATAAACGGTTTGTATTTGTTTTCAATGGCAATATCTCTGTATTCCCACCCACACCCCACAATTTTAATCCAAGTTACTTGTGAATATTTGATCCATCCGTTATTCATACCACTCACCCTCTTTGTGATTGGCTCCAGCTCCCCCTGCCACCCTCAGTTCACATTGGACGAGAGGTGTGGTACACCCTGCAGGTCACCAGTGTATCACAGGGCTAACATAAGCTGCTTTCAGACATGCACTGGAAAAAGTCCACAGAAACTCTGCAGGATATCCAGAGTTCGTTTCATGTCTGATAGAAGTTTAAGCAACAAACAGTAATGATATTCATTTTGAAACAGGTGTTAGATGGAGGAAGCCAGTGTGGAGAAGTGGGTTGTTTGTTCTTAAAATTTTGAACTCGGATCAAAGATAATACAATTTCATGCAAGGGAGACACCATTCAATGACATGAGCCCAGAAATGCTGATTGAGATTTTTGGAGGTGTCTGCACGGCTGAAGTTTAGGACCTCAGTCAGGTGAAGGAAGGTTTTTACCATCCAGGATTTAACATCCACAGTGGAGTATGAAGGGATTGAACAGTGCATGGATGGGAGGTACAGTGAGGTGTCATCTGCTTAAATATGATGGGAGACTTAATATACAAATATTTTCACAAAAAGATCTGTATAAAAGTATATAAAAACTATTGAAATAATAGCAACCCTGATGTTAAAAAGCATAAGCGAAAAATGTTTAAAAAATATATATATTATTAATAGTGTACGGCAGTTTAGTTAACCAATATGTAGACGCATATGACAGCAAAAAACAAGAGGGGGAACTGTAAAAAAAACAGTAACAACAACAAAGTAAACACGTGTGTGTGTGTGTGTCTGTGTGTGCTTGCGTGTGCTCTTGTGAAGATTCCTTGTGAGAACAAGTTTTAGCCTACAACCTACGGAGTGAGGACATTTTTAGCCGGTCCTCACTTTCTGACCCACCTTTAATGGACTGTTTAGGGTTTGAGTGTCCTCACTAAGATAGAAGTACAAACATGTGTGTGTGTGTGCGTGTGTGTGTGTGTGTGTGTGTGTGTGTGTGTTGGGTAACAACTTGCCTGTTGGCTGTGGTGTCCATCTTGGCTGTGTCATACACTGACCTGTCTGTGGTGATGGTATGTGACACCCCTCTGTCCTGCATCTGTGTGTGTGTGTGTGTGTGTGGATTGTTATGTGACATCACAGATTTAGGTTTCATGGTTCAAAAAATGTTTAAATATGGACAATTTTATGTTTATGCTTAATTATAAGTGTGTGTGTGTGTGTGTGTGTGTGTGTGTGTGTGTGTGTGTGTGTGTGTGTGTGTGTGTGTGTGTGTGTGTGTGTGTGTGTGAAAGGTCTCCTCCTCAGTGGAACACGGTTTGGATCTGCTTCTGCATCATGGCTGCAGTGTGAGGACCTGCTGAGATTCAATAAGTTGTTGGAGACTAAGAGTGAGAGAACACCAGAGAATAACTGTGGGTGGAATGAAGGGTAAAGGTTTGAGCGTCACTAAGTCACAGCTCAGACCAGGTGATCAACATCCATCCTGAGTGATCCAATCACAAGTGGTCGATGCTACGATACAGATCTGAATGTGTCTGAACGCATCCTGAGATCTGAGACTCCCATTATAAATCACCTGAAAATGCATTTCACATGTCCGCTCACTCAGACCTGAATCTTTAGTTGACTTTGTATAATGATGAGACACTGGACTGAAATACAATTAATACATTTTATTTACACACTGTAAAAGACAACACTTATTCAAGGTATTTAAATAAAACAAGAAATATCAACAGGATTCAAAATCATTAAATGTATTAAATGTATTAAAAAGTATTAAAATGTAGTAAAAGAGTGTTAATAAAACATTACAATTTTGAAAAGTACTATTGTGTACATGTACAATGTATGTTAAAATAGAAAAAACACCAATAAAGAAAAATAATTCAGTCCTCAACTTTCGGACGGCAGCAGCTTGTGAGGCTTGAGAAGAATTTTCTAATTCTAATTCAGATTAACCCGAATCTGTCTTTGGCTTGTGGTAGGAAGCCAGAGCACCAGATGAAAAATCAATGGCAATTTATATATTTATTTACTTATGTATTTGTTTGTTTCTTTATTTATTTTGAAAGAGCACCAGCCAATGTGGAAACACCAACATTTAGCCAACTTAACCAGTGGAGTGGCCTGATCAATGTGAGAATTCGCATACTTGGTCTGGAGAACATATGGCTGTAATGCACCTTGACATTGGTTGCCACCTGCCAATAAACCGAGCAACGAAGAAGAATTCACATACAACAAAACAACAATCTGCTTTCATTATGAATTTGCACACAAACTATAAGTACAAGAATCGCATGGACTTGATTAAGTAGCACTTAATAACAAATTGTCATCTCCTGTGTTTGTAGCATCTATGGGCGGGGGGGGCGAGTACACCCGGAGACTCATGAAAAGAATGACAGGCTATTTAAATGTAATTCTCCCATTACAATCAGCCCTTGTGATGCCAATAACTAACGAGCGCTTTGGAAAATGAAGATTGTGATACAGTAAATGGGTCAAGCTTCAGAGTATCCCTGTTTAACCCTGAACAGAGAATGTAAGCCTTTATCAAATAAGAAGGAAAAAAAACACCATGATGAGTCTCACATTTTCCTGAAATAAACCAAGCAGCAGATTGTGTCTAAAACGGCAGCAGCATCGAATCATCTAAATAAGAGCAGAATTGAATTATGGGATTACAAGGATTACAGTCACTTGATATGATGAATGAACACTGAAAAAAAAAGTCTGAACAGGGTCGTGAAAAACATGAGAATTGGATTTAGAAATAAATGAGACAAGAGACCAAGACACTGTATCACACATACACTGTTTCCCAGTGTTGTTCATGATGAGATGTTCTTCTGTAGTTATTCAGACAGGAGAGAGGAGTACATTGAACAAGTTGACCAACCTAAAACACTGAAAAAACTAATTAATTCAATTTAATTTATCAATTGTGTTGATATAAATACATTTTAATCTTAATTTATTAAACAGTTTTCTTGTATCAGTGTAAATGACAAAGTTATGAGATACTTGAACTACTATTTCCATTTCCTTCACCACATCTCAGATGGAGTTTTTTTACCTTTTGCTTAACTACATTATTTTAACAGCGTAAGAATATGACTTTATTCTTTCAAAATGTATTGACTAAACATGTTACTGTATTAGAGTATTTTCAAAGCAATGTGTATTAAAATGGGATCTGCTTCTGCACTGCACAACTTTTAGAAAGATGATCTGAAACCAAAATGTAAAATGTTCAACCAACATCTCCAGCAGTTTAGCTTCCTCTGACGTAGTGTGCTTTCTCACAGGGTTTAACCCCACGTCCCCCCCTCTGTCATGCACCCTTTAGCACAGCTCACACCATAGTCTATACACTGGCTTTCATTAGACTTTGCACAGAGCCCCAGGAGCCCCAATTCTACTATAGCTTTGTTGTGTGGCTCAGAGTGATTGTTTTAAACACCAATTAAAACCAGATTGTAGGAAAGGACTGTTTACAAGACAGAGTGTGTGGATTTGGTAAAAATGTTACCCTAACCCTAACCCTAAAACTTTATTTATTTTAGTGTTGTGCTGTATATGTCTAAAACAAATATGGTCAAACACAGCCTCCTGTTGAACCACACAGGGAAGCTTCTGAGAGAATCTGAAGGACTAAGGTGCACACTCTGATCACCTATCACTGTCTTACCACAGATTTCTCATCAAGCGTGTTTGACTTTGCTGCCGTTCTTCATGATCACATCCAGCACTCCCCCTGACTGATGTTCACAGTGACTGGTGCTGCTGTTTCAAATCACAGCTCCGAGGACAATCAGCTCTGAAGGAAATATGAGTCATTCACATCGAGCACAGACCGGAGAGAGAAGAGCTACAAATCAATAGACAAACTTCCTCTACATCAAAGTGAAAAAAAGTCACACGAATTGACAAAGCAAATTTCACCAAAAACGAAAAGGTGTCAACACAGAAAATAATAGACATCAGTTACAGTTCTAATCCCACAAAGACACACAATTTTAGAAATGATCAGAATACAACCTTTGAAAAACCATGTGTGTTTACTGAGATTTATTTTATCACTGAGTGCACTGCACTCTAGTGGCTAAATGTACAAACAACATAAACCAGCTGTCACGACTGCAGAGGATCGATATGATCTGTTAAACATATTATGTGAAGTGTTAGAGGAAGTATAGAATAAAGAAGATGATAGATAGATAGATAGATAGATAGATAGATAGATAGATAGATAGATAGATAGATAGATAGATAGATAAAATTATACTTCCCAGAAGTATCCAACCTCTTTTATTTAAATAACACACCCACACACACACACACACACACACACACACACACACACACACACACACACACACACACACACACACACACACACAAACAGAAATTGTGTTTTAAGTATTTATTTGTGTGGTCTGAGGCAATCTGAGAATGAATTGGTACTCTAGGTGGCGCAATTGCTCTTTCTCTGAAGTTCTCAAGCACCTTCAAGGTCCCGAGCATGAAAGCATGAACGACAGTAATGGTGTGAATGTATTGTAGCCGAGTTCTGTTTTCTCCCGCTTGTATATTAAAGATCTTTCATATTTCCTCTCAAGGAAGCTGCTGGTAGCTGCTGGGATTTCAGGAGACCTCAGGTCAGTAAGAGTTACCACAGCTATGTTGAGCAAGACTACTGTATCCTCATAGCTCCATTTATATTGTGTCTAGTTGTTCCTCTCTCATACTCCCCTACTTCCAATTTCTGTGATATTTCTGTCACTGTGCCAGACGTAATGTTTTCATTATCTAATTGACTTTTGAAATTAGTACTGATGAGCTTTCCACTATTTACACAGATATAGAGGCACTTTTCTATTTAACAAAGACATTGAAACTATGCATATATATATATAAATATATGATACTCTACTCTATGCTGTTGCTACATGGTACGAGAGATCTGCTAAAACAGTATTCAATCAAACTTTATTCAAACTTTAGTGAGTCAACCAGCCGTGTCCTGTCTCATCACTTTCCAATAGTCAGTCACTGTAGCATCCAGTGTGTCCTGAAGAAACACTGCTGGTCAGAGGATGTATTACATTAACATCAACATAACCTGCTTCTGGGAAGAAACCACATCTGGCAGCACATAACACAACATAAGGCAATTACATGCTGCTTTTTAGTTTTTTGTAAGAACTATTTTTTTTAATACTTGTTATTACTTCTATGTGTAAAATAACAAATGACAGGCTTTATTACAGATCATAGCCAATCAAATGATCAGTTAAAATAAGCTCCATCTTAATCAGCCGCAGCAGTAAAGTGTTGCCTACATGCAACTACAGTGTAACTGTAAAATATAATAATCATCAATAATAATCCAGCAGCAACAGGGCCTATTTTCTGCCTCTTTACTTTTCATCCTTGAACAATGTTTAATTCAATTTCACTTAAAAAACATTTTGAATACAGAAGTTGTGTTGGATTATATTTACATTGTGGTGTACAAGTACTTTCACTCAGACAAATGATTTAAATACTCCTCCCAGTATCAAGGTTAACAGATTATGAAATAGTGTTCAAACTATTTCAATGAGACTAATCAGAAAGGTTACTGAGAATTGAGGTTTCACTAAAATTTTGATTAATAATCAGTATTTATTTATATTTCAGTATTTTATTTAAATTTTAGTTTTTCCTTGTCCTGGCAAAAATGGGCTTCCATATGAAGCTGAACCAGAGTTACAAGGTAAAAAGTTTTTTAACCAAAGAGAAAAAAAACATAGTCAGGCAATAGTAAACTCAGGCTGATACTGTGAATGCCTCTTTGATTCATGGTGTGTAGCTTTGCTTACTTATGCATTTCAGCACTGTTCAACTCTCCAGTTAAATCATGTAAAACTTCCACACTGACCAGTGAAACCACCATTTTCTTCCATTAATCAATGAGTAGCACCACAGGAGCTGTTAGTTCATTTTCAAGTTAACACTCAGATAGATTAAATTTTTTGAGACATCAAGAGTAGTTGTAGTTTTCATTTATTCTGAGAAGACACACTTTATTTCCATTTGATGTTGAGATTAAAGTACCGGTAGTAGGATAAATAGTACTTGTTGTAATATCGGCCTCTGGTTGGCACTGACCCCGTCGTTCGAAGCTCAGTTGAAGTGGTGCAGTCCTGCTTTGAGACAGTTAAAGAATATCAGGTCTTTCCTGTCTTCTGCAGACGTAGAAAAGGTCTTACACCCCTGATTTCTTCCAGGCTTATCTATTATAATGCAATAATCATTTTTGGGATCAAGCGAAACTTTGAAAGATTCCAATTTATCCACCATGCTGCTGCTCGGCTATTAATACACTTAAAGAAGCGACCATTTCAGGCTAATCCTTGCTGCCCTTCACTGGTTACCTGTGAGTTATAGAATTGATTTTGACTAACCCTCTATTAGTCTGAACGCTAACTGAGATCCTCCCACAGGGACGTGCTAACAGTTCTAAAACTCGCCTGGTCCCTCAAGGTGACTGGGCCTTTGCAATCCGGGCCCAGTAACTTTGGAACTTCCTGTCTGAAGATCTCAGGCAAGTGTCTTCATTTAAATCTCTTCTTTAGACATTTTTTTATCGCATGGCTTATTTTTAACTGTTATTATTTGTCTTGCTTTATTTTTGTTAAAATTTAAACATTTGATTCTTGAAATCCACTGAAGCCCGTTGTAACTTTGCTTTTGAAAGGTGCTACATAAAAAAAGCTATTATTAATATTATTAGTAAAATGTGTCCGTCAGTTGTCATTGCTCCAGTTCCAGTAAATCCACAAAAGCTGGAAAACACAGACACATGCAGGAAATCTAGTGATTGCTGTAATTAGTGTTTAAATAGGAATCAGAGCTGCACAAAGAACCAACTGAGTCTGATCTGAAACCAGCCACAAGCCACAGATCCTAGATGTTGACCTCTAGTGTGACATAATCACAACAGCACTGCCCCGACTTAGCTTCGCCTCAAGAAGGTTGTGGGTTTGAACTTGCTAGCTGACTGGGGGCTTTTCTGTTTGGAGTTTACATTGTAAACATTTACATTAATTTGTCAAATTATTTTCAATGTCTTTAAAAGCATCTTTTGCTCGCAGTCATTTTTGTCTTTAAGAGGATTTGATGTAACTACTTGAAGCTACGATCAAGCAGCAGGCGACCCAACTCCTGTCCTAAAGAAATGAAAATAGTATGTACTAAAATCTGTTTTCTTATATGAATTTCATTTTAATATGTTTATTATTATTATTATTACAATTATTTGTATTATTAATCCATTTCATGAATTGTTTCCTTTTTATTAAGTAAAAGCAGACTAGATCATTAACGCTAGATTCTGATTCCATCTTTCTTTTCCTTGTAATATATTCAACAGATCATATCACACTCATGTCAAAATTCCCCTTTGAATAATTCACTATTTTGTGCTGTTTATTCGCGTCGCTGCAAAAACAAAACAACAACAGTCATAAGAAATGTATAGACAAAAGCTCTTTTAATGAAAATCATGTTTTTTTTCTGTCAGGTATAAAAAGATTGACCATATGCATATAATTTATAGTTTCAACACAGCAGGCAGTAGAAAAAGAGTTTAAAATATTCAAAGCATTCAAAAGCATACATCTCCTAATAAACTGAAACGGAGACATTCCCATAAATCATCTACTCACTGTGGTTCTAGTTCTGGCTGATGTCATCAGCTCCTGGCTACAACAGTGATGTACAGTACACAAGCCTGGGATCAAACTCTGTCCAAAATCTTTCCACTTGTACATTCGGGGCATTTTGATTTGCCAGTCAGAGCCAGAATTGGAAAAATTTGGGCAGATGATGTGGTCGGCTGCTCAAGCGTTCACTGTGAAAAGCTTTCCAAAAAGGATTCAGGATTATATTTTACACCAGTGATTTCATTCTGTTCCTTCTGCATATTTATCCTTTTGCTGTTTCTGTTTTATTATCCTTCATCTTTCATCACTATACTCCAGGGTGTCTCCAGGAGACCACTAATATTTTTACATCTCTAACTATGGAAGACTGTTCATGGGCTGCTGCCGCGGAGGTTTGTGTTTATATTTCACAAGCTGAGATGATGTATTTGCTTTTATTTAATCTCTGTTGGATAATGTGTGCATGTTTCAGAACATCAGAAACTACTTTTCTACAACAGGGCCAGTGCATGTTATGTATCTGTGTTGTAACAGATTCATGCAGCTGCAGTGGAGGATACATCCAAAACTTTCATTTCGTTAAAGAATTTGAGATGAATTTAAATATGAATCTGTGTATTGATAAATATTACCATGTGTTATATAACACTGCCCAGAAGGACATTGAATGTGTCTCATAACTTTTTCTTTCTACTTAAAACAATTTTTGTGCTAATCATTTATTTTAAAAACTTGGTAGTGACAAACACTTTTTTAGGGCTGCAACTACTATTTTCATGATCAATTAAACAACTGATATTTCCTTGATGAATAATTATGTCTATAAGTGTCAGAAATGTTATAAAACTGCTGGTTATATCAAATATCCACAGATATCAAAGCAGCACTTCTCGGGTCAGGTCAGCAATGCTTGATTACATATGTACAGAATATAAAGTACGACATGGCTAGTGATCCCAGTACCAGAACACACACAAGCACACAGAACAACAGGCCCCCAGATACGGCCCTTAAAGGGTCTGTCCCGGTTTGTCCACCGACCTAAGACTTATTTATTCTGCCTTAACGTACAATAAGATATACATCCGTTTAAAAAAGTGAACCATCACTGCCCAGCAATATGTCTGTAATATGCATCACATTGTTATTTTGGCTTTTCCTTGTTGATCTGGATTTATTTTTCTTCTTCTAGGATTTAATGCAACCGATTATTTTGTTCTGATGTTAAAAATGGTAATAGTGTTTTTTTCACTTTAAAATGTTATCCTATTGATACTTTTGTCTTATTGTCTGCTTATCCCATGAATACAACTCAGTCAATCAATCAATCAATCATTCACTAAGAGGCAGTGCAGAGTTGAGAGAGCAAACATGGTGACAGTGAAAGAGGCTTTGATCATGTACCTCTTACGAAAGAGGCAAAAACTGCTTTTTGTACAATGTGAAGGAACATCATAGTTTCTTAGTAACTCCTGAAGTCTCTCCTCAAAATGTTCTGCCATTATTGAAATGCCTTCCTTGTGTCCTATGGTCGTGTCGCTTTAACTATTGACTACACTGTCCCCCGTGATTTCTGGTGGTTCTGCCGTGTTGTCTGTTTCTGTCTGATAATCACAAATTGTAAATAAAATAAAGACTTCACCGAGTACTCTCACTCACCCCTCTCTCATTTTCAGTGAAGGACTTTCAGCCTCCACTGAAATATATACTCATAAACTATATCATCAACTCTATTCATTGTTGAAAGTCTTTGTGTTCTTTCTTTAAGTAAAGAGGGAGAACAAGAGCAAAGCAGAGAATTCTCAGGCAGTAATTATCACAGCAGAACTCAGCAGGGGATTCAGACTACGTCAACGGGTTATGAGCAAAAGCAATCTAAATGAAGGGGAGAGTAGAGGGATACATTAAAAGGTCGGCTGCAGTGTTAACAGGATTATTGATTCAGTATTTATTTATTTATATATTTGGAGGGTATGTGGAGAACAGCAGATAGATTATATAAATGAATAAATTATAGGCCTGATCCCCAGCATGGGAACAGACACCTGGTACCACGCAGGCACGGTAATAAAGATACGACCATATCAAGGGGAATACTGGTGTCGGTGTTTAAGGAAGGTGCTCGGGGGGGGGTTCCGGAGGTGTAAAATGAGAAATGAGAAAGACGGTGAGAAAGGGAGGAGGTGGGGCGAGAGGGGAGGAGAGGAAGCATGAATAATCCATCAGAGAATCACGACGGGATTAAGACAAGGTGGGAGCCAAAAATATCCCCGGCCAAGGCAGCTTGGCGCAATAATGCTGCAACGGAGCTCAACACGACAGCAGGAGCTAATGCTGGCAGTCTCCATCACTTCAGGAAGTAATGAAAAAAAAACACTATGATGTTGCTGTGTACAGTAAAACTTCCATTGCCATGCAATATGGAGCTCACTCACACACACACACACACACGCACACGCACACACACACACACACACACACACACACACACACACACACACACACACACACACACACACACACACACACACCAGTGTTTCTACTTTCTCTATGCAGCCTGTATGCAAAACACTGTGAACTCTCATTTAATGAGCTTTCAAAGGGCACTCCAGCACATTGAGTTCAGTGAACTTATCATGGGGAGTGCTGCTAAACTGTTGAACAACAATTATGTAGTACATCACAGAGGCAACATTGAAAAAAAAAAAAAACCCTGTCAGTGTTATGTTGATTTGGAAACTCAAATTTGAGCAGGGAGCCTGTGTTTGTATGGACCAAGCGTTTTTGGAGCCTGACATACTGTATATCAGATGAAATGCAGGCATTTGTCCCAGCACCAATGCAGGAGCCTAAAAGCCCCATGCAGGTTGTCTGTGAGACAGTTACCTTGTTATACTTCATTATACACTGTATTTGTTTTCTAAAATGTTACTAATATGTATGATTGAGCATGTTGAGCACTGTTATTTTAATAGGCTTTTATTTTCTGGTAAAAGTATTTGTAATTGTGCTTCACTTTTTGTCTTTTTCTATTTGCTGTGCGTGTTTTTTCAGTTTGTTTTCATATACCAACACATAAATGAACTTTAAGGGAATCAGGAAAAAACATTATCCAACTTAACCCCACTCACCTGTAATCAGCGATAAACACTTGGAAAAAAAACTATAAAAACCACAAAAACACAAATATCTTGGGTGAAAAAATAAATAAAATTGTTAAAAAAATGTACACGCGAAGCAAAAAATGGCAAGTTTATGTTTACCAAAGTTGAGCTTCATGTGAAGCTACCCTGGGATTTGCCTCGCCACTGGATGCAAATGTTTTTTATTCTTAATTGCCCCCTTGCTCACACAGATTGGAAGTGAAGAGGGGACAGAGGTTTGCCTCTGAAACATTCACTTATATGTGACCGGGCTCCAAGTATAAGATTTCAGTTGAAATTATGATGATTTGATCTTATTTATATTTTACATTTTACTAACATGCTGGAGTAACCCAATTAGAATATGTAATTTAATAAGTCGCCAAATCTGACATAATACTGAGGTTATTCTCTTAACATGATTTAAAAAAAAGAGTGTCTTGATGATAGACATAAAATCTCACTTTCCTCCAAATCAGCATTTGTCACAACAGGCCAACTTTCTGTATGTGCTGTAAGCAAACTGAGCCAATACGACTCTCTACATCAGTAAAGCACTGAATGTAAACATTTCTTGCAGTATGAAACTCCCTCTGAAAAACCTCCCATCATTCCTCCTCCTGAAATCTTCTCAAATTCAAATGAGGGCTTACCTCCTCTCTTGCTGGCATCCCTTTTCTATATCTCTTCCTCCTGCTTACATTTCCCTCATCCTTGCCTCACTCTATTTTCCCCCACTCACTCTGTCACAGTCAGTCAAATGAGGTTAAATCTTGCGGATGTTTTGTAAGAGGCACAAATTAACAAAACAGAGTTCAAGCTCTGCAGCCTCCTACGAAGGCGACCACAAATACCAAGCCACACAAAAGCAGAGCAGGTCATTTTATGTTCTTTTTTGAGAGTATTGTTGTGTGCACGTGTTTGTGTAACATACAAAGCCATGCCAAGTTGTACACTATTCGAACAGCATTTACTGTACATAAGAGGAGTAAGGTTAACAGGGGTTTCACCTAATAAGATGAGGTTTATATTTGAGCTAAACTGCACCATGTGAACCGCAATTTCTGGACATGAACATAGACGTTCTTCTCTCAGTTTCAGAGCACAAGTGCAGCTTCATATGATTGTTGCGAGATGAAGAGAGGCATTCAAAACAAACAGCGTCAAAAAGCCCAAATTTAACAGGATTATAATAACTTACCCTCAAACTCAAAGTACTCAAAGTACATGTCCTCTCACCTACATCACGCAGACAATCAACAGTGTCATTTCCTCACAGCGATCTCTCCTGCACCAGGTTCTGAGGATGTACTGTAAGTTACACTTTCATCTTAGCTACAATGTAACAAACATCTGTACTGAAATATTGGAAAACATATGTAAGGTAATCCTACTGGTTATATGAAGAGCAGAGCTATGGTGCTATCAGGCGACTTAATAGAGGAACACCACCCAGTTTGTCAGGCACGGAAAACCTGACCCAATCATCAAGATCATGTCAACCTGAAGCTAATGTGAAGTTTGGAGCAGCTCAGTGAGTTGCCAATCTGAAGAACATTGTAAAATGTCTTGTAGATTGATAGAAAAGAAATAGTTGTTTTATCTGGGAAATTGCGGCATTTTTTAACCTGGGCTGTATATTTATAAATGTGGGTGTGCAAATGAATGGTACTTCAAATCAGTCCATTACATTATCTCCACCAACAGCTATGTACTACTACATAAATGTATGGGCCAACTGCGACAGTCCATGATATGTCGACTAAAAGTTCTTGCTTTCACCAATAAAATGCTCAAATTGTTATTCTGGGTCTTTGCTGTGGGTCTGACTGCCACCACCACTACCACTTGTTTGTACTTTATTTCTTAGGAGCTCTTTGTTTGTTAACTACAGCTCAGCACCCATCGAAGTCAAATGCTTCATCTACATTGTCCCCATCAGAAAAGGTTCAGACATAATAGTTCCCCTCCCTTATTATTGTGTCACATTAGATACATAGTAAAGCATCTTTGACCGAGGTAACATTCTTTCACAAGGCAAAAGTTTTTGGGATGAGAGCTGTGAAGCCGTAGCTTAGTTTGAAAATACTTGATTACATTACATCCCATTGACAGGGATCTAAACAAACATTACATAATGTTTGTCAGGGATCTGGACCTAAAAATGCCTTCATTTGCTATTTGCTTCAGCAACAATTATCTGCTGTGTTTGATTTGAAGGAGAGCTGACCAATATGATAAAACTGAGTGGACCATCCAAGAAATCACAATGCATATGTACTTTCTTTAATTAGGTGGAGTACCCTTGAAGACATGATATATAAGGCTAACACTTTGGCAAAAACAAAGAGAATCCTCCCAATACATAAAAGAACAAACAACCAATTGTACTGTCAGTTGGGTCTGCTATCCAAGTTCCAGATGATTGGGTGAGAAAACACCCATCAGGCATAGAAAGATGGCAAGGATAGAGAAGCTGTAGCACAGAAACAGCATTTTAACAGCAGTTTAAAGTTATGCCATATGTTAGTATTTTAAATCAATAATGATGTAAGGAAATCATTAGATAGATGGATAGATAGTTAGATAGAAGGACAAAGGTTACCGAATAACCCTGTCCCTATTGAGCATGCTGCCCTCTACACTGTTGAAAGGTTATGAAAAATGCTGACCTAGATGCCATTAAATAACAGGTTTGATGAATGACCGTACATGAGTTTACTTTTGTGGCTTGACATACGAGATAGACGAGTTACAATAAAACAGTAATGTGTCCTCCGAGGCTGCGGTTGAAACAAATTTACCATGTACAGTCAATTATTCAACAAGCGGTGACTGCATAATTTTATTGCCCTGTTTCGTGGAAACGTTTTGCCGTCCCTGGTTGTGGTAACAGAAAATGTGCGCGTGTATGGAAAGCACTCCATGAGACTTATAGTGCACTCACCTATATGCTGACTGACCTTTGAAATACCAGCACTTATATTTATAAGATCTTTTATATGTATTTATATTACTATTTTAATTCTGCGTTTCTTTTTGGATTATCCAGCATGGTACTCAAACCGCATTTTGAGGTAACCTCACCTAACAACTAATTCAAAGCCCATTTATCATATATCAGCTGTAATGTTACAGTATAACACATATTTGAGATGTCACCATAGAGGTAAGAAATCTGCATAACCCAGCAGGATCTAATGAAACCTATTCTTTAAATGTGTAGAAAATGTGCAACACTTCAATAGGTTTGACACAGTCGATCTAATTTTGAAGAAAAAAATGCTGCGTCTATGGATGAAAGTTAGTTTTTACATAATAATGTAGTAGAAGTACAATAAATGTGGGAACAAAGCAACATACTCTGCAGAATGCATGCTGACAACCACATCTTGTACCTTATCAAATCTAATTATATAGTAGTCCAGATGTTAAGAATGAAGCTGTCAATGGTGTTATTGTCTAGAAATCCCAAGACCAAAACCATCAGTCCATTGACCCTACCACTACAAATACAAATGGTATTCCTCTGTGCCACAGATCTCCATTGTTTACGTTAACCTATTAAAACACATCAATGAGCCACTCTGATGCACTGGATTACGTCTCTTCATTACCATAATACCTTTTTTTTTGTATTCTATTTGTGAAAAAATAACTTTTAGTGGACATGTTGCAGTTACCCCATAAGATTACAGAGGTCTGAGGACAAAATCATTACAGTCTATTATGTCACAGATGAGGAGGAGCCAGGAAGTAACAAAGAAAAAATAGTTACATTTGAGCATAAAAACCTGGTTTTACACACAATATGAATTCCCAACAAAACTCTACAGCACAAAAGGTAGAAACTCCGGCCTCTGAGCAACTACCTTGAAAACACCCCGGGAATAAGAAGACTGGTTCTGCATCTAAAACAATAGGGAGAAAGAGCCTCAACTACAATTGTACTGAATCAAATCTGATTTTAAATAAAGTTTGGGGACTTTGTCGCCCAAAATCATCTTTACCCCCAACAATTTGTACCTTTTCTGTGCACGTGCAAAGTTCCTGACACAAATCTCTTTTATGGCTCAGTCATGTGCTCTGCCATCCTAATTCACCTATGAATACAGTAACACAGTTTTTATATACAAGTAAAATCCTCCTTTTCCATACTTACTTGAAGTGTGAACTATTTGTTGTTGGTTACACAAACAATCTGAGCTCTAGGCCTTTTTTTGCTGAGGCACACATGTTGCTGTCCTCGCGTACATGGTCCATCGTTTAGAAACAAATGTTATCACACTTTTAAAACAACCACAATTCACAATTTTCAGTCGCCATGACACCGTTTGAATACATAAATACTGAGTATAACACCAAAGGAATATCATTATTCATTTGTCACGTCTCCGGTTTGAGAAACATGTGTTAAATAACTACAGCACTCAACTGTTTATTATTTTAGCCTTTTTAATGATAAATGGGTTTTAAATCATAAATGAAACACGAATATGAGAACCAGTAGGCTTTGGCTGGGGACGTCAGAGATATTGAGAAACAGACAAACTGTTGGTTTTGGTCTTTTCAGGGGATTTGTTGACAATAATAAAATACTGAATAATGGCATGCTCATCCTTAAACCCAGGTTTTCATTTTCATTGGTGAAAATAATACGTAGTGTGTATTATTAATATTACATGCTCTTTCAATAACCTGTTAGTTCTTCTACTGCATTGCTCATTTCTAGTGACTTCATTTCATTTCTTATGATAACAAATACACAGCAGCCCAATCAGACAGGCGAGTATTGGGAATGATGCTAATTTTAAAGTAGCTGAAAGGTGGCAAGTGTTGCTAGGCAATAGCTTTGTAGTCAGCGATGAGGAGGAAGATGCCCATATCTAGGAATGATGTTTCAGACCAGTTAACAATAATGCTTAATATTGATATCTTAGTTGCTAAGCTTGATCTGCCAGACAGCAAAGTGTAATAAATTTAATTCAGGATATAAGAACATAGACATTCTGTCTATGTTCTGTAAATCTCTAAAGTGTATTTTTTGGGGGTTAAAAATGATCGTTACAAAGCCTGATGGGCTGTCGTGTTGTTTACAAAAGGGCTGTTGAGTACTGAGTAATATCCCTAAATGTGAGGGCCACGTAGAGGTTATAAAAAGGAGTCAAGACACACAAACAAACAATAAAATGGTGGCAACAGTTTCCCACATAAAAATGTGAATCATCAACAAACACTGACACTGTAGTTTGCAAGGAATAAGATCTAGTATACTGGTAACATTCCACTGTTTGTTACTGGCCTACTGTGTTCAACTTTTTTCCCTTTTTAGATTTTTTTAAGAAAATTCTGTCATTAAAAATCTTTCTATAGTATATATATATTTTTTAGAAAATATAGAAAAGAATAATTTACAGGTATTTTACAGATGAAATATCCTCTGGCTTTTGTTTTGGAACAGATATGAGTCATTTTGTTCTTTTGCAGCACACGGTGTTACAGAATATCCATCGAGACGACAAACTTAACCACAGCGGAGCAAAAGAAAAGAAAAATAAGAAAATGCAGACTTCGCACAGAAAAATTAAATACATGCATACATACATACAATACAGTGCCATGCAAACAGTCCATTTTTGGGAGGTAAATTATTTAATATCTGCATTTCTTTCCCATTTTTCAAAGATTTCATGCCTTTTTGCTATACATACATGACGTGGCTTTTACATGACGTGACGCTCACTGCAGCTGCCTCAGGAAGCCGCTAGCCATAAACACCTTAATTCTAAGTAGGGCGTTATCTGATGAAACACAAGGTTCCTGATAATTCAACACTTTACTGTCTAATTCTGCAATAGCAGGAAATTCTTCTTTTACCTTTATTTCTCATTATTTTGTTGATTTAAATCCAAACAAGAAGGTTTATCAGCCATTTTTATCACTTGTAATTTGGTATATGACTGTATGAGCTCGTTGTCAAACAACAGATACCCCTCACTGACATGTGGTACAGTATGAATATTCCGACTTCCTTCCAGCTGCCTGATTAGCTGAGAGACATTCACTCTCCCTCAATGACAGCCCTGTAAGAACAGTCAGTGTCCTCAGACATTATTGACAGGTCTGCAATCAGCCTCATCTGCTCACAGGAGGCCACTCTATCACATACCACCAGCTAAGATCTGCCTGCCAGAGGTCAGCCTCAGACCGGTATCTGTTGGGCCTGCTGACCTTGAGTGTGTTTGGTTTTTGACTGCAACACAGATTCCTATCGGACTTTGACGGACACAGATAATACTGTTTACCCCACGGAGAAACAGCAGCCAGTTTAGCCTTCCAAGACTGAATAATAAACAGGGTATTTTATAGAGATAAATTGATAAAGCTTTTTTCACAGGCTAATGCTGCCTGCTGCTGCAAACCAGGTTAATGAAAGTAGTTGATGAAAACAATGAGCTGAAAGATGCTAAAAAGGTCGGGGAACTGCAGCACCAAGTGATTATGATCAACACCTTACATTTCACACTTCGATCCATCGACTGCATAAAAATATAATTTATTACAGCTTGAGGGCTGAAAACCAAATATTAAATAAAAAAAGCAATAAAATGTTGATGCATTGTTTTTCAAATGCACTATTTCTGTATAGATAAATGGTGTGAACATCATGCTCTTCAGCAAGGCTGCAGGGCTGGACTTTTACTTTACTTTGTATTATTAACATGTTATTGTGATTTTTAATTGAAGTTTCCTACATTTGAAGCAAAAAAAATTCTTGTTTCACTTCAGCTCTTCGTTTTGTCATGCTATTCAGAGACAGCATTCTTGACACAAAGTGCCTCACTGCCTAATTTAAAGCCTGTTTCATAATCAGCTTCACAAACCCAAAAGACACTGAATAGCGATCATTTAAATTAGCTGGGACAAATATCAAGCTGATATTTTCGTTGTTTGTTTTTATAGAAATCACTCGGACAAAAGTTTCTGTACACCATTTGGCACCACTGCTAGTAATGAATCACATCCGGACCTTCCTTATACCAGTATCACGCCAGTGAGCTTTTGTAATTTTCCATTGTAATCAATCTACTGGCCTTGAAGACACTCTTCACTTTTGGTTTTAGTGGTTTTTCAGAAGCAGTTTAGGATTTACTCAAGTACTCTAATATAAGTACTCAAAGAATCAGGTTTACTGCCTTTTCAAATACTGCTGCCCAATAGTTCCTTTTCACTTTCTCCTCATACACTGCAGCCCTCTGCAGTATATTTTGCCATTGTCTGATACCTTAGATGACTTCTGGGATCAAGACATATTTGCCTCATTACCTTGACTGTACTATTCCCCAAATGCAATGTGCAAGATAATTCTTCACAATTGACACAGTGTATGCCATCTGCCCGGTTCAGCTTGATTTCATGTTACAGAAAAGCATGCAGTGTGCTTCCAGGTCCACAGTTTCTCTCTTTCCACAGAATTTGGTTTTGTTTCTGTTTGATGTTACCGAGGTGTGAGGAGTGAGGTGCGATCACAGTCTTCACCTGCCCACTTTCAATCTGTGCACTTGTGTATTATCACCCTTAGCACTTTCACCAACTTTTCCTTGTGTCCTTATTTTAACAGACTGCTTTGCTCCTCTCTCACTGTCTTTGAGATAAGGGCTGCAGGAGATGAACTTAGAATTACTATTGCTATAATGGACTACCACACTGTGTGTTTAGAATGTACATACAGACGTAGCAAGCATAGGTTCTGGCAACTAACTCGTGTTTAATACCAAATAGTTGGGACCATGAGCATGTTGCACTGTCCAGACTGAAGGACTGGATGACCGACCAGTGGGGCTGCGCTCTACTCTGGCCAGCTTAGCTGCTATTGGTTGGGAGTGACGGTTGTCCACTCCTCAGGGGACATATCAAGCTCCCCTGCACCTGTAGAGGCACCTCACAGTTGGAGAACACCTCTCCTTAACCAATAACTGACCCACTGATATGCACTGCGAAAATAACAAACTACTCAGACGTTTGTCACATGATCAGGATTCTCCCTGACTTCAATGCACTCTATCTCCTCCCTTTCTCTTTCCCTCTCCCTTTCTCGCTCTCTCTCCCTCTCCCGTTCTTTCCGCTTGGCCCGTTTCTTTTTCTTGTGTCTCTTTTTGGATGGCGGGAAGAAGGTCAGGAAGACCGGCAGGATGACGAAGCAGTGCAGCACAGTGCAGCCTGCAGTGAGGAGGGAGCACTTGAACAGTGTGTAGGTCAGATTGGAAGGCACAAACACCAGGGGCATGATCCCGATCACGAAGCAGGATGTGTTCTGCAGGATGGCAGCCCCGTGCTCCTCCAGTGCCAACTTGATGCACTGCGTCCTAGTGTGCTCGGTGGCAAGCACAAAAGTGTACAGGTGTGGTACACAGTGATCCATGGCGAAGTTGAGGGTATAAATAAGGCACAGGATTGAGATGCTGTCCATGCCAACGTTCCAAAGGGTCATCAAACCCAAGACGCCCAGTTCCACAGACGTTACTGTGAGGATGAGCCAGAAGTTCCCTAAGGGGTTGATGACCAGGAAGAAAGTGAGGATGAGGATGGTGAGCACACTGAAGCCTGAGGTCAGGATGGGGGAGATGACAGAAGAGCTGTAGCGGTCCATGAACACAAATGTTGGATTGAAGGCAATGAACTTGATGCTGTTGATAAGCATCAATGGACGGAGCTTTTCCAGGAGCTCCACCACTTCCTCACGCTTCTTCTCAGTTGTCCGCGCCACTAGGTACATCCGTGAGGCAATTATATCATACTCGTCAGTGTCACGATTCTTTGAGAATATGATGTCCTCAGTGAAGTGCTGGTACTCCGGGCTGCGCAGAAAGGAGCCTTTAAGGATGGTGATGAAGTCGCCCTTAGTTGACGCACTCACATTCACCACCCGCAGGTAGTGGAAAAAGTTGTCCATCCAGGAGATCTTGTTGAAGCCGTGACTAAGAGTCTTCAGGTGCTCTTGCACCGTGGAGTTCCAATACTCAATGGGCTCGTAAATATAAAACCCGATCACAGGGCTATAGTTGCTAAAGTATTTCTGCTGGGTTAGAGCATACGAGACACTCGGAGAGTTACTTGCCAGCAGGTTAACAATATTTGATCCATCGCTAATTTGTAAACATCCCATGAATGAGAAAGAGGCGTAGATGAGATAGAGAATGACCACAAAGGGTTTCACATAAGTATTGGTTATCCACTCTGTGTAGTGCTCCCGCAGGAAGTGCTGGATGAAGTGATTCTGGTAGGGTACACTGTCGTGGTGTGTGGACAGGTCATGGCCGTCACTCATCATAGTTTTAAACCACGTGGGCTGGCGGTCCAGATACTCCACTGAGGGGATTTTACAACAGAAAACACTGTGGTAGCGGTTCTGCTCCAGCTGTCCAGCGAACACCAGGCAGGAGCCATAGAACGAGAAAACGTAGAAGTAGTTGACCAGTATGGCTACGCACATGCTCTGACAGAAAATTTTCACAGACTCGATGTTGGTAAAAGGGCTAGCTCCCATGCCAAAGGTGATGATGTAGAGTGAGCTTGTCATGGTGTAGCACACCATCACATCAGCAAAAGCGTCTGCCACACGTTCCTTGAAGGGGAGGTTTTCCCTCGTTCTCCTCCAGCCTGCTAGCAGCTCGAACACTCCTTTGGTTCCATGGCCTGGAAGAAGCAAGAGAGAGATGTGTTAACATTTTGTACGTTAGAAAACGGCCCAGTTTGTATGATGTGATAGTTTTCATGAAGAGAACATGTTCCATGTTACTGCATAATGAATCGGACACACTGCTGATGTTGTGATTGTCTGTGGCCTTAAATGTATGTTTTTTCATAGAAGTTGAAGCAGTAAGGATTTGTGCGTCATGATTATAAAGAATTATTTCAGACACCCTTATTTCGAGAAGTCAGTGTAAGACAACAGACAATTAATGCATTTCAAAGGAGGAATCGAAAAATCTCCTGGTTACATTTGAGGTCATAGTTGAGGTCATAGAATAGATATTAAATAAATAATAAAAATAATAAAGAGTCTAGATAATGTCTGAGCGAGCCCATGTGAGAATAAATTAGGAGATTCTACTGAGGCACTCACAGTGGTTGTGTTGATGACGTTCCTGACACACATCGGAAGCAAAACTGAGAAAAACTAAAATAATACAAATATATCAGCATAAACAACAGCAACATACATAAAAGACACCAAAGAAGATGTCAATTCAAACAAAAACAACTTGATCGTTGCAGCGGAATGTAAATGTTACATCCTGCCTCCAGCACGCTGCAGAAACCCCCACAGAAAATATGAACCACATTGTGCCGACTCACAATGCTCAAGCAGGTAATCATCCTGCTCGCACTGCCCAACAGTGGTGACAATATGCTTTTTCCGAACCCTGTGCAGCAGTAATTCGGTGAGACCAACTTTGCGTCCCAGGCAGATGTGGTCAGAACGTGAAGCTGTGAAGCCTGGCTGGGTTCAACAGACCAGTAACTTTCAACTCATAGAGGCCGGTGCAGCTGTGTTTTTCCTCCTGTGAAGTCTAGCATAGAATATTACTTACTTTAAAATTCTGTTACATGTGCCAGTACCAGTGAGAAAAAGTTGGCAAAGATAAATTAAACAGAATAAATGATCGATCCTGTGATGTGTTCTGCAGCGGTGGTGCTGTCTTTGGCCCCTATGGAGTTGTGTTTTGGCCCAAACTGCAACAACTCATTTCATTTTAAATACACTCTTGATTCATGCCTCTGTCAGACTTCCTCTGCACAGCCACTGCAGCCAGGGCTCATGGGCTTCTGTATGAAAAATTAAAACAGATAGGATTGTAACACTGCCAGGGAGGGTGAACATCATGAAAGGAGAAGAAAAAAGGATTTGCAGTGGGGCAAAGTACTTCTGCAACCAGTGGCTCTTCAGGGGACCAACTTTAATAATATAATAATAATAATAATAATAATAACTTTATTTGTATAGCACTTATCTAAACTAGGTTACAAGGTGGTCACACAAAAGTCCACGGCAAAAAGAATAAAATCGATTGTAATAAAAATATTTTCTGTTCTATCCAATTTAAGAGCCAAATCACAACATAACAATGTCAAGACCTTAAGTGTATAAGTTACATTTGATTTTTATATATTTTAGGGTATTTTTAATGAACCAGCTGGTACCACAGTGTCAGCAGACGCAGCAAACATGTAAGGACATCCTTTAATTCCAAAGTACTGGCTACTAACTGGCTGCTAAACAATTTTAGTGTGACAAGAATGATTAACATACATTTGAAGAGGAGGGTGGGGGTGGTGGTCGGGGAGACTGTCTGAACACTACAATTAATTTAATGTTCCTCCACTACGTAAATATTTCAGTGAGAGTGAAAGATGGATTGGGCACTTGTTTCTCTGCGGACATCAGCTTTAAAATATTCCTTTCAGTTAGAGCACTGTAGGTGGACAGGAAAGTAAGGGGGGATTGAGAGTATTATAAATTTCCCTTTGTTTGACAGAGAGGGGGAACAAAGTTAATTAACTATAAAGGATTAGGCCAATGTAATGAGTCAGCTGGATGGCTCTTCCTGCTTTTAGTTTTATTAAGCTGTTCTGCAAGTCAGTTAGTTAGTGTCAGTTGGTTTAGAGGGTGTGGACTCAGAGGGAATCCACACCAGCAATACACCAGGGGCATATGCATGTGTTTCCCTTCACTAGTTACCAAATAGGATGTTAGGAAGCATGCTATTTTCCAGACATGATTGGAAGCGCTCACAGATTCATTAGAGTGATTGATTGCTGGCAGGTGGAGGTGGATAATGGCAATGAGCCCATCTAGTAAAGTGTCCCTGGTTCTTATCTCTGAAGAAGGATTCTGACAAATGTGTGCATTTGTTTACGTGTGTGTGCGTACATGCTGGATCCAAGCCAGGGATCCCACAGTGACCCTAACCCAGTTATAACATTTAATTCCAGATGACGATATCTTTAATTTGCCTCAATTTAAGATACCTTAAATAAAGTTTAAAGTTGTCTGAATGGTGCTGTAGATATCATGAGCTTGAATTATGACTAGTAGATATCTGAATCTGGAATATCATCATAATAAAGTGGCAGACTATAATACACACAAAAACAGCATTGTATAAGTTAGCATTTGTCTTTATATCTGATTAATAATCTAATAAGTAATTGACAGATTAATCTATTATCAAAATAATCATTACTGCTATTGATATTGAAATACTGCTGCAATATTATCTGATGTTTTCTTCTCTCACGTTTCAGTTTCTGTCAAAAAATACTGAAGCTAAATCAAAATCTGGCACTTACATCAACACTGTTTCGCTCTTGTAACTAACACTGTAGGATCCACACAAACTAAGAGATTGATTTACAAACAGGTGTTTAAAATGTCATCCAGAGGACAAAGGAAAGAGGAAAGCCTGAACAGTGCAGGAGCCTTAATGGGTAAGAGAGTCAAACGGTGGGATGGAGAGCAGCACATGGCTGGGAGCATGACTGAAGCTCAATGCTAATCATCTTTGGAAAAAAAACGACAGTTCTCTCAATGTCTGAATGCTGATAGATGCAAAACTGAACGTCTTACAGAGGCCTCTGTAACACAGCAACTGAGGCTGAGCAAGAGACTGCTGCATTCCCACCAGCCTCAATTATTGCTGTGATAAAACTAAACCAGTGTCCAACACACACACACACTACCATCTTAGAACTTTATAGCCACAACAATGAGTCTGCAGGGGAGACCAGACTCTCATTTGCTGTAGCTCTTGTCTTCTTCACCCACACACAAACACATGCATACAGATAGCAAATGAACAAGGCTGCCTCGTTTCACCTCCCTTTATTTCCTCTGACACTGCAGGTTTTGACAGCTGCAGTGAAGTAAGTCAATATCTGTGAACAGCTATGTGCAATGAATGGGAGAATTTTTGGACAATAACAACTGGCTACAGTAAAGTAAATATGAATTTGTACTTTTCAAGCTCCCTAGTTAAGCTCTTCCCTGTTGCTATGGAGGACAATGAGGTGATGCCTGCAGTATTTTCTTGCTTGTTTTTATTAGGAATTTACTATCTTAAACTAAAACCTCTTATCATTGAGTTGTACTTGTGACTTTAGTTCTCTCAAACACCATGGACAACAGGTCCTCTGCTTTGGGTGCAGCCTTCTCTCATGTTGCTTTGTTTTGTGTCTTCCCACAAGGATCAGTTGTCAGTTCCCTGTTATTCTCTATCTGCATGCTGCGCCACTCCACACTCAGACTGTCATTGTAATGTAAATGATACAGAACCAATTTATTGCTAATCTCCACTGTGAAACAGCAAATGTCAAATCATGGAGGCAATGAGTCTTTCAACTAAAATCCGCGCAGACTGAAACAAGCTACATTTGAGCAAAAAAAAATCAATCGATTGATAAATTAATTAGAGAAAAGATTAAGAGTTGGGCAGTTAGCTTAAGCCTGGATTTGCATCACATAGCCTAATCTTAAATATGTATCCATCAAATACATATTTAAGACCCTTTGGCAGGTTTTCATTGTCAAATTCAGTGACGTTTGAATGTCTGCAACTGATTCCAACCAACTTTTTTCATTTATGTTACCCAACCCGACATAAAATTTCTGTTTAAAAAAATCTATTGACATGATTGCCATTCCAAAATTACAATGTAAATTAAATGGTAAATCCACTGATGTCACATTTTTGGACATTATACCGACAGTGCTTGATTGGACAGACTCAAGAGACAAAGTAACAATAACTAGAGGGGTAGGATTTAGTGACATGGTTCAGTCCTCTGTTCTCTGTGTCTTACAGAACTGAAGAGCTGAAGGTCCATTTGAATCCCTGTAATTACTCCTTCCCCTGGTAGCTGCACTGTTAATATAAATACAGTCTAATGCCTGGGTGCTCTGTGTAAATGAAAAGGATAGGTGTTATCTCTTTTTATTCTGAGCTGAAATGTGATGCCCAGGTCACTGAAGTCTTATTTTATTTAACTGAGCATATCAGTGAAATCACAATGTGTGTGTTTCGATCTCCATTATGTGCTTAATTTGAGCCTCAGCAGGCACTTACACTTAAGACCTCTGTATTCCTCCAATCAGGATCACGGTTAACCATTCTGGCTCATCACACAGGTGGTGATGAGAAAGGAACCAATATTGCAAGGAGGTTGCTCGTTGCACAAATTCAATAAAAACAGATGAGGGGGAATGAAAGTGAGGACGAACACATGGGAAGCCAAAAAGCAATCTTCATGTCCTGGTCAATATTTGGGTGATAACGCTCCATATAAATCCCAGTTGTTGTATTTTTATAACAACCATATAGAACCTTTATACAATCTGACTGTTCATTTCAAAAGCATATTCCTGCAGTGCTGACTATGGTTGAGCCGAATACTCGTATGAAATGAGTATCCGTTTACTTAATACTTCTTAATACTGCATGTGTTGTGTTCATTGATTCACTGAAGTTTATTCACTAAAGTTTATAAACAATATTCTACCTACTCTTGTGATCAAAAATTTTATCTGAAGCTCAAGTCTAAGGCTGTTCTTTAAATAGTTTTCTAATGAACAATAAATATAGCAACTTCTGATCATCCATGTCAGGCTTAAAATAGCAATTTACGGTTTAAACCCTGCCCACTTCCGGTTCAAGTCCGTGTACGGATATGGATACAGATAATTTAGTTGTTTGAAAAGGTACAGATACAGATAATGGTATACTCGCTCATCCCTAGTGCTGCCTGTAGTTGCTGTCTCACTGCAGCTGTTAGCTCATACACATTTTTTGGTGGAGGTGAGTTTAACCCTGCTGCATGGGATTACAGACAAGTGATGAATACTGAAAGACAGCATCATCACCCAGACTGCAGGGTGAGATTAACAAACTTACTCTCAGTTGGAGTATCGTGGACTCATTCCTCCTTTGCTTCAAATTACATTAAAATATAGTTAAAACTTATTTTCTAACTACATTTGTTACTATGAGCAATGGGCTCCTACATGAAGACATACTGTTTTGAGCCATATGAGCCTTCAACACTGAACTTTCCACGTCATTTAAGTTAAACCAATGTAATGATGCATTTGTGGGTTTCAATTATTTTGTATCAAATAGAGACTTGTCACAACAGACAACAGCGATCTAAAACACCCTGTACGATTGAAATTTGTATCACAAGCAAAACAATTTATACATGTTCCTCTGCTTTTTATAATTTTTAATAATGCATGTAAATGACCTAAATAACATGTTGTTTTTCATGTTTATGCATTTTATAGATATCTTCTAAAGTCTGTGTTGATTTTGTCCCAAAAGAGCCACTGTTAAAGTCTAATGCCTTTATTTTGAAAAGGTAATGCCAGTAATCAAAAAGATGTGTGATAAAATGGAAGAGATGCCTTGCAAACAAATGAGAAATCATACTATTTGTTGGTTTAGCACCTGGCTAATAAGGTCACAACGTTTGTAGAGTTTTTTGATTCTTACTGATGTTACAACTGTAGTGTGAGTGTGCAAGATCACTGTGTGAGCTATATTCGTCGTAATGCCAGGATGCAAACAAGCAATTGTTAAATGTTAAATGTGGTTATTAATGGTTGCTTATTACCACATGCGTGTGTACAATTTTACAATGTGTGGGGAAAAGTATCCTTATACTGAGACACATCATTTCATATAAGTTAAATATGCCTACACGCAGGCCTCTATCAAGAGTCATTTTGTTAAGATAAATAGCTATATCAAGGTGATGGGGATTTCATGTTTGTATAAATAGTAATTCATGTTAAAGTCAAGCTTTATAAAGGACAATCTAAAAGACTGTAGTTGAATATTTTTCACACCTTTAAGGTACTTCATGATGATATTAAGGGAAGTAATATTTGTTTGTTTTCCTCTTAGCTCTTACGGTGTGTTCACACTGTTCACGGCATGTTTGTAGTTTTTAATAAAGTGTTATGAAACATCAGTAAAACAGAGTCACACCATCATTCAGCCGGGGTTGCTACAATCCACACATACACTGACATTCCCCCTGCAGTTCAGTGGCATCATTATCCTGCATTTTGAGCAAGAGGCTGGCAAGGTTTGAAACAGATTCTCTGGAAGTACCTCCAGGTGTGAAACAGCAAATTTACCCATTTGCATTATTAAGTTTTCTCCCTCTGCAGGAAAACATCCACAGTATGTTACTGTTGCTGCTCTGCAGTAAACTGTCTTTATGTTTTGAACATGTGCTGCTTGTGTCCTTCTGTTCATGGATTCCTCATTTCAGAAGCTTGGTTTTTATTGTTTGTAATATCTAATAAAGTTGCTTCTCTGTCTGTTGCTGAGGTGTGGTGTGCTGACTTGTGGTGTTGTTGAGTTGTGTTATTATTGTATTTAGGGGAATGACCTCCCTAGTTTTTACTTTGCTTTGTAACCCCACTCTGCTCCAAAGCCCCTGAGATCAAATGCTGTTAACAGTCGATCCAGGCTTTAGCAAAGGGGGTCATGTTTTTATGGTTTTAGCTCCAACACAGTGGAACCAACACCTCGTCAACATTAGATCAGCAGAATCAGTGACTCAATTCAAAAAAGCGCTTCATCTGTGTAGATTGGCATTTTTATAGTTTTTCTAACATTATTATTTTAATGTTTCATGCTTGCTCTTTTATTGCATTAGGATGAGGCTTTTCTAGTATTTGCTAACTTTGCAATTATATTTTATTTTGTGAAGCACCTCTGTAGCTTAGTATTATTGTATATAATCAATTTCCCATGTTTCTTGAGAGTTAAATAAATCACTAGAGATGCTAAACTTCAATAATAAGTTAAATTAAGCGTCTGTTTCTGCTACATTGTAACATTTTGTTGCAGTTGTGATATTTTGGGTTTGGACTGAATTCTGACGAATAAACAGAAGATTTGACAGTAACACTTTGAGTGCAGATGTCAGACCACACAGAGCACAGGGAACATTTCTCATTACAAAATCAACACCTCTCTGATTCAAAATTTTCCTCAGGTGATGAATATTTTACATAACTGTCGCTGAAAACCTGCAGCAATCTACGTGACTCTGAAACAACATAAGAGAAAAACATCGCTGTCACAATCTCACCTTTGATGTGACACAACTTCACTAGCAGTTTAGTGACATGCAGCGAAAACACAAATACCACAACAGACCAAAATATGCAGCAACAAAGGATGAGGCATGGTTAACTAAAGTTCTCTGTCGGCCATTTAAAATTCAAGACCTCACGACTCACTGATGTGTATTAAGTGCTGTTTAGAGGGGTCCTCTCAAAACCTGCCACCTCCTGCTGACTGTTCCTCTAAAAATGGATTAGCCTCCACAACACCTGCTCACTGACTTTCATCAGTAACAGTGATGCTGATATTCTACCTGGTCAATATTCACACACTGACACGAATACCAAATATAATGATACGGTGACATGTTGGAGGAGGTGATGGCTTTTTCTAAATATCTTTTTAAACAATCCAAAATATATTGATTATAAAATTCATCTTAGGTGAAAAACAAAAAATGTATAATTCTAGACTGTAACCAGGTCAACCAGCTACGAGATGAATTGGCTTTTAAACATTTGATTCAGAGGAAAACTAAATGTTGGAAAAAAGAAAAAATGCAAAGGTACAAGACTATATGCATACTTATTTTAAACGTGAAGGAGCTACCCATCACGAATTATCCCTTTAAAACGACTTACAGTGCGCTTCTGTAATGGAAAATGTACTTAATAACTTAGTTTATGCTTACAGCAGACATTTCCATCTAGGGTACAGCTCGACATAAACTTTATGCAAAGCATGTACATCCACTGTCTAGCATGTGTCTAAACATGTATTGCAGAAGTTGATCCTGAGGTCACCTGAATCAATAGTGACCTTTTGCTGTACTCTGGTTGAATTCTGTTTATCTACTCACCTGACTGCCAAACATCCTTACCACAGATAATATTATTTCCTCTCCAACACAGAAATTATGCAATCTATAAGTCACATGTAACCCCCCCCCTCCATGTGTTTATGAGGACACAAATCAAGTCACCATAAGCTAATGTAAATTTTAAGATGAAGGTCAGGGCGTATCACAAACAGAGCCACTTAAATATGAGCACAGACACTTCACTTTTTCCTTACACTCGCAACATCCACATTGCCTGTTGCCTCCCTTTCTGCAGAAAGCTTTTACAAATAAACTTACAAAGACAACTTGTCTCAGAACCTGGTGTATTGACCAATTTCCACCACAGGTCCTTAATTTAACCTTGCTGTGGTGATTTTCAACCTTTGGAATATTTTCCTCATATCTTAAAACCCCAGTATGTCAGAAAGAGAAATCACGTTTGCTCTGTGATTATCTTAAATGTAACGCTGAACAATCTGATTGTAGCCGATGCGATTTTTGCGGTTGTGGTAAACATTTCCTTGGCAACAGTGCAGTCCACCAATCAGAGGCATCGCTTTTACCCCGGTGGACTGTGGGTAATAAAATGTGTTTTTCTTCAAACAAAGCTCATGTAATACTGACTTGTGGCTTCTACCAAATCATATAACATCGTTTCACAATCTCGTAGCGTGTGGTTAGTCTACACTGGATGGTTACAATATCATGAATGTTTATCAAAATCTGTATTCAGAAATTGAATGGGATTTTTACTTCTGCAAGCAAGCTGTTGATCTTTATACATCCTTTTGGAGATGTATATAATGATTCAATCCATAGTTAACATTTTGGGCAAATATCTAATACCATATGAGTTTTGTCATCACTATAAATGGACAAGTGTTCTAGGTTCTAGCTTTATGTGTGGCAGCTACAGCCCCTCTATTGGTCTGTCAAGTATAACAATTTCTCTTTCAAAGCCTAAACATGAAAGCGCTGGTCCCCTGTGATGCAGATCTGAGACCACTGTGGCCGATTGGTCTCAGATCCATTGTGTCCATTACGCCCCTGTCACACATTAGTGAATAATTATACAGCTGCCTGATTAATGTCATTTAATATGTCACACTTGGAGGCATCTGATCGGATACTTGTGGTGTTGATGCGATTTCTCTAACATTTTCTTGCATACTAACAATTAGACTTTAATACTTTATGCTACGGTTGAAAATGAAATGCATTAGCAACATTAGCTCAATGCTGCATCCAGGTATGTACTCAAGTAATTTTCCATGCTGCATACAGTATGTGACATGTGCTTCCTATTGGATTTACTGTGTGTGTGTGTGTGTGTGTGTGTGTGTGTGTGTGTGTGTGTGTGTGTGTGTGTGTGTGTGTAGGTCAGCTGTTTCTTGACCGGAAACTGACAGCAATGTGAAGATCAATACTTAGGAGGAGCCACATATGAGCCATGTACTGTACACACACACACACACACACACACACACACACACACACACACACACACAGTCATGTCTCCTTTTGAGGATTACGTTTGCTTACATTGATTTCCTGGAGACTCACTCTAACCTTAACCATATTGTCTAACTCTAAACCTAACCTAAAACATGTCTTCATCTTAAAATTTACATTAGCTTATGGTGACTTGATTTGTGTCCTCGTAAGGAAGACAAGTCCCCATAACATGCGTGTGTAAACAGATGTAGGTCCCGACAACACGAGTAATACCTAAATCTCACACACACACACACACACACACACACATACACACTTAAGCTGTCACACACGTACATGGATTCCATTGATTCCTTTCTTTCAGTTACCTCAAAACTGGACCAACACAGTTCTTTACTGTTATGGCAAATATCATTAATCCCAAAAGAACTGATTATGAGTCCTCTCCCCATAATCATTAGGTATGAAGTATGAAGTATGGGAGTAAACCTTCAGACAAGCACACACTGAAACACCATGGTTCAGTCAACTACATCAAGGTTGGTGGCAGTAATGTGGCAGTGGGGAATACAAATGACTCGCCTGTGATGCAAACGGGCTGACAAATGACGCTGTAAACAGATTATCATGTGTTACTCGGCTTGTTTGTGTAGCTGCTGCTGGAGCCAGAGCTTGAGCAGCAGATACTGCACTTTGTTTGATGACATCTGCTGAGAATTTGTGTCCAACAGAAGTTGGGGAATATAGTGCTATCAAAGTAAACTTCAAAAGGTCCTGCATAATGCATATTTTATTGTAATTGCAAATGCAAAAATAATGTTGACCAATATAGGTATTGTGATTTTTATTCTTAATATAATTCTTTTGACCAAAGTCAGGATGTCAATCATTTGGGCATACACACACACACACATACTGACTCTGCTGCTCACTTCTCTCTCTCACAAACACACGCACACAAACACTGACACAGCAGACATCTCAGACCTGCTACAGTTTAAACATTATCACAATATCAACACTGATCACCTCACGAGAATCAATACCTTTCTTAAATAAGTCAGATTATTAACATGGTAACACAAATAAGATGAGTTATGTGTGACTGTGACTGTGGAGGGATGTAGCAGTCACATCTGATTTAATTCAACTTAACCTTTTCCTCCCTGATACTACGCTCAGTTTTACCTGCAAGAAGCAGAGTTTCTTTGTACTATAAATACAGCAAAGTTCACATTTCACAGTCTTCAATTAAAGAGTGGACACAGACTAGTGAACACTGATTATATAATTATGAATTGACAAGGGAAGACATGTTTGGAAAAGCTGAATACAATTTGAACATGACACTAGGAATAAAGTCAGAAATAATTCTAGTGCCCATCAAAAAATCTGTCTTCCTGTTGCCCACAGCAACATTCAGTGTCTGATGGAAACATCAGGGATATTCTGATCACTTTCTTTTCAGAAACATTGCATTTTTACCATTTGGCACTAAATGTCGTTATGGAGCTATATTAATTAATGTACCTGGTTTATTACTCCTCCCTGATGCACTAAATAACGACGGTGAAGCTGTCATACCTCCTTCCTCCCAGAGCCACTCACTGCAATAACCCTGGATCGATCATCACTCTCCCAGTGCTGCTTTGTGAAACAGGCAGGAATTCCCGGAGGGCTTTCTCACCGTCAGCAGTGATGGTCACTGTGCATGAATGTTGAGTGTCACCGTCTATTTTGCCCTCACAGGTTTAAAAAAATGTCAGTGTGTAAAAAATATCGATGTTCAGAAAGACGTACGGGAGCATCACAGGTTCAGATTGATGAGGCAGAGAGTTTGCCGTTGATGACCCTTCCTCCAATAACAACCAAACCCACGCCAGAGATTTAACCTGAAAATTATTATTAATTGAAGTCAACAAAGAGCTATATATTTTTCATGTTAACTGCCATTTGGATAAATATACCAATCAATTTTCCAGGCTGATTGACAAATTGGAATATGTGAACAGAAAAGTACAACTTATAGAAATAGTATCGGAATACTTATAGAGAAGTATTCTCTACTTTAATAAAAGAGACAAGAAGGGCCATAAATCATCAGTGAGCAGATGATAGTTGCTAAAAATTTGATGGAGCGCCTCAGGCAAAAACAGTTCGGGGAACTGGGGAAATAAAAAACTAATATCCATGTATCACAGCTCAAATCTAGAGCTACTGAATATACTCAGAAAGTTTTATTCATATCGCTTTATACCCGATAGTGCTTTCTAACTTAATCACCTGATTTACCTACCACCAAATATCGTGATTACTCTTTATTAAGTTTATGAAGACAAGCAAAGTTTCACAGCAAAAATAATGGCCTTGATGTTATTTTTTTTGTTTTTGTTTCCACATGTAACACCATAACATATAATGTAAACGGATGAGGTTTGGCTGGGGCCAATATCAGCTTATTGAAGAAATATCACTGTTGTATGTGTTGGAAAATATATAACAAAAAGAAGCGGCACAGAATAATGAACAAGGAATATGCAAGGCCACAAAATTTGTTTTTTTTTTACCTTTTGATCTTATCCTATGGTCTTCTTCGGCATTGGAACTCATAGCTACGTTAAATAAATGGATCTTATGTTCAGAATATATATGTACGACGTGAGGCCCTAAGGTTGTAAAAGGAATCTCCACACTCACATCACCACTATCTTAGGTGGTGATATCAGTTTACATCCACATAACCTTGATACTGCTGTGAGCACAGTTGACTGATGAAGGCGTTTGCAGTTTGACTTTCTGCCGAAAATAAAACACAAACACCGGCACACACTTCGTGCAAGGCAGCCATTCAAGGCAATTTATGTTCTCACTGCGACTCAAATATGGCTAGGGTGAAAAAAAAGATTACACCTCTGCACTATAGAGTTCCATCATGCCCCTGTAGGATGAACAATAGCTGCATGCTGCGTTGAGTAAATAAAATTGAGTTTGGGAAGGTCAATATACCTGAGTTTATTTGGGCCTGTCAGAGACTGGCAGAGGCATCACTTCCTCTGTGAAGACACAGCATGTATGTTTCATGAGCCCTCCTCTGCTTTCTTTCCTCTCCTCCTCTGCCTGCCTGTTTTCGCACTTCTAACAGCCGTCACATATCCAGAGAGAGAACAAAGTGACAAGCTCAGCTCAGCAGTAATTGGCCGGCTCGAAGATGACACGGCAGATAGACGCAGGGGAGAAAGGCAGGAGAGGAAGCTGCTCCATATTAAACAAAGGTCCGCCGACACGTGATGGTACCTGCTCCGTGCCGGGTTTCCTTCCGCTACATGATTCAAAGGCCAGAGATGACATCAGCTGGAATGTTCAGAGAGAATAATGGATTAGTTCTACTACAATGGGAGAGATAAATGGAAACCATAACGCAGCTTTACATTTGACAAGCCAAATCAAGTTTGGAGAGAGGAAAATTCTCTCTTGAATATTGGATACCATCAAACTTTGTCACAACTTTGAAAAGATCATTTTGTTTGTTGTTACGTGGTTACGTTGTTACATTGAAGTGACAGCTCCATGGTCATGTGCCTCGTATGGCTGACAGTCAAACCTCAGTTCTGTAGCAATCACAATGCGTCTGTAGCGCCACCAACTGTTGACCAAATGTCTACTCAGATTCAGAGTCCTATAGTCTTATTCTCTGATCAGATCATTTTTGATTTAAAATGTAATTTTCCACGTTCACACTAATTTAGACTGGGTTTCAGCTTATCTTACTGGGAGAAGCTGCCCTGTTTCTTGTGGAGACGTTTTGTCTGACTCCTCTCAAATGCCATGTGGTGACCCACACAGTTCCGTTCTGGAGCTCCAGTTATTCTCACTGTATTTGCTGCCCTTGAGATCATGAGAAATCATGAATGTTTATTTTCTTTTCGCAGATGAAATCCAACTAAAATTCTCTATCAATCCTGGACAGACATTTAGGTTGTCTAAGCTTCAGCTATCAGAGATTGGACCACTGCAAACTCTAAACACAGAAAGGATGATCTGATTGTTAAGTCGTCCCTCCAATCAAACAAAGTTTACGGTTTCTTTCCTCAGCCTCCCGCTCGTCTACCTAATTTAGGGGTTATATTATACACACACATAAAGCAGCTATCTAAATCTTGTTTCTTCTATCTTAGGAGTATTATATATATATTAGTAAATTCAAAATAGCAAATCAGAGATGCTATTTCACGATTTTGTTTCCTCCCCTATTCACTACTGCGGTGCTCTTTACTCTTAAAGCAAATCAGCCCTCAGTCATCTACAAGCAATCCAAAATGCCTTAACTGCCAAAACACTACACCTCACACATATGTGCCATTTATGTCAGAGTTTAACTTCCAACCTGTCAGACAGAACAGTTTTTCTGCTTTAAATGCCCACAGAGACACACCTATTGGGCGGTGAGCTGTCTCTCAGACGTGGCCTTCATCTGGCCACTTCACACCACAGGCCTGACAGATGGAGAGCTTTAGGGATGGATGGTTTTGGTTGTGCTACACCTTTTTCTACTTCAACGTGATGGAGCCAAGTTTACTGCAGGGACCAATACATATTTTTGTGATCTGTGCTTCTGAAATACACTTTCATGTGTTTGTGTGTAATACGTATGGGGAGGTATGTCCCTTCTTAAAGTAAAATAAAATACAGCAAAATATTGTAGCAAATACAATATAATATATATTTATAAAGGCATAATCATGAAATAATATGAACATTATTTGCATTACTCATTTCTTATAGTGCCTGATGCACTTTAATGGAGTAGGTTAAGTGTCTTGAAAATTGAGCTCTAAGCCTTGCTCTTTTCACACACTTAGTCTAAAAGCCAGCTTTAAATAGGTGTTCACGTCGCTGACAACATACTTCACCTAGTCCCTTAATACCACCTTTCTGGTTATGAAGATACAGCTAAATCTCTAAATCTCTCACACTTAGCCCCCACAGCACTAAAAGGAGAATCCTAAAATAAAACTGGCTCATGTTGTGGTATCGTAACTGTTCATGCTTTGAGCAGACATTGAAACTGCCCAATCCACAAATTCATTACATTCAGCTTAAATGCAGTCTGAGAAAACAGCGGCACAATTGAAGACTCTGCCCACATCAGTTGCAACAAACAAACATTGCTACAAGCACTGTTTTTTTAGCGCTTTTGCTGTAGTATTAAAAAGAACCCGTGGCCAAGAACAATGAAATGTCCATTTGTATCTACATGGAAAACCTGCACCATCAGTATAATTTCAGATTCTGTGCTAATAACAGTTCTATACATAGGGTTTTTAAATAGTACAGTGTGATCCCAAGTGTTTCTGTTGTCTCCACAGAGGAGATGAAGGGCACAAGAACAAACTAAGAAGCCATGGGACTATATTCAGATCAGATAATTAGGTCCATGGTGTATATCAGCGCCATAAATGAATCATGGGACTGTGCAGACTGAGGCTCAGAAGTGTCTGGGTACCTCAGCTTCAGCAAAGATGTTTGTTAGCATGCTGGCCAGCAGCTGCTGCAGGCTAACTCATTCGCTGAAAATAACATTGCAGAGTTGTATTAGTATTTTGATATTTGTGAGCTCTCTACTAAAGTATAACTTAACAATGCTCCACATTGCACTTTTAATGCAGACGACAGACTGATCGTCAGATGTTCCCCTTCACACATCACACAAAGCCAAAGATTAAGGTTTTATTCTCGGTATATCACGACTTTGCTCACATAAATATCCAACTTTTTTCTCTTACTATTATGACTTTATCTTTGTTATTTTGTGACTTTACACGTGACTTTGACCTCTGAATATTATAATTTATGACTAATTTATGATTTAATTATCTTAATATTACAACTTAATCAAATCCTATTCTCAGTTGTTTTTTCCGTGTGGCCCTATAACTCCATTCGAATGAATTTCCTGACAGCCTGGACTTGAAAAGGCTGCAGTAACACAATAACATCATCCTGGGTTCAAACCACATTAAAGCCAGGATGTTAAAAGGTACTCAAACATTGCTAACTGATGATGACAACTGCCCAGACTCTGAAATAATCCAGTCAGTAATTCAAACTACAAGTTGCTATTTGAATTAAAACGTCCAGAGAGAGCTTGGAACAGTGATGATCTCTCAACAGGGGGCGCCTCACTGACAGATCGGGCATCAGTATCCATTTCTGTCCTCAGAGTCTGCCCTGATGTGGCGGTGATAAAGTGATAGGGATGTGTCTCAGTCGGGACCTCCCAAGAGGAAGGTGGACATCTGTTGCCTCTAAGGTCCTGTCACATGAGATTACAGACTTAATCAAGTCCTCGCCATCTCTTTGCCCTTCTCCACCTCCTCCTTCTGGATGTGACGTTCTGCCTCTACCTCTGTTCCCTCGCCCTCCTCTTTTTTCTATCCATCACATGCAGTTTTTTTTCTTTGCTCTTTTCTCCTTGACTTTCCTTCTTATCCTCTCTTAGCACGGCACCTTTATCGCCCTCTCCTCTCCTCTCCTCTCCTCTCATCCCCTCTGCTGCCTTTATAGGTCACAGGGAGTGGATCCAGCCTCCTGCTTCTGAGCGTTACTTAAACTTCCCTTATGTCTGCTGGCCTGCAGCAGAGCCATACAAGAGCCCAGGGGATCCAGTGACCTTAGGAATGCACTGGAAGGAGAGTGCAAATATAGTATAACTGAAGACATGAAGAGATAACAATAAATGCAGAGAATGATAGGAAAAAAATTATATATTACACTGCCCTGCACTTTGAATTTATATTGTGTTATTAAAGCTGCAGTAGGTGGGATCGCTACAAATATAGTTGATTGTTAAGTCTCATCCCCAGGACGTTCAATACTGACGTTTTTAGCACAGAGGCATTCAGCCAATGTTGGAATAGCAACCTTTCCTTAAGGATTTACTGCCATTGATTCAGGACAGGCTTTTCCTTGAAGGGACGTTGGACGCAGCTCTCCCTGAACTGCCCAGTGATTGGTCAACGTCTCTTGGCTCGGGCCACAGGGCAAGATTAGCTCAAGGATGGAAACGGAGCCTTGACAAAGTGCAGAAGTCTAGTTTTCTCTCAGATTACTTGATTTACATTATACTGATCTGGTTATAATGAAATTGTTGCTCAATAACAATCGAAATATGTTGTCTCCTCCAGCTTAAAATGAATAATGGTGATACACAAACTCTCCCATTGAGAGTAAATGGTATTTGCCAAAACATTTGGCGGCTGTGGCTGAGGGGTCCTCCAATCTGAAGGTTGGCAGTTCGATCCCCAGTCTTCCCCATCTGCATGCCAAAGTGTCTTGGGCAAGATGCTGAACCCTGAATTGCCCCCCATAGAACAACAAAGTGCTGCTAATAGATGCACTGTATGAATGTGTGTGTGATTGGGTAAATGTAAAACTGTACTGTAAAGCGCTTTGAGTGGTCATCAAGACTAGAAAAGCGCTATATAAATACAAAACCATTTACCATCTCTTAATGTGTCGATAATTTATCTGTGATTTCATCATATGGGGCAAATATTGGGGTTGGTGGTTAAGTTGTTTCAGCTTTTTTTTGTCAAAATCCATTTGTTGTTCATGTTGAAAATGTGTGACTTTTGATCGCATGACCTTGAATTTTGAGACAATTTGAGCAATTATATAAGTTCTGGAAGGAACCACATTTAAATATGTGCAATATACTGCACAGCCAACCTAATAGAGTCAAAGAAACTTCCATCTCCTTTGTTAGAGGGGATGGCGGAGGACTTCATGACATGGCCTCTGTATTTCTAAGATTGTGCATAGAGCCCTGATGCCATCGGAGACTTTGGAACATACTGTCCATTACATCATTCTGTACAGACTTTGGATCCTCAAAAAACACTTTTTCCTCTCTGTAACACCACAGGGATTATTCAAAGGCCAGATTTGCATCCACTGCAAATATATTCTACCTTTACAGATCATGGTTCACTGACATCACCTAAATATGACTAACAAATTTCAAATATGAAATCTATCTTTTTTTGTATGTGTCTTCATAATTGGATTATCAGGCTGTCTGGGATTCTGAGTTGTGTGTTGCTTCTCATTGGTTGAGAAGATAATATCACCTGAGGCTTAGTGCAATAATGAAAAACCTGCACAACAACTGAGGGACCGTATCCTCCATGCAAAGGTTATACACACACAAACATGTAAAACTGCTTAAGAAAAAATGTGCTGCACAACCTCGTCTGCTAAGACACACACATGGAAACACACATGCCACATACCAACAACAATGAACGTTCGGGGCCCCCACGAAAGAAAAGCCCAACACAATTCTGCTAATCCCTTCCCCAATCAACTGTCTGTGAGTGTCAAACCCCGATAAGCCCTTTAACTATCCACAGGCACACACTCATACACACACAGATACAAGACACACAGTCTGTCTCAGTCACGCTGCACGCTCCCACTCACCCATGGCAAAGAACGGGATCCCCAGCAGCGTAGAGTTGAACTTCCCGTCTGATATAAAGAAGATCCCTGCGGCCGTCACGTTGGCGATGCAGATGGTCAGTACGCCGAGGAGGCCCAGGAACGGCTTCCCCCTCAGGCAGTCCCTCATGGAGCTGGAGATGGTGGCGGCCAGGAGCACCAACACCAGGCTGACCAGCACCTCCCCCTTTGCCAGCACGCCCGTCTGGTGGAAGTCCCGCCACAGGCTGAAGGAGGTGAGCGACTGGATGTGGAGTTGGTCGGAAGCGTGGGGAGCCTCGGCCGTGGACAGCCGGCTGACCAAGGCACCAAACTCATTCTCCCAGCGCTCGGCAATGGCATCCTGCACCACAGGTCCGTGGTTGCGGAGGTAGTAGGTGATTTGAACTGCACGGGCAAACTTGACCTGCTGGTCCCGGCTGTTGGGTGAATAGGACACGCCACCCAGCTGGTGGCCGATGAAGGACACACGGCCATCCTGCAGGGATGTAGAGATCTGACATTAGCTCTGATGAAACAATACTGATAAAAAAACATTATTATAGCTTTTTATTCTAATACTATACTATACTATGGCCCCTGTGACGTAAACACAGTTATGTTGCTGATGATAACAGGGAGCAAACACCTACAGAGAGCAGTGCAGAGGTACTGTAGATCTCTAACTTATTTGCTTTCATGTTGACTCACCAAGTTGAACTCCTAATCTAGCTGTGGACAAAGCAGGTGATAAATAGCACAGGTTGATGTGGAGCACCATAGCAAGTCTTAAATCAAAAGTAAATCCAGAAATCCCTGTCTGTGTGTCTGCTGAACATACATAGCCATTCAGGTCATCAGCTTCACAGTTTGAATATGTGCTGTCAAGGACCCAAGGAAGTGCAGTGTTGAATTAGGTGTGATTTAGACACATGATAAGTTCAATAATAATAAAATATCTAAATAAACAGACGACCAGCGCTCTATAGCAGACTCATCTACGCAAGTGACAATGTCAATCACAACAACAGAAAATATAAATTATATACATTTAATTTCCTTTGTACATATAGTTACTAATATTCACCCACATGTGTCTGGAGATATATATTTTAAGAGGATAAGTACTCTGCTTATTAACATATGTGATGATTATACAAAAACGTACTCCACTCTGAAATAAATCAATACAAAATGACTGCAGTTACTTTTCCTTTAAACGCAACACAACATATACGAAGTATATGGGTAGGATAAAAATGTGTACATTGATAAAATGTAAATTGACTTTGTGTTTCTTATATTGAAGTTAAAGGTTAAACAGTAAAATATCAAGCCTTAATTACATTTCTTTGTCATGCAGGTTTCAAAATCTATATATACAAATACTGAATATGACATCAAACTACTTCAAAGGCTGGTACTGCTAGCTAGTTATCCACTGCAGTACACTTGATCCTGATTCATGGAGTTTTACGTTCGGTTATCAGTGGTAAAGATTTGTTAACTCATATACAATCTATGTGCAGCATTATTTCTTCATTGTGATGCATTTTCACCCTGTCACACATGGCGCCCAGCAAGGTGACACACATTCAAAACTCCACTTGATCATTATGCAATCATTAACACACACACATGCACATTCACACACGCACAACATTGTAATGTGAATTAGAACCCCTACATGACACTGTTTTGTTGTAACGATGTCAACTTTAATTTGCAGCTTATTGCAGATATAATCTTATGAACATAATAATCCAGCCACAGTTTGCTGTTTCACAGCAGGGAGCTCGATATACATCTCATGCTTCTGGATAAATAAATCCCTGTGATTGTTTGCTTTAGTTTCTGGAGGTAATTTACTACAACGACCTAAAAATGGATGCATTATTCTGCTCTGGCATGATGTGGGCAGCAGGATGAATCAGTTACTGGTGGACACTGCACCTTCAAGGTACATTACTGTTCCCATCAATAGGTCTACAGCCAGGTTTCCTGTTGTAGTCTGAAAACGTACAACTGACTACCTCTGATATATTACATTACATATAAAATGATAGTTGTGCTTCATTATTACTCTCAATAAATCCCAGTCAGTGCTTCAAATGTGTTGTATCATGATAGTCCACAAGTGTGTGTATGAATTGTAATCAATCCTTAATTGTGAAGGGAACTCAGAAAACTTTAGCTCTCATTTCAATTATGTAATTGCACAAAGCTGCAATTTATCACCACAATGACTATCCATCCTCCAGCATTTCAAATGAACCTCAATACTCACAACAAGCTAATGTAGAAACGTTTGTATCCAACACTGAGCCATTGCATGCTTTGAGTGTGTACAAAGGGCGGGAACACATATATACATGTAACCAGCTGTAACATAGTGAATAATGCAACATTATGAGGGCAACAATATCCAAATCATCTGGAAAATGTCTGTTCAGTTCAGATTTTGAAAGTGCTTGAGGTTTGTTCTCTCCTCTTGTTCATCTTCGTGACTACCGCTGTGTGTGTGTTAGAGAAAGAGTGACAGAGTGGGAGTAGGTGGGGATTTGCCATCTCACAAAAGCGTGTGTCTGTGTGCGTGTGTGCGTGTGTGTGTGTGTGTGTGTGTGTGTGTGTCTCTCAGTGCGATGTCTGTGAGGAGCTGAAGGATATGTGAAAAGGGGGGGATGTGACATCTCTTGAGCTTCCTGACAAAAGATGGATGTGACTGGTGGGAGAGGTACTTCAAGGCTTTTCTAACAAATTAAAGAAACAAATCAAGGGCAACCTAATTGATATTTTTGTTTATTAACAGCCTTTTGTTAAAGGAGCTCCTCAATCCTGCAGGTCAAATGCTGAGTTCCAGACAACTTGGATGTCGGCTGTTCCGATGTTCCAACACATGGTGATGGCAAGGCTTTGAACAAAAAACAAACATGGCTGACCCTGAGAAGCTGATTTTTATTTGGCTCATGATGAGACAATTCAACCGTATGCAACATGCCCACAATTGCAATGTTAACATGCCACTGTTCAGCAGGTTTGTTTGCCACAATCAGAATTGTAATGTAGCATGTTAGCTTGCTTTTATTTGCTCACTAGAATGGCCCTCAGTGGAGTACATACCTCCGCCAAGCTGTGAAAGTCTACATAAATTTAAACATGCAGCACTTCATTGCATACACTCCTAGATATCGGCCCCCTAAGTATAGTTGATGTTTGCAAGCGACTGCATCACGGACGTTATTGTTCACGGTATTGTACTTGCTTAGGTACTACACATGTTACTGGAGGCTAACCACAGAACTCGGACTAAAGATTGTAGAGCACTCCGCCCAATAATCTTTGATTCAGACCGATCTTTCTGCCATTTCCGGACAAAATGGTCACTGATCTCTCGTCATGTTTTGACCAGGCGATTTGTCGCTGCATGTTGTCATTAACACATCATACAAATGTTGGTAACTCTGGACCTGGTCACACAGCTTGTCTTCAAAACTGTGCACCATTTCTCTCACTGATCCTGTCAAGGACTTGCGTCTGCCCTTTATGTGGGTAATGTAATGCATCTTGCGTGCCCATCGTATTAATTCCTGAGGACAAGCACAACCTACACACCGAGTGCATGCAAGATACAGGAAGCAGTCATCTTTTGTTTTTTCATAAAAACCTCTGGATTTTTTCTGATATTGTGAAAGTGCGTGAAAGAACATTCCTGAATCCCTTCCCTTTTAAATTTAATTAGCAAAACATATACAGTAAAACTGAAACTGAAGGAATATAAGTACAAGAAGAGTTCAATTTATGACCTACCGATGAACAAAGAAAATTTGTTCATGTGAATATCCTATTATTGATTTCAACAATATCACCCAGACCTGCTATCTATTAAAGCACTTAGAAAAGGAATTACTTAATTGGGGCTTTTAATCTAGTTTGATGAGACATCTGAGGACACTATTGATTGTTTCTTATTGCAGAGTTCCCAAACACACCCTGGGGCAAGCCAGTTATTGACACACACACACACATATGTAACCTCATCAGCCAATTCTCGTGCCTTGTCTCCCCTCCCATCCTCAGACCACATCAGCTCTCCTCCGGGATTTAAAGTGCCATGGATCATGTCCTCTGCATATCAGCGGTTTTCCTGCAGCTTTACACCACTGCTGCTTTCACCTCCAGTTTTATGATTTATTAAATATAATGGGGGGTGTAAAACAAACATTGACCTTAGCTTGACATTGCCACGCAGCATACAGTATAACCCTAACTATTAAATAACTTAATTCAATCCAGCACTCTATTTCACAGTCCTCTCATGAATGTATCCAGGATCTTGCGCTTGTCAGACACATTATTATTGGTGTTGTGATAAATGTAATTCAGAAATGGCACACGTGTTTTTAAATAAATCCATTTTGACTACCAGACCACTCACTGTGGAGGCCCAGGCCTGTGGAGGCCCAGTATCTACGTCAAGATAACAACTTAATTATCTCATTATCATGACATCGCAAATACGCTTGAATGCTGGTAGTGTGCTGCAGTGATTTTAAATGTAGCTGCTAACTTGTAATGCTGACCAAACATAAACCTGCATATGGCTGCCATTGTTGTTATTGTGTCTGACACATGCTCATCACACAAAGCAACAGTAACGGTGGTGGGCATTCACAAAGTAAACTGTAATGTCATTGTTTCCCAAATGCTCCGTTTTTTACCATGTACACACTGATAAACAGAGTTTTTGAAAAACAGTATAATAGAAAAACTCATAACATTTTTCACTGATAAATCAATTTGACGTGTTAAAATGAAAAGTTAGTTACTATTGTGTGAGGAGGCTGAGGTACTTCAAAAGGTCATAGTTCCTAAAATACCAAAACAAATCTAATGGATTATTTTGGGATGTGGCGCCCCTTAAAGGTAATGAGTTTGTCTGTGGCTAAAGTTGTTACAAATGATGGTTTGGTTTGGATGAAGGCAAAAAAACGACTTTATGATACAAGACGACTACATGCTCATCTGTGGGAGGACGCCTAAGTACTTGGAGGAAACCGACGCAAACACTCGGCAAACCCGCAAACTCCACACAGAAAACCTCCTGCCAAAGCAGGATTCAAACCAAGACTTTTGATGCTGTGTGTCTCCAACTGACCTAAATCTCATCTGCATGTGTTTGGACTGTGTAAAAAAGTACACACTCTGAACATTCGGAAAAACCCTGGCCGCAACAGGAATCTTATTGTTGTGAGGCGACTGTGCTAACCATTGAACCACTGTAGTCTGTATGTCCTGATTGGCTATAGTTAATTCATTGACCTCTTATTTGCTGTATGTTTTTTATAGCATTCTCTAATCTATTTGTATTCTTGCGACACCTGACAGCTTTAGAAGATTACACAACTGAAAATACAACAGACAGGGCGAAACAAAGCATATATATTTTAAGAATTTTCTCCTGGGAACATAGCTGAAGTTCAGCTCAGCAAAAAGTAGGACTTTCTTTTTCTTTTTTTACAAATACTATGTCTGTAAAGCAAGCACAGAAATAAACCCTGGTTGTGACTTCAAAGAGCAGGATGAGGTATAAGAAGTCAGGCAAATGAATTAGTCCAGACAGCTTGTCGGACAGGCCGACAGAGAGGAAGAGGATTCAGGAACACGGAGAGTGCAGCAAGCCTGATACAGAGTGAGGAGAGCTGGAGAGGAAAGAGGTCACAGCAGCCTTCAAGGGAGAATTAAACATCCTTCATGTTGCAGAGAACCTGCTGCTAATGTGCAAATGTCTGTGCCTGTATGCATACATTTTGTGTAATGAGAAAGAAAACTTCTACATTGTTTTCCATCAAGTAGGCTCAAGTTAGCAGGGGTAAAGAACGACTGGACTACAGGATACAAGTGACACATTTCTTGGATGAGAGGATTTGACTGTAGAATAATAATGTGCTGACAGTCAGTCACATCACAAGAAAGAAATCTGTTTCTAACTCTTTTAGCTCATTTGAAGGCAGCAGAATCAAGTTTCGTACACAGCTTTGACATAACATAGTTTTCATTGAGCTTGTATGTATGTTTGTCTGTTTGTCAGCAGGGTGACTCAAAAACTAGTGACCTGATTTCCATGAAACTTTCGGGGCAGATCCAGATAAACCGATGGATCCAGGCACTTTTATTTTTCACTTTCTTTAACATGGTGAGAGCGTTATGTTTGGAGGAGGGATGCAGTCTCCAAGCGCCCTGCTAGTAAACTGTTACATGGATATGGCACACTTGTTCCTGGACGGATTACATATTCATGCATCCAGTATTTAGAACATGGGAACATGGTGCTGGGAAGGGGGTGCAACATGGTTTTTAGAGGTTAAAACAAACGTATTGCAGCAGCCTGAAACAGCTTTTTCAGAGTGGTGGCAGTGAACCTAAACAACCTTCATTTACAGAAGGGACACTTAAACAAAGAGCCGAAGCTCACTATAAGGCTGCTGCAAAGCTGAGCAGAGGAGAATCCATGATGATTCTTTATTGGTTCAACAGCCCCTTTTACACATTTCACAGTGTTTTCAAAGTGTCATTTGATAGATGATTCTAAATGTAAAATATTAGTTGTATCCAGATATCAACAGATATTAAAAAGAAAGAACGCTTCTGTCACCACCAAGTTACAATGGAGCTGGTCTTCATTTGGCTAAAGCTAAAAAAACAGTGACATGTATTTCCAATGATGGCGACTTAATAGAGCAAGAAACTTCTTTTAATGTGCACGTGTGTGTGTGTGTGTGCACATAATAATGAAAGACTGTATGGACAGATTTCCACAAGCTTTGGGAGAAGATTGGACAAAGGTCAACAAAAAACTGTGGTTACAAAACAATCAAAATCTCACATCATACAGAAAACTATTCCCCATCATAAGATGAAAGTGTGAATATTTGTTTGGCTCCATAAATCCTGTGATACGCTAGCGACCTGTCCAGGGTGAACCCCCCCCCCCCTTTCAACTAATGTCAGCTTGGATTGACTCCAACTCCCCTGACGACCTTTAAAGGATGAGCGGTGTACATAATGGATGGATGGATGATGTCATATGAGAAATGACGTCAAAAAGAAATCACAATGAACTTTAAAAAATGTATCATGCATAGTTCATAAATGGACTACAGACACAACCTCAAGCTTCTATTGATCCAAAACATATTTATGATAATGTGGTAAAAATAGTGACCCCACTAATGTCCCACTGCCATTTCACAATGACATCATGATGATGTCATTTTTAAATGTGCAGAGGATATGACTCACCCCTGCGATGCTTTCCATTTGCAAATTAGACAATAAGAGGTAGAGGGACACTCAGCTGCACTGGGGCAGCAGCAGGGGTGTCAGGGTGAGAAAAGGCATTCTGTTGTATTTTGAGCTGTAATGAATCTTTACAAATCCTAAGGCCAGATAACAATGTGAGACATTTACAGGTAAAGATGAGTCATTAAGAAAGAATTATTACTGCATACTGTAAAGGACCACACTCAGGTGATCATTGAGATGGGATATGAGATGTGTATGCGATAGAGTAGTTACTCATTCTAATTGCTGGGTTCTCCAGTAGTAAAGAAAGTAATGTCCACTTTTCTCGTATATTAAATTCTCTGTCGATCATTTCTACATGTGCAGCTTTATGTGTATTATAACCCACAGCAAAGCGAAGACATAAAATTCCGATTGTCGCCAATGCCTCTGTGAAACCATGTATCTCGTAAATGTCAAGTATTTATATAGAAAAAAATAAGGCAAGAGGATGATGAATGGCCTCCGTGCTCCACTCGGACACTGATGCTGCATGGATAGACCGTACGGCTGTGCAGCTCTCAATGGAAGTTACAACCTGCCGTGCTGGAGACGGGGCCTGTCATACACTGGATATGTGCTTGTGACAGTTTGAGCCGACATTATGAGATAAAAGCAGAGTACAGTGGCATGTACCTCACAATTTAGTGTTGAAGAAGCCGATCATTAAAGTGACGTGTGTGTAACCTGTATGTTCCACATTCTGGCACAGTTGCACAGTAGAGTGGAGTCAATGCTTCTCAGTGTCTCATTTTGAATGCATCCTTCCTTCATGTAAAGCACACAGCATGTAAATAGTGTAACCTTCCCCATAGAATAACCTTCACACTGCACTTGGCTTGTGGTGTGGGGATGATACAATTTAATCTATATAAATGCAAAAACCTGGCTAATTTATTGAAATTAAACCAAACCCCAACAGATTTTCTGCAGTAAATTAGATTATAGAATCTTTTTTTTTGCTTAAATTTATCATAATAAAGTAAATGTTGACTGGATATTGAGAGACCAAAGTTACTGTGGGATGTGCAGCTATCTACACGTGAAGCGAGCCATGGTGAGCCCAGTTTCAGAACAAGCATGCAGCACGATCACTGAAAAAATGCCACACAGAGAGGGCTAGTAAAGAGACTGAAGGTCCACTGGCCCACTGATGTGGTGTCCCTCTGGGATTTGTACAGGTGCTAGCTGTAAAGAGATCTCTAGGATTTGAGTGTTCAAACCAGTCATTCAGTTGGGATTACAACTTCCCAGTATCTTGTTCAAAGCGTGGTTGTGTCTTGCTTTGGTCCACAACCCAGGCTGATAGCCTTTGTCAAGTTGATCGTCTTTTTTCCGGCAGCAGTACCACTTGGAAACACAAAGCTTTCTTTAGTTGAATTGTGTGTTTCCACTTTGAAGCCCCACACAGGCTCACTATCACCACATCAGACTAAAATCTGCAGTGCACATCTGCACAGGATTCATTTGTGTATTTGGCCACTGAATGAGCATCTGCACGCGTATTGATATGTTAGAATGCATGTGTGTGGCTAATACAGTTGCATGTGTGCGGTCAGATCCCACACGGCAACAGAGAGGAAGATAAAGGCGAGCGGGATGCCTGAGTCTAGCAGCTTCTGTAGCCTTGTCATTACAAAGCATGTGCAGGCAGGAAAAAGCCAGAGGGAGACACTGCATCAAAAAAAGAGAGGATATCCCTGTATGTGTGTGTGTGTGTGAGAGAGAGAGAGAGGGAGGGAGATAGAGAAAGTGTGTGTGGAAGAGCAGAGCACAGCAGAGGGGCTGTATGCAGCCAATCAATTCACCTGCACCAAGGAGGGAGGCTGAGAACTGCACACCGGCTGTCTGTGTGGAGGGTTCCCTCACTGCCTGCTGCATGTAGCGGTGCACAGCCCCACAGCCTGAGCCAACACTGTGTTCATTCAGAAAATTATGGCGAGCTCCAAGGGCCACCACTGCAATACACATGCTGCACGGTCACCGCCACGGTGGGTGCGGGGCAATGTGCGCGCACACACACACACACAGGCCTGGCTGTCATGCATGTAGAGAGAAGCTGCAGTGCCCAATAAAACCTCACCTTTAGTGTGGTGTTCGGGTAGCTCACGGGCACCTTGTGGAAAGTGCTGTTGGAGAGCACAGCCTGCCTGATGTCTTCGAAGATGGTGATGATATCATCCAGCAGGCAGCGCTTGTCCCGGTGGCTCAGGACGCAGAGGTGGGCGAACGTGTAATTGAACCCCTTGTAATTGACGCGTAAATCCAGCACCTGCTTGTGGACCTGCAGGACCTGGTCGGCCAGCTCCAGGATGTTTCCCCCGGACTTGGCGAGCAGGATCAGCCTGCCATATCTGCCCGGGGTGTGCAAATCCGAGTACAGCTTGTGCTTCGACTGGTCGATCGGGAACAGGCTGTTGGCGAGACTGCGCTCTATCTTGGCGAGGCTGTGCGTCGGGGCGACCAGCACCTCCAGGTCCGTCTCCGGCTTGAATCGGCTGAGCACGGTAGATCCGAAAATGATGGTGAGGACCGCGGGGACGGTGAGGAAGAACACGGGGTGCCTGCTAACGAATAAGCCCAGCCAGTAGAACGAAGCCTTGAGCCCTCTGTGGATCACTTGCCGCAGCATCCTCCACAAAATCCAGCTTGCAGATGCCCCGTTTCCTCCGATGAAGCACATGTGACATCAGACTCCGTTCCCCGGCTTTAGTCCAATTCGTAAGAGAATTACACGAGGCTACAACATCAGCACCATGCACACAAACACACACACACGCACGCACGCACACACACACACTCACATGCACGCACCTCAACACCTGGAAAAACAGCACTGCAGCAATCCGCGAGCAAGACTGACACACACACACACGCACCCACACGCGCGCGCGCGCGCACACACACACACACACACACACACACACACACACACACACACACACACACACACACAAGGACAAGGCAGACAGTCAGAAGATCATCGTGCAGCGGCCGATCGAGACGAGTCCTCCGTGTCTGCTCTCAGGCCATCCCGCCTCCATGTGCCGGAGAAAGCCGCGCGTCTCCTTCCCTCGCTGCACCGGCTGCAGCCGCAGCGACGAGCCGTACGTGGCGGTGTGATGTGCATGTGCGCTCACACTCCGCTGTCTGCCGGCTCCACAGCTCTCAACGGCGGCGGTGGCGCCTGATTTATGTACTTAACTGTAACCATGTGTGCGGGGGTCTGAGAGGAGGGAAGGAGGCTGGATGCTGGATGGAGGGGGAGGTATGTGTGTGTGTGGGAGGGGGTGCCTGGTTATTTTAGGATCAGTGGAGGCAACAGGCAACATGAGAGTTGTGAAGTGTTTCTGCAGGTGGCTGCTGCTGGTGGACCACAAGCACTCGCAGGGATGAGTCAGTGTTGGCATCATGAATGGGGAAAACCCACCTTGCTGAGTGGTTCATACAGACCAGACATTTATCACGTTCGTGTTGGGTTCACTGGTCTATGTAAGGATGAACACACACACACACACACACACACACACACGTGCACAGCTGTCCTTATTGGCAAGGACTGGTACAAATATACCATGTGTATCACAGTGCATGGGTCACGATCTGACCTCACGATATATAGCGATCTGATACAATACGATACATATTACCATGAATAGCAATAGCCTACATAGTTTTTGAAGAAATTTAAAAAATAGAGCTGAAAATACAACTTGTGTAGCTACCGCCTTGATTGTCTCATTTGCACATTGCATAATATGGATAACTCAGCTGACAAATTGTGCAAAACCTTAGAATTTCCATTCCAGTTCATTAGGAACATTATTTGCTTTGCATAGTAGCCAGGCAGTAGGGGCGGGACTAATACAAAATTATGACGATAGTCAGCTGCAATATTTCTGCACATCCCAAAAACGTATCCCTAACCTTAGCCATTCCCATGTATGCCTAACATCATCCTTAACCTAACCATGATTTACATCTTATCAGTAACCTTAAACACGACCAATTTATATCTAACCGTAACCTTAACCAAACCACAATTCAAATCTTACCCCTAACCTTAACCAGGACCTCAATCATGACGTTTTGCCTCATTAGGACCAGGCTTTGGTCCCCATTAGGTCTACTGGTGCTGACAAGGTCAGAGTTCATGTTAGAAAAGGTCCTAGAAGTAACTAAAAAACACATTGACACTCCTCTATAACCTCAGTCATTAACACTTCTGTCAATCAAGTGTATTGTTTTAAATAGATGCTGGCATACTTGTACTTATTCATCTATTGTGCTTCCAACTGACAAATGAAGATGGGAGCCTGCAGGCTATTTGTCACACAACTCCCCGACCTTTATTTGTGATGTGTCATTGTGAAACTGCTATACATTATTTGAAAGACGTCTATTTGGAGGCCTGTCTTCTGGACAACAGTTTGTGGCACTTGCAGCAGACATGGTGCATGTCCCTGACCTTGAGTTATCTGTTTCTTAGGGCAGCTACAGAGGTACCAATGCTTCAGCAGCCAGTGCTAAGACGAATTCAGCTATGATATCAACATATTGCAGGCCACCAGTGGCAGCACTGAGCAACTGCTGCAGGGCAGGAGGCTAGTATTACATGATGATTCAAATCAAAAAAATTCAAATCAAATTTTATTTGTATAGCCCATATTCACAAATCACAGTTTGTCTCATAGGGCTTTAACATGGTGTGACTTCCTCTGCCCTTAACCCTCAACAAGAGTAAGGAAAAACTACAAAAAAAACTTTTAACAGGGTAAAAAGAACGTAGAAACCTCAGAGAGAGCCACATGTGAGGGATCCCTCTCCCAGGACGGACAGAAGTGCAATAGATGTCAAGTGTTCAGTGTGATTCACTGTCATGTTTTGCCCAAAGCCTCGCTAAATTTCATAATATATCATTAGGTTTAAAAATGTTGGGTTTTTTTGTTGGTTGACTAGTTCTAAAATGGGGTTTCATCCATGGTTTCATCATCGGTAAAGTCTTTTGTAAACACCCTGGACTCCGAACTCAGTTTGTAACACCGATTTTCAGACAGTTGTTTTTCTAAGACTAATCCAAAGGTCCTTAATTTTTTATATAAAGTGCCATATTGTAGAGAGATTTCGATGGGTTAAATATGTTTTGTTTTTCTCAATCCCTAAATCCACTCTATAAATGGAAACCTTTTAAATAATTTGTGCTTTCAATATTAGGTGCTTCTTGAGTAGTCGCACAGACAAGGATTAAACCTCATCCTGGTCTAAAATCTTTTTAGTGAACATCTCATCACTGAAAAATCCAATACAGCCCAGGATTAGGATTATCTCATGCTTGTTATATCGAAGTTGCTATTTGTATACTCTTGGGTTTACAGTGGTAATCATCAGTGAAGCCCCTTGTCTGTATTCAAAGGAGGCCATGAAAGAGTCCTCTGAACTAGGCTTCTCACTGTGTAAGCGTAGGAGAGTCTGATTGTACAAGCAGCACCTCTCACAATCACAGAAACAACAGGGAAGTAGCATAAAAAGTAGGGCATGCACAGTCACTACATCTGCACCTCAATAACAACTTGGCATGAGTTCAACCTCATTCACCAGTCTGCCAACCAAACCTCGTGAGCAAAGGATGCAGCAGCGATATTTCTTCTTACTTGTTCCCTGTGGTTGTCAGGCTCAGTATTAATGTACCTGCTGATTAGAATGACACAACTTGGATCCTGTTTATTAGACGACTGCAGAGACTTACCACTCTTAACCTTTTCTGAAATTATCATTTATAATTATTAGAAATTTCAAGTATTTCAGCATTCAAAAACCTCATTCTTCAACTGGCACAAGGGACCTGTTCCTGAGGACTTTAGATAAACAGATTTCTATTGTGGCACGCTATCAGTTGAGTTGAAGTAGCCTTTTGCAAAAGTCCTTTATCTAACACAAAACATTGATATCAAGGAGCTCAAGGTTGGCACAGCCTATTCAGTGCCACGGAGAGGCAGAAATGGGGCAGAAGATATTTTAAAGCTGCTTTTATATTAAACGCTTTACCTTAGTGAAGATCCCTTTAAATGCAGCCATTCAATTTCAAACCCTGATATAAGATATATTATGATGTAGTCACACATTGCTAAAGCATCGATTCACATCTTCTGTACATACACTTTATGCTTTATAGATTTCCTGAGTGAGAAAAACCTCATTATTTTCTCTTTCCAGAACTGTAAATCCTCTGCTCTGGAAGGACTTCATTAAAGGCCACACAATGACCACATTCCATTTAGCCTCTGATTGGATGCCAAGAGCTTCCCTTCTGAAACCCAAATCTGTGGTCAATGTGGAGAGGGTCACAAGTGGCAACCTGATCACAGCATTGTGGCAACCAGTGTACACCACTGTGCACATAATAGCTTCTTTTTAAATGTAACTGGATGTTGTCCCAGAGTGTACATACATTTTTTATGGCTCTGGTTTCTTGCAAAACCAAGGAAAAAAATGAGGTTATCTACTGCACTGTATAAAATAAAAACGTTAGAAAACCTTGAGATTTCAGGGCTGAAGGAAATCACTTCCAGATCTGGCAACTTATTATCCTTTACTCTGTTATTTATCCATCATATTTATAAAAACATTTTGAGTTCTCACAAAGGTTAGGGAGATTTAACCACCGTATTACTAAGGAGATTTGGAATAGGTCAGTCACAATTAACAATTACATTTCCCCTTATAAGAAGGTGGGGTTGGATACCCTATAAGTACCTTTCCTTGTTAGATTAACTGCATATACAAAACTCTGTGAATGTAGCAGTAACAGGCTATTGTAGAAATGCTGCAATAACAAACGTTGAAGAATTTAAAACGGCCCCAGGCTGCGCTGTAGCAGTAAACAAATGATGGCAGTTATGCTCATAGGACTGAAAAAGTCAAGTTGTGTGATGGCTCAAGTAAAACTGTAATCTACAAACTTGATTCTAAGACATTAGAGTATAAAATGTAATTGTTTGCTTGGAGTTATTCTGAAGAAAAAAAAACTGCATTCACATGACTTGAACTTGTTAGACCCAGCTAAGTCTGGGTTCTGGGTTCTGTCTTATTCTCCACCGCGTTTTACAAATTTAGGACATTTTAGATATAAAATTTGAAGACCTTCAAACATACAATGGATATATTTACTATATTGTCATATATTCTAAAATGTACCTTATAAATACACAATTAAGATTTATATCTTCCACTATACAAACTTTATAGTCCGAACTGTTGTCTTGTGTTGAACATTGTGAATTTCTAGTTTATTACACTTAATAGACAAAACATCAGTATCTCTTTTTGATAACGAAATTAAAGGAAAACAAGTCTGGCTTCCTGAAAATAGCTCACAGTCAGTACAAAGAATATCAGTGTCACTCCTGTCCCAAAAATACCTGCACATAAAGCCGTGTTTCTATTTCTGTCTCTGCTCCATCAATAACATTTGGGAACAGTGACAGGCCATGACTGTGCCCTTCCTCCTGCATGACAGCACATCTCAACCTGCTGAATCCATTGCAGCGCTGCATGGTGTGCATAGCAGGTGCTTTCATATTGATCTATGGGTTGATTGATACAGTTAATACCTTATAAAATGCATATAGACACAGACTTTACTTAATTATCTCAAGAACAGAAACACAGTAGCTTCTGTAGCTTCTCCTCAAATGACCATTCATCTTTAGTGAAAGTCTTTAACTTCTTTAACCAGTTTTAGCTAAATTTAGCATCCCCTCAGGCTAGTCTTCCTCCAGAAATCTTTATAAGAAGATTTTTTCCCCATCTGCCTATTAATTTGACTCAGCGGAAAAAAATCGACAGGGATCGCTAATTGAGGGTTGGGTAGCGGATGTCACTGATTGATTTGGCTTGTACTCCACTGTTCCCCACAGACTAGACCCTAATGAGTCCTTACTGTTCATAGTAAGCCCACTTAACCCAGATTGGCTGTCATTAACTGGCCATCACGCTGTGCTCTCCCAGACAAAGGTAATTACCTATAGTCTCCTGTCCACAATCCAAAAAAGACCATATAAGACCAATAAGTAATTTTTTCGGGGGCTATTTTCGGGACATATTTTTGTCTTGTTTTACACAAATACGCTTATTTCCATTTTTAAAGAGTCAAAGATTTGAAAATTCCTCTCAGTTTCATGTCAGCGTGTTATATATGGAGCTGAAGTCTGGATTTGTTTAGCTAAGCTTAGTATAAAGACCAGAGTTTAGGAATGAGCTAGCTTGGCTCTGTCCAGTTAAAAAATACACCAGAAAACAAAAAAGCTGACTTACTAATAAATTATATCATGTTTATGTAACCTGTGCAGGAATAAATGTTTATTTTAATAAAGATTTATGTTTTTAGTTGAAGTTTGGTGATGTAACATATTTTTTTGGAAACAACAGTCCAGAGCAGACTCTCAGAATTGACTCTCCAGTACAAAATGTCTGGAACAGACTGTAAGTAACTGCTTTGTAAGCTTTTGTGCTGGGATTCATTTCAAATCATGGAGCCATTATTTTCCGCTGCTTTGTTATATATACATATAACCTTCAGTCACAGCAGACCCATGATTGATACTAATTACTTATGTATGGAATATAAAAGAAATGTATATGCAGCCAAAGGTTTGCTTTTGTCATCTTTGATGTCAGTCTTTCCACTGTGCTTAAACAGTGTGAGCATGAGGAGAAGAGCTGAAGCTGGAGTGAAGAAAGCTAAATATCTTAGCGCAAGTGCAGATCCAAGCACAAGCACAGGGTTTTTAGTGAAAGCTTGAAATCAATAACTCCTGCTCTTGAACTGAATGGCTGGGCTCTTGAATAAAGATAGGGAAAATAAAATAAAAGAACATTGACATCGATTGTTCAGTAAATGTTATTCAGATAAGTGGCTGTTTCCTTTACAATACCTTTTGTATTAGGGCTGTGCAATATGACAAAATCGATATCACAATTATGTAAAACCTTTACCTTGATTGCAATTAATGAACGATTATTTTATTTTATTTTACTATTTGTAGGCAACTGGACTTGCTTGTGGAAGCACAACCATGTCCAACCTCTGAACAACTTCTGAAAATGTCATGACCTGGATGACTGAGAATCTTCACAGACAGACTAGCAAATAATGCAGTCAATAGAACATAGGCAGATTTAGCACTTCTACATCATTTGACCACAATTTGCAATCACCTTGGTAAAGGTTTCACAAATTCCACCCACAGCAGAGTCCTTTTTCTGCAGGAGAAAAAACTGCGCGATCGTTTCCCAGCGCCGACCCACACATGCTTTTATTTTTGCACACATGTTTGTTCCTGCCCACTGATACCTGGGCCATGTTTGTATCACAGCAATAAAACAGGTGTGATTGGAACGCAGATCTGCTGGTTTGTAGGAGGATCCAGATCAGAGTCAAATGCTATCTGGGTTTTTTGGTCTCCCACACCAGATTTTTTAAATTATTGAAACAAACAACATTCATGTTGTCTTTTATATTCTCCTTTTGTCAGAACATTACTTCAGTTAGCTAGGGATATGTTTCCCAAACTCTTTAACTGTTCCAATAAATAAAGTTTTCTGCTATTACATATGACTGACATGTGAACATGAGGCTTCTAAAAATAGACAAGTTGATTATATTGTGGTGTTTTGATGACCATGTTTATTACAACTCATAAACTACAGCTTTATTTTCCTAAGTTTTTTAAGTTGAAACACAGGAATAAATCTGGACACATACATGCATGATGTTAATAATTAATGAAGGAAACATGAACATGCAGGAGTGCTTGCACTTGAGGAAGCGTGTTTTATAAATCTGCAGTATGGACAACCCCCTGCAGGACTGGATTTAAAGTTGCATATAAGAGAGTGAGAGCTAGAGATACCCTTCTGGGGTTTTCCCCCACTCACCTACATGAAAAGGTCTTTTAATCCACAGAGACAGAGCAGTAGAGGAAGGGTGTAGAGAAAAAAAAACGAGGAGGTAGATGATGGAAGTCGACCGCTGCTTAGTGGGGGATGGAGAACACCCTGTGCAGAGTTAGCATCTTTACGGCCTCTGAGCTTCACCGACGCTCTCACATCACATTGCTGTGCCTGCAGGGAGAAGAGAAGGCACTGAGCAATGTCCTTATGAGGATAAGGAAATACAGGTAGCAAATACAGTACAGGATTTTCAACTTGATAAAAAGCATACATCATGCTCCCCATGTGCTGATTGTCCTCTCCGTCTGTTCTTTGGAGGTTACGAGCAGTTGCACTGGCAGTCCCTGAAAGGAGGGCCTGTCACCTCATCCCTTCAGAGTTGTGCTGACACACACAGACACGCTCGTCATGAATCACCTCCGTCTGTCAGTATGTCCACCCGTTTTATTACATACTCCAATCTGTCAGTCCGTCATCTTTAATTGGCAGTGGGGACCTGCTCAGTAACAACCAAACAACAACAGCAAGTCTACAAATTGAACAATGAGCAAAGTGCAATCCGTCTGAGTTTTCCTGGAGTTTTAAAACAGCTTACAACGCTTCCGAACATGCACTAGTGCCTGCTCATGGAGATAATTTGACCTTCCTCCAGTTGCTAACAAGATGCTCTACATTCCTCATTTTAAGTCAGGCAACCGGCTGATCTTCTGATATTCCCGCTGTAAAATGATACACTTTGTTATTGTAAAGTTACGACTTTATTTGGAAAATATCCTTTTTTCCCCCTTTAAGTGGCCCTGATACGCCATCGTACATAAGTGCTTTTTTGGAAAGGCCAGGAAAAGACACTTACAGTAGTTTAATCTATGGGAAATTAAAGCGGCAATTAGTTTTTCTACATAGGATGTGGTATACATTAGGGAAGAACCCATCCAATTCTGGTGCAGATCTGAATCATAGGGTGGAAAGAAATCGTTTTCACTTTCTTTAAGATTTCCCACTCATGGATGTTGATGAAAAAAATCAGGCCTGTTTAGGGAACTGTTTTCAATGAGTGTGTGAAATGTGGCTGCTGTTCCTTGGTGGATATATGCGCTCTACTATGTGCTATTCTAGTTTGGTCATGTCTCTTGCTGCAGTTTTAAGATGATAACAGGATGATTTTGTAGTCGTCTTGATGTGGGAGTTAAAGGAGTTTTTGTGGACGAGGGCTCAGTGGCTTTGTCAAAGCCTCATAAGTGGCCTAGAGGGAGTAATACTCACACACACCACTGACCCACAGTTCCCCAGTCAGTGAAGGGAGTTCAGCCACAGTAATAATTCATAACCTTTATCCTCCAGGCGACTGCACAAGTTTAGCTCTGCTGCCGTTATATCATTAGCCATGATTATTAGAGATGCACAACCCATTTTTACATTTCTAAATGGGGGAATATACAGTAAGTGGAAGATTGTTAATCTTAAATTCCCGACAGATGTTTAGGCCACTCCCAGCTGACAGAGGTGGGGTCCACCGTGTACTGGTCACAAGCGTATCACAGGGTCGTCATACGGAGACAGGCAACCATTCACACTCTGTTATATCCCCTGGATGGGTCAAAGGATAGCTGGGGACAATAACATGACAATCAAAAAATCTTGTGGGAGTCAGAGTGAAAGTGAAAATTCAGAAAATAAAAAGTAGACAAAAAAACTTGACTTACATTTCTACAAAAATGGCTCAACCAGATAAGTACAGGGAGTGGCACCAACCACTAGCTAGGTGTATATGAGAATGTACAGGGTACCCCGAACTCATCTCTTGTCTTTAACCTTCCTTCAAATACCTCGAAACAAGCAGCAAATCCTTATTTTACTAGGACAGCGAATCACTTGCTTTACTCTGCCACTGTGCTTTCCTGACATGCATGCTCTTGTGGTAATGCAAAAGTGGACAAAGTAAGATGTTGTCACACAAGTATCTGATTTTGACAGCAGCAGTGTGATGGTCTACTACGTCCTCAGTGTCAACAATAGCTTCTTTCAACTGTGATCCACTGACAATCTGTACATTGGTTAAAATGCAAGAACTTAATGTGACACTGGATCACTGAAGTTTATATCTTATATAATGTGTCTGTATAATGTATTTTCTACATGTATTATTATTGTATTGCTCCCTGTCTTTATGTTTTTGGCACTTGAATTAAATGTTATTTCATTCATATGCAACCACTTGTCAAGTGCCTTCTGACAGGCTGAGCTGAGATAATAAAAACTGTAGCATACAGAAGCTTTGGTGGTGTCACTTCCTCTCGGCTTTCTGTAAAACAATGGAATGCCACTTAGGGTTTGGAGATTATTATTTATTTTCTTCTGCCACAAGCTACTGTATGGAGACATTGTACAGCAGTTTTTATCTGCTGAAGAAAAACAATAGCGCCTGCTGCAGCACCAATAAATATGATGATAACGACATATAAAGCAGACAAATCCAATCAAAATGAAGTACAAATTAATTATGTAAAAGCTTGTCTGAGGAGATGTTTATTGTGAGGGGGATGTCAGCGATCACCCTGATTCTGCTGCCCTAAGCTTTTTAGGCACTGAGTAAAAACCTAAGAGCCCTGATGGCTCAGTCCCAATCATCCCTTCACTTTTTTTACACAACTCTGAACTTTGCCAGAATCAGGATGAGGACCTGGTACGAGTCACCCAAGTTGTGATTAGGACAGAAGCCTGTAAAATGCACTGCTACTTGAACAATGATTGACCGTCACTATCATTTGATGCCGACATGTGCTGTGATGTACTTGTACTATATGAAAAGGACATTTCTGATGAATCAGTCATTACATTCATGTAATTTACTATCAGTACTGCAAGTTTAATTCAGGTTTAAAGTGAACCTAACTTACACACTTATACACACACACACACACACACACACACACACACACACACACACACACACACACACACACACTCACACACACTCTCTCTATCTGTTTTAATTCCCGTCCATACTTACATGCCTGAAAACACATATCATGTGACCACTCACGTTCACTAGTCACACGGTGAGTGCTGGTGTAAACAGGAAAACATGCACGTCCAGCTAGACTCGGGAATTGTGGCACGTTGCTCGAAGAACAGCTCATCTCCTCCACGTTGAGAGTTGTAATGTTGTAAAATGCAGAATTGATTTGCACAACAGCTGTCAGCAAAGAGAACAGGGTCAGCTGTAACAAATACTAACATTTAAAGGGCTATATATGTCTACTGTGTAAAAAGAAAATCCTGTAAAACCTAATAACCTATAAAAGCAACCATAGTACACAATTTATACTTAACCTTAACTTTAAAAAGAGTGACAACGGGCAAGAAACCATGGTCTGAATACTAACATTTTTGATGGACAACAGACCTCCTGCAGAATAACCACCTGGAGGGATTTGAATCTTGTTTCTGCCACTTCATGCTTGTATCCGCCACCTTTGATCTACAACACAGATCATCGAGAAGCACATAAATAACAATTGCGTTAGGGCCGGACATACAAGGTGCCCGTGTCCGCGCACAGGATTTCTGATTGCCTCTAAAATGCACAGTAAAGCAGTCTTCGTCAAAAAATATGGCCATGTTAACTGATGCTGGAGCAGTCCTTCCTAACCTCATTAATCACGAGCACTTGTCACAAACGATTTGCCACTGTGCTGACATTGCATTTCTGGAAATGTACAGCCCTCCAGGCTATAAGGGGATTTCTCCTTCTTCCTTTCATGTCTTCCAGCAGTCCACCCTATCACCCGCTCCACTCTTTCACCTGTAACCTTCCCTCCACCTGTTCTTCTCATCCCTTCTCTCTCCCATACTCCCTCTAGTTCCACCCATAGTTGCCTTTCTGAAAGGTTTTATTCCCTGAAACATTACTTCTATTTAGCCCTGAGCATCAAGCACTGCCATCAGCCATAATCCAAGCAGGGAATGCTGCCCTTAAAATGTATGAAAGCTCCTCCACTGCTGTGTTGAGTGTGTGAAGAAAGTTACAAAAATGACAGACACAATCTTTGGGAACTAATTCATTTGAAATGCACTTTGTTAGTTTGGCATTACCCATCTGCTAACATGGGAGAAGAAGGCTTTATTGCCTACATTGCATCCAGCCACCAGGGGGCAAGGTGTTTTGGCTTCACTTTTGGGAGCCGTCATGTTATTTACAGTCTATGGGGAAATCATTAAGGTCAGCTCAGTGAGGTCTGTGGTCATTCTGGATGTGAGTTGTGGCTTGTGAAAAGTTGCTTTACTTATAGTGAACAATGACGATTTCAGTAGCATGGCCAAAAAGCTAGCAGTCTTAATCAGTAAAGATATGAATTTATACTTCTGCTATTATGATTCATATCTTGTGTGCTAAATACATTTCAAAAATAAACAAGTCAATAAACAGTTTTAAATAACTGGGTATTAAGTTGGAAAATATACTGATAAACTTACTTTGTGATAGTAAGCTAGAAAAGTTAACAAACAATGAACCAACTAACAACCTTAAGGCTCACGAATGAACTCATCGTTTCTTAGTTTCAATTGCACACAAAGATAAATGTAAAAATTCCGATCATCTGCAGCTATCATGTGAGTTTCCAGATATGGAGTGAAAGTAGCGGTTTATGAATTAACTGAACAGGCCTCTACAGCTCTCCATGATCGTACCAAATCTTCGCTGTCATGATAAAGTCTCCTGAAAGTCAATACATCTATAAATTGTTCCATAATTATGGCAACAAACATTCTTTTTAATTAAAACAAATAGGATTTAAGGTCTAATGCTTTAGGGAGACTGCTTTTTAAATTGATCACACAGTCTGGCTAACTGTTATGCTGAGCTAGGCCAATCTCTTCACAGTGCTTTTTTCATTTGCGTCATGTCCCAGAGGCCTCTCCCCCTCTGCTGGTATTCCTCTCCTCCCTCCACACACCAACATCTTTTCGCATGCAGGAAGTTGCTAATTAATTGACTGGGGGTTTCCTGGGAGGATTTCTCCCCCCTCCTCCCTGATGGGGACGAGTGCAGCAGCATTAATGGAAAAGATCCCTTTCCCTTTCCCTTCCTTCCCATATACCTGTCTCCCCATCATCTTATCTCTCACACTTGCCCTTCCCCTCTTTTTCTCCCTGTGTCATTAAACAACCCTCCGCCCCTTCCCTTCCTTCGTCACTCTGTTGGAGGTGAGTCATTGTGGCCGGTGTTGATCATGCAGCTGAAACAATCTGTCAGGGTGAAGGTCATTTGATTGTCTCAGGGGGAAGCCGATGCAGGGAGGAAGAGGAAGAGGAAGAGGAGGAGGAGGAGGAGGACTGAACGATCGCAGAGTGGATAACCTTTGCTGGGCTCACAGCATCATAAATCTACGGCTAAGTCAGGAGCAAGACACTTAATAAAGAATAGATAGTCTCTTATATAGAGAGGCTTCCTGAGAAAGAGATGAGTGGAAACTACACAAAAGGAAAGAGCACATTGTAAAGATGTGCTTGAGAAAAAACTTAATGAGTTTTGCATATTTGCAAAACTGTAAGTTTGTCCACTGGGATGCTTTCTTTGATGTTCACTCAACGAGGTCTACTATAGGTCTAAATGATGGGATTATTACAAATTATGACTAACTAATGCAAAGTAAGTACGGGAAATACTGCTCCAGATTAAACTGCTGTAACCAGAGGGCATCAGCCCTTTACACCCAGGCCCCATTACATGATGTGATTCCTCTATGGAATACATTAAAGAGAAGTTAATAACTGTACAGTATTCTGGCCGCTCTAACCTGATACCATGGACGCCAAAATGAAAGACAAGACTTTCCGCGACACACATGTCCCATTCGCGCATCCAGTGTTGTCCAGGTGATAGGCTCTTGCATGTCTAGCCAGTCATAGAGAGAAGGTAGGTTGAAGGTTGGGATGGGCAATTAACCAAAAATAATCTGTATTTAAAATCCCTAACCGACCTAATCTTGCTCATGTTGGTTCATTTGGTTGATTCGGTTAATTTGTTGACAATGTGTTCCCCGAAGTGTTGGGTTTCTGCAAAGTTCCCTGCTGTCTCACCCTGCTGCATGTTCTCCCTCCGCACTCCCCCGCTGACCTGTGCTCACTTTACACAATAACAATAAACACCAACACACAGAAATTATTAGGACACATAGACTACAGGACTTGAGCGTTTGTTAAATTTAGCTGACACGTATTTATTTACACACAAAAAAACCATACATTTTGCACCCACACACTTCACACACAACATGAGATGTAACGTGATGCACAGAACCAGGAAATCAGGGTTAAAGTGACCGGAACGATCCTGATTCAAAATTTGACATCATTGATTAATTACTAAATAAATGTGATTGTCAGTTTCTGTGAAGCGCGACGGGGACGAGGAGACACACACACACACACACACACACACACACACACACACACACACACACACACACACACGTAGGCAGGAGTGTGTCCCACACACTTCTGCAGACAGGAGAGAAGTTCTTCTTGCAGATTATGACTCCCCGTTTATCCATGAACACATAATTATGAATTCAGCAGGTGTCTATGAATTCAGCAGGTTTCTATGAAGATCAGTTCTATGTGTGAGTGATTAGATAGGAGCAGAGGAGTAAAGTCTCTTGTTGACCGACACTGAGTAATGGAAAAGTTTGAAATAATTGTGATTGATTTGAAGTCATATTGCCCAACCCTAGTTAAAGTTCAGGCAGCACAGAAGGAGGGAAGCTGATTGGTTACAATGAGTGCAAGGAGAATAACAGAGCTTCAGTTTGCTTTACCTTGTCCACATCACTTCCTGGTCCCTTTGCAATTCACCACAACAAGCAAGTTAACTGCTAAATCCAGCCAGACTACATGATCAATTATGATAATTCACTTATTAATTCATTATTCTTCTTTGTTCGGTTTATTGGCGGTTGGAAACCAATGCCAAGGTATATTAGCGCCATCTACTGTGTTGGTGCACAGTTCCCAGAGGTACTGCAATCTAATTCATTCATTCATTTATTCATAGCTTTAATATCCTCTGCATTTACTCTCTTTACATCAAAGACAATGGAAATTGGTATCCTTAACACTAGTTTTCTGTGATTTACTATCCTCTTTATAGTATCATATAATCTGAACTATAGTAATAAGAGGTACATACACCATGAAATTAACCATCTGCAGCAGATACAGTTCTAGATTATTATTGTCATATTGATAGTTTGGCCGTGAAGTACAGTGGCCCTGAAGGATCACACAGCCTCAGTAACATGAATGAAGACACACATTTAAATATAATCATAATTAAATGTCAATGATGTTTGTGTATTTGGTTGGGTTTTGTGTATTTGCAGAGCATGTGTTGCCAAATTGAGGACGATTTAGTCATAACGTATCATTAACGGTTCAAAGTGTCATAGAATGGTCGTGCTGAACACCTGCATGGATGTTGTAGTGAATAACTGGCAGGCCGGTTTCCCCACAGCTGATGAATGAGCTAGAGATTTTTAAGCATGAATGACTTTGTGACATTTAGATTATTATTTAGTTATTATTTCTGTTGGTAATGAATATTTTCCTCATTTGCCTGCATGTTGTTCTGTTGTGCTGTGTGGGCCCATACAAAGTCCCACTGTTACAGTGAATAATGCATCGTAACACTGTATAATAGCTGATGCATCTTTGTTTATGCTGCCATTCTCACTGAAATGTGCCCATAGTTGTGTGAATATGTTTTGAGTGTGTGGGTTGGGACAAGTTGTGTCCCTATGAATGTGTGTACAGTGGGTGACTGAGTGAGTGTTTGTGAATGAGAATATGTGTGGATATTCGATTGCATCTGTGCCTATTTGTGTTTCCACATTGCTTCAATTCATCATATTGTCAAAGCTACAGTGTGTGTGTGTGTGTGTGTGTGTGTGTGTGTGTGTGTGTGTGTGTGTGTGTGTGTGTGTGTGTGAGCGCTTGAGGCCTGACCTGGTTGCTGCTCTGGATGAATGGATGAAATCATTAAACTCATCAGCGGTGCAGATTCCATCTCCCTTTTAGCTCCAGATGAAGAAATGACAAACAGCTCACACACACTGCAGGCACGTGTGTCTGTGTGTGTGTGTGTGTGTGTGTGTGTGTGTGCGTACATCTGTGTGTGTGTGTGTGCAAGCATGACTGACACCAACTTGATGAATACAAATATTCATGGTGTTACATACTGTGTGTACAGTGACACACACAGACAGACACACTGCAGAGATAAGAGCACAGAGATGGGTCGTGATTTGCATTCATAAATTGAAATTGTTTGCCACACACTTGGTTTCACTCGGTTTCTCTCTCTGGTGCCAGAGCGAGAGAGAGAGAGAAAGAGTGAATTCTTTCATTCGCACATTCTGAGACAAAGACTGTAAAATATATAATGATGCAGGCTGCTATTAAAAAATAAAAATAAAAAAAATATGACCACATTATGTTTTGCTGTAAATTTAATCAGGGTAAGTTGTTAATTTGTACATATCTGGCAAGACGCAATCATTTGATATTGAACATATCAGAAAATCTTTTCCTACAAATATTATACAAATATACAACATATTTCCTGTTGTAGTTCAGCTGTATAGAAACATAAATGTGTGGGATGTGGGAGGCTTATAGTGACAAATATAAAACTATACAGATCTCCTGTTTTCTCTCTCCTGCTTGATTATATAGACTATTGAATTACAAAGAGACGTTTCTCCATCCTATATACAAAAGCACCTAGATATTATCAAGGGTCTGACAAAAGCCACAATTAAACTGTCAAGCTGCATTAGCTTTCATGGTCAAGTGAGGCTGCTAGGAAAACAAAAATGGTAAATCCTTAACAAGACCTTGAGGAAAAGAATCATTTAACTGGACTGGATCAAAAACAACAGCGTTTAAGGGAAGTCAAACAATGCTGTTGTGGTCTGGACTCAGGTCAGGGTTAGGTCTACAGGAGACGAGGAGGGAGGAAGGAGACAAATAACTCGAGGAATCCTGAACAGAAAGTCAGTAACACCAAAGATAGAGGTTGTTTGACTTGTACCCTGATCCTCACCCAATAAATCAATCCTAGTTGCTGCACTGAAATTCATGTGGGGGCAGGTGCAGATGGACTACAAGTATAAATATAACAATAAGATGTATCTAGTAGTTCCAGAAATCTGTCAGTCTGTATGTGGCTCAAGTATCTTGAGAGCTGTCATCTGATCAGTTTCAGGTTCACACGAGGCATGGGTCGGCGGTTCGATCCCAGTCTTCCTCATCCTGCATGTCAAAGTATCCTTGGGCAAGATACTGAACCCCAAATTGCACCTTTTCATAGAGAAAGGGCCTCAAACAGATGCACTGTATAAATATGGGTGAACAAATTTTGTGTGAAATCGATACGTTCCCTATTCGTAGCAGCGGCAGATTGGACTCATCAACGTAAGTTAAGTTGTTGATCACGACAACAGCTTCATCTTTTACAGTTTTTAGAAAGAGCTGCAACCATCATTACCAGTTGATTGTGACAAAAAACAACAATGTACAAGCTCTTAAAATTATGAACCAATGCTATGTCACTAGCTACAGGAACACTGTGGGATTCCTCCACTTCTGGTGAGAGGGTAAACACAGCACCCAGCTGAAAACTGACTTTTGACAAAAAAAAGTCAATAAATGACATTTGCTTTTAGCTGCGTATATTTCTGGTTTATATTTCTCATGGATGCTTTTGTACATAATATGGATGCCAACATAATGTTCATGGTAATGCTATGCCAATGCTGTTCAAGACAATTATAGGGCCATTATTGTTGCAACAATATAGACAAATGTGAGTCTCAATCTGTCTGTGTGTAGTCAGATTTGTGAATGTGTACAGGGATCTGCAAATCTGTCTTTAGAAAGTGTGTGCATGTGTCTTGAAACAGATTTGCATATGTGTAAAAAAAACATCACACAGACACAACAAGTCTGTATTTAGAATCTGTGTGTGTCATCAAATTGGCAAATATGTACAAAGAAATGTAAATATGCATTCAGAATCCATGGGTGAGTGTAATTGGATTTTCATATTCATGTCTGTAAATGTGTAGACTAATCTGTAAACACATACATGGAGATAAATGGCTGAAAAATCACAGTATTTTGGTTGAAAAGCTGAAAATACAGACAAATCAGGAGCTCCAGCTCATCCTTCACTCCACATAGATATACTGGGAAAAGTAGTGCAACTTTGGTGTTCGCCTGACACAACACAAGTAGCAACAATCCTATAAGAGGGCAATGATGGAAATAAAACTAGAAATTGTGTTCCAGAGCTGTGTGCATTTACATATTAGAAGAAAATGAGAAATTATTTATTTATGCTTGGCTGAGGTGGAAATGTTGGTCTATCAATGAAAGTAAAATGCTACAAAGTGCACTGAGAACAGACGTTGTGTGTAATTTGTATGCAACAAGGAGACTAATGTTCCTCAAATTAATACAACAAATATAAATGCACATAATTCCATCATGTTTTCCCACATTATCTTTGTTTGTTTGATTGATGCACAACGGCAATAGTGGTACAGCATTTATTAATTTGTATTTTCTTTGGCAGATTCTATGGAAATTAGGTTAAGGTTTGACGTCTGACTGTATCCATTAGTTTTACATAACTTTAATGCTATATACTTGAAATGACTTGATGTGCTTAAATATACCAAGAGGTTCTCAATCAATACAGATCACAACTCACAACAATCCTGCGTGATCAGCCAAAATGTTTATAAGATGAACAACTTTTCTGATAACTTATAATAAATGCTTATTAAAAGTAACCATCTTGTATTTTTATTATGACGCAGTTCAGCACCTAAAGGTTTGCAGAGCATCTTTTCAAACTAGCACCACTGTGCAATGTTGTTTTCCTGGAATCTGACACCAGCTGTGAAATCAATAACATTTCCACCTGAGTTCTACTTCTATGTCGGCAATCATTTCATCAGACATGTTCAAATACAAAGATATGGGACTAGCGTCTCCCTCGCTGTGTCTTGTCTGCTTTCCCTGCTCCGTCCCGCTCTCTCAGTCGGAGTTTTTGTCTCTGTTTACCGCCTCTTTCCTGTTCTGCCGGCACTTGATTGCCGGAGCTGCATCGAGCACAGATGGTGAAATTGTCAGGAACTTTTCCGCAGAGTTGAAATTAAATTTGTCCAAATTGAGAGGAGGCTGCTTTGATGAAAGAACTGGATGGGGAACTAATCATGTCTAATTTCAGTAATGAGGCTCTTCACCAGCAGTGATAAGTAGGCCATGTAGAGCCGAGGAATGCGTAAATATGAAGGGGGGAAAACAGTGTTGGAAATTCTAGGTAAAGCATAATTGATTTTCCATACTCATTCAGAAATGAGGCTTGGAATTTTTTTATTTAAATTCTAATTATGAGCCATTCAAATATATTTTTATCGTAGCTACATTTGCAAGAGCACTTAATATTTTTAAGTGCTTATTTTTCACCCATATAATGCAGGAAATAGGAATCTCTTTGTGCATTTTTTTTTTTAAACAAAACTTTTTTAAATGCTAATTCAAAATACTGCTACAAAAGTTCTTCTTTATCTGACAACTTTGGCCAAAGTTTTCTGTTAAATGTTCTCTCATTTCCTCCCTGTGTCTGAGTGAGCTAAGAGCTCCCTGCTCAGACAGAAGCTTGATGAGAATCAATATGGCTGCTGCTCAGACACGGCCCTCTCCGTTTGGACAGAGTTGGCAGCCAACAGAGAGCAGCACCACGCTGGAATAGAGGGTCAGGGAGTATAATTGTTTGTGTGATAATAGACAGAGGGACAGAGATGAGTACTGAGGGTAGGATGCAAATGTCATTTTAATTATGCACAATAACAGACACCCAGGCCTTTTTATTTCCCTGTTCAAACGCAACAACACTGCAACACTGCTAAGGATGAAACCAACTTTTCCATCTCGGTCTGCATAAAAAAGCACAAAAAAACCCTCAACACAATTGTTCCACACAAAATATCCCCTGTCGATGATGCTGATGTGAAGGTAAAATGTCATGTATATCGTCAAATATCATTCTGAACACAGTTACACAATGCAAAACACTAAGTAACAGATCTCTCCATTATGAAACTGTGGCCCGTCATATTAATGGTAAACACTGGTTTGACTTTGGGGCTTAGGGAATCATCCTTAGTGGAGTTATGCGCTCTTCGAGTATTCTTGTAGTTAAACATAACTAACCTGGCACCACTCAATCATATTTAATTTTATATTCGTTATCTTCACAAAGTGTTATGTACTGTCCAGTCTAACTGTGTTCTCTTATTTACAACTTAGTTGGCTTTATTTATTTAGTTTAGAAGTAAATGTCTTACAAATAGATCTGATTGTTGTATCATTATCAGGTTAAAACTGCAGCAAAAACACATTGTTCTTACATGCTAACATGCTGATCATAATATTTATAAGAATAATAATCCATACATGCCTAGGGTGAATCAACAAGTTTACACATCATCTTAGTTGAAAATTTCTCTTATCTTTTATCTCTATATCTTTGAGTTTCTTTATGGAACACGCAGTCCTAAGTGTCATTGTTTAAGACCAACACTGTCTTTCATTAGAAAAATACAGCTAGAGAAGATACAAGCTTATCTCTGAGCGCCTGCTGGAGAGGAGAGGAAAAAGTGAGTAGGTGGTGAATCAGTGTGAGCTATTGTTCATATTATTATAACTGGCAAAGAGGAATGAGAAGAGAGGGAGAGAAATGAAATGAAAGTGAGAGATACAACAGGAGAGAGGAAAGAGATCAGCAACAGAGGAAAGTCACTAATAACCGGGAGGATTATTACAGTGGCAGTCTGCTGAAGTCAACTGCTCTGTTCTGCAGAGGACAACACACACACACACACACAGACACACACACGTTGTTGGGCCAACTTAGGTCAATTGGTGACACAAATGAATTAGTTAGTTCGAATTAAAATTAACAAGTAATATTAACACAATCAAATATTAAACTTTAATTTGAAAAAAAGCTTTGGTAAACAAAGAAAAACACACACACACACACACACACACACACTCAGCGTCCAGGTCATACTTTGCACTAGTTCGGCTGAACACAAGTGATAATATGACATGCACACACACACAATAATGCAGACAAACACAAAATAAGAGATATTCAGGTTGACAACCGGCAGCTGATGTCACTGCTTCTAACAGTCATCATGTTGATAGGATAGGAACGTTAACCCTAATCAAGCCAGGAAAGTTCATATGGATTAACGTTAGCCAGTCGTACAGTGCAAACATTTGAGGGACGAGAAGTACAATTATTAGATGTTGCCATGAATAGTTTTATGATTAAACTTCATACAGTGTGCAGTAAACATGACAACAAAATGTGTAGATCATTCCAAACACCTTGTTGAACTCTTGACATGAAGGGACAATGTTGAGATCAGGGCTCTGATTTGAAACGGCAGCAGGTACCCTTGTGTCTCACGTGATATGATATGCTCTATATTATTATGATCACATCTCTTGACACCAAATGAACCCTCATCTATAAATGTACAGCTGTTCACAACATAGTCTGAAATAGCATCTATAGATATGAAAGATGACTGTCTCTCTCTCTCGCTCTCTCTCACACACAGACACACACACACACACACACACACACACAGACACACACAACCGCACACACACTTTAATTCATGGCTGAACTATATGCATTGATAGATGGCACTGTCAGATACTCTGCCTTGAAAGCCACATTGACTTATTACGTCATTAAAGAAGCCAAAAGTTACTAAAATAACATCATTTGTGTGTGTTGAAGTGCTCTGAGTGTAGAAATATTGAGGTATAACCTGGATTTAGATCTACTGCTGTTATTCAAGCATCACATTCACTTGACTTTCATTGAATACAGAGTTAAAACTCTGTTGGATTAGGGAAAACTGAGGACGTCACATGCAGACAAGTAATGGCCAGTGTTTAATTGACACTGTCTGCTCTCTGAGGATGGAGCCATTCCAAAAAAGCAGTAATTGGGGGGTTGGGGTGCAAAGATGTGATAAAATTAATGTTGGTGCTAGTAGTCAAGGCTGTCAATGTGTCCGCAGCAATTTGACTGTGTGTGACAAAGTGTTCACATCTCCGCTAATTGATTAAGACACCATATCTGGGGAATACCCCAAAATTGCAGCTTTCACAGTAGGTGACTGTTTAGCTATTTTCAAGCAACTGCACAGTCAAGAATGTGTGATATTGATGTGGAAACTCACTCACACAGAGGTGGCTGCACCATGAGAACAAATCATTGTTTTTTTCTGTCATGAAGGTCAGCTAATTTATTTATTTTAGCTATTATATGATCAAAATCTCAACATCTTCCAGATGAACTGGCAACAAAAGTCTTGGGTAGCCTGCAAAGCTGTTTTGCTACAAAGTTATATTTTTGATGAGAGGGCTGATGGGTTGTTTCAGCTGCATTTTCTAAAGCGTAGCCTGCCTGTTTTTCCAGGATTACCAACCCAACCCTATCTTTAGATCCTGCAGGAGAAAATGTGGCCACCATGGCAAAACTGTCCCAAAGACCGGCAATGTTACTTACTTATGTCTGCATACCACATAGCTTTATATAAATCTGTATCACTATACAAAATATACATTATAATGATGATCTTTACAATCGCTATGTAAAGTGTAATACCTGTTGGCACAAGTTATCATAACATTCTCTTTTATTTGGTGGAAGATTCAAATGAAAGGTTTTACATGGGACAAAGTAAACAACAATGGTCACAAATCATTCAATCACCTCATGGAAATTGGAAATCTTTCAGTGCATTCATGTGGTGTCAGCATAATGTGAACCCTGGCAGCAAAGAAATTCACGGGAATGTTGCTTAAATGCTCTAAACACGTACACAACACAAACACGTTTTATTTACAACATCAACGTTTTCTCTACATTCCGACATGAACACGCCGAAATCCGGACAGCAACTTCACAACTCAGGAAACTGAACCTTCCAAGGAGCATGTGAAGGCACAATTTTTTCTTTAAGCTAAGTCAGGCCACATTCCTGAGGGGTTCCACAGGAGCAGCCACATTGATTGCTGGGAGTTAACTATCTTTGATTGCACACAACAGGTAGGAGGAGCCTTCACTTTACCGAACTAATTCCAGCAAGAATCACAATCTTATCACAACTTCTCTTTACTTTTCTGCAACGACGACTCCCTCATAATTTACCGAGGACCTCATCAGTCTGCAATGTGTTGTCTTTGGGAACCAATTTATCTCTGGCAGTGCTGAGAGACATTTTCAAGGACACTGGCTGATGGGAAAAAGATCCCCAAACTTAATGGTGGACTCGGCTCAATCAGAGGTAGATCAAATTGCAATAAAAAGGCCATCATCCCTAACTCATCCAGTGGCAGGGAGAGACCATTTTCTCTATAATTTCCAACATTTGCAGCTGATTGGGTGAGCTCTAATTTAGACATATTTAACTTTTTTCAGAGAAAGCAATACATGGATGCTGAGTCATTAATGAAAATGTTTTCATAATAAGTGATAAAAAAAGGAGTGAATAGCATATGACTGAAAACAAAAATCCAGAGGGTTAACCCTTTATAACACAGCCCAGAATTCATCACCTAATTTCGTAGTTTTTATTTATCACAGGCTTCTACAGCTGTGCACAACTGGATGAACATCCCAGCATTTGCGATGGGATGTATGTATTTCAAGTTAATTACAATTTTATCAGAATAATGTCAAAAATATGTACAGCATTGGCATCCTCTTCTCGCCCAATGGAAGAAAAAGAGCAACAGAGGAGTTATTTATCCCTCTGCCAGGATGGACAGACATGCAACATATGTTGTAGGTATAGAATAGAGCAACAATTTAGATCAACAGTATTGACAATCAAGATGACAATATTATTTTCAACTTGGACTATCGTGAAAGTAGACAAGTGTATTTAATGGATTTGTAGAGACTAAAAATCAACAAATGAAAATGGAGCTGAGTTTTAAGTTTGCATGACTCAACAGAATTGGACAAACTGCTGTCAGCAGTTACATTGTTCCAGGGGTATGGGGCATGATAACAAAGGCCTGGGAACAGACAGGAGCCCTTTACCCTGAGGGTCAAGCATCAAGTTAAAGTATATAGCACATTTAAAAAACAGTTGACCAAGGTGTTGTACAATAAAAGAAGACGCAGTCCAAAATACAAGAAAAGAATAAATGAACAATGACTAGAATAAAATAAAATACTATAATGTGGATGGAAACTACTTAAAAGCTAAGAGGAACACACATGAACACAGCTCCTTGGCTTTGAAGCAGCTACAGCGAACACCCTAAGACCCTTAGAGCATAGCATTGGATACATGGTCGGAGCAGATCGGACAGACATGAAGGGGCAAACCCATTTAGGATTTTGTACGTCATTATAAACACCTTCAAGTGTGATTTGACATGATAGGAAGCCAGTGAATGGAAACTCCATTCACTTGATTCAAAACCATTTGAAGACTTTCTGCTGTAGAACACGGTAAATGGTAAAAGGGCCACATTTATAAAGTGCTTTTCTACTCTTAAGTACCACTCAAAGCACTTTACACTACAGGTCACATTCACACATTCACACACACTTCATACAGCGCTTCTATATATAGCATTCCATATCAGTCACTTACGTACGCACAGTGATCAGGGGCAACTTGAGGTCTTGTACGTGAAGGACAATTGGACACACAGACTGGAGGAGCCAGAAGATGAAGCACCAATCATCTCAATGACCCTACCTTATATTAGTCCTGAGTCATAACCATCCCATGGCAGGGCAAACAACCTCAAACCTTATAGTTATCCAGTCTGGATGATACAGAAATGTGGATTAGGGTTTTAGCATCTGCCATAATCACCAGAAAACTGATTTCAGTGGGCTTATTGATGTCTCTAAAGGTGCTGGTTATAAGTTTTGCTATTGCTACAAAGCCAACATTAGCATTAAAAGCTGATTATGAGTCCAGCAGAGGAAAGCAACACCAGCGCTAACCCTGTCTTTGCCTCTATTTCCATCATGTTGCTTCTGCTGGAGTTAGCATGCTAACTAGCAAGTCACAATAGCACTCAGTCTGCCTTGAATATGTAGCTTTGCTCAGAGTGTGTATTATAACTTCTTATGTTAATGCAACAATGGCTGCCCCAGTGAAAGAGGCCAGAAGAATGCAAATGAAGAATAGACACAGAAGTCAGCATCATCGGAAAATGGCTAAAAACAATAATACAAGGGCTCTACCACAACATGAAAACAGCAGTGTACAGCCACAGTGCATCTACAACAGGCTATAGCTCTACCACAAGATGAAAACAGCAGTGTACAGCCACTGTGCAAATACCTAATCTCTACCAAACACATGTCAACAAGAGCAGAGGCAGCAGCAGAGTTCAGCTCTTTTCTACTGCTGAGTGCCGCTTACTTGTACAGTTCAGGACCAAGGACAGAGAACAGCTCTGACTGGGAAGCATCTGCACTGTCCAGGGTCCTGAACTGTGCAGCTGTGAATCCCAAATATTGAATGATTATATTACAGTGCCTCCTCACATGAAGAACACTGCACAGCCACAGACTGCATTACAATAGCTCTACTAAACATGAAAACAGCTCTGCAGTCAGCCACAGTATCAGTAATAATAAATAAAAAGATGTGTCTTACCTTTATGTGGTTAACAGGCGATGTAGGAGTTTCCCTTGCTCTGCATCTGTGTCGATCACATGGTCAGAGTCCAGGTTCAGTAGGATCTGTTTTACCATTGCCATCAGCATGAAGGCCTCCAAATGATCCCGCGACAGTCTGCTCCTGAGATGATGCTTGATGAACTTCAGTAGGGAGAAACATCCTTTACATGCCTCTGGTGTGCAGGAGAGGGTAAACAAAAATCTGTAGGCCAAGCCAATTGTTTGGTGTGCATGAGTGAACAGGTTTAACTAAAATAGCAGCACAAAACACAGTTCTTGCAAGTTGCATATCTTTTGTTCTCCTGATAAACTTCTTCTTGATCCATCAGACTGCCCTCCTCCTCCATCTCTGGGGTAGCAGGCTGTGATTGTCTGACTGTGTATTCACTCAGTGGAGAGTTTTTCAGCATGTCCCATTGTGTGGCTAGGTTTGACAACTCAGATTGTAAATTCTCAACAGTTCCATCTTCGTTAAAAGTAAGTAGGCAAGTGAATTTGTGGGTAGTCCACTGGGTTTTATTGTTGAAAAATAACGCCGATCCAGACAGGCTAAATCAGCATAAAGTTTCCTGTGCTGCAAGAGGCTGTATCTAGAATGACTTATTGAGGATGGCGTTGTGAACATGGACCCAATAGGCTGTTCACAAAATTGTCTGCAGCTTCTTTCACTGTATAAAAGTCCTCATGTGGCTCACGTGTTTCTGTCACCATTCGATGGGCAACCAAGAGGTCCATCTTGCTGGTTTAGAGGTATTTTGAAAATGGCGATGTCAGTGGGAAAATGCAATTTCAGAAATGATTCCATGTAGACATGCACAAGGCTGGTTTGAACTCAGGACCATCCTGAATCTTGAACAATGTTACAAAGCGTTGCCTGGCTGGGTGAATGATTGAAAGATCTTGCTCAGTGCAGAATCCTTTGAATACCATCTTGGTTCACCAATCAGTGAATTTCCCACTGTTGGGGGGCCTGACTAACACCATCCCAAACATCCATTCTCCGATATGAGTCGCGAATAAATACTGCTATGTCATTAACCAATCCATACAATGATGCTGATGCTATCATGAAACCTGTAGTTTCAGCCATAGCCAGGTTTAGTACATGGGCATAGCGCCACACATGGACTTGGCTTGGGGCTTCCTTCAACAGTGAACCGCCTATATGTCCCCTGAATATTTGCTGCCCAGTCTGTTGACAGTGTTTTCATGCTTGTTCAGTCGCTGGTGTACGTGTCTCCAAACTCCAATTAAAGGAGACATTTCTGTTGTTTTGTAGAAAATGCCAGACACACTGCACAAAATAAAGAATGGGTCTCAGCACAATAGCTGACCCATTTACACTGTGATCCATATTTCCTGCTAAATGCCTTCTTGACTGGTGGTTTGTCAGCCACCACATATGGGTGAACCTTGAAAAACAACTTCAGTGCTACTTAGCATCCACCTCTGTTACAACCACACTGGTACTGGCCTGACTCCCCCTCCTGCTTCAGCTCTACATTCACTTTTTGTCCTGTCAGAATTTTTTTTATTTATTGAACAACTTTGAGTAAAATCAGACACTGACTCTAAAAATGTGTTATTAATATTATGAAGATCAGTTACAGATTCAGATGATGAGCACAACAAGACTCATAAACTAAACGCACAGGTGTGTTACAGTCATTTTAAGGCTGAGATTGTCATTAAGCTGCAGGAGCTCAGTCACAAACACATTTTAAAGCTCTTTTTTATCACAACTTCCTCCCATAGTGGCATCTGAACACTCATCTGGTGTCATCTGGTTTAAAACAGGTCAAATGACATCAGCAATCCATTATTTATCTATATTTAAGTATCCATTATTAACATAAATCTCAGTCTTACATGCTGAAATACTGGAGAATCACCAAAGTCAGTAGGATAGAAGTACTCATCTCATTATGTAAATAGCATTACCTACTGGTAATTGTAATGGTAATCAGACTTGTATATCCTTCTTCTGCCACTGAGTTGTGGACTCAGTTCCTCTGTTTTGCCTGGAACGAGCTCGTCTACATAATCGGAGCTGCATTGATATCTGTTGTTTGTGTTGCGTTGATACTGATACTTGTTTAGAGACTTCTTTCCCCCTGCGAGCTAATACGGCTTTGTTGTGACTGTTCAGTGAGAAATTAATTGCTTAAACTGTTCATATTCAACTCCAAGTGTGTGGACTTGCTTTGAAGTTGAGCCTGTCACATGCTTCCCAGACATGATGTCCAAAGCTTGTTTAAGTGTATTACGATCAAACAGAGCCGATCATCAATCTCACCTCATTTGTAACAGCTTTTCTCCAACAAATAACGTAATTTTCAAATTGAATTTTCATAATGAGAAACAATTGAAAACTCACCACTTGAGAGACATTTTGGACATTTGCAGATGGGAAACTATCAGCCTTTTGTCTGCCTCTGGACAAACACACACACACACACACACACACACACACACACACACACACACACACACACACACACACACACACACACACACACACACACGCACACAGGGCCTCTAAGGAGGGCAGTGCCTCTGAGTCAGAACTAATTGATTACTCTGTCCTCTCTGCTTTCTCTCACAGTACTCAGAGGCCGGATGGCGATGGGAAACCCAGTGGGAGTCGATAAGCTCAGATATCTGACACACACCACTGACGATGGCCATAGCAAGGGCGAATAGCACATAGTGTCTGTGTGTGTAGGACAGATGATGATAACTTGTAGTCAGAGAGTGAAGCGCATACCTGAGACCTCTAAGTGACTCTACCACCATAAACTCTGCAGACATAAAGAGCAGCTTCATCTTCTGTAGTGACGAGCACACTGTACACTGCTAGGCTTAATGGAGGCTCAGGGTAAGACATGCATAACGCACGCTGTGGGCTTCCTGTGAGGACCATGTGACCTGCTGAGGATTTTTGCAATGACTGGTTGGACAGATTTTTGAGAGATGTGAGGCCCTGAAAATCATCACATGGATCATAGTGCTCACTTATATTGTGTCTCTTATATTATGTCCTAACAAGTTTCAGAAGTATATGAAAAATTTGCTTCAACATCTGTCAGTACAAGTATATAAAAAATGACATTCACGATGCAAACTGGTCAGGGTTGAGGGGAGGCTGAACGGAGCAAAGTGCAGTGATATCCTTCATGAAAACCTGGTTGAGAGGCTGAGGAATTCAGACAGGGCCAAAAGGTCACCTTGAAGCATGAAAATGTTCACAACTAACACAACGCTGAAGTGGCTTAGAGACAACACTTCGAATATCCCTGAGTGACCCAACAGAGACTTAAGCTGAACCCAGTCAAACGTCTCAAGGGACCTGAAAATGGCCTGTGAGGACGTCTTCATGCACTGTACTCTGCACTCAGGCCTTTATATGAGTGCCCCCCACTCAATCAATAGGCTTTTGGCTCATTGGTACATTGGTAGGCATTGCGGGGGGGGGGCCAGTTGGATATGATTTCAGCTCATGAGGAATCATAAAACTCTGAGTTTGTCTGAAATTGTAATGGAAAAGTTTAAAAGCAATATTGTGCAATGCTGTGTTCTGAGAAAGGTCTGACACAAAGGGATTCCCTGAGCTGAGCACATCAGGTGCCACGAAGCCCATACACAGCCCCTGCAGCTGGCTGCTCGGAGCGGGGAGTGAATAAAACATGAGGAGTGCACAGAAAAGAAGAAAACAGCTCAGACAAAAAAAGAACATAAATGTACAGTGAGCTGCACCTTGACACAGAACATTACGATGGAACCCGTTTCCTCTGGTCACACACAGCACAAGATGAAATATTCTGCTTCATCTCTGAAACAAAAGAACTGTTGTTTATATATTTTTTTATCCTGGCTGAGCGAAACACAGATTAAATTACTGCATACTTAGAATTTGTTAATTTATTTTCTTAAATGTGAAGTGAATGGACAGCAGGTTTCCAAATAACAATTTACAGCTTATTTTTCAACCTCCACAGAATCCTCCATCTTACCAGTATTTTGTTTTTTTGGGGGGGAAGCAGGGGCTGACGTGGAAGCATGTTTTATTCATGCCAGAACAGGCCCGTGGCAAAACTGAGGAAAGTTCCTCTTTATATTACATGGCCACTCAAGTCCAATAACAATCACAGTCCAAAACATATCGCTGAACACAGTGTCACTGGGGTCAGAATATAGTGTGTAGGGTTTGAGCTTCGTAAGTATCTACAGTCAAGTGAGGTCCAACAGTCTTTCCAGCAAATGGAATCATCCATTACCAACATATTTGTGCTTTTTCACCAGAAATCTTCCCTCTTCTACTCTAAACCTTCTGCCAGTACTTCTCACTTCCCATAGATCTCAACGCTAGAATAAGAGGAGTCAGTCCTCCACTTTAATTTCTCCTCCTGTCGACAAGGCATTATCTCCAGTAGATTTCTGAAAGATGCTCTTCAGGGTTCTTGGACCACAGATCTACTCCTCCTTCTCTACTGACAAGCCTTGTTCTTAACTATTTTAGAACTATTTCCAATTTACCCCCTTTTTTATTTAAATGTAATTAATTTCCTCTCAAAATTTGCCCATGTACAATAATTAAATGGATGAAAAGTTTATTCAGTATTCAATAAAGTGATGAATACAAAAAAAAAAAAATCATTAGAATGGGATACACCTCAGCAACAGAGCAACCTACACATCAGGATTTCCACAGTATAGAAACGGATCTTAATGTGACAAATGATCTGCCGCTGACTCTGGGGGCGTGCTCTGTATATTAAGGACACTGCTCTTGGCTGGTTTGGCTCCTATAACTCACTGACAGATCCACTGCTGGAGCCAACCATCACTCACTAAATTGCTGTGATACAAGCACTTATATGTGATCACTTGAGAATCTGTATAACATTCAGTAAATATTCAAACAGATTTACAGTGCCAATGTTATCAGCTAAAAGTTAATAATTGAACTTTACAATAGATTAATTTTTACCTGGTTTCACTCATCAGTCATTACCTGATAAATAGACCATTCATATTTTGGTAGCTTAGTTCAGGTGCTCTGTGTGAAAACCACTAAGAACTACGTCAACCTTGCAAAAAATACAACAACACATTTCTTTTTTTGTCGGGCGAGCGTGGAGATGTCGAGCTACTCTGAGAGGAAATACCCTTTTCACAGCACAGTCACAGCTCTGACACACCAGCACCTGCTCTGCTATGGCACCTGATGCTGTGCCAGACAAACTGGCTAAGCAAGAAACAGCTCTGACAGGTCTGTGTGGCATGAAGGAAAGCTCATTACATGAAGGTCAAAGTCAGGAACCGGACTTTAATCACAATCAGTTTTAACTGATAAGTCAATATTATCAATAATTGTGTTTCATCTTGTCGTTTGTATTCAGGTTAAAGTGGGACACCTAGGTCTGTTTATTTCCTGTTTGAACAAAATCTAGTCAACAGAACTTTTACTATATGTTAGCATGGGCATCATGTGACTGCTATCACATGACTTCATAGAGGGGCGGGCCAAGTGTCAACCATTAGCTGTTATTGTTGCTTGCTGTTGATTGAATTTTAATAGATTCAAAAAAATGTGATACACCTTTAATAGAAAGTTTTAAATCTATTTTATAGATTATGTTGGGTTAGGGTTCTTATATGACTTTTACATGTGAATAAATGACATTTCTATGAATAATATATATTATTATTATATATATATATATGAATAATATAATATTATTTTTCATAATACTTAAAAAAGTTGGTAATATTGAGCTTAACATGCATAAAGCAAGGTTATTTAGGTTATTTTTGAAAGCCTAATATAAGTGTCCCATATTACAAAGTGACCCAATGTGACCAAATCTAAATCCATACAGAGCTGGCTACAATAGATAACCCACAGAGCTATGTTCTACAGTTACCACGTCTTATAAAATTGGAATCAAAATTTATTTGGAAACCTTGTGCTGCTCAAATAAATGAATTGTTTCTCAAAACTCTACAGTGATAGAGGCAAAGTAGTCGTGTACCTGTTTTACAGCAAAACTAGCAGGTATACGTGGGTTTTTGTTTGATATGCAGTAAACTCACTAAAAGGATGATTGATTCCTTTCATGTGCAGTAGAGGATGAGTTTACTTCTCATATTTTTCCTCCATCGAGTCATGTTCGGAACCTGAGAAGCTCTCTGACCTCGCTGTCTTGCCAGTGTTGCCTCTTACATACAATATGAAGAAAAATAAATGTGGTTGCACGATGCTCCCAAGATGTTAAAAAAATATAAATATACTCACACAAATGTTCCAGGCTATTTACACACCAACGCCTGGAAGTTCAATGGACAGCAGAACGTTGCACAAAAGAAATATGCAGCATCTAGACTGACAAAAGCAAGAAAAACGCATTTGTTTGTTCATGAGTGTCATGTTTTCATCACTGCTGATTGGAGCAAAAGTCTGACCGGGGAGTAAAGGAATCTTGTATCCATTGTAAAATGTTTTTTTGAGCAGTTGAAAAGGGACTACAGTCTGAATGACTATGATTACAAGAAAAAAATTACAATTTACTGCATGTTCCATTTATTTTTCAGAAGAAATATTCTAAAAAACAACAATCATACCAAGAATACTGTACATTTTTAAAGCAGTTCAAGTCATGCTTTGTGTGGTATGTGTGTGTTATGAGACTGTCTTTGCTCATGATGGAGAGCAGCCATTTCTGTGGCAGTGCCATGACGGTATCGATCGAGGCATTTGTCTCAGGCTGATGATTTGGGCGGCCGGATAAGGTAGCTAATGCGGTTTGTGAAGTGCCACATATACGGACAGCTTTTCCCGAGCTGTGCCAAGGTTGCCAAGGTTGTTCTCCCTGACCAATGAGCTGTGCAAAGGGTTGTTCAGCCATTGAGCCTTCTACTTGTTCCTTTCTTATCAATCTCATTCCTTGCTCTTCTTTCTTTTCATCTCAGTTTCATCTTCCTTTATCAATCCTTCTCTGTTTTTGTATGAATAGGTCCCCATCTCTATCTCATCTCTTCTCCATCCATCTCCCTCTCCGTCTAAAAATAAATGGCATCTGGACAATAGTCCCCTTCCACTCCACTCCCCTCACCTGATTTATGCCACTAACCAAAGCAGCCTGCCAGCCCAGGGACTCAGCAGAATACCAGAACCAACAGTTCGGAACCCAATGATCATTTCATGCTTGGTCAACTGGTGGATGAAGCGTGACACCAACTGAGGGTTACAGAAGAGCAAGGTGAGTTGAGGTTGATAAGCAGCCAGTGAGCGGGGGTTGCTCGGGAGGAGGTCACCTCAAGGCTGCTTTTGCTGACATATATGTTGCGAGGCTTTTAATGTGGCACCATCTAAACATTAGATCAGCACCAAAATAATGTATTTGTATTTTCATTTTATTTTCCAAACAAAATAGAATCTGTAATGACACGCTTAGTAAAACTAGTAGGTTACAAGCAGAATAACATATATTTATATTATATTCATATATTCAGATATTTACTGATAAACTACCTTGAATAAATAAGGTTACAAAAAAGAAATGTTTGCTGTAGTTGCTTGCTACGTAAACACTGACTGATGTGACATGTCAAAATTACAAGGATTCAAAGGCTTTTGTCACTTTGCCCCCCTTCTATCTTTCTATCTCACTCTCTCGATCAGTTTATTACATTTTTGTTCAGTGTGATCGCACCTTTTTCTCAATGTTAACTTCTTCCACAGCCTTAAAACAGTGATTAAAAACGACCACAAATGCAAACACAGAGTTCAAAATTTATCATGTTGTTTTTCACTCTTTTCACGTCACTGGAGCTCACACAGTGGCTTCAGGTTTTCATACCCCGGTGAATTTTGGATTCCTAATAACTTGAAAACCTAAAAGAAAATAAAAAAAATAAAATGTCCTGACTTTGCCAAACCAAAAAAATGTCAGTTATATTGATAAATCAATTTACAATGATATAAAGCGTGTTAAAGGTGTGTTAAGCCAATTATACTGACCTCACAGCACAGGACACTCCCAGGAGATATTTTATTGATTGACACAGAATTTTAAACACTTTTTGTCGAATTTTATCTTGTTGAATGTTTTATGGTGTGACACAAAAATACTTTAAGATGATGAAAATTAGGTAAATATAAAATATAATCTATTATGATGGCTTTCATAAAAACTATACCAATGACCCTTAAAAAATGTACTACTAGTTTAAATTATTTTTCTCTGATTTTCCTGTAACAGACGTGTTTCAAAAGTACTTTATGTCAAATTAAAAATTACAACATGATACAATTCACAATGAATACATCATATTTGATACAGTAAGAGAAATTTTGTTGGTGTGTCCCAGTATTGATAATGTCACAAGTGGCCTATAATGCTGAAAGCCTCTAAATCATCCCTTCTGACAACAGCGGACAGTCTCTGGGGAGCTGGACGCTGTGAGTGATGTAGTGTTCACTTAAAATCCACTGGTGCAGTCAGATGTGAATACAGGAGTGGGGAATGTGTGGAGTAATTCATTGACAGGAGAAGCATTTCCACCTGTCCAGTCAGGTCTCTGGAGAATTGCACGGGGCAGAATTGAGTTCAAAGGTCAAATGAGTGGCAGTGACCTCAGGTTGAAACTCATCTACAGGGTGGCACTCACTTTGATAATGTACTGGAAGCATATATATAGCTCTGCAGAACTAAAGTCATTTCGTGACATACATTTCAGCTGTGGCTTCTTTTTTCAGTTATTCTTTAATTTAACCTCTTCACCTAATGGACCAACCGATGGGTTCATCTTTAAATACTTCTTGTGTTGCTAAGCTTTGTACAAACCCATAGAACAGAGGCTTTCAGAGAGGCAGTTGAGTGAATCAGTTTGCAACTTGTTCCCAGAACAACCCTCACATTTTAAGGCACCGTGAGATTAAAGACCTAGTTTCTGCCAAAAACACTTTTAGGCATTTAAAGTGAATATTCCCCTGATATCATGCAGTTGAAGCACAACATCTGATCATTATGTTTGCCATATTTTATTCTAATATAGTGACGTAAAGCTAAGTTAGTAGAGTTTGAGTAGGCACCGCCAGTAAATCGAAAGAACAACACCAGTAGGTGGCAGTGTGCACCTTGGAGTTATGCTAGGCGTATAGCCCACCTTCTTCGGGTCCGTTTTTATGCTCGTAAGCAATAGTAATGAATGAGAACTTAAATTATTAAACTGGATTTGGGTGGAAAATGGCCTGAAGTAGCTGAAGTACACAGTAAGTACTCATGTGGTGACGAAGAGTAGACAGCATCTTCCAGTGTTGAATAGTTGCTAAAAATATATTTTCACTGTCCCTGAAGGTGACTCCAGACAGAGATATGATCAAGGCCTTAAAGCTCGGGTTAGCAATCCTGGAAAAGTTCGCAAGAGCAGGCTACACTTTTATTCCACGATACATCCTAACTCCTCCCAGTCAGACCAGTAGTCAAACCTACGCCCCCAAATCACATGAACACAATGACTGACCAGCTGCTTGAAGTCGACCTTTCTGTGACTCTCTCACTAAATTCTGTCTATCGTCTCTGCTTTAGCGGTGTACCTCCATCTTAAGACTCAGAGCCTGGGCAGGGTGTGAACAAGCAGGCAGGTCAGTCAATGACAGACAGTCAATAGTTTCATTACGTCCAAATGAAATGTTTGGTCATGGTTATTACAGTCCTGCGACGGCCACACACACACCGGCTATCGGGAAGTGAAGAGGATTTCAAAAAATAAGACAAAAAACAAATAACCTACCATACCTTTAAGTATGACTGGTAATTGTATCAGAAAAAAACATTACATGAATAGCAGTTGTCAAACAGTCTCAGCAAATACAAGAAAATGAAACTCACAAAGAGAGATAAATCAAATGAATGGATATTGTCTGTTCAGCAGAATTGGCAGAATTATGCGTGTGTTGTAGCATTTTGTCCATGGGACTGTGGCTTAAACACTGAGATTAATAAACATAATAATTTATGGGGACAATTACAAATGCTGCACAGGCTGCTTGCATGTTACAGTCATTTGTCACAGGAGAAGTGCTTGTGCTTGAATGCTTGAAGAGCTCACTGCAGTCTGAGGTCAAGGTGAAATTACTGCTTTGCACTTGTGTAAATCACTTGTAGAAATACTGACTGATTGGAGGATTCCCCCGGTGCACTGTCCACACAGAGAGTATTTACCTGGTAAAAACTGCGTGTCGGCAGTTCAGCGGAGCAGCTGTGCTTGAGTTGCTGACCTGTGTCGAGGAGGAGTCGAGCTGCTGAGACGTGCTTGAAGAACGCTGACCTCGTGCTCTGACCTTCCCGGATGTAGGAATCTGAAGTAAACTAACAAAAGAGAAGTATCATCAACCATCACTTCAAATCAGCGTTTTCATTCCCACGTGTTTCATTCATCCTGGGGCCACGATGACAATGTGAGACACAACGACAGCTGTCAATCTTGTAAATATACACTATACGTCCAAGCTAAAGGTGGACGGTTTTTTTGAAGGACAGTGACCGGAGGTGTTGCAGTACTTCAGCTGTACTTCAGTCCTGCACCTGAGACAGAGTCTAGACCATTGCCCTCAGTGGACATCTGGCGGTACAGATTTAGGTTGTTTTTCTCCATTTGCAGACATCTGGGTTGGCCATTAATAGACACTGTCCTTCTTTCTGAATCCTCAGCAGGGAGCCATGAATCCCATTCACAACCTCTGAGCTGATCTCAACACCATTGTGTCGTCTGGAAAATGGGACAGTAACATGACTCCTCAGACTTGTCTCATGGTTACTAAGCATATTTCATGTGCTTGTTTGAGCCTGAGTAATTAACCTTGTGGAAGGTGGTTGTAATAATGCACGTAGTGAGGATAAGAAACTTTAGTAATGAAAGAAAAAGGACAGACTAACACTCTAAGGGCCTAGTCTCACCTACGCAAATGTATCAGTGGTGAACCTCCTAGCTAGGGTGTTTTTCAACACATTAGTTGCATGTTAAAGGGACTTTTACGAATACAATTTCAAATATTTTGAATTTAAAAGTGGTTTCATAAGGGGACGGTCGAGGTATGCACTCTTCTGAGTACCATTGTAGTTTTCAATGATTTTAGTTTCAACTTGCAAGATATCCATAATTAACAACTCAGTGGCCGAGCTGATCCTTTTCTCTGACCGGGCTGGTTGTAGTTTAGGTTAGTTTTTGATCTTTAGTCAATATGATAGAACATGTGGGCCACAAAACAGCCAAAAAGGAAGAGCAGAATTATGAGTTCGGCAACTGAATCAAGTAATAGGTGTTATACTTAATGTTTTGCTAAAGTTTACCAGCAGTAGCCAACGTTATTCACTAGAAACTAACCATTCATACCACATAAAGTAAAGCTGTAGTGACACACCCCACGTAATCCAATAAAGGTAGTCGCCTGTGTAACCCTGCTCCTCAGAAAATGGTCCAAATCCTGAGCATGGAAATCGACTCACATCTTCCAAATCCAGGCTTTATAAAAACATGCGGCCATATGATTAGCTGTGTTCAATGCCAGACACATACACACATATTATGCAGGGTGTTTTTTCTCCTCTGCACTCCTCTCTATCCTCAGCCTACCCTCTGTCTCTTCCTCCCCCCTGCTCCTCATCCTCACATGCTCCCAGGTGAGCTGATGATAGAGCCTCTCTCCTCTGCCGAACCCCCTTTCTCTACCAGCAGTTTATGAGAAGTAAAGGATGTTATAACATGTAATTAGCTGAATGGAAATCTCAAATGAATCATGCTAATCCAGCCTGACATGATCTTCTTTTGCCATGTCTCTGAGCACCAATACAATTATAAGAGAAGAAAAGGAAAGAAATAAAGGATTACTGCAACGTCCAGAAGACTGGAGCGTGCACAGGGGAGGTCATCTTGAATCCATTTCATTGTCCTGTAGAGTATGAAGGGGAAAGAGGGGGCACAATCTCCCAAGTGCCTCATCCTGATAGATGAGAGCATCCACTGCAACTCCACTTCTATATTCACACTGATGATTATTGATTTCGACAAAAAAAAAAATACATGACGCATAATAAGGACTTTTTAAATAATTTGCACCAGTAGCAAAGCTATGTTTGAAGAAGTAGAGGTCATATGCACTATCACAGGGTTATTGATTGGATCCCTGGATGTTCATGTCCAGCTGTTGATGAATGAACTTTTACGTTTAGCATTTCACTGCAAATTCTGTGCTTTGGTCAGCTGGGGGGAGTGTACATTATGATATTAAAAAGTCAAACTGGACGGTCAACTTCAACTGGTCTGAGGGCAATGAAACATTTTGGTCAAGTAAATGCAGAATAAGGGTTTCGGGATTCGTGACAGTACAAACATAGCTCTACTTTAGGGTTGAAGGATTTCATATTCATATTGTACTTCCTGGGAATGTAATACTCTTTTCCAGATATGTGGGGCCATAAATAAGCATTTTTGTTTTGCTGACTGTCAAATAATATCCCTGATTGTTAGTTGAATCAAGATTATTTATTCAGTAGTTTAGATTAGTTAGATTTGAAAAAATACACACTCCACCACCATGAAGGATTGACTGAATATCTGATTTTCAGCATCTTCTCTTAACTAATTGGAAGACTGTCTCTGAATGGTCATATGTTAATGTTCAGCTAATCCTCTTCTCGAGAGCAATTTTCTCATACGAGATACTGTCATCATTCATCTTCTGCTATAGAGGGAGGACGACCAGAATAAGTGGCTCCTGCAAGATAACGTGCACCACCACTACTGTTTCAGAATGTTAAAATTACTGTTAGCTGCTGGAAATGCTCACACTGCTGTCTCACAGGAAGTGACACCCACAATCATTCTCACCGTAGTGCTCCAAATGCTGAGTGCTGAGGCACCACAGACTACAGCTAGCCCACAGAAGATAATGGAATTACGAAAAGGCTAAAGCCTGAACATCAGTGAGCCGTCTCAACGGTGGAGAGACCACCTGCAGTTGCCTCGGCTTGTTGTGTAAGAGTGGGCTGCAGCCAGTCACCAACACAGAGGTAACAGTACATCAGTGTTTGTGTTTTTGTCTACAGTTAATCCTAATGGCTGCGCTGGCTAATTCCAATTTGTTGAGATCGGTGGTTCACCTTCAGTGAAGGGAGGGGGTTAATTGGTTTTCAAATATCTACAGTCGATCCCTGAATCAGTAATATCCAACTTTAATGGCAGCAGTTACCAGGGTGGGGTTAACGGCAGTTATAACTTGGGCAGTCCTTGTGTGAGTGAGGTGGACATGCAGGAAGTTTTAAAACTGCAATGGTGGATAGGATACAGATGTTATTTATGTGGCACTTATGGACTTCTTGTTGCCCAAACAAAATAGATGGGAGCCTACTTGTAAAATTACAAATGTGAATATTTTGCAGTTTATTTATTTATTTCCTCTGTGTTTGAGCCTCTTGCGTCCACATGCAGAGTTGTACGTCAGTGTAGTAAATATGCGTCAGAAACAACAACAATGGCCAGTTTGGTTTGCACTGCTAGGTCTAATTAAACGTTTGCAGCTAAATTTAGCATAAACCAGCATTAACAGGCATCGGCCTCACCCAATATTACTTGGACAACAGTGTTCTCTTCAGGTATTTGATGAATCATTGATTTGATTTCCTCCTACTGGCCCAGTTTGCTCGTTTGAGCTTTTGTAATAGTTTGTGTTGTCATCTGGGAGATCTTTTGTGAAATGAAGGTTGTGTGGATCGAGATTTATTTTAGAACTGGAGGGAAAATATCCACTAAGAAAACATTAATATATTTTAAATATTACATTTTTGACAGTCTGATGCTGAGTTAGTGGCAAAGGGATGTATAATCTAATTCTGTTGTCTATTGTGATCTCATGTTTGAATAAAACAGCTTCAGAGGCTCAGATTCAAATAATTTGTCTTTTAATACTGTCACTATGGAAGTTTATAAGAATGTGAATCATAAATAAAACTGCTGCTTTATTGCATAAAGAAAACTGCTCCAATCAGCTTTTTACAATGAGTAAATGAGTAGGTAGAAAAAATCTAACCTTTATGAAGTAGCTTCATCTATGTTTTGTAATCATTCGTCATAATTGTCAACAATAAAGTTAAAGCTTTAACCAATCAGAGATGAGTGTTACCAATTGGTCTGGACTGACATAGGCTAGAAGAAGAAGAAGTTGGTAGAACATTTTTATAACATCATTGCTCTATATGTGTGTGTGCATGTGTGTGCACCTGAACACTTCTTAATGAAGAGGGAACATTTGAATAACGCAGCCCCAGCTCTCATCATTTGCACGAAATACCCCCGACTGTGGCTCTGAAGCTACCTGCTAATTGCTTCAATGATAGAACGAGTGCTAATGAAAGAGGGAGGAGGAGGAGGAGGAGGAGGGGGTTGAGGAAGATCAGATCTGATCTTTATTTTCTTAATGTTTGCTTGTACACTTCTCTGCCACATCCTACACGTTGATGAGTTATGAGTCCTGTCAGATGACTTAACCACTTCGCTGTATTTTAATCCTGCAGGTGAACCACATCATCACATCACATCCTTTCAGCCGTGACAGGACTTCTCCTCATTATCACCAATATCTGCCTCACAACGTTTCCATCCAATTACTTCTTCCAGAGATGTAGTGTGAGGTGTCATCACTGATGTGCCAACACACCCAGATCCCTGGATAAAGGCTGTTTGATGGCAAGATAAGAGCGTCTCCATCTACTGCTCCACTCTCACCTCTAGTCGTGGTCAAGTTTCAATCCGTGTAATATAATATTTCAGCTTTCTGCCATGATACGATAAGCTTTTCTGCTATATTCATATTTTTCCTTTTTTAATTTGCTGTTCGTTGGAAATCTAAATGAAGTCTGTGTGAAGCGGTGGAGAGCGGAGTGTCAAAACAAGATGCAGCTTCAAACTGGTCTCTGCTGTTGTTTGATTCCCTCTGACTTGACAACTGCCATGACAACCAAGGTCAGGATCAGACAGGCACAATATTTTTGCATTTCAAGATCAGATTTATAACCAAATTTTGGAGATAAATGCAAATGTATTCTCATTTCCATCCACAGTTGATTCATAAAGGACAACATGATGGAAATATGGAAAAAACTCAACTGCACTTTGGTAAGTAAAAAAAGCAATATTTAGAATTTTTTTTAGACAGCACCAACATCAATCCAGTTTCTCTTTGTCATGTTTTCAGTGGTTCACTGTATTTACATTGTCACTTTTGAATACGTGTTTTCTGTTAATGCGCTTGTGTGAGACATCTACGCCACCGAATCAAAGTAGTGCCTGGGTTGGGGAACTATGCATTTTTCTTGAAACGCACAAAATAAATATAGCTTTAGCCATATATCTCACTGCACACCAGAATAACCTAATAATAAACAGAAACAATATTTAATCATTATCTAATGGGGCTTCAGTAAGAGGCCATTCCCCATGCAGCTCTTCACGCTGCCAAGTGGGGGGGGGGGGGATTTCTGCCACTCCAAATCCCTGCCTATCATGCATTCCATAGTAACATGAATAGCCCAATAAACTGACCCAATAAACGCATGAAAGTGTAACTTCAACAAACTGTGCTGCACAAAAGTCCTCTGAAACATTCATGGGCTCAATAAGACTCAATCAATGGACGCATGATGAGGGATCGCTGCTATAAGGCATCATGTGGAGAACAGCCTATTACGGTGGAGGCGTATGAATGACATTTGTCCTTCATGTGGCCTTGCCGTTCCTCCTCAGCTGTCCCCTCATCTCGTCCCCTGGTGAGTTATATCCTTCATCTTCACATTCATACGACAGCCGTCACACACACATGGGTTTCTGTGATGGGGTACAGGAGCAATGGAGGGGTGTTATTTTGTTTTTATATTACTGGTGATCAATTATAACATTACTCAGTGTAGTAAGAGGCAATGAGCTTGAAGCAATTAACTTTATACAGCCCATTTTTTTCAAACCACACAAGCATGTGCACATTCAATACAGTCATTTTTAGCCCACGACGAAATCAACCTTGTTATTTATCGTTGCTCTCAAGAGAAGCTGAGCAGGGGGACAGTGCGTGACAATACTGAAGGTTTGTACTCTCATAGCTGCACTTTTAAGACACCCTGCCTGGGTATCTGTGCCACTGGAATAACCAATTTGGCTCGGTTCAGCACTCACAGTAATGGCCGCGTTCTCCATCGATGGCGCTGTTCTCTGATTGCGCCGTCAACTTGCTGTAATTCCTTTTCATGAAACAAATGGCAATTTAGGTTGCAGGGTTGCTCATGAGATTGTGTTGACATGCCTGCTTTTCTCGTCCCGTCGCATTCGCGCTTATATTTGTTTTCCTCGACCTAATGAGGATCAGTTGTACGAGCAAACAAAAGCCGAGCCGGCTCCGGTGCTGGCATCGCTGTCACATCTGTTTGTTTACTTGGTATCTTTGGGCTCTCTAAATATAGACTGTGATGCTTTGAGGACAATGTGAAGGTGCAGACGTATCAGGAGGCATTTGATGTCGTCATATTAGAGCTGAAATTAGATTTCTCTCGGTGAGGGAAATAAAGAAAACCACGGAACAACATCACTCAAATTAAATGTCTCACAAAACTGTGTTATTATTTTTTTCCTAAGCGATGCACAGTATCTTCTTCCTCAGGCATGTAGATCGTGCTGCCTCTCTCTGGTGGTGTGCATAAGCCCTTCAGACCCTGTGGTGAAGGCTTTAAAAACATGCTGCTCTCAGATGCAAGCACCTGCTGTCCATGAGGCCTGACGGGCCATGTTGAGAAGATGGATTTGGGTAATGGTCCAGCAACAGTCTGGGCATTAAGCTGTCGCGCAGAGGAACCCACAGAGACAATGGGAAAAGGGAAGAGGACCCAGGACTCCCACAGACCTTTGAATTGGTGGAGAGCTCATTTCACTGATGGCTGCTGAGAAACATTCAGCGAGATAAAAGCTTTGTCACGGTGCATAAGGCTGAACAAAAAAAGGGCATTGTAATAAAAAAAAAACATTTTCACTCAGTAATCAGGAGAAATTCTTCATTTTCTTTTGATGGATACAACTGTTGGGTCAGCTTTTTAACATTTCAGTTTTTTTTTGTCTTCTTTTTGTTGATTGTAATGTCCAACATCCAGGCCCTATTCCTGATTCCCATTTAAGCCATTCCTTGTTTACTATTAGCTCTGTAGCTCTGAGCAAAGCCAAGTTATTTAATATATTTGCAAAATGTTTCCGTCTTCAAGCACATTGTGTACTTCAAAAAAGCTTAGAAAATAAATATTCTTAAAGTGACATATTTAATGTTAGTAGTTGACACAATCCTTGGCTTTCCTCTTAATCAGGTGGCAGGTGGAGACCATCAATGGTGACAGGAACACCAACTTGTGGAGGAGACGCAATAATGTTTTTATTGCATATGCAATAAAAACATTATTGCATATGCAACTAATATATCAAGATGTCTGTCTGATTTTCTTCCTAAAATATGAAATGTGTATAGAGGCAATTTGAAGCAGTGTCTCAGAGATGCAAATAGTATTTCCTAAAATGTCCTCCCTTTCTCTCTCTGGCTATTACTGTAGCTACTGTGGTCATTTACTGCATATGACCATCAAACACCATCAAACACAAGACCAAGTGAAAGCCTCCTGAGCTTATGACTGTAAATCCAGCCCTCTTTGACTTTGCTGTTTCTGTAAAACGTCCTCCATGGAGCAGCTGTCAAATCATTCCCTCGTACGATGTTTTGATGATAGTGATGAGCTTGACTGGCAGTCCACAGTGTAGAAACACTTTCCAGAGGTTTGCCTGACTGCTCTGAAATTTGCATGCAGTGAAAGGTTCCACTCCAGTTATTACTCAACAGTGATTGATGCTGTTATAACCTGATCTGTCTCTAACTTGTTGAACCTGGAGATGAAAGTTTACTGCAATCCTTAATCCTGTAAAGAATCATGAACTTTGCCAAGAGCTGTTTCAGTATCATCCCACTGTAGATAGTTACTGTACTTTACTTCAAACTCTTAATTTGATATTAGTCCGATGGCATTTCCCTTTCTTCAGCCTCTATGGCTGCCTTGAATGCCTCTGCAGGTATATTGTGTGGCTCAGCAGACATCCTCCGCTGTGTCAAGGCCTCCCAGATGTCGTCTCCTAGATGTCGTCTCCCAGATGTCGACTTATGTGCATCTGTGTCAGTGGTGTGGTTAATTATATCTTGCTGTTGTTTTAACGTTAATCCAGTGATTGACAGAGAAAAACAATCAGAAACTATTATACTATTATAGAAAATATCAAATTTCAGCCTTTGCAAAGGGTTTCATCTTTTGCATCTTACAGGGATCTGCTGTCCACACAGGGAGCAGTGCAGTTCTGCGGAGCTGCTTTGGGAGGTTTCTGGTAGGACTTCTGTATTTCCTTGAATAAAAGTACTCAACTCAATTCCAGGACTCAACTTTATGAAGTTGTACATCTTCTGTTTCTACATCAACAATAAAAACCTTGTTAAAATACATGAAAGGATTCAACAATAAGAGTTATGGTTGTACTTTGAAATATTCTGACAGATAGACTGCTCTAAACTGATAACATTGGCACCTAAAAGAAAGGCCAGACGTTCTGCAACGTGCACACGCCGCTCGCCGGTGTGGCCCGGGTGTTACTGTTACTAAGTGTAACTAAAGCCTTTCGATTTCAGGTAATGAAGCCCCTCAATGCAAAGTACACATCCACAATTTAGGGTTATGATCGGTGATCTTTCATTCGAGGAGGTTTGAGGTGGACAATGGGTTGAACATTTTACAGCTTTTATTAAACAGCGTTCAACAGTAACATGGCAACCATAGCAACGGTTGCTATGCTACCATGCATCCAGCCATTCCTGTGTTTGAGTTGAACTGAATTCAACCTCACGGCTTGTAATACAGGGCAGGATGATGATGCTTTGAAACGATGACGCTTTTTTTGTATTATCCTTGATGAGAACAAAGCAATGAGAATCTCTTGAGTTTTTCAATCTTTTCATGACTTACTGGAAGCAAATATGTTCTCACTCTGTCTATATTTGTCATTTTTAAAGACACAAATGTATTGAGAGCTCCACTAGATTAAATATTTTAAAAGGTTTGAGTATGTTTTTCCCTTGTGTGTTGTACCAGTGTAGTCTGTAGTAAAGCTACATGTCTCAACACTATGAAGATGTTTTCAACTCCAGAAAAGGTCCAGAAAATTGGGTTTGTTGGTTCACATATGAAGAAAACAGCGCAAGATAATCCGAGGCTAAGTCAGATGCGTTCCCAACAACAAATCTGCACAAATCACATGTTATTGTTGAAAACACATTGACACAGGCACTGCAATCCTTATCACCAGAAGCTCTATTGTATTTCCACGTTTACATCTTCAACATGTATGGCTCCTCAGTTTCAACCATATGCGTATACATTTATTTATTTATTTTTTTCACTTTTGCGTTCTCTCTCAAAATCAGTTTGAGCCTGAAATCTCCTATGATGAATTGAATTAAATGTTTTACAAATGCATTTCAAATACAGTGGGCTATAACTATGTCAATTTATAATTTTGCATCAGAAATTTAGTAGAGCAACTTTGATGCACTTAACCAAGAAGCGTTTATTTGAATTGTTCAATAGAAATGTATGTTTTTAATCACATAATTTAGAGAACATGAAACCTTATGTCAGTTAAGAGCATTGATTAGATTCCTGTTGCAAACAAGAATACTTGTGTGACCTTTATCGAGACACAAACAGACATCATCAAAAAGACTGATCTACACTGCAGGTGAATGAGGACAGGCAAAGGATTGGAGCGAAAAAATGCCAACTGTGGACACAATGGTGGATGGTGAGATGAGGGGAAATTACAAAATAAAGAAAGTATCTGGCACCGAGACGTCTTGGCAGCGGAATCTTTATGTCCTTTAAGTTATGAGCTGAAAAAACTGCTGATTGAGGTGTTTTAGCATGTTTCCGTAATACCCTGCTCTCAGTTCATGGTTTGCTTTTCTGGTTTGTTGCTCACCAGTCCTGACTGAATGTATTCTATAAGCTTTGCAGTTTCAGAGATGCTCCAGCACCAGTTGTTTGGCTGTGATGATTTTGGTTGGAGCCTCATCAAAGTCACCCAGATCCTGTCACCTGCCCATTTCTCCAGCATCTGATACATCGACTGTGCACTTGCCATCTAACATATCCCACACCTCAACACCCACCGTCTGTTGAGAGATAAACATCATATTCTTCATCTCTGAGTGGTCATGATGCTTTGGCTCATGTGTGTAGATCTGTATACCAGTACCTTTTCTGACATATATATGATATAGACAGGATTTATTTCCTCTTACTGTGATAGTAGATACTGCATCAAATATGGACACATAGCCCCAGTTTGTGCCATGAGCTCAGCACCCTGGTTCTGGAAGTAAAAACAGTAGAGTAGAGATTTTGATTATCAGCTATAGTATCATAACCATCCAAGTAAGATTTACCACAAACAATGTGATTAAAACGATAATATGTGCTCCCGTAGAAGTCACACGTTTGCATGATATCAAAACATGTTTTATTTGCAAAGTGAAGGAGAAGTACAACACTACCCCACAATCCTCAGGGGTAATAGCTGCATCTCTGATTGGTGGAGCTTGCTTTTACCCAGGAAAACATGTCGGCTATGATCCGCTACTATTGGATGTTTCAGCACTACTACATAAGGCTACTATACTATATTATACACCATGAAACACCATATGATGTACATAAAAGACGCAAACTACAATATGTAACACTATGTTAACAACAATGTCAAATTCAAAAGAAGTGCGCTGGAAGTCGTTTGAAACCATTCGAAATTGTTTCTGGGATGCGTAGTTCCCTCACTCTTAAAATTATTATGTACACAGTCATTGCCATTTTTTTGTATTCCAAAATTTTCTTTTGCTCAGTATCAAATCTTTTATGGTCACGAATGATCTCATAGCTGGTTCTAAAATGTTAATGAGAAAATTAATTGGAAATTGACTTCAGGAACCAGAGCCGTTCTAAAAGTGTCCGACACCATTACGCTCTCGAGCCAGCTGAAATATATTTTTATCTGCAGCGGCAGCAACCACAACAAAATAAATCAGGCTGTTGTTCCCTGACGTTTACACTGATACTGTAATTGATGCGAGGGTGAGGGTGTTTAGCAGACTGGCAAACACACATCTTCAAATTGAATCTGCCTACCTCCTCACTTGCATTTTACAATATATTAAGTTCTATGTGACGTACCTATGTTGAGTGCTAAAACCTTTGTGTGTTTTTGCGTGTTCTTTTATGTGCATATATTGTGTGTTTATATGCTGCATCACTTTGGCGCAGCAGCTGAGTCTTCACTTCACACAAAGGCCTGTTTCCCTTCACTGGACTGTGAAGTGCAGCAGTTTCTTATTACTGAGGCCCAATGGCTCACTTATGGATGTGAAGATTGTGGCTGATACATGGGCTTCTCCCCTGCTCAACCTGGGCTTCTCCTTTTCTGCACCATATTGTTACAAAAGCTCCCGTGTTATCATCACAGCAGGAAATGGAAAATACAGGATTACAGGAGCCACTTTCCAGCCACCACAATTAAATCTATTCAGTGTGAGCAGCTGCCCCGCATGCATAATGCCCTTGTCTGATGTGGAAGTTTTGGATTTTTTGGTGTGTTTTAAACCTTTTAATCTTGTGTATGTTTTCCTGTGGGACTGTGGCGTTGTAGTTTCCACGGGTTTTTGTTCCGCTGCCATGATGTTAGAACGAGAGGCTTGTGGGACCACGGCTGCAGAAGCAAAAATCAATAGCTCCGCAAGCAGCAACATTTTACCGGCGACAAGTGCATTCATCAAGTGAAGAACGACTACTCAGCGAGTGAATCTCCCCATATTTTGCTCTTCAAAGCTGCAAATGTGTTGTGTTCCAGCCTGTGATAAGCCTGGAGAGAGGCGCGCTCCCTCTCTCTTCCACTGTTGTTAGCTTTATGAAGCCCTCAGGAATCACACTTACCTTTCTATGAGTATAAATGTGCTTCTAACTGTTGTCATATGTACCCTACTTTTGTCAGGATGGAATTGAATGGGCACTGGATGCTTTCTGGGGATGTGAGCTGTAGTAGAGGCAACAAGCCTCATCTGCAACACAGAGTATCTTTGACAGTAAAGCTGATACACAGATACTAATACCACAGCTGTGAATGGTTGTGCTGTTAATAGTAGTAACTGTAAAGTGGTTATAATCAAAGCAGCAGAGGCAGAGAAACGCCAAACCCCCAGTGTGGCCATGCAAACATGCCTACACTTCCCATAGTGCAACTCCATCGCAATCATTTTTTCAAACGTCCATCTCTCAAATGCTGCACCTACAGGCTTTAGGGTTTTGTTCCTCAGCTTTGATAAAGCATCTCCAGATCCACAGAAGACATTATACCCCTGATTTCACAGCCAATACACCCACTGACTGCTCAACTGAGCTTGATGTTTAGAACACATCCTGCCAAAAACAACATTAGATCCTCCCTAATACCTTTATAAAAACTGACATGCTACCCATTAGATTAGTTCAATTCAATTTTATTCACAATCACAACACAGAAGAAACTCTGTAGCAGAAACGGACTCAGCGTGGGCGGCCATCTGCCTCTGGGGCGAGAGGAGGGAAATGGATCGACTCCATGGAGATGACAAATGCATAGACAGGCAGTGGAGCCAGGAAAGGCAATAGACCCCAACTTGTTTAGAGTTTGGATCATAATGGTAGTGTCATCTTAAGGGAGGGCCACTTCAATGTTCAAGGAGTACAAGAAAGTGCAATATTTCAAAAAAATCTACATTTTTATTTCCATTAAACAGAGGATAATGCAAATTTAAAACAACTGTCTTGAATAGTAAGTGCAAATCTTGTATTCCTTACTCTCAGTGAGTGATGTAGCAGAAAGTAACTAAATGAAACCTTGCACTTACTGAACTAACAAAATGAAATCTGAATAGATTTGTATTCATTGTCTTCCCAGACACCCGACAGTGCTTCTACTCATATTTTGTTCATACTTAATAAAATACTGCGAACATCCCAATTTTTGTTTTGTTTTCATAAAAATGATACAAAACCGTGAACTGTGCTGACAGATGAAATCCGAAAATGCATTTATGTCTTGCCAGACACCTGCAGCGCTTCTGCTCACACAGCATATCGTTTTTAGCTCACTGTTGAACTGCAAGTCTATAAGTTCCATTTGCAACACACTTTCCACATCAGCTGAAAAGGGGTGTGCAAACATCTGGCAAGTGTCGCGGTGTGCCTTGAAGTCTTCAAACTCCTGCTGTAGGTTTTCGATAGCAGAACCATATCCGTCACCACTGAATGCTGTGCCCTCTTCCACAAGAGATCTGCACACTGTGAAATGACTGAGGTTTTTTGCAGATGTTGTATCTTTAGGCAGCAGTGATGTTGTAGATGATGATGATGAAGGAATCTTCACGGACACCGTTCTTGCTTGTATAATAAGGTTTATTACACAGAAGTTTACAGGTCAGGACAGGTACCATGGTATACCCGGAGACGTTCTCAGCCAATGCAGAAGTCTGCCTCGCTGGTGCCGGACAAGCATTCTTATAGGGAAGATGTTTACGCCAAAGACGTGAGATAGAATGACGTCACACATAGGGGTCCCCTAAAGACATGCTTCGTAAATAGGACTGAAAACCCCTCCATCTAACAGGTCAAAGAGCATTCTTTAAAGGAGAGAACTTAACGAGTAACATCTGAAACAACAACCAGGGAGTCTTAGAGTCCAGGAAAGAGGACCCCCTAGCTATAAACCTGTCATTATGATCTACCCCCATATCAAACCGATTTACGCTGGCTGAATATACCACACAGACAGCTGGGTTTTCCACAATCTCAGTTTTGTTAAGAAGTCATAAGCTGCTATAATGAGCTGACCAGGACCCTGCAGCTTTAGGTTAAGGATGTTCAGCTCCTGTGTTATGTCCACAAAAAAATGCAAGATCCATGACACATTGTGGATCGTCAAGTTCAGGAACATCTATTCTGCCATTTTCCATGAAGCTCTTCACCTCTGCTCTTAACTCAAACGATCTCTTCGATACGTTTCCCCATACATCACCATATTCTGACTTGATTTCTTCTAGAAACTGGCGTGTATTGGTGTATAATGCAGAGCAGAACAACTGCTGGATCCGCATTTTTTTGGGGAAGTGGCCCTGGGGCTGGGAGTTTGAGACCCCTGGTTTAGATCTTCAGACAGAGGAGACAAATGAGTAACTAAATGAAACGGGCAAACATGGAAACAGAGGTCTGAGGCACAGAGGATTAAAAACAAGCACAAGGAGTCACTTAGAAACAGCAGCTAGGCATAGCACAAGTACTAGATACACTGACCCAGCTGGTGATGAGATGATTGGGTCATTATAATCCTGGTTTGAGTTGGAATGTTGAATGTTTGATTCTCTCACCTACACTATATTTTCTTGATTAAGAAAACTTCTTGAGTAATTCCCAAGTACTTTCCTGCATTAACGTGTCACCCAAATGCCTCAAACATAAATGAATATCACCATTGAGCCCAGAAATTGCAGATTCCTGTTGTTCCTGGGTGTCATTTTTATTAAGCTGTGTGACTTTATTACGGACACGTGGAGCGTCAAGGGCAGTGATAATAAATGTTGAGGTTTTAGCATCTCTGCTCTCCCAGTGAATCTGCAGTGAATAATGATAAGGCTCTGTGTAGGGAGGACCTCATGTTTCATCTAGTCCCTATATGGACGACCTTCACATGAGGCCGGGCCACTGTGATTCATACTGGATACACAACCACTCAGGACTAAAGACCGATTGTCCTGAAAAGGACACTAAGAGAATACATTTGGAATACGAGATGAAAGTGCTCAACATGCTAAAAGCTCGTTTTAGCTCATGGTTAAATGAGAGGGGGAGAGCTTTTGCTTTGTAATTGACTGAGCAATGCATGTGGGCACACACACACACACACCGGTGTCAAACATTATGCTGATAACTTGAAAGGCCTCTGAAATTATAGGCCTTGAATGTTAAAAAAGTAAAATAATAACACACCTGAACAGTAATAAAGCTAATTCAGTTTAATTTTATGAAAAAAGGCCTGACTATTACATTGGTGCAAAAAAAACAAAAATGAACCTGCTTGATCATAGGTCTGTTCTGAAATTTCTGAAGGTACGCTGCAACCAGCAACACCAGGCCAAACACACAGCCCACTCCAAACAGGCAGGTTTAGAACGAGCACTTAGTGCCAATTAAAATTATGGGAAATTGTGTGGTTTGTTTGATTTTGAACCAAAAACAGAAGCCAAAGCGCACAGAATCTTTTTTTAACCTGATCATCTATTCCCTGTGATATGATCAAACGCTTCTAAATGTAAAATGCTGTGAGTTTTTTAACTATCGTTATCAAGTTCTGCACAACTTTCCAGATTGATTAATAATTATAAACAATGAAACATAAGTAGAAAGCTGTGTATACAGGACTTAAACATTCAATCACAAATGAAATGCTCATTAAAAGTATTACCTGTGCCCTCCCTCTGTTCCCTCTGGCCAGCATCCCCTCTCTGCTGCAAAGTCACAGGAGCCAACTACAGCCACAGTCGAGATAAAGCCCCAAACCATGGCCCACCATCTGTCCTGCTCTCTTTGCAGGGGAGCATATGTTAATGCAGCCACTCTGCAGCCTTCATGTGCTGCTGCTAAGTCAAGGACAAAATTTAATTTCTCCACGAGATTGTATCTTCCCATATGCTTGGCATTTCGGCTGCATTATGCTCCCTCATGTCTGTCTCCTCTCTACGGCTCCCTCTCCTCTTGTTCTGAAATATAACTGGGTGTTGAAAAAAACATTTATTCTCAACTCTTGTATCCTCACTTGATTCGCAGTGACTCTGGTGGTTTGTTGGTGACACTGTAATAGGAGCTGAGTGACATGATTTCTTTTTTTTTGGAAAGTGATAGGATTTTTCTCAGTGTCCATGATATCACTCCATCCCACTATCAAGCTATTACACCGGAGTACCTGAAGGGAATCAGTGAAGAGCAGCACTGTGAGTGATCAGCCACCACTGCCAAGCTGAGTCAAGCTCCCTGTACTGTATGTGGGTCAAGCACCACTACAGAGCAACATCAGCACAAAACGAGAGCCCTGGACGGGGGAACGATGGTCTAGGTAACCCTGCGAACATCCAGACAGCTCTCGGACTATTATATGAGCAACCCCCTGCCCACACCCAAGATGTCCTATAACGGTGCAAAACTTGTTCTAAAATATAACCATCACAATCCCCTGGATGTGTCCCTGGCACGACACTACCATCACCTACAGGAGTTCAGTGTACTTGTTCTAAAATAGTCCAGTCCATCCTCAAACCACACATGCAGTCCAGAGTACTGACATGCAACAATATTTATCAAGAATAACAAAACAGGAAAAGATCGTCATTAACAATACAGCTGATCACTTTGGAATCTTGACTCCTCCTATGAATTATCACATTTTAGTGTTTCCCACAGAGTAAATTCAATTCATGGGCAGTGACAGGGTGCACGTGCACACGCATGAATGTCACTCTTACATGCAACAGATTAGGTTGCTCAGACTAAAGATAAGTTGCATTGATGCCACAATTAAAAACGTTAGGGACCATAATGGAAGCACTTAGTAGCCTGTGGCAGCGCAAGCACGTGATGGCAGGTTAGAGATCTTGTATGTTATTACGAGACGTGAAAAAAATATTTTCATTTCCATTTTAATAATTGGCAGGACAAATTACAATATGACAGGCTGTCTCAGTCAAGATTAATGGGAAAGACTGCATCTGAAGCACTTAGCTCCAGTGTCCACCAGCTAACTCCAGAACAGCCGTGAAGAACGGTTGTTGCAGCTCTGAGGAAACAGAGACTCTGAAGTTCTTGGCTGTGACAAGTAAACACAAAAATTTGAAATATTAATTTGTGGATATGTCTCAAGTAGCAACATTTAGAACTCCTGCTTAATAATAATTCTCTATAATCCTGTGAGGATAATTTCGTCCTCACTCAACAAAAGCAGATTTCCCAAAAATAAATCTCCAGTGTCTCATAAATGAGCTGGAGCTCAATCATGGCTGCAGTTTCTTACATATTCAAGGTGTCGCTGGGACAGTTTGAATTCCTGCTTATGACACTAGAGCCTCATCTGCAGAGGTGAGAACTGCAGCAGCATCCTGTATTGCCCATATAATAAAGTAATTATATTACAAGGTACTTCACAAAATAAAATATAAGTACAAAGGCAAATCATACGTTGCAATGCAATGAAACATAAAAGTTAAAACAATAAAGTTAAAATATGAAAAAACTATAAAGAGGCTACAGGGGAGTTTTAACTATTACTGGAGTGTACAGTCATCCGTTGATACAGCCTTTATTTCAGGTGCAAAGGATATACCTAATTATACTCCTAAAGTGTACCTTCCCTGCAGGTATCTAGGACTAAAAATACAGTTTGAAGAAATATACCGACATGCAGAAAGAAAAAGATCTCCAGTGGTTTAAAGACTTTACTCACACGACGAATCAGAAACATTAAAACAAACTCTTAAACAAATGTACCCAACAGGGGTACTGCTGCTCCATTTCTGTCATCTTGGGTTTGTGGGATTTGGAACACTCAGCAGGTGCAACTGTGCACAAGTGAAACTCTCGTCTCTCCTGACGTGTTAGATGTAGTCTCACAAAGAAGGATGGAAGTTGGTGACGCAGATCGCAGGAGTCCTCTGGAGATCAGACCGTCTGATTTCGGTTCAGCCCTTGTGCTATATGTGGCCCACATACTCTGCCTTCTTCTGGGGCCGCATGGCTCGAGTCCTGAATGTTAAGTCTCCCTGGTCAAATTCTTAAAACAAATGGATGATAGAGGAAAAACAAATATAAGATTCTATCAATAGCTCTACACAATGGAGTATTGGTGCGTCTCTTTCAGTAAACTCACACAAATCTGGTCCAAGGATCGGATTATCAATATTCTATTCACGTTGCTACTTCTGTTAGCGAAAGAAAGCATCTATAAATATGTTTTGATTTGTGTAAAAAAGTGCATAACGGTGTTGTGATATAATAATGTGTTTGTGTATGAAAAGGATTATTTGTTTTCCACCGACACGCTAATTTCCCTCCTCAAAGGTCGTCAGCAATGGAAACATGGCAGAAGGAGGTGACAACGCAATTAACCTCATATTAAGGCCATCTGTACTGGCTGCTCACGCCAGAAATCTCAGCTGAAATGATACATTCTGACTATTACCACTGGAGTGTTATACTGTGTAATTATACCAGGAGTAAATGAAGGAACTTAAAAATAGGCATGCATTTATTCAGGAGTCATAATTTACATGTGCTGCTTGTGTAAACAACATGATTGCATAATGGGGTCTCAAACAGCAGACAGAATTAATACAACTTTTAAATATTAGTGACAGCTCTATTAAAATGACACATTTCGGTTTATAATAAATTACAATAAATTAAGACAATACATTCAAAATATGTGGATTTTGTGGTTAAACCACAATTGTTGAGTTGTAACAAAGGCTTCAGAGTTTATACCAAGAATGACTATCAATGCTTAAACTGGTATTTTTGCACCACATCCAAATACAAATTATCAACAGTGCAGTTGATACAAAATGTGATTACAAATGTAAAGTTGGTAATTTGCTAGATGGAATTTTACAGATTAGAGACATTGAGATAGATTGGATTGAGACAACAAACAACCTCTGAAATGTGACCAGATATCGATGATCAAATGACAATATGGAGATAAAATTGTTTTTTTGGGCCCCATGAAAAAGGTAGAGCACGTCCACTCTAGGGAGTGAATGTGGTAAAACCTTTTAGTAAATTTAAAGTTTCAAATCAGCATGAGCTCCAAATTTCTTGAGAATATCACATGGATTCCAGAGAGGGCGAATTTAATTTGCAATGTCTTCACTTGAAGCTTCTCCCTCACACTTGACTTCCCGTCTGATGAAGGATAATCAGCGGCTGCGTCCGTTTAAGGGCTGGAAGCTGTGGACTCTTTTATGAGAGGTACTTCTGTTTCAGAGGCACAGAGAGCAGCACAGGGACACACTGTACATAACTAAGAGGAGCTTACGTGCACATTCATGTATGCACGTGTGTGCACGTAATATGTGGTTTGTCTGCGTTTATAGGAAACTATGTTGACAACTAAATACAAACTTAAAATGTCAATCCCTCCATTTAAATGTGTCTCGCCATCTATTGCTGAATGTGGGAACACAATGGTGACAGAGCCACTGGATAAAAGTAATTAAAATAAATACATTGCTCAAAAATTAAAAACACTTAAATCACGCATTAGATCTTGATATACTAATTATTGAAGTTGAATATCTTTACTGATGTACATTGTATAATTTGTTGAGAACAAAATGACATAACAATTAACAATGGAAACCAAAATTTGTCAATCCACTGAGGGCTGGATTCAAAACCACACCGAAAATCGAAATGAAAATTTTAAATCACAGGCTGATCTAACTCAGTGACTCAGTGTATCGACCCCACGTGCCTGTGTGCATCCTCCCTGACCTGGATCACGGCATCAGTGAGCTCCTGGACAGTCTGTGGCACTATGAAAAATGAAAACACTATGAAAAATAAGCACAATATGCACTTGTCATGTTGTGACATAAAGGATATTTGTTGCAGCAGCAGCCTCCTCTGCTTTATGAGAAACCAGAGACTGGACAGAAAAGGGATAATAGGCTAAACTACTCTTAGTGATAACACCCACAAGACTGAGACGAGTCTATGAAGAACAATCAGCCCTGCTCAAACACATTCCCACTCTGCTGGTGTTTGGATGCTAACTCCTCTTCTCAGTGTAAATGAACCTATTCTATGTCAGTAAGTGAGCCATCTACAGCGAGCAATTATCACACAATGCATCCTGTAAAACTCTTAACAAATCGGTGTCGACTGGATTAGCTGCAGATTGACAGATCTGTGCTGGACTGTATTCAGCTGCAAATGATTTGAAAAGGTCCCGTCACTAAAAAGCTACAAATACAAACAAGTAGAGGCGTTTGACAGCCCCGGGCAGTTATTCATCCACTTCACAGCTTTTCTCTGTCACAAAGTTACTTTAAATTGATGGGGTCTTTCCTCACTATATCCATCACTGTACATCTATTCTGCTTCACTGACATTTTGTACTTTTGACTGTATGTCACAGACCATCTCTTGGTCACCTGAATAGTTTGCACAGCAGCCCTTTATGGGACCCTAACGCTAATCTAATCTCAATTAGCCTCATTTAGACCCTGTGAGGACAACTGATCCTGACAAGGTCATGTTTATACCGGAAAGGAGAAACCAAAATGATTACACACACACACACACACACATTGTTTGTTTCTTTCCATGACCGTTTCACTGGCTAATCGTGTTTATTTTTTAACCATTACCCAAACCATGATGTTTTCCCTAAACTAAGCTCTGTAGTTTTAGCGTAAACGCAACCATTCCACAGTCTTTGCTTCATATTTGTTTCTGTCTGCATGAAGATCAAGTTGGAGCTCCCACAAGAAACCTACAGTATATGGTTGTTGAGTTGTTGAGAAGGGTGGGATGGTGAGTGATATGGCAAACTATAGGCTTCTAAAGGACCAGTAAGATTTAGGTGCATCTCTCGGTATGAATGGAATACAATAATGTTCCATTAGTGTATAATCATGCTACCTTTCCAACCCTTTATAGTCATACTGGAGCAGGTCCTCTTCCAGTTTCAGACTTGTTGTACTGCCATGTTTCTACAGCAGTACAGAATGGACAAACCGAACACTAACTCGGGAGAGCGCCTTTCATACTTTTACAGAACCTGAAGGCCACCACAGGTTTCGCCCTCACACTCGGAAGGGGAGATATTCGACTGAATGCAATCTGCTTCGTCACCACTAGATGCCACTAAAACCAACACACTGACCCTTTGCAGAAAAACAGTGGTTGGTATTTTGAAAATCCAGGTGCCATTTTTTAATTTAATCAAAACAATTTTATGACTTCAGCCATGCACCATGCGTAGCCTCAGAGAAATAGCTGATATTTAGTAAACTGAGACAAAACATGGAAACAGAGGACAAAATGTGAAACTTAGTACCTTATTGCATTCGACATTTGTTAGCATGAGTAATATTACTAAACACCATCATGTTCCTGTATTTTCTTATCTTATCTTCCATGGTTTTGAGGTAATGGTCACTACCTTAAAACTAGAGCCTGAACTGGATTGTTAGGGGCCAATGCTGATATACATGTTGAATATTGGAAATGATTCCTAAGATGTTGTCAAAACGGTAATGACAAAGAGATGTAATTTAGGCTTTTCAGTTAAATCATAAACTTTGTTATAGATAGCTATAACTAAAAACCCAAACAACCAAAGACATTATATATGTGTAACCCCAGATAGACAATGCACAAGACCCAGAATAAACCAGAAACTGCTGCACAAAAATATACAGATCTTACAAACAATGCATGCAATAATGGACTTGTATACATACAGCTAGACAGCAGTAGAAGGATTAAACACAGACCACAGTGGAGGAGAGATTGGGGGAATATTTCCTGAATGTGAAATTATATTGAATTAACATCTGACTGCACTGTCAGGAGGGCTCAGGTATAGTGACGCGTAAAATGATCACAAAATATGTGGAAGAATTGTGAAAAAAACACCACTACACACAAAACAATGGAAACCAATTCCAAACTGTTCAGCAACACTGATATTTGCTTAATCACAGCAGCTACAGTGACATGTAAGATGGCCACTCTACTATAGTCCCCCTTTAACACAAAAAAACAGGAAAACAGGCCCAATCTATATATTAACTAAAGGCAAGCTAAAATCTAATAAGATCAGGAACAACAGTTGGTATTGGCTCATCTAATGAAAACGTCATGTAAAATGTAGAAAAACATTCCCCTGTTGGATACATGTAGGTGACTGAATCTATTTAAGTCTATTTTAGTTTTTTTCGGCCAACCAATAAATCAGTCAGGCAGCAGTCACAGAATAGTCTCCTGGTTTTTATTCACAGTGGAACAGAACACAGATGTGAGGGTGACTTTCTCTTTCTTTCCTTGCCCCCCCTCATGGCTACATGAATGTGTTAATCAAAGGCCATATGTTACCCTCCACACAATCTCATAAATAGTCCATTGTGGATGGACTCATACACCCGCAGTGCTGGATGTAAATCATGTAATTATGGTGAGCGTATGAAATAAAAACATCAAATCTGACAAAACATGCCATGAGACACACTGACAGACTGCATGGGGAATATCAATGAGCAGTTTATGTACTTGGAAGAAAAGGTTCTCTGGGAGATGGTTTTGATGGTAAGTGGGACTTCAGATGGCTTTGTGGATGTCGTAATGCAGCTGTGACAGATTCACATCCCATAAACAATATATAATCGGAGTTATTACTCACGCTCTGCATTGTGCTTTGTTGGCATGGAATAACCTCCACACACTGAAACACTACTGTACACAACTCATGGTGCAGACTCTTGAAAACCCTTTAGGGGCCTGGGAGCTTGGTGATTTCTCTGGAGCCTTGTACACAGGGTGAGGACATGCCAAGCCCCAAAGCTCGCCCTGATTAGATGAGGAGATCTATAAAAAGAGAGATCTTCTTCTGAGGGCAAAGCTTATGTGGAAACAGTGTAGTTTGGGCAGGAAGGCACAACAAGAGGTTGTTGGACTGTTCTGGAATTCCCGCTGTACATTAGGATTCAGACAACTTTATTGACCCCATGAGGGCAATTAATTTGCAACAGCAGCAGACGCTGACAGTGGTTATAGTTGGGTTGCATATGCATATACTACATACAGTATAGTTTTCACAGGCTACACTTAATTCTGACATATAAAATAATTGTACTGTACTCAAAGTCTCAAGTTTCAAGTAATTTAATACCATTAAAGAGTAATACAGCTACTTTTAAATTATGTTACTCATAACATGCACATATTAAATATTATCCTTAAGAGGTGACAGAGAATTTTCAACATGTTGTACAAGTGTATTATGCATAATGTGTGACCTTTAAAAACACTTTCTTGGGATTGTTTCTTTTTCTGAAGCTGATCAGTCAAGGGTGGGGTTGTAGGATGTAACCACTAGTAAAGAACTCTATGCTTCCTGTAGCCTAATATAACTGCATGCCCGTTTACTACAGGAGGCAAGAGCAGTATCTACCAACTTTATGCTGAATCCATCCTGACTGCCGTAGAATGCAACATGTTTATGGATGGCCAAAGACCACCGGGCACCGATGCTGGTAGAATCTCTCCCACTGCTGCTGACTGTCAATCTAACTGACAGCCACTTATTGTGTGGGAGAGAGAGAGAGAGAGAGAGAGAGAGAGAGAGAGAGAGAGAGAGAGAGAGAGAGAGAGAGAGAGAGAATTGTTGTTTTCATTTGCCATTTTTGAAAATAAACTGCGGATCCCATGATTTATTAAAATGCCTTAATTACAGGATTTTCACCTGCAAACAAATTCCGTATCTGCACACATCCCCGTGGGGCACAGCTGAGAGGGGATGGAAATACTGACAGGTTGTCTCCATGGGGTCTTATGGTTTAAGGGGGATGTTTTTGGTCATTTTGTTTAAAAGGGGATGGCAAAATCCCTCTTACATCGCCTACTGCATATAGCCCTTATCTACCGCATGCCGACAGCACAGCCAACGACGGCAAATTGGAAGCTCAGTATCTTGTCCAAGGAGCTTAGGCATGTCAGCATGGAAATATTTGCAAGTTTGAGCCAGCAGCTGTTTAGCTTAGCGTAAAGACTGGAAACATGAGGAAATTGCTAGTCTAGCTGAGTCCGTTTTAAAGCAACAAAATGAACCTTTCGGCAACCTGAAAGGACATAAATTAGCTGAAGTTATCTGGTTTGTCTTTGTGGCTGTTTTTGGCTGAGCGCATGGTTTGATCCAGGAGTCTGTTAGAAGCAGATATACCTCTGTATGTTGTCCTCAGGGTGCAGCAGAACCAATCATATTATTGGCTGCACCAGTGGATGTGTGCGTGTGTGTGACCAGATGCAGAGCAGAGGGGAAGCCAGATAAATGAGGTTCCTGTCGGCTGGCCACTCATAATAACACAACGTGCCAGGAGATGGGAAAACACACGAGATACAAAAGATAAACTGTCAGCGAGGAAGAAAGGATGGATGTTTTTTTCTGATAGAGATGGAGACAGATGGCAACAAAGGGAGCTTCTCAATTTTCACTCTTGGCGTGTTCTCCTCTTTACTTGACATGTTTCGAGTAAATGAATGAACAAGCGCGAGTTTACTCAGAAGCTCCGGATGTACAGGACAGTAAATTAGCTGATGACACTTCTTGTGAAGTTCAGCAGAACAGAGCAAGAATAATGTACTGTATAGTAAATAGCCCATAGAGACCATGTGTCTTCAGCGCCATTCATATATTCTGACAATGTGGAGTCTAAAGCTCCACATTGTCCTACATCATTACACTGACTAAGTTTACATGGATACCAATATTCTGACTATTGGCATTATTTAGAATAAGACTATGGTGTTTATATATTGGATACATATTACTGTTTATATGCTAAAGAGCATAGTCTGATTATGACTCATGCCCAACCTGAAATAGTTTAATGTTTGAGGGTTTCATTTTATTTTTATTTTGCAAAAGTCCTTTTATCGTTCCATCTTGTTCTACTCTCAGGTCATGTGACGTCGAGCAGCTGGTAACTGCCCCATGTCGATGTTGCAAAATGCTGTGAAAACTCCAATGGGACATAATAAAGAAGTGAATGTGACTAAGGCCGGAATGTCTGTACGTCCCTATTTGGGTTTGGATGTTCAGAAAATGCTGTTTGCATGCTATGTCTTATTCAGACTATTGGCTTAATCGGGTTCATATAAGAATATTAGTGACCATGTAAATGTAGTTTGTTTTTCTAAAACTTCTACGGCGTTCCTGTCATCTTCATATTTGTGGAGCATACAGAGATTCTGCTTTACACGCTTCTTCTCATGTTGGTTACAAGGAGACTTGTGATGTGACTGCGAAGCTTGGCACAGATTGCACATTCAAAATGTCTTGTCTTTGAGACAAATCACTTCCTGAAATTACAGACAAGATATTTCAATGCTAAATATCAACAATGTTAATTTAGAGAACATAGGGCACATCTTTCCATGATGCACACATGGCAGATGATCAGATCTGGATGCACACTTGATGAAAGCTGTTTAAATGCATGATTTACTCCCTGCATTATCCACACAATATACTTAATGTTTTTTCTGCAAACATGAGACAAACTTCTAGCTTCTGGAAAAGCAGTATTTACTTTAAAAGTAAGGCCTGCATACACTCACAACTGCTAGACTGTTTTGAGTGTCGAATTTATAACAATAACAACAACAATTGCACATAAGTTAGGGAACAGCTACAGCCTTGCACCGAGTCCAATATCCTGACACCTGAAAACCTGAAATAAAGTTCTATATATGTTGTGGTACACACAGACGACCTCATAACATCCTGAGACTAAAGTACTGCATAACCCAAAATATGCATTTTCAACAGATTTTCTATTTCATATCAAGTGCAAGAATACATTTCCCTGTGAAAGACTTTTCATACCACATTTCTAACCTTAAGGGGAAAGGATTCTTAGCGTTAAAGCTGGAACATACTTCTTCAGAGAGCATGTTAGCTAACGTTCACTGGGCTCCCCATGGCCGTTTCTTTAAACTTTTTTTTCCACAGTGTTTAGTGTGCATCCAGGGCTTTATTTCTTCTTTTCCACTTTGAAAGCACCTCCCAAAAGGAGTTGGAATTACCAGTCAACTTGCTTGACGCTCAAATCAGGACAACTCTTTGCTGCGATTTGGGAGGTGTGTGCGTCGGTTTCTCTGACAGCCTGTGGGACCTGGAGACGTTTACATGTTTGCAAATAATCCCAACCTAACTGTACACAAAGAGGAAATATACTGAGTGGCTTGTGCTGGAAAAAACTTGATTGAGAGTAACAGGAGAGTTGGCTTAAAGCCATTAAGACAGAATATAAATTATAAACTGAAACTATTAGGTAATTAAAATGATAAAACATTCAAGAGTAAATTAGGCTTAGAGAACCTATTTTTCATCAACCATTAATTCTGAGGAGGTTTGGACTGGAAGAGATGGAGGACATGATGTGGACAAATGAAGCAGGTTTAGAGGAACTTGACATAGTGGACAGTCAGCCTCAGGTGATCCGTACTGTATTATTCTGATTCCTGCAGACAGAAAGGAAGACAGATTTGTCTCTCTGTCAGATCAATGGCTGCTTCTCCCGTGACACTTTCTCCCTCATTTATCTTCTTGACTTTGATTTCATTGTTGGACCATAGCGGAGGATGTCTCTTCAAGAATGCTGGAGCTCAGCAGTTCCAGCTCCCATCCAATCTCTGTTGGATTCCCCATTAGTCGTCTTCTTATTTTCTTAGAGAGAATGCCATGATATTGCACTTTTGCTGTCACAGCACAGCCTGTTAATCCAATAGTACACTTTACATTTGTTAATTAGATTGCTATATTGATCATGACTGTCTCCGGCACACACAGCATGCAAACAAAACGTCTTTGTGTAGCTGCTACTATATAAGTTCACTCTTCAAGGTCACTGTGCAATGATGTATTGGTAGTAAGTAAAGTGAAGAGAGCAAAGAGCATATAGTGTATCTGTAGGTATGGACACTGTGGCTTTATTCTTGACTGTGAAAGGAAAAACTGTAGTGGATCTTTGCCTTTGTAGAGAATGTGTGGAAAGCTATGAACACATATGATTTATATTTTGCATTAGTATATTCTTTCGCCAATTGGGGTGAATTAACTTGAAATTCTTATGGTGAAGAGAGGGGTGGTTTGATGGTTTTGGCGCCTTTCTGTGTTGACTCCACCTGCACCTAGTTTTGTTTGGGTATTCCTGCTGCCTCACACAGTCCAAAGCATGCAGGTTAGGTTCACTGGCAACTCTTCATTGCCCGTGTGAGTGGTAACCATGAGTGAATGGTTGTTTGTCTCTCTGAATAATCCAATCACAAAGTGTACAGAGCTAAGTACAGGTTTGAATGCATCCAACTGCGCCCTGAGATCTGATCACTCTGACCACATTCACATACCATATACTCAGCTGACGTCTCTGAACCACGACATTTTCACTATGAACGTATTTTTACTCTTTACAGTGTCCATGTGTCGATATGTTTGTAGCCACGGTCACAATATCAACACTGATCAATACATAATGATTGTTGTAAAATCATCACAGCACAGCTGCACAAGATTCATTCAGTCCGTCCTGACTCCTCTCTCTACACAGCAAATAGTTGCTTAGATGACAAGGAGCAACTTTCCCATTCATTTGGAATAATGATTTAATTTTCCACCTGAAGAATGTACATCATCTGCTTCGATCTTAACCAATTTATGATCAAAATATCTGGCTCTTCCGAGATGAAATGCAACTTTATACCATTATGTTCCTATTAGAGGTGGAAATCACTTGTGAGTTTGCTGATTTTAATCATTTTTGTTGAATTTAGTTAAAAGATTCATAGCTGCCTCTCGTTATTTATTCCTACAGTGAACTCATTGTTTTTTCAGGCTTTGTTCATTTACCTGGTGAAGGTGGATATAAAATGCTCCACTTGTAGAGGCTGATTCATTGCTGGGTATTGTTTCCACCAAATCCAAAGGGGGCTTTTTACACCTTTGCTCCAGTGGAAGGCTCCCAGCCTCCCAGTGATATACATCAGGTAGGAGGCAGGCCCTGTACAGTCAAACCACCAACTGATTAAAATCAGGGGGTGAATGGAGAAACGAGGATGAGGCAGAGTGATGTGTTTACTGACGGGAGATAAAAAGAAGATGTGGAGCCAGAACACTGAGCAGTGGGAGAAGACAGTGACTCAGTGGAGGCTGTGGTGCAGGCAGGGGTCATGGAACAGCATCAGAGTGATTTGGAGTCTGTACCATCTGAGTTGCAGCAGGTTTAGTCTGTGGTTGTTGGAGACCTGGAGGAAATTCTGTTCACCTTAATTGAGATTTAAAGTAGGAGTATAGAACTAGATACTAGAATATACAACCCCTCTTTATTTTCAATATCTTATTTAATGTCCAACACCAACAACATTATTTTTTGTAGTTATACATAGCAGTTATGGCATTATTAATGTATGAATGATTTAATAGTAATTGGAGTTTTTGACTGGAAGCTAACTGAAATGAAAGTCACACACCCAATGCAACATCCTTTGAGACAAATCAAATGCAATTATACGATCCACTGGGAAGTGCTTTAACCATTCATTGTAGGGAGTGACCTCTCCAAGGTAGACACTTTGGACCTTTTTGCTAATGACCGAGAGGAATTATTGTAATTACTTGTGGGCTCATCAGTCCATATTATAATCGTTACGTGTTACCTGCCAGCTGTCCCCCACACAATAAAGGTCATTACATGAGCAGGATTAAGCTTCACCCTTGAAATGCACTGAAGCAAACTGCTCATCTTTTATAAACCACAAGATACTGGCCTTAATGCACGGCTGCAACTCCCGAGAGGGAAATAAACACAATATAAATGAATACAATGTTGTGTTAATGCCTGTAATGTCTTTGTTAGTTACTGGATTACTGGCTCCACACATACAACCCAACAATAAGACCATCAGAGTTTGTTAATGCCCTCTTGAAGACATTATCAGCACGTTTCCTGTTATTTTCTGCTCCTCCTGCTGAAGTCAAGAAAGATCTTCTCACCATGCTGAGGGAAACAAAGGCTTATGGCTATGTAATTAAATGGAGCCAAAACCAATAGTTTTATCTTACTGCACCGCACAAGGAGACCTGTGGCCAAATACTCACTGTCCTGCCAATTTGATTACTACTATTTTCAACACAGGCAGCAAACCAAGAAGGATTAATTCACTTAGAAATAACCCCTTGAAGGTAGAGTGGAGGATGAGGGAAGTCCATTACTAACAGGAACATTGATCCACTTGTTTGAAGTTACTTACAAATCAGAGAGACAGAAACGCATACTGCCAAACGTGAGGCTGCCAATTCTTCCTTTTTGAAAGCATAAAAGGTTTTTACAATTAAGTCTAACTAGTGGGGTGTCTGTTCTAAAACTGCCTGTTTGGAATATTCTGTTCTCTTGTCCAGTGTTAATGCTCATGGGGCTACTTTAGAATCATTCCTGGTCATCAGTGACTCCTCCTCAAACAGTTCTATAATAAACTGTCACTTTTTATTCTTTGTGTGCTGGACGATTTATCTGCAAGAGTTTAGAGTGCATGTTTTTTTTAATAAAATTAAACAGAATTTCGCTTTATTACTGTTCATAGTTCATATATAACTTTGATTGATTTATTTTATTTTTATTATTAAATAATTAACTGCTTTTTGTCTTCCACTAATTGCATGTCAGCTATTTCAGAGGTTTGTCAAGCAACCGACCAATCTTCAGACCCAAGTTCACAACTTTTCAAAATAAAAGCTGAGTAAAAAGCATTGCGGTAACAAAACAAACATGCTTTTCTATGAATGTTGCCAGTGACAGATCAGCATCCATCGCGGGTCCGCCCATCTGTGTCTGTCCGATATGGTGAAAATGTTCTAATCATCAAAATGATCTGGTGGAAATTTCAAGTATGTAGACGATGTCACTGCTATTCAAAGGAATATTTTGTAATTGGAATACATTTATTGCAAATTATCTTTAATCCAATAACAGTTTATTCAGTGTGATGTGAATATTTAGTCATAATTATTGAGCTGATCCTTGAGTTTTACAAAGTTCAGCTCATTATCAAAGGCAACAAGTTGAATTTTCACACTTTAAAACATCATCATCATCAATAATTGATTTGACTTTGGGTAAAACCACTTATATAATGTCTTCTGTGCCTCTAATGTGGGTTTGTCAAGTCTAAGAAAACAATCAGGTCATTTTAGTTCACTTACAGTAACTTTAGCTTGTTGAGGAGTGTGGACTAGCTTGGAGCTTCATCTACATGAGGCTTTAAAAGTCACCGACTCTTTGTCTATTCAAATTAATTCAAACAAAAGGTTTAGAAGACAACTCATGCTGAGTTATTTAACTACTATAATGGGTCTGAACATATCATCCACATACAACCATAGCTTATTCGGGATGACAGTGAATGCATGGCTAAATCAAATCTCAAGGGCAATACAAAAATGATATTAGAGGGGGAAAAAAAGATAATTCATGGTAAATCCATCCACAGACCCAGTGGGGTCAGTTAATGTTTTCCTGAGCATGAAATGTATGTGAATGCACAAATACAGTATCAAATATCCATCATGAATACAAAAGAGCATCAAACTGAGCTGATGATTTTTTTGGTGACATTTTTTAAATTAGCACTGATTCCTTGTCCCTTCATGTGTGTGTAAGGACTGTTTTCTGAAAAGGGAGAAAATGGAGTAGATAATGTTGAATGTTTGTAAGCAACATCTACAGACCAACGCTCAAAGTTCAGAGAGGTGCTGCTGTGCACACAGGCAGCTGCCAATCAAAGTCACCCACAGTGTGACACACCAGACAGGGAGATCCAACCCCTGTCTCTGTCAGGGGGAGCCATCAGCTCTCCACGGCACATTTCTATAGCTCCAGCCTCCTCCAATCTTCCTCATCAGGGCCCTGGAGCACTGAGGACACTAAGGTCATGTCCATCTCATTACAGCGTCTTATCTTGTCACTGGGTGAGTTTAGCAACAAGGGAGAGATGTAGAAAAAATGTGATGGATTAAAAAGCTTTAAAAACACCATTTATACCAACATTTACAGTTATCAGGGATAGAAATCATTTATTCAGAAGAGGATAGATATTCTTGTATTTGGTCCTTCATAAGACAAGGACGATCTCGTAAGATCATTCTTTTTTTCAAGCTAACTCAACAAAGTAGTAGTAATTAGTGATAGGAAAAGTTTGGTCTGGCGTGTAATATTACTATGTATTATACAGTATCCAGGCCTCCCAAAACAACCCCACCAAGCCCCCCTGAAGTGACTGACCTTGGGCCCATTCCCAAGCAAAAAGCTGGTGCGTTTGATTTGTGGTGTGAAAGCAAAGCAAAGCAAATAAAATCTGACATCTGTGGAGAAAACAATCTGTTGAATCCATGTAGAGATCTACTAGATATATCATAGTTGGAATCTTAACGCTAGCAAGTGAAATTTAGCAGCTGACTAGTTCCCGGGTATCACATTACAATCTTAGCACAATGGGAGAAATGAGGTCCAATTGCCGTGTTTATTTTAAATTAGCTTCAGTTTGCACAACATGAGGAAGCTAGTGTGGTTACATGGAGACTACCAGCACTTCTAAAACTCAATAATCACAACATTAAATCTTTTTTGCTTAATCCACACAAAAAAGTAGTAAAACTAAATGTTGTGGTTTTACAGGAGTTTATATGAAGGACTATATCTTTGGCTAAGCTAACTGTACGACTGCTGGCTGTAGCCTTATATTTAATGCACAGTCATTACAGTGGCTAATGAAAAGTGTTTTTCCCTAAGTGTTACTTTAGTGTTATGAGCAAACCTTTTCTATTTAGTACAAAGAGTGACTGAGAATCGAACTATTTAATATTTGAAAAAATGTGTGACTTATTCAAGGGCCCTGTTCCTCATAATCTGCCCTCCATCTGTTCTTGTGCCAAATCATCTGCTGCTGCATTAACAATCTTTTCCTCATCTAAACCGGCTTCTCTATTGCAGGTGATGTCTGAGATAAATGGATGCAAAAAAAAAGGAGAGCGGCCTCTATTAGTAGATGGGTAATGGATCTGATCTGCCCACTCAGCGCTGGCTAATACATCAGAGCAGTCACTCTGCCATTACATAAAGCACAGATAAATAAATAAACAAAAGCCATTAGGATGATTTGACTTGCGAATAAACATTATTAAAGATATTTCTGCTCTCAGCCACTCAGCTAAAGCTGTGTGATTTATCAAACATATCAGAAAGTTATTTAAAAAAAAAAATAGAAACAGCTAAATATGATTACCTTCATGAAAGTAAAATGTATTGCAGGACTGTTGCATTAGTTTCAGCTTGTGGATATCTTACCATCACCCACTTGGCAATGGAACACTTTCTCCACTGTAATCCTAAAGATTACTAGATACTTTGTATTGCACTCGTATTTAAATGCAGATGCTCTGACTTACAAAAACACCAGGTTTGAGAAAGTGACTTCTCACTCTGATCTCTCGCAAACAGAGTATCTCCTGAAAATAAGGCCTAATAAAGTTGACTACGGTGGTGTTTGTTTGGAGTTTGTTTCCCAAAGAAGGTACAAAGAGAAAAATGTGTCACAACACAACAATAAAACATCGATCCATTATCCTTTGAGGGTCGCAGGGGCCAATCCCAGAGCCAATCCCAGTTGACATTTGACGAGAGGCAGTGTAGCAGGGAAGTCATTCAGAGACAAATCACCATTCACTCTCACATTCACACCTACAGTCTCCAATGAACCTAACCCCCATCTGCATGTCTTTGTGGGAGGAAGCCTGAGTACCTAGAGAAAACCCCCCCAGACCTGTGGAGAACATGCAAACTCACACAGAAAGAACCCAACCAAGCTTGAACCTGGGAACAGGAACCTTCTTGCTGTGAGATAATGAGGCGACTGCAGTTCTAACCACGGCACCACTACTTTTCAATACAGATAAGAGTATGATGGAATCATTCTTTCATATTTTCATATTAGGAAGTGTCTGGAAGACATGCTGCTCGATCACCCTCAGTTGTATATCTATCTGTAACAGTCTTACTTGCGCTCTTATTTCTTTAAGTAGATGATACACAGATCACTCAGGGCTCTTACGTTTCTGGATACTTTCCACAGCCAGTGGGAGACTTTCTGCAGGAAGCCCATTCTCTTCTTTCTTGAATAAACTTCTCACATAGAAAAGTCAGTATACATGAGCGTTGTATCATTTCATCCACCACAAAAACCAGTATCTCTACAATACAATACATCATACTAATTAACATGACATGCACATTTGTATGATTTTTCCCTTCCCCCCCGTTTCTTTCTGAGCTTGCTAATTTCCTTCCTTTTCTCCCTCCTTCATTCCTTTCACTGCTATGCTCAGTTTTCGTTACATGAGGAACGTTTCCTTCATTAAAGTGTCATACTGAGTCTCAACATCCAGACTTTGCCGGGGCGGACGATGTGTCACCATGGCAACCCTCTCATAATCTGTTCAGATGTTCACAGGCAGTATGCAAACACACACTCCCGCGCCATATACTTGTGTGTGTGTGTGTGTGTGTGTGGGTGAATTGGAAAGTGGTCTCAGACTTTTGGACAGTTCCCTCCTCAATTCACCATGCTGAAACTTTCTTTGACAGAAACATGAAATAAGGTAAAAAAAAAGGGTTGGTTTATGGAACATATAAATCAATATGATAATGATAAATGATAGATTATATTTGTTTGTATTAGACGCATTTTGACAAGTAAAAAATAAAAAGTAGAAAACTGATATTTGAATCATATGTTGGACTAGCCTGGAAACCGGACCTGTCAGCCAGCTCCTGTTTATGTGCCCTCACACATCAGTCTGGTGATCATAGTGGAGCAGGTAGCAGCTAACGTCACACTGGATGTTCATCAGCTGTTTGGCTCAGGTGTCCAAAACAGTCCTCAAATGAAAGTCAATCTTGGACTTACACTTGTCAGGTGTCCCAAAACAAACTGCTACTTATCTCGGTCTGCCTTCTGGATGTGTAATAGTTTGCTAACACATGGTTTATATCTACCGGTGATATAATGTTGAGAGTTAAATACAAATTATATTAATATTGTTAAAAAGAATATTTGAATAACAAGCTTTTACAGTAGCATCAAACATGTCCCATATACGTAGTTTAGCACTACCAAAGTATGTAAAGGATGTGGTAAAGGATAAAATCATGTGCATGTATTCAAATTGTTTTAACTTTGCTACGAAGGCATCACATTTTTTCTAAGTTTGGTATAGTGAATGTAATTGATTACATTACCCATGAGCCTTAAGTGCTAAGCATGGTACCAGTGACAACCAAAGAGCCACCTAAGTATCTCCTTTGCAGGTGTGAGCACTGTCCACAACAGTACAAACAGGAATTCTGCAGCTGGAGTAAAAAAAGCAGGGAAATCTGTGTGACATCTATTTGTTGAAATAAAATAACTTGGAGAATCAACAAGCCAATAATGAACAAGGAGGCACGTGCCGAGATGTGGCTGCAGACTGCAGTGTTTTAGATATCAAGAGGTATGCATGCCAGCTACATTTTAGTGTGTGCGTGTGTGTGTGTGTGTGTGTGTGTGTGTGTGTGTGTGTGTGTGTGTGTGTGTGTGTGTGTGTGTGTGTGTGTGTCTGTGTCTGTGATTTTGCAAAGCCTAGTACAAGAACCATTAAATGTGATTTAGTGGTGAAAAATTGATCCTAAATATGAGTATGGGCCATTACTTAGCACTTAACCTTTTTTAATTTCATGAGCGTACCTTTGAGTTTTTCATTTATGAATCAGATATTTTCATACATCACTGCTCACCTCTCATACATGTAGTAAATGAAACGGTTTCTTCTCAGCCAAAATACCAGCTCCTACTGTGCTGTTCTTTTGAAAGTGCTCCCATGTTGGAAAAACGAATCTGGGTTACTCTAGTCACATTAATACTAAAGTATGACAAAAGACATTTATATGCTATGGAACTGAAGCAATATCAATTTTTACCAAGGCCCAGTGGGACTGCCTTTGACTTTGAAATTATGAATCAAGATTTCTCATCAGCACTCTGCAGATCTACTCTCAAACCAGATCTACCTACAGAGAACATCTGGGCTTCCGATTCTACCATATGATGCTTTTGCAGCCTGTGCATTAGCACAGTGCACTTGCACAAATAGGAGCAGTACAGAGGTCATTGCATCAGAAAATCCAGTGCTGTTTCCTTAAGGGCTAATATTAAAAGCACTGCATCCTGCATCGTGAGACCGATCAGCACTTCTACATATCCTAAGTGACAGAAGAAATTACTTAATTGTGGATGACAATAAATCTCTTATGCTCTTATGGTTTGATGGTTGTAGAAACGCTGACTGGAGTGTCACTCCTCCTCCAGGGTCATGTATTTTTTAAAGCCTCGCTTCACGCCTGTACAGACACAGCACAGTGACTGAGAGAGACAGAAAAAAAGAGTGAGCGTGAGCTCCCAGCTGAAGGCAGCCATCTTGGACTAGGTTAAAAGCATAATACTGGTCACGCTGTATCAGCAGCAGAGGAGAGATAAGGGAGCGAGGGAATGCCAGTGCAGGGAAACCCCTCTGCAGAGAGAGAGAGAGAGAGAGGGCATGGATACTGCAGATACCGTTGCAGGCAAATGAAAAGGCTGGGCAGGAGGAGGAGGAGAGTACAGTCTCTGGGGCTTTTCCAGGGTAATGTTAGGAGTCTCATTGAATCTGCATCATATTTCACACAAAAGAAATGGTTAAATAAATCAGTAGAAGTGCTGTACTGTTGTATCCACTGCTAGATTTGTGCACTAATCTGATCAAATTCTCATCTGTCTGACAATCGGCCATGTAACATTTATAAGGAGGCAAAAAACATCATTCCAGGATTATTCCATTATTTTCCGATTTGGGAGAAACAGAACAATTTAGAACCTAATGACTTAACCTAAAGACTGTTCAGAAGACGGCTCAGTTTGTCTTAAATAACGCTTACTCTGTGTCGGCTCCAAACTAATTTATACCATGTCAAAGATCCAGCAGTGTAGCAGCATTTCTTTAAAACAGAGTGACCTAAAAGTCAAGTGTATACAGTGCAAAAAACTAGTTTCCACATCACAGCTCAGCAACAACATGGCCTATCATCTAAAAACAGCAGGAGAACTTGTTTGTGTTAGCAAGCTCCGTCAACATTGTTCGAGTGTAAACAGAATTGATATTTGTCAGAATGTTTGGTCTGGTAATAAGTATTATTAATTTATTTATTCAAAATTCATTTAGATACTGATGAGGTTAAATGATAAGACTACATCCATATTACTATGTTTTCATTTGAAACTATTTCTGTCGCACATAACATCACCCATTTGTTTGTGAGCTGTAGTTTTGAAGCCTTGACTTTGGCATTTTGTGCAGCGCCATCTTGGATTTTTGAGACCAGAGGTAATCATATTTGGAGGGGCAGGGCAGGTCCTCGACTAAAAGTTAGAGGATGCTGCATGCCAACACAGTCACACAGTATCCATGTCCCAATGCGTACTGTGTTTTATTGTCTGTTTTACTCTAAATGGGACCATAATTTACTAAATGAACACCATGCTGTATGGAAGTCGCCCTCTGCTGGTCATTCAAGAGAATATCGGAGAGAATATTCTCTTTCTAGACCTGGAGGATACGTCCATTTTTATAAACATTCTACATGAGGGAAGCTGCATTCATATCAAAACACTTCATATCATACATTCTACATGAATTATGTAACACTTTCTCTTACATAATTCATCCTCATTCCTTATGACATTACATTTTTTGCTTTTGTGTCATTTCTCAACAACTATAAGATGGATTTTAAGTAAGTATACTACAGAGCCTTCGTGGTACCCAAAGGATGAATCCTGCTGAGTTTCTATATGTTAATGATCCCCCAACCTTTCATCAAGTGCAACCATGAGGGCGACATTGTAGGTTATGAGTAAAAAGCCTCAACTATTTGATGGATTACCATAGCTTTATTTATGCAGAAACCCTTACTTTTATTGGGTCGACCTCTTCTGTTGCCTGTTGTTTGTTCCCCCTCTTGGTTCCCAAGCAGCTGTCATGAGCAGATTTCCTTTTTAATAAATGAAGAAGCAGTTCTTCATGTTGGGCTGAAAAAAACCCCCTCAGAGATCCGGTTTATAATTCAACCGTGTCTCTCTGGAGTGGATTCAAATTACAGGATGACCAGCATCTTGGAGAAATGAGTCTCCACAAACAGTATGTAGTAAAAAACCAACCCTTTAGCTTGCGAAAGTAATTCAGGCAGCAAATTATGTTTCCACCAAAACATAAATTACTTGCACATCATTTTAATTTCTAGGAAGGGAATCTTACAAAAGGTGTAGGCCAATTCTCACCCCATTGTATTCAATATAAAAATGTCATCCTTGAAAAATAAAGCTTTTCTCTGTGTTTATTCAGTATTTAATCTATTTTTCTGACAGTGAGTTGGAATTTTGTTCATTATGGGTTCTGTGGAGTGTTCTCTAATCATGCAGCTTGTTTTTAACACTTAACCTTATCTATCACACCACAACACCACAGGCAGGACACAAAGATTTCTGCCTCCGATGAGCCGTTCAAGGCCGAGAGCAGCTGCTCTGGTTGATCATCAGCAAAGTGAAAACTGTTTATACTGTCAGCTATCGACATGATACTGGTGATGGAATGTTTTGCAGACAAAACTGCCTTTGGCCATTGTCCCTGGAATGGAAAATTAGCTCACTCTTTACTCTGAAGTGCCTTTGGTACAGGAGGTATATTTTTTTCTGTTGGTGTGACATCAACGTTCTTTATGTTGAAATCAGAGACTTAAGACATGTCTGCAAGAGCACACACACACACACATCATACACGCACACACAGACACACACATACGGCTGGTTCAAGTGAGTGACAAAGTGCTGTTCTTGCTCTTGAAAATGATGTTGCTGTCACCACAGGAAGCAGTGTGACAGTGCAGAAGGAGGCTGTGATCATTATTATTTTTGTTCATCCTATTTCAGGAATTTGAGGCACGTCTCTCGTGTTCCATTTTTACCCACACTCTGCCCTCTTTCATCTTCCTGCAGCTATTTTTACTTCCTCTCGTTTGAACGAGCGCAGAACCGCATCCCGATGCCAGCAGGTCAGACTTGATTATGATGTTTGCCGTAGTTTACTTCTCCCGTTCTGGATCGTCCGTGCTCAGTGCTGCTTTCCTCTGCTGTTTGAAATTAAAATTAGCCTGTGTACAACTGACAGTCTGATAAATATGTGTTCAAGCAGGATAGAGCTGGACCTCACAGCAAGGTGAGCTCTAAGTGTCCTGTATCCATGCATCTGTTAGGTGGCTGACACAGACCTCTGACAGCTCTGTGAGGTAGGTAAGGCCAGAGTCATATGAAGAACCATATTCCCATGAAAAATGTAAATTCTTGGCCATGTCTTCATGTCTTTGCTACATTGTTTACATTTGATCTGTTTAGTTTGGGTTTCACAATTTATGGAGCAGACAAAACAGACATGATGATGATGTCATCATCACCTACGTGCACTTTGACACTGACTGGTTTGTAGACGGGCATGTGTCTGATGTCGACATGTTGTCGACAAAGTGTTGAAAATAAATGAACCGGATCACTTAGTGAATCTTGCGGTCCTTTATCTAATTTTACAAGAAATCTCAGATTGTTATAGGTGATCTAGCCAGACTTTTAAAAAAGCAGTATTGGACAAGATCAGTATTAATCAACCAATCAAAGACCTTGAAGCCAGTATTATGCCTCCTTGGTAAATGTCCGACATGGTCTCAGAATGGAAGAGTGAGCTGTAGCTGTGGTGCTTCATGTCTGCAGTCTACACTGGCTGTGTTTATGAAACGCGAGAGCAAAGGCATGCACATGGCAGAGTGGCTTGTGAAAACTGCATGCTGAATAATTGATTGTGTACATAAAGTATGGTTGTGGAAGCAAAAGAGGAAGAGAGGGCTGAGAGATGGGATGAAGGCACGAAGAAAGGAAGGAGGCTACTGGAGCAGAACTCGAAAAAAAACCACACATTATCTTCAACAAAGCCTCGCTCCAGCAATCAAATTTCCCTGCACCTTCCCTGCACTTTCGTTCTTTCCCCAATCACATGTGATGAATGGTTTTCTCAATCTGAATATTTCTGATAACATGGTAAGCAGACAGTAACTGGCTTTTTAAAAATGTATCACCCTCAGCAAGGAGGCTTGGTGTCACATCCGCTGGAATCCCTCAGGGGCCTGTGTAAATGCGACACAGCTTGCAGAGGGAAACCTGCCGCTGCTTCAGTGACATAAATTAGGAAAGATGTCGCCTGAAATTGGGTTTTGGATGCAGCGAAGTGCAGGCCGATGTTTTCGGTGCGTGTGACGACATTAATGGTGCAGCGGGGGCAGTTTTCTCTTATTTGCCAGCTGTGGGGATAGAGGTTGTTTTTGGATCAACATTCAGCATCAGAACACATTTGTGCTTATGAATATTTTAGCTGCCCCACTGAGAGACCTTTTGCATGTATTTTTGTGCATTACAGGCCGCAGTGCAGACAAAATGCTGAGCGTGATCCATCCTTGTTAGATACAATCTTAAATTACAGAGACATTTTGAGGGGCAGTTTTTTCTTTCTGCACCACCACATCCACTGTATTGCCCCAAGGCTTCCTCCTGAGGGTTTGGCACACAAATACACTGAAACACTGATTTCATGTACTGTACAAAAAATAACAATATCCAATTTGTGATAAAATGCATATGACCAACATAGACTGCGCATAAAGATGGAAAACATGACTAACCACCCGAAGGTGAAGCCAAAGCATCTCGATCATCGCCTCGTGGTTGGCTGCAGTATGTGTCATAAAACATGCCTCCTCCATGTTAGTGGACAGGACAAGGGTCAAATGAAAAAGGTTAGGATAGTATACATTTGATTTAATTACTTATTTGATGCTATAAAACATATATTTGTGTATCGGGGACACCTCACTACCATGGCGGCTCCACCCCCCGATAGCTGCAGACTCTGGCTCCAGATGATGACCAGAGCAAGATGCCAGCGTTCCTATTTAGGGCCCGAGCACCGACGGTGGGAGGCCCTATTGAAATTGTAAGGGTTATTAGGGCCCGAGCACCGACGGTGCTTTTTCAGGGCCTAGACATGCCATACATACCAAAGTTTGCAGGAAATTCAAAACCCCAAAAAGTAATTGTATTCTAGAGTGGGCATGGAAAAATGTCTCAACAGCGCCATCTAAGGAAAAGCCCCTCAGTTAGCTTTCACCGATCTTCACAAAAATCGTAGCCCAGGTGTATCATGACCAGAAAAACAGAAAAGTCTCAAGGAGTATTGTGAAAAATGCAACAGGAAGTCCGCCATTTTGCATTTAGTGGCCATTTAGGCCATTTTTCACATTTTTATTTGATGAACTTGTCATAAGGCTTTCATCAAATCAACTTGTGTTGAGTGTCATCTAAACAAGATGGATATATAAACTACCTCGAATTTCAATTTTCAAATTCAGACCTAGCCTCACAATCCTGACCTAAACAGCTCCATATATTAATATTAATTCAGGGTCATAGCTCACACTTTAAGTCAACCTAACAGCGTACGGTAAATTATAAAAAAAACAATGGTTAAAATTTAAAAAATGGCATTAAATCTTTCACATCACGTCCAACAGCAGCTCTTGCTATAGGCGATGGCAGGAAGGGTGGGGTAACCTGGTAACGCTAATCAGGTAAATCTTTCGTAGACCAGACCAGCTCATTTCGGTTCAGTCTTCACGGTCTAAACTGGGACACTGCTTATGATTTGACCCAACTTCAAATTAGACTACATAAAATCATTAGAACTCATAAAACTGACCATGGCAACTGACCGAAGATCGGATTTATTTCATCTGAATAAAGAATGTTTGTTTCTTCAGGACCTGAAAATGTCTGCAGTTGATGACATGTTGTCTCAGATTTAAAATCACTGCTTCTCAGAACAGATCTTGGGTCTATTTCTAATTCTTTGTTATCGCTCAGGTAAATATTTAACTTGGGAACCTGCTTTCCACCACTTTGTACCTTCAGCCATTACGCGAGCATGTCCCTGTTAAATTGTAAGGAACTAGCCTGACAAGATCTAAACAGAAACAAACAACAAAACTCTAAATGTCAGATACTCCACTCCAGTAATCAACCAAACAATCCCACAGTTTGACTTCACTGATAGGCAGACCTTCTGTCTCATAAAGGTAGATGTCACATAAAACTACACTCATCGATTAAATATAAACATAAAACAAATCTGCTCCTTATATAACAGCGCTGACACCAAGCAGGGAGCTTTAGCAACTAATGGAGTTCAGTCAGAGGTTTATCTAAGATACATCCCCAGAGAGGGAAACAGCAGACAACAGTCCATCACTATATAAACAGAGCACAGGTCTGGGACTTTAACATAAAGCCACTGCATCATTTAACAAAACACTGTACTAATTGTGTAAGTCTCTTAAAATAACAGCTGTATCTGTCACTAACAGACACACCCCGGAGAGACATACACCGCTGAAGCAGAGACAGGTCAGAAGTTTGTAGGCGAGTGACATAAAAGTCGAATGTAGCAGTTGTCAGCTAGTGCATGTTCATATGGGAGTAGCTTTGACGAGAGGGCTGATGGGAGGGGTGGGATGTATCGCTCGCAGTGTTGCCTGCTCTTGCTGGCAAAATGTTCCTCTCAATGTAAAATATCACAATCTCAATATCGATCTTTGAAGATGTACGGCATGTGTTAAAGTTGATTTACACACTCTTGATACTAGACACTATTTTTCTTTTCTTGTGTGTATGACCAACAACCTGCCAGCTAAGAAATGTAGCAGACAGCTGACTGTGTGTAAAGTTAACATTATCCTGATCATGGGTGAGTTTGAAGTGGATCATTTACATAAACATAACGTCCACACATGTATCTACACGTGTGATTGTGAATACTTGCATGGAGAGGTGACAAAAAACGGCATAAGGTGATCACTTGTAAGCAAGGACATAAGAGTCGTGTCTCAATTCAGGTGCTGCCTCCTTCACAGGACGCGATCTATGTGGCGCACTGTGAAGGCAGTCTTTGTGGGCCAGGTAGAACGGGAATAGTCTGGTCTACAGAGTATTTCCACGATTGGCGTCACCAGCTTGTCCCTCCCTGACTGCTGTCTCCTTGCAACAGAGCTGCAGTTGGACGCAACAGAGCTGCAGTTGGACGCAACATGACAGCTTTATTGCCCCTTAGTTTTCGTTACATGCGTACTGGCAGCTGTTCAAGTTGAAGCCAGATACTTCCCAGCAACGTTGCCTCTTAGAAAAAAACGGTTTGTCAGCAAAGCCTGATGACTCATGGGGAATGTTAACCAGAGAAGCATCCTTCCATTGGAGCCTTCATTTCTCAGGGATGAGAGGATGCAATATGTCGGGGGGCATTTTTCGTAGCCTTCGAACGGGGACCAGTCTAGACTCCAGACCGCTGTGACCCAATCGGTCTTCTAATGCAACCTCAGAAGGATGCAGGCCCTGAATTGTTCTCCAAGTTCTGTCTTCACAGGAGGTTTTAGTTTATCTGTTGTGACTAATGGAGCAGTTTTATTTCTATTTCAATCATTTGAGCTTTCTACATGGACTCACACTTCATATACAGCATTTGCCAACAACATCAACATGAAGCAGATTTTTAATACATCAAGTCCATTTTCTTCTGTTGTGCACATGGAACTGCAGTGATTGTGTGTTGCGCACTGAGCGCTGCTAAAACATGGCTGACCTGCACACACTCCAGCCACTTGACGATGTATAGCGTCTACTAACTGTTGCACTAAATCACATCAGTAAACACAGTGGGCCTTAATTTCTTTCTGTGCGCACACGGGAGGCAAATGTATAAACAGGCCCACACACTAACAGTCACGCATGAACAAATGCATGTGGTAAAGCAACACATATTCGCTCAACCCTACACTTTTGTACACACACACACACAATTACACAGTTGACGTGTCACATTTTTCATGTCAATCGATCCTGTGCAAAGAGCCATGGTGAGAAATGACTCACGCCACAGCCTGAACACACACACGGGGGCATGGGTGTACCCATTTTCTGCTCCGCTGTGATATGTAAAGCATTAATAAAGTACTGGGGGAGGCTGGGCAATTTACTTTGACTGCTGCAGAAATTACATATTTGACATTGACAAATCCGAATGCATTGTTTGCCACATGAGGGGATGGATGGGATTCGTACACTTATTATTCCAGCTGCACATGTTTAGGTGGAGAATTTAGACTACAGGTTAACAGATTGAGAAAGAAGCACTTTATCTGCCACTCTTGGTTGTCCTCACATGTCATACACATGAAAATAATAATTACAGCTAATTCAAACTGGAAGTTTGAGTTCATTAACATGATCACATCCAAAAACCTCTCTCATCTGTGTTTCCCCAACGGCACACATACCACCAAATGCCACATCCACACACACACACACACACACACACACACACTCATTATTCATCCACCAGAGCAACCACCCCCACAGCAGACAGGCATGCAAAACTACACACATACAAAGACTGTAACTACAGCGTTTCCTCTCAAATATTTCCCCAGGGCCCAGTATAATGTTTCTGACTAAGGTGGAAGCATACATCATGTGTTGGGGTTGGTCCCTTTATGGCTTGTTGCATAAGTATGTGAACGCTTTTAAAATAGCTGACCTGCATTTAAGAATATTTTGTCGGAAATATATGGTCATTTCTCCATCTAAATTAGAATTCATATTAACTTATGATACAAATCATTGTATTGTTCATATTGAGAAGAACAATACGACTGTATATAAGGCCTTCAGTTAGTGAGGTGCTTTAAAAAAAACAAAAAAAAGAATTGATCCCCACCACAGAATTTATATCTACGTCTTGCCCGCTGCGGCACGCCTGAACGCTCCAGAGATTTTCTTATTCTTATTATCACGTCTGACCAGAGAATCTCCTGCTGTGTTGTTCATATGTGAAAGGCAAACTCAGAAGCAAGTCCAGACTCCATTATACAGACATTCTCCAGAGTTCATGTCTTAAACAGCTCTGGTGTCTAATACGTGAAACCAACATGGAGGCGTGGGTTAGTTTCTTTCACTTATAAATTTCACTTTGCTTTTCTTTTCACAAGAAGTGTCTGCTGGTGTGTATTGAGATACAGAGATAGATACTTGTTATTGAGTCCTTGTGTTCTAGCGTTGTTCCCTTCATTTGTATCAGACATTTTCTTGTGTACTGTATAAATACTTTAAACATTGACACACCTTTCCATTATGTTAAAAACTGTTTCCTTTAATCAATGTTGTAAATATTGTAATTTTGTTGATGTGTTCAGCTGCACACGACATCTATTGCACTTCTGTCCGTCCCCATAGAGGGATCCCTCACATGTGGCTTTACTTGAGGTTTCTAAGTTTTTTCCCCTTTGTCTTGTTGAGGGTTAAGGGCAGAGCTTCTCGCACCTTGTTAAGCCCTATGAGACTCATTGTAATTTGTGAATATGGGCTATACATATAATATTTGATTGATTGATGGACTCACCAAAAAGAGCTCTGAGAAGAGATGCTGATTTGCATTTGAAGCTGGTAAGGGTTCCAGAGTAATTCAAAACAGTTTAGATATTAATCAGTCCGAATCATTTCTACAAATCTCTACAAATGGAGACAAGTTAGTACAGTGGTTAATCTCCCTGAAGATTGCGTAATGAGATTTAAAAAAAATAAGCGCAGAGTTACAGTCAAAGGCTTAAAGGATCATCTGGGCAGGTTAATATCTCATGAATCATCATGAATATACAGTGGAAACTGCTTATAGTGATCACGGATATAGTGATCAACAGTTTATATGGATCAAAAAGCTTGGGACAGAACCGTTCTTATACAAATGTTTGGTTACAGTGTTCATTTGGGGTCTTTTCCTACATGTTTGGACAGTAAAAAAGTTATGTATTAATGTTTTAATTTACTGCTCCTCTCTGTGTCTCTATCATTCACGCTGCACACTGCCAACGAATCGAGGTACACATTCTGAATAAACTATGTTTTTATTGGTTGGGTCCTATCGGTTGGGTCCTAAATACACTCACTCATCAAAAAAACACTTTCAAACACTACTCCTGTCATTTTCCTCTGTACCAGTAAGTACATCATTGTTGATGCTCAGTTTAAATGTGCCATATCAGTGTCAGTCGGTTCATATTATACATATTAAGGCTTTTCAGTTTGCTGCTGGCTATAATTAAGTCACATCTGAGGGTTTTTATTTACACATAGCATAGATGCACATCATACAGAACTCTATGTTGATTGGCTCATTCAGCGTGAGCTTAGTGCATTTTGGTCTATATTGCTCAGTTAGCAATTGGTTGCACACTACTTTTCACGTTGCATTGTGGGATACAATGAGTCCAGTATATACATCATAAAAAAGTATTTTTTTAAGTATTAACAGTTCCTTTATATTGAACTAATGAAATGAGGTGTCACACTTAACAAGATGCCAAAGTAAACAACACAGTGAGAGAAGCTCTGGGAGATTTTGAGACCGAGCTAACGATTAGCCCTCTGAGCCGTTACCATGTCACCAAACCTCCAGCTGCAACCAGGCTCCAGCAGAGACATTATCAGGTTTTCAGTTGACATAGCATTATTTCTACAGACTGGGTATAGTTATAAGACACATTACTATTACTATTAGATTACTACATTATATAGTCACTTAAAACTAGGGTTTGTGATTTTTTTTATTGTAGTTTTTTCAGAGGACTTTATCTATTAATGGCTCAGAGGGCTTCAAAGAGGATTTCATCAAATAAGATAAAAACTGTCTCACAAACAAGAAACAACCCATGATGCACCACTTTTAAGTTTAATGTTGTGAGTTTATCCAACACGTGCTGTTTCATTTAAACCAACATTTAACACACAACTAAATTTAAACCCAGTATTCAGGCAACACTTCCCCTTTTCTGCTGACTCATAGAATACCTCAAAAAGGAATTAATTTAGCAGGAGAGCAACAGGAGACTGACCTTGTTAACAAGGTAATGGAAACCTGCTTTGGGGAGAAATCTTCTTTGTAACAGAATTATGAATAAGTGGTGTGAATCAAGGTGATGGAGGAGAGAAATGAGGAATATAATGAGCAGTTGTGGGCTCTAAGACTAAAGGACATTTACATACAAAGACAAAATATGAATCAGCCCACAGTTGAATTTATTGCTGGTCATGAAAATTCATTTCACAGCACTTTGTCTGATGGGTTGAAACAGTGATCCCGTGGATATGTTTTTCTAATGACAAGCAAACCACTCCCCGGCATGGCTGCAGTAAACTGCAAAGACACATTGATAAATGAATGATACAAGAGTTGAATGATCTTTGCCTGGGGCACGTTAGAGTGCGAGGCAATTTCACAGTTATGGATTCTGGCCTTGACCATATCTACCCCCTGCATTTCGTCTGTGGCCTCTCATACAGGTCAAGCTGGGGTCACCCTGAGGTTCAGTACAACCCTGCTCTCCGGATGGTGCGGTTCATTTAAAACAAGGAGACAATTTGGGAGAATTTCGGAGGATAAAGAGAATATAGTAAGTCCACTGATGGCTGTTTAGGCGTATGCAGTACCACCAAGCTTCCTCCCACACTGTTATTCAGAGGAGATCAAAGAGATGCAGAGAGAGCGGAGAAGAGATGTTCCATTTCAGAGATGAGATAGAATCCTTTGGCAATTCATGAAAAGCAAAATGATGCCTCACCACTTCTGAAGGTCATCAAAGCACACAGACCTAAAACTGATTCATCTTTTTCATTTGTGCCTTCACCGTGGGTTTAAGGATGACTAATCTCGAGGCAGCTAAATTAAACCTTTCTTTAAAACAGGTGTTAAACCAGCATGGCTCTACGTCGGATGGCAAGTCTGTGACAATGATGGAGAATAAAAATGATGGTTCTCCAGCCAAAGTTGTTACTTTACATCTCATTTGGTCGACGCTTTTATCCAAAGAGACTTCCAGTTAGTGCATTCAACATCTATGAGGGGCCATTTAGGGGTTCAGTATCTTGCCCAAGGACACTTTGACTTGCAGATGGGGAAGACTGAGGATTGAACTGCCAACCTTCTGGTTCGAGGACGACCCCTCTTTCATTGTCATCATAAAGAGCTAGAATCTGTGCAGCATAAACAAGGAGGGAAACCGCCCTATCAAGGTCCTGTTTGAATATATTCAAATTAATTGTGATCCATATCAAATCTGTTCGAATTAGATTTTTGGGAAAACTAACAGCCCTTCCGCAAATAAATCTTTTACTGGGCAAAAATGTACATGCTCCAGCAGAGGTGTTGGATTTATCTATTATTTTGAGGTGAAGGACATCGATAATGAAGACCAAACAAAGTTTGCTTTGAGCCTTCCATGATTCATTGCAGTGCTTCGTTCTCTCAGCTCCTTCATTAAAAGGCTTTATTTCAAGCAAAGTCAGGAACAGACTGATGGATCGCTCTGAGATATTTATTCTAAAGTCTTGACTCATTCCATCACGCTGCCTCTGTCTCTTCTTGTCTTGTGGCTCCCCTGCTGTGCTGATTGTCTCCAGCATACAGCTGACTGTATATTTACACTTATTGTTATAAAAGGAGAGCAGAGGACGACAGTGACTAAAAAAAGGTGCCATCCATTTTTGTCTCCCCAGTGCATCATTCATAAAACAGTATGGTTTGCATGTATGAAATGGGGGGAAAATGTAGGGTTATGGTCTCAGCAGGCAGAACCTTGCAGAAATAACACATTTGTTCTTTTATAAGTAACCAGATTGGACCTCTGTGTTTAGACAGTACTGTATAATGTGCTGCTTCTCATAAATACTCTAGTACTAGTGTTGTGGTACAAGCCTTATTTTTCACACTGTAAATGTGGTTCCACTCCGATTTACAAGGAAATGATTTTCTATGTTCTTGTGCTCATACTTCAGAGGGATAATTTAATCCCTGTGCATCAAATAGACATTTGAGGTGCCTGTTTGAATATGCATGGAAATATGAAAATGTACAGCTTCTCGTGCAGCTCAGTAATCCGAATAATTTTATTGATTTGAAAAATCGTATTAAAGAAAGAGTTCCTTTCCATTTTCCCATTTACATTTGTTGTCAACCACTTCACCTCTGTAGCACTACAGCTGGCCCCATTCATAATACTGAGGGGGGCTGGTGGGAAATTAGTACAGTGGAGTTTAGAGAATTCATATTTGACTATTCAGTTTTATTCACTTGTTCCCTTTCCACAATGCAAGGTCTAGATTTTTAACTGTGTGTGTATTATGTTGCATTCAAACTTTGTTTTTTAATTTAGCAAAAGACATTCTGGATTATTTAAGGTTTGCTAATTATAACAGATCATATGCAGAATTTGTAGTTTTGCACTTTACCTCATGTACTTTACTAAAGTCAAACTGTTCATTTTAAGGGTCATTCTTAAAGATCTCTGCGCTGAGAACCTGTAATCACTGCCATTAGGGCGATAGCCATTGAAATGCCTGAGAGCAGAAATAAGGAAAGCAGACCCACCATGTTGAGGGGTTGTTAAAAGCTAGTTCAGAGAAAGGTTGTGCATATCATTGCTCTTTTGCAAAGCAAGGCTAATAAGTACCAAAGCATCTTTTTTTACATTTACTTGCATTTTTTCTAAAAGATGGAATTAATTAACTAATTGTACATCTCCTAGAGCGGGTGAATAGCACCAGGATGAAACCGAAAGCATTAAATATGCTAAATGTTTTTAAAGATGTTCACCCCTGCATGCAGCGAATGCAACTAGGGTCACACATCCCATCTGGCCACATCTGTGTTTATATACTAGCCTACGTATGCCTTTAAAGAGAGTTCAGTGGTGCATCCCTGTGTGTCACGCAACACAGAAGCCGAGGTGGTCCCACAAGACCTAATATCACACGAGCTATAACCTGTGTGCTTCCGTTGACATGGTAACTTCTCCTTACCTGCACTGAATGTCAGTTTATAATCTCTCATCCTGTCTCAACATTATCTTTAATTCATTACTCACTTAATGAGTGAGGTTTATGAATGGCATCATGTCACTTAAATAAGAATTAGGCAGTACTTATAGCGTAATTGCATATGTAATAATGAAACCTAATGAAAACATTGCTAAAATGCTTTTTAACTAAGAATTCAAGATTGCACCTTTCATCTTTCAGCAGTACAGAAATACTAAATTGTGTATGGCTTGTGCTGCAGGAGGCTGTGCAGGCACATAGAGTTTGATCTGACATCCTTTGCACAATACCTCTTTGCTTCAGACGGATGCAGTTGTCATTTTCTCGTCCAGCACCCACATTATTAAAATTGCAAATGCACTTGCACCCATCTGAGCACCAGTGCACTTGTTGGTCTTAAAATGAAGTGTGGTCAGGTGCATTATTGGCTTATGGCTGAACTTGAGGCGGCAGAAAGCAATCACGCTATTGACCAACCATTGGCATAACATTCTAAAGGTCTTTTTTGAAGATAGTGTTAAACCACATAAGTGGATGCATGACATGCTCAAACTGTGCACTTCTGCCATTTGCTTTAGATCATACCCTAAATCATTAAAGTAGATAATTTGGTCTTCTTGACTGAATTCTCCTAAGGGTTGACAGCTAATTAGTGTCATTTAGCTTGCAATAGCTTCCAGGGAACAGCTGACTTGATGGAAGAGGATACGGTGATAAACTCAAACTAAGAGATTTAGACAAGCTTCCTGAAGGGCTGAACGTGAGACTATGCAGGTTGGAGTATTTCATAGTTCATGACGTTTCTACCACTTAATAGAACAAATAGAAGTTAACTTTAAGCCAGTAAAATAAACAACTCACAGGAATAAAAGAAACACATTTTTCTCTCTACAGTAATCTTCAGAAATGTAGCATTTTGTGACATTTACAGTTGACAAAAATCTTTCCGGTGCCTGCTTCTTTGTGTTTGATATTATAAACTAGTAACTATCATGTTGGGTAGGATTATAATGTCAAATGATGTACTGCTACACTAAAGTAAAATGAAGTAAGCATAGGCTCTTGGGTTTGTATGTGCTGTGTCATTACTGGTGTTTCTGTTTAAGGCAAGTAAATTGAACTTGGTTCTCTTTTGGCCTTCTGTCCTAATTATTTCGTATTCTATGTTGTCACCATCTCATATCCTTGGGCAATTATCTGTTACCTGCTTAGAAAAAAAGGAGTAGCTGTATCTTTTGAAAAAACTAATATTTTTTGTTTTTATTTAGCTTGAGGCAATGTTCCCTAAAGACCAAAAGGCTTGATAATGAGGTCAGATGAATACGAGGGAATTGAAAAAAGATCTGGTTAACACAATGTTACACTGCTGACTCAAAGGGAACAAATCTCTTACTGGTAATCAGAGGTCTGACTTGTAGACTAGTTATTATCAGATGTCTATTAAAATGTCAAAAACAAATTGTATTTTATGTTAAGATTAAAAATCTGTGAATGTATCCCATACATTACAGAAGTAAATATTTGGGTCAGACAGTAAAGTGGGTCATCAACTAACCAGGTGGTCAGTGCTTCTATCCCAAGGCTCCTCCACTCTGCAAATCCTAGTGTCCTCGGGCAAGATACTGAACCTCAAATTGACCCGAAGAGGTTATTTACACTAGAAAAGCAGTTTACAAAAGTCAATTACATTCAATTCACTATTTGATCACAGGATTTTTGTAGGGATTTCAGTTTTTGATTGAGGCAGCAAAGAAAACCTGTGCTTCTGACCAAGCAGGGCACAGTATTATCAGATATTTTAAAGGTACTTTATGAAGATAATGTGTACTGAAATAAGTGGGTGTACAACACACTTCCACTGTGCACTAGCCATTTGGATCAGATCATAGATTGTTAAAATAGAGTGCTTGCTAGAAATCCTAAAAACACAAACAAAATCACTTTGTCATAATGACTTGTTTCACATTGATTGATTGTTTTACAATTTAATAAACAATAAAATAAAATACCTCCAAAAGATTAATATAACTGCACATGTCATGCTGCATGACATTTGCTTCCATCCAGCATGGTAACTGTTTTAAAAACTAAGAATGTACATGATGCATTTTAAGACATGTTATTGTGGCCATGCCAGTGTTAGCATTTACCCAATGTTAGCATTAATACTAACAATTTCACAAGCCTGGTCGAAAAGACCGTCTGGTGTATGAACAAGCAGCACACACATATTTACACATATGCCTAATGATGATCAGCTGGCAACAGAGAAAAGGTTTATTGATGCACAATAAGAAAATAACTTATCATCCAGGTGATTACGTCAAAAAGACACATTTTCTTCAACATTTTAGAACATAGACAGTTGATAAGTTTTGCCCCCATGTGTAATTCCATATAATTTAAACTTCATATATCCATTCCAGTGAATTTATGTTTTGCATTGAGGATGAGAATTGATGCAAAAAAGTCTGGAAAAGAACAAGGCTCCTTCCCCTTGTCTCTCTCCTTCATGCTAAGCCAGGTTATCTCTGCCGTCAGAGCTGTGCCTAACACACAAACGTAGTCATATGATCGATCAACCTTCTTATCTCTGGCTAGGAAAAAAAGACAACATTCACATCTCTAAATGTATGACTTCACATCAACTGACCAGCTGTTTTATCTTCCTTATAGTGAATAAACACAGTAAGGAAAAGCACACTGTAATCAATACGGTGCATGTGTGTGTGTGTGTGTGTGCATGTTTGTGGACACTGCTGTCCGAGTGACTGTCTTTTGTCCTTCAAAAGCGAAATAAAGACCCACGGTAGCATTTCACAAAAGGAACTGAGTGGAAGCAGTCAAAGTCAAACATACAACAGCAGCGTTTGCCTGCAGATAAGATACAGTCCCCAGCAAATCAATCCCAAGAAGACACAAGTGCTGGGGGGGATATGAGGGGGTGGACTGAGGGGCAAAGCAGAAAAACAGAGGAAAATGGAGAAAAAAAGGAGAGAAAACGTTTTGGACACTAAAGCAGCACCACTGGCAACAAAGGAGCTCTTAAATAAATGAACCCAATTCCCAAGTGGGCCTTTACAGGGGTAATTTGCCAAGCCTATTGTTACTGCTGTAATGTTGTGTATTGATTAGCTGCACATTTACATCAAGGTGAACTCTGGGAAAGATTACCAGCCACAGTGTGTTGGGGGGGGGGGGGCTGCTTTTCTCCTCTGTTCTCTCTACTTGTGCTGGCTCTGGGTGGAGGCTGTATCTGATATGCTGATGTAAAGGATGCTGACTCTGCCGTCGTCTTGAGTTGAATTAGAGAGAAAAAAAAAAATTGGCAAGAAGCTTCTGATTTCATGGCCGGGGAAACTGAGCGATAAAGAAAACGAAAAGCGAGGGATTAAAAAAGAAAAAGCTGGGGCAGGAGAGGAGGAAGATGATAAGCACAAAAATGGCTCGAAAAAAATAGAGAAAACCAAACACAATTAAAGAAGAGGAGAAGAACAACAGGCGGAGCAGTGAGGAGAGAGAACAATGTGTGGCTGTCGCCCCCTGTGGCCTCTCATGAGCCTCCTAACCTGAGAATAGAAGGTTTTTCTTCTATGTCTCTATGAGCAAAATGCTGATGCAGCAGCCTGTGTCCTGCACAGATAGGCACTGATGCTGGCTGGCACATTCAGAAAGGCTCGCTGCTACATTTCTTCTTTTGGTAGCTGAACCCCAACCAAACTGGATTTGAATGAAATACGGTCAAACCTGAAACAGATGCAGTTAAACTGATAAATGCTCAGACAGATGCGGGGTACTTTTGCTAATTGTCTTTGCTGGAGAAAGAAGCGGTGATGTGACTTTGCGGCAGAGCTGCTTTGCTTTGGCGTTGCTTCGGGAGGTCACAGCTGCCAGGACCCTAATAGAGATTTCTACCGTCTTCCACATAGTTTACAGACAGCAATGCTGAAGGGGCTACAGAGGAGATGCTCAGGTGCATGAGTTCATCTGCAGGAGTTACATCATTTCCCACCAGAATATTGACGTGTCTCATGTAAGAATCACTCGAGAAAACACAGTATTGATCTGTTCTCCAGGACTTCAGAGATTGTAAAATTTACAGGCAGAAATGCGAGTGGTCCAGTTAATACAGTGTGTACTATAGATACAATTTGGATTGACCTTAGGATGCATCATTTCTAACATCTTTGCATCGGTGAAGTCTGATTTGTTTATATATAATTGGTTATTTAGGAAGGTGACGAATACATTTATATTTCATTTAAACTGTTTCTCAAGTGTGCTCTGTTTTTTGTCTGCATGTGTTTGTTATTTAGCAAGATTGCACAAAAACCACGATACAGATGACCATGAAGGTTGGTGGAATGATGCTGTGTTGGTCCAGAAAGAACCAATTTACAGTTTGGTGTGGAAGTGGATCAGGGGTGGATCCAGAATGATCTTTTTTACTTTCTTTAACATTGTCAGATGGGGCTTTTTTTTAACATTTTTGTATATTTTTCAGAGAATAAACAATCTTGATAAAAAATATCAGGCATGTTTAGGGGACTTATATTTATCAGTGTGTGTGAGATTTGGTGCAGATATGAAAAACAAATCCAGAACTAGTGAATTTTAATGTGGTTTCATAACTGTTGGGCCTTGGTAGAGCTATGCACTCTTAGGGACCTTCTAGTTGCTGTAAGTGGCTGGGTCTCATTAAATATCATGGAGGAGAAAGAGAGCACCTTCAACTGAATTGCTAGAAATTCAGTTGAATTTCAAACAAAATGAGACACTGAGACAGACATTTTGACAAGATGCATGCAGTTTTCTAAATATGCTGTTTGGAAACAGGACCACTGCTTTCTGCTCACTGCAGCAGCTTGTTTCTCCAAAGTCTGCAGGCAACAAGAATTAGGGAGTAACAATCAAAAGGCTAACAGGCTAACAAACAGTCTACTGATCCTGGTACATGTACGAATCTGGCACTGTATCTCTAAGTGGTATTCTTCACTGTACGGACCAGTTTGGTGCATATAGGAAGTGTTAAGGACAGCACCAGCCGAGTCAAATCAAGTTGAGTAAACTGGTTTGTAACACTGAACGTTATCACCACTGGGGGAAAAATAATGAATCGGTCTGTGTGATGAAAGCTAAACTGTGTCACACAATAATCAAGCGAGTTTATAAAACTTCAAGGTCGCAATGCTTTAACCTATATGGCTGGTGAGAGGGCAGTGAAGGATCAATGGTCAGAGTTGGACAGAGTGCAGGCAAGTGGCTTTTTCCTGCAAGCAGCATGTATGAGTAAGGGTGAACTTGATTCATATCACAAATATCAGAAGAAAGGTTAGGAAAGTTTGATCATTATGTGGCAGAAATGGCTTACATCATCATGACACAGGAGTTCATGGCACAAACAAAGAGAATATTGTCCGGTTAGCAAAACTATAGTGTCACACTGGTCGGAGGCATAAAGGACTCAGAATGCAGACTCAGACAGGAGCAGGATCAAAATCAAGGTTTGTAATAAAAAAGTTCAGAACACGAAATCCCTCCAGGGGATATCAAAGGTATCAAAACTGTATGGCAGAAATCACTGAGAGGATCAGAGGTCATACACATGGCAACAAAGAGATGAAACGCTGAATCCAAAGGTATCAAGACAAACTGGTGATAACTAAAGAGAAACTGTGCCCGGATCATCCGCTCATTCCCTTCCTTCAAAATACACACAACATGCATTCTCTCAAGGCACGTTAGGTGAAGGTCAAGACCTTAGAATATTATAGAGAAACCCAACATAGAGAACAAAACTCCCTTCAGAGATACCACACATAAAGCACCAGTATTCCCTCATTGACAACATGGCTAGACTGCTTATGATCAGAGTGTAAAATTCAGGGCAAAGTGGAAATCTGTGGAACCGCAATACGCTAATTTAATCACTGAAGATTGCATCATAACTGCATTGTGTCGAGTGTCAGCCGGTTCATTATGGTTTGCTCAGTCGGACGTTGCACATACCTGAATCTGTCTCACTCACAGCTCCTCCAGATGATCTCTACATGACTTCAGGGTCATGTGTGAAAGCTTCCTAAAGCAACTGTCTTTTATGGAGGGACGTTTCCTAAAAGGGCTGCTGGATTTGTTGAGAAAATTTCAAAAAGCAAAAAGCCCAAGAAATGCAGTCGTGTTTGATGTACAGTCATTGTTGCCAATTAATTTCCTTAAAAAAAGAACGTATCAAATACATACAGTTTGTTTAATTGTATGTTTACCTGTGATTAACTGTGCAGCAAAGGGGGGCACATTTACAACTGTAACTACATTGTGGTTACTCTGCAATGGGACAGTCACATTATCACTCAATGCAAAGTGCACTTACATTTTTCATGTAACAAGTACAACATTGAAATGCATTTCATCCAATTTCTTTGCAGAATCTAAGACCTTTAAAGATATAAATCTTTATTTTTTGTATAGAGAAAGATTTTTTCCTTTTACAGCTTCTGGCCTTTTATGTTCCCTGGAAAAAAGCAGAATAAAAATAAACTGAAAGGAAAAACTAAAAAATCAAAAACCCTGCTTTGGTGTTAGAGGTCACCGCTCCACACATTTGCCTGCAGCAGTGTGGGGAACCATCTGGTATTGGTTTTATAAGGGGAGTTACAGCCAAAGAGGATGAGCACAGCTGCTTCAGACGGCAGCGTATTGATCAGTGATTCATCTTCAGCATACAGGAGCGAGGGATCGTGTGTGGGCTTTTCACAAGCATGTGCCTGTAGCAGAATACAGTACAGCTATACTGTATGTGTGTATACTCTGCATCACATGGCAGTTTTATCTTAATGCATTCACAATCCTGGAGAGCTGAAGATCCCACTGGAAACAGCTGATAAGCAGCATGATGAGAAGACACAATCTTCTGATAAAGCCACGAGGCATGAGAGCAATGAAATTAAAGACTGTCATCTAGTGGTAAATCTGTAAATTACATCTTGCAAATGGGCTGATATGAACCAATACACTTGGTGACTGGATGGAAAGCAAACTATTGGCTAGGTTGGATACTTCACATGCTTATATGTGTCTTTAGCTTCATCAGGATGAAAAGTTGAATTCTGAATCTAATCAATCTGAGTGGTGAATAGTGTAATTGGGTCATTGTTGTACCTGTCTGTCAGGATAAGTAATCCAGGGTTCAGAGGGATATTTGCACATCCAGCAATCACCATGAAGCTCCCATTCACCCGCACAGCAGTTAGTACTTAAGACTGTATTGATCAACCTGAAGAGATTGATAATGTATTAATGGTACAGCCATTGCTACTGGGAGTCAATATTGAATGCCTTTAACAGATTCTAATACAAGAGCCCAAGAAATCAATAATTAACATTGGATTGTCTATTTCCAAAATGATTACCTTGTACGCTGAGCTCAATGGAAGTGTAGAGAAAGGGAAAAGGCATTTTCTGAGAAAGGCCCAGAAACTGTGCAGTTGGTGTGTCAGGGCTAATGGAGAAGGAGACTTAAAATCTAGCTTGACCAAAACATTATCAATGAAATGAAACAGATTTATGATCACAAGTACATACTTTCAGTATTTTTATTTCTTTTTGTACTTTTTAGATACTTTTACCTTCACTGTATAATCATTGAATAATGGCAAAAATGTACACACTGTAAATGATAGTATTTATGAACAATACTTTGACGAGTTGGATGATTGCTACTTCTCAATAGGTGTATATCATTGACTGTATATAAAGATGGAGGACATGAAAGCTCTCCAAATGTGAAGCCAAATTGCCTTTATCACCCCCTGGTGGCTGGCTGCTGTTGAGGTCATAAATCCTACCTCCTCCATGTTAGCAGATGGGACGTGTACTAATCTAAAAGACTCAGGGTACATATTAAAGATGTTTTTTTTCATTTTAGGTAGTTTTTAATCACTATGATGTTTGTTCAAGCGTTTTTTCAGGTAAGTTGGATTGTTGTTGACATGTCATCCATGTTTATATACTGTACAGTCTATGGCATGTGCCCATCCACAGATTTTGTGCAAAAAAATTATCTGTGCATAAAAATGCTGAATTATTACAAAATAAAATAATAAAATAATTATCCATGCTGACATGTAGCTGAGGCAGGAAAGGTGGTGTGTAGAAAAGTAACAAAGGCTGTTTTCTGTTCAAACCGAGATATTATAATACCTGCTTCCTGTCCTTTTCACTGCCATCAAGTAAAGTCATTACTAATCACTCAATAATGAAAGTAGATAGTTCATCTCCACGTCCCCCACAAACATGTCTCATATTTTGTATTCAACAAGTGTAGAAATAGCTACTAAGACAGCCTAGAGTCTTAACAACATTTACTGAGCATCAGTAGTCTTGTCATTATAGTAAAGCAGTGAGGTTAAAAACACCCTCCACCTCTGCACAAGCCCTGAAAGTAATCTTGCCAAAGTCTAGTATTAGCAGGCCACCACTCTGAGAAACAAAAGGATCCAAACTTTCATCTTAATGAGGAGGTGTGGCTGACCCCATGGGTACTTAACAAGACAGTATTTTAAAGATGTGGTTGGTATGTTAGTGATGTCAAGCATAGAACTCAAAGAGTTTTGCCACTACAGGATCAAATCTTTTCACGGATTACATTTTATGAAATCAGCCCCAGGTATTTAGGCACATAAATGAAAAAATGATTTGAATAAGAAAAAATCAAGCTTCGAGTTTCACATGAGTAAAAATTCAGGAATAAATAAAACCAGCTAAAAAGATGCACTTTTGATCAAAAGTAGCGTTTCATTTGAAATGATGGACAGGCCTTAAGGCATAATACTATTTATTGATGTTTGGTCACCTGGGGCAGCAGAACAGGCTGCAACCTGGTAAATGTAAATCCAATATTTTGTCTCTTTCAACTTCAAGTTACTAGTCTCCACCCATTCCTGAGAGAACATCCTCCATCATGCTAAAAAGCTAGTTCCTAAGTTTAACTGTGGTTTGCTGCCGTCCAGCATACAGAGGGTTTATCAGATCAAGAGTGAAGGAAGTGCTGGCCTTATCAAACTAAAAGAAGCTGAATGAGGCTAAAACATATTGTAGAGCTGAGGTCAGCATACCCATATGAGAATATTCATGAATGCAGCAGTTTAAATTACATTATTAACATACCCTCTCCTTTACATTTTCATGCCTCTGTGCCGGAGACAGCCAGTGGCCAGGGTCATAACGTTTTTTAAGATGTCTATCCTTCCCATTCTTGTGAACATGATATCTTAACAATGCCATAGGAGAATTTCTCTAAATTTGGTACAAACGTTCACTTGTCAAGGTCACAGCAAGCTTGCCAAACCTATTTTCGCCGTGTGAACGTGTTGTCATAAGAACATCTGGAGATAATCATTTTAATTTTGGCTCAAACGCACACTTTGCTTTACAGATTAACAGATTAGATTTCCGTGGTCAGAGGTAAAAGTCATGGTGACCTCAATGTCTGGAAAATATTTATCTAGACTGAAACTGCACTGGTTGGCAAAGGCATACAACCACAAGGCTTGTGATTCTGGTTTCTTTTTCCCCACATGGGCACCCAAGTGTTGTGAACTGTGCTGCAGTATGTCTCACATTTATCTAACCCATTAACAAGCATGACATAAAAAAAACATTTTAAACCATGTTTATCATTATCATGCCGTAGCCAGGCCGAGGTCTATGGCTTCAGGTTGGATTTTACAACACAGATAAAAATATGACATAAAAACTGCTGTAAGCCGTCACATTGATTTTATATGAAGTGTTGTTGACGTCACAGATCTGTTGGAGCCACCTACAGTGTTTCCAAAGCAGTATTACAACTAAGGTAGACAAATTTAAGAGTGTCACCTTGGTTACTTAACAAAATGTTTACTATCCACCTCTATTGTAGCAAGTAGTCAGTTAACATCCTAACTGGATTAGATGAAAGGTAAAGAACTATGAATGTGACCTTTTACAACAGCTAATGTTAAAGAAATGGAGGGCTTTGTTCCCACCTGATTCTAGTGTATTGCTGCATTCTCCGCAGCATGGATCACTCTCTGGATTATCAACAAAGCCAAAACTGCAGTGAAGACCTCCTCCACTCCAAAGCCAACACTCATTGAATACCCCCACCAGGTACTGTTATGCCCAGAGGTCAACAGCACAGTGAGCATTCGTTAAATAAAAATGAAATGCTCTTCCCAGCCATTATAAGGGAATGGCTGCCCTGAGCTGCTTGGTGCCTAAGATCAGCAGCCTCCCGCCACCAATGTAGAAAAAAGTGTGTTGAAAGTGCCACATGAACTTTCAGCACAATAATTTATAAACATTTTTGAACTTCAGTCAAATACAATGTGTGTGTGGCACGAACTGAAACAGAGCTGAGAGTGTGAGTTAAATGGTGCTGCAGGCATACCCAGCAGCACCATAGACGTTGTGTCTCCACTTTCTCCTGTTGTACAAAAATGAAGCTTTAACATCTTGGATACGGGGGCCACCATTTAGTACGTTTGACCTCTGTACCGTCTGATCGTCCTGCCAATACACGCTCTTGACCTATCTCAAGTCAGTCTCAGCTGTCACCCCCATTGCTGAAGCCAATAACTTTTTAAAACCAAACTTACCTGAAAAAATGAACTCAGTTTGATAGATCACACCAAAAATGACCATATTAAGATATTTCAAATGTATTTAATGTATACTTTGACTTTGGTCTATTTTCCATCTCCTAACATGGAGGAGGCAGGGCTGATCAAGACATTTTGGTTTCACTTTGGGGGAGCTGTCATATCGTCCATTGTTATACAATATCAAGGAGCAGCACACATACCTGTGCCTATAGCAAACCACAGTTAGCATCTGTACAGCTGTTTGGGGGCAAATTAACACATAAATGTCAAATATACCAAATAATGAAAGGTACTCATATGATGACAAGATGGAGTCTTTAGCTATTTGTCCAAAAAGTTCAAAAAGCCATTTCCTCCACATTACTCAAATATATAAATATCACCACAAGAAACAGCATCTATGGCTCACCTAGCATGCAACACTACACATGTGTAACACCAGTCAGCTCCATTCAAACTCTCAATCTCACTCCCCAGCAGGAGTTCACTGATGCCTGTGGCTCTGGGGTTTGAGCAGGGAGGCAGCAAGGTGGTCACACATGAGCTTATCTAGCAGGCCCAGACTCTGCTTGACAGCCAGTGTCTTTACACCACTCTAATTATATGCAAATCTCCGAGAGGGTTTGGAGGAACGGGTGTGTGTTCCAATTTGCGCAACCATGGTCTCAACCAAGTCTGTTGCTGCTGATGTGCTACAGCACATCTTCTGCATATGTATGAAAACACACACTGCTTAATCACAGTTTAACCTTCGCTAGTCACAGCAGTTTTGTAAACCTTTGTTTTTCCAAACAGTATAAAATTATACAAAAGTATAAACTTTTTATAAGGGAATATCGAGGGTGGCCAGGAGAGCTTAACACACTGCAAGTTCAAATTAATTCACAGCACAAGCAAACTCAGAAAACATCATCAATTTGACGACATGTGGCTGCAAAATACTCGTTAGTGGTGATGGAAAGCATTGAACTACAGCCAGGATCATCACTTTTTTGTTTCCCCTGGAAACTTTTCCATTGTCGTTTTCTGTATTTGCTTGTGTTGTGACTTTTTGCTGCGTATGTGTTGTCAAATTGAAGTGTTTTTCTTAATTTTCACATGTTTTTTTCTATTTGCATGTGTTTCCTTAATATTCACTGCATTGAGCTCTCTCGGCCACCGTAAGTATCTTCTTTAGACTTTACAAAAGGAACAAAACTAGACCAAAGTCTGTTTATATATTCTTGTTTTAACTGTGAACTTCAGCATGGCCTACTACCTGCAGTTCAATCAGGAGAGACTTCATTTAAAGAATGAACACAAATTTATTACCATGCACAATAAAATTAAAGTTATTTGATATAAATAAGAGTCGATTTGGCACTTAGATCCCTCATGATGTCATCAAGGTCTAGGTCTACATCACTGGTGGTGATGGGATCTAGGAACTGTTGAGGATCTGATGAGTGGAGATGAGTGGACTGAGCTGGGCTCCACCAGGACACTGGATATAGCGACTGAGGAGGAGGACGGTCGCAGCAAATCACTGAAATGACAGCAACACAGAGGAGAGCAGATTTAAAGATTGACAGTAAAGACATGAATGCAAAAGAAAGGTCCTGAATGAACTTCAAATTAGCTTCTATTAGTGATCCAGCATTACTTTGAAAGGTGCTGAGACTATGGAGATTTGTGAAAGTATACAAGTGCATGGAGCATCACAGATTAATCAAATCTTATTTTCCGTAGTAGACATTCAGACATTGCAATTATTATTAGCACCACAAGATGGCACTTTTGTGACATAAAAATGACTTGTGTAAACGTTGTGGGATTTTATTTTGTTGGGTTTTGATAGAAATGTCAAGGTGTGTGTTGTCCTTCCAAGTCCATTTGTGCTCCAGGGTGGATGCACTAAAACTGTTTTCCACATGAATTGTATGTTACACATGTGAGAGTGAGTATCCTACACTGTGCGTATTTTAGGTTTGTACTTTTTGCAGTCATCTATGATCTGAACACAGTGATCATACACAAAAAGCTGATTATTTCTGTAATGACAAACTGCATTTAAAAGACCGAAATGCCTGCTGTTACAGTGCAGAATAGTGAAAAGGAACATTCTCCTCACGCTGCAGCTGATCCACCTTTTAATGTCGACTCCAGGGAGGTAAGAGCAGCAGCCCAGTGCGTGATACTGAAGCAGTAATTCTGTTTTATTTGGTGGCTTCAGAGCCTCAGGGCGTATTGATTAAGTCATTAACACTGATCTGTCTGGATCACACAAACGACCAGCACAGCACTCGGGTGACTCTTGCAACTGAAGGGGGAATTGCACTGAACTGACTTAAATGAGTATTAAGCTAATAATTTAAAATGAATGATGCACAACCATTATGCAGAATTGGAGCACTGGGCCAGAAAACCCTTTTGCTCTGATGCATTAGCTGCATTCTAAGATCAATGGTGCGATGTAACAAAGTATTTTCTTCGTTACTGCACATTTTTCATTATCTGTATCATTATCATTAAGGTACTTTTACTCCGCTAAATACTGTATATCAGCAAATATCTGTACTTTTCACTCCAATACATTTTTACAATGCATTGCGTTACATGTACACATTGTTGCCACTAGACCCCGCCTTCTTCAATGAGTGCAAAGCATATCTTCTGAAATGGATTTTGCTATGAGACTCAACCATTAGATACATCCCATACATGCTGTATTCAAATAGACACAGTAAATGATGTAGTTGATTGTTAGTATAGGCCACTCTCAGCAAGTACTTTTACTTTTATACTTAATGTTCATTTAAAAGCAGGTAATTTACTCAAGTAGAAAAGATATTCGGTGCTTTTACTTGTGTGTATTTTTGTCTATTTATTTGAGTAAAAAAAGGACAATACCACATGTCAGCTGTTTACGATAACATTTGTGAATGTTGTAGTTTATTTTGCTTTGTGACACACCAAGCATGACCAGGTAGAATGTCAATGGTTTGTGAGAACAGTATAAATTGTTCAATACTATATTTATTGCAAGAATACAAATAATCACATGAATAAATCAGCACAATGTAAACAGTTGTATGGAAAAGTGTGGGAACCCCTGAGCAATTGACACTACACTACTTTTATTTCATTAACTTGTACAAATACAAATTGTTCAAAAGTAATTGTGCCATGCACAAAACCTTTGGCATCGTTCTATATATATATATGTATAACACAAAAATGTATAAACTCGTTGGGCCTTGATGGACACAGAAGGACTCAAGGTAGGTTGACAACTGATTGTAAAAATTGAGTTTGACAAATTATCTGACTCTTCAAAGCATCTTCAGCACTCAACACTCAACCATGGGCTCCACTGACCAACTCACTGTGGATCTGAAATGAAGCAAACTGGGTTAGGGTTAAAAAGAATGAAAAGCATTTCCAGTTTCCACTGTCTGGAATGTCATTAAGAAATGACAGTTTAGGAGAAATGTGAAAGTCAAGGCAAAATCTGGAAGACCAAGTACAGCTGTCTGATACAGCTGCTGGTCTGCTGAGAGGAAAAGGCAAATGAACATTCAATATTTCTGCAAAGGAGCAGCAGGAAGGTTTAACTGCCACAAGATTTTTAAAAAAAATACACAGACAATGATAAATAACATGCTGTGCAGGGAGAGACAGAAAATGTAAAGCTTATTTTTAAGTATAGAACAGAAAAGTCACATCAGAAAATAACAAGACTAACAAAACATTTGCATACCATTCTCATTATTTGTATATTTGACATGTTTTGTGTGTATATATATATATATATATATATATATATACTGTATATTACATATCATGCAAACATTAACAACACTGGGATGGTGGTCCCCCTGCAGCACAGCTTGAACAAACAGGATGGACAGATGAATTTTGCTGCAATGTCCAAAGGAATGCAGCACTTAAAAAAAACAAGACTTGGGGTTTGTGTGGCAGCCAGTCGCACAGAAAATATTAAACAGGTAGTGGGAAGAATGGATTCGAATGGTGTCCTTCAGCAAAAACAGGACAATGATCCAAAGCTGACCTCCACCAGGAAACACTTGAGGAAGTAAAAGCTTTAGGGACGACCCTCACAGCCCCCTGACCTGAACGTCACTGAAAGTCTGTATGTAAAACATGTTGTGTTATAATATCTCAGATCCTGAACAAAGAGTGGGTGAAAATCCCTAAATCAAGGAAATAAAGATCATTTGCAGGCTGTGATATCTGATGGTGGGCGGTGGTGGAGTGCCCACTCTTGTTTTGCCAGTTTTCTAAGTTAATAAGAAGTTACAGTGTTTTGGTTTGAAGAATTTGTAATGGCTCCAAGGGTTGTTCTTTTCAGTTTGAAAATCAAAACATGTAATTTGCTGACTCACTTTTGCATACAATAGTATGTATTTTGACTAATTTAGGCATGATTATTGTATCAATACTTTCATTATTTTCTGTGGGATTCAATGCACTACAGCCATCTCAAAAAGATGGGATGTTGGAAGAGGAATTCAACTTGTTTGGGAACCATTTGTGTCCCACTCACCACCTGGATTATGAACACACAGGTGGCAGATCTGGGTCGCAGCTGATGCCAGGAACACAGGGAACAGAACATAGATGCTGATACGAAGCTAAGGCAGTTAAGTGATTTATTTAAGAATACGTGAAGAACTAAAGTCTTTCAGCCTGGACAGGAGCACAAAGGTTAAAACCAGAGGAAAATCATTGAATACAAAAGTCAAATGGAGAACAGGCCGAAATACAAAAGTCAACAACAGGCAAATCCAGACAGGGACACAAAAATATAAAGAAAGAAAGTTGAAATGTCACAACCCCTGTTAACTTGCTCGCGCCTTCTCTCTCTTCTCCATTAAATTATCATTTATTTCACAGTTTGTATCCCAGCCAAAGTTCAAGTTCAGTTCAGTTTAACATCAAAATATCAAGCTAGGTGTTGAGTGGCTGCAACGTTTAACCTACACCTGCCAAAAGGACTTTGGGTTTTAAATTTCAAACTTTTTACTCCAGTTAAGGCAAAGAAGTTATGACTTAATCATTATCAGTAAAGAGTATCAACTTAAAACTGACTGAATGAAAAATACTGTGTAAACATAAAGATCTAAGTAATGAGTCATCAACTGTGTAGTTGTACATGTTAAATGCAGGAATGTATAATAAACAGCACAGAGCCTGTGTGACTTATCTGGCTCTGTCATCTAAACCCTCCAACGCTGCTGTAAAGACACAACAGGCTTTCACTGCCCCTTCTGCTTCACCGTCTGGATCCTCTTGTTTGCACAGGAGCATCTTATTATCGTCCATGAAGGATCAAAACATGTTGAAGAGTGTTTTTATGTTTCTGCTCTTTCAAAATATTTAGCAACTATGTTTTATCTTGAACACCGTCCTTCTGTACGACCTCTACAGAGAGAAATAGCATTTTTCTAAGAAGCTGCTTATACAAAACACTCTCTCATGTAAAATGTAACTGTATTGTCAGTTCCTCTCACTGATACAAATGAAGGAATTGCACCACCTACTGGACAAACCTCTCCAGTTCCTCTTTTTACAGTGAAGAGAGGAACATGATCTGCTTTTGGTTGTCACTAGACTGACACAGAGCATCAGCCAAATAACAATAATAATAATAGTAATTACAACAACTACAAGAAATAATAATAATAATAATACCATTAGTAAGAAAGTTGATTAGTATTATTATTATTGTTATCGTATAAGAAAAAACAACAACAACAAGACTTTGCCCTTGACCTTTGACTGATCAGCTCCAAAACTTAATCATCTGGAGATAACTCCCAGATAATATATAGTTTGGTGAAAATCTGTCTTTGAGTTATTTCGTCCCACAGACAGGGGTAGGATGCTTATTCAGCTATGCCAGCACTCAGAGTAATGAATGCTAATAATTCTTCATAACTGCAGGATGTTTAAATAAACAACTATTGTTTAGCGCTATATAAATACAAAACCATTTACCATTTAACAAATTTTGCCATATAAACTCAAATGGTGACAATATGTAAATTATATGTTCACAGCATATTATACTGCCTCTTTGTGACCAAGAAAATATTGCAGGTTTAATGTACATGCAAAAAAATCTGTCCTTTCTGAATTTAGTGTTGAAAAAAAAATCCCTTAACTGACTGTAAATCTCTAAAACTTTTAAAACTATTTGCTGTAACGATGACCAGTGACCATCACTTTCACTGAAGAACTGTCAGGTGTGAATAGTAGATACACTAAATACATGTCAAACAGCAAGTAATGATTACAACATAAGGAAGAAAAAGCATCTTGATTAAACAAAATGGATTATTGGTTGCTATGCAACACCATTTAAAATGCCTACTGGGAAATGAGCACGTTATGGCCTTAGCCCCTCTCCAAACAAGAAATTAGAGGCTATGCCAATTTCTGGCAATGCTGCGTTCATAAAAGAGGACAACACTTATTGCTAAAAATGAATCCCCACAGCAGCTGATACTGATAGTCCACTGCTCATAAACACTTTGGAGGTGTAGGCACAACACAGGAAAGTTATTTTAAAGTGAACATCATTAGACTCAGCTGAACAAACTTTCAGTTGAGGGATATTCTGCAGGAACCTGGGAGTTATCAGTGAAACTGCAGAACTAGCTAAGAACTAAGCGTTCAGACGTGTCAGGTGACAGTCACATACATTACACATGGTTTAAAGTGCTACATCTTGGGCTGATATGAAGATGCCTATACTTGTGATGACTGTAGACAGGCGTGCTCCTTCATTCTGATCCTGATCACCATGCTAGCGACCCTGTGAGGCATGACTACTAACACCAGCATGCTAATACGCTCACAATGACAACGACAACATGGTAATGCTAAGGTATATTGAGGTATAATATTTATCATTTTCATCTAACATCTAACTAAGATTTGCTAACCAGCACAGCACATGGAATTTTACAGCCATTTGATCATGAATCCCGGCCTTGGATAAATTAAACATTTGACCTAATGAAGAAAAGTTTTACGTCACATGAAGTTAATGTACATTTCCTCCTCAAGAGAATGTGAATGTCTACCATTTTGTTTTGACTATCCTGCCAATATTCAAATGTCACAATTTTCTACCTCATGATGGCACTGGAGGTAAAGGCACGATGCTGCTCCTCTGGCTACAACCATCTCCGTACCAAAGGATTGAATAGTTGTGTGGCAACATCCTCAGGGATTAATTCATGATAACGTCTGCCCAATTCCTTCATAATAATTTTAAAAAGCAAGTTATCAGTGTGAAATATAAAACTACCAGCCACATTATTTTATATCTAGAACATGATGTGTTCTGTCAAGAGAACTCCCACATTACCTTGGATACACCCTCAAGATGTTTGAATGTATTAAATTTAACACTCGTGTCCAGTGTTTCCAGATGTACGATAACTTTGCCCTCTGTATGATCAATAATGTATGATGTACGATAATTTGATCATTTTGTGACACTTGGTATTATCAGTTGTAATCTGGAGTGTAAAACACGGATTACGTCTGTGTTTACGCATCTCTTGTCACATGACGTCTTTCCAGCAAATCATGCATGCGATGATGAACATGACCGTCAGGTTGTGACACCAGTGACTTGCGAGCTTAACACAAGTCCTTGCTGTCTCATGTTTCAAAATAAGAGCCTTGTGCCTTGAAACGGTTCGTCTTTGTGCACTAAATCGCTTCGCAACCTCAACACAGACTGGAAACGTCAGTATTGAGCGTCCCATCCCTACTCTGGTCGTGTATGATCATTTTCCTCAAAATCATTTTAAGCTTCTGGTATGATACTTCAACATTTCCCATCTGGCAACGCTGCTTGTATCAGAAATGCTCAATAATGAGGCATCAATAGTTGCCATGCAGACTCATCAGTCAGCCTGTCTATACCTGTCTGTCTCTCACTGACATTGCATTGGTCAAGTGTAACACACAAGCTAGACATGTAGTATTCAGGGTTACAGTTAGAGTGAGTATTTCTGAATGTTATGTAAGTCAATGTGTGTGTGTGTATGTGTGTGTGTGTGTGTGTGTGTGTGTGTGTGTGTGTGTGTGTGTGTGTGTGTGTGTGTGTGTGTGTGTGTGTGTGTGGTAGCACTTCTCTATAACATCGCAGGAAGGCTGAGTGACGGCCTCCAGTGTCAAGCTCTCACATGGAGACTCTCTGAGAGGAATAAAGTGTTGATTTAGTGTATTTTGTTAATGTTACTGAGCACTTAGCGTGCTGTGGAGAAAATGAGAATGCATAAATGATGCAATGAGCTGTAAAATTGCCTTTTGCTTGTTAGAATCTTTTTTCACTGTTTGTCTCAGCGGATTTATCTCAGTAATAAATCATGTCTTGAATTGAAGTCATTAGACCTGGTCTGAGTACTCATAAAGTGTGTTAAATTGAGTTTTCCAGTGATAGCAGACTCAACAACCTAAATAACAACCAAGTCAACACACTCGTAAATCTAACCAGAAGTTTAAGTGTTGTGCGATGTCCAAAGTGTGTCCTAAGTGCATAATGTCCTTTTGTTTTTGAGCTGGTTCTGGGTTTTACAAAGTTCAGCTCATTATCAAAGGCAACAAGTTTGTCTGTAGGATGAATATATTTCCATGAAATATGCTCAGTGAGACCTAATGGTTCAGTGTTTAGCCTGGAGTTTACATCTCCTGGTGGGTTTTCACTGAATTCCCCTGCTTCCTCCCACAGTCCAAAGACATAGGGTTAGGTTGTTTGGATACTTTAAATTAAGTTGTGAATGGGATTGTGAATGGTTTTTTGTTTCCGTAGTGAACCCTCCCTCTCGCCGAGTGTCAGCTGGGATTGGCTCCAGTCCCCACGACCCAAACAGGATATGCGATAAAGATAATGGATGGATGATATTTTGCCCAAAAGTTGCAGTTCTAATTACTCAGGTGTTGTTTGCACTGCCATTACGGTGTTTGTTTGTCAGTCGGACTATTTAGAAACTACTGCACAGATTTCCATTACATTTTGAGGAGGGAAGAAACTTTGGAGTGGATCCAAATAAACAGGTGGACCCCATTTTTTTTCTACTTTTTCTCTAAAGGGATAGTTGACAGAAAAATAATAAATGTACTCATTATCCACTCACCACTATGCCGATGGAGGGGTGGGTGAAGTGTTTGAGTCCACAAAACACTTCTGGGGTCTCAGGGGTAAACAGTGTTGCAGCCAAACCCAATACATTTGAAATCAATCGTGAGTCTTTCTTCAAACCTAATAAAACAACAGAAAAAACACAACATGCTTCCATACTGCTCCTGTGGTGTCATCCACTCCAAAAGTGTTTTGTGGACTCAAACACTTCACCTGCCCCTCCATCGGCATATTGGTGAGTAAATAATGGGTGAATTTTTAATTTCCGGTGAATTATCCCTTTAACATGGCAAGCTAGGGTATCAGCCCTAGTGGATGTATGTGCTCTCCAAATGCACTTCTTTTTACTCCTTTATTTTATCATCCAATAATCTGTGTTTGTGCTGTGAATAAGTACACCGCAGCAGTTCAGTCAAAAGTGGAGGCCATAGCAGTAGATGTGACATGATTTGAGGGGTAGTGACGTGATGTGCAATCACTAATATTTTGTAGATGTTCTCTAAGTTGATGGTTAGCTACAATAATGATAATGTTATTGAAGGTTGCCTTTAATGCAGATACCTTTGTGTGCTAGTTAGTTTTCATTTTCCCCACAACATTGTGTTGCAGCTCAAATGTTTAAGACAATTATTCAAGACAATATAATAACAAAGAAAACAATCCTAACGGCGGCAAAGTACACTTTTCACTCACATTTATTGGTCAGATGTGTCTGGGGTGGGAGCAAGAAAATAATTATAGGAAGAATGTCCCAGTGCATATTTCTGTCAGAGAAACATTATTATACAATTCAACAAAGGGCTGCTATTACTTCTTCTGCCACATCCCAGAATACACAGCACACCTGCATACAGGAGCAGTTCAGGTCAAACCTGTGCAGCACACCTGGTTGTTGGGTAGCATCAAGGTTGACACTGCACATGTCCCACTACAGACTCTGGATGAGACCAGATCAAGACCACCTCCTCTAAGGGGTCTAAGTCTGCACCCGAGAATGACTACAAAGGGGGAAGAACAGTTAAGTGGTCTAGATCTGGTTCATAAAACTCTTGAAGTGCTATGTGGACTGGGTGATCAATCGTTGGCCAGGTGACATAACACCACTTCTACTAAGGTTTGGGTTCAAACATCTTGATCAAAATGCTGCTGCTCGTAGTTTAACTAAAACAAACCGTAGGTCTCATGTCACGCCAATCCTTCACTGGTTGCCAGTTAAACTCAAGATTGATTTTAAGATTCTTTTAAAAACTTTCAAAACTCAACGTGGGCTGGCCCCTACTTATATTTCATATTTCTTGATTCCCTACAATCCCAGTCGCAACCTGAGATCGGCCAACCTGTTATGTTAGGCTTTTTCCTTCAGGGCCCAGAGACTCTTCTGATGACATTAGGCTCGCCAACTCACTACCTATCTTTTAATCACTGCTCAAAACTATAACTTTTTATAGGAAAGCATTTTTGTTTGATTTGTAAGTCTGGTGCTACTGTGTTATTTAAAATTGTTTTAATCCTTTTCACCATACTTTTACTTACAACTAAATATTATGTAGTTTCTTAAATAGGACAGCTTTAGACTGCCTATGACAGTAGGTGTTTAGTTTAAAAGGGCATAGAGGTAATGATGTCTGATCTACTGAGCCTGGCATTACTGCCATACAAGCCAGTAGCCAGTCAGATTTATCTTTAGCTGCATGCAGCGTTATTTTTACCATGTATTTTGTGAAGCACTCATTAACCTTGTTTATATAAGTGCTTTATAAATAAAGTAATTATTATTATGATCTACCTGAACCCCAATCAGCTGTCAACAGACAAGCTATTGCTTGGCGACAAGCCAACCTTTAAAACCTTCCAAATGATCCTCAGCTCTGACAGGGTGACATCCACCCGCCAGAAATACACACAGGGAGACAGACGTTTTAAGCTGGTTTGCCAGCTACAGTCGCAGCGAGCTATTCTGAAGCCAAGTCAGCTTTGTTTAGCCTGTGTAAGCTGAATTCACACATTTGACTCAGAGGACTGTACAATCTATACAGCATATGATTAGGCAGCTATTAAAGGCTGTTTACTGCAGCCAGAACAGCATCTTTCCATGCTCTTATTCTCAAGGCCTCTGCTTGCTGCCATTGCTGTTTTAATGCCTCTTTTTATTATCTACTTATTATTTAAATCATTGATTCTTCTTCTTATCAATTTATTTTATTCCATTTAACCACTGGGCCACTATTACTACTTCTATTTCTATTCGCCATCATTGAAATACTCTGAGTCCCTTCATTTACAGAGATGTTCTGATGACATTGTGCTGTGACTTTTGTAGGTTGGACAGGAAGATGAGTTGAGGGGTCTGGTAGATCCCTTTGTGAGTTCTTGTGAGACAAATCACCTGCGACTGAATGGTTGCACGCAATGATGGTTGTGGGCGCCACCAACCTCTCCAGTCTGAAGAAAGGACGCAGAGATAAATGGACAACAGTCAGAAAACCATCTCTCCTACGAACACGATGTCCTGTCATGATCTGTCACTCCCCTGCTTTGTCGCTGAATCCCTGATGAATCCACATCTTTCAAAGTCCTCAATAAACTTCAGTCCATCCACAACTCTGCTGCCCCTCTACTCACCCACACTCACTCCCGTGACCACATCACCCCTATCCTCCAGAGCCTCCAATGGTTCCCAGGTCCAATTCAAAATCCTCCTCCACACCCTCAAAGCCTCCCACAACCAGGCTCCTTTACAAACATGCTCCATGACCCCCCTCCCCCCCTCCCCCTTCACGCAGCCTCCACTCTTCTGATGCCAACACAGGACCAAGCATCGGACCTGGGGTGACAGAGCCTTCTCTATAGCTGCCCCTTCCCTCCTGAACTCTCTCCCCCAACACATCAGAGACTGTCCACCTTCAAATCCCTATTTAAAACTCACCTCTTCAGATCTGCTTTCAATGTTTAATGATGCTAGGTTTGTATCTACAGTGTATATTTCTTTTAAATCCTATGTAAAGTGTCTGTGAGTTTCTTGAAAGCTCTATACAAATGAGATTTATTGTTATTATTATTATTATTATTATTATTATTATTAACAAGCTGGAGAGGTAGACCAACATCGAAGCTGTCTACAAGGAGGACCTGAGCTCGGGAGGCTTATGTTCTTCAGTGTGTGCAATTAACTCCTTCAAATGTTTTATCTGTCTGTTGTTGTCAGCACCATGTTCTATGTTGGGCTGTGCTGGGGGGCAGGCATTAAAGCCGAGGACGCAAACAGACTTACACTACACTACAATACTTATTTATAAGTACTATAACAGTACATAGTGTTCATAGTAAAAGTTTGTGTGTGCACAAAAGCCCAAAACAACATAAACCAAAGAATAATCAGATTTATAAAACCTCAACACACCAATTCAGTGCACAGAGCACAGCTCCAAGGAAGTCGTCCAATGAGCATCATCATGGAAATCATAGAAATTCTTCATGGTCTCTGAACACTTGTTTACCTCGCATTGTCCTCTGAGAGCCACTGCATCCAATATTCAGCATTACGCATGAGTGTAACCGCAGTATTTATGATTACCGTGAAAGGACAGATGAGTTCACACCTTCCCAAACTGATCAGGACAATCAGTGGTATCCTAAACTCTGCCCAGGGACATCATTTGGAAATGGAGGTTTCATCTCCAATGGTCTCCACTGCGCTTGGTGCGCTTGACGGCACACATGTTCACTGCAGCAATTTTACACACAACCTAAATAAAAACTGAAGTCGTACTTGATACAGGCCCCGTGTTAGAAGACCTTTATAGCTACTATTTAATGGTTAATGGTATTTATTCTGCAACCTGACACAATGCAATGGTTATCAGAGGTGTTGTAAATGTATTGATTCAAGTTAAAGTATAAGAATATATTTCAAAGACTATTTGACTTAAATCACTCTTAGTTCAACTTTTAAAAAAAAGAAAAATACTACAAACAGAGGTTAAAGCAAGAAAAGATTTGTGACTTGAAAATGTGTCCAGGAGGAAATGTGGAGGCTACAGTGGAATTAAGTATTCTTAATGTAAATAGGGGCCAGGGATAGGAAATGTTTTGTTGCCCTCCTTCGTTGTGAACGTCATTGACATTGTCAGCCATGTTTGCTCATTCTTAAGTTTTTTCCATGTTTGTCACATCTGGACATGGACATATGTGCTATGCCTCTACTCTACAGTTGAGTCTCCCTCTCCTGTCTGTTTTATCTTGATATGTCCTTTTCCCTGTGTTGCATCTTACATTAAATTACATTACATTATATTACCTTACATTACATATCATCTAGCTCAGTGATTCTCAACTGTTGAGTTGTGGGGTAGAAAGTACAGATATTTGTTTTCAAATGTAGGGAGTAAAGTAAAAATTCATCAGAAAAATAACTACTCGGGTAGAGTAAAGATACCTGAAAAATCAACTTAAGTACAGTAACAAAGTATTTGTACTTTATAACTTCCCACCTCTGATGGTTATAAATATGGTTAAAGCTCAGCAGTAATGTGGAGGCAGGAATTAAGGTAATTGCCTCACACCCGCTTCACAGAACACTGCAGAAGATTGTGCCACAGAAAAACTTGTGAAACTGTGTGCAGGATAATTCAAGGGTTCACTGTGGTTCACCATCAAGAACAAGCACACATCCAGTTAAGGTGATTATACACCAACATCATAGGCTGTTATTTCTGTCATATCAATAAGTAGCATGTTTACAGGGTGTCAGCCCCATTAACCCACTGTGATGTTCAGATCTTTTTCGCACTGATGCCAATGTCACTGCAGGCGATTTACAAAAGCGCCAGAAGGTGGCGACATCTCCACAGTGTTAATGTGCCTCATGATCATAGTTAAGAATGGTGCCATTGACTGAGTTTACCTTCAGTCTGAGTGATTTCTCTTTGTAAGATAATTGTACTGTGGGAGTGTTTTTATAATTCTGTGCTTCAGTCAATATTTTTGGTTTATTAAGCATTTGTTATTTCAATAGTTCCTCAAGTGTCTTTGTCGCATTAAACTGTTAATCTGTTTATATAGTACAGGTGAATGTAACAAACACCCACAAACACACACACACGCACACACAGTCATGTCTACATAACTTCAGAGGACATTACATTGATTTACATTGATTTCCTGGAGACCCTCACTAACACTTTAATTAGTTCTCTCACTTACGCTAACCTAAACCTAACATCACCCTAACCATAACCTAAACCAAAACCTTACATCACCCTTAACATTAACCTAAACTTAACCTGAACCTAACATCACACTAACCCTAACCTAAACTTAGCATTAACACCATCCTAACCATAACCTAAACCAAAACCTTACATCACCCTTAACATTAACATCACCCTTCATTAAACTGAACATTAACCTAACATCACCCTAACCATAACCTAAACCAAAACCTTACATCACCCTTAACATTAACCTAAAGCTAAACTGAACATTAACCTAACATCACCCTAACCATAACCTAAAGCTTAAGTAAACCTCAACCTAACATCACCCTAAACTTAACATTAACATAATCCTAACCATAACCAAACCATAACCATAACCTAAACTCAACATTATCCTAACCTAACATTAGAAACATATCTTCACCTTAAAATGTAATGATTTACACTATGAGGACTAGATTTCTTTTTCCCATAAAGGAAGACAAGACCCTACAACATGAGTTATATCGGGACCACCACCCACATACACACATACAGACACACGTGCACGCACCGGGCGCAGCGCTTTTAGATCCACCTGTTCACGCGCCTCCATCCCCTTACTGCTGCTGATAGGTTTGTCAGAAACAGAGAGAGAGAGGGGAGAGAGAGGGAGAGAGAGAGAGAGAGAGAGAGAGAGAGAGAGAGAGAGAGCGAGAGAGAGAGAGAGAGAGAGAGAGAGAGAGAGAGAGAGAGAGAGAGAGAGAGAGAGAGAGAGGGTTTATATTAACGCCTTGTGCACGAGGTGAGGAGCTGCTCTCTCTCTCTGTCTCTCACACACACACACACACACACACACACACACACACAGGATTCTGAATGGATCACCCAGGAATCCTCCTTTCTCGGGAGCTTTTGAGCATCAGCCGCGTGCCATCGGTTCCTTGAGGAAGCTGCTTCACATGATCATCTCTCCGACGCTGTGGACGCTGGATCATGCGGAGCGCACTGATCTGAGAGCAGCTTGGACTTCACTCACATCGCTGCTGCCGCTGCTGTTTGGAGGACGACGCGCGGCTCACCACCACCTTCAGAATCTGGGGAGGTTTCCTGCAACAATTTGTTGCAAACATTGCGAAGGGCGAAGTCATGGTGCCGGCACCGCCTCGGCTCCTCATGGCACCGTGAGAACTTTCTTCCTGGCCCCGCTTCTCTCCATCTTTTCTTTTTAGATGTTTGTCAGTGGGATCGTGCTCCTTTGGGGAATCCTCCATCGTTTCCCTTTTCAATAATGTTCACTTTTGCTGCCTTCTGCTACATGCTGTCTCTGGTCCTCTGCGTGTCCCTGATCTTCTTTGCAATATGGCACGTAAGTACCTTAGCTGTGGTATATCCTGTTGTCTCATCATCGGGGATGTGTGTGCATATTGGATGCGCAGGTGTGATATTTGTGCACACATCCTTGTGCATCGATTCTCTTCAGTTTCGAGGCTCGTGCACAGTGCATGCACGATCTTTTTTTTTTTTTGCAGACAGGACAGGTGTTCACCTGTATCTTCACGGAGAAGGTTTCATCGTCAATACTGTGCATGCATCCGTCATTTTAATCACAATTTCCTCTCATTGGCTTACTTCACACATTTGCACTGACCTAGTTCGATATCCAAAGATGCTTGCAGCCTTACACAGCATCTGAGATCAATTAAAGCCCCTTGCTTGCAGATCAATTAGGAAATCTTGTCGATCCTTATCTCCACTCTCTCATCTCCCTCTTCTCCCTCTGCCTTTAATCAAGCCTCAGCTCAGCTATACACCAGTGCCTGTCTGAAAGACTGCATTATGATATTTGAATAATCTCATTATTTGCTCCCTGAGCAACATCTCCATCATAAAGGGCCTTACATAAAGACAGATTTGGGTCAGGTCTTCCAGCCTATTGCCCCAGGGCTGCCTTCTGTATTGAAACAGCAACCGACCTGATGCACTTGTGATGACTGATCCTCTGGCAATTACAGATAATAGCCGGTCTGCCTGTCTATGAGACACTGGCCCTGTCTCTGTTGCACAGAGCAGAATTAAAGAGAGCAGGACAGTGACACAGCAGACAGTAATGATAGTACAAACAAAATGAGTGGTTATGAGAAAAGGAAAATCCTGTAAGATGCTAGGGACTGACAACGAAAAACATCTCCATCCCTCCTGATTCATAATACAGGGCCAGAAGCCACAAACTCTCCCTTCAGTGCTGTCTACGGTTTAAAATCGGCACGGGTGGAAGGATCACAAAGGAAGACAATATTCTGTAGCTTCAGCAATAATCCACATCGCACCAGGCTTTATCTTGCATTCTGCTTAACATGGCAAAAACAGTAGAGGAGCCTCCTCCGCTGATTCTCTTTCATGGTGACATACAGACATGCAGCAATAATAAGCCTGGGCTCCATACTGCGAGTAAGCATAATTAGGAAGGGGGGCTGTGAGGTGGGAATATGTGGAGCTGTGGGAAACGAGCGGCAGAGCCAAGGCTGCACATTAACACCAGCCACCTGCCAAAAGCTGGGGAATTTTTGGGGGGGCTGGAACTGTTACACTTTTATCAGTCGCTTTTGGCAGGTTGCTATCTCTCAGTATCAAAAAACACAGTGGCCACTTTGGCAGTATAGGATTCAGGTTAGTTTTACGCCTTGAGCGTGCATTGCTAAAACAAGCAAGTGTGCTGAGTCAAACCTACTCAGGGTAAAACCAACCTATAAATAAACGTATACAGAGACAGAGGCTATGGTTTTTTTTCTATACGGCCCTATAAACCCAATAGGAATAAAGTGAGTAACTGAGTGCTCTGACTCAAACATATCACCAGTCCTGTCAGCAGGTAACACGAGTGCTGGGGTCCCAGAAGACAAATGACTTCACATAGATAGACTTCTGTCATTAATTGACCATAATCAATCAAAGCCCTCGCTGCCTGGTAAATTAGCTCATATGTATGCGTCTTCTACTTATATTCAGGTGCTGATAAATCTTTCATTAGCTCTCACTGAACATAACCGATTCTTCCTCTTCCACTCCCCACATTTACAAATCAAGCTGTGCCGTTAAAACCAATGTGAAGAGAAAAAAAGGAGAGTGCATGTTTGCTAACTTTAGAATATCTACTGTCGTTAATCACTCCTCTCTGGCCATCCCTGGACTCACTGTGGGTCGACGTCTTCGATAAGATCAGGTCAGATAATAAGGACGGAACAGAATGTGGAAGTGTAGAAGTTCATTAAAGAGATGCTGCACAATTAAAGGTGTCTTTTGAGACGTTAACTGCATTCTACGATTGTTCTTGAATGAAATACATTAATGCAGGTTTTAATGTCACTTTCATTACCTGAACCTGGCTCACAACGCCACCTAGAGTTTTCAAACCGTCTTGGACCTTGCAAGGCCAATGCTTAGAAAGAGTCCCTGTTTAGGATGATGACATTGATCTTGAGTCTGAATGGATGGCTCAGGGAATTTAGTACGTCTCTGTGTCATGACATTTACATATATTTGAAAAGTTTAGACGTTGGGCAGTTCCCAGCCACCAGAGACCTCATGAGAGGGAATCTGAAGAGCCACACTCAACTTTCAAATCTATGGTGAAACTAAACCCCTAAACCACCACATTGTCAACCATTCAGAGACGTCCACCATCCTCTCTGACCCTTCGGCAGTCTTTGTCTCTCACACACACGGTCGCCACAAGCCATTTGAACTGCTGGCACAGGCAACTGTCTCAGCCAGCAGTCCAAATGCCTCAGGACGACCGAAGTCTTGTTCGACGGGAAAACTCTGGAGGTGAGAAGCCTCTGTTTCATAGGACATTTCTGTCCTCTGAGCCCCGCCTCCATGCACTGCGTTCTCAAGGGATTTTTTTAATTTTCACAGCGAGACTTCAGCCAAAACCTAGATGTGGAAGTTACACTTTAAAGCCACTGCATGATAAACTGGTGACGAAGCTTCTTTTGGGGGAAATCAAGTTGATGGGTTCATTAAACAGTTGATGGTACCATTAATCACGATATATAATCCTGGCCACTGAACTGTACTTCCAGAGTGAATTTTCTTTTACAACCAGCTGCAGCAATGGGCAGAATTAGTCTGTTCATCACATAAAATACAAGATCACAATCACCCACGGGAGTACTCACATAAGCAATTTTGAAGCCATTTTAATTAACATACAAGGTGAACTGCGACCTCCCCCGAGCTCTACGGTTCAGCGCTTCAACAGCTCCACTCTGCTTGAGTGATTCACCTCCCATGTAACCACGCCGCCTAATGTGCTCTGAGTGTCATTAAAGTCAAGAGCGAGGCAGACACTCGTTTCGCCGGCATCTGATAGATGGGAAAGCCCCATAGCACAGTTATGATGCAGAGACTGTCCCGGCAGCGTGGCAGAGGGTAGGAAGTCAAACTGACGTAATTTACTCTCCCACTTGGGGTTTCCATTATATTGTGGCAGTTTTGGTATTTACTGGGTGGAAGGTGTAGTGTGGTATGAAAGCACATTTTAAATGACAAAATGGACTAACTTCCCCTGTACCTCAGACCAACAGGAGAGTAGAGGCCCTGAGTTAACTTTCTGGTTTGTAGTAACTTGAATAATATGATTAATAACAGTTTTTAAAGCTGAGCAACGATGCAGTGGCAAATAATTCAATTTAGCTCAGAGTCTGAGCGCTTGACCCGAGCTCTGACTGTGCGGTCTATTCAACTGCAACAGGGCCAAACAGCACTTATTCCTCATGATAGCCTCCGGAACCAGAAGAGCTGACGCTGTAACAAAAACACCAATCTCAGTTTAAATATCTTGATATTTTAAATGTTTCCTCAATGGATATGACTTCCATGTCTTTTCAACTGATCTACAGTTCAGCGTTTCATTTGCTCAGCCTGATTCTAGCAGTTAAAGCCGCTGACTATCATTCAGTTTTGAGGGTAATCCTACCTGCTCAGCAAAGTTACATGTGCAAAGAAGCCGTTAGGATTACAGAGTGGCAATGAGAGTGTCTCTCTTTTGCAATTAAGTGTCCAAATACCATGATTCTGAAGCTGTTGTTCTCAGGTAAAATAAAGCATCATTGATATTGTATATAATAGCTTATAGTTAATACAAACTAAACCATGAATGTTGATGTGAATCAGCTAGAAATCAATGAAAAGATGTTTGGGCTTGTTAATTTGTGAAATGAATGAAAGGATTTGGTGTATGTTTATCCTCCATTAAACATTTCTTATACTCTTCATTGAAGACCCCTAAAGTGGTGTATAGACATTTACAGACTTATTCTTATTAGAAAGTGAAACCCACAGAAGCTTTAATCAAGAGAAAATCAATCAATTATTACCAAGTTAAAAGGATAAAGAGCAGATGGAGGGAGTTTTCATAACCTGGCAACCCAGAACAGTTCCTTATTAGCTTCTCAATGGTCTATTGAATATTAAGTAAATAGTTTATCTTTGAAAAAATAGTGCTTCACTTTTGAGGTTTACACAATGTTTCATGCCACTTCTCATAATGACACAAGAGATCTCTAAGTTGATGTTTTGCTCCCTTCCTGCATTGTAGTATGCAGCGCTATATGTAGCTCATGATTTAATGAATTCTAACCTGACCCATACCACATCCTACCATGTTTCATGGTAGCTGTTGAGTAATGTGTGTGTAATGATGTTAAATAACTGACTGGAAGACCAACACAACAAAAACATAAGCTCCTTGGTGGAGATAATTAGTGATATGTGAAGGTGCTGATTGGCAGATTAGTTCACTGTTTCAAGTCTCAAAGTCCAAAAAAACATCCTCTGGTTCCAGCTTTATATTTAGCATGATCTGCATGCTGAGTGACGGTAAAATCAACCGTCTTAGATAACTGTCTGTAGAAAAAGCTAAGAAGTTTATTCGCCGATATGTCAAACTAATCCTTTCATTTAAGCTGTGGGTTAACCTACTAATAGACCTAATAAGTGATACCTTATTACATAGTGGTACAGTGTCAATTCTTTTGTTTGTTTTTTTGCAAATTACATTTTTTTCCCCCAAAGAGCAATGAAAGTGAAAATGTAATATGATATTAACTTTGGTCATGGTAATATGCAAAAGACAGTATAAAGCAATACGGTGGGAAATTAATTGTTTACCGAATTGTGATGATGTGTCCTTTCCAGGGGCGCTGTTTCAAAACTGGATTGCTTCAGGGTATATATCAAATTAAATGTATGACTTCTTACTACCACATACAAAGAATTTTAAATTTAAGACATGCCTAGACAAATTTAGACAAATAAATGTCAAAGATTGAGACACAAACAGTAGAAACAAAGTTATTCAATGGGCGATAAATATTTTACTAACCACATTTTGTCATTATTTCCTAACTGTATATAACAATAATTCCTAGTTTATATAATTCTATATCATCTTCAAGTTTAATACGGCTGTGGCATAGAGGAAGGAATTTATTCTCCTCACCCGTCCTTCCAACTGTCTTCCATTAGTTCACTTAAATCACCTCACACAAAGCACACGCTGATTTGAGTAACACCGAGGCGACACCGCACATCAGGATTTCGTGCGCTCTTCAGGATGGATTTTGAGGGTTGCAGCTCAGCTCGCATCTCAGTTGGCGTCGCTTCCTTGCCGAGCGTGACTTCGCATCACACTGAGATTTTGACAAGTACAGGGCATTCGCAGGCTTAACAGAGGTGTCGTGTGAATAATCGTTCACACAGAACAACCATAACACTCCCTCATCCGTTCCTGTCTCTACGGTGCTCTGATGATATAGAGCAAAACAAGTTTGTTTATTTATTTATTTATTCACTGGGTTGCTATGTGCACGACAGAGGAGACCGACTTTGAGGAAGTGCATTGAGAAGAAAGATTGAAAGACTGTCGGAGTGATATTTAGCCAAATGTGGTTTGTGCTACTTTCATTTTAACCTGCAGAAGCCTTATCTTGTTCCCATGATCTGTAACACCTCAGTATGGCTCCTCTGGGGATAGACTGGTCAAGGCCCAGAGGAGAAGGAACAGAGAATGTCACAGGAAGATAAATGGAAGGGGGCTGAGGCTGGGTCTGCAGAAGGAGAGAGGAGCTGCAGGAGTGATGGGATGATGGAGAAATAAGGGGGAAAAGGCCAGAGAGACTATGGATTTCACTTACTAGGAGTTCAGCCCAGTTCAGACTGGACTGAATGGATGACTGGAACAGCAAAGTGATAATCAGCCATGAAAAGGAAGGATAAGGCAGCACTGCAGATAGGAAGGGATCAAAAGAAGAGAGGAAGGATTCATTTAAAAAAGTTCTATATGGGAAGGTTGACTCTCCTTCAAAGTGAGGAAAAGTCCTGGGATGTACCGAGCCAGGCAGCGTAGACACAAATGCAGAAACAGATAATGAGATCAAGGAGGAAATGAACTTCAGACAGAGGAGCAGACTATAGTAAGTAAAGCTTTATGTTGTGGGGAGGGCACTCAAAGTTCATCTTCCTCTGGATTATTCATGTCTTTATAACAGCGATGAAATAAAGATGTGGTTCCCGCTTAATGTTCTTGTTCCAACTGTCTACAGGCTGCATCTGAAATAATTGAAATCTGAAAAACTCATTCAATATTTACACTATATTGGGAAATTTAATATAAATAATGATTTAGTTCATTCAGAAATGCAAAAGTTAAAACTACTTATAGCAACGCATGATGGTAGCTAGCTCTCATTGTGGCTCACTTGACAATCAACTGGTAAATCCCAAAGTGAGCACATGTTAGATGATGGTATTATTCCCCTAATAGCAGAAGGAAAAGGTGTGCGCAAAATAATAATTAATATGTTTCTCCAGGAAGTTGGTCTGGATGACATTTTTGGGTCATGCTATCTTTATCAGCTTTCCCAATTAAATGAGTTTGGCTAGTCTTATGTATTTTCAGATCTGAGTGATGAGTCCAGTGTTACAGCACAGGGTTCATTGCAACCCATATTTGCTTTACGATTAAAGTGAACATTTCTTCTGCCATGTTACCTGTTGAATCCAATATACAAGAGAGCGAACATTCAGTAAAAGGCCAAAGTTTGATTCCTGGTACCTTGAGAGACAGTTACTTCTATTAAGACTTTGAAAACCTACAGGAATATATAGAAGAAGATGTGGTAGAGGTGTTTAAGGTTGGAGAAATAGGTCTGTAAGTTTTGAAACAAAAATAAGTTAATTCAGACCTTCAAGGTTTGGTCTGTTAACATGTAGAGTCAGCCTGAAATTCCACCCAACTCCCCTGAACTGTAAAGGAAGTAGCTCAGGCTCAAGGTGCCCTAGTAAGACTTCAAGGGAAAAGAAATGCATGGTGATACAGCTGATTGTAATCTCAACGAACAGTCAACCGGGCTTTCTGGCACCAGCCACTGGGAGCTAATGGAGGTGGTGTTCAGTGTATAGCCAAGTTGGTTCAGCATCGATCCATGTGTTCATTAACCCCTGCTGGCTCCTCATCCATCAATCTGACTCCACTGTTTCCATTGTTCCCTGCACAGTGCACCCACTGGGGGATTATATGGGTGATCCTTGTCCTCTTTTTCCCATTTCCTTTCCACTTCTTTCTTTCTTTTTCCCACAATTTCACCCACTACAGCACTTGCTTTTTACACTAGAATAATAAATACACATAATTGGTAACATTTATGTTGAAAAATATGCAGTTTACGAGCTTGGCTTTCTTTTTCATATCCTTATTCATTAGCTTTGTAAGTGATAATGTTAGAAGAGACTGATGGCGATAACAGAGCCAGTGTTATCACGTTTCGATTGCCCTTCCAGAAGCCCTGACTGCTCCCATTAAGCAGCCCCGTCATAGACAGAGTGCTTGCCACCTCAGACAAATTGCTACTCCAGCGTTTTCTCTGTGGCTATGTTTAGTTTGTGAACATTTCTCTGGGCCAAGTGATCACAAGTGACAAGGTAAAGCTTTATGTGGATTGTGTGGATTAGAATCAACAAGATTTGCATAGATTTTCCTTCTGCGTAAAGAGACTCGTGCCGCTTCACATGTACAGTAGTGGATAACTGTCAGAACAAGGGGCCGCGCAGGGAAAAGGCTTTATTGATGATCAGAATGGTGGAGAGTTGTTGTTTTATTCATTAATTCATTAGATCCTTGCATGTAAAACCCCAATACTGCTTTACTATGACAGATTTTCAGCCATGTAAAAATCATTTAACCTTTGACATGGAAATTGGACTGGATTGTGATTTGCCACATGTAACAGATGGTGTGTATGTATCAGGCAGTTCAGCAGTATAGCTTGTATTGAAAGATCAGAAGGAAAGACAATAGAAAGCTGTTCATGTTGTCCTATATGTGTGAGAAAAAAAGAATATCCATCCTAGGTGATCAACACTTGAACAAATGAGTCATTTTCACTGACGAAATACTGTAAACTTCACAGCAGTAACTGGTTAGAGGTTGCAACTCCAGTCTGTTACAGCCAACGCTCTTTGTTATGTCTTTGTTTAAGCAGTATTAACCTTTGCTGCTATGGGTTACCTACACATGTCATCAATCAATCAAATTTTATTTGTATAGCCCATATTCACAAATCACAGTTTGTCTCATAGGGCTTTAACATGGTGTGACATCCTCTGCCCTTAACCCTCAACAAGAATAAGGAAAAACTACAAAAAACCTTTTAACAGGGTAAAAAGAATGTAGAAACCTCAGAGAGAGCCACATGTGAGGGATCCCTCTCCCAGGACGGACAGAAGTGCAATAGATGTCAAGTGTGAAGGGAAACATCATCAAGGTTAATGAATTGGTGGATTAATGTCAATAAGGGTCAAGTATCTGAGAAATACTATGTGTCAAGCAGTCTTTCTGCAATCATAGTCTATGGTCAGCAGCCAGCAAGATCATGATCCACCATCAAGATCGGATGCCACTATAGTCCACAGTCATTGTTCATTGTCGCCATTAGGATCCATCATCAGCTGCCACCTTGGTCGTGGTCCAGCACCATTTTCCGATGGCAAAACGATAAAGGATCCGCCTTTATTGTCACGATCAGCCAGCACGATACAGAATCCACCATACTGGATCCACCATTACGATCTCTGATACGCAATCCACAGATCCTAATCCATGATGTGGCCATAGCTGCGGCCCTGGATCTGCGGACAATAAGGCAAAGGGACTCCGGGGAAGAAGTGAAGTCAGTAACATGTATTGATGAGACATGAATTACTTTGATATGATAACGATTGAGAAGAGGAATGAGAAGCTGGAAAGAGAAGCTCTGTGTGTCATGTGTCCCCCGACCTTCTAGACCTATAGCAGCATAACTAAGAGCAGGTCCAAGACAAGCCTGTACCAGCTCTAACTATAAGCTTTATCAAAAAGGAAGGTTTTAAGCCTACTCTTAAATATACAGGTGGTGTCTGCCTCCCGAATTGAAAGTGGGAGATGATTCCACAGGAGAGGAGCTTGATAGCTGAAAGCTCTGGCTCCTACTCTACTTTTAGAGACTTTAGGGACGACAAGTAAGCCTGAATTCTGGGAGTGCAGTGCTCTAGTGGGTTGATAAGGTACCATCAGCTCTTTAAGGTATAATGGTGCCATATTATTAAGGGCCTTGAAGGTGAGGAGGAGAATTTTAAATTCTATTCTAGATTTAACCGGAAGCCAGTGTAGCGAAGCTAATACTGGAGACATGTGGTCTCTTTTCTTGGTTCTTGTCAGGACACGTGCTGCGGCATTTTGGACAAGCTGCAGAGTCTTTAACGACTTGCTGCTGGAGCCTGATAGTAATGAATTACAATAATCCAATCTGGATGTAACAAAGGCGTGGACTAGTTTTTCGGCATCCTTTTGAGAAAGGACATGTCTGATTTTGGAGATATTACGCAAGTGGAAAAAAAACATGTAACACCATAGTCCAAAAGAAACAGTGACCATGCTTCCAGGCCATGGGGACTGCAATGTAAATGAGTCACTTTACAGTTTGGTCTTCATTTTGGATGGAGATGTGTGGGTGGAGTTCTAATATTTTATATTAAACAACTCAGATTTTCTGCTTAAAATCTCTAAGATTTTCTGCACATCTGTGGAACAACAGTTGGTGTATGTGTTGGTTGGTTATTGCTCTTATGGGGGCATATGCAGGCTGTGTTTCATTGAGATGACCCTAACCTTTCCTTCAGTTTTGTCACACCTAGTGGGACAAAATTGCTCGAGACCTTTTTCACAGCAGCCATTTTGACTTGAAAAAGCACATACGGGTATTACTAATCACATCAATTCTGTTGGTCTTTGCACAGTCGCCAAGTGTTTACTTGTCATGGGAACTGTTCGGTTTCTCTATAATTTTGTCCCGTGCCTTCAGATAATGTACTGTATGTTGTGATTTGTTGGTATTGGCTCTTATTGGTGCATGGTGTTTGACCTTATGTCACAGCTTAGCCCACAGCATGAGCAGAGGCCAAAGGCCAGAGGCTGCACAGGGAGCTGTAAAACAAGCTTGAAAGGCTGACATGATATTACATTATAGAGTTGAAAAGACTAGTGTGCAAATAAAGTAGTTGTCTATTTACTAAGGCAGCAGACAGGGAGATAAATTTCCATCTATTCAGAATCGTGATCATTTTGAGTCAGAACCACAGCAGTTAGGTGGCAGGGAAGGAAAAAAAAAACAAGAAGCTGCGGCGATCACATGTATTTGTTTACTGGTGTGGGGCCAATGGGCTCATTTGGACATTATCCAGGGTTTTTACCAGCGGGTTGAAAAGAGAAACTGCGGAGAATGTCAAAGCAACTAACTCGGCCATTTGCATTCTCACTTAAAGCCCCTCCAGATAATTTCAGGAGATTATCTGGAGTTCAATGCATGTATGAAAGCAGTTTATGATGCACAAAGCGCCCTCTGGTTATAAAAAAGGTTTACTATTGCAGCTTTAAATATGTTAAACTACTAACATTACTATTTATTTTGATTATCTTTGTTTGTTTTCCCGTTTCATGAAAGATTAATATTGTTTGACATTATATTGTAGGTTTTCCTAATTTTTTTGAATATATTCCAAACAACTCACAATATCCACATATCACAGTACTACATACAATTTACAATACTATATCTGTTGAATATGCTTAGTTGATCTATTAACCTAGTCACTGTAGCTGAATATGTGCTTATCATTTGCCTTTGGTGCCTCGCTGGACGACCTGATAGCTGAATAATGCAGAATGCTGATTTCAGAATTTAAGGGAAGGAACAGCTTTATTTCATTTGATCTTGTCACATTGAAAGGAGGAGTAGACTGTGCCAATACTATCTATACAGGGAATATTCAGCTGTCTCAACCTGACAAGGTGTTCAGCCAAGATATTGCTACCAAGGTGTTCAGCACAGATACAGTGTGACACTGACATGTTAGTTATTTAAAAAAATAAGTCAGCTGCCACACATGACCAACCAGTGGCCATCTGAGTCTACAGGAGAGGGATATTTTGATGTTCAGCATAAAGTCCTAGATGAGATAATTCATCTGAAAAGGCAGGGACTGAGAAGCGTGGTACATTTGGTGCAGTTTTACAGATTTATTAATTATCTATACTATTCATTGTTTGAGATTTGGAGTGGGCCGGTGTAAACAGGAAGGCGTCCCACTGGACTGAGGAAATTGCTAGAATAAGATCTTGTCTCCTATGCATGTCTACATCATCGTTTCCAAACATCTCAATTTCTGCACATCCAGAAAACAACTTGGGAGTTTTAGTACTAAAGCAGGGCCAGCAGCGTTTCCAAGCGTCGTAGTGTGAATACGAGGTGTATCCATCGCAGTGTTCAAGAGTTTTCAAATTAAAACATATGGATGTAGCATGAGAGTCTCCAATTAACTTAACTTGCATGAAGTTGAAGTACCCAGTAAAGGATAAATGTTTCAAGAATGGAACTGTTAAACTGTGAGGTTTTTGAGAGAAGCTTGTGATCCTTCCTCACTGAGCATCCCAATCCTGCTGGGCGTCACCAGCCCTTTTAAATTTCTCTTTGCTTTCCTGACATTTCACAATTGACCCTTCCATTGCTATAAACTTGAATTTGACGCTACAAAACCAACACAGGCTTACTTACTTCAGATCTCTCTCTATTTGTCAGCGAGCCTCTGCATTTTACTGTCTGCTTGAGGTAAAGATAGAATTGTATGCTCCACATGGGGAGATTTGTTCTCACTGTGTTAATACAAAGATTTCATATGTGAAGTTCAGCACTGTTCAGTTCTCACTGGCTGCACGCGTAGAAGACTTAAGGTTCGGCTTCGGCTTCACTGGGTTGTAATATGTGCATCAGAGGTTGGTGAGAAGTGGTTGTTCAGAAAATTAACCCACGCCGAATGGATTTAAAGTCCCTGATAAATATTTAAGGCAAAACTTTGAATAATTTAAACAGACCTTGTAGTCTTTCACATTAGAGTGGATGTTCCGCAGATTGCTGTTGTTGTTTTTAATGTTGTTATTTCTATGTGATTTCTTTGAAGGCAACATGGGCAGAAACATTTTTTTGTTTTGGTCGTAGCTTCTACCAACTGACAGATAGTGGAAATGAGCACAAATTTGCCTCCGTGGACACAACAAATTAGGCTCCGTCCATCTTGCTGTTCCCGTCTCTCTCCCATGCAAACACACATAGCAAGGCATCGGCCCACTAGCAGCCACAGACTGCGCTGACACACAGAATCCAGTGAGCCAAGAGAGAGGAGCAGAGGGCGCCAGGTTTGATGCCAGCCAACCATGACTTCAAAGCAGTCAGTTAAAGTGAACATCCACATCAAAAGAGAACTGGATTTTGCAAAAACAGAAACCACAGTCGCTGCCATGGATCTTCTGCAGGAATCTCCCTCTGAGCATGTCACATATTTGAGTTTTGGTCAGTCTGGTCTGCAGCTCAGACACAGATGTTGCTTCTAATCACTAGCTGAGGATCATAAATCAAGGGGAGGGAAATTCGACTATTTTCCTTGGGGATAAAACTATTTTATTACAACATGGGCCGTTTTAGCTTAAGTCAGTGTTACACACTTTACTTACTTAAATTAGTAGTTGATAACAAGGATTAATGTGTTTTTTGCCAAATCTATTTAAAGAGGCACCAATAATCTACAACAGAGTATAAGGGTCCCTAAAGGGGGAAATAAATCGGAGATTATCAGAGTAAAGTTGTAAATTCACGAGAATTGAGTCGTAATATTATGAGAACAAAATGTTATGCTGCACGTTGTTTAAGAATTGGAATGTCAAAGGATCCGCATCTTGTTAAGTTATATTATAGGTCTCACAAATAACGTAAGGCTTAATATTTTTGCATCATCAGCACAAGATCATCTAAATTATGAGTACTTTGAAAAGATTGTGTAAGAAATCTTATCTATTCCGAAGAAAGAAACACGCAGGCTTGAAATTGCCTCTATTGTGGAGTTAGAAATAGTTGGTAGTGGGTGATTGTGTATCTTTTGTAACATCTGTGTGATATTTAAAGGGGTGTAATCTTTTCACAATGAGATTGGTTCAAACTTTCAGATTCAGGCAAGCATGGGTTCTTTTTTTTCCTTTATTATTGTAGAATTATGTAATGATATAAAATCACATTTCTCTTCTTTTTCTCTCGTAACAATGTAAATATATTGTCGTGATATCACAGTTTTATTCTTGTACTTTTACAGGTTTCTTTCCAAATTACGACTTTATTCTCCAATTACTTGAAATCTCAGAATGTTTTCAAGCCTGACAACATTCACCATACCTCTCATGTGGTGCACATAAGGGTGTGTTAGCACGGTGCAGTTTTCCTATTTTTTTTATGAATGCGTCTCTGTGGAAGAGTGTGTTCTTATATGTCTGGATTGATGCACCATGAAGACTTGTGTGAGTGAGTGCATATGTGTGTGTGTGCGTGTGTGCATTCCCATTGCCCAGGAGGAACAGCCTGGGGGAAGCTAGCTCAGTGTAACACAGAGAGGCAATGAGCCAGGATCACTGTTGAGGTCCACTGGGAAATAACATGTAAAGAGATGGCTGTTAGTGCGGAGCGAGCCCAGGGAAATAACCCAGGAATGGTGTGAACCTCTGCCGTCTCTCTGATGTTAATTCCCCTCACACATTCACATGTATGAATGCACACAGCACTGCTTCCTCTGTTCCTTGCTCATACACTGTATACACACAATGCATCGTTAACATTTTCATAACACACAAACAAATTACTTTTCTTACGACACTCTCACTCACACCGATGTACTTGTGCTGATGTTACATTGCACTGTTGCCCTCATGCACAAATACTGATTGACACACTCATATTTCTTCCTCCTGAGGCCAAACTATTCCAGCTGCAACATCTGTCTTTGGTGTGCACCTGCCTCCATTGCAACACTTGCAGCACACATGGAAGTGCTGTGTAGTGTTTCTACTGTTCATCATTACTTGATGTTGTTATTAGTGAGAGTCATCCCAGAGTGTGGCAGTGAGTGGGCGGACAGATCAAATGACACCAATCCGACGGGTTCGTTTTATGTCTCTTGCATCCAAATGTTGTCCCTCTGGGCAGAAGTGATCCAACATCTCCACTGGTGCAGATCATGTTAATGATGACGACGAGGAAGAGCTGATTGTGAAATGGAGGATGTCTCCCAGTCGGCCCTCAAGAGAGCTCCGGCTACATACACTATTAAGTTTAATGTCAGGGCCTGTTTTGTTCACAGTGCAGCAGGTGGAGTGGTTTGATGTCAACTTTAAATGCTGACCTTGATGTCTCAGGGCAGTAGAGGCGAGGAAATAAGTGAATAAAGAGCTCTGGCATATGTTAGGTTTGGGTGTGTGTGTGTGTGTGTCGGAGCGAGCGAGCGAAAGAGAGGTACAGAGACGGTCACTGGTTTTCGAGGGGCCGCCCATCTTTGATTAGAGGGTGTTAACATTTTCCAAATATATATAAATGTCATGATGCAGAGACACTCCTAATGATTGACTCTACGTGAGCATTGGCCCATGAAGGTTTAAGATGATTTGAAACACTGGGTGTCGCTTTATGAGTCATGTTCAACCCATAAATGCAGACTGTTATTTTGTAAATTTGTAAATGCACTGGTTTTATCAATATTAAACACAAAGTAAAGTCAATTTTATATCATGGTCCTCTGCAGCCCAGCTGGATGCATAAAGCTTTACTTTCTGCATGCCGAGGGTGACAAACTCAGGAGGCTTTTGGCAATAATGATGCTATTTTATCTTATATTGTCCATCTGCTTTACTCATCCCTTCTAACACTACTCTCTCTCTCTCTCTCTCTCTCTCTCACTCAGATAACAGCTTTTGATGAGCTCCAGACTGACTTCAAAGTGCCGATTGATCAGGGCAATCCACTCCATGCGGTGAGTTTCCTTTCCCTACTCATTTATACATTTCCACCACTACACATATTGTCCTACATGTTTCTTTCAATTACTGTCTTTTGTTTTGTGTCGGGGAAATAAATACAATCCATTCGCTCAGGGCTACAAACATCAACACACTTGTCTTCCCCTTTCTGCTTCTGTCTTTCCTTGTCTACATTCCTGTTTTTTCACATTTTCTCTCTGTCCATTAATTTTAAATCAGACAGCTGGCAACACGCTGTTTTTTTGTACGCCTCTCCTCTCCTTACTTCCTGGCTGACACGCAGACTATTACAAGACATTGGGGCAAAGCACCAAGTATGAATTAATCATCTTTTACAAATAACCCCTGAATCCAAATATAAATAAAACAAAAGTGACAAGCCATAAAAGGAGATAGATATTAAATTTGCATTTGGTGTGATCCTGCTCACAGCGGCAAAAGGTTAAACGCTCTCATTGTAAACTGTGTCTGACCTTCTACTACCCTAAACCATCTCAGTCCTCACACCTCCAGCTAGTTTTTCAGTGTGGCCTCTGGCTGTTTATATCTTAAATAAACTAGTATCCCAAATTAATTGCCAAAATCCTACTGGAAATCAGGTTACTGTGCAAAAATATTCAATTCCCTCACTTTACATCAGATTCAGGTATTTTTATGTTTTTTTCCTATCTTTATTCAAGAGTGTTCAGGGCATGATTTATTAATTTCGCAGATTTTGTAATTCAACACCCTGCGCTTGCACTTTAATTGTTGACCCTGTGTAAGCTTAGATTTACTCTGCTTGTGCTCAAACTGTGTGTTAAAGTAGCCACCTTTACAAGACTCTCAAAGAAGTAAAGTAAATGCACGCACAACGAGGACGAGACAATTTCCTTAGTCACCATTTAAACAGACAAAAACAATCTACGTGCAGATGTTTTACGCGTGCACAGAAGCAGCGCAAGTGCAAAGAGAGCTGAAGCTGAAGCACAGAAAATATGTCCAAGCAACAAGCGCAATGTTTGAAGACAAGCAGGGACTGTTTAAGTGTGAGCCCAGGGTTTAGAGTGAAAGCATAACACAATCTGAACGTGAAATCAGTATGTCCTGCTCTCAAACTGAAATACCAAGCCCTTGATAAAAGATGGGAATGAAAACCTTGTTTAATCAAGACTTCAGTTATCAAATATGAATTTGAAGTCAGAGGGTGATCTACATGCCTGGTGAATATACAAATGTGATGAAAACAGACTTGTTCAGATCTTTCAGGAGCACAGCATCATTTGTTAGTGCCTTCCCAAAATGAGCATGTACCGATATGCCCACGCTAAGGAATGTTAAGCTCCTGTCAAGAAATATTGTGGAGTGTTACAGTGCGTGTTAAAATGGGAAATGAACACTGATCTCCTTTGTCAAAGTCACACTCATGGTTGACTTAATGACTGTACTCACAACTCCTTCCTACAAGGCTTTGCCGTGCTAATAGCATAATTCATTATAAAGCTAGAGGTCCTTGTCAAGTAAACATAAAATGTAGCTGCTGCTGATGTTTTTCAGTTCCAACATCAGCAGGCAGATTTTTCTTTCAGTGTCCTAATCAGCCCGTCTGTTGTGCATAATTTCCTGCCACATTCAGATGACGGCTGATTTGCAGATGTAGTTGCATTTCTGACTGTCAGGATTTGGGGTTATTAAATGGCCAAAGGACAACACACACCAGGGGAATGTGATGTGTGTCAAAACACTTGAACCTATTGCTTATCGAGGTATGTACTGACATTAGCTGCAACTTAATATCTATAAACAGATTCTGCACATGCATATGTAGATTCTGTTGGTTGGGGACAAGATGTTTGGGCTCAGAAGCCCTCTGGTTTCTATTTCTAGTTTGACCAATCCCGTTCGAGCAGGCTTTGGTTGCCCGCAGATAAACAGTCCATGTGGAGAGCAGAGGAGTTGGAACACATTGGCCGAGATGCATCAGCTAATGACTTTTAAATTGATCTGCATCCATATACTGATGGCTGATTATAGAGATTTGCCAAAATGTCACCTGAACCTAAAACACCTAAAGTACATCAATGTTTGTGTTTTGTTTGGAGAAACATTTGACTCTTGTGATGATATAAACTAGTCAGACAGAAAATAATTTGTAGGGAACGGAAATGTCCAAAATATTGTCCCCTTCCCCCAGAGGCTAATGCATCTCTAGATGATAGACAATGGGCCATCTTGACATGCATTGTGCATGTTAGGATCCCACTGTTTTGGCTACCAGCATCAATAGGCATGAGTCTAGCAAAGACAAAAATGTAGTTTAATTTCTCTCCCACATTGATATGTCCCAGATACCAGTATTTCCCATTAATTATCTAGACTTTGGCAACCTGCCCTATTCTAATTTGTCCCACCACAGTTTTACAATGAACCAAAAAATGACTTTCACTTCTCATAATAACATAGTATATCTCTTACTGTTTGCAGCGCTATTTACCATGTGCTCGCTCACGTTGCCGCTCGCTTGCACTATTGTCCATAACATTTTTACCATCCACGCAGACAATCAGACCTCATAGTTTCAGCTGCAGTTGTGGCATGCAATGCAGCTCTGTCTTTCTCGTGAGATTTTTTCTTTCCCTCCTGAGAGTGCGTGTGCACATGCACTCCCATTAACGCCATAGATTAAATCAACTTTGTGGAAAATGCTGCAGATACCATGCTTTTATTTTTGGGGTCCAATTCATCTGCTGTGTCATGTGCATCAGTTGACAAATGATGTTTCACTATACAAGGTGGATGTTGTTTGTTTCCAGTGTCTCACTGTTAGATCAAGGAATTCTTTTGACTGAAGTTTTCACTTGTCACTGTCATTTGTCACCAGCAACAGCCCAAAATTATACATTGAGTCTCAAGTGTCACCTTGACAGATACATAGCAGCAGACTCACTGACTCACTGCCACACTCACAGATAATGCTGATCATTTCAACCCATCCCTACTATGTTTTTAAGATTTTCCGGCTTATTCTGGAATTTTATATTTAGTGATATTGTGTATCCCATCTGCTACTCAAATAGGAACACACTTTTTTTGTTCATTAAATGCTGTGGTTTAAACTGTGGCCTAGCAGATCTGCATTAATGCATTTAATGTAAAATGTAATAATATGTTTCTGTTTCTTTTACCTTTTGTCACATTGAGGAACTGCAAAACAAACAAAGGAGAGTAAATATGTTCTGGTTCGTTGCTCCTCAGAATTGCCACACCAGCAATCAGGAGAAGCTGTGGAGAGTAATGCACATTAGTATTGGCCAGCAAAGGAAAGCATGCCCCAAGTGAAGTTGCTCTAGGACGACTTCCAGCCCGCTAAATCCCTTTCCCATGAGTCTTTTGGGCTTCCACTAACACAGTTGGCTGTTAATAATACATGGTGCTGCAGTACAGCACAAACAGTTAGTTTGGAGGTGACTTTGACTTAAGAGCTCTGGACTGCACAGATCCTCTGGAGTATTGACTTCTATAGTTCCTTGGGGATGAGTGGTGGCGAGAGGGGAGAAAAGTTGGAGAGGGAGAGAGCAAGATGAACAAACTGAGAGCAAAAGAAGAGTCAGAGACACACAGAAGGAGGGAGAGATGCATGAATGAGGATTTCTGAGGAGGCGAAATGAAAAGAATTCGTCAGCTTGAAAGGCATTTTCAAGAGTGTGAAAACAGTGCATTAGACCAGATTTCCCCACTCATTGCCACTTTCATACTTTGTCATATTTGCATATCATTATGCAATACAGAATGTATCAAAGAATCCAGCAGAGGAATGGGCACAAAAGTTCCATCTAATTTTCTCTTCCCTTTTCTTTCTTCTCGCTCTCTCTCATGTTTCCTAAACCCATCCTTCCCCTTTGCCTCCTGCTTCTTATATGAAATGCTACCCATTTTCAGAATAAGAAAGTGGCCCTAAATGTATTTTTTCTCTTTCATATTATCCATTTAATATATTGTTAAAGTTGTAGCTGCTCTTAAAGTTTTCTAATGAGATCCTGCAGGCACCAAAAACCCTAGAAAGATTGTGGATTTGAGAAAAGTAATGATCAATAAATAAGGGTCTCATCTTGTGACGGATTATCAGGGTGATATCATACACGTGTGTGCGGTATGTACAGAGCTGAAGCCAGGATGTGGTTAGCTTAGCCTAGCACTGTCAGCAGAGGGAAACAGCAAATAGCTCCAAGGAAATTCTGTTAAACCATGAATTTAAATAAGAAGACATTACATGGCAGAAGTTTTAGACATGCTATAAAGGGCCTGGATATTATTTAAAAGAATAACTTTTTTCTTCGATATTAAACTACTAACATATCATTATTCATACGATATGAACTGCCCATTTCATGGATAGCTCCAGGGGATGGGCCCAGGGGGACACTGAAGTCTAATTGGACCCTAAAGTTCCCCTGTCCTTTCAGAAGTCTCTAAAAATAGGCACCTATTGTTACTGCTGGTTGGTATCTGCTGCTTTCCTCCTTTTGTTTTTAATATCTCTAGATATAACGAGTTTACTAATTAAAGGTTAATACATATTTAAGTTATTCATTAATGTTAAGAGACGCTTCTATTCAATATTTTTACCATTAAACTTACATTTAAAGAGTAAAATACTTAAAAGCCTCAAGCACATTTCTTAGAGAGGATATCAGTCCACTGTATATTTAGTGATATTGTGTATCCCATCTGCTACTTAAATAGGAACACACTTTTTTTGTTATATTTTCAGGGTTTAGAAGTGATGGTCAGTGTTTATTCTGCACTTTGGATTATAGACTGTTGTTAGACTGCTTCCTGTCTCCATGGTAAACTTGGCCAACCTCGTTTTGGCTTCAGCTACACATGTACCACAAACTTGTCGCTTGGAAAGAGGGCAAATATACATATTTCCCCAAAATAATGACCCCTCATTAATAATTGAATCTTCTACATTATGTACCCTAACATCATCTGTAAAAGATCAAGGCCTCTAGTCTCTCTGTAAGCAATACAGCTTGTAATGTGTGACTATTAAAATATGACTTTGTGTAAGTGATAACAGTTTACAAGCACTGATTCTTTCAAGTGTCTTGGGTTTTGAAATCAAGTTTGAGAATCTCACACTTTTCCATCTTTCTTTATCAGTCGGGTTGAGATTTCATCCTGACTGCAGTACTCAGCCGCAGTTCACATAGACACACATCACACACCCAGTCACACACTCACAGTGTATATATATATATATATATATATATATATATATATATATACGCTCTCTCTATCTCTCTCACACACAGACAACCCTGCTTTCTTTCTTCCTATCTTTCGGCATTTCATCTTTTTCTTTCACGCATGATAATTAGTAGTTTCTGTTAGCCTGTTCCCTCGGGGAGGAACCTCACTTTGTGCAGACCTGTCCCACACATACACATACATACACACACACACACACACACACACACACACACACACACACACACACACATGCAAAGACAAAATGTAAGAAAACGAAAACGAGAACTATACTAACAACAGTATATAAATAAGTGGATAAGGACAGGAAAAGATTTTGTCATATGTCATATTTGAAGTAATGTTTATATATGCTAAATGACATGCCCGGGACATGACCCCCCCGGCCCCTCACCCAATGTCAGCAGGGATTGGTTCATTGCCTATTTTAATGTACAACTCAGGGTGTGAATTTTCTCCTCAAGCCCAACATCTACTGTGTACAAAATAAATTAGTTCGGTTTATTGGCAGTTGACAACCAAAATCAAGGTGCATTACCGCCACCTACTATAATTCTTCTTCTTCTTTCCTCGATGGGACTCATTCATTATTCTCTTCATTCTGTCTTCATCTTCGTTCGTTTTTTTGGCGAGTGGTAACCACCATCTACTGCTTCTTCTTCTTCGTTTAGCTTATTGGCGGGTGGCAACCAACGTCAAGGTGTATCGCCGCAATCACTGTGTGTTTCAATGTCTTACTTCCTCTTCTCCTTCCCCCTTCGGTACTGTATCTCTTATTATTCTTGATATTTGATAGCTTCGCCTTCTTCTTCGTTCGATCTAGTGGCGGATAGCAACCTACTGTGTTGGAGGGTAAATCTAGGCTATATTAAATTATTTTGTCAAGTACAAAACCGATGCCTTTTGTCTCTGATCTGACCTAATACAAATGGCCGCCTTTGTATTTGATAGGACTTAAGACAAAATGTCCGCCTTTTGTGTTTCAATTTTCATAGTTAAACAGCTAAATCAGATTGAACTAACACAATTCTTAGTGTGGCACAGCTCTAAATATATTGCACACTTTCATTCTCACACTCTCTCTCTCTCTTGCTCTCAACAAGGGCAATCAACAATCATGTGACTGGTTATAATAAAAGGAAATCACACACCACTCAGGTTGCGGATACATGTGTTGGTAGTCATCATACAGTTGAATGACAGGTGGTCTGGCTGAGGCGTGATGTGGCAGCTGATGTAATGGCTGTGAACATTGTGCTCCCAATCAGTGGCCAGCTTCATCTACCAATTACCTGTGTCTGCAAGAGAAGAAGAATCAAGGGCGCCATTGGGGCTCAGCCATTAGCTTGACCAGCTACAGTAGCTCTGCAAGTAGTTATCCAGCGTGCAGCACCACTTATTTCACGAAGATGGTTGAATGAACTTTGCTGTGCTGCTTTCTGGTGTGACTGGACCTTTGCTGGCAGCAAGAAGCAAACAGGCGTATCTGTGAACATGCACACTTACGTGCTCACACACATTGTCACGCATGACGACGTATTCTCTCCCACACTGTAAAACCACAGCTTGCTGTGCATGTTTGTCAATGATTTCACACCCATCACTCCCTCACATGCAGACACGCACACATAGATGTCCCATGATGAAAATGCATTCGCGCTCTATTTGCATTGTTTTCCACTGTGCTGAGAATTTAATGTCTCCAATGCTAATGACATCTGTAGTCACACAGGGAATTTATTTCACAGCATTTGGACAGTTCGTTAACATTATGAACACCCCGTCCATTGTCCAGTCAAGCTCACACTGCTCAGGCGCTTCCTGTAAATGAGAGTTTGCTCCTAATTGGTGTGGTTAAAAAAAGGTAGATTTAAAGCCCCTCCACCCCCACCACCACCACCACCACCTCACCCCACTCCACTCCAGCCTCCCTCCTCCCAGCTCCCATGTACTGCCGCGCCACTCTCGCTTGTCAAGGAAATTCTTGCTGAGTAACATTTCAAAGAGCCATCAACCTAATTGCTTGCTAATGAGTAGACAGTTGCGAGTGTGTGCGCACATGCACCTACAGACGCACTCACACAGGCTCACACTCACACACATAAACACACACACACACACACACACATTCCAGTGCTTTGAGTGGGATATATTTTTGTGTCCTCGAAACCCGCCAGCAGATGAAGGCGAGGGGTGATGATGCCTTGCAGGAGTGAAATTGTCCAGTTCCTGATGAGATGCATGTTCTCGACCAAAAATAGATATTAGCAGCACATAATTAGCCACCAGACTGGTCCTTTCATGGCTGTTGTGGTGTGTTTTTGTCAGAAAGACAAGTGTGTGGAAATTCCTTGTTTTGAGGAACATGAAAGAGTTCCTGGACACGCATATGCAGGAAAATGTAATCCACCACTGTGAATGCAAAGTCTGAGCCCGACCACACCACACCGCCGTTCCTCCTCCCAATCGTAGATTCCCTTTTTTTGCCTATCTCCCGTATATATTGCACTTCAAAGTGAAACTTTCTTCTGCTGAAGTGGCTTCTCCTTGTACTTCAAAACATTTTAAATAATGAAAGGAAGAGCGAAATATTTTTTTCCCACGCTTCCCTCTGATGCTCTGGTGAAATGAGGTAAAGCCACATGAGGCATTTGGTTGGGAGATGGGAGATTGAAAAAGTGGAAGTCGGGACACTTTTATCAGCCTGTCTCTGTGCACACACTCTGAGACACACACACACACACACACACACGGCCCCAGACACACGCAAGACTAAGAATAAATGTTACAAAATGATAAGATTGTCACATACATTTCCATATTCGTTTTTTACTCTGCTCTCGTCAGCTTCTTCTCTCTCCTTTGTTACAGTGGGGTTATCTCAGACTTGTTTGCAGCCTCCCACCCAAGACCCTCTGGTTTCATTATTTAAAGCACAAACATAAATTAAACATTTTACAATAGAAATGTCTGTAACAGTCTAGAAAAAGTGTAATTATACGATAGTGCTCAATAGTAAAAACTCAACAATACATATTTTAGGAAATGCTAAGCCCTCTACATGTAAAGATCAATTTTGAAATGAAACTTCTAATAAATGCAACAGCAAGTAGAACTCAGCACAGTTGCTTATTTACTGTGGACCTCCAACAGACACACATTTAGCATCATTTTCAGTTGTGGTTTCAGTCACCTAAAGCTGTTAGGCTTTGTTTACCAGCCTCTACATAATTTACAGTTAATTAAGAGCATTTTCATCGAAGAACAAAGATTTGGACAATAAGAAAAAGGCGTACATTTACAAGAATGAAGATGTACTGTTATCAGAAAAATGTAATATTTACAAGAATAAAACATTTTTACATTATCAGTATCACTAAGTATCAGGACTTTGAAGAGATTGCACAAGAAAAGGAGGCAATGTTAAGTAGAGGACTACCAGCCTCATGTAGGTTATATATGTGTGGTTTTCAAGCGTTTTTTGTTTGATTTGAGATCGGTTTGGATCCAGGAGTAAAATTCTTTATTTAGCGTTATGACCTTTTTCTCATTACATTATGACATTATTATCATATTAAAAATCAAATTCTCGTTAAATTATGACTTTATTCCCGTAAATGTATACGTTTATTCTTGTAAATTTAAGTCTTTAGTTTTAAAATCTCTGATATTTTACCCTTTAATGGTGACAGGCGAAAAAACAGAGTTGAGGGGCCTATAAGCTAAACAGTGGACTAAAAATGCTAATAAATCTATGCATTCACTGATATAAGAAACCCTTGTACATGCTGATATCTGACCAGTACAGCTTTCATTAAAGAGCTTGGGTCAGGTCGAGTCCATAACCGAGTCGAGTCCATGACAAGCAAACAAGACACTTCCAACACCTCTACAGCTCACTGATTAATGATTTGTTTTGAAACAGCACATAATATTTCTTGACAGTTCATCCATCTAATGAGCACCTGTTTACAGCTAAAGTGCTGGTTTGTTTTCCTGCCTCATGTCATTACCTATATTAAGACAGTGGTGTGATGGTTAAAATAGTGTTGATTGTTGATTGACACCACAGTGGATTCGTACATGTAGGATACAAGTTGGTTATTTGTAATTTATTTAAACTGTATGACATGAAAGTGGTATTAGCTCCGTATTATTCCGACTATATGTTGAACTATTCTTAAAAAAACCAATGTATCAAAGTGTGAGATTCAGACAGAGACACATATGCAGACATACTTAGCAAAATAAGAGCTGGAGGTGTTAAAAGCTGCCAAAAGAGTCATGGTAACACGTTCAAATGTGAAAAGTAAAATAACACATGCTGTGCCACACAGTCAATAAAGACTGTGTGCACAGCAGGTTGCCATTGATTTGTGTATATTAATACACTCCACATGCACAGGAGAAGATAAATAACTGTCTTATAATAATAACAACTTTTTACTGGACTGAAATAAACTAAATGTAAAAAAGACGAGACACAAAGTCTGAAAAAATGCAAAGTTGAAGACAAATCGCAGAGAAGTAAGGAGACTCAGTGGAGCCCTCGGCTAAGTAAAAATCATATTTCATGGGTTGCTGTTTGTCTGAAATAACATGCATGCCAGTTTAAAATTTGCAAAAGCCACCGGTGTGTGTGTGTGTGTGTGTGTGTGTGTGTGTGTGTGTGTGTGTGTGTGTGTGTGTGTGTGTGTGTGTGTGTGTGCGTGATGACGGGTTGTCATTTCCTCCACACACATAAGCATATCTCTTGCAGCTTTTAAGTGAGCTCCTTCCTCTGCGTGTTTATGACACATGCCAACATACACACACACACACACTTGTACTTCTTTCTTACCATGGACACTCTTTGGCATAATGCATCTCCTAACTCTAACCATCACAACTAAATGCCTAATCCTAACCTAAACCTTCTAAGAGTAAGTTAACCCAATAAGTGAGGATCTGCCAAAATGTCCTCACTCCACGAGGTCTATGCTCTAAATGGTCCTCACAAAAAATACTAAATACAAAGTACAAGTACAGACACACACACACACACACACAAACTGCTGCATGACTACTAGCACTGTAGTTCAGCACACTTCTTCCCTGCACTTAACATTAAAACCACATGATATTAAAAATGCACAGGTGAGCTAAAACCCATGGCTCTTGAATGTAGGCTACAGTGTGAAGTATACAGACACAGATTCTCTCTGTGGCTTTAAGCTGATGAAAAGGTAAATCACCGAAACCAGACCAATGTGGATCAGAAAACACTCAAAATAGTGTTTCCATTATGTGTTTTCAGTCCAATTATTTCAGCACATTTTCAGTTTTTTGTTTGGCTGCTAAACATCAGTTCATCTTTTGACATGCTGGCTTTAACACTGTGTGTGAGCCCAAATAATTTAGAGTATAATAGAGTACTCCATCGTTCCCATGGAGACAGTGTTGTTGACTTGCAGCCAGTCCAAGAGGAATAAAGTCAAATGGACTGTCCACGTCTCCACGAGCACAAACAGTGTGGCGCTCAGATCGATGTATGATTTATAAGCTGCCGCAGCTATGCATCGCCCCCTGTGGAACACACCGCACTGCCACTCCACTCCATATTGGGTCTCGGTAGGAGTTCAGTTAATATTTGATGATGATGTTAAGAGCTTCGGTGAAACGGTGCCTCAGCATTGTGGCGATTGCTGATTTAGGCATTTTACAGCTGAATACACACAAAGACCATAGAAATATAAAAATGTACTAACTTGTACAAACAAAGACAACTACTGCTGGAGAGAAACTCAAATTTTTCTCACTCCCCAAAATGAAGTGAATGAATAGGGAAATTGTGCCGTCACACTGCTACTTCTTATATGGAGACTTAATGCAAAGATCTACAGGGTGGGTGTAGTTAACAATATATGTAATTAATTTCTCTGCAGTACATGTTTTTGATTCTCCATGTTGCCCCTTTGCTTTCAATAGCTAAGACACACCAGATAATGACAGCTGATAGCGAGACTACCTGGATCCACTAGTAATCAGAAGGTGCTTTCAGACGTGCACTGAACTGAAGTGATTCCCCGCAGTTTGTCTGGACGAAGTGTATGTGGGAAAGCAAATGTCTGAGTGAAAGCCTCTGGAGTTTCTGCAGACTTTCTCTTCCTGGCCATTAAGAAGGCAGAAAGCCTGGAGGAGCAGATGTGAGGAGCAGGAGGCACTGCTCCCTAAATTACAATGTGAAACCAAAAAGAAGTGGGACAAATGTAAACGTGTAAAATGGTAAATGTTCAGACTGTCAGGTGTGAAAACCAATCATGACTTCGGTTGTCCCATCATTCAGGAACAGCTGACAAGAAACCTGAGTGAACTCACTCATCTCAGCATGTCCTATATTGGTAGAGTAATTTTGTGCAGTTTTTGAAGGTTTAAGTTATGGAGAATAAAAAAGATATGACCCAGGCAACAGAACAGCTCACCTGTGAAATCTAAACCAGATGCTGGTTTAAGTTACTGGCACACTCTTTGATGTTTGCTTTTGCTCGTCATAAGGAACAAGAGTTCCTCCTCACCCAGCAATTCCTTTGACGGAGTGAGACACATTCACTCCTAGTAGTGATCTGACTCCTCCTCTTCCAAAGATCAGTCTGGAATTTAACACACATCGTCACACAGATCTCCAATATTTAGCCAGTTTAGGAGAGGGTTGTTTTAGGGCTTCACAGAAATAAATAATATGACCAGCAGATGAAGATGGGTGCTGATTAGCTGCTGTGGGTGAAATGACAGTGAGAAGACGAATAATTGTCTTGCAAAATTGTCTGTTGAACTGGACATGAATCCAAGCCTTTAAGGCATTAAAATAGTTTGTGAGGTGCATTCATGTTCAGTATAATTAATGTAAAGTATATTTGGCTGTGATCGTTCCTGTAGCTTCTCATCATTCATAATTTTGAGCAGCGTTCTGGAAGGGTACTCGTACTGAGCATCAGGCCCATTCGACACCTACAACGCCTACATACTTGCACCATTTCTATTCTGCTAACTCTTTGATCACATATCAGCATACTCAGCCCATCATAAAAAACAAAACAAATTGGATCAAGTGTGACTCCTCAAACTTACCTCTTTCTGTGTTTGTCTTCTTACAGAGGGAGAGACTGCGGAATATTGAGAGGATCTGCAACCTGCTGAGGAAGGTAAGCAGAGGACAAATCATCATCATCCCACTTGTGCTGTGCAGATTGCAATTACTATGCTAATGAGAATACAATTAAGTGTAAGGAGCATTGCACCTTTCAGTGAAAATTGAAATGCAAAAACGTTTTGCTGATGAAACTTACATGACATATGACACATTTAAGGATACATGTTTGAAATGCATGTCATTTGCAGCACAAATGTACTTTTCTAATTGCAAGGCTGCTGTGTGAGAATTTTTGTACTTTGCGCATCAGTGTTTTCTCATAAGACAAGTGTTGTAGTTTGTTAATTCTCTTATTCGCAATGTGATGCTTCTTTTGTCCTCTTGCCTCATGTTGGACTGACATCAAAAGGGAGACTGCTCTGTGCTCTGCAGATGGAAGTTCTCTCTCTGTTGTGTGTGTGTGTGTGTGTGTGTGTGTGTGTGTGTGTGTGTGTGTGTGTGTGTGTGTGTGTGTGTTTGTGTTTGCAGACATTTTGCCTTGAGGTACAAGTGAGTCTGTGAAGAAGCCTCCTCTCAGCTTCAGTGTGACATCTGTTTCTCCCTCCACCCTTCCAAAACTCAAGCTGTGTCTGCACGCTTCATCCATGGGGGTGTGTGTGTGTGTGTGTGTGTGTGTGTGTGTGTGTGTGTGTGTGTGTGTGTGTGTGTGTGTGTGTGTGTGTGTGTGTGTGTGTGTGTGTGTTTATGCTGGAGGTTCATTACTCCAGCAGCTGATCTTGGTCATCAGTGTTGTCAACTCAAGCCCCCGGGCCCTCCACTGGCCCCTGGAGAGGACATTTTCCCTACAGCACTAACACCGAGACAAATACACACATGAATGAATGCACAAAGCAACATACAGTACACGTACACACACATGTGCACACATCCAGATGCACTGTCCTTGCAGCTGTGACTGGCTGTGCAGTGATAACTGGAGGTAGCTGTAAATGTGTTATCACAGTGCAGCTTAAAGGTGACCTCCAGCTAATGTATCACTGATCTTTGATATGACATTTTAATCAACATGAAGAACATCTCGAAAGCCTGGATTCACACAGCTTCTAAACCTGTGACGAAATCAGTATAAGGTCAAAATCTGCAGCCATGCGGTCAGTACTATGTATTTGATTGATTTTTGTTGGGACAGAATTGCATTAGCTGCATTATTTTGTGTTCCTGTATTATGGGTTATTGTATGTGGAAAACTGTTCATTTCACTGTTGTGGTCATATGTAAGTTTTTCCACAAGCCTACTATAACACAATATTATGGTTATGGCAATCTTTGAGGGTTCTACTTGTACTACGGCTACTGTGCATGACACCTGCTAAAAGCCCCCCCCCATGACATTTGCTCCAGCTATTCTTGATGCGAAGAGGATGAACTACATTGCCAATATCATCTAACGTTTTGCATCCCCAATGTTCAGTTTTACCCAGCAATACAAATATTATATGATATGTTTTGGAGCACCATCAGTTGTGCACAGTGCAATTCAGCACAATCTTAGCTGGGATGGGCTCAGACGAAAGCCACTTTTGTACTCTACACTACAGGTAGGCAGATTATTGGAGCTACAGAGCTGAGTTATAGCTCCCTGCACTGAAGAAAACTAAAGCCCCGATTATGACTGAAACCCTGTGTTGACATGGGCTGTGTCCGAAATCCCCCACTCATTCGCATGCCCCTACCTTATTATATAGGGACGTCTAAATAGAGGACTACAGCGTGAGCTCATTGGCAAAGAAAGAAACGCTTTCAGACACTACTCTGAGCATTTTCTCTGCGCCCATAATTACGTAATTGTCGCAGGATTGTGACGTACAACAACAACTTCAGCCAGTGGAAAATCCCACAGCAAATTGTATTTATTTATTTCACACTTTAATATTAATCTGCTCAGGTCTTACCACATATTTCACTGTCACAACTAACAAAATATAAACCTGTCCATCTTTTCTGTATCCTCATGATTTTGATATTTTTTTATATATTGCTTGGTTTGTGACCATCGGTTGTACACTACTTTTCACAATGCATTGTGGGAAACAATTAGTCCACTATATAGGGTTTAAAACCTTCACTGAGCATTTGGACAGCACAGCAAAATTGCAAATTATATAGTGACGAGTGAGTGATTTCAGACACAGCCATGGCTTTGGCGACTTGTGTTACTCTGCTTTATGGGTGTACCGTGGGTGTATCATCCATTCACTAGTTTGTGTATTTTGATGGCTCAGTATTGTACTGAAGCCATCATGTTCCTGAAATCATGTGGTGTACTGGTCACACATCTGTCCTGTCTGATAGAAGCAACATTTGTTCAAATCCCTGCACAGCTATCTCAGCCATATCCATAGCAACACAGAATCAAACACAAATGCAGCCGCAGTCGGGGCAATAACCACATACACAGCCACCCTTCACAGCCAGGCTGTATACTGTCACAGTTCAGCCTTTTGAAAGGAGGAATGAGCAATAAATGCATAAAGTGTCACATCTGCTCTTCTTTAGTGTCTGCAGAGAGTAAACCTCAGTGTAATACAACAGGACCGGGTTTCTGTGAGAAACGCAGAAGCCAATTGTGACCTTGTAAACTCTCTCTCAATAACTCATAACAGTCAAAATAAAGTACAGTACAGCTGGGCTGAGAGCTCCTTTCCTCTAGTGTGACCTTGTTTCACCTGTCACGGATCACATTTTTCTTATTTATCCATAGAGTTTGTTTACACCACAAAATTTTCAGCATAGCTCAACAATAAATAAAAATGCCCACAACATTTATACTGATATTATTCTTTAGTGGTGCATATAAGCAAAGATTACTAAGATCTAAAACACAGCACTTAGTCATTGGACTGTAGTTAGTCACTAGTTTCCTACTTATTACCAATAATTTGTCTTCATCAAGATACCTGCTGTGGATTTTGATTATTGCCAAGGAGTGCAACTGAAAAGCAGAAAAAATGGTGTCACAAAAATAGGTTTGTGTGCTGTATGCACACAGTTTTAGGAAGTATTTTTGATTTGTCACACACTGTGCCAGTCAGTGTGGAAGCCTGAGGTCTTGATGCAAGAGGATCTGCTGCATTGTGAAGCTTTTTCCTCCTTTGTCCGGAGCTCCTTCTCTCCTCCTCTGAAACTCTACAGCTCGCTCCAGCTGGCACAGTCGCAGCGCTGTGTCCCTGATTGATTTGGTTCAAAGCTTTGGCTGCATTTCTTTATGTTGGCACACCTACTTTATAGTTTTCACTATGGAAGTGGACACGGGCCATTTTTGATCTCACTGCAGTGTTTGTGTGAGTGTGTGTGGGTTCTCCTAGGTATTAAGTGGTTGCAAACACATGGAGATGACAAAAGCTTGAAGGGTTTATTCTGTCCT